>CM060076.1:29456602-31856602 GCA_030533445.1 Cyprinodon diabolis
CACTGGAAAGCAATTCTTGATGTTGCTGACTCAGTGCGCCCTCTTGTGGCGGCTTGGTGACACTACAAACAATCATTGACACTTGCACATGCTGGACTGTTACTCTTTACATTGTCTGCTGCCAAGTTGGAATCCTTGAAGCGGACGCCAGCAGACTGAGACCTCCTCCTCCTTCCTGGACTGCTACTGTAATCCCTGAGTGGAGAAGTGGGATAGAAGCGCTGTTCCTCTGAAAGCACAAAAAGTTTAGTTACAGTTCAGCTGATAAGATGTAAAAATCAGAAATATTTTCAACCAAACAAAGAAAAGGAATCATGATTCAGCTCTACTAGATGGATAATTAATTATACCTGATCCGGAGCACGCCTCCAGGTCACTGGTGTGCATGCTAGAGGCCGAGGAACTGCGGACTCCATTGCTTCTGCTTCGCCTCTTTGTCTGCAGCTGATTGATTGAATCCTCTAAGCTTTCCCTGAGCTGTCAGAGAGAGAAAAGATAACACACATTACTGACAGAACACAAAGACAGAAACCACTCCAGTTAGCTATGCGAACAGCGAAAACAGAAGTGATTTAATAAAACAGGCAGAACACGCATCCTAAATGAAAGATGAGAATGGGATAGTGTATTATAGAGGAGGGGGGGGGGATTGAAATTGAATGATGAGAGATGATTAAATAATTAGATAACTGCATCCAACTGCATCTAAATGGTTTTTACAATGGGCTCAGACGCGCTTGGCTCTAACACTGATGCAGGTTCCTTTTGGGCATCCAGATATTGTTCTTTCTTTTTTTCCTTCTCCTAAACAATCCTAAGACCCTACAATGGAACTTTTTATACTTCACACCCTTCTTTTTGAGAAAAACATGCCTAAAATATATATAAAAAACACTAACTGTAACTAATACAGATAAACAATCTAACAAAGAAATGGCTTTGATTGCAGAAACGTTCTAATACAAATTAAGCCTGACTTAGTGCAGGAAACAAAAACCTACTATTAAAGTTTATCCACACAAATTTAAACCTACATATATATTCAGCTTTCAAATAATTTAAATGAGCAAATGGGTCATTTAAAGTTGACAACTGAGGCAGATTTTACTCAGTAGGATGCTAAAGTTCAGAGAGAGTGATGATGACCAGAAAAAGGGACAACAGGGACAATAATCTCAAACAAGGGAATTAAAATGCTGTGCAAATCTGTCAAGGTCACATTTTATCCTCTGACTTTCTCTTTGTTTATTAAATGTTTCTATTGGTGAACCACATTATCTTTCCAAAACCAATCGCATAAACATAGAATATTGATGATCTTCTAAAGATATCCTTATTGTCTACAATACCTGATTTTTGACAATTTAAAGCCAAAAAAATAATTATGAAGTTTGCATAAAAAAATCTGCAAGTTGAAAAAAAATGTTATCTAAAAAGTTGTTTCTCTTTTTAACAAATGTTTATTTTTAATGTTTCATTTTTTGTTTTTTAATAAACTCTTTTTTCAGCATTAAATGTTTTTTTTAACAAACTTTCTGACCCAGATGCATGTAGGTACCTAGACAGATGAAGAGCTGTGTACTGTGTGATAGATAGATAGATAGATAGATAGATAGATAGATAGATAGATAGATAGATAGATAGATAGATAGATAGATAGATAGATAGATAGATAGATAGATAGATAGATAGATAGATAGATAGATAGATACTTTTAATCACCTTCAGTGTCAAAGTTAAACGTTGTAACAAGTGTATCATGTCAAAGACCCTTAACTACACTGACATTTTAAAGAGTTCCCATTGAAAGCAATGTTGTGCAAAATGACATTTTTTTATTCCATCAAAACCAAAGGAATAAAAACAAGAAAATAAAGTTATATTTCATAGAGAAGTGTCTCACCAGTGTCATTGCTTCTGCCTGGTCATCTGCATGCTCCCTGTACTGACCCAGCATTCTGTCAACTTTGGTCAAGTTTCTACTGGTGTCCTGATGCATCAACAAGAGAAGACAGTTGATTTCAAGAGTTAAAAATAGAAAAAAAACTAAGGCAAATATAGAAAACTAAGGCAAATATATTCATATTGCTTTGTCCTCAGGCTTGTATGCGAATATAAAGTGGGTGAAGTCAGTGCAGGTGTTTTCATCTTCAGTACCTGTAAAGTATTTGCCAGGGTGCTGATTTTATCAGAGAGATCTAAGTTTCCTCCCGCATTGTCTCTGCTTCTGTCCCGCTCAGACCTGCGGTGGGATTCACGCCCCCGGCCTCTGTTCCCCCGCATCCTCCTTTCGTATGAGTCCGACTCGCTGGAGGTGTCCATGGCTTTTTAGTGGAATCCAACCAGCAGAAAGCAAAGCTAACCGGAGCAACAACCAGAACCGCTAACTGTTTGCTCTAATGTGTATTAGTTGGCTCAGCGGGGTGGCATAAAGGACAACTTTTTCTATAAAACATAAACATGGCATCGGCAAACTACATTGACGATTTGACATCTTGATTTAAATTAACAGATAAGATAGATAACTATCCAAATAAGGAGACAGCTCCACATTTGAGGCTATATTTAATCTCATAGACCTCGTTGTTGTGAAGGATGCTCCAGCTGGTTAGCAACAAGTGGGAACTAAGGAACGTTAGCCGCCTAGCTAACCAAACATTAGCCATCTTATTAAACCTATATAAAAGCACCTAAGCAAAATTAAATGACACAAAATAAAATATTACAACTATACTGTAATGGCGGCCCGGACAAGTTTGCTGCAGCACAGATAACTAGCAGCAGACGCCTGCTTCTCTCTGCTATGGCAACTTGAACTAGCCGCGTCTGAGCTGGGAAAACAACGGTCCGCAACGTTTCCGAGGAATTCTGGGAAATGGAGGCTCTGTACGGTGGAACTGTGAAAGAAGATGGTATAAAAGGACTACATTGTCCGAAAGGAGGCTTTAGCGCCAGTGCTGCCGCTCTACAACAAATTAACAAAACCGTCTAAAAATACAAACTTATATTAGCAGTAGTGAGTTTTAGCTTATGTTTAAAGTTCATTTTAAAGATGAAACCTTGAAGAACTATAGACCACCATATATCTGAGGAATACTATTGTGTATTTATAACCTTTCACACTTTACCCATTGTTTTTACAGATATGTAAATGTAGGCTGGTTTTATGCACTTTCATGTGACAGACCATCACAATGTGCTTATTTCACATGGTTATATATGGGCATTTGGGTTCAATGTTGTAACAACACAACAATAGGCCCATAAGCAACATTATCTGGGTGGGCACCAGTGATGGGACTAACGGCGTTGAAAGTAACGGCGTTACTAACGCCGTTACCTTGTTTTAGTAACGAGTAATCTAACTAATTACTTTGACTGTAACTATAACGCAGTTACCATTGCAGACACCCCGTTACTGCGCGTTACTCAGGTTGCACAATGAACCTTTTTTCATGATAGGACTCGTGCGCAGCTGCGTGAAGCTGACACCCCACCCACGTCAAAAAACTCTGCAAATAGACTGAATGGTTAGTGCAACGTTAGTGCAGATTTGTGCAGAAAAAAAATATTGTTTGTGCTACTTTTGTTTAAGAGATAGCCTATTAAAGATTATTTTTTAGGTCATCCCAGAGGTGCGCGCCTTGTCATGAGAGAGGGGAGGATGAGATTGGCTGATGTATAGTGAGATTCCGTTGGTAGGTGGGTGTTTCCGCTGGCGGGTGTTAACGTACAGCACAAACAGAGAGATGGAGAGTGAGGATGACTCCAGCAGCAAAGCAGCGTTTTCCTGATGGAAATACCGGTTTTACGTCGAGCTGCGTTTCCCCACCACATAACGGTTTCCTCTGCATCTCCGCACAGCGCAGGCGGCACGATTCACCGCGCAAGCGACAGGAAACGCGCATGCTCGCTAAAGGCGCGCAACAGTCGCCCTGTGCTCGCGCCACAGGAGAACTATGGAGAGCGTGAACGATCAAATGAAAGGGAGAAATCTAGATGGATGGATGGATGGATGGATGGATGGATGGATGGATGGATGGATGGATGGATGGATACTCTGCCTTTTCAACCTACTGTATTTTTTATTTTAAACATTATTTGATGGCCTTTGTGGCAGGGATGGAGATTCATATTTTATGTCACACGCAGAGTATAGATCTAGATAGATAGATGGATAGATAGATGTTGCAGTATCTATAACAACCCAAACACACAGGATTTCAGAATTAGACATCCCCAGTTATTAATTTCACCAGATCTGAATGCCCTGTTAAAAAGCTTCACATGGCGTTCCCCCCTGATGTCATTTACATTGAGTTGCAATAAATGCTAAACTCTCTGCAGGTTCTTGTCTTTGTTGTCCGCTCTATTCAGCTGGCTTTGGAAACACATGGCGAGAAGGTGGGGGCCGGGTGGTGAGGGTTACGGGGGCGAGAAACGCAAAAGTAACGCAATAGTTACTTTTACTAGTAACTAGTTACTTTTATTGTGGAGTAACTCAGTTAGTAACTCAGTTACTTTTTGGGAGAAGTAACTAGTAACTATAACTAATTACTTTTTCAAAGTAACGTGCCCAACACTGGTGGGCACCATATGAAGTATAACACCCTGTATTACCCATAATTCCAAGTCTTGGTGTAAAAATTAAAATACTCAAATACATAGTTCTTTTAGGATATTTATTGCTGATTGAAACATTTTATATGAGCATATTTTTTTTTACCAACCGTTTAATCAAGTATACACAGTTATTAACATAGTAATTAAAAGTACAGCTGTCTGCTTTGCTATTGGTGTCGTGTTTAAATGGCTCACCATAATGTTGGGGTATAAATAAGGTCCGGGCAGTCATTTTAAAATCAGGTAGGTTTTTTTAGAGGAATTTTCGCACAATTGTGAAGGGGGCCTACCAGGTGTCAGTGACGGGGCCCCTAAGAGGTCTGGGGCCCGTACGCAACTGCAGTCTCTGCTTACTGATAGTTACGCCATTGTTTAGATTTACCCCATTTACTATGCTACCCTTTAAAATAAGTACACAAACAAGGGCCACCTGTGGTCACCTAATTAGATTTGTGTAATTTATTGTCTGCTGCTCCATGCAGACCTCAGAGGTTTGTTGGAGAACAAATGTGGGGAAAAAGCAACATAGTGACCACGGGGGAGTTGTAAAGGTTTGAAGCTGTGGTGGACTACAAAAGAAGCATCATAAACTTTACATATGATATAAATGTACCCACCTGGAAATTGAAAAAAGGAAGGGCACCAACCTTGTCAATCAATGCACACCCACCCAACAGACCTGAAGGCGATGAGCGCCAGATGATACCACCTCTATGAAACTGTCATAGTTTTGGTTCTGTTATGTTTTCTTTTGAGTATTTAGTTTTACTTTGCTCATTGTTTTCTAGTTTTAGTGGTTTAATTCTTATTTTGCTGTGTTTTCTGGTTATTTTCATTTTTTTATTTGTTGCCCTCTGCTGCCCTCTTGTGTTCTCATTTTTCCCTAGCTCCTTTCCTGATTTGCTCTGTTCACACCTGCTCCCAATCTGCTCGTTAGTCCTGTCTTTGTTTCGGTCTCCCATAAATAAGCTCTCTGTTCAGTTCCTCAGTGCTGGTTCCTCGTCAAACCTCCTCCAACTCCGTCTCTCTGAGTCCTCCTCATCGTGATAGTTTCCCCCCCTGATGCCTGTTTTCTGGTTGGTTTAACTTTTTTCTTGTTGGATTTATTTTTCGATTTTTCAAAATCAATAATCCCAAATGCCTCCCTGTCTCTGCATTTGGGTCCACAAACCTCAACCAAATCCTGACAGAAATATGGTAGAGACTTAATTATGCAAAGGGAAAATTGTTTTTTCAGGAAATAAAATTGGATCTGGTATAAGAAGGTTTTAAAGATTACATGAGTAAACTGGGTAGCAATACAAAGAAGTAAACACAGAGTCTAATTTATATAAGTGGGATGAGTAGAGGCGACATCGCAAAATATAAATAATTTAAAAGCTGTATTGGCGACAGCAGCGCTGAAGGAGGGGGGACGGGGATGGGATGGGGGGTGGAGGGTCTAACTCTGCCTTCCTAAGTCCACCCTCTGGTTAATAAGTTGAAGACCACCTCCAAACCCACCACAGAGGTGCAGCTGTCCGCCCCGCAGCATCCTCAACCTTCTGGGCCCCTGCAAGGCGCGCTGAGCCCACAGGACCACCACCAACTTTCAGCAGGCGTGCATGTCGTTGTGGAGCAGCTCGGACACCGGAGGCTCCCCCCAGCTGTACCCCAGCATGCAGGTGCTAACATGCGCGCTGCTGGCGCTCCTCAGGCTCCCCATCAGCTGCGCCGGGCTGCAGGGTGACTCCCACCCGCCCAGGGGCAACTGCTCCGAGTGGAGAGCGCACACAATCTGCTGCAGTGACATTGATATTCTCTCGAGGTTCCCAGCAAGCACAGAGAAACTGTAAGTAGGCGTACTAAACACATCTGTAGAAGCCATTCTGCTGTCTCTTTTCATGCATTTTGAATGTTAAAAGCGCTCTTAAACCCGAGGAAAAAACCATTACGCTATAATATTCCATCAAAGTGCACCCGCGGGGATTTTAAGGCCGTCTTTTAAAAAGCAGTTATTCTCTTTTCAGGTATAATTCTGTCCATTAGTGTTAGGCAGGTTCAACTTTTTTTTCTGCTGTGCTCAAGCCTGACTTAACTTTAAGTTATTTTTGATTAACTGTGAAATGTTTAAGGGTCTTCAAAAAAAAAGTTTCAAGGTAAGTGAGCCTTAACTCTTCTCCACTGATGGCACTGAATAATTAATTTCAGCACTTCTCACACAGACTCTACAGATAACATGAAAGCCCACTTTCCAATCAACAGATGACACTTTGTTGACTTCAAATTGATAGAGATAATTGTTTCGTTTGTAAAAGCATTGACAGCCTCATGCTGTTTTTCCTGGTACCTGCAGAAATTGAACAGATGGTATCATCATTGTTGGAAGAGGGGCTAATCAGATCACATAAAGTTGTGTTTGTGGGTAATGGAAAATTCTACAGCGTTCCATGTAAAGCACCCCATATGGGAGAAATATAATGGGAAAAAATGGCACGAATTAAGAGCCAAAGTGCTATTGACAAGAGAACTGTGAAAAATCACAGTGCACCCGATTCTTCTCCCTTTTTTCTAAAAGCAAACTTCCAGTAACACCAAGGCAGGCTGCAGAAACATTTCTGACTGCCTGTTGGTGTGATGTTTTAATTAACCCAACTTTGTGGGATTGAATTAAACAGCTTACAGTAGTAAATTTAGTTTTATTATGCAGACATTTTCACCCATTTTTTGCTCAAGTTCAGTCAAAGTTGATGGAGGGTTTCTGTGTACATTAGTTTCAATGTCTTTCAATAGCTTCTTAGTGACATTTAGGTCTTAACTTTGAGCCATCCTAATATACATATTATACTGGAGATGGTCTGTTTAAGGTGGTATGCAATAGTAGATTATTGGGTGAGAGAAGCACAATTTCAGACTCATCTGACTTGAAAACTTTCTGTTGCATTTTTTTTCCTATCCTAATGCCACACAGCTTGTAGCTTTCTTTCAACAGCAGATCTCTACCTCCCATTCTTCCATGAAAACCAGTTTTATGTCATTTCAACCAATCCTTCCTCCTGTGATCCTTAGATCTCTGTTTTTCTCGTAGTTGCCATGGGTTTCTACTAGGACTGAAATAATTGATTGGTTTAATTGAGATTAATTGATTATTTAAATAATTGTCGACTAATTTTGTAATCAATTAATGGTTAACTGGATTGTAGAGACTCTAAAATGTGCCTTTAGCTGACAGAGCAGTTATACCATTATTGTAAAAAATATATATATATATATACATTTTGCATTTTAGATTAAAACTTGTTTGTCTGTCAATATGCTCTACCCAGAACTCCTCAAGTGAAAAAGTTTTATTTTCACCTGGTTTCATTTCTCAAAAAGTCTTCTTTACAGAACCTTTTCACCTTCTTTATTGGTAGACTGCCGTCACCACACTTTTTGATCTCACCTTTAGACATGAGTCTATGACTAAATTATTATGAATTCAAAAAAGCTTGAAGAGGACTTCATTTTTACAAAACGGTAGCAAGCACACCACACTGTCTAGATTATATATTTTATTTTTTCTAAAAAAGGAAAACCATCATAGTCAGTTCTTCCTTCTGGTGTTGGTCAATTACATGAAACCATTAAAATATTATTTAAAAGTGATTTTAATGTGAAAAAAAATGTTAAAGAAACAGTAAGGTATCATTATCCAAGATACTTTTATATAAAAACAGAATATGTACTTTTTTATTAAATAAGACTCATGTCAAACCATTCTAACCCTTCTTGTATCATAAATGTAATCTTTGAAAATCTCCTCTGATTTATTTTATTTCATAATTGACTTATTGACCACAGCAGCAGTTATCTGCTATGTTGTCATAATCTTCATTCCTGCCTTGTATTTTCTCGCAGTGCCTCTTCATCCTTCAGCAACCCTTTGCATTGAAGCCATCACATAATATTAGCTCCTGATCACTGCTTCAATTCACTGACACACATGCCCCGAGTATCTACTTTTATTTCCTCACATTCCTGCCCAAAGTTTACCCAGTACCCCTTAGGAGGACAAAGGACATTAATGCATCCCCTCCAAGCACTATAAACCATTCTGATAAAAATATCTGCCAAATAAGCCCGAAATAGATCACGTATTGACCAGTATATTCTAGCAAATGATGCATTGGGAACTTTGAGTTCTAACTGAGGAAAATGTGACCCCTTCTGATCTCATCAGGATATGTCCATTGGTTGTGAGTTTATATTTCTGTACTGGCTTTCTCTGTCTGTGAGCTTATCTGTAAATGTTTTTACAGTAAAAAAAAAAAGTGTTACTTTAATACCTACAGAGTTGAATATAACTCCCTTTGAGTTAACATTAGGTCCCACTCCAAATTAGTGTAAAGTTTACATTATATCCAGCGTTAGCTAAATTTATTCATTTAAGTGTCAAAGTCAAGAAGGCATCTCTGAGACTGAGGAGTAATCTGTCAGGATTAGTGGATACTTGTATCTTGCAGACATTTAATGAAGAACTAAAAATACAGAAGCCATAATCTAGAACCGATCAACAAGAAACTCAGGAACCAATAGCTAGAGTTTTTAACTATAGTTAAAAAACAGTGGGGGTGAAAGAATCGAAGGAATGAAGAAATGGAGGAACTAAGTAATGAAGAGAATCCAGCACTGAGGAACTCCCCACGATGTTTATATATGGAACAACATGGGCAAATCTGCAGATCAGGAGCAGGTGTGGATAGAAGTAACTAGAGGGGAGCTAGGGGAAAGGAGATTGGCACAAGGGGGCAGCAGCGAGTAACTCAAAAAATACAACACTGCTTAAATAAAAAAACAACTTCAATGACACAAATCAAAGTGTAACTGAAAATTCAAAAAGAAAGCTTAAACAGAACCAAAAAGTCCAGAAAGGGCAGAATCATGACATAATCAACACTATATAGAGTAAAAGATACACTGCGTGGCTGTCAATTTTTATCATTAACTATTAACTCCAACATTTGAGCGTATTTACACTCAGTATAGTGGTTAGTACTTTATGTATAGTAAAATAAATTGCCTCTGGATTTTTTTTAACACCCATTTTTTTACTGTTAAGGCTATCACTAAACAAAGAATGTAAAAAGAGTATAAAAATGTAGCAGTATAACCAAGCATCTGGCTAAAGAAAGCTCAAATAATAAGGGATTCCTTTTTAGAGAGTCCAGCATTAGAGACAAAGCAACGGTTAACTAATTGTATTATCAACCAACTATTCTATTGAAGGAACAGTAACAATCCATTAACTTCTTAAGTACTTGATATTTTTTGTTATTACACAGTTGCAAAAAATACTTTAATACCACAATTCTGGTTATTCTGAAAAAAGAAATCTGATACCAAGTAAGCTGTTATGAATCTTGGCTTTCTCTTTAAGCTGTGCCTTCATAGCATGTTTTAAATTAGTATTTTTTTTATTTATTTTCAAATTGAACAATCAAAGATGATGTCCCTTGAAGTCATATAGCCAACCGAAGCGGTTAAACTTTTACACGTTTGGAACTGAAGTGTGTCTTTTTTCCTGGATTTGAGCTTCGACTTCAATTAAGTAGGACATAAAAATTATATTTAACAAATTCGTACCAATTTTATCTACCTTTGATGTAATATTATAAAACTTGTAATCATGATTAATAAAGGAAAAAAAAACAGAAAGTTTCAGAAAAAGAAACAGAAAAATCTGCTGCCGTAAAGTAAAATATATAATAACAAAAAAAAAAATGTTATTTATTTTAACCAAATGTAAAGTCAAGAGCAGAGATCAGGTTTTTTTCCCCTATGAGATCGCTGTGTGTGTGTACAGGTGCATTTATGTGTGAAGGTTACTCCATGTGTCAGTAGGAGTCAGAAATGTGGAAAGCAAAGCAAAACACGCTCGAGGTCCACATGGCATGACACGTCTCTGGGTCTGGGCGATGCATTCAGGTACAATATTTACCTTTTACAGCACATTTCTCAAACACCCACCGAGCTCCATTCAAGAATGATTAGGAGGGAAAAAGATTTAGAATTAAAGGTGGACAACTTCAGTGTCTGAGAGACCTGGGAGTTTTATATCTTAAGTGTAAATTTGATAAATCAACATATAAACTTTGATGATGATTTAATGCTCTTCCTGAAATTTATAATAGAACATTCGGTCTGGTCTTTAAAAGTCGACTGATTTCGCCAAAAGTCAAAATTGCATGTTTTTTCAACCTGTATTGCAATTATGATTTTATTTCGATTTTTTTTCACTAACTGCAACTTGTAGATGTGTTCTCCAAGATTTTTTTTTCCTTGAATTTGAAAGCTTGCTTGTTCAGAGTCCATTGTTGTTACCCTTGTGTGAAAAGAGCTTACTTTGACTTGAATGCATGGATTTGTACACTAGCTATGTATTACTGTCACCTAAAGGGCTGGAGAGAGAAATGTAATGTCTTACATACCTCTACAATTTGAAAATGACATTTTGTTAAATTTCAGTTGTATTAAAAATACAATTAATTGCCCAGTTCTGGTGTTGACCTGCATTTCATGTCTCTAGTTTTCCAGTATCGGCTGATACCAGTGACATAAGTGTATGTGCCTTATGTCAGTGTAGAAAAAATATTCCTGTTAATAAGTGAAAATAAACATTTAATTAGGCAAACATCTTGCATATCATATCAAACCATCATTGGTAAGATACAAGGGACTTTATGAAAGACGCTTTCCAACTGAGAGGAGATTAAATCTTTCAGAAAAGCGCAGGTTTTACATATGATATGTAAATGGGACAAATCTCCTTGTAAACAGCTCCTCCTTCAATCAAATAAAGCAACAACAACCAACCTTTTTTTTTTCTGAGGTGGTAGTTTCTTCTTTAAACCCAGATGGTGGGTTAGACAGTCTTCTCTTTATTCTCGCAGGGGAAAAGACATGCTGTTTCCAGCTAAGGTGTTTGGTGCCAGGATCTGCTCTGTGTCCTTCTGTTTGTTTGAGTTTGTCAAAGTGCGCACAGGAGGGCCAGGGTTCCCCCTCTGTCCACCACCAAACGGCACTGGGTCCACCCAGATGGGTCCGATTTAGACCTAGTCCAGAGCTCAGTCTCTGAATTAGTTCATTGCTTCCCTGACAAACTAAAGGAACATAAAAACAAGCTTTGCTTTGGCTAACTGTTTATTGTTCTAACTTTTTTTTTTTTCAAAAGAGGTATATTCTATATAATGCTTATAGTTGAGAAAGGAAGGAATGGACTTAATCATGTCTGCGTCTCCTGTTTAGCTGGAATTCAACACGACAGCTTCACATGTGGCTACAACCCTAATTTCCTTTAACACAGTTATTAAGATTCCTAAGACTACCAAAGGGAAAAATAAGATCACATGAAATACCATGTATATACAGATTTTTTTACCACTATATATATATATATTTAATCTATTTACCTTTAGAATTATGTAGGACACAAAGACACTGAAAATTAAAATACATGAAAGTTGTTAAAATGTAAAAGATAAAAAAATAAACGACATAAAAATCCTAAGATAAGACAGAAAGAAAATTGGAGCACTAATGGCAGCTAAAAAAAAGATCCTTGAAGATAAAGAGAAGTATTGAAATATATCAATGGGAATGTACCATGACTTACATAAAGTGCGACATGATGTATTTACATTAGGTCGGCCTCAGCAGATGGCTGCTCACACTGAGCCTGGTTCTGCTGGACGTTTTTTCCTGTTAAAAGGGAGTTTTTCCTCTCCACTGTCGCCACAAGCATGCTTGGTGTGAGGGATTGCTTTCAAATCAATGAGTTGATGCAATCAGCTGGTTTTCCTTAGATAGAAAACTTTGAACCAATGTGACTGTAATGTCCACTTGAATTATCTATGTAAAGTGCCTTTAAATGAGAGGTTGTGAATTGGCAGTATATAAATAAACTGAACTGAATTGAACTTTTCTATGATATCGATCTCTGAAAGGGATCTACGATGTACTGGCTACCTTCTTTTCTTATTCCTTTATTTAAATTGGGACAATTCATATTGATTGACATGTTCACAAGAAGGTTCAATATGTAAATATGCCAGATTTAGCCATATAGGCTAATTTCCATCTGAAACCTCATGCAGGTTAATGTAAAAGCATGAAAGACAAGATATAAACACAACATACAGTACATAAAAGACATGTTAAAATTTACAGTTAGTGAAAAAGTAAAATCCATTAGCAACACTTGTTAGTTAAATCATATTGTAGAAAAATATGGATACACACTATTTTTTATATATATGAAAAAGATGGAGTATACAGTTAATTAGTAAAATGTTAATAAAATAGATTAATGTGAATTATGTGTGCATGTTCGATTATCCAGGAGCCACTTTTTTCTGATAAAGAGAGGTTTTCTCAGTGATTCGATGTTCCTGAGTTCTGTGGGAACAGTGTTTCATGTGTTTGATGCTCTCATGGAGAAGGCCAATCACCAACTTAGAAAGTGAAAGAAGGATCATTGTGTTTTTGCTTTGTTTTTCCAGGTTGCTCTCTGAAACCAAACTTTCATCCATTCCGGCGAATGCGTTTGCCAGCATGGTAAACATCTCAGGAATGTAAGAGCTTATTTTTATTTTTGGCTTATACATTCATATTTACCCATCTATTCTTTTGCACTAATGTCTCTCTTTTCCTTCAACTTAACTTATACAACTGTTTTACCCTTTGTCCCTCTACCCATCCATCGTATATTTTCTTTCTTGATATCATTGCTAAACCCTAATGACATATGGAAGGCCTTTTTGCAGTTCAGCAGCAGGTTTGGAAGTTCACTGGTTACTCCAGTAGAATGCTAGAGTCCCAGTAGGGGTGGAGTCTATCTGTTAAAGTAAAATGTGACATTTGAGTGCCCTTGAGTCTTGCTCTTCATCTGCTTAGTTCATGTCCAAGTCCTGCATGAGTGGAGATGGACTTGGATGAAAGGTTTTCTGTGAGCCTCAAGTACACATAGCAGAGGGTTATAGATAATGTCATAAAGGAAATATATTTCATTAGAAACTAAGGAACATTTTATAAAAAGGAACTAAATGAATGAAAAACATCAATAAACTTAATGAGATATTATGTGATAATGGATGATTGTGAAGTAGAAGAAAGAAAAACATTTTTCTCAATCTTTCTACAAATTTAGAGACAGATAAGTGTGCATGTATTTTCATGTTGCGCCTTTTCTGTGCTCCATGAAGGCCTGATAGGGTTGTAGGAAAACATGAAAAACCAATTGCCTTGTAGATGAAATTTCCCAAGATTTGGGCTCCTGAACATCTAGTCAAACCTGTAAAGAAAGTCTCACAACATCATGGTGCTCCTCCCAACTACCATGAAAGGAATAAGAAGCTAAGAGATCTATCAGATGAAGAGCAGATATTCATAAAATCAGGTGGGAGAGTCTTAAAGGACAACTAGTGGTCACGTGCCAGTTATATAGCCATAAGCTATAAGAAGTAATATAAATAACTTCTGGAAATCATGTGGACTCCCGTCAGAGGACAAAAACATTGAACTTTTAGCCTACAAACAAAGCCCTGAGGGATGGAACACTAAATGAAAACTGGCTATTCCCCTGAACACACCTTCCTCACAGTGAAACACGGTAATGGCAGCATCATGCTGCAGGAATGCTTCTTTTCAGAAACAATAAGGAAGCTGTGTGAAGTAGATCGGTGGACAAATGGAGCTAAGTACAGGATGATCTTTTTGTACTGTATTTTCTGAATTATAAGTTGCTCCGGAGTACAAGTTGCAGTGCCAATAAAATGTATAATAAAGAAGTAAACGACATACAGTATATAAGTTGCACTGGACAAAAGTTGCATTTTTGAGGGAAATTTATTTGATAAAATCCAACACCAAAAACAGACATGTCATCTTGAAAGGTAATTTATAATAAAAATAGAATCGAAGCAACAACAGGCTGAATAATTGTGCTAACGTTACATGACACATAAACTAGTGTTGCGCCAACGCCTTTTTTTGGCCCCAATACCATACTGATACCATCTGTTTGAAACTGATGTGTGTGTGTGTATACTGTACGTATATAAAGAACTGCATACTAGCTTGGATGTAAAATAATTGCGATCATGGCTATTTGAACCTGCTGCCTACCTTTGTGAAGCAGGAAAAAGACTAATACAAAGTTAATCCAGTAGATCTTTGTATTGCCTACCTGATGGGTGACAATAGTTGAATAAACTTTTGGCTCTCAAAATGGTATCGGTGCATTATTTGTTGGTACTCGCTGATACCGATACCGATACCACCATTTTGGTGCTGGATCGGGGCCCTGTCCGATACTGGTATCGGTGCAACACTAACTTAAGAGTTATTCAGATAACTATAGCATAAATAACTTGCTAACAAGTTTATCAAACCATCTGGGTGACTCCAATCTACTAAATCCAATGAAATCTTCATCCTGTGTGTCACTTTTAAATAACTCCAATAACTCCAAACTTTCTCTCTGCGACTCGATTACAGTTTTCAGCTGGATATTTTTATACTTGCAGCTTGTAATTTGTGGAATATGATATTTTTTTTTTTTCGGTGTCATTTTTGTTAAGCCCTTCTCATTTGTTTTTATAAGTTAACACCAATATTTGAATTATCTATACAGGCCTAGAGCGCCCTGTTGAGGTTTAGTGTAAAAATAACACGTGAAATGATATAATAATGTGTTAATAATTTCACACATAAGTCCCATCAGAGTATGAGTCGCACCCCCCGGTCAAATTGTGAAAAGAAAACTACAACTTATAATCCGGAAAATAAGGTATATGATAATAGCAAATAATAAAAAGCATTTTGTCATTTTCTTTACACTTCATAATTATGCACTAATCAATAACATAACATTATAGCAAAATTCGTATTCATCTTGGGGTTGTAAGAAGTCAAATGAAAAGATTAAACAGTGTCTCAACATTTTTATGAGATAGGAAAGCAGGCTATATGATGGATTTGGTTTAACCTTTAGTTCTGTCTTTCAGTTACATAAATGTGGATAAGAAGCTGCAGCGGCTGGAGAGGCACTCGTTTTACAACCTGAGGAAAATCACCCACATGTAAGTAGCTAAAGGAAAAGGGAAGTCCTCCTTTTTGACCCGCATTGATGAAACTGTTTCATTTGCTCTGTGGAGGAAAAAAAGAAAGGATTAATTCCAGAGATTGCATGTGGTTAATGAAAAACTGTAGCTGACGCATTAGGGGGCTGTTCCTCCCTTTTACTCAAATTGCTCCTTCCCATCAATGAGGCACAGATTGGTTTTTACAAATTTATGGAGCTTAAAAAACTTTGGTAGGGTTTTAATGTCTGTCAGGTAAAAAAAAAAACTCAATGTTTTTAATGAAATGCTATCCCTGCTTTTACTAATAGCATGTTAGGAAAGAGAATGTAAACAGCAGCTAGTATCTGGTGTCTCTGTAATGGATTTATGGCTCCATTTTCTTTCTGAATCAAACATTTTCCAATTTGACTCCCTGTTACAAGCAAGAGCATTTCATAAAATGGTCTTTGTCAATATATAGGGAGTGCAACTATGAGTGCGCCCACATAAATGAATACAGGATTACCTGAATGCCCATTTGCCTGATGCTTCCAGCTTAATTACCCTTGTCCCTCTTTTAAAGCTACTAAATTCCAGAGCTCAACATCACAGAAAGAAGCAGTAATTTAAACAGCCAGCTGAGGGCTATATCTGTGTTCTCAGGGTGTGTTTTGGATCTTCTGGGCCTATTTGCCACTGATTGGTACAAAGTCGTGCCATACCTCAGATGATGGCACCTCTCTCAGGTTTCTCTCAGCCAGACAAAAATGAATGTTCTACTTCCTGCTGGCTGCTAAAGGCAGACAGCAGCTGTGGATCAAGGACTGGAGCTGGGAAGGAGAACTTGGAGGTTTTGGCAGTTTTTAACATGCTGTTATCTATCTTAATTTTATGAGTTACTGACTTTAGAATAATGTAAAAGTTGATTATTTTCCTTGTGTGCATCTCAGCTTGTTAAAAAACAAATTACAGTACGATGAAAAGCACACACAATAAAAAATTCTGTTTGTCGTGAATTAATTATATTTAATCAACACTATTAGAATAATATTATGCACACAATTTTTAATATATTGGCAAAGCCAACAAGAGTATTGGTTAAAATCTCCTGTA
This sequence comes from Cyprinodon diabolis, assembly GCA_030533445.1. Classification (NCBI taxonomy): domain Eukaryota; kingdom Metazoa; phylum Chordata; class Actinopteri; order Cyprinodontiformes; family Cyprinodontidae; genus Cyprinodon; species Cyprinodon diabolis. The sequence goes on from CM060076.1 coordinate 29,473,420, forward strand.
GCAGGTGCAGCTTAGCTGCATACCTCTTACCTAACAACCTGCAATAAATCTCCTTTAAAGTATCACCAGCTTTCTTTTCAGGGTTGGTAGGGTTCTTTAACATTAGTTGTTAAAAGACAGTCTGGCTCTGGACTGTTGATTTGAACTGGGGTTTAGAGGTACGACAACATATCTAATCACAACTGTCATTGCAATTGCAGTCAAGATATGTGCTGATTGTTTGGATGTTTGGGAGGTTTGAGCCATTTTTTAGAAAACATGCATTTAGATATTCACACATTGGTATGTTTAGGCAATTGGATTTACTTTTACTGTTTTTATACTTACATAAACTTAGACTTCTGGTTCCAGTAGCTTATATAGTTAGATTAAAGCCATTACAACAGAAAATATGAAAATAGTGTATATAGTACAAAAAAGCAATAAAAAAGTTGTAAGGTCTTGGAATATGCTTCTTTAGATATAAAAATATCTGCACAATAGAGAGCTTAGGGAAGAATACACAGTATAGACACATGCATAACTTGAAATTAGGAGAGATATTTAAAAGCAGCTCTTTACATCTTAGATCTTCTGAGTTCCCTGGGGTTTGCCTTGTTCCCAACACTGGTCAATCCAAAGACTGTTGTTAGATATATCTGATATATACTGGCTAAAAAACAAAAAAATATACATGCAGCAGTCAGCTATGATCACCAACATGATGGCAGTTAGCTTTGTCCGTGTCAAGTTAAAAGATGTTCTGGAAGCTTCAGAATCCAAGGTGTTTTTTTTTTATGTGTGTAGATTTATTTTTCCCATTTGTTTAACAAAAAGCATTTCAGTGGGCCAATGTACAAAGATTGATCGGGTAGAAGATTGCCACCTATTCCAAGGTGTACAGGAATCGGTCTGTAAGGAATGCACACCGAAGTGACTCTAAGAGGAGATTGCTGCCAAGCTGTGGTTTGGGTTGGTTTCGAATTTGATCTGGAAACCCAGTGGAAAATTGCACCCCAAAATTTACACTTGACACTGAATGACATCATACAGAAGATTGAGGGGTAAGTGTGGTTTAGGGCTATGGAGTTTAAGCATGATTTCTAACAGTTTTAGTTTGATGTAACCCAGGTCTCGACTGATACTTTTAAAGCAAATTCTCTTTCCGAGAATGAGAACATTATCCTGAAACTGCTCACAAATGTTGAAATTAAATGTTTGTTATATTGAGCATCACTTTAGGAGAAGAATGAACAGACAACGGTCATTCTTTGGCTTCAAGATGACATAAACCTTCCTTACTCTGTTATTCTTATTTTCTATTCAGTTATCATTGGTAAATTTCAATAAAATCTTAGAAGCAAAGGCTTTGTATTGTGCAGAAGGTCTCCAATAATGTAAATCAGCATATTTGTCTATTGCCAGATTCCCTTTCATAAGAAGGTAAATACATTTTTGCACCCTTGGCATAGGGCCAAAATCACATTTCCGCCTAGCACACTGCCCACTAAAACCTTTGTGGAGCAAACATGCTTCAACTTATTTAGTCCAAATTTGCTAGAGTTATAGTCAAGATGTCAGAGGGTTCATCCAGAGTTTCCAATGGGGTTCCCTGGTGTTTTGCAGTGTTTATTTTTGGAAAATAAATTGGCAAGGCTAAATATTGTTCATATTTTCTTTGTTTAATCACCTATAAATAAGATACGGTGACTCTTAAAATAGATGTTCCAGCTGAAAAATATTCCTTAATACCTTTCTGTCATACAAGCAACTGTATTTCCAATTTACAGTTTAGGAGCTGTGCTCGCTTTAATTCACATATGTAATTTCAGGCGGAATTTGCTCTTAAGACCCTCAGGGCTTAGAAAAAGCAATAGGGGCTTCATTTTCGGCCCATAATTCTCAGCAGGAATAGTTAGAAATCAGATAGACTGATGTCTAAACAATTGGTATTGTCATCAGCCTTAACAAAAATCTCTATCAAGCTCTTCATAAAATAAATACATTTTTTTCTAAAAGCTTCATAGAAGAAATGAAGGTGTTTACTTTGGATGACAAGGGAAAAAATGTTAATTAAATCCTAATTAGCCCGTTTCCAGTGTGGTCTATCTACAAGTCTTTCCTCCCTTGGATGTTGGCACGATGCGCCAATTCTTAGGACCTAAAAACCTAAATGAGAAACAGGATTCTTTTAATTACTCTTGCAATTAGTTTACTTCAGAAAGTATGTGCATATCCATCATCTGTAACCTGTTTGTTTTTCAGAGAGATACGAAACACAAAAATGTTGACATACGTTGATCCAGAAGCTTTTAAGCATCTCCCGAGCCTCAAGTACCTGTAAGTATTCTTAGAGTGTACTTCTGTGCCTTAACAGCATCTAGTTAAAGATATATACGTTTTTAAAAAGTATTATCAGTGTTTAAGGTGGTTGAAAGGAGATAGTTCATACCAGAGACCTGATAGTCATCTTAAAGCAACTTTTCTATCTAAAGTGTTTGGGCAATTAAAGCAGACATTGTTTTGTTGATTTTTATTCTCCCTTATTGTTTTAAATTTAGTTTTAAATATTTTTCACTTAATCATTGCAGAGAAGAGTTTTTGTTTGCACCAAGTAAGATTTATATATAAAGTGCTTTAAAGAAGCAATAATTTGATTTCACTTTTTATTCATTGATGTATATTTGAATGCATATATACCCTTCCTGCGATGCTCTTTAAATAGAAGATATGCATAATTCTGCAAAGTTATTGTTAATGGCACAAAACTGTGCAAAGAATTTTACATAAACAAAAAGCATGTTGTGCGTCTAAAATAATTATCCCCTTAAAGCACAGTAACAGCTGGACAGTGTGCAGTTTTAAACTCAACACAGTCTCTATTCAAATATTTAGTCTGTGTGACTTTTTTGTAGTTTATGATGTTGATGATGACTTGTCAAACAGTTACTGATTATGTATATATACTTAACAGAACCGCATTGTAAACCATATTACAAGATGCCTTTCAACTTTATGAGAATATTAAGTATTTTGTTTTCTGTGGAGTTTCTTATTGTAGAAATGTAATTCAAAGATTTTTTTTTTAAAGGACATGGGTAGTTTTTTAAACACTATTTCTAAGGCTGCAACTAACGATTACTTGCAAATCGATTATTTACTGTCGATCATTTTTCACTCTTTTAGCTACAAGGGATTTTTTTGAGTCTCCATATTTACTAAACCATTTAACGATTAATTAATTACTAAATCAGATGGCAATTATTTAAAAAATCAATTAATTAGGATTAATCTGAGTCAGACGCCATTAAGAGTCAGAAGCCATAATTAAGTAAGAAAGAAAAAGCTTGTTCCTCCAAACATGTTAGAGAGAGACATTTATCTCTGATGGAACATTTTCAAAAGGACATTTGTCATTTATTTCTTAAACGAATTACTTATATAAATGATGAAACACTTTGATGAAAAAAACAATGCATTATCTTGTTCCCTAATGGCGACCAGTGGTACATTCTTAAAAAGTGACATTTCAGGATTTTAAAGAGATGTTTTATCAAAAGTTATAAGGCATCAACAGAATCGCTAACTGAATTTACTAAGTAAGAAAAGGAAGTGATTCACCACTGAATTTTCTTTTTCCTAGAATACATAAAAAAGACCCAGGTTAGTATTGTGAACCCAGCAAAAACAGTCTAAAGGTTGATAAATGTGCTAGGGCCTAAACTGCAAAAAAGACAAAAAAAAAAGACTGTAAAACTTTGATTTTCCATCAGTCCCCTCTGAGACGACCTGTTAGCTTTATTTTCCAGGACCAACTAATTTGAATTTATATTATATGAGGCCTTTAACTCAACAACTTCATAGCTGCAGTTAAGATAAGATCCAATTATACAACTTACCTAAAAGGGTGTTCAGGCAGCTTAGCGTTTAGAGAAGTCCCAGTGCTTTAAGTTGACATGTCACAAGATGCTCCTTAAAACAAAAATGAGGTTATTATTTATAATAATTAGTTCGGCAGATGTGTTCATTATTCAAATTCTTACAGAATATTAAAAAGAAATCTGAAACTGACTATGAGTCATATAATACTATTACATTTAGAGGGGTTTTCTTATTTTTTTTTACATCTAAATTAGTTTATATATTTAAAGATTAAGAAATGTGCTTCCTATTATCAAACAATGTTTTTTAACATACGTGTTTCTCATTCTTTACTTAGGGGGATTTTGAACACTGGCCTGACTTTCTTCCCTGCTTTACACAACATCCACTCAAATGACTTGAACTTCATTCTGTAAGTTTTGTACTAACGCTATTAGCAGCTATTCATTTATGCAGTATTAGTCTATTATCAAACACAGTGGAACTAATAGGCCTGTTAAGATGATGTTTAGGCCTAATGTGGAATCCTGATTCTAACATATTTGCTGATAAACTCAATAACACACCGTTATTTTAAATAACATGAAAATGATTCAATAGCATTCCCTGTGTATATTTTAATTTCACCACAATCATACTTTTTATGATTGATTCAGTTCAATATATTTTAAACTTGAATTAATAAAATTGTATTGAACAATACGAATCATTGTTTTGGTGGACTTAGGTCACCTTCCCAAAATTTACAGTGTACAGTCCTAGAACTTTATGTTTGCTTACCAGATACTTTCTCAGATTTATCAGAAAACTTCCTGTGACAAAGATGTTTTCTTGAACTTTTTGGTTGCTTTCCAACACAGAACTTTCTTGAAACCACTGATTATCAAAGTGTCAAAAGAGGTGGACTTCCTCTCTTGTTTTTACAACCTTTTACCTCCTAATTAAACAAATAGAACCATGCCTAGTTTTTTCACCAATATTAACTCAAACTATTTAACAACCTTAACTATATCTAAAGGAGCTGCCTAACAAAATGCACTTCTTTCATCAGCATTCTTAATTGCCTGCTATCCATGAACCTGATACTTTTTGCCAAAGTTGCCAGCTGTAGTTGCAGTAACATAAATCCGATTGTAGCATTTAACTTATATCAATAATAGTCTTTAAACACATTTTCCTAGCTTGCTGTCTTATTATCTTATTATAAATGTACAAAAACATAATCTCTGTTATTAAATCAGAATGTTATAATTTCACACAGAAACAGTTGGTTCCTTTAAACGACTGAATAGATTCTTAAAACATTAGATCCAACATCATATAGATTTTATCATTTCTTTTTCATTAAATGTTTTTTTTTTTTAAATTGGTGTTTGTTAATTTGATATTTTTCTGTAAATTGCATGCAGATATATATTATGGAACGGCTTTACTAGAAGGATTTTTCAGGAGTTCTTGTTTCAGTGAGCAACAGGTACCAGAAAAGGAAGTATTAGTATAAAGAAAAATATTTTGGCCTCCTTTAGCAAAGAAATGGAAAACCCTGATGTCATTATTTCGTAAATGGGTTTAAGCTGAAAAGCTGAAAAGTTAACAGAAAAAAAGATTGTGTGTAAGTTTTGAAAGGAAGTGCTGAAACACCACTTAATGAATACATTCTCTGTCATAAATAATCTCCTCAAATTTGCAATCATATTTTTTTGCTTCTCTACTTTAATATTTAATAAACTGCTATCTCTTCTTTATTGCCTAAATCTAATTTTCATACCCAGATCATCAGCTCCCACCTATTCTTTGCCTCTTTGCAACAAAAGAAGTTGATATTGACAGCATAACTCAATTTCCTTTCCTTTCTCTGTATCTCCTTTGCAGGGAAATTGTTAATCATCCCTACATTACCGAGATCCCGGCCAACTCTTTCCAGGGCATCACAAGCGATTTTCTGACTGTGTGAGCTACTAACACCAACTACATATCCTAACATGTACATTTAACAAATGTGTAGAAAAAGCACACATTTAGACATAAAAATACTACATAGACAGGATAGATTATTCAGCAGCATTGCTATTCATTCCTAAATACAAGCTAATTCTTAAAAAATAAATAAACCAGTTAATGCATGTTTATTGTGACCTCATTTCAAAAACAGGTTGTCACTTTGACACTAAAATTACAAACAAATACTTAGACGTTCACTTATGTACGTCTGTGTTTGTGCAGAAGTGAGCTAAATGTTTGGTTTGAAAGCCTCAAAATGACACACACAGTAATTAAGACAGGTTTACTATAATTTAAGTTGATCCCTCTGAGCTCTGTTGGTAAAATTATTTGCATTCAGGAAAATTTATTACAGCAATTTCATTGTTTTATTAATATATAGCTTGTTTTTTCCAGATTGCTGTATGGAAATGGATTCAGAGAGATACAACGTCACGCCTTTAATGGGACAAAGCTAAATCAAGTGTAAGTGTTTATAGCAGTATCTAAAGATTGTTAAACACTGTTTCTCATTTGTTTATCATCAGTTCCTGTAGGATAAGATATAAAAGGGTTTACATTTCTGAAGTATGCTTATTTAACTTACGTATTTAAAGAGCAATATTAAAAAGCCATGATAAATTTTAAGTTCACCAAAGAACTACCAAAATACTCCTACAATCAGATCTTTAATTTATGCCTTGATAGATTTGAAGGATGATATTTATGTATCATTTAAACTTAAGTTTATTTACTCCAGCATGGAAATGAACAATTAAAAACCATTTTTGACAGATGTATGTTGTCATATTTTTAGATGAAGCGCCACTAGTATCCATCTAGCTGGAAACAATTTCCAGTGGAAGTCTTGCAATGAGTGGACATTTTTAAATTCAACAGGGAACCAATAAAGGATAGTTAAATTAGGTGAAAAGTCATCTTTTTGTCAAAAGGTCTTTTTGGAAAAGCAAAAGCTTTTAACTGAATGTTGTGAAAATCCTAATAGTAAAGAATTACAACAATCAAATCGGAAAGGTATAGTGGACCATATTTGGCTTCTAGTTCTGGAAGAATCATCTAATCTATTATTTTCTCCTTATGCAAATCTTTGTGAAGTGCTTGTTTGCTCTATTGCAGATGCAAACTTTCATTGTTCATGTAATCTAAGCTTGGGTCAGCCATTAATTGCCCTCACCATATAATTTCTAAATGGCTGAGAATCATAAGAAGGAATCGTAAGAAGTCTAGGAGAAGAAGAAGAAGACCTAAAACTATCTTCAGACATACTACATTACATGTACCGTATTTTCAAACTGCAGGCACCATGATAATAAAAGCGAACATATTCTGCCGGCAGATTTCTGCATTTTAAGTTAATTTATGAGTCAATTAACTGTTTCAGAGGAGCGATCACAGCGCTCTGTGTCATCAGCGATGTGTCTGTCTCACGGCCAGCTCCCAGGTTTGATTAATACTTTGTAATAAATACATGAATAAAGCACAAACAAACTCAGTTTTGCTCCCGCTCTATTTTTAAATACACAGTAGAGGTATTTAAACGTAGTAGAGGACATGTACCGGTATATAAAACCCGCGCCCTATAATCCGGTGCGCCTTATGTGTGTGTTAAATACAGTAATGGCACACATAACTGAGACTGCGCCTTTTAGTACGGTGCGCCTTATGGTCGTGAAAATACGGTAGGTCACAGTCCTTACTCGATGCTTCCAGGACAAATTCAGCCAACTATCATCAGCATAGCGGGGAAAGTATACACCAAGCTGTCTGACAGTTGTATTTTCTCTCTCTCTCTCTCTCTCTCTCTCTCTCTCTCTCTCTCTCTCTCTCTAAATATATACATTTTTCTTTATATATATATATATATATATATATATATATAGAGAGAGAGAGATAGAGAGAGAGAGAGAGAGAGAGAGAGAGAGAGAGAGAGAGAACCTTGTGGTTCTTCGCAAATAACCCTGGAGTTTGAAAAAATTTTATTTTAAACACAAACTGCAATCAGATGAACTAATAGGACTTAACCAGCCTAATGCCGCTGCCTTAATTCCTGCAGCATGTTTAACCCTTTCCTAGAGAACATTGTAATTGATTGTATCAGCTGCAGCATGGAGATCTAACAGAACAATTACAGACTAGTGTTGCGGGATGCCATTTTTTGGCCCCGATACCGATATCAGATACCTGGCTGTGTGCAGTACAGGGCTGTGCAGTATCAGCCGATACCGATACCCTCTGTTTGAAAATGATGTGTGTTTGTATATATGAAGAACTACATACTACTTGGATGTCAGTAATTGCCATCATGGCTTTGTCAAGCTGCTGCCTACGTTTGTGAAGCAGGAAAAAGACTAATACAAAGTGAATCCAGTAAAACTTTATATTGCCTACCTGGAATGGGTGACAATAGTTGAATAAACTTTTGGCTCTAAAAATGGCATCGGTGCCCTATTTGTTGGTACTCACCGATACCACCATTTTAGTGCTGGATTGGGGCCCCTCCTAATACTGGTATCGGTATCGGTGCAACACTAGTACAGACACAAGTTCATCATCTGACGCCATTAAAATAACAATACTTAGCCAGTTATGTGAGCTAAAACATGTTGGGCTCACTTTGGAGTACCCTTCATATCTGTTTTAAAAATCTGAAGAGTAACAGTGATGATTGTTGTTACAGTGTGGGTTGTCCATGAGCCCATCTGAGCTGTGTGTTGTTTTTTGACTAATTAAAAGCTACACTAACTTATGGTTGGCTGGATTTTTTTTTTTTCCTTTTTTGTATGAATGAGAGTGTAAGTGTCTTTTTCTTTTCTTCTCAGTAGAAAAGCCTCATTGTTGATTCATTTCAACACATAAAATGGGACAGTTTTTGCCCCACATCAGCATTTGTTCTCTTCAGTTTAAGTATTTTGATTGTTTTGGTAAATGTAATAACTTTTATGTGCTAAGGTCAGTTTTAGCATTGCTGATACAGTTCATATATCCAGATGATTAGTTAATCCAAGCAAAAGGGCAATTTAAATGGTTCCCTGGGCCCATGGATCATCAGGTGCCTCTCATAAATGCTTGAGTTTTAACTCTAGAAATTATTTATTTCTATTTATTTTGAATGAGAAGACAAATGAATTTAATATAAATTCCAGCACTGATTAAAACTGAACGTGAGTGTGACTTTATCACAGCGACTGTCCTCCTGTTTATCACTAACTTCGTTCCCCTTTTCTGTCTGAACTGAAAGATTACATTTTATTTGTCTATTCAAAGTGTAATCAGGATCAAATCTATACATCTCTTAACAAGTATCATTTGTTTGTACCTTTCAAAATGAGAAAAAAGTCAGTTTGTTGTCCAGGGCTCCCTGAAACATAACCAGATCATTATTGTTGAACACAGGCTTCCTTGCAGTATAATTCATGTTAACTTAAAGCAAAGAAAAGCAACCTGAAACAAGAAGGATTCTCACTTTATCTGTAATTAGTTGGATGTTGTGCTTCTGTCTCACCACCCTCAGCGCCCAGAGAAAGCAGCACAGCATAATTGCTTTCTGTAGGTGTTTTATTGTAACTTTGTTACTGAAAGGAGAAAAGTAATTACTTAGATTACAACATTAAAGGAACAATATGACCTTACAATCTTTGTTTCTAACACAGTTATCATGTAATGCTGTTACTCTACACACTGAACCTGACAAATATTAAGTATTTTCTTTACACTGGTGGTATATAAAAATAATTAGTAGGAAAAAACTCTTTATTTTCTACTAAAGCTGATTTTCTCTTACATTAAACACTCAGGAATAGCCCACAAACAATCATACATGTAAAGGGGAAAATGTTGGAATAAATAACCAAAATACAGAATTAAACACATGATGCAGTAATTCCCTGTCAGGCATCACTCCTGAAGCTGCCTACACGTTTATTCCAACTTTCTGATTTGGGGTTTCAGTTCAATTAGGGACCTTGCATCTTCTCCAGGATAACATTTAATACCATTTTGCTTGGATTAAGCCACCTCTGACATCTGGGACTTGTGTGTCCTTCTCCAAAAATCATGCTATGAAAGCAAAGTGATCAAAGCTGGTTCTCTTTGGGTTTCATATATACTCAGAAATACTAGAGTCCGGCTCTTGATTAGTTAGCTGGATTTCTGAGTGTGAGTGAAGAAAAAAAAAATCAAACATGGATAACAGGAAGAGCAGTGAAAGAGATTTTCTCTAATGTACCCTGTGATCTCCACTCCTATATTTGTAGAAATCAGTGATATGTTTGTATAGCCTGTTTTACTTCCTTTAAGGTTTCTCTAGGTTTAGATTTTTTTCTCACTTTATTGATTCAGATTTAATTTATTGAAAACAAAGAATGCAATAACAAAAAGTCCAAAATGAAAAATGTATTCCCCTTTAGTTCAATTACATTTTTTTTTAAACCATAGTTGTTGGTTCAACCTCACAGAGCCTTGACCTGATTTCTCTTAGAACCTGTAGAAAATATGAATAAACTTAAACACAACCTTGTCTGACAACATTTAGTGGATTAAAATATCTAATAAAAGCAACACATTAAAGGCATGATCTAGAGCAGGCATCCCCAAACTCGGTCCTCATGGCCCCCTGTCCTCAGGTTTTAGAGGTTTCCTTGCTCCAGCACAGCTGATTTTAATTGAAAGCTGATTAACAGGCTTTTGGTCTACTGCAATCATTATAACCAGCTGTGCTGAAGCAGAGAAACCTCTAAAACCTGCAGGACAGGGGGCCTTGAGGACCGAGTTTGGGGATGCCTGATCTAGAGAAAGGTCATGAAATGTAATTTTATATTTGGCAACTCTGCATCCAGTCTTTAAAAAGGCAGCTGTATGAATGAATGTTTTAATTATTTAATTTTATGATTTTAGTTACATAAAGCATAATACTTTGTCATAAAATTATCTTTTATTTCAAGTTTGAAATGCAACAACTCATAATAAGCTGCTTAGAACTTGTGTAACCAGTGCACTACAGTAATACTTATAACCACTACACGTGTATGTATAAACACTTAAAATATGATTAATTATTGGAAAAACAATAGTATTAAACCTAAATTAGGTGATTCTGCTTGACTTCAGTTAATTTGGGTCTTTATTTTATGACATGGTAAGCCTTTTTAGACCTTTAGGGGGATCGGATTTGTCCTACAGTCTTAAGTTTGACACGATATTTGGAGAAAAACGTGTAAGTGGTGATTCTTATTGTGAAAGGGTATCCTACAAAAATAATTCCAAAAGAACATCAAGAAGAAATTCAGATAATAAAGCAAACAAAGAAAACCACATCTAAGTTGATGTCTGCGTGTGTGGTTTTAAAAAAATGGTGTCCATGAGGGAGTTTTAAGGCAAAAAAACAAACAAAAAAACACTGCTGACAGAAAGGATTTCCACAACTCTGAGGACAATATTTTGCGAGCTGATCAGACTTAAGGCTGCTTTACTGATTACTGCCGGATCATGATGGATCCTTAAATACTCTGAAGTGTACCTCTGATAGGCTAAACAAAAAGAAAAGTATAAAATATCAGAAAGCATGTCTTTAGCTGCTAATTATTTTCCAACATAAGGGTTGTTGGAAGAACAGGTTTGCTATATTTCTTATGATAAAAGCATTTTATTATATCTGTTTACCTCTTGGTCCTGTGACCTGCATGTTTAGGATATGAGGTATTAATAATATTAAATCAAGATGGTTTCCTCATTTTGCAACACATACGGTGTCTTCATGTCTTTCTAAGTCTCCAATTAAACCACTAGTCTGTAACTAGTGAGTCTTACCACATGGGTGTTTGTGTTGGAGTCTGATTTCCTCCGAGAGGCGAACTGATCTCTGCACAGCTTGACCAAGATAAACAGTCCCCTCACTGGTCTATTATTTTTATTAGATTTAAATTATTCTGGGATATGTGTCTGAAGTTGCTCTATGTTTAAGGAGAGCACCTTCGTATCTCATATTGTTTAATCTGAATCAACAACATGCAGTAAGTGAGACCTTCTGTCATGTTTCACCCATTTAGTGGGAGAAAATAAAACGGAGGAATGTTCAGTGATGAGGCTTGAGAAAATATTTTGTCATGCAGGTAAGAAAACTGGAGATTGTCTTCTCTCCTAAAAAGTGTGTTATTGTGCTTTTTATTTTTATCCAGTGACCTGCACAGGAATGAGTATTTGACCAAGATGGACAGTCAGGCTTTTGCAGGAGCCATCAGTGGCCCCACACTTCTGTGAGTAAGCTTAAAAAAAATCAACTATTTATCAGAATTTGAGCTACCATTAAATGTCAGTGGGAAGCAATTTGGGTGGGAAAGAATTAGTCCAGTTAGCTTTTTTATATTAAATACAATTTTTTTTATCACTTATTGACTAAATTATTAATTGATAAATTGCTACCTGGTTAGCAGCCAATAATAATAAATTATGTTTTTCGCTACTCTCATGTTTATTTCCATACAAAAATAATGCTTTGGCCGCAGGCAGGCAAAAATCAGTCTACTAACCAGAGCAGAGCAATATATTAAAATCCTTAAACTATTGATATTTCTTTTTAAGAAATATAAGATGTTACCATATTGTCATATGGTAACATCATACTGACATCGTCTACTGGCGATAAGGTATTTTTCAACAATTTCTTATTATTTACAGCTGTTTGTTAAAAGAATCGGGCCTGTTTGATGTTTGGGACAAAACTTTGATTCAGAGGTGCTGATTTTTATAAAAAGAAAACATTAATATATCCACTCTGCTTACAATATATCGCCCAGTCTAAACTAGTGACTACCATTCTATTTGTAAGTTGTGTAATTGTCAAAAATCATCTCAGTCTAACCTTGACTCAGCAAGAAGAAGATATGGTATAATGCAACAGATAATCTGTTGATACGGTCACTCTGGTCTCATCATAACTGCTGCAACCTGGGAGGGAGTTTTTCCTCTCCACCTTCGCTGCATGTGTGCTTAGTGTGAGGGATTGCTGAAGAGTCAATGAAAAAATGCAAGCAAAAAATCTCATCCAGGAGGAGCATGTCTTAAAAGGCAATAGCTACGTTTATATGGATGCAGATAATCAAATTGAAGGCCCGATCAAATCAAAAATGAGTTCTGTAAACCTGTCAGACTGAAGGTTATAATGCAATTTGGTCCGACTGCACAAGAACTCTCATTCTAAATGGGAAAGGTGGTTTCATGTACACACCTGTTCGGATCTTTGGAGTAAAATCTTCTCCTCTTTACTGACCCTCACTTACTTGCTCCTGGTCCTCCTTGGTGGAGGAGGTGGCTCTAAATTTAATGTGCGGATAAACATTACGGATAAGCTCCTTTGCTACAGGGGTAGCTTAGCATAAGGTACCACTGGGCCTAACTAAGACGCCAACCATAAACAAAAGTCCACTACTACTAAAGCGTTTCCAGAAAACTAGACAGTTCTGCTCACACTCACATGATTTGATCTAATCAAAAAAGCTTGGTACATCTACTGAACACACATGTTATTAACAGATCATTTATTTAGTGTCCATGTAAACAGATATTTTGAACTTCCAATCAACAATGACAATAGTTTGGATCAGAGAAATGTTGCGCATGTAAACAAAGCTATTGACTCGATGCAATCAGCTGGTTTTCCTTCATAAAAAAAAATCAACCAATCTGATTAACTTGTCTCTCTCTTAAGCGCTTTGAGATGATGTGCTGTGTTGTGAATTGGCATTATATAAATGAACTGAAATTAACTGAATTGAACTAAGCTATAGGAGCAAGATGCAGGGCTAAAAATCTGGTGGTAAGATACCTGTCAATGAAAACATATGTGTTGGTGTCTGAGTTTGTAGACATAATTCAATTAATCTGAATACATTTAAGATTTGTATTCATTACTGGTTGTGACATCATGTAACATCAGATGTTTAATCTGTGAATATACAAGTTTAGAAGTTAGTTGCTTTTTGTATCTCTGCTTCTGTCTCTTTGAAACCCAGTCGGCCTCAGCAGATGGCCGCTCACACTGAGCCTGGTTCTGCTCAAGGTTGCTTCCTGTCAAAAGGGAGTTTTTTCTCTCCACAGTCGCTACAAGCATGCTTTGTGTGAGGGATTGCATTTGAGTCAATGAGCCTATGCAGTCAACTGTTTTTCCTTAGACATTTTTTAATTAATTTGACTGTATGATCTAGTTGGATCGTAGAGGGCCATGAGATGACATGTGTTTTGATTTGGCGCTATATAAATAAACTTAATTGAATTGAATGTCCCAGGTATACAATAAGTGACAACAAGAATAAATACAGATCTTACATTCATGTTTTTGGACTTAAAAATTCTGTTGAGTTATCTTATCCCATAAACATGTCTTGTTTTTTCCAACTTCCATCACACTTTTCTATGTACAAAGTAGGCGTTAGTCATCACAAATATGCCACCAATGGTTAATAAACATGGTTTCAGACAGTCTAGGATATTATAGCCAAGAAACATTGTTAGGAAAAAGAATTAGTCGACCAAAAACAAGTATTTCTAACCTTTGTGCCTATTTTAAAACTATACTCCTGAGAAAATAACACATTTTTAATATGTTTGTTTTATAAGCACATATTTTAGAAGTTAAAAATGTAGAAAGAAATGTTTAATCATCTCAAATTAAGCGATTGTGGCAAACCTTTTAAGCTGAGTGAAACAGTAACCAATAGCCCTAGTCTGGTAATTATTCACACTGTTTCAAGTTACTGTGAAAATTCAAAACAAAGTCCTCATTCATGATGTGCAGACTAGATGAGTGATGTCTGCAGGACAGGATCAAGTAAAGACCTTTCTCCCTGCAGCTGTGGTGGTGGGACAGGGAAACCTGACACGCATTGTGTGCAAATGTGGTGAAGAATCTCAGGGACGGCGCTGCTGTTTTTTTTGATATTCCTTCCTATCAACAGGTCTTTGATGACAAATCCTCTCAGCTGTAGCCACCTTTTATCATATTTAGTAAATATATTTAAGTGCAGGTTTTTTACCTCTGTCCCACAGAGGAACATGTCCTTAGTGAGGTCACCTCCATGAGGTCATGAGTTAAACATCTGGAAATGACAAAATCAGATCTACACTAGAATCTGTGCTGCCTCACAGAATGAGCCCCGTGAGAGGAAAGGAGAGCAGAGGACAGAGAAGTGTTTGTGCGGGGGTGGGATGGAGGGGGGATACAAAAGGACAAATTCTTTTCAAATATGGAGCTATGGTTCTTATTTTATCAAATTAATGATTAAGAGGGGTTAGGGGATCTAAAGAAAACAAAAGAGAACTCCGCTGGTTGTGGGACTACACAGGATGTTGGTGCAGTTGCCAACCCTGCATGTCCTCTGTCCCACTGAGGTTGGCCTGGCTTTGGCATGATCGCTCAATAAATACCAAATTTAATTACTTAAAGATGACGGACTGAGGAATTCATGGGAGGAAACAGATGGAAAGTATTGTTTAGGCTATCAGTGAGCTTTCTGGACTTATCACACCCCCCCCCCATTCTACGTGGTGACAGATCGATCCCAAGTCACCTTTAGAATCATTTGACTTATTATAATTTAGAAAGATTAAAGATATTTATTTAGGATTTTTATTAAAAACCCAACTAAATAGCTTCTGTGGTTTAAATGCAAGAGTTAAGGTAAATCTTTTTATTAAATCTCAAACTAAACATTATTTATTACACCTGTCTTTCATTATAAACATCAAGCTCTTTATTTTTATGCAAACCCTCACATCTCACGTCACATACCATGGTCTCTGATTTCCAACCGAACAGCTAAATTTTTCTGTCTTCTTACCCTAAAACTTTAGGTTGACTTTTGAATATCTGTTCTAGTTGAATATATCAGTCATGCATCTCTACCTTGATCTGTCCTCAAAAGAAACCGACCTCTTTTAACAAAGATTTTGTCGCAACCTCGGTGTGAGATTAAAGCCTTTTACTGTCTTTTCATGTCGCAGCAAAACAGTCCCGCTGCATTATGCCACCACCACTATGCTTCACTGTTTGGTACCATGTGCTTTGGTCAGAAAGCAAATGAAATTCTCCGACTTAAAACTTTAAGCTGTCCATGTTGATGTCTGCCATTTTTTGCCATACCTGAACATGGTTCCCGCGGGTCCTTAAAAAGTCTTAAAAGGCATTGAATTCTTCAAAATAAAACTAAGGCCATAATTAGGCCCGAGCAGCAAAGTGCTGCGAAGGCCTATTGTAATTCGAAAGTTTCTCATTATTACGGTTCTTTTGGCATTTTGAACGCATTTTACGGGGACTTCGCATATTCAAAAACTCACAAAAACGTGGCAGTAATTTGTCCCCCGCGTGAAATAGCCAGTCTATAATGGAATCCAAAATGGCCGCCCCCAAATTACGCCACAGCGCCCCCTAACGTCAGTTGGGGGAAACTGTATCTCAGAGAGATTTGAAATTTGGCACACAGGTAGATCTCGTCAAATCATGAAAAAAAGTCTCTTGCAGGTATGCCCTAAAACCCACAGGAAGTTGGCCATTTTGGGTCAAAGTGCGATTTTTGGCCATTTTTCATTTTCGCTCATGTCGAACATTAACGAACTCCTCCTAGGGATAATGAGCTATCCGCTTCAAACTCGGTCATTATGCAGTTAAGGCATTGGAGATTAAAAGTTATCAAAGGTTTTCGTTTTTGAGCATATTTAAGGGATCCCCAGGGGCCCCGAAATTAGGGTACTTTTCAAGAAATTCAAAATGGAATAACTTTTACAAAAAAAATTCAAATCGAACCAAGTTTGGCAGTAAGGAGCCCCTTTGGGTGCTTGACCATACTGGATGGTCAAATTATGACATCATCTAAGCCCCGCCCCCTAAGGGAAGAAAGTGACTTTTTTCACTTGGGAGGGTCCCTTTCAGTCATTTGAAACTCCAGCACCTTGAAACTTTGTCAGATGATAGAAAACATGTTGGTCTAACTTCGTTTAAAGCACAAAGATTTTGAGTTAAATGGTGTTGCCATGGTGACCTGGCAAAGTCAGGTGTTTCGCCGTGACCATACATTTGGCTCTCATCTCCTCATAGATCCTTCAATCTGCACCAAAGTCACTAGGATGGAACTTGGTCCAAGCCCACACAAGAATCTAGGCCAATAATCGATGGGCGTGGCTTACTTTCTATACAGCGCCCCCTATAAAAACTAAAACGACCAGCCCCAAGCCATGCAATTACTTAGGATTATGAAAGTTGGCACATATGTTAAACCCACCAGGACCTACAAAAAAGCCTCTTGGAGCCATGGTCTAAACCCCACAGGAGGTCGGCCATTTTGGATTGAAGTTCAAATTTTCACAGTAATTTTGCACTTTATAGCCTTTATATTTGAACGAACTCCTCCTACAGCTTTTGAGTCACAGTCTTCAAACTAACTCCAACTTGACTTGAGGCATTGGGGATTAAAAGATATCAAAGGAATTTTTCTACATCAAAGCATGTGGGCGTGGCCAAGCATCAAACTTGGTCATTAGGCAGGGAAACAAAGGGTAAGCCCCATGACATATTATGACTGAGAGTTATGAAACTTGGACCAATTATGTAACCCCCCAGGACCTAAAAAAAAGCCTCTTGGAGCCATGGTCCAAACCCCACAGGACGTCGGCCATTTTGAATCAAAGAAAACCCATTGCTTTTTTACCTTCGTGACATGTTTGAGCGAACTCCTCCTAGAGCTTTTGAGTTACATACTTCAAACTATCTCCACCTTGAGCTGAGGTACGGGGGATCAAAAGTTATCAAAGGAATTTTTCTACATCAAAGCATGTGGGCGTGGCCAAGCGTCAAATGTGGTCCCTTTGCTATGAAACACAATGCAAGCCCCAGGCCATTTTTTTATGAGAGTTATGAAATTTGGTACACATATGTAACCCATCAGGATCTAAAAACAGTTATATTGGAGCCATGGTCTAAACCCCACAGGAAGTCCGCCATTTTGAATCAAAGCCATCATTAGCTTTTTCATCTTTATATTGTATGTTAGCTAACTCCTCCTTGAGCGATTGGGCTGCAAACTTCTAACTTGCTGAGCCTAGACTTAAGACATAAGGGATCAAAAGTTATCAAAAGATTTGTGCTGTGACAAACCATGTGGGCGTGGCCAAGCATCAAAATCAGACTTCCAGCAATAACAGTATGACATAACTGCCGCAGGCCCTGCTTTTATTGAGGATTATAAAATTTGGTACACATGTACAACCCAACAGGATGCCCAAAAAAGTCTATTGGACCCATGGTCCAAACCCAACAGGAAGTTGGCCATTTTGGTTCAAACATACCATTTTCTGTTTTTAAGTCATGACCTATTTCAGTGAAGGGCTATTTGTTTTTGTTTTTTTAAGACAGAGACTTCAGATTCACTTTGCATGGACTATAATTCATAGCAGATTAAAAGGTATCAAAATTATTATTCTACATGGAAGCATGAGGTTTTGGCTAAGCATCAAACTGTTAACTCCAGTCATACAAAGCCATCATTTTATAACCTCAATATGGAAGGTCAACATAGTACCAGGACGGGGAGGAGGGGGAGGAGAAAGATGATGAGGCTGAGGAGACGCAGTGAGAGCAGCTGCAGGAGGAGGAGCATGAGAAGCAGGAGGATGAGGAAGATAAGACGAAGCTACAGGAGGAAGAGTATGGGAAACAGTGGCAGCAGCAGAAGGAGCAAGAGGAGGATGAAGAGAAGCAGCAGCAGGGTGATGAAGAGGATGAGGAGAAGAAGCAGCAGGCATAGGCTGAAGAGCAGGAGCATAGGCTGGGAAGGAGCATGGAGGTGGAGGTCGCTTGGTTCCCGCGGTCGCAACATACCAGGCGGTGCGAGCTGCGAGGGCCGCGCAATGCCACTTGTGGCTCTAATTGGTATTAAAATGTCTTAAATTAGTCTTTCGTAGGTGTTATTTTTTAAAACATCATAAATAGGATTATTTTATTACGATTTATTTTTGTAATCTAAATAAAACATTAAAATTGAAAAAAAATAATGTTTTATTTAAAAAAAATAACGGCTCGCCATTATTGGTTCCGTCCCGATAGCGGAACCAATAAAAGCGGGACATTTGGGAGATGCGCCATTAACTTTTGTCTGGAAAATATGAGCAAGTGTAAATCTAACGAAAATTGGCTCCAGCCAAGAGTTTTCTCCATGGCTAAAACCAGGGAACATACATGAGGCACAGTGTATTTTGTGCAAGAAGTCATTCAAGCTCGGAACGATGGGAATTAAGGCAGTGGAGTCGCACATGCGAAGCGCGAAACACAAAGCGTCAAAATCAAGTTACTGAGAAACAGCCGGTATTTCTCGGTTTTGTTCCACGTTTGTCTCTGCAATGCCTCCACTTATCACCAAATCAAACATAATAAGAAAACGATACAAAGAAAAATAGCTGCAAAAAAGACTTAGCACTGGTTATGTTGTGGCTTTAAAACTGATTTGTTTTGTTCCCTGCTAAAACAAAGTTTGTGAATTCAGTTAAATAATTGTTAAGATATATCTGTCATTTGTGTGTTTTTAGCTTTCTTCCTGTATGGGAAGCTTTTCAAAATTTGAAACATTAGTGCAGTGGTTTATGTTAAAATAAACCTTTGGGTTAAGTTGTCACAAGCGGGTTTTTTTTTCTTAAATTTTAATTTCAAGTGGCATTAAAAAGTCTTAAAAAGTCTTGAATTTAACTTGCCTTATGCTGTAGGAACCCTGCTGAATGTGTTAAATGTGATATATGAGTGATAAAAAAATGCATAAGAAAAAGGGTAATGTCGGAAAAATGTTCTTCTCCATTAAGGTGTTCTAGTAAAAGCAGTCAAAATCATACTAGTGTTTTGTTTACAGTGGAGAGCAGAAAAAAGCTGAAAATGTAGGGACCCTAATGTTTTTTTTACTGTCCTGAAACCACTTAAATTCCTCAAAACTCTACTTAATACTGTTAAGAGCTACAGATAACTGAATTTCTGTGTGTCCTGTTCTTTTTACCGTCATACCAGGCAACTGAAAACAATCCGCTCTTTTTGACGTAAGAAAGCCACCACTGATTGGTTAACTGCAGTCGTGTCATGACCCCAGTCAGACATATAAAATTGAACACAGTGATATGAGTTGTTTTAATTTGTCGGTTGTCTTCTAGCTCAAACCTGGTGAAGCTCTCTGTGTATTATTTTCAGGTGGTATAATCCTTCACTTTATTTCAGGGATGTCTCCCAAACAGCCATCACATCCCTGCCCACAGTTGGCATGGGCTCTCTGCGGGAGCTGAAGGCAAGGGATGCCTGGGCCCTCAAGAAACTGCCACCCATCAAGGCCTTTAAGCATCTCGCCACTGCTGATCTCACCTACCCGAGCCACTGCTGCGGCTTCAAAAACCTAAAAAAGAAACGAGGGTGAGCTTTTATATTTAAGAAGATAAATGATGGAGTGTTTTATGGTAAGTGTGTGCATATTGTGAAGGTTGGATGATCCCACACATTGAATGGGGGTTACTGCACTTGTAAAATGTAGATCTTGGCATTGATTAAATCAACTCCCTGATGTCTTTACCTATATTCTAGCTGTAATTAGTGTCACTCGCTGATGTTATTGTTTGAAAGAGGTTCATTGCAAAAACAGAACCTTCTCATCTGTATTTATGAAGGCTTTAATCACCCACATTTTACGCAGCCAGGCAAACAGCAAGTTGCAAAAACATGCATCTCCACTGAGTTCAAGAAGAAAGAGCATTATTAAGTAGGGTTGTCATGATACTAAACTTTTCAACTCGATAACGATACTAAGGAAAATATTCGATACTCGATACCATTTTCGATACCACAAGAATAAAAACAAAGACTCCAAAATTCTACAGAAATATTTTTATTAATAAATAAAATACAATAAATAAATACAATAAACAATAAGAACAATATTTTGAGGTTGTATACTGTGCACAATATTAAGCAAGCTTGATAAAAAACTTATAAAATTAAAATTAAGTGTTCCTTCCTTGGCTATGCTTTGCACACATAACAACGACACTAGCCAAACCGGTTAAGAAACAAAAATAATTCTCAGCAGCTGCACCTCTTACAAAAAAAGTCTGAAACTGAAAAGTGCACAGAATTATTAAATCACACAGTGTTCAGACAGTGCATTGTCCTCTATTCTGCACTTTAGATGAATGACTGCTTAGGTGCAAGTGGTGGTAGCACTGTATCGATACTTTTAAAAACGAGTATTGTATCCGGATACAACGTTTCAGTATCGATACTTTTTTGAGTATCGATACTTTTGACAACACTATTATTAAGAAGTGGGAAGAAAGAAAGTGCATGTTCATTTAGCCTGCTCAGACTCCACGATGTGAAACCCAGTGCAACCTACTGTATTCAGAGGTCCATCTGCATGTCATTTAATTTCAGTTTGTATTGATGGTCTGGGAATAAAGATACCTTTTTAGTCTAGATTTTAATCTATCTGGGAACTCAGAGAAGACTGTTTCACGGTCTGGGTGCTGCCACAGAGAAACCTATCACCTCTGGACCTTGGCATGGCTTTAAGGACAGGCAGAAGCTGGTCAGCTGATGGCAGAGAGTTGAGTTTAGGGCTTTAACATCTCACTTAAATAAGATAAGTCTTTAGAATTTAAACACTTAAAAGCAATCAATAAAACCAAGAGAACAGTAAATCAACTATCATGACCAGATTTTTCAAAAAAAGAAAAGAAGTAGAAGGATAGTAAAAAAAATAGTAAAAAAGGAGCCTTTTAAGAAACAGAGCTCATGGGGAGCAGAATATGTTTAAAATAAAGGAGGCAATAATGTTAACTATTTAAAGCAGAGATTCACAAACTTTTTCATCTCTGACCCACAAAAAAGTACTAAAACGGTCTAATAGCCCAAACTATTGGTTGCAATCCAAAATGTTCAGGAAAAAAAAGCTATTAATCATCTGTATAATAGTAATACAAAAGGCATTAACAATCTATGTATTCGGGCTTTTCCTTTTTTTAAGTTATGTTTTAATGCATTTTAACATTTAAATATGCTGCATCATTACCTTTTTTATTGATAAGTTTAATATCTGTAGAGGGTCTTAAGACGCCATACTTCTATAACACCAAGTGTCTCCATGTGGGTGAGAAGCGTGAAATGCTAAGAAGAAATCTTTCCAGGGCAGCAGACAAGTTTAAGGCAAATCACTGCTGATTTCTTCAGATCAATAGCGAAAAGAAGATTTTCAAAAACCTTTAAATGCCAAACTATCAATATCTCATCTAACCAGAACATGGTATGACACAAATGTAATCCTACCTAGACTTGGCTGTCATTTCGAACTAACATGATGGTTCAGGTGATTATTAATCAGAGAAGCAGCCAACAGGCTGATGGTAACTGCAGAGAAGATGCAGACATTTTGAAACTCAGGAAAAGGAAGCTAATTACCTAAAAATTACTGGTTTTCCATGCCATAAAAGATCCACAGATTAAATAAAAAAGACTTCTGCAGTTTGCTACATGCCATGTGGAGGATGTGGCAATTGTGAAGGTGTTCGATTCAGACAAGAGCAAAGTTCAACTTCTTGACCTTCAAGCAAAACTCGAAAGCCTGAGTTTCATGCTGCCCTTCTTTTCACTTTGTGTCGGTTGGCCCCCCAAAAAAATTCACAACAAAGTCTTTGAATTGTGGTGTTGTGTCATGACAAAATGTGGGAAAGTAAAAGATTGCTGTGTTATTTAGAAAATCATTTATTGGCTCAGTCTTATGGAATAGCATTTGTGTTTTCCAGCTTTTTGGAGTACATCATCTGTAACCTAACTGCTTTCTACGACCATTACCACAAGCGCTCTGTTGGACCCCTGAGCATGCCATCCCTCCAAGGGAACGGAGTCGTAGAGACGGTTCCAGGCCAGGAGCAGAGAAACGAAGGTCACGGAGAACTACAGCAAGATTTGAGGAAAAGCGACTTCTATGGAAGCCTCTCCTACCACGCCTACTTTGAAGGACAGCCAGACAGGGAAGTGGGATTTGGAGAGACCCTCAAGAACCCCCAGGAGGACGACAGCCAAGATTTTGACAGTCGCTACGATTATGTGGTGTGCGAGGAGGGAGGGGAGGTGGCGTGTGCTCCAGTGCCCGATGAGTTTAATCCCTGTGAGGACATAATGGGGTTCAGTTTCCTGCGGGTGTCGGTGTGGTTTGTGAGCTTGTTGGCTGTTTTAGGAAATGTGGTGGTTCTCCTGGTGCTGCTCACCAGCCACTACAAGCTCTCAGTGTCTCGCTTCCTCATGTGCCACCTGGCCTTCGCTGATCTTTGCATGGGGATCTACCTGCTCCTCATTGCCTCTGTAGACCTCCACACCCGATCAGAGTACTTCAACCATGCCATTGACTGGCAGACTGGCCCTGGCTGCGGACTTGCTGGGTTCTTCACCGTCTTTGCCAGCGAGCTTTCTGTTTACACCCTGACGGTGATCACCCTGGAGAGGTGGTACGCCATCACCTTTGCAATGAGGCTTGACCGCAAACTCCGCCTACACCATGCGGCAGCTGCAATGGTAGTTGGCTGGATCCTTTGCCTCCTTCTGGCTCTTTTGCCACTGGTTGGAGTGAGCAGTTACCAGAAGGTCAGCATATGTCTCCCAATGGACACCCAGTCCACAGCAGCTCAGGTCTACATCTTGTTGGTGTTGGTGCTAAACATACTAGCCTTCTTTGTCATCTGTGCCTGCTACTTTAAGATCTATTGTACAGTGCACAACCCTCAGTACCACTCTGGATCCAAGGACACCAACATTGCCAAGCGCATGGCCATCCTCATCTTCACTGACTTCTTGTGCATGGCTCCCATTTCCTTCTACGCCCTGTCAGCCGCGCTAAACCGGCCCCTCATCACCGTATCAAACTCCAAGATTTTACTGGTGCTATTTTACCCCCTCAACTCCTGCGCCAATCCATTCCTCTACGCAATCTTCACAAAGGCCTTCAGAGGGGACATATTTATCCTGCTAAGCAAAGTGGGTCTGTGTCAGCAGCAAGCGCAGCTGTTCAGAGGTCAGACCGTCTTGTCAAAGGGCAGCAGCGGGAATTCTCAGGTGCGGAGAGAAAAAGCTCGGAAAGGTGGAAGCATCGGTCACGAAGAGGTACCAATCACCCTGAAGAGTTTCTCCAGACCAACATACCATCGAGGAATTAACCCAAAGACACGTCCTATCAAGAACCAAGGCCCGGACACGTGTGTCGGGCATCAGCTTCAGGAAGTGAGCAGAGAAAGACTCATTTGCAGGAAGCATTGAAATACTTCTGGACTGATCTGTTGAAATGTTTAACAGAAAGACCCCTCATTCTAGACCAGACTCTGGTTCCAGTTCTAGTCTTCTGTATTTTTTATACCTTTTCTAGAATAGCACTTACAAATATTTACTGGGGGGAAAAAGGGAAAGTAAGCGTGATTTTGTATTTTATTTTCTATATATTCAGTGTAGGTGAAATATTGTAAATTAATCATTTTATTTTCAACTGATTGAGGCCTTTATATAAAGGTAGGTATTGTATTCAACTGCCTGCTGGCTCAGTGCTGTTCAGCTGTGTAAACTTTATACCATTTATTTAAAATAAGAAAAACTCCAGTTTCATTTATTATTAAATTCACTACTCTGCAGATAATGAAACAATACCATGGAGAATTAAGGAAAAGTACTTATTTTCTTTATTTGATATCTGCCTCTTCTGAGAAATAAACAGAGTTCTGCTGGATGTTTGTGTTGTTCAGTTTGTTATAGATGTAAGTATTTGCAGTACATGTTGTCTTATATGGATATATATGGATAATAAAATACTTGTTGAGTTCTGTTCTATATGCTGTAGACTTTGTGGTGGGAGGTCAAATGGGGATCTCAGCCTAGGTAAACAAAGATAGAAACAAAGATATCATATCATTAATGACAGTATGTTTGTGTTTGATCCAATGCAAACAGCCTAGCGGAGTCAGTCCACTAGTCTCACTAATCAGCAGTCTACAGACTGACCAACTTCATCTATCTCCACTCCACAACCAGTTTCAGGCCTGGGGGGTAAACAGCCCTATTCTTTGCCCCTGTTCATGCATATCTATCAAAATTCAGATTCGCTTTGTTTCCTGTCGAGGTCTGAGCGCCAAAGACAAAGTAATTCTATAAATAAATTTCTTCTTATTGTCTTTTCTCTTAGTGTGAGTTTTTCAGATTTAAATAACCGAATAATCAAAGCTAATTATCTTTTTTAAAAGTTAAAAGAAATGTGTTTTTGCTGGTCATTTCATTGCTGCTAATATTCAAAGTGGGAATAATTCTCTGATGTGCATGCGTATTAGAACACTGTATGCCGATCTGACAGTGCGTGCTGTTCTGACAGAACACCGGCCATGCATGCATGCACATCCTTTTGACAAGCAGCTCCTTAGAGCTTAGCTCCTACATGCTAATAAAATGATATCAGAGCAGCGTAGCATTGGAGCAGAAAGTGTGTTCTCCTGCTGTCAACATTATAAAGTTATGAATTAATTCTTCATAAGATGTTTTTTCTGAAAGGTAATGCAGTTTCTCTGTGTATTTATCCTTTGTTAATATGTGCATTTGAGGCGACAGTAAAGAAACGAGTCGGTTATCAGTTTGTCCAGAGCAAAGGCTCGTTTCCTAAAGGCTGCACCCTCTCACCCTGTCTAGCTGTTGAGCTGGCTTCATTCTGGAAAATGGTGTTCCAACAGTTTAGGACTGGCTTCAGTCTTGATGGTTGCTTGGCTACATTTGAACACCAAATACAAAAAGTCTTTTCATAAAATGTTGAGGAATTGGATGAAATGGTTGATATTAATGATCCCAAAAACACATCCAAGCTGCTTTTAAGAAGTCCTCATCTGGTTTCTTGGATTGTAACTTAAAGGTTTATGTCAGAAAACCAACAAGTTTAGTGGAACTCACATTTCTGAGAAGAAAAGTGGAAAAATACCATAGCTTATACCATGCAGATGAGTACAGGTAGTCCAGAGTCAATCCACTAAGGCACAACTTATGGAACGTTAACTAGAGTCTATGTCTATATGAACTTAATGTGTGGATTAGAAGAAATCCAATGTAATTTACCAACATTAGCCTTTAGGCCTGAATCTTGGTAACTTAAACACTGAAGCTGATTGTTGTGTAAATATTCCACCCAGGAAAAATAAAACCGGTCATATTTAGAAACCCACAGCTTACAGTCACATCGAGCTCTGCAATCACAGCATGTAAACTCCTGACATGAACTGTTGGTCTAACAGCTGGAAAGGGAAAGCTTTCTGTTCATCATACGTAAGCTTGTAGAGATTAAGAGCAGATTTAGTAATCACTCCTAGATTCCAGGAGAAGTGCCTTTCCTTTTAGATTCCCATGGATTTTTTTCTGCTACAATTTTGTTGATGGCTTAGCCTTTCCTGGGAGCTTAAGTCAAATATAACTATGATCTTGTCTGCAAAGCATTTTACTTGTCAGGTAATACTTTTTTCAATTTGTAAAGGATATTTCCAAAGATTTTCACTAAAAGAGAACGCCTCACACCTGATTAATAATAATGCTTGAGTCAGATTGTAAAAATCCTAACAGGGCGTCATTTACAGCTTAATATTTTCCACATCTATATGTTCCAAGCGCTCTACACCAGTAATCCAGTTTTTAAACACAGGCCTAAGAGATCTGAGGAGATGATGAGCCTGACTGCTCTCTTAAGGACCTCTTTTAGACCTCTACTATTTACCTACAGCTCATGGTTCCCCCGGTTTGCCAATGCCGAAGAAGATTGAAATCAAAGTAGGAGTAAACGTTGGAGAAACACAGAACGACTGGAAGGTGTTGGAGCAGGAGGCATGAACTTTTGTGTTTTCCTGTTTGGGATTATGTGTAATTTCTCTCTGAAATATGGGAAGACTCGTAGTCTAATGGACAGAGCGGACCAAACGAGACTGCATTTATTTTCAAATTCCTCCTCCGGCTGGTTCTCAGAACCCGCCGATCATTCCTTTCCCCTTATTATAAATAAACCTCTACCTGAACTGTTCCCCAAATAAGCAAGGCAGGACCCAAGATGCACCTCACCAACAACAGATTAAGTTTCTAAGAGGAGAAAAGAGGAATTGAAAAAGGATCCAGCTCTTGACCTGAGGAGTGTGAAGTGGCTTGATGTCGTCAGTGCATACGTTGCTCCATGAGCCGCTCAGCTTGGACGGTCAGGGTGAAGCTCCTGCTCCTCCAAGAAAGCTCTCAAGTGACGAGTAAAGTGGAGAGAAGAGTTTTAGTTGTTTAAAACAGTTGTTCATTCACAAGTGGTTTCGCTTACAGAACCTTTGACACTTTATCCTGTTATATTTCAACCTCAAAACACACGTTTCCTGGGATTTCATGTGATAGACCAACACAAAGTAGTGCAAACAGTAAGTAAAGGTAAAAAGAAAATGGTATATTTTGGTTTACAAACAAAAATTAGAAAAGTCTATAGCAATTAGGGAGCCTTTACTCTGATGTAGACTAAAAGGGTTAGATCCGAGGAGCAGGAAAAATGTTGATGGGAACTCTGGAAGAGCTGCAGAGATCCCCAGCTCAGGTGGAATAATCTGATCAAAGGATAACTTTTTATCACACTTTTTATTGCATTTTATTTGATTATTTATGGTTGATTTAGATGTTTGCTGCAAGCTTGAACCTGTGGGCCACCGTAGAAAGATGCAGGGGACTTGTGTGAAGAAGAAGGTGCCGAGATTCAAGAAAATGTTCATAGGAGTTGCAGGCAGGGACCAATATGCCTGAGTGATAGATACCAAATACTTTTTTTACAAACCGTCTTTGATGATCACAATGAACCAACAAGAAAAATGAGCGAAGCACAACATCTAGATTTTTCAAATAAATCACTGAAAACAGACCAGATTTTCCTAAGTTCCTTCCTGATAAAGCTATGTGCATGTTTAAATAAATGTATTTCAATTTCAATTCAGTTTATTTAACATAGCTCCCAATTCACAACACGTGTCATCTCCAGGCACTTTACAGAGACAATTCAACCAGATCATCTAGAGAAAACCAGCTGATTGCAACGATTCTTCGACTCATCAGCAATCCCTCACACCGAGCATGCTTGTAGCGACAGTGGAGAAAAAAAATCCCTTTTAACAGGAAGAAACCTCCTGCAGAACCAGGCTCAGTGTGAGCAGCCAGAAAGAAGTAGAGATACAAAGGGTAACTGTCAACCAGCTCCACAGGGGACCCAATCCAGGAAACACACAACCAGGCAGAAAAGCTCCGAGTCAGCTCCCATGGCAGAGGATGAGAGAGAGCACAGACAGTTAGCCACACTCAGAAAAACAGGCCGATCTCCAACATCTATAAACAAAGGTGTTGAAGGCAGCAGAGAAGCTAATATTTCTCTCCAGGATGGTGTCACAGCCAAACAGAAACAGAACAGATGAAGCTACTGGAAAAATCGCTGGATGTTTTGTTTGTTTTTGGTTAATATACAAACTTGAAGAACCTTCTACTTGGCATCATTGCTGCCACCTTCTGGTTTAGAGGGAATTGCTTGTTCCAGAGGTAGTGGTTTATATACACATGGGAACATTTTGGTTAGCTACACATATTTGGCTAAAATTGTGGCTGATAACTAACACTGCCGGCCCACACTGCTAAACATGGTGTTGGAAGAATCATTGTTTGGGGGAGGGGCACTTTTTGGAGGGTTTGGGAAGATGGAATAAAGTAAAACCAGTGAAAACTTGAAAACCTGATCAGGGAGGAGGTTCACCATACAGCAGGCCGGCGATAGCTCCGAACCGCAGTGGATTGGCCTAGTCAAAGTCTAGAACTAAATCCAATCAAAAATCACAAGAAAGGTTTGAAAACCCCTGTTCATAAACAATTTCCATCTATTGCTGATGAAGGTGCTCAGTCATCCAGGTCATAGTCATTCCGTAAAAATTCAAAAAATATCCACTGGACTTGGTTTTCAAGATTTGAAGACGTTTCGCCACCTCTCCAGGAAGCTTTCTCAATTCAAATGTCTGGATCCGCAGTGAGTTTGAGTCTTATATGGACAAGGCCTTGTATTGCTTGGAAACATGCAAATGGTAACCGATGAATGGGTCGTTTAGTTCCATCGTTAGCCTGTAATATCTGAACCTGTCTACGATTCTAGGGGTCGGTCGTTAAAGGGGGGATTGCCATTAAGGGGGATTGTCTCCTGTAATACCTGAAACCTGTCTATGATTGTTAAGGGTCGGTCGTTAAGGAGGTATTGTTCACCGGCTGGAGCGGGTAGGTCCCTCGTTCCTCTGTGATGGGCTGGGGGGTTTGGTGATATCTGGAAGGGATCATGTCTATGATTGAATTGTATGTTTATGGAAGCTGGAATCTGAGTCCACCACCTCTGTTTAAAGTTGTTTTTTCTCTCTTAACATAGATGGCTTCCTTCACGCCCCTCTCAAACCACTTATTTTCTTTATCCAGAATATGGACATTCTGGTCCTCAAAAGAATGTCCTTTGTCCACAAGGTGTAGGTGTACTGCGGAGTCTTGTCCAGAGGCGGCCGCTCTTCTGTGTTGGGCCATGCGTCTGTGGAGCGGTTGTTTGGTTTCTCCAATATAAAGATCAGAGCATTCCTCGCTGCACTGAACAGCATATACCACTCCGCTCATATTCGGTCGGGGGGTTTTATCTTTAGGATGCACTAGCCTCTGTTTAAGGGTTTGGTTTGGCTTGAAATGTACTGGGATCTTGTGTTTGGAGAAAATCCTCTTGAGCTTTTCAGACACTCCAGCAACATAAGGGATTGTGATGTTTTTGCGTTTAATTTTCCCATCGCTGTCTTCTGTTGCGTGTCTTTTGGATTTCCTTGCTGATTTGATAAAAGCCCAGTTTGGATATCCACAGTTTCGGAGAGCATCTTTGATGTGTTTCTGTTCTTTTTGCTTCCCATCTGTTTTAGTAGGGACATGTTCTGCCCGGTGTTTTAAGGTTCTGATGACTGAGAGTTTGTGTTCCAGTGGGTGGTGTGAGTCAAAAAGAAGATACTGGTCTGTGTGAGTAGGTTTCCTATACACTTCAATGTTTAGGCTTCCCTCTCCTTCCATGCTCACCAAGGAGTCCAGAAAGGGTAGTTTGTTGTCCTTGGCATCCTCTCTGGTGAATTTGATGTTACGGTCAACAGAGTTGATGTGTTTGGTGAAAGCTTCCACTTCCTCTAGCTGGATTTTGACGAAAGTGTCATCCACGTATCTAAACCAGTGGCTTGGTAATGTCCCATTGAAAGTGTCTAAAGCTCTCTTTTCCATTTCTTCCATGTAAAGATTGGCTACAATTGGCGATACTGGAGATCCCATTGCGCAGCCATGCTTCTGTCTGTAAAAATTACCTCTGAATTTGAAATAGGTTGTGGAAAGACAAAGGCCCAGTAGTGTGCAGATCTGGTCCGGAGTGAAACTAGTCCTGTTGTTTAAATCACTATCTTGTTCAAGACGTGTCCTGACTGTTTCCACTGCCTCTGTTATAGGTATGCATGTGAAAAGTGAAGTAACATCGAACGATACCAGGGTTTCTCCTGGTGCCATCCTTAAATGTTTGGCTTTGTTTGCAAAGTCTTTGGAGTTTTCTATGTGATGTGGTGTGTTCCCCAGCAAGGGAGCTAAGATATTAGTAAGCTGTTTAGCAATGTTGTATGTTGCTGAGTTAATGCTGCCAACATTGGGCCTGAGTGGTGCCCCTTCTTTGTGAATTTTTGGAAGTCCATATAAGCATGGGATTTCCTCCCCTGGATATAATCTGAAATAGGCTGTGCTGTTAATTACCTTGTCTTTTTCAAGTTGTTTGAGATAGTCTATTATTTTCTTTTTGTAGCCGCTGGTTGGATCTCTTTTCAAGGATTCATACGTATTAGTGTCCTTCAGTAGAGTGATAATTTTGTCTTGGTAGTCTGAGGTGTTGAGGACTACGGTGCATCTTCCTTTGTCTGCTGGTAATATGGTGATGCTTTGGTCCTGGCTCAGGGATGTTATGGCTTTCATTTCCTGGGGTGTGAGGTTGGAAGGAGGTGGTTTGGCGCTGGACAGGGTGGCTGTTACCTTCATTCTGAGTTGCTCTGCCTCCGTTTCAGCCAGGTTGTTGTTCCTGATGGCCGATTCAGTGGCCGTGATCAGTTCCACAATGGGTACTTCTTGTGGAGCAATGGCAAAATTCAGGCCTTTACTCAGTACATCCATCTCTGGTTTTGTCAGTGGTCTGCTAGATAGGTTTTTGACCCACTTGTCTTCAACCTTGATGTTGATGTTATCCTCCTGAGTCATGTTGCTCTCTTGTTTAAATGCTGCTTTCTGTTGTAATCTTTTGAATTTGGCTTTTTGTCTTTCTTTTGTTTTATGATGTTGTGAAAGCTTGACTTTATTGACCAACCTGGCAACTTCTTCAAACAAGGTTTCGGGGAGAAGTTTGGATAGCTTCTGCTTTGTCTGATCTATTTTGTGCGAGATAGCTTCAATTGTGAAGTGAGTCTCTCTAATCCTCTCACTAAGCAGCTTTTTGTGCGCATTCCTAAGAATATCTTCTGCCCTGTGCCCTTTGATAGTAGACTTCAGTCTTAGACTGTTGGGAATGAGACCTTGCTGTCTACATCTTAAATTGAACCGTAGATGATTCCTATAATCTGCAAGTTTCCTAAGCAATTTCTCATACTCACGCGTTATTCCGAGGGTGTCTTTCCCAAAATGGAGTGCAATATGCTGATGAAGGTTCTCAGTCATCCAGGTCATAGTCATTCCGTAAAAATTCAAAAAATATCCACTGGACTTGGTTTTCAAGATTTGAAGACGTTTCGCCACCTCTCCAGGAAGCTTTCTCAATTCAAATGTCTGGATCCGCAGTGAGTTTGAGTCTTATATGGACAAGGCCTTGTATTGCTTGGAAACAAGGCCTTGTCCATATAAGACTCTGCCTGGTTGTGTGTTTCCTGGATTGGGTCCCCTGTGGAGCTGGTTGACAGTTACCCTTTGTATCTCTACTTCTTTCTGGCTGCTCACACTGAGCCTGGTTCTGCAGGAGGTTTCTTTCTGTTAAAAGGGATTTTTTTTCCTCCACTGTCGCTACAAGCATGCTCGGTGTGAGGGATTGCTGATGAGTCGAAGAATCGTTGCAATCAGCTGGTTTTCTCTAGATGATCTGGTTGAATTGTTTCTGTAAAGTGCCTGGAGATTACACGTGTTGTGAATTGGGAGCTATGTTAAATAAACTGAATTGAAATTGAAATACATTTATTTAAACAGCACTGATTTATAAATATGCACATAGCTTTATCAGGAAGGAACTTGGGAAAATCTGGTCTGTTTTCAGTGATTTATTTGAAAAATCTAGATGTTGTGCTTCGCTCATTTTTCTTGTTGGTTCATTGTGATCATCAAAGAAACGTCTTCAAATCTTGAAAACCAAGTCCAGTGGATATTTTTTGAATTTTTACGGAATTTCCATCCATTCTGAGTGAACTTGAGCCTTTTTATTAAGAAAGACAACCTGTATATTCACAAAGACAAAAAAACAAACAGTAGGTTTAGTTCCTTCCATGGTTTAATTCTAACATAAATGAACCAATTAAACATATTTTAGTTTGAGGTTTTAATGTGAAAAACAAACAGCAGGAGCAAAAGAATTAAACATGATCTAATTAAGACGTTTGTATATCAAATAAATAAAGTCACTGTAAAATTGAAAAAGTTGGACTTAAAAGCTGGATTTTAATCCAACCTGAAGATTTGCATGCTAAGGTCTGCAGTTTATATCAATATTTTACAGATAAAAGTCTTCCTCCTAGATCAAAGCATTCTAACAGCAGCTATTGCACAAAATATAAACACTGATCACAGTTAACGAACTCTAAGCCATGCTGTAGATATTATGAAAATAAAAATAACCCCACTCTGTGTTTTTACCTCCACTGATACTCTGTACATGTGGAAAGCATAGGTGAAATTCTTCTGTCTTTTCTAACAAAGAAAAAAATGGGAAATATGCAGCAAAAAGAATTTAACAACATTCCTGAAGTATCCAAAGCTTCATAAAGGCTGGTTTTAATTGATTGTTTGCTGATGCCTACAAAGAGCTGTTTTTACTCTTTTTAATTTTCTCAGGATATGCTTAATGGAAAGCACAAAACCGAGGTAAGGAGCAAGAATGCAACACAATATTTAAAGCTTTGAAGAGAATTCATCACATCCAGATATGGGCTGTGAGCCCCGGTAATTACAGACAGATCAGACGTAGCACCAAGGGATTCTCCATAAAAACAGGTTCAGAAAGCCCTTGAGTGCTCCCCAACAGCTTCATTTGATTTTACTGTTTAAAAGAAAGGTTGGACGTGCTCCAAAGAAAAAAAAAAGCAAAAAACAAATTATCATGTAGGAGCTTTCTGTACATTGCTGCATCAGTGAGGCGTGGAGGAGATCAGCCTGTGGTTCCACTGAGGCGTCGCAGGAGCTCAGGCTGCTTTGATAGCAGATCATAATCATTGTTGGTTCTGGTGTTTCTCTGCTTCTTCATGGGGTTCAGTATAGACCCCTGTGCCGGTCCGTTAACACAGAACCACCATGGCTGCTGGACCATCTTTAGGGTCGAAAAAAAAATCTCCAGCCTGGCGACACAAGGAAGCATGAATATCTCTTAAATCCCCTCAATATATGTTTGAGTTGAATGTGGGTTGATGAAACACCCCCCAGAATCTTCACTTACATTGGATCTAAAGCAAAGTGGATCGTCAGCCTCTCTACTCCTCCAGATTTTGTAACCATCTATCCATTATCTGACACGCTTTTTCCTGAGTGGGGATAAAGCGATCTCCAGCTGTCTACGGGCAAGAGGCGCCAGTCCATCGCAGGGCAACAGAGACAAACAGGACAAACAACCATTCACGCACACTCACACCTAAGGAGGAATTTAGAGAAGCCAGTTAACCTACAGTCATGTTTTTGGACTGTGGGAGGAAGCCGGAGTACCCGGAGAGAACCCATGCATGCTCAGGGAGAACATGCAAACTCCATGCAGAAAGATCCTGGGCCTGGAATCCAAGCCGGCATAGGCGGATCTACTGGGGTGGCATAGGGTGGCAAATGCCACCCTAAATAACAGCCTTGCCACCCCTGCTGCCACCCCAGTTGGCTGTAGGGGTGGCGAGGCTTAAAAATTATGGATAATTTGAGAATTACAACCGCTAATTTCTAATGTCAGACTGCAGTGAATGCAGCACGAGACGCGAGAGCGACTGAGACTGATTGTTTTGAAAACCGAATGGGGCAAAGCGAGGGAGCCAGTGGTCATGGGGAGAGGAGACACGGGATGAAACAGGTAAAAACTGATTAACTATCTATCGAGAAATTAAATCATAATGAAAGCACAATGTTGCTAGCATAGCTGCAATACTGATTTTGAGATGATAAAAATCAGGTTGCAGAACGTTATTTCTCTATCTATGATGTTAGTTAGGCCTGACGTCTCAGGCTCATAAAGACATATTTGCGGTCAACTATGACAGAAAAGAGACGATCACGTTTGGTTGTACTCAAATCAAAACGCACAAAGGCATTGGATCTAAATAAATTTGTGAAGCGTTTTGCTGAGCAACATGGAAATCACTGCATTCAGCTGTTATAGTCATGTTAACTTTATGTTATGCTCTCTGGTGAGCCTTTACAGAGCCGTTACATTTTGTTTTGGCACCTGAGAAAATCTGATATTTCCTTTAATAAAACCAAAAGTGTTAAAAGTAAAAAATGTGATACTGGTGTGAATCCTGCTTAATATGAAGCAGTGTTGTTGTTTCTTTTTTGTATATATAATATGAAATTATCCAGAAACGACCTGTATGAACCTACTCACAACATTTTTTTGTACTTTTTCAAACTGGAAGCAAAATGTATTTTTATGTTGCTTCTTTTCAGATTTGTGGAGATTTTGATGTAACATACAGAACCCGCCTATTTGTTGATACAGCAGTATGGAGGACCAACTCTGCCATATTTAAAAATAAATACAGAAATAAATAAATGCTCAATAAATAAATAAGCATACAATTAATTGCCACCAAAAATACAAACAACAAATAAATGTAAGTAGAAATTAAATTATACAGCAAGTCATAAAGGTATATAACTCTTTTAATTGGCTTCTTTATTTCTTTGCCTTTTTAATATTTACCTTATTTATTTTTTTGTCATTTATTATCTTAAAATTTATGTTTTAATTACTTATATTTTTAAGTATTTATTATGTGCTTGTTATAATATTTTTCTCTGTTTTATTCTTCCTTTGTATTTTTTTACCCTAGTTATTTCTTCGCCGCTATTTCTTTCTGCCTGCCCTTTTAACATTTCTGCCTGGCATTATAATATAATTTCTACTTACATTTATTTGTTGATTGTATTTATGGTGTCAATTAATTGTACGCTTAGGCCTGTCACGATAACAAATTTTGCAGAAAGATTAATTCTCTCAAAAATTATTGCGATAAACGATAATATTGTTTGAAGACCTTTTTACACTGATTTAATGGAAATGACGTAATAATGCATGCATTTTCCTGCCAAAAATAAAACGAGAAATAAAAATTAAATGGACTCTCAGTCTCTGTTAACTTAAAATACTCTTGAATAAAAACTAAACACAAGATAAAACCACAGTGAAAATAAAAACATATATACAAAATATCACGTTTGAGATAAGTATGTTTTCTGGGGAATTCATACTGTCTATCAAATGTCTGCAACATTTTTTGAAATGCCGGCCTTTCAACAATATTAAATGGGAGCATCTCTTTAGCAATTAAATGAACTACGCTGTCTGTGAGCGCGCGCCACTTTGCGCCGTCCTTTTTGTATGCTGCCTGTGGATTAATTGCTTCAGAGATGGACTGTCGCGAACTTGAAGACGCAGGCGGGCCACCGCTTGTACTTTTTGTTTCCAGCTGGAGAAACTTTGCTGGGTGGTTGTGCTTTAGCTGCATGTGTAGGTTGGTTGTATTGCTGCTCTTAGTTGCTACTGTTTTATGACAAATGCAACATACTGGCTCGCATAGGTTCAGCGGTTCGCCTCGGTCATTTGGTTTGAATCCGAAATACTCCCACACTGCGGCTGTTGCGCTCGGCTTTCAAACCAGTTCCATTTCGAGCTTTTTCCTCCAACATACAATGTGTTTTTTTTTTACCTCGCTAACTCCTCTAACTCCTCACAGGGCTCTAACGCTGCAGAAGTACAAAATGATGCGCGCTGACTACCTGATGCCATAGTCCACTCCTCCTACCTCCTCAAAAATGAGGAAGGGGAGGGGTCAGTGGATAGCACCGGAGTTAAGCCTTTTCATCCAGCGTCATCAATAGAAAGAGAAAAACACAAGCAGAGACGATATAGCCGATAAATGAAATGACGTGGATAATTTTTATTTATTGTGTGATTAAATGATTTATTGATTATCACGACAGGCCTATGTATGCTTATTTATTTATTGAGCATTTATTTATTTCTGTATTTATTTTTAAATATGGCAGAGTTGGTCCTCCATATACAGCTCTATCTACAGCATATTTACATGCATGAAATGTCCCTTTCATGTTGCCGTAACTGCTGTATGTGAAGTTACTGAGGAACAAATGAGGTAAATGTGTGTTCAGAGTAAACAATACATAGATGTCTGGTACCTTGTTCGGGTGCCTTGACCCATTTATTTCTACTGTGTAGTTATGCTCACTTTAGTACAGCTCAGTCCATAGATCTCTGATCAGTAACTTTTTCTTTCTATAGTTTCTTCTTGTGCAAATGCTGCAAAGCTGCCTCTCTGACAGTCAATCTCACACATCTGCGACTCAGCACCTGTGTCTTACCTTAATACCTTTCCTGTCATAAGGCCCCTCTAAAAGTAGTGTTATCATTCTTCTATCTCCTATTAAGTGAGATCACATTGTACGATGTATTACTAATATGAACTGTTTCACATGAAACACTAGTACTGTACATACTATTCTCACCAAACTGTGATAACTGTGATTAAATTCAGTGTAAACAAATGCCATATGTTGCCACCCCTAAAAAATTCCTGCCCCCCTCTTGCCACCCCATAAATATTTTTCTAGATCCGCCCCTGCAAGCCGGAACCTTCTTTCTGCAAGGCAGCAGTGCAACCCACTGCACTACTGAGCAGCCTAATTTTGGAACCTTGATTTCCAAATCAAGGATTTTTTCATTTTTTTACTGGGCAACCATGTTGTCTCTGATTTAGAGTCTGGCCCTTCATCTGTGTGAAGGTTGCTACACACCTTCTCCCACAAGGACACCTTCTCAGTGGAGACGGCTTCCTTGTGGGCTATTCTAATTTGAACAAAGAGCCCCAACCAAAACAAATAACAAAACTTTCACATTCCAGATTGTCTGGTAGGTTTAACTGAAGCCTAACATTGACACACACATTTTACCTATATACTAATTGGCAGGATTATTTTCTTTCACACTTTATCCTTCCACTAAAGTTTCCATAATCATCCTGGCAGGGGCGGATTTAGGACATTTGGGGCCCTCTGAATTAAGAAGACAACACATAAAACAGACCCATTATACAGATATATTTTAATAGAATAGACAAACATTATTTGTTCTATATTTTGTCCCTCTCTTCTTGTCCCTTTTCTTGTTGTTTTAATCTCTGTTTTGTACTCAGCTGACTTTTCATGCTGTCTCAAAAGAAATTAAAGATTTTTTCCAAGCACTAATCTCACTTAGCCAATTGCTCCTTCCTGTGTTTCCAAAAAGGCGACGGCCTAAATACCTAAATAACAGAGTGCTTCCTTCACTGTAGACAAGCCATGATCTGCTTATCTGTTCTCCGTTTTTCATTTGTATGAAATAATAGCTGCATGAATCATGCTAACAGACAAGATGGAGGAGAGCAGGAGGCGGGGTTACGAATATACTTGCTCTGCTGAGTTTGGTGCTTTTATATGCTGTCACCAAACAGAGAAAGGGTTTTTTTAATCAAAAACATAATTAATATGCACAAATAAGTAATAACTGCAATAATCATGCATGTGGGTGGGAGTCTAGGATGCATGGGGACTGCCACTCCAGCATCCCTGGATACATAACTCTGAACAGCCTCAGTATACAATAATAGAATAGAATATTGATCTTGACCTCCTCTGCAGACCACCATTGTAGGTCCAACAAGCAGCTTAACTGGTTGAGATTTATTGTTAAATTATAATATGAGCAGACTGCCTCACCTGCAACAGACCTGCTTCAAAAGCTCTAATATGTCTAGAAAGTTGACTTACCAAGATGTTAAGATAGTTTGAAGGATTCCAATATTTTTTTGCAATCAGACTAACGTGGGAATGGTAAGGCCGCCTTTTCCCAGCTCTAGACTCGGATAATTCAGAAGCAGAATCATGGGAAGGAATAAAATGTCAGGAACTGATACTTAAATTTTTGTTTTTATTTTAAACCGTGGTAAATTCACCCGGTAACAGCCAACAAATCCTGCCCAATCTTGTAAATGCAACACTGATTGGCAGTAGCTGTGATTTGACTGGTAAGCAGAAAAACACCAAAGATAAACATCTCCAGGGTCTCATTATGAGTCCCACTCGGCAGCAGCTCAGGCTGAAGTGGCCAGGAGCAGCAAGAAGAGCCACTTCATCAGAGGCACCCCGGGATCCATTACTCCTGCACTGGCGCTGTCTGAGGAGGAATACATCCATGTGAAGTGAGATATTTTTTAGAGGAGACAAGCCTTTGAAAATACATTTACAATCAGGGGGGGGAAATCCCCAAGTAGTTTCTGACTCGGCCGTAATCCCAAACACAACCACACCTTTTCTCCTGATTACCCTAAAGAAAGTCAGAGGGATTGAGGTGGTTTAGATGGAAGCTGTGAGAGCAGGCAGAGTGAGCACCCAGACTGCCAGCCAGATGCTGGATTACAGAGGAAAGAGGCGCTGAGTGCGGCCTGGATGGTTGGAGATTTTGGTTTCTTAAAGATCTCAAACAATGACTAGATCTGATTTAGAACCGTGATGAACTTCAAACATGACGGCTCAAAGTCTGAGCTAATCTGCAAGAACACAGAAAAGCTTTGTTACAGATTATTTGAGAAATAAATTATCTTTAATATATAGATATTTGAACTGATATTAGTGTAGGAGGTATAAATAGTTTGGGTGAATTAGCAAATAAAATGACATCTAAAGAAAGCTGAAGCACTTTAAATTCAGCGTTATAGAACAATCCAGTTTATTAATCTCACTAACAAATCTCAATGAGGATAATAATAATCTGTAATAATAGAGACGCAGCATCAATAAGATTAAAGTACTTTGGATTGAAAATAGAGGAACAGCCAAAATAGAGAAAATTGAAATAATTGACAAAATACAGGGGCTGCTCAGTGGGACAGTGGGAAGCACTGCTGCCTTGCAGCAAGAAAGTTCTGGGTTTGATTCCCGGGGTCTTTCTGCATGGAGTCTGCTTGTTCTCCCTGAGCATGCGTGGGTTCTTTCCGGGTACTCCGGCTTCCTCCCAGAGTTCAAAAACATGACTGTTAGGTTTATTGGCTTCTCTAAATTCTCCTTAGGTGTGAGTGTGTGCATGGTTGTTTGTCCTCTTGTCTCAGTGTTGTCCTGCGATGGACTGGTGACCTGTCCTGGGTGGACCCCGCCTCTCTGTAGACAGCTGGAGATAGGCACCAGCACCCCTTGTGACCCCGCTTGAGATTAAGAGTGTAAAGAAAATGGATGGATGGACCAAATACAGTGATAAAAGCAAAACTAGCACTTTAAAAAGGCTTTCAGTCCTGATTTAGCAAAAAATAATCTAATATTTAACTTAAATGAGCCCCAAAAGGTGAAGATTTAATCCCAAATTCATAAAAGCTAGATTTAGAATTTGCTGCTGAGAAATTAAAATATATCAGAACTATTTGCCTCCTTCAGTTTTTAAGGACAATTGGGTTAGGCTAAAATGCCCACAGAATGCATGTTAATCCCCTAACCCTAGGTCAGATGCAGATTTTTTTTTTTTTTTTGCCGGGGGTCCAAAACCGATAATGCCAGGAAAGGAGTAAAAATATATATTTTTTAAATTACATTTTCTGTGCAGTAGCACCAATTTGGTTAAATGCATTTATCCATTGAATCCAGGACCTTTATTGTTCATTCATCATCCTTAGAACCAGGATTAACCAGACACCTTCTCCCAGTTGTTGACACTTGTCTTAAGTTTATATACACTATATTGCCAAAAGTATTTGCTCACCCATCCAAATTATTGGAATCAGGTGTTCCAATCACTTCCATGGCCACAGGTGTATAAATTCAAGCACCTAGGCATGCAGACTGTTTTTACAAACATTTGTGAAAGAATGGGTCGCTCTCAGGAGCTCAGTGAATTCCAGCGTGGAACTGTGATAGGATGCCACCTGTGCAACAAATCCAGTCGTGAAATTTCCTCGCTCCTAAATATTCCACAGTCAACTGTCAGCTGTATTATAAGAAAATGGAAGTGTTTGGGAACGACAGCAACTCAGCCACGAAGTGGTAGGCCACGTAAACTGACGGAGCGGGGTCAGCGGATGCTGAAGCGCATAGTGCGAAGAGGTCGCCAACTTTCTGCAGAGTCAATCACTACAGACCTCCAAACTTCATGTGGCCTTCAGATTAGCTCAAGAACAGTGCGCAGAGAGCTTCATGGAATGGGTTTCCATGGTCGAGCAGCTGCATCCAAGCCATACATAACCAAGTGCAATGCAAAGCGTCGGATGCGGTGGTGTAAAGCACGCCGCCACTGGACTCTAGAGCAGTGGAGACGCGTTCTCTGGAGTGACGAATCGCGCTTCTCCATCTGGCAATCTGATGGACGGGTCTGGGTTTGGCGGTTGCCAGGAGAACGGTACTTGTCTGACTGCATTGTGCCAAGTGTAAAGTTTGGTGGAGGGGGGATTATGGTGTGGGGTTGTTTTTCAGGAGCTGGGCTTGGCCCCTTAGTTCCAGTGAAAGGAACTCTGAATGCTTCAGCATACCAAGACATTTTGGACAATTCCATGCTCCCAACTTTGTGGGAACAGTTTGGAGCTGGCCCCTTCCTCTTCCAACATGACTGTGCACCAGTGCACAAAGCAAGGTCCATAAAGACATGGATGACAGAGTCTGGTGTGGATGAACTTGACTGGCCTGCACAGAGTCCTGACCTCAACCCGATAGAACACCTTTGGGATGAATTAGAGCGGAGACTGAGAGCCAGGCCTTCTCGTCCAACATCAGTGTGCGACCTCACAAATGCGCTTCTGGAAGAATGGTCAAAAATTCCCATAAACACACTCCTAAACCTTGTGGACAGCCTTCCCAGAAGAGTTGAAGCTGTTCTAGCTGCAAAGGGTGGACCGACGTCATATTGAACCCTATGGATTAGGAACGGGATGTCACTTAAGCTCATATGTGAGTCAAGGCAGGTGAGCAAATACTTTTGGCAATATAGTGTATATATATGGCAACATCAATGCTTTATATTGGATCCCAATTAAAGGTGAACATTTTTTACATGTTTTACCACCAGATTGTTTCAGCAGGAAGCTTAAAACTCAAACTTAAGGTCCAACACTGTTAACCAGTGATGGGAATTAATGCTTGTAGCGAATCATTGGAAATCATGTAAAGGGGGAAGCTTTGCAGACGAGTTGATCTTTACAGAAGCTGGGGTGACAGGATCTCATTAAAAATGAACAACTTGGATGCTTACGAGTAGGTTTGCAAACTATCCAATAAATAAACTGTCCAGTATTAACAAAATTAGCTGATTCAGGTTTGATTTACATGATTCCAAAAATCAAATCGCACAGAGAATAAAAGGAAGAAATAAGATGACTAAAATGCATCCCTTATTTAATTTTCAGAGTTGGCAACCTAACTAATGAGGGTCAGATGCAGCTTTTTAAGCAGTTTCTTAGCATTAAACCCCACCCTTATTGCAAACTGAAAGCATTTCCCTGTTTTAAGAGCATCATGTGCGGGTTGTCATGGCGGCATCCACCAGCGCAGCTCTGCATTGAGGAAAAGATGTGAATTCTTTTTTTTTTTTTTACTTGAACCAATCAAATGCAGGACACTGTTTATGGGACAGCAAGGCAATAGTGAAAAACGCAGGACAAGTTGAGACACGGGACTTGAATAAATAAAGGTCAGAGAACGAGTCAAGAAACATTTTATTTCAAACTGCTGCGGCGGGGCACTAAAAACAAACCCAAGTACACACAACCCCCCCATCCCAAAGTTAAACTTACAGTGATAGAAAATGTTTCAATTTAAAATAGTATAATGAAAGCACAGGAGAACAGAGTGGATGAAATGATTTTCAGCGCTATTTAGCATTCAATCGACCGACTGAGAAAATAAAAATTAAAGGAACACTTATGAGAGAATAAGAGCACAGTTTGGTGCCGAACAAAAACAGAACATTTCACAAACTTTTAGCAATAAATAGATACAGAGACGACATCCTGGCTGCTTTCACTGGGGTATAATGACATGGGGGACATAACTGTGCAAACATTCACACTGCTCCCAGCATCAGTCTCACACACACACACACAGAACAGAAGACGCCGTTATTGATTATTGGAACTGGCTGATCTCACAACATGTCGATAAACTGACAGTGCAAATCCTTAGATGGCTGCAGGGAATTAAAATAAGAGGAAAAAGAAAGGCAGACATCCCGTTTACACAAATGTAAAAATGATTTCTATTTGGGTTGGAAAATGGAATGAAGCTCCAGAGAAGCGAGGAAGGAAAAATAACTAAGTCCGATTTATGGAGATTTATATATTAAAAATAAGCTTTTTCTTTTTTTTTTTTTAAACAGGTAAATTTAAATGTACCTTCTTTTTCTTAACCCTTCATTAATATTTTTTTTAAAATCTAAAACAGATCCACTACATAAAACAATCTAGAGCACCATTTCTGACAGAACATGAGGACGAACTATGAGCCACGAACAGAAACACAGAAGCCAGGAGGCGGTCGGGATCCTAAAAGGCAGAACATTCCAAGTCTGGACCTTCAATGGAGACGCAAGTCAAAACTACAGTGCATTAGAAAGGTTATCTGTCATCCAAGACCCTCGGTCCTTCTGTGGCTAGACGGGTCGCCTCACCCTGGTCCACTACACCTGTTTGATGTGAAATGCTTATTCTAGTGAATTTTGTCGAGAAGTAAAAGCAGAGAAGATGGAAAAACCAATGAGAGCCGACGCTTCATTCCCATCCTCCCTCTTCCTCTGTAGGTTTCTCTTCCCACAAGGCCTAGTTTGAGTGTTTTTATTTCTCCCCGCCAGGCCGACACCCAGGTTTTACTACCTCCCAATTCTTTGGGTCAGTAGGAGTTCTGGAGGCCTCTCCAGTCACAGAGTATGGAAGGATGTTGGACTGTCTGTTAGCTGGACAGGAGGAGTTCAGAGTCCCTGCTCCTGCTGCTTCTCCCCCCCACATACACACACATTTCCCTCCTCACCACTCGGCGTCTCCGGTGGCTTTGGAAAAGACAAAATCTCTGCCGTTAAGATTCATGATCCCGTCCTTCAGGTGGAATTTCCATTTGGTCTTACTTCTGTGGATCTGAGGGGAGGGAAACAAGGAGAGAGGAAATGAGACGGGGGCGTAGAGCGCAGATGGACGCCGTTTTATGGGATTAAACCTCTTCAGCTCACGCACACAGAGGAATCAGCCAGGGCTTTAGTCACAACGATACAGAATCGCACAGTTTTCTCTGTTCTTACCTTGTCATACTGGCACACCACAACATTTTCTGTATCAAACAGCTCCTGGTCTTCATCCTCGCTGACATCGTCTTCACTGTTCAGTGGCTCCTAACCAGGAAAACCAACAGTTTAGTTGCATGCTGTGTATCTTTCACTTCTAATTTCTACTAAACAGACTTAGGCTAAATATAAACGTGTTGAAAGAGCAGAAACATGAAATTACAGACTCTATTAAAACTCTCTGAAGGTTTCCACATAACTTCATCTGATTCCCATAGATAAAACAACCTGCACGATGTGACCAGCTCGTTTCAATGCTTCTCTTCCACATCCTGGCAGCCATTTATAGATGGTCTCCCTCTTCTCTTTCCTAGTTGTTAAATAACGTCTAAAACTCAAAAAACAAAGCTACTTCTTTCACCTCTTCAACCTGCCCATCTTCTCCACCATCCTTGTCTTTCTCCTCCTCTTCGTCTTCGTCGTACTCCTCCTCCTCATCCTCGTCATCCTCTGAGGAAGAGTCTCCCGCTCCGTCCACCTGGAGCATCATGGGAGGCTGCTGAGCCTGGGGTTGCTGCTGGGCCTGAGGCTGTGGGGGGGCCTGTGGAGCAGCTGCACCCTGGACCTGTTGGACCTGAGCTGCTGCTGCTCCTCCTGCTGCTGCCATTGCTGCCTGACCCGGCTGCTGCACCATAGCTGCTGCCTGCACCACCTGCTGGCGGAAACATGCACAGCAGGTATCTATTAAAAAAAAAAACATCCATCTGATTTGAAGGAAGTCCCTTTGAAGCATTGAGCACTGACCTGCGTGTTCCCCTGGACTTTGTTTCCTGAAGCTAAGACGATCTGCTGTGGCTGGATGATGACGCCTGTCTGTTGGGACAGACCTCCCTGTAGAGGAGCCAGGACCTGAAAATAAAGAACACCCCAGAAACATGTTGGTTTAATTCAACCTGTTTTGATTCATTCCATTATCAATCCAACACTAATAGCATGGTTTTAAAGTACAGGGTGTACCTGCTGTATGACGGGTGCCTGTACACCGCCAGGCTGCATCTGCTGCTGCAGAACGATAGGCTGCTGGGGAGATTGCTGAATGATATACTGAGTCCCGTTGGGAGCGCGCACCACCTGCAGGATCTGACCTGAGCAGGAAAACAGGAGAGGAAACGCCTTAAAAAGGAGGCAACAACAGCTTTCAGCTAAAATTAATCCATTTAAATAAGAGAAAAAGTGGA
Organism: Cyprinodon diabolis; assembly: GCA_030533445.1. Classification (NCBI taxonomy): domain Eukaryota; kingdom Metazoa; phylum Chordata; class Actinopteri; order Cyprinodontiformes; family Cyprinodontidae; genus Cyprinodon; species Cyprinodon diabolis. Next base: position 29,518,361 of record CM060076.1, read on the forward strand.
ATATTAGTGCAGGTATGGATACTTTACCTTGGCTGGTGATGAGCTGTTGGTATGGGGTGACCCCTGTGGGTAATGCTAGGGTAGCTGCAGTAGCTGCTGCACTCTGGAGGAGGAAGATTTAAAGGTTTAAAAAAATAATATAGTAGCCAAATGAAAACAAAAACATTTTCACCATTATTTATCTGGCTGACATGAGACAGAAAATTGTAAATGCTTCTATATACTGTTTAGGAGAAAGAAAAAAAAAGATTTTGGAGGCTGAAGAAGAGGCAGAAAGTACAGCCTTAGACAGCATGAAAACCTGTACCAACAAAAATAACATATTTAAACATATTTAATTGTGTGATCCATTAAAGAAACGACATGCAAAGTTCTCTTTCTGAAAGTTTTGTGCATCTAATGAATATAATTGATGTTAAAGCAGAGGGAAATCCTGGGAAAAGCTTTTAGACAATATAAACTTCTGTTTAATTTGGATAAATAGTTTTAGTCGAAACATTTTCAAGGTTATAAAAAGTCTTTATAAAAGGGGTTGAATGTGAGAAACTCACATTGTGCGGGGAGCTCAAAATTCCTTCTGTAGATTTTATAGCTCTCATAATCATGATTGTTTTTATTTTTTTATTTCCAGGATACAATAAACGAAGACATGAGAAATGGTGGCTTTGAACATCAAAATCACAGATTTAATACAAAGCTTATTCTTGTTATAAAGCGAGGAAAAGAAACAATTAAAAACATTTTGCAAGGTACAGCGAACAATTTGGGTTTTTTGTACTCTATAAATACTTAGGCTAAATGAATATTGACCAATGTGCTACTCACCATCCCCGTCGCACTCATGTGCTGTAGGATCTTTGGATCCTGAACAATGACTTGCTGCTGGGGTGCTGTGGAGAACAGCTCAGCAGCTTAAGGCAACGTTCAATAAAACTCATTTAACAACCAAAGAAAAAGTTGATAAACTGTGACGCCGGCGCTTTTCATCTCTGCGTCACACTGAGGACCTACCTTGCTGCTGCTGAGGCGGGAGAATGACCTGTTGGGTCTGTGCAGGCTGTGTCACCTGCTGGACCTGTGAGACATGCTGGGCCTGCTCGTCGGTGTGGAAGCCCTCCACTGCCTTGGACTGCATAAGCTTGTTCTCCCATAGCTGCAGCATTAAACACAGATATTAGAGAACTAAATAGAGAGGAGAGGGGGAGTATAACATGGTTTTTAGAGTTCAGGTTACCGTCTTCAGCTCCAGGAGAACCTGCTCATCCACTCCCTCATCCAGGAACAGCTCCCTCACCTCATTGATCACATCCTCGATTACAGTCTTATATAATTTAGGCTAAAAGGCAAACAAAAGAGCTCCTATTAAGAGAAATACACTGATATAATGCACTTGGTTAATTACATTAGCAATGGCTGGAGGATAAAATAAATAAAAAATAATGTTATGTTTAATTAGCGAAAATCAGACACTAATGTGTAACTAAACGTGCTTTTTTGCGTTTAAATGTATTTAAAAATATATATATATATATACACATATATATCAGAATTAACAATGAGCTCCATAAAGATGTAACACACTGCGGGACAGCCTGCCTCCGACAGGCCGCCCCGCACTGCCCCGATGTCCGCAGCGGACACCTCGCTCCTCTCCTCCCCCGTCGGTTTCCTCCACTATTTAAAGCTCGGTGTGGTGTTTATATGTAGAGCCGGTGACGTAGCATCGTGTAACACCGTCCCATCCCGGGGAGTCTATATTAGACGGCCAATATGGCGGTATAAAACCAGGCAGCGGAGAGGAGGAGGGCCAGAAGCGAGAGAGAGCCGAAGAGACAAGGAGCGGAGGCCATTTTACGGAGCGGCGCAAACAGCCGCCTTCTGTTCAGCTCGATGTGGAGAGACCTATACCGTCTTTTATCTAAAATATTCGGCTGAGATAAATACTTAAGAAGGGAGCAGGACTTCTGTGGCGTTTTATGGATAAAATATGGGGGTTAGGACGGCTTTCGGCGCCCAAAATGGTGGACAAAGATGAGGCAGCTGACTAAGCGTCGAATAACTTCCATTAAAATAAAGCTTTAATGTCTCTAATTTAACCTTATTTAAATCAGAGTGGATGGTGACTGTGCTTAGGGTACATCAGAGTTTTTTAAAAACATGACAAAAATTCACCAAGACAAAAAAAAAATGTCCAGACAAACCAAGCTAAACTAATATATAACGTTCCAACCTAACATAAATCACCTCTCTTAAACAGCATTTAACCTGAATTCTGTCGTGTTTTTCTTAAATCTCCCCTAATTTGTTTCCTGTGAAACAGCTCTCGAGTTTCGAAAACTGAAAAAATAATGGCTGCTTGACTGAACGTTGATTCTGTCATTTTAATGGACTTAAAACAGTGGAGAGTTGGTTACAGCACATTCATATGCCAGCAAGAAACACAACCAGCCTTTTTTCAACCAACTTTACCCCCATTTCTCCCCCCTTCTGACAGTCCTCGGAGCTTGATCCTTACCACTTGGTTCGAGTTAGCCGAGCTCGCCATTATACGCGTAGTGTACAAACCACACGGAAATGGGCGAGAGATAGAGCCAAAAAAATACAGCAAAAAAAGACTTTAAAACGACTGTGAGCGGTACTTTTAAAAGAGCCGGTATAGTTTTGTAAATAAAACACAGTTTTTGGTCTTATTTACAATCCCCGGGCTGCAACTCCCCAGCCGTCTTCCTCCCGTCGTTGTCCTGCTTTATATACTGAGCGAAGGAGCTGCGAGTGCGCCGAACATAGGGCAGGGTCAAGTGCCAAGTACCGCGAGATCTCACACAGAAAACGATGACTAATAGTCACTGCGCCTTCTGGGAAACGTAGTTTAAAAAATGCAAAGTCGCTAAAACCGTTGTGTACAACTCTGTCTTTATAATGATTTGCTGTTTTATTTAATTAAGCAATCGATAAATAATACGACTTTATATCAAGATACATAATAATAATACTAATAATAATGATGCAATTATTATTAATCGTTTTTGTATTATAATAAAAAATAGGTAAATTTCTGTCAAATAGAATAAAAAAAAACATAAATGAAAACACATCTACATTCATTCTAATTTATAAAGGCTAAATTTAGACAGATTAGATCTGATGCATGTGATTAACCATTTATACCTATACATTACCTTTGTAACATTAAAAAAATATGGATATTTTGATGGCAAAAATGAATGTGAATGTAATAATAAGAAACGCCAACTTTCCCGAATATATTAAGAAAAATAACAACAGCGCTTCTATAAGAAATTCATGAAACACGTTGTTTAATTTTGGTACAGCATAACCTTACAGGCATTAATTCTGATACTGGCACTTACATTTTTTTAGTTTATAAACCTAAATATAATTGTTAACTAGGCTTATTAACTTTTTAACTTTACTTATTAACTTTTCAATTAGTGTTTTACCTTTTTTCTTGACTTAACTTTTTTAATATAGATCTTGTGCTTCTAGACCTCACTGAGGGATGGGGGGGGGGGGGGGGGGGACTCGTTAGGGGTATGCAAATGATCAAAAATGGTAACTTTCCCTATAAAGGGTTAAAACATCACTTCTCAGCATTGTGAGGCTTTCCCCTATTTAAACTTCAGGTAGCCTATTTACTTTATTATGCAGAGAATACCATGGTGGGATCAGAGAGATATCTTAGGGTTTCAGAAAGAAGACTTTAGCTGCTTGCAGGTCTCGTAGTTTCAAAAGAGCTTCAAATCAGTCATTCCTGCCTACAGGTGTAGAAAATTTAAAGCATCATACAGTATGCAGGTTTGTCTGTCTAATCAAGAGGGTTAGGTGTAGAAGGAGGAAACTGCATGAAATAAATATAATTTCACACTATTATACATGGAGATGGAAGTGTCATGATTCTTGGCTACAACGGAACTTTGTCAACCATATATAATTCAATTCAGTTTATTTATATAGCGCCGATTCTTGATGAAAGGTTTGTGATGCAAACCGTTCCCAGAGTATCATCAGAGAGATGGCTCCTAAAACATTTCTCACTGATACTCCAATCAAAGGGATTAAGATTAGCAATTAGCAGGTAGATGCCAGAATCATTTATGTTTTCTTTGATTATTAAAAAAAGGAACTTACCTAAAAGTAAAATTTAGGTAAGTTTTTTCCAGAGATGGTTACATAAAAAGTCCAGACAGTCATATCGACATGTTCTATTGAGCAATCTTATTTAATGGGGTCCTGTATCATGGAGGTAGAAAGCCTTAGAAATAATTTTAGAAATGTTGATTGGTTGACTTTATTGATCTCACAGTGGAGAAATTTACTTGTTACATCGACTCAAATAGTCAAAGGAGGAGAATGTGCCAAAGGGAGAAAAAGGTGCATGGGATATATATACAGTATATACAGTGCATCCGCATTTATTGTTTATAGTAGGATCATTATACCAGGTTATTGCACAGGGTGTTCACACCGGTATTTATATGGATGGATATTTATATGTATATATTAATAGTTATTGCACTGGGTGTCAAATGGTAAATTGCACATAATACATGCACATTATTAGGCATTGCACACCTGCACAGTTTGACTCAAAAAGTATTCCTGCTCCTGTAGATTTACTTTTTAAGTTGAGGTTCCGAGTTCGAGCCCCACTCCCACAGACTGCCACTCTGGGTCTCTAAGCAAAGATCCTTAACCCCACACTACTCCCCAGATACCCCACGATGGCAGCCCACTGCTAACCAAGGGGATGGGTTAAATGCAGAGGTACATTTCTCCAATGTGAGATCGATAAAGTTTAATTATTATTATTATTATTTAAAAAATGTAGGAGAAAAGGGTGCTTCATATCGCCCTCAGTTCAATGCTGCAGAGAAAAATCACTGGAGCTGCCACTGGATAACCTGGAATAAAATTCAGGGTTTGGTGAGCAGCAAACACTAAGTATTCTGACCTCAGTAAAAAATCTGGCTTCAGCCGACATGCATATGGGTCGTGTTGGTACAGCAAACTTTTTAGATTCTCCCTAAAATCTCCCAATTATCCATCCATCCATTTTCTGACACGCTTAATCCCAAGTGGTGGTGCTGGTGCCTATCTCCAGCTGTGATGCAGTGGGTAGCACTGCTAACTTGGTTCGATTCCTGGCCTGGAGTCTTTCTTCATGGAGTTTGCATGTTCTCCCTGAGCATGTGTGGGTTCTCTCCGGGTACTCCGGCTTCCTCCCACAGTCTGTTTGGTTAATTGGCTTCTCTAAATTCTCCTTAGGTGTGCGTGAATGGTTGTTTGTCTCTGTGTTGCCCTGTGATGGACCCCGCCTCTCGCCCACTAACAGCTGGAGATAGGCACCAGCACCACTCGCGACCTCACTTGGGACAAGCGTGTCAGATAATGGATGGATGTATTCTATTATATTAAGTTGATCTTTTTTAACCAAGCAAGAAATAGCATAGACAGCTACGACAAAACCACAGTGAAAGAGCAGCATAACATTTCAAAATCAAAAACAAACAGTATGTGATCTCTTTATATAAAAAACCAAATAGCTAAAAAACCAACCTTATAGCTTCCTCAGAAAAGTTGTATAGCCATACTCTAATCTAACCCTGAACAGCTATTTGCATGTCCGCACTGGTATTTTTTGACAGTTTATCTTTTCCAATTATCTACCAGCCTCAGAAGCTGGAAGACTCTCTCCAACCTGTGTGATCTTTTACTCCCTTAACAGATGATGAGATTAAGATTATTTAATTTAGATTTTTTTTTTACACCTGTAAAAAAAAAAAAAAAAAAAAAATATATATATATATATATATATATATATATATATATATATATATATATATATATATATATATATATATATATATATATATATAGAGAGAGAGAGAGAGAGAGAGAGAGAGAGAGAGAGAGAGAGAGAGAGATCGACTCACTGATCTACACTACCAGGATCTGCAGTAACGACACTTGATATTGATATTCGGACTTGTCCAGTCCGAATATCATTCGGTTTATATATATATATATATATATATATATATATATATATATATATATATATATATATATATGGATGTAAGTTTCCTTATCCACTCTAGGGTTATCATCATCTCTTAGCAGTTGCTTGTCTTGTTTCTCGTGTAGATATATCCCGCCGCCACCAGAGGGCGATCGCACCACACAAAAGTATGACGGCATCTCTTTCTAATTCCAGGACACATAATCTGCACTATCAACTAATTTACACAGAATTCTTAAACTACATAAAAATAATAGTAAGAAAAAAATTATAATAAAAAAGATGAGCTATTTTAGGATGACAGCTTCCATGTGTGTGTGTTTGGGGAAATTTCCAACAACAATAAAAATGCTCGCAATAAATCCGAGCAGACAGCAGAGAACCTGCACTTCGGTCTCCATGGAAACCTGCTTCGCTGGTCATTCTGTGGTTATGGACGATATGGATGCACGCTGCGCAGCGTGCATCCTTATCCACCTGACGCTTTAACATAAAAAATAACTAAACAGATAAAAACAGAAGGTGATTTTTAGGGCCTCCCTGCAGGCGCCTTTAAACAAGGATTTTGGGTGAAACATGTTTGGAAGCCATGTCACTCATCATAGTGATGCGCTTAAACCCAAATAGGTGGCCACAGTTGCATCTGAATTTCATGATGCCCTCCAAAGATGTTAAGAACGCACACTTTTTCCTCCCCCCCTCCACCACCACCTCTGTTCTTCTTTGCTATAGTTGCATAGCAACAGAGGAGCTGCTGGCTCCAGTTGTGTTGTGGTGGGAGCGTGCTGCACAGTGGCTCAAGATTAAGCCGGTCTCTCTGCTTCAATTATGAATGGGCTTCCACAGCCACACGACTCCGAAATGGCACCACTTAGACTGATAAGGCATTGAGGAACTCTTTGGTACTCTTTAACTGTTTCCTCCTCTCCCCCTGAGGTGGTGGGGAGACCAAGCTTGACTTTAATCTCATGTATTGAACTTCAACGATTAGAGGAGGTAAATGAATAATTAACTGAGAGAGGAGCCTTGGTTATGATAAGACCCTTGTTGATGGAAATATGTGAGGTTAATGATTGGGGTCAGGCTGGAGAGCAAATTAAAGAGTTCTCATGTCTCACAAAGGCAGCTTCGGAGCAGGGAATGGGGGGTTACTGTGCAGTGTGGGAAGAAGGGTATGCTTTCTTGTAATCCTTGACTATATTTAACTTCAGACTTTGGGAGGAAAACTGTTAAATGCGACTAGATTCACACAATAATACCACCTCAGTAATATTCCCCTTAAATAGCCAAAGTATAGCAGAATATATTCAATTCAATTCACAATTCAGTTTACCAGATCATACAGTCAGATTGATTCAAAGTTTTCTATCTAAGGAAAACCAATTGATTGTATTGACTCATTGGCTCAGATGCAATCCCTCACACTAAAAATGCTTGTAGCAACAGTGGAGAGGAAAAACTCCCTTTTAACGGGAGGTAACCTCCAGCAGAACCAGGCTCAGTGTCAGCAGCCATCTGCTGAGGCTGACTAGGTTTCAAAGAGACAGAAGCAGAGATACAAAATGCAGCTATAAAAGGCGGCCGCCTCCAGGAAACACACACAGCCAGGCAGACGATCTCCGAGCCAACTTCCATGTCTCAGTCAGAGAAACAGGACTACACTGGAAAAACAGGCAAATCTCCAACATTAACAATGTGTAATGCTTTAATTTAGTCATGTTGCAAACAAATGTCCTGTAATTTTATTGGGATGTCATGCACTAAACCATCATTACAGTATATAGTGCACTGCAGGGGAAAGCTTTTAATTTTATTTTTATTAATAAGAACATGAATCATGTTATGCATTGGTCTCCAGTCGCCTTAATGCCAATTCTTCTAAATAAACCTAGTTAGTAAGTTAAAAAAAAACCCAAAAAACATGGCTATTCTAATAAAGCCTCAGAGCTCTGCAACATTAGTCGAAAAAAAAAAGTTCAAGGAAGAAAGCAGGTCAGGAGGAGAACTTAAAAGCATTAAACCAAATCCTTAAGCTTTGGACATCTGAAAGAGCGCTGCTGGAACAAGTGCACACCGAGGGGCATTATTCAGGGAAGCAGCCAAAAGGCCAGCAGTAACTCCAGAGGAGCTGTCAGGATTTACAGCTCAAGTGGAAGAATCTGCTGACATGGGAAGTATTAGTTGTGCTATCCAGAAATATCCCCTTTTTCAGAAAAATTGCTAAAATAAGCCATTGTCTAAGTAAGCCTATAGAAGTCTGCTGCAAACCACTCAGAATAAAAAAGAAAGCAATGGTAGAAACTAGGGCCATGGTGGCGGCAGCATCATGCTGTGGGTTTTATTTTTTTGGGGGGTGAGAACAATCTGCTGCAAAACCTGCAGGTTCATGTTCACAAATATGCTTCATCCAGTTTGACAGTAATTGAACCATTTTAAAAAGAAGGTTGGGAAAGGTTGTAGATGTGCAAATGCAGGCCACACTTTTCAAATGTTTTTACCATAAAAGCTTTTCTAAAGCAGGCCTGATCTTCCTGCATTTAAAAAAAAAAAACTTATGCATGTTAAGGAATCCCCACACATAAAGCCCGGACAAGATACACTTTTATGTTTGTAACCCAACGAAATGCAGTGATTTAAATCCTTTACTTTGTCCTTTCTACCTTCTGTTTTTGTCGCTCATTGAAAAATAAACAGCCAAACTTCTCTGCAACTTGTATTTTTTATTATTGCAACCAACTGGAAGACAATACATCACATAAACATCAATGTAGTTTCTCAGAAAATGGAAAACAAAACAACAAAGAAAAGAAAACGACATTTATATATTTTTTGCCACGGCATTGGACAACGTTGATATTTACATGTAGTGATGAAGTAGGTCTTAAAATCATTCTTTGGCAACATGATTGCACAAAAAGGAGGAAACCGAACCCTTACTGAGATTCAAACGAAGAAGGAAAAAAAAAAAGGAACCAACACCCGGGTGCACTCTGAAATCACATCTCACAGATCAATGACAGCTTTGACTTTTGACATCTCAAACCTATGGCTTTCCAACATTCAGCTCAGACGGTCTGCAGAAGCAATGGCAGTACTTTAAGGAATTCTGACAGCATGAAAAAAAGTGCATAAAACATAAGCAAAAGCTAAAAAAAAATGGCAATGATTTTTCCTTAAAAATGGGTTTTGTTTGGCAGGTTTTAAAATAAATAACTTATTTTGAGCACTTTTCAGGCAGTGATGTGCATTTCCTTTGTGGGAATAATTAATACAATGTTTTTTAAAGACTTAAAATCTAGATTTCATCTTTACTAAATGCCACAGAGTGAGTCACACTGAAAACACAGCAGCTGTTAAATAAACATGCCCTCTTTTACTTGCCAAGTGAGCTTGTTACTCCTCACTGCAAGAGTGGAGTTGTTACATCAAATGCAGCCGAGTGATCGACCCGGGCCGTGGGAGCACTTAGACAGATATGAAATGGGAGACGGATGGCACACGGCGAGACACTGACAGCGTCTCCTCTTAGCCTTTTTTCCATGTACGTGAAATGGAAAGCCAGCGATGCATGCTACAGGTGGCGAAAGAGCATACCAGTGAATGGGACACGCATTTGTTTTCCCTGCTCGGCCTGCTGATAATCGCTCAGCGTCTATTCAGCTAAAAAAAAAAAAAACCTTCGCCTGGTTCTGCTACTCTAATCAGCCCCAGCTGCTTCTATGCAGACAGAAAATGAACACCTTGACATGCTACTCTTTACTGTTTAACATCATTTGGCGTAAAAAGACTAAAGGGGAAATATATTTTCTATGCTTCAAAAAGTTTGAAAAGTTCATAAGTGAAGTGAATTAATTGGCATTTCCACTTCTTTTTAAAAACTAATTGATCTAAAGCCACAGCCTTTTACCATCTCTTTTTAAAAATATGACATAGGTATCATATATGAGGATTATGGATTTGTGGTTTCATAAAAATGTTCAAAAATGCACACAGGACTTCATTTTATCTTTGTATTCTGGAGATCTCTTGAAATAAAAATAAAAAGACTTTTAAAATCTTGTTAATCTAAAATAGCTTTGGCTGGGACTCTTTTCTTTCCTCTGTGTCTGAGCCAAATGAAGGACAGAGTCATAAACTCCGGCTGCAGACTGAGCAGAACATCAGGATTAAAACTTTCCCTCCATCGTCCACATTTGCTATTTTAGCTTAAAGCTACATTGTAGAGTAAAGCGACATACAGAATCTGAGTTTTTTGCATCAGAAAGTGTCCTTGGAAAAAAGATTAGTACAGTAGCATCATTGTTAATAACTAAACCCTGGAAAATAAAGCAAAAAAATGAGAGCGTGAAGAAAAGCGATACTTCCATGACTGCATGTCTTGCTTTTTGCTATCTAATCTGGGGATGCCGTTGAATATAATCCATCTGAATTTATTCCATAGTGAGTTTTATTACAGTTTCTACACTCATGTACTATTGATTGGACTAGTTTGGCTCTCGACAGACGGCTTTTAAAACCATCCCTAGGAGGCTGTTTGTAAAAGTTTCTAAGCTCCAGCTGCTAAAAAAAACTCCTAACTTGCGGCTTCTTTTCACAATTTTCCATCCTTTGAACCTGAGCTGGAGCCTTTGCTGTCACATTTAGCTTTTGTGTCACTGCGTTACCCACTGTGGCCTGTATTTGGCGTCACTTTTAAAAAAGATTTTGGGGCATCCTCACTTTTTCCCTTTCAAAATCTTTACACATTTCTTCATCTTAGAAACGGAAAAATGTCTCTAACTATCATGAGCTACAAGTCTGCATACAGCTGGGGATGAAATTGTTGAAAAAAAAAGGAAATATATGCCCCTTAAAGTTAACTAGTGTCATTATCCCCTACAACGATAAACCTCTCCTTTCAATCAAAGGGCTCAAAATACTGGATTGAAATTAGACAGAAATGATTCTCTCCATGTCCTACCAGGTTGATTTTTTTTGGGGTGGGGGGTATGACATTTATTCAGCACACCTAGAGAGTTTTCCATGCCCAACTGATTCACACATTTACACTGAACAATGTCAAAGGAAAGTAAGGACACACGTACATCTACACCATGGAAAAAAAAAGGAAACGGAACAAAACCCCAAACCGTTCTAAATGAATATAGGTGGCGCTCTGTTGAGTAAAAAAAGAGCAACTGAGGGCAGGCAGGCACAACGTTAAAGGGTGCGTGTGTTCTGACACACTGACTCACACACTCCACTGACATGTTCTGAAGTGACACCGGGGTGGGGTGGGGGGGGTTACATTGAACACCTACAAATAAAAAAATAAATAAAAAGAAAACAGAATCAGGCAGAGGAAGACGGAAGCCCACCCTCCCCAAATCGGTGATCCTGCTCGTTAGACGGGACGTCACCCTCAGGGAGGAGGGGGCTTTATTTCCAGAGGGATCTCCTATGTCCATGCCTGGAAAATGGTCTTTGAAGACCCACTCACAAAAAAAATCCAAGGCGGTAAACAATCAACAGTAGATGGAAGCCCACCCCCACGCCCCCCAGAACAGGCGCTCCTGCAGGCCTGAACCCTAAGCCTGGAGGCTTCTCCCTCAAAGGGGGAGAACACGTGTCTTTGAAAAGCCCACTCCAAAAAAAAAAAAAAAGGAGGCTGATTTAAAAAAAAAACAAAAAAAAAAAAACCCAAACAAAAAATCTCCATAATAATCACAGGTATAAGAATTGGCGGAAAGAAACATGTTTTTTTCTTTTTTCCTTTCCTCTAGGATCAAAGTTTATATGAAAATAAGTCATGCGTCATGCTAAATACATTGTTTATCTTACATGAATCTTTGAATAAAAAAGATTTTGCTTCTCATCTTATTTACAAGCACCCATGCAATATAACTGAGAAAGTCCTGCAGGTCAAATTGCTTGAATTAAGAAAAAGGAAAAAAAATAAAATATTTTCTAACCTTTGTACAGAGTTGTCCGCGTGGGACAAATTGCTTATATCTTTATGAGGGTAGAGTGAGAAAGTTAGACGGACACAACGGAGAGGAGATCTAACCCCACAGCTCGTGTAGAGAGTACTTGAGGGTGTCGGATGGACAGGAAGGTGTGGCACCTACAGGTTAGAGCTATGATCTCTGTGAACGGAGGTACTGAGAAAAGTTTCAGGGACGACGTCTACATTATGCAACAAGAACAACAAAAATGAAGGAGATATTGCCTCAGACCCGGCTTCCTAACTGTCTATTATGGCAAACATGACCTTTTTTTCATAGTTTTTCTTAAATACTACGAGTGCTCTTGAAATAAACCACGTCTTCTTGTGTAAGTGGCATAAAATAATCTTAAGTGCATGAATGTACATCACATTGGGTTTCTTTTTGACACTTAAGGTCGCTCTCTTTAGCTCTTTACTACGATGCCTTCGTCTCCTTCTAAGTTTCTTTTTTTTTTTCCGTCGGCTCTCGCATCGGCTACATGAAGCAACCTGGTGGCGTATCTTTGGCGCAGTCTCGTGTTTGTGCTCGTGGGTGTAGGAGAGCGATGCCCCCGCCCCTGGGTGGAGGGGGTGAGTGCTGAGTCTCCGCCGCGTTTACTGGCATCGCTGAGAGATTGCTACAGATTCAATGTGGGAGAAAAAATAAGGAAAAGAAAGGAAAAAACGAAAGAAGACAGGTAAGACAAACAGCCATCCTCCGCTCGCCCAAATTAACAACAAAACATGCTTTTTTTATGGCTTTCATCCCCTTTTTAAACAACAAAAACAACATAGACACATGAGAGATACCATTGATGTTAATGTTGCTGAACATGTAGGAAAACATTGATTTTTGATATTGCCACAAATAAGTAGGATTCACCTAATGCCCTGCAGATAGATAGAGGGAGATGATGAGTGTCTGTTGAGACTAATGCTGTAACGTTACCTGTTGACCTATTTGTGTAGGTGTGTCTGTGTGTGTGCGTGTTTTGAGCTGTCTGAATGTGTGTCTTAGTTTCTTAGAGTCTCTTTCTGCTCCTTCTGGCCCTTGGCGGCGCGGTTTGTGATGTTGTTGAGGCAGGCTCTGACGCCCGCCAGGTGGAGCAGTGACCCCGCCGCCTCCTTCATCTCCTCGTCGTCGCTCTCCGGCGGCTTCTCCAGTGCACGCCGCTTCTTCAGCGGCAGCGTGTCGCTAAAGCCCCTCGCTCGGCTTTTGGTCCAGGGCAGGCTACTGCCAGGCAGAGTCCCGGCTCCGGCCGCCGAGCTGCGTCTCTGTCCGCGCAGGGGCTGCTGGGAAATGTAGGCGGCGGCAGTTGCGATGTGAGAATCCAGCGGGATCTCCCGAGGCTCCGGCTTGACGTCCGACTGGACCTCTACGGCGATGATGTCGTCGTCTTCCACCGGGGATGAGGGGTCGGTGCCCTGGGAGGAGGACAGCCTGCTGGGGGACTTGGCAGTGCTGTAGGTGTGATCTTCCTGGAGGTCCTCGCCACAGGGGAGGGGGGAGTAGCGGGAGGGGCTGTCCTTTCCCCGGCTAAGATAATCTCCCAGGGATGATCTGTATGAAGCGAGGACACAGAGAAGGAGATAGTTCAGTTATTTCTGCAGCTTGGCGGTTAGAGACATGTTTTACTGGAGCTGCTGGGAAGCAGAAAAAATGCAGGTAGTGATCTATCGCCCAAACAGCCCCTCTGGGCGTGATGTGCTCATCTCTCAATTCCAATAAAAACCTTGTATCTCTCTAAAAAAAAAAAAGAAGCCAGGCTTTCCTTTTAAAGGACAGCAGTCACTGCCAGACTGCCACCTATGCATATTTCAGAGGACAGTTCGCCTTCTGAGTGGCAGAAACTGGCTGTAAAATGTAAAACCTGCACAGCACATAGAAAGGCCTCTAACAGCTCAATGCCTCCAGAAAGTATTCAATCCGCCTTGAATCTTTTCACGTTTTCATGTTTGATTTTTTTTTTGATACATGCGTGTTTTATATGTGTACTTTGTGCATTTCACATTTTAAACCATTGGCAAAAGCATGTAAAAAAAGAAATACTCACAACATTTTATTTGCAAACTCTTAGGATAGAGCATATCCACAAACAGAGAAGATTTTCTAATAGTTTTTTTTCTTCGTTACGTTGCATGATTTCGATTCTGCATGCTTCAGTTAACGATTCAATTCAATTAACAAAAGAGATGGGAATTAATTAAATTGTTGATTAAAACAATTAATCCAATTATTAGTCTTTTAGCTCTAGTAGATATCAAATCTTTTTTATTTTTTACTTTTTATAAGCTCAAGCTTTTTTGAAAAAAAACACAAAGAAAACAAACAAAAAAAACATATCTATTGAGAGTATAAAGCTGTTAGAGACATTTTCCAAAGACCTGCTGCTGTAACCAAAGCAAAAAAAAGAGAAGAATTCACTCAGGAGGCATATAATATAACCTAAATGTCACAATTTAAGTTTTTATTAGACTCTATTTCATACTTAGGTGACTCTTTAAGTTGCCCTGAATTATATTTAGAAGCATCAGAGTACAGGAGGCTGAATTCAAATGCAAACCATATCTATTTTTAATTATTCAACACGTTTTGTGTTGACGTTTCACAAACAATCTCCAAAAAATTACTATCAAGTTTTGGTGAATCTGTGACATAATTTTACAAAGTTCAGGGGGATCATGCAGCACAGATTCTGCTGTAACAGCATTTAAAAAGGTCGGGTTGGGGGGAGCCATAAATCTGCAGCAGGTTGGGCAGCCCCCCTCCCCCGTCCCACAGACACCCTCACCTTCAGAATGAGAGACTTGGCATATTAATATCCTATAAGCAAAACATGCACCCCTCGCAGTGATCAAATATTCACTGCATACCTCCAGTGAGCCCTTGGCGATGTTTAATTCATTATGCCACCACCACCATTATACTCTTATGCTGTGGTGATGGATGTTCATGTCTGTGCATGCTGCATATGTTCTTTGGATCAAGAAGCCTCTCCCTCTAATAAACCCCTGTTTTTTAAGGAAGGGAAACCTTATTTAAACACACCTGGATCAAACGTTCAGAGCGGCATGGAGCGTGTGAAAGCCTGACTTTGGAAGGCAATGAAGACGTAATTATGTAAACTTTGAGTGGAAACTTGCATGTTTTTCTATGGGTATCGGTGTGTGTGAGAGGGGGTCTGTTTGTGCGGGGAAATCCCATCTTTGATTTAGATTGATTAAACGTTTGAGGGGAAAAGTTTCCCCACCTTATAGCCGAGGTTCTGGTCCCCACTGGGCTAACGGGCAGGGGTCTGATCACAGGGAAGAGGGCCTGGCTCCTGATGCGGGCTCCGTTCTGGATCACTCCACGAGGAACTGCAACAGAAAAGCAGCACATAGAAAAACGTTACCAAAAAGACGTCGATACAGATCCTCCCTGCATGCCATACTTAAATCAGGTTAAGAAGCACAGAGGGATAAAAATAGAGGAAAGCTTGATCGGACCTCCATGAGACGGTGGCAGGAGCTCGATGAGAATTCACCGGCCATCCGATGAGGCCAACGGGGCGATATTGATGAGCAAGGCGAGCTTCAATTGAGCGGGAAAGCGTCATAAATGAGTTAGGGCCGCTTTGATTCATTCGATTACCAACGACCGCTTGGCTCGGCTTAATGCAGCCGTCTGATGCTGTGGGTGGAGCGGCAGTGGCAGCAGACGGACCCAAACGGGGGGACTTCAGACTCATCTAAAGCTCTCCTTTAGTTTGGAAGTTGATTTTTAGAGTAGTATTTATTCCTCCATTAAGCTGATAAAATGTACTCAAACAGAATACAAACAAACCTTGTTGTTAAACTAACCAAAACTTATTCCCCTTCCAAATATATAAAGCTACCAGAAAAAAAAGGGAACGCTGCTTATTAAATAAATGTGTTTCCAGCATTTTTGCTGTAAACTTCTTCATCATCTAATTATCAAAGCAAATAAGGATTAAATTTGTGTAAATCTGCTAATTACCGGCTTTCATTTGGAGTGTTTGTTCTGTTGATTCTCTGCAATGCACTAAACAGCCTGCCTAATAATGATCTGTTTAAGCTGGGGCCAAAAGGCATCATTTCCTTCTCCCTCCATCGGCGGTACTTAACTCAAAGGTGATCTACGGCGACAATTCAGAGATGCACACAGCCGCGTTAATTATGTCCTCAGATTGGGGTAAATGTCAAAGTAAGGAGCTGGAGACACCTTCTGTAGATTGGAGCGTGTTAGAGGGAGAATCCTTAATGGCTCCCCGTGGAACTGAGCTTCAATTATTACAGCATTTACATGTATTAGGACTGTTAGAACCGTTCCTGGCTGCTCTCAAATAAGTGGGACTTGTTTTAGATGTGAGGATGTGAAGTACATTTGGAAGTTATAAAGTAGTTTAAACAGTTGCTCATATGTGTTAAGAATTACTGAGATAATAACTGGAAGGAGGAGAAAAGATGTCAAATTTTTCATGTTTGAGAATGGATGTGAGAACATTTGGAACATTCATTTCTTAAATGCTGGAATGTGCTACATTTTCTCTATACAGTAGCGCTTTCTCCTCTATTTTTCCACTGAGCACTGCCAGCCAGCTGGCTGAAAGAAAACCGCAGCTAGTTTTATCTTTCAATTATTTCTATGAAATCTATTTCAGCAGTTGGAGAAATAACGCCGCTCTAGCTGTAAAGTACATATATTCCTTCTTTTTATACTTTTTTGTAAAGATAAATGAATAAATATCATATATGCTGTAAAAAAATGGTGTTTAGGAATCGGGGTTATTGAAACCATACACTGTTGTAAGGTTTAAAGAAAGCTTAAAAGTATTTGAAGTAATAGAGCAAAACTCTCCCTGGTTGAATATTGAAGCTTTATACGACAGGTTTAATTATATAAAGTTCATAAAATAAGGTACATATCTGCCCCTTATAGATCTAACAGCAAAATGTGGGGAACTTCTATCTGTTTTTGTTTCAACTGCAAGTAGTGCACAAAAACACAAAGTTTAATGTTGCTGTCAGAGAAAGGTAAAAGTATCTGTTTATTTCTTTAGTACTTTTATAAACCAGACTTTACTGTAACCTTACTGTGAATTATTAATTAACTATGAGGCCTTTGAGTAAAAAAAAAAAAAAAAGATCTTAGGAAAAGATTCATAGCGTGACTGTTTAATGCCTTCAAACTAAAATTGTCCAAATACGGAAAATAGGGAAGCTGTGAATAAAAACCAGTTTTCCCATTTTCCACCAAGGTTGTAGTCTAAAACAGCCGTCCCACTTCTGCAGAAGAGCCGACTGTAGCAGGAAGATTTCCGAAGGTCAGAAAAAGATTTGAGCCCAAAGCTGTTATTATTCAAAGCAGACTGCTCACCACAGCCGTCCCAGTTCACTAGAACAGCTGTCACTCTCATCTCTGGGGTCAGTTTGTGTTTCGCAGACGACGACACCATGTTTGCTCATTGTCTGCCGCAGATGCGTTTGTTGAGGTGCAAATGCCAGCAAACATGTACCTCAGCGTCAGCACACTCCACCCCCCCACCCCCCCCCACGCCAATGCTAAATCTCAACCCAAATGCTACATTTATGATTGATGTCGGAAGGAGAAATCTAATTCGCCCCAGGAGCTGCAAGCTCATTAAAAACATACAAGTCGTCAAGGCGAGGCCCCCCACAGAAAACAGCCTGGTACCTTTAGTCTGCGAGTGGGTTTTTTTTTTCTTTTTCAGCCCTTCCCCATGGTCCACTGTGTCCACAGTAATCTCATTGACTGCAGTTAGCATGGCCCTGCCCCTGATATCGCCAGAGCTGCTCTCCATAACCTTATAAGTAAGTCCCTGCACAGAGTCTCTTTTGTAATCTTGATCACTCACTGCACGGTTGTGTGTGTGTGGGCAGCGCATTAGGTCTTCCCGGGTTGACGTGCACCCTCCCCTCCTTCTCCACCCTTTCACTCCGTTCGGGGCTTTGCGTTGCCATAGCAACATGCCACAGAGTGAAGGATCAGGCATCAGAAGAGAAAGTGATAGAAAGAAACAGGGTGAGGGGCGGACCGAGCTCGGTTTGACTCAGCGACACTTAACCAAACCCAATGAAAAGAGCTCGCAAGTTCAGCCGTCAGGTTTGAATCGAAGCAAACTGATGAATTATAGCATGAGGTTATACATTTATATCCTTTATTTTATTTTGTAAAATACCTCCAGACTGCTTAGGAATCCTGGATAGAAATACACGCCCACAGACACATGGATGCCAAGTCCAAGTGTGGGCAACTCTCCTCTTCCCCCTCTGTCTACCTCGGTGTTTGCACCTGTTCATAAACCCTGTTTGTCCATCTAATTCCATCCTCTTGTAGATATCCCCCCCCCTCCATTCTGTGTATTGATCTCACTGCCATTCTGTGTACACTGGTGACTCATATCTCCAGCTGAGCATGTATGCTGTCTCTGCAGGTAAGAAGCCCGGGACATATGCTGCGGTGATGAGGTAACAAACCAGGCGGCGCTGAGAGTGAACACTGTGTGCTTAAAAACGACTCAAGTTTGTAATAACATAAGTTCCTTTCCATGATAAAAGAACATATTTGTATGAATGTGAGCTGTTTTCCTAGAAAGAATGCATCCCCTCCGGCCAGTTTTCTCTTCCTAAGTATGGTCAGCTGCTCCCTGCCTCCTTCCTGTCTCCTCCTAAATGAGTTCCTCATGGCCCTGCAGGCTGCAGCCTCGACTCATCCGGCAGAGGAGCGCTCACTCAGCTCACGCTCACAGCCCACAGGTTCAGAGGTCACTCCCAGCAGACCTTGAGATTGCAACCGTTTGAAAGCGGCCTTTCGCTCAGTCAAAACATCCCCCCCTCTCCTCTGCCTGTCCGTTTGCCTGGCTGGCTGCTGTGAGTTAAACTGAGAACAGAGTCTGAGGGCAGGATGCATACTAATGCTGTCTGACTGACTGGCTGAATGACAGCCTGGATTGCTGGTGGGATGAAGTTGCTGGCAGTTTAACTGGACGGCTAACCGGCTTGTCTGTCTGACAGTCAGGCTGAGAGTTGAAGAGCTTGGCTGACTGACATGTGCTGTAACTTGAGGAGGGGAGACAAAATGAAAGTAACACCTTGATTACAGTAATATAATACAACTTTTAAACAAGGTTCTATTTTCCTTTCAGAGAGAAACGCCAACGGGCCAAATGTTAACCAAGAAAAGAAACTAGTGTGGTTTTGACACTTATCAATGTTCAGTGAAGAACTGGTCACAGAATAAAAAGTTGAAACTACTAACTCCAATAATTCCCATTTCAAACTTATGCCCAACAGTCTAATTATCTCTGACTGATCACTTGGATCAGCAAAAACATTCTATGGATGTTCAGCACATGTTTAATACCGTAAATATCTGACCTTGACTAGCAGAAAAAACAGGGGAGCTTGTTAGTATGGTAAAGAATAATGGTAAATCGGCTAAACTATTTGAATAATTAACTTCTTAGGAGCTAAACATTTAAGCTCCCACTGGGAGGAAACCTAGAGGGATTCCTGCTATAACCCATCTGGTTTAGAATCAACTAGAAATAACTGGATGGTGTTGCTATGGGGAGAGATGCATGGATGCATGGATGCATGGATGGATGGATAGAAGTATACCAAAAGTAGTTTTTCTTAGAAAATCCTTTTCTTCTTCAGATTTTCTCGCTTGCTTCTCCTCTGAGAAAACACCAAACCATCGTGCTCATTATTGCCCCCATGTGGCTCAGTTGAAAACTGTATCATTAATTAAACAGCATATTAAGAAAGCCACTAAGGGTATGAATAAAGCACATGTTTGTCTGCGACGTTGAAGAAGCTCATGTTCACACACACTGGGAGGTATGTTAAGGCTCTAAATGACAGGGTACTATTTATACACCTTGAATGCTGTCACACATTTTCATGAGGCAATTGAAACCTAAAAGCATTTGATTTTGTGAAACAAGAGTATATCTGACTACATGTATATGGCCAGCATCTCTTTCAGTCTTTTGTCATCTGTTATTAGCCATCAACTCTCAGTCACTCCTGCAGAAAAGCCACAGCATGCTGTAATTCTGCCACCACCGTGCATTTAACCATTGGGATGGTGCATTTAAGGAGAAGTTGTTTTTTTCCGTGCCTTAACACTTTCTTATTTAGTGGAAATATTTCATTTTGGTACTGTAGGCCCCTTTGCTGCTTCTCTAATAATCGCTTCTTTAGATCAGGATGCAAAGCTATTTCTTCATAGATTTTCAGTTGATCCATAAAGCTAAGGATATTATTTTTTAACCAGATGTTGGTTTCAATTTCTTCACAACTTGTGTTCCTCGGTCTTTGTGGTGGTGTTTGTGCACTAATAATCGTAACAAACCTCTAAAGGACCATAAGAGAACATATCTATTAAGATTTTATATTACACACAAGTAGACTCTATAGTCTAATTATAAAAAGCTAACTGACTGCCCTGCACTTTATTTAAAGCTATACGAGTAAAAGAGGGAGAAATACAAATGAAAACCACACAAATTTAATTTTCCCCATACTACATTTGCAGAGTCACATTAAATCCCACCAAAAAACTGTTGAAGTTTAGGGCTGGAACGTGACAATGTGGAAAAGGCATGAATGGGTAATAATACTTTTGTGAGGCACTCAAGGTTTTAATGTGAAAAATCATGATTTTGATTACTTTAAGGAAAATGTATCATCTGAGCGGCCCGAGGTGAACGTGAAAGGATCAGCTTTTTACAATAAGGAGTTTAATTTAATACTCTGCTGAATTTAAATGAAAAGCAACCTGAATGTTGAGCTGAGTAAAAGGAAATAATGAGGGTGAATGAAAAAAGCTAAAAAAGTTACGGTGTCTATAAAAATCTTAATATTTTATGTGTTTAGTCACCTAGGAGAGATGCAGAGAAGCTCAGTTGTAGTAAACTATTTTTTTACTGCTCTTGTATCAGGAAATAATATTTAAATAGATATAATTCAGACAGAAAGGAGGATTTTGACTACATTAACTTCCAGTGAGTTAGTACTGCTGTTATATCAAAAGATGGTTAAAATGTCTTTTTTTCTAAATATCTTTTTGACCTTGTGATTGGGGAACATTGGGGCTAAGCTGTCATGATGACGACCCATCGCCCAGAGACTATTCTGCGTTCCTCCGGCTGCTGCTTGGTGACATAGACAGGCAGACTTCAGCCCACATCAGCTAAAAGCAGAGCGGCTCTGACGGCTCTGGGAATGGGAGATGGAAGTAATAAGTGAGGCCACTAACAGCCCACCTCTCTATAGCCCCCTCCAACCCTCTCCTTGTCGTTGCCTCTGGCTGTCTGTCACAACTTTCTTTCTCCCCGCTGCCTCTGAATATCACACCTGACCATTTCTGCAGGTTTTCCTTTTAAAATCACATTAAGGGGGGGACCCCCCCCCCCCCCATCACATTTCCTGTCCTTTCCTGCTATGCATGGACTCAGAGTCAACCTTCTCTTTCCTCCCTTTCTGTCCGTCCATCCGTCCAGATGCTCAGACCCATCACTCAGATGGGAGTACAGGTTCTCAGGCTCTCCCCTCTTTGACTCCGGATCCTTGACCATTACTACTCCATTATTAGCAGCGATGGAGGGCTCGCCGCAGACGCCTAATGTATCCATTTCCCCCTCCATTTAGGGCTCGGCGGCCCAGCTAGCTCCTGGAGTGCTCCCTGATTGGGATTGAATGTCCATTTTAACTGCCGCCCCGCCACCGGGGGAGGAGGGAAGAAGAGGGAGGAGGAAGGGATAGTGGAAAATATGGAAGAAAGGAAGTGAGAGTGGACAAATGTTCTGTTAAAGGAGGGGAGGGGGACAGAGAAGATGGATCTAGTTTCTTTCTTTCTCGTTATATCTCAGTGGCTTTGTCTCTTTTATTTTATTTTATTTTTTACACAGACTCTTAAATATGCCTCTGTTATAAAAAAAAAAAAAAAAAAAGCTTTCCTCTTTTGGCTGCGATTCAAGTCAGATCCCAAAGCTTGGTATTCTCAAGGTGCGCCTCTAAAAAGAGGGATTTGGGTTTGAGATGATTGGAGTTGGCACATCGGTAGAAGGTGGAGTCAGGAGGGGAGGGTAAGGCAGTGAAAAAGACAAAAGAAAAAGAGAAACAAGCGGTAGATCACACATAAACAAGAACTTGCTGAGGTGAGACCATACCTTGTAGAAGAACTCCTCCATTCTTTCTGAACAGGGGGCTCCCCGACCACAACGGAGGACTAGAGAGAGAGCAGAGAGGGAACAGAGAACTGGTCAATCATTTGATCGAATGTAAGCAGCCAAACAAGCCTAGTCGGCTTCATCGCTAGGCAGGAATTTGAGCCTATAAGCCAATGCTTCTGATTATAGTGATTAGAATCCTGGGTGTCCCACTGTTACCATTATTCCCTGTGATTACCTCTGAGAATTACAGCCTCCACGCTGCAGTCCACGGGGGTAATTTCTCATGACAGCCCGCCACCCGCCCGCCGGTCCGTTCTCAGACAACCACCCTCATCGGTGCGTGTGCGTTTAACTGTGGCACGCCGACGTGTTTAAGATGGATGTGCGTCCAGGGTGACCAACACAGAAAAACTTATCAGCAGCTCTGATTACTGGTATCAAGGTAGACCAACTTTTTAAAATGTTACCATTTGAAACCTGCTGAAAATAGACATCAAATCAACATCTTAAGTTCCTTTTAGTGAGTCCATACTGACTTATCTTTTTTTTCCAGGCTTTATAGAGCGAATAGTAAGGAAGAATTGGCCCTATTACCTGTTGCCCTGGACAACCAATCAGCTGGATGCAGTAGGGCCACTAGCCTCGCTTACACCACACTAATAGATAGATATTGTATGAAAAACTCAAGGTACACCACTAATTTCTTTAAAAATGTTTTGCTGTGTTCAAACTATTTGATAGGCTGCTGACAGGATGCAGGCTAGTTACTAATGTAGACAGTCCAACATACTTGGAGGTTTACTGCATAAAAAGTCATCCCTAATTCAGAGTTTCTGAACCTTTCACTTATTTTTTAGAATGGAAAATAATGTGCCTTTTAATATTGTCAGTAGTTTTAGTCCCACATATTTAGAAGATTAAGGAATAAATAAAGTAAGCAAGAACTCTTTTGTTAAATGGTCTTCTGATAATCTGAAAGAAACATAAATAAACATTAAGGCAGTATTTGGTAATTATAGCCCCCTCCTTTGATACAGCCTTCCAGCAGGCCTCAGGGCTGTACGGGCTAATAGTGTTTTTAAAAGCAAACTGAAGACCTAATGTCATAGTTTGGCACTCATTTACTTTTAGTAACTAGAAGCAATTTTTCAGTCATGATCGTATATATATATATATATATTTTGCACTGCACTAATAGTTTAACTATTTAATAGTTTTAAATAATAAAAATCTTTTATACTCTTTTATTTACTTGCTATTGCATAGCTTTGGAACTGCTTGATTGAATTACATAAATCTGTAATTAATGATACATGATTTTATTTTCCTTAATTGATTTCAGGATTTTTGAATCCCTTTTTCCACATTTTATTTGCTCACTTACCTGAAGTATATCATCATCATCATCATCATCATAGCCATCATCAGCACAATTTCCTAAAGTTATATATTTATAGATTTGTTTTGTGTTTTTTTGGGACTTTCAGATCTCCCTCTTCCTCTTGTTTTCATCAAATGCATACTGTTTTGTGCACCAAGTGTGTCCATTAATAAAGACTTCTTAAAAGAGAATAACAAAAAGGGACCATTTCTACTAAACAAACACTGATTTCCACAGACGGCCACTACACCTCATTATGATAACATAAAAATGAAAATGCATTTTCATTATTATTTTAGCAACTGTAGAATTTAATTATTGTTTTTCCAGTTATAAATTGTATCTTGTGGCACATTTAGTCTAAAATCCAAACTAGAAGCCTAGTGTGGTGACCTGAAACTGTCAGATTTTAGCTTATTATGCCCCAACTGGGTGGAAACTCAGAAATGTGATCTTTCTTCTGATAACAGCTCCCCCACAGTTAGAGCAACCTAGTAATGCTAACCACACCACTCTGGTGTGGAGACAATTATTGATTTAAATAGACCAAATGATCTTCTTCAATATCTGCAATGTGTTAAAATTAGTTCAGAAGAAGCAGCGCTGTATAAGAAGTTATCTAAACGTAAATTGTATCTTAAAGGGATACTCACCCTCAAATCATTTTGTAGTTAATAGTGATTGTCCCAGGTATGACTGTATAATTTACTGAAAGTTTGTTGAACTGATTTTGTGTCTACAAAAACGTCTGTTTTGGCGTCCCCTTCAGGTTAAAAATGGTTACTGCATCTAAAGTTTGTTATTGGCTTAACAAGGGATGTGACCTCATCAAGAAAAAAGTTGCTCCTCCTACAAACGCAGGTTCATTAAGGTATTGATGATAAACTCAATTATTTTTCTTATCATTAGAAATTAAAACAAGTCAAGATTTGTTTAATTCTAAAAGTAAATAAAAGTTTTAAATACATTAAAATTTGATAAAAGAACATTCTCCATCATCTGAATTGACGTTAGCTTTGTGTCACTAACGTACTCTAAAAGTTATTTAAAAATGTATATAAAAATACATTTAAAGAGAAAAATAGAATTGAAAAATAGAAAATGCATCAAGACTGGAGTTTGCCTCATCTTTCTATTCTGAATTAATAATTTAACATTTATGTTGTGTCCATGGGTGGCGAGGAATCCTCCACCTCATACGAATAATCCATTGCAAAGTGCTCATCACTCTACTCGCCACTCTAGTTTATGTCGCTGTATAGTCCCAGTGTGCTGCATGAAATTAAGGATCTGAGGCAACATGAGTTTTACTTTAAACAGCATGTTAATATGTACAGTATATAGATTGCCACCAGGAAATGTGGGGCCCAAGGCAAAAACAGCCAGGGGGCCCTGTGAATTGGAAAGAAAACACATAAAACAGACCCATTATACAGACACAGAAATTTTAATAGAATAGACATACATAATTTGTTCTTCGTTTTGTCCCTCTCTTCTTGTCCCTTTTCTTGTTGTTTTCCTCTCTATGTTTTACACTCAGCTGACTTTTCATGCTGTCTCAAAAGGATTGAAAGATTTTTTTCCAAGCACTAAGCTCACTTAGCTGATTGCGCCTTCCTGTGTTTCCAAAAAGGCAATGGCAAAAGTAAATAAAGTCCTTCTTTTCACTGTAGACAAGCCATGATCTGCTTATCTGTTCTCCATTTTTCATTTGTCTTAAATAATAGCTGCATGAATCATTACAGCAGACGGAGGCGGGGTTATGAATGTACTTGCTCTGGAGAGCAGAGTTCGGTGCTTTTTATATGCTGTCACAAAAGTCTCCAGTAGCAGAAAAAAGTCACGAGATTTAAAATAAAAGTGCTAGAGAGGTCTGAAAAGTTGGTAAATATAGTGACTAAACCACTAAGTTGGCGACACTGCTCTTCACATCATTTTTTTCAAATGGTTCGCTGCTGTCTGTTTGGACCTTTCTCAACATGTGCAACAATGTTCAGAAAGACCAATGTGGAGGATACTGAAGGGGGGGGATGAGACACACTTAATACTATAACCGTTGTAATGGCATTTTGCCCAAAGGATTTTTATCAGAAATATAATTACTTTGCACAAATAAGTAATAGCTGCATTAACCATTCATGTAAACTGAGTTTTTATGCCCCCCCCCCCCCCCCCCCCCCCCCCCCAGGAACTTGGGGCCCTAGGCAACTGCCTTGTTTTGCCTAAAGGTATACCAGCCTCTGATTGTCCCAACATCACAGCATCCAATACAGCAAGTGCAAAGGACTACTTGGATGCAGCATTTGGGATATTTAAAGCTGAAGTCTGTAAGTTTTTAAAAATCACTTTTTTGTCATATTGGCTAAAACTGTCCCTATGCCCAGACAGCAGTACATGTGATATGTAACCTGTGAAAAAAACTGCTTCAATTGGTCCCGCCTACTGCCTGTATTGCAATCTGGAAAGAATATTTCGGGACGAGACAAAACAACCAATCACAGCCGGAGGAGCGTCTGATGGAGTGTCAATCACAGCTCACACACGCTGAATCCCGCCCCCTCCCTCTCACCGCTGAACCTGCCGCTGCCGCCCGGCTGCCGCAGTCAGGAGGACGCGCGTGGAAGTCATGGCGGAGCGACAGCCACCAGCGAAAGAGAAACTGCCCTTACTGCCCCTGCCGACAACTGCTTACACGGCAAAGACTTCAAAAAAGAAGATGTCAATGGAAGAGCTGCCGCCTACGCTGCTTGGACGCTTCTGGTGGCATGCGGTAGCCGCGCAGATGCTGTGAGAGGGGTGGAGCTTGGATGTGGGGCATGAGTGAAGCAGAAAGGGTGGGGGAGTGGCGTGAAACCTGTTTTTCTTCAAATTTTCAGTCGAAGTCTGCTCTCTTCTCAATGTAACAGACTGCAGCTTTAAGGTTTGTGCATTAAAATACTGCTTTTTATTTATATATATGAGAAATACCTATGTTTACACAGTCATCACAGAAGTCAACAATCTAATTATCTTCCTAACTTTGGTGACATTCCTTCAGCTTACAAGAGAGAGAGCAAGACCTTTAGCAGACAACAGGAAGAAGGAGATTTCAAAAATTATCTTAAAAAAGCTGAATTTATAAATACAGGCAGTATCTCAGGGTTGAGGTAAGGTCCTGCATGTTAAGAGTGCAATTTTAAAACTTCCAACAGATTTAAGAACTAGGGGAATCTCTAATTTGGATCTCTATTTCAAAACCAACCCATACCAAGAGTCAGTGCCAGTGCAATGCCTCCTCTCTAACCACCTCAGAAAGCCATTCAAACTGTATAAACAAGCCCCCCTACACACACACACACACACACACACACACACACACACACACACACACACACAGAGGGACACAAAGCTAAGAACTCACTTTACGTGATCATTGCACCACTAATGAGGGTGGTAATGACAGCATTTCTCACAAAGACGGCGATATCTTCACTCATGAGCACACAAACGCGAGAAGACAATGGGCGCAGTTCTGCCAGAGAGGCAATAATTCAGCGAGAAAGATGGAGGGATATGGACGTAGGAGAGGGATACGGACAGAGGGGGGGTCTCTAAGAGCTTTTCTGGGTTGAGTAGTCTTTAGCTCTTCATCAGACTACATGTGTGACTGCTTCCCTATACCTTCCAGCCAGAGAGGCTGCCCCCCCCTCCATAACATGTCAGTGACTACATGGACAGAGGTTTTTATTCTATTTCCTGAAGATGCAGGAAATCCCCAACAAATCCCCACATTTGTTTCCACTCATCTGCCCAGCTCTCTTTGTCATTTGAGTTATTTAATGCGGGGCTGGATGGCTGAAGGAGGGACATGTGCACCCCCCCACCCCGCCACACACACCAAAAGGCAAGGCAACAGCAATGAACGCAAATTTTAGCCCTGAGCCACCTGCTGTTGCCATGGAGAGTTGCCACATTGCGTTGCCACGGCGATAACATATTTTTTCTGCGCTAACAGCCTGTCTGTTTTCCCTGCCACCCCCACCCATCTCATTCTCCCCTCTTTCTCGCTCCTTCCCTCCCTTTTAACAAACGGCTCAGCAGCGCGACAGTAGCCGGCTTTAACTGCCCCCGCCATCTTCAGAGCCCCCACCAGCCTTCCAACTACCACCACATCGCCTTCGTCCGGCTTTTTTCCTCGAAGGGATGCCAGAGGGAGAGGAAAAGGGAAAGAGTATGAGAGAAGTGAGGAGAGCTCCTCTCCATTCCCCAGAGACGCCCTTCTTCTATCCATCCTTTCCTCCCCTCCTCTCTCTCCCTCCTCCAGATGCTGATGGGGTGTGAAGGAATGCACTATAGGGCTGACCTCCTAACCAGCATGCTCTGTCTCTTCGTGCCTCCTTCTCCCTCTCTCTGCATCCACTCACACCCATCTGATGATGTTTGTATTGAATGCACACAGCCAGAGTGAAAACATCCAGCTGTTCCTCCAGGCACAGGTGGAGAGGCTGACCGGGGCAGGACTCACCATTACAGTCCATAAAGGAAACAGCAGAGGACAAAGAGGAGAAAGCACTCCAGCTTTAACTTTCAACATCCCCCCCTTTTCTTCTGCTACTTCCTTTATATCCATCTCTATCAGTTTCTGCATTGGACTGCTGGAGACGGTCCTTGACCTTAACATAATAGACATGCGGAGCAACCATTCACGGTCATTAAACTTCATACATAGCATTCTTAAGAGTGAGTGCTCTTGAGAGAGATATCATGTCCTATTGATCAAGAGTTCTTGGGCAGAGAATAGCAAACCAACTTATTCTAAGAAACTTGTAACCAGACATATTTGACATGTGGTTTTCAAAGTAGAGTTAAAGTCCAGAATACTGTTACTAACTCCAAGGATATTTATATGTCAAAGTAGAGTATCCTACAAAAATACCCTTTTTCCTGATTTCCATTAGATTATTTTCTGGACTCTGGGCCGTTCTAATTTACAGATTTGCATTTTAGATTATTCTTATGCATCTCTGCCTTTATATCTAATTCTGCTGAACTGCTAGGTGACTCACCTCAATCTCCAGGCTAGATAGGCCTTTAACATGTTTTATTGTAGGATCGCCCTATCCTTAGCCCCATCCATCTTCCCATCAAGATTCAGCAGCTTCCTGTTGCTGCTGATCAAACTATTATAGGAGCTACATGTGAATTTAGATCTGCATAACAGCACTTCCAATGCAGAGTGAAACTTCTTTCTCACTACCTTTAAATTAGAAAGGCCCTTGGCCGAAGGACAAACTATTTCCAAAAACAAAAAATAAAGTTTGTCCTTTTATAAGCTTTTTTTTTCAAGGTGGGGGCCACCAGGGGGCACTAGAGGGGCCCCAGAAAATTGAGAGGAAAAAAAGGCAAAAAGGGACAAAAAAATGTGCTTTTTCAATGCAAGAAAATATATTTCTTAAATAGTATTATACCTATATAAGGATATATCATTTCAAAATGTAAAACCACTAGGATTTAAAGTAAACTAATGTGAGTCTGACTTTTTTAACTTTAGAAGGCATTCAAAACAAAAATGAAGCACTGACTACACACATTTCAGAGGTTGGATTTATTTTGTTCTTTTCTTGTAATCATTGTAAGGTTTTCTATTCTATCTATTATTTTTATTAACTTGCAAATGGGGTCCCCAGCCAGATGCTTAAGCTGTTTAGAGACCTTGGCACAAAAAAATTTGGGGAGTTCTGTCCTAGATGCCTAAGAATCGTTAGCGGGACGTATCATTTTTTTTTTTTTAACTTCCCACTTAACTATTTTATTATTTATTTCAGCCTATCACTTTAAGAAGGTTTGAAGTTTTCAGTTGGAACTTTTTTTAGCTAAAGTTTAAGTATGAATACTGCTTCAAGGCCCTGTAGCTCACTAACAGCCACTGCAGAACTCTTCAGAAACAGTAGGTGTCACTTTTAAATAAATCACCACACAATTAGAGTGGAAGGACTAAAGAGGCTAAGCTTTGTTATAACTGTCCTTAAAAATCCAAACAGGACATTACTGAGGTGTGATGGACTTTATCAAGATCAAACTTTAAAATGTGTGGCGAAAAATAAAGAATATTACAGTAAGATCAATCGGATAGAAGTCTGAAAAGAACCAAAGAACTAAACAGATTCTTCAGTGGGTTCAGTTTAGAAAGAAGCTCCTTCTCTTTTGCCCAAAGTTAAATAGAGATCCTAACCTCATTAGACCAAGGCTGCCCTCTCACACCTAAAATGTTTTTCACTTTCACCTCTGCATTGGAGCATTCTGCATCTTTGCATTTGCTCTCGACCAGATCAGAAGTCTCTACCCTTCCCTTTGTCTCTACCTTTAACCTGTCTGTCTCTAGAAGTTTAGTGATGAAGCAAGCAGAGGGACTGAATGGGAATGACGCTGCCCCAGATACCTTCTGGTTCAAAGTCTTGCCTTGTTCCTGTACCAAATAAAACTCAGTCATCAGTTCTCGAATATTAAGCAAGAGGTATTTGTAAAGCACATTTAAAAAGACAGAATCAAATAGTGCATCAGAAAACATAAACAATGATATACTTGGAGATAAATTAAGATATCTAGATAAAAAAGGGATTGTAAAAGAAAATGTCTAATTGCTTTTAAAAGAGCCAGTGGAAGTTGTGCAGGACAGCTAGAAAGTTACAGAGCCTCAGAGTTAGATCCTAAAAAAACCCATATTCAAATTTCTTTGAGTACTTGGTATCACCAATAACCTCTGGTCAGATGATCTTGAAGTCAGAGAGCAACAGTCGATAAGTTCTGGATATATTTTGAAGCTTGGTCATGAAGTGCCCTGAACATTAGCTCCAAAATGTTATAATCTATCCTTTACTTTACATGGAGCCAATGCAAGAGGGTCAGAACAGGAACCAAATTTCCTCTGTCTGTCCTCATATATACTCTTGCTGTCGCATTCTGGACTGTCTGAAGGTGATTTAAAGCTAATTTGCTGAGACACGTAAAAAAAGGACTATTACTACAGTCCCACAGAGATGATACAAAAGCATGCACTACCATTTCTAATTCAATTTTGACACTAAATATCTCAACTTTGAAATGATCCTCAAGTGACAAAAACAATTTCAGACCAATTTTCTGGAATGGTGATCAAAGAATAAAGAGCAACCAGTAGTAGCACCCCAGTATTTTACACAGATTAAAGACAATGTTCCAAAACATTGCTGTTAGTTAACAGACATTTGCAGCCCACTCACCCACCCTCTCCCAGAGATACGCACACAGGTGAGTAATATCCCAATTACAAAACTCTGCCCACATCTAGCTGATCCATTCCTCGACGAACAAACAACCAAACAAACAAATAAAAACATAACAGCAAAGCCATAAGAGCTATAAACCCAGACAAACGAAGATCTAAGAATCTTTTCATTTATACACACTGTCATTCGGGCAATAATGAAGGTATCTGTTTTGTTTGCATTTAGTTGGAAAAGCTTGTTTTTTTTTTAAGCTATTTTAATTCTATCAAACTGTGGCTAAGGTAATATATAAATCTCCAAGGTTCTACAGAACAATTCAGTTAAATATCATCTGCATATGGATGATAAGAGACATTCAATGCATTGATCTGACATGAAATCAAAGTGTATAATAAAATAGAATAGGCCCCAAAACGGATTCCTGAGGCACCCCACAAGAGCAAATACTCACATTTTAAAGCTGCACTGTAGAGACCCAAAATTTCCATCAGTCTTTCATGATGTGGTCCACAGAATTGAAACTAGATGGTAGTTTTGATACTACTAAAACAGTCTACTCCCCAGAATTGGCAGCCATTAAACATTTCCCCAGACATTTTTGACAAAACTATTACTGTAGAGTGAAAACCTGATTAATAAATATCTATAATTTTCTCCATAAAGTTATTATATTGACCATGTAACTTTGAAAAAGAAAATGAGATGCATGACCTGATTACAAAAACTTTATCCATAAAGAAATTAGTAAAACTATTGCAACCTGCTTTTGTGAAAGCTGGAGAAGGAATAGGGGATAGGTTCTTTTTTATGCCAAATGAGATCTTAGGATTTGTTCATTGTGACACAATGAGTTCTAGAAAAACAAGTGTTTATTTTTTTATTTTTAATCAGATCATTTAATGAAAGAATTTAATCTTTGAGATTAAGTTTTTTATTTCACATAGTTTTTCCACAACTATTAAATTTTGGGTCATTTTTCTAGGGGCAACTCTTTTAACCTGGGTCTGTTTTATCAGAGCTAAAACTTCAACTGTCTTTACTTGCATATTAAAACACCAAATGATGGAGTCCAGATAAGTTTCATTATACTCAAAAAGCAAAGGATCAAAATGGAGACAATTGGGCATTTTGATCATTTAAAATATGCCCCCAAATCAAACATCTAGGGGAGCTTGGAAGGATTAAAATGAAAAAAAAAAAAAAAGAAACAGTTACGATCATGAAAACATATAAAACTGTTGCACAAACAAACACAAAACCTGCGGAAAGTTGGACAGTTTTGTGTGCGTGTGCTTGCCTCACATTTTTCCAGATATTCGCCTGGCCAGTAAAAGCTAAAGGTGGGTAAATAAGTATAGTGGATGAAGGGCTCCACCGCATCATCAAGTCTGCTGGTTATTGTTTTAAACTTGACATGGTGGACAGTGATTTTACGCAGCAAGTTGTCATACTATATTTAATTTAGAGAGCCCAGAGAGGTGAGGGCTGGTCACATGTAGAAACTAACAGTGGAAGATTGAAGGGCAACAGCGGTAGATCGGAGGAACCCGCAAAGCAGAGTGCACTAAAGAGAGGAGAGGTGGCAGTAACTAGCCTGTGTCTGTGCTGGAGGTAAGGGAGGATGACACAGTCCTTCTAGGGCTTATATAAACCCTACACCTACTACTCTTAAGCACATTCGCTCCAGCTGCAAAATTTGCGTTCGGTTTAAACACACAAGCGAACAACCACACTGTCATTAAGATAAGATTTGTTTTCTCCAGTGCATTTAATACATTTCAGCCAGAATTTCTTTGTTGGAAATGTAAGAAGACTCAAGTAGATGATTCAACAATCTTTACAAAGACAATTTGTCATTAAACGAAGAGCATTGTGGACCACCCTGAGCATCCTCTTCATCAGACTCTCATACAGTGTCTTCAGTCTGAGGCTTTTCCATATCCGCTTTAAGACAAACCTCTACAGGAGATAATTTTTCACAATCGGCCTCTAAAACTCACTGAAAAAAACCCATACAAGTTACATTTAATGATGTACTACTTTTGAACTTCAATATTTTATCAGACAGTAGGACCTATAAATCCAATCTATCTAGAATAAAAAAAATTTTTGTATTTACATCCCAAAATTAGAATCCAGCTTAGCAGTTTCCATTGTGACTATCTCTAGAGAACTTCAGAACAGAAACAGAAAGTCAGGAACAGCCACTGAAAATTGCAGGGGAAGAAAAGTTGTTGTACATAAAAATCTTTCACCACATTAGCTGAATTGGAAATGTGATTTAGTACATTGCATATGACATGTGAGAGTGTCGTTTTATCTTTGTGTTACCCTCCTAAAACTGCAGTGTTATTATTGTGCTGGGAAAGAGGATCTGTTTAAATAAGCATCTCAAAGTAACAAATCCCTAGAAGCTGAGAAAGCTGCTGGTCAGTGAGAAGCAGAGCAGCTCACCTGGAACTCAATACTGTATGAACAGCAGAGTGCAGTTATAATGATTTACAGTTGGGCACTCTGCGTAAGCCTGAACCAGCTCCACTCCATTGCTTATTGGGCAATATGGGATACAGCTGACCTTTTCAAAAAAAGAGGCAAAAGAGAGTCATGTGAAATATAAGACATTCTAGTTTTAGTTCCATGTAGGAGATAACACATGTGGAAGAAGAAACTCAAGTCAGATGAGACCACAATTAAACCATCATATAAGTTGTTCAGTTCTAATTATAAACCATGGTGGTGGCAGCATCATGCTCTGGGAATTGCTTTCTATTGGAGACACAGATGCCAGTCAAAACTTATGGTTAGATGGAGGTAGCAAAATGTTCTTTTACTGACGCGTGGTGAGAGGGTGGGCCTTATGCAAATGCATTAATCACTTGGTATTTTCATTGGTGGGACTGTTTAATCCTTCAAGTCAATTCACAAACAGGAGGAAATTTTTAGTTCAAAAAATATTTACTCAACTATGTGTTTGTCAATCTAAATTAAATATTGAGGTTTAAGGTTTTGACACTTAGAGATACATATAAAGATCCAACGTGTGATGAAGATCTGTTGCTGAATTGCATTTTGAGATCAGCCCAGGTTAAATGCTTTGCCACATGTGCTAAATGTTGGCTTTCCTTAAAGAGAAGCTGTGTTATCAGTCTTTGATGCTAAATAAAAGCCATGTTATCCAAATTTTGTAATAAAAGGCCACAATTCTCCCTAAGTCTAAGGTTAATGATTGAAACCTTCAGAATCTGCGGGAAACCCCAGTAAAAACTTTGATTCCAACTAAGCAGCCCCCAAACATAAATTCAGCCCTAAGTGGTGGTGAGCGTAAAATGGTTTAACCATAACTGATGAAACCATGAACTCTGCTCTCTACCGGAAGATCCTATGTAATATCAGTGGGTTAAGTAGGAGATCAACAATGCAAATCAGCCTGTTTATGGGTGGCCTAGTCAAAGTCCAGTAACAGTATAAACCTGATTGATTGGTTTGAATGTGGTTGATTTCAAAAGTTTCTGCAAAGAATGATGGGCAAAAATCTTTACACAGCTGTTTAAAAAAAAAGTGATAGCAACAGCTGGCACTATGCGTGACACCATCAGTTACTACTACCTTTTAAACAGTGCCAAGTTGGTTTGGATAGCTTTTCCCATCCTAAAAAGGAAATCACCCTATAAAATCTGTCTTTTTTTAACTAAACATCTAAGTTCAAACAAAGCTAAAGGACAATAAATGTGTCGATGGGGCGGATACTTTTTAAACCGCACTTAAGTTTCTTTGTTCTTATTTCACTGTCAGCCTTTTGCTGCTTTAATGGTGATTTCTATCACAGACTCATTCATAGGAGTGGGTGAAGCTGAGGCACAGGCAGACATCTCGTGTTACAGCAGCCTGTGAAGGGCGTTTTATAAATAAAATAATTGCGTACTGTAACTGAGGTGAACACAGTTGCACGTGCTGCATCACTCAGGGACCTCCAGTTCCCCTTACTCTCCCTCTGCCGTTCCCCTCTGTGTGTGTCAGAATGCAAATGAACAGCCTCCCACCTCCACCCCCCCTCCATGTTCCGAATCCAGCCTCCAATTTGTTCCACTTCCACATACCTCATTGTTCAAAATGACACTTTTACATTTTATGGTGAACCAATTATTCTGTCTTACACAGTCCGCTGGCTCTGCGAGTCAACCTGCCCAGATCAGCAGGGGAGGGGTTTGGAGGGCTGCTGCTCGGGAGTTTGGACAGAGGGAAAGAGAAGAAGCTGAAGACAAGAGGGAGAAAAAAAAAAAAACCTAAAAACTAATGGTACCGATCTCTGACAAATCCGCAGGGACAGATGGAGGTGCAGGACACTGAGAAGTTAGCAAAGGGGATGATGGAGGGCAGTGGAGAGGTCATAAAGCGAGGATGAGAGGATGCTGCTGCACTGTGGAGATGAGTGTGTGGAAAAGTGAGCATAGACAAAGGAGGATTTAATTGAATGATAAAGTGATGGAGGGAGAGGAAAACGACTGGAAAGAAGAGATAAATTACAACAGGGATAAATAAAGAAGATGAAAAGGAGGCTGCCTCGCCAGTTGCATTGTATGCCTGAGGATGAACGGGAGGGTGTGTGGGACATTAAGAGGGGAGACAAGAGAAAAGAGAGGGAGGTGTAGAAGATGCCGGAGGAGATGCTGAGCGCGGGGTGGGGTGGGGGTTAGGAGGCGCGGCTGATGGAGCGAACATGTTCAGAAGAAAGGGAATAAAAAGGGGGCTTTTTTTTACCTGCGATGTGCCTGAAGGGGAAGAAAGACAGGACTGTTGTTGCATGAAAACAGCGTGCAAAAAAAGATTTGAGGAGAGGATGGAGCAGGTCAGCTCTGACGCCTGCAGCGAGTGGATGCAGAGGGAGCGACAGATGGGGAGAGGATAGAGAGCAGGAGATGAATGCACGCTGTAGGTTTTATGTTATAATTGGATATTGGCACCAAAAGCCTCGCTTGATTGGTGGTCTTTGATTTTAGAAGATCCACTTAAATCAGACACACTCCAGAAAAAACGTACGTCCCAATCATTTATCATGGAAAAACGGTTTCGTTTTTCCACCTGTAATCAATGCCTGGTGTCCAAGAGGAAAAACTTATGCTTCAAAAGCAAACATTTGTTGCACATAAATATGAGAACAGAGAAGAAAAACTCAACTCTCTGCTTTTATTTCCTGATTAAGAGCATCAATTAATAACAGGACCAAAGGCTCCAGCTATAACCTAATGAATTAAGTATCCCCCAAGTGTCCAAGGTAGCCATATTTATTCTCCACATGTTGGCTAAACTGAAACAGCACATTAGAAACAGTGCTTTCCTCTAGCTTTTTTGCTGTAATTTTAGTTTTTTTCTTTTACTTTGAATAAAAATGTTCCCATAACAAAAAAAAAAACAACAAAAAAAACAACAAAAAAACACTGGGATTAATTCAGTGGGTACAACAGACTGGTTTATACCAGCAGACTGGTTTATACCAACAGACTGGTTTATACCAGTCACCCTGCATTCATCAGGTTTAAAGTGGTCAGTCCAGGATGTTAATCAGGTTTAGCTGTTTGTTTCTTAGTACTATTACTAACAATGTATTTTTCATTCAGAAAATAAATGTAAAACACTTCCCACATTATCTATAAATACAATCTCCCACATTCACTTAAGTCCCTCAGTTAGTGAATAGGATCCAGCCAATTTAATCTCCCTATTAATTCAGCTGATCAGTAAAAACATGGGTGTGGCAGAATGATGCTGTGGGATGCCGTCTTTCCCTCCAGCATTGAGATTGAAGTTAGTTTAAAGGCTGTAAAAATATATGAGAATGAGGTCAAGGTTCACCTTCCAGTAGGACAGTAGACACCAAAACATGCAGCGAGACCTAAGAATGTGTAATCGAGACAGAGTTATGCATTAGACTGGCCTAGTCCAAGAACAGACCTAAAATTTGTGGCAAACTGAAAAATTCATATTGATAGAGGCCTCCTGATCGTCCTGAGCTATTCTCCATAGAACACTGCTCTCTAAATGTTGCGCGAGTACAGAATTACCCAGAAGGATTTAAAGAGAAAGGTACTTCTACAAAGTATTTGAGGCTGAATAAAACTACCTTTTATATTTCCATTTCCCAAAAAAACTTAAAATCCATGGATGATTTTCCCTCCACCTTCCAGTCAGCTTTTTAAGTGAAGTTAGAGATGAATACAATCATGTTTCCTGTACATTGAGAACATGTAGAGAAGGTGTGAATCCCTCTGGTAGTAACTTAAAGCAAACTTTGCACCGAGTTAGAGCTGCTTTTGCTGGGCTGGGGCTTCAGAAGTTGACTTTACCCACAGTGGCCTGGAAAGGCAACCTCCGTCATCAAGCAAACTACAATTTATTAGAGTCATGATTTATTTTTGAGTTGCAAGGTACCCGAATAAAGTGTTAAAACTCAAGAAGAAACTTGGATGATGTAATAGAAGCTTGATATAAAACAGAGAAACTCTGTGGTGAAGTAGCTGATGGGCTTGACAGGTGGCGGCGCCTCAAAATGAATCATGTGATTAAAAGCCTTATACTGCCTTGGTCAGCAGTGATGGAGATCCGAAGATCCCAGCTGTTTTCTGTTGGTTTCTTACCTGTGGTGAAACGTGGGAGGCAGGGTGGGCGGGGAGGTGGAAGGTGTGGCCAGGCTGGGTGAGTATGGATGGTACGGTGTCTTCTTCAGCGCCTGGATCAGGTTGTGCCTGTACTCCGGATCTATGGACCACAAGGAGCCTTTGCCTATGCTCTAAAGGACAGAAGAGAAGAAGGGAATGGGGAAGAAGAGACACGTTATTGGAGGATATATGAACCATCACAGCAGACTGATCAGAGTCCATATTCAGCAAACCACCTGTTGAAAGAATAATACTGAATTCCCATTTGAGGAGCAAAAGACTCTCAGCAGAGTGATAGATCACTACCTGGGCTCACCCCAGATCACATCTGCCATTTAAAACTCCCATACTCCACAAATAGAGAACGATCCTAAATAGGAAAAACTAACACACCCTCAATGCCACAGCGCTGTGTTCTCCCATTCCCAGCCTCTCCTTGAGCAAAAAAAAAACAACACAAAGCTTCTGAAGACGAACGGAAAAACTTTAACTTTCTCCACTCTAGAGGCGATGATTGTGTGTATTTTTAGATCAAAACAGCCCCCCAAACACAACCACTCTCCTAATGAAGCTGTCAGCTCATATTCTAAGAGAAGCCAGCTTATTGGTTAGCGAGATGAAAACGCTCTGGCTGCCCCGTCTGTCGGTCCTCCATCCTTCGGTGCTTTTTTCCCAGGAAGCGGTAAAATTAAGCGTTATGTGGCGGGACGGAAGATGAACCCCGTGTTAGTCGTCATGTTCGGATCACTTTGCAGCACGCTGTTATGTGATAGGTGCAGGGGAGGGATAAGATGTCACCACTGTAGACTTCTGCTGTCTGGAAATATAACAAGCAATCTACAGAGAGAGAAACAACTCATGGGTCAGAAGCATTAAGTCTAACCATTCTGGACACCCTTCATGCATTTTGCATCAGAAGCAGCCATTTATCTGGTAATTTAAGACTAAATACAGTTGTAGGTCAAGTCTGAAAATAGACTTTCTTTTTAATCAACCTGATTCCACAGATGCTGCAACATAATACATTGCTGGCAGCACTCACTGGCATGCAGAGACCATTCTCCTTTGACTATCCTTAGGAAGACAACTTAGGGATTCACCATATATAGGCATTAACGTCGGTATTGGCACCCTTGGTCATTTTAAATATAACGATCCAATAAGTGGAACTATTAAGACTATGTTTATTTCTATCTAGTTGCTGTTTTTGTTTTAAGAGAGGAAGAGGAGAGCAAGTTGTACTTACTTTATTACGCCAGCTAGTGTTAGTTATGTTACAAGCGATATGGAGACATGGAGAGAGAAATGCGATTCTAAAGGGACAACAGAAGTAGAAATAACTGCTCAGTCATGTGGGGTAAATATTCACTAAGTCAGAACCTATTCGACAAATGCGATCTGCTATCTCTTTTTATGCATATTCTTTTTTTTTTAGCGTTTCTTTTTTAAGAAAAGGTCCAAAACAACCATACGCAGGAGTAAAAATGTTTAAATGTTTATTCGAATTTGCCCGTTTTCATCAAGCTCCACTAATCTAGCTTTAAAATACATAAAAAAAACATTGATGGAAACACATTTATTGGCTCAGTAAATCACATTTTTGATAGAGACGTTACTTTGCATTACTTTTAAGTAAATACTTGTGATACCTTTAAGTAAAATGGAGCCATTTTACTTAAAGGTATAGTGCAGGATGTTCTTTTTCTGGGTGGATCATCAAAATAAGTGGTCTTCCTAATTGTCAATCATTTTGGTGATATGTTTATGTAAGGCCCTCCTACGTGCTCGTCCCCATTTTCAATTACATGTGGTGAGTCTGACATAGTGGAAAAAATTGCAACTCTTATTTTGGAAAGTAAGCTTGTATGAGCGATGCAAACTGCAACTTTTTAAACTTTGTGCATGCTCTTGCATGTGTTTAATAGGCGTTCTCTCTCGGGAGCAGGTACAGGGTTGTACATGTGCATTCTTATTTTCAATGGGAAATCTTTCCAACAATTTGCAAAAATCCTCCACAATACCTTTAACATCCACTCAGAAATGACAGGTTAAGACTAACCATATTTCTTCATTGGCTGATATTATGCAGCTAAAGTGGTGACATAACTAGTCTGTAGCCTTTGTTCAGTAATGAAAAGGATAATGTGGCTAATAATAAAATAAACATACCTTTCCTAACACAAGAGCACACTAAAGCCGACAGTTCGAGTCGAAACTAGTCAGTCATCAGGAACATACGTTGCTGACTGTTTAATCAGCAAGGAAAATATGATGTAATAAATGACCAGAAATAGAAACTGGACAGTGCTGCTTTTCATGTACCAGAAACAGCTGTAAAAAATGCAAAAGTGTTTATACTGACAAAAAAAAAAGTTGTAAAAATTATATCTGAGTATTATTTTAATTCCTGAATCAACTTTGCTTTAACACTTTTCATTTCAACCCCTCAATGAAAGGTGGTCTGTTTTTCTCACTGTTGAACCTTATATTTGTTATTTTAGCCACAAGTTCAGGTTCATAATCTGGTTCAAAGAGCCATTTCTAATCTTTAAAATGTTTTTAATTATGCCATCCACCATCACAGCAGCACTGACCCTCCACCGTACCTCACAGTCGGTATGAGGTGGTTCCAAAAAAAAAAAAAAAACAACAATCCACTGGACTTTGTTTCCAAGTTTAAAGACGTTTCACTTCCCACGCAGGAAGCTTTTTCAATTCAAAATGTCAGGAATAGCATTTCAAGTTCAAGGTTTTGTACGGTAGCCCATACATACATGTAGTCCATACATATATACATACAGGAGGCCAGGGTATAAAGTGGTCCTCAACATGTTCCTGGTTTTTGTTAGTTTTAGTTTTATTTGACCATCGAGTTAGTCAGTAAGGTTAGACACACCACTAAAGAATAGCTTATTTTCTCTGGTTTCAATCCAAAAACAAAACATATTTGCTTGTAGAAAACATCTATTAGTTGCTATGGAGATTGTATAACCCCAGTTTAGAACCAAGAGTAAGGTTTGCAGGTTTTTTTTTTTTTACTTCCCTCACCATCTTTCTTTGTGTAAACAGGCACAAAAAGTTTTTTCATTCAGTCTAGTGGCCAGTGGCTAAACAGGGCCTCTGTCATGCCATATTTATACTCTGGGAAACAGAAAGCTGGGCAGCACTAATTATACATTGTAAGAAACTTTGATCAACTTAAAAAAAAAGTAAAACTTGAATGGAAATTAAAAAACAAAATACTCTGCATAGAAATTTCTTTGATTGGCGGTTGAAAATATAAATAACCTACATTTGGACTGAACTTCTGCAGAGACTAAATACATTCCTCCTGTTTTAATGTCTTAGCACTGATGGACAGTCTATTTTAAAATCCTGAGTTTAACTTTCAGTAACCTAAATGGTCAAGCTCCTTCTTCTAAAACATGCTATGCTAAAGCCACATAGACACAGCCTAAATCTACTTATCGTCCTATGGATCAAGAAGAAAACTCAAAATGAGGTGTGACATGTGCTTCCGTTAGAGTTTTGACTCTTAAAACTTTTTTACTGCATGAAATTCCTTAAGATTATTTTAAATATTACTTTAGATTTCTTATAATTGTCTGTATTTTTTTGTTTGTTTTTTACGCTGCGTTATCATAATGACATGTTTGTTTAAATACACATTGGGTCATTTTTAATGAGTGATGACTATAGATTTCCTCTACCCCATTCCTGTATATTACAATCAAAAAGAAATGAGTCGGCCCACAGCAGCCTTCCACGTTTTAATAATAATATAAGAAGCTAATTGATATAACATATGAGTAAACGTTGATTTGTAGCCTGTGTGGGTCTTTATATTATTATGTCAGATGTGTTGAGCCCTGCTCTGCGGCATGCGTGCTTTTGTTATGGCATCAGAGTGAGGACCGTTTGTATCAAAGTGCGGACCTTTTGCTAACGGTTAGGTTTAGGACTAATTGAATTAATTTGAGGTAAGGTTCAAGTAAGGTGATTGTTAGATTTAGGTTTATTATCAGGGTTGGGGCATAAAAAGGGTTGCAAATCAAAGGAAGTCAATGGGAGTATAAACATGGTCCTCACTACATATAGTGAGACGTGGGAATGTGTGTGTGTGCGCATGGTGAGTTCCCTGGGGAGTGTGATAGTGCACACACATATACAAACTCACACAGAGGTGACCCCCACTGGGCCCACTCCCCAACACCTCCACCCCGCCAGTGTTTGTGTAGATGTATCTATATGTGTGAGTGCTGTCTGCCCGGCTGCCGACCGATTAAATCAATGCTCTCTACTGAATCTCTGTCTGCTGGGGGGGCGGGGGGGCTTGCCTCTGCCAACTGGTAAGCCAATCCCAGGCCTCCAACCATTGACCCCCCTCCTCCTCGGCAGGCAGGCCAATCACACGCTGCATCCCACAGGAAGGGTCTGTAACCTGGGTTATAGCAGTCGCCTTGGCAACAGGCATCCTCATGGAAGCGGGCAAAGGTAAAAAAAGGGAGTTTTCATGTTTGTATAAAGTTATAAAGTTCTGCAGCCAAGGTGATGTCAGGAAGCTGTTTCTTACTGCTTGGTACAGTAAGAACAGTTGTCCATCTTTTTTTCCATCTTCTCTTCCTCTACTGGGATGAGATCTTTTTTCCTTGTCCTCATTTGTGTCACACATCCAGCGTGTTCCTGAAGATAGTCACATAACCACAGTTTCATACAGTGAACGAGGAGGATTACACAACAAAAATCCCTCACTTTGAAAGGTTTGCTCCTACTTTGAGACCGACCCGATAAAGTATGAAACCAAATCTGACAACGCTTTAAAAAAGAAGGGGGGGACGGGCTGAGGAATCATTTTAAAAGCAGCAGCAGTCCTTTTATTTCCAGGTGATGAAGAAAACAGGCATGTCTGGGAAACATTATGGTGTGATTTAGAAAGAAGAGGGAAGAAAAAGAAAGGGGAGAGAGAGAGAGAAAAACTCAGATAGAGGGATGATTGTGTGTTGTGCACATCTGTTCCTGTGTTATATAAGCTGTGGGGGCTGGTCTTCCATGGAAATAGGAGATATTAACAAGTCCTGCTGCCACTGACCCTGCTGGTTACAGCCACATTGCTGCTACTACATTCCTACACACAGACCTATCCTGTCACATGAGCATTTACCTGTCAGACCTCTAACCAAAGAGCCTAAAACTGCTCAGATTAACCGCTTTCTTTTAAAAGATCTCAATCTTTTCTTTTACAAAAAAAAGAAAAGTTTGACAATCTATATGAACATATAAGGAATTGGGGCTAAAGTGGCTTTGAACTCTTTCAAATTCCTTAGAT
Source organism: Cyprinodon diabolis (assembly GCA_030533445.1). Taxonomy (NCBI): domain Eukaryota; kingdom Metazoa; phylum Chordata; class Actinopteri; order Cyprinodontiformes; family Cyprinodontidae; genus Cyprinodon; species Cyprinodon diabolis. The sequence continues at coordinate 29,561,175 of CM060076.1, forward strand.
ATGAGACTGTAGGCATCCAACCAGAACAAATTGAGCGCAATTTTGTAGAGGAAAAAAAAATGTACATCATTTTCATTGTTTTAATCAGATTAAAATCCCACATTGCTAAAAGAAAAACAACAAAACCAAAAAAATCTAGAGCAACCAGTTACCGTCAAACATCATCCATGGTTCTGGTTGGAGTTTGGATGTTTTTCCACAACCTGAGAAAACGTGTAAGATGCTATTGTTCAAAGTAAGTAAAATTGAACTTTTTGTCCCATGCAACCAAAGCATCCCTACATTAAGACCTGATGACAGAAATGGACACAGACCCAATATTTTTTTTTTAGGTTTCATTATAAAAATAATTGCTCCCCCCCCAATCATTCCCTCCTTTGCATTGACGTACCACATGAAATCCCAATAAAACACATAGAACTTGGTGGTTCTAACTTGGTTCCACTGCAGTGCTCATCTAATGTGGCACTTAGAGGTTAGTTTGCTCTTTAAAATACACCCTTGTTGTTTTACACCTCAACAAACTTGTTAACCCCTGAGACTCACAGGAGCGTCAAATTATGCCAGAGTGAGACAAGCTGCTGATCTTCATGCTTAGCTAAGCCAACCAGCTGCTTCATATTCACTGAGCTACGACAACAGTAACGGCATTTTTTAAATAAAAATGAACAGACAAAAATCTATGATTTTTATATTAGAAGCTCTGTCCATAAGCTCGTCCGGTCTTCTTTTTTTTTTGAACCAGGTAAAATTTTGGTTAATAAGTGCAAACATGGTTTTATTTTCAGTAAATCACCCAAACCCAATCTAAGGCAGGTATAATTTTCCTAAAAAAAATAATGCATAAAATGTTCATATCTCCTCCAATAAAGTGTTTTTCCTCACCCTCTTCATCCACCTAAACTTCTGTCAGCAATTTTGGATCTCTAAATTTTTCATATCAAAATAGTCCAAAGCAGTTGGGTCAATTCATCCCATTTGGGTAAAATCCAACTACTGTACAAAAAAAGAAATGGAAACTAAGATAAGTTTTATTAGTAAAACTAAAACATCTTAAAACCATAAATTTATTAAAATACATGGACAGGATCAACCATTAATAAATACTTTAGAAAATATCTATTTTATTTTGTCTTACTAGGTAGAAAGGTGACACTTTAGGGACGGATTATTCCGGGGCTGAATCATGATGTTAACAAAACCACCAAGCTGATGATTGGAATCATTACTTTGTTGTTTTAGATTCTTTATTGGTTTCTACAGGTTTCAGTTAAATGATTAACTTAAGCCTTTTTTTAAATTTAGGATTTGTTTATTCAATTTTAGACCGATATGAATATTACCATGTAATCTATAGTTAAAGTGATTAAACTTGTAGGCAGGTTAAACGTACCTGCATCACCAAGGAAACCTACAGGTGTAAAATCAATGCAGTCACTCGTCATGCAGTTTTTTACCTACTGAACACTTTTGCCCATTATAAACTCTCCTAAACTGACACTTTTCTTTTAAAGGAGCTAACTTAAACAGTAAACTATTATGTATTCCAAAATAATCTAATACAGAACAGATTTGTTTGATAAAGTGTTTCTCAGTGGTTTCATGTTTGGATTTAAATTCTTCCCTACTGAGCTGATTACCTCCCTTCATCAGGGCTTCAGCAGGGCAGCTTTGTCAAAACATAAAAAAGTAAAGAATGTCTTTTTTAAATCCAAAATACAAACAAACATTTTATGGAAAATAATTGAATTAAGAAACATACAAATTGAGCACACAACCATGAGATGAACAGAGACCAGTGCTTATTTAATGCTTTTAAAAAAACTGGTGAAAAAATAGATTTTACCATTACAGCATCATCAAATACTGAGTTTAAGTTTTAAGACAACACTTAATTCAATTGTGCACCAATATAATTTGAATATAATTGTTGCAGTCAGAGTATTATGTGCAACAAATGACATGAAACATTGTGATAAATATCCATCCCTGCTTTAATTTGCAATGATCCAGAAACCCCGTCACGTCTGCAGAAACTTATCGCCTCTGTTTTATACGGTTTAACCAAATGCATGGTCTACAATCTTTAAAGATCCTACAGTAGCGGCCCTTCCCAGTCAAACACCATCCAAATGGCAACCTACTTCTCTGCAACTCCCAGCAATCCCCTCCAACTTCCAGCCCTCTTGCAAGAGTGACGCCCTCTTGCATATTTTTTTCTCTGACTCCAACCTTTCACTGAATTACAGGGTCTGACCAGGAGATGACGGTTCTCTTTAGATCTTAAAGTCCGCAAATCATAACAGAAAGAATATTTTAGTCCAAAATTGATGTTCAAAACGGAATTGTAGGGGACCAGCCAAGGAAAGTGGGGAAATTTTAAATGGCTACTATTATAAAAGAACAGCAGAGATCTAGACGAGTGCTGTTGAGACAACTTTTCCATTTTAGCCTGGTACATGGTAAGGTGAAATATGTGGTGTGGTTTTCTACTTCTGAAGTTAGATTTAAACAATTTAATATCCATCCAGAGACCCGATAATACTGTATATCAGTTGAAAGTGCAGAAGTGTACGGTATCAATACCCTGACTGTACTCACCAAGCCAATATGGTGAGTAGGTGTGAAGTAGGAGCGTAACAGTGCATGTATTTATATCAAAGATCAGCAGTTTGGCTTGTATAATAAAACAGCGCATTTCTGCATAACGCTTAAAAGGGGTTTTCCACCTGTTTCCCACCATGAGCTTTAACATGTGGCCCATAAAAGAAAGAAAAAAGCTTTAGGAACCACTACTTATAATAAAAAATATGGTTTCTTCATCCAGACACTAAGAAAGAAGAAATGCAGCTCAAAAAAGGCCAAACTGTTATCGAGCTGCATCTTTATGAACCTTAACTAGTCATTTAAAAAGGCATGATCTAAAGGTGAGGATATCTGGTGCAAAGAAAAGATAAACCAAAGTGCAAACGTAGCTGCCCCTGAGATTGGACCAAAGCCATTACAAGCACCACAGGGGTCTTTATAACAGCAGACATGTGACCACACTTACCAAAAGCACCCGCTGTAAATACATGCTGAAAGCAATAGAGCCATATTACAAAGACCCCCTGTCAGCAATTGAGCTAGCTAATTAGATAGCGTGTGTCTGGCAGTCTTCAGGCTGAAGTATTTAATCTTTACGTGTCTGATGTAGATAAAAGCGTTGTATACCATAACAGCCATGGTGTGAAATGGTGGAAGGAGTGAGCTTTAAGTAGGGAGGTTGCTTCTTGTTAAGGTTCTGTGATAGTGATTCAGGTGGGCTGAGATGTTGAACATTGAGGGGGGCTTAAAAAGAGGCTTGTGTATGTAAGTACATCATCAACATGCACTGAAAATGATCTTAAATTGACTCTTAAAAACCACAGACACTCTACTAAATCCACTTTAACTGCATATACTGTATGAAAAATAGTAAATATATGCAGTCACCTTAGTGGTATTTTTTTCTTTTTTGTCAAATATCACTAAATGTAAAATATATTTTTTAAGTTTTACAATCCAAATTACACTCTTTACAAATAAATAATAAAAAAATCGTGAGGGTAAAAAGGTCATAGAGGCAGATACTTTTTTTGTCTATGAGTTTGTACAAGAACTGGGGGACATGTGATGCGTTTAGGTGCTGCATAAAAGGAAAGTCAGTTGGTGAATTACTGCCTCCTACTGAGTAGGAGTGTAGGCATCAGTGATTATGTTCTCTCAGGAAGCAGGGAAACCAGGAAATGTGCAAATAAATGTGCCTCCTGTTTATACTGTTAGTGTAATCAACTGATAAACATTTATTATTATGCTGACTCCATCCGTCTAAACACTAGCCCCTGTGAGTGATTCAAGTGAGATAAAAATTACAATAGGCTGAGATAGTCCAGATAGTACACTAGGGCTGCTGTTTGAGAACTTGTAATTCACTTAAAGACCTTACATTTTTTTCCTAAGGCTGATTTATACTCCGAAACCAGGTCGTCTGCGTGTGTGTCGCAGTGAACGCAAGGAACGCAAATGTGCCCCCGCCCCTTCTGCAGACACTCTGGTGCACCTCTCCAAAATTGTAGGTGATCACAGACAGTACTGCAGACAGGATGCCTCTGATTGGTCAAATCTACATCTGCTCTACACTATGCGTATTTCCTGTATGCGTTGTTTTGTTTGTATGTCCGCCATTGTGGAAAAAGACTTGTGAAGATGGACCAGCTAGAAGAGTGAGGTGCGCAAAAATGCTGGGACCTTTTTTCCCCCTGAATCCTCGCTCTTTTTCGCCCTCATGTCCCTTCGTTGTTGCACAAACTTGCCCCCACACCGCCTCGGCAGTGTCTAGACCCACAGCTAGTTCGTGATCGTCCCTCTGGCGTTGTGGCGTGGAAATACATTGCGCAGACCACGCTTCAAAATCGGGCATAAATCAAAAATATCTGCGACAAACTCACTGTGACACACTGCTGCAGGAATAAAACCAGCCCTTTAGTCTTCCAATATCCATTGTATATGTGCAATTCGGAGGTGTGTGAGCTTTTAAGATTGGAGACTTATTCCACAAAATGTGCAGGACATACCAATATATGTGCACTTTTATTCTTTTCTTTTTTTTACCAATAAAGAGAATGTAGTGTTTAATTTTTTATGTTATTTTTTTTTTTTAGCAACTGGGACATTTTTTGGTTTCACCCAGAATTAGAAAAAGCTTTATTGCACAAGTAGTACACAAGTAGTTTTTCAAAAGTACAAGGAATGTATTTTGCTGATAAGTTGCTACACACAGAGAAGTAAGCATACGGTTGACATTAATAGATTCGGCAATAAATATATTTAGAATAAACAAATGCAAGTTATGAATTGCACAAGATTTGCAGATTAAGAGCACCAGACCAGATTTTTAAAATGTAAAACAACAGCTTGAAACTGATTAAATAATGATCATATGCTACCAGTGTGACAGCAAACCAACTAAAACCCTCCATGGTGTCTTTGTGCTTGAATCATTGAAGAAATGCTCCGGCTATGACACTAAGTAAGAGAATTGCAACAATTTCAAAACAACCCATATTTTGGTTGATATTTAACGTTGTAGTTTGGTCTTACTTTGGCGAGAAAAATGACAATAGAACATAAAAAACAGCTAATATTAAACTAAACTATTACCTCTGCTATTCTGGATTTAACACAAACACCAAATCTCTGTTTGAAATGAGATTAGACATAATATATAAAGCCCAGGCCGCACACTGCTACACTCTAGATGCAAACATCAGTATACAGTGGGGCAAAAAAGTATTTAGTCAGCCACCAATAGTGCAAGTTCTCCCACTCAAAAAGATGAGAGAGGCCGGTAATTTTCATGATAGATATACCTCAACTATGAGAGACAAAATGAGAAAAAAAAAAATCCAGAAAATCACATTGTCTGATTTTTAAAGAATTTATTTGCAAAATATGGTGGAAAATAAGTATTTGGTCAGTTACAAACAAGCAAGATTTCTGGCTCTCACAGACCTGTAACTTCTTCTGTAAGAGGCTCCTCTGTCCTCCACTCGTTACCTTCATTAATGGCACCTGTTTGAACCCGTTATCAGTATAAAAGACACCTGTCCACAACCTCAAACAGTCACACTCTAAACTCCACCATGGCCAAAACTAGAGAGCTGTCAAAGGACACCCGAAACAAAATTATAGACCTGCACCAGGCTGGGAAGTCTGAATCTGCAATAGGTAAACAGCTTGGTGTGAAGAAATCAACTGTGGGATCAATTATTAGAAAATGGAAAACATACAAGACCACTGATAATCTTCCTTGATCTGGGGCTCCACGCAAGATCTCACCCCGTGGGGTCAAAATGATCACAAGAACGGTGAGTAAAAATCCCAGAACCACACGGGGGGACCTAGTGAATGACCTGCAGAGAGCTGGGACCAAAGTAACAAAGGCTACCATCAGTAACACACTACGCCGCCAGGGACTCAGATCCTGCAGTGCCAGACGTGTCCCCCTGCTTAAGCCAGTACATGTCAAGGCCCGTCTCAAGTTTGCTAGAGAGCATTTGGATGATCCAGACGATGACTGGGAGAATATCATATGGTCAGATGAAACCAAAATAGAACTTTTTGGTAAAAACTCTACTCGTCGTGTTTGGAGGAGAGAGAATGCTGAGTTGCATCCAAAGAACACCATACCTACAGTGAAGCATGGAGGTGGAAACATCATGCTTTGGGGCTGTTTTTCTGCTAAGAGACCAGGACGACTGATCCGTGTGAAGGAAAGAATGAATGGGGCCATGTATCATCAAATTTTGAGTGAAAACCTCCTTCTATCAGCAAGGGCATTGAAGAGGAAACGTGGCTGGGTCTTTCAGCATGACAATGATCCCAAACACACCGCCCGGGTAACAAAGGACTGGCTTTGTAAGAAGCATTTCAAGGTCCTGGAGTGGCCTAGCCAGTCTCCAGATCTCAACCCCATAGAAAATCTTTGGAGGGAGTTGAAAGTCCGTGTTGCCCAGCGACAGCCCCAGAACATCACTGCTCTAGAGGAGATCTGCATGGAGGAATGGGCCAAAATACCAGCAATAGTGTGTGAAAACCTTGTGAAGACTTACAGAAAACGTTTGATCTCTGTCATTGCCAACAAAGGGTATATAACAGAGTATTGAGATGAACTTTTGTTATTGACCAAATACTTATTTTCCACCACATTTTGCAAATAAATTCTTTAAAAATCAGACAATGTGATTTTCTGGATTTTTTTTTCTCATTTTGTCTCTCATAGTTGAGGTATATATATGATGAAAATTACCGGCCTCTCTCATCTTTTTAAGTGGGAGAACTTGCACTATTGATGGCTGACTAAATACTTTTTTGCCCCACTGTAAGAGGCTTTGTTATCCACTGTGTGATCATGCACAACATGACTCAATCTATATTACGAGCCGTAATAGTATGGCTGCATACAGCTTTAATAAGAGAAAGTCCCAGGTGGCGGAAATGCTTTAACAAAGCCCGATTAAGCCACTGTGCTGCAACGTTCCTCTATTACTGTAAACATTTTATACATAGAAACAAGAGAATTAAAAGAAGACAGCAGGTCTAGTGCAGTATGAGCCAGACAGATGTCTAAGCATTAGGTCATACTTTAAGCTGAAATCAGGAAAAATAATGCTTCTTTTTGGAAAACGAGACTTAGAGTAAACGCAGCCAATTTTCCAACCGTGGAAGCAAAGCAGGACTCTTTTTAAAACAGAACGTCTGCAGATGACATGTTCTAATTTCATATGTATGCCAAGCTAATGTGGATTTCCCTACCACTTGTCACTTTTTATTTCTTAATTATAAATCATATTTGTGCAAAACACATCAATGTCTGGCCTAGTTGCCAACGTTTACAGATGCTTTTAAGGAATGAAACCTTTTCCGTTTTCAAAACAAGACCCTTTCTTGTTCAGCTAGTATAAAAAAGATTTTGCCCATCTGGTGTGAAGTAAAATGTAACTGCTGCAAAGTGTTCCTTGACTTTTTTTTTTTTTTGGTTTATTTTTTTTTTCTTCACAGCCAAAACAGCCGTCCTTAAAAAGCAAAAAGAAGAAAAAGTGAGATACAAAGCCTGGAATGAATTAAAATCCCAAAGAGTGGGAGATACTGTATGTTGCCACTTTATGAGAAACTGCAGCAGCTTACAGATGTTTAAACTGCATCCTTTGGGCTAGACTGAACATATGGAAACATGTAACAACAAGGTTTTCTACATATGACTCACATCACCGACATGGCGACATAAAATGCCAAATAAGGAACAATTTCTTTTTCATTTCTGGAAAATTGTCCTAAATCAGACCATTATAGACAGAGAAGATGTTTGACTGAGAAAAAAACTGTCAGATAGAGTCATAACTAGATCTTTGAGGTAGGGAATCACTTTCAGAAAGCATTGAGCTGTATCAAAACACCCTAAAGCCAAACTTAGACATAGTATGACTTGCTGAAGGTGTGAGATATTCTATTGCTTGTAATGTATCCGTCAAAGTGCCTCCTGCACACCCAGTCTGGGCGTTTTGCTCTGTGGCGCTAACGGACTAGCTTCACATTAATGGACATCATTAGGGTTTCACGTCATAATTACCTCTGCAAAGGACTTAAAATCACTTGAAATGTTATGAATGGATTTTAACCAGCTTTTTACTAGAGGTGGACATTGTGTCCAGGAACAATTCATTAGAATTTCATAATGAGGCAGATCGTGTGAGAGTTTTAGCTATAGGTTTAAGTCCTAATATGCGGGAAAATTTGCTGCTTGGCAGAGATCTGCACTCTCAGAGACAAACACAAACTCACCGAAACATCAACCTTAAATGACAGGCAGCATAGGACAGCTTTAATCAGAGAAGCAGCTTAGAAAGATCTAGAAGAGGCAAAAAAAAGTCCTAATTGAGATTGCCACTAGGCTTATAGTGGATAGAACAAATTCTGCTTAAATCAAACGAAATCTTATGTGCTGAGGAAACTCAATACCACTCATCATCTGACCATCTACAGATGGTCATCATCTTACCAACCCCAACATGAAACACTCTGCTTTTCTTTATTTGGGACAAGAAAGATAAGAGTAGAGGAACACCATGAAATAAAGGACAAACCTAGAAAACAAACGTTGACGAGTCTTCAAATAATCTGAAAAGGATCCAGAGATTATCCTTTTTTGTAGAAACGATGGCCACAGCTATACAGTTAGAGGTACAGTGCAGGTTGATTTTAGATGTGATAGAAATCTATCAGAGAGAGGGTTGGGATAAAAAGAATACCTGTTGGAACATTTTTGCTTTTAACAAAACATTGTGGTAACGCTGGAGTATGATTGATTCCAGCATGTATCTCTACCATGGAAGTACAATGACACCATTTTAATTTTTCTAATTAAGGTTTTTCATTTCAGCCATCTATTTACAATCCATGTGCTTTTAATTGTCATCGAATAACTGAAGCTCTGAACTATTATTCCGGTTAATTTCTGAATTTTCTTATGAATACCTTAGCAAAACCCATTTGGATTCAGAGGGTTATCTTATTTCAAAACCAAATTAATTAAAAAGTGTAGAACTAGTAAACTACTATTGGTTCCTAAGCTTAAGTTGTCGTTCATTCAAGCATCAATACGAATTTTTTTTATATCCTTTCTCCACCAACACCTGGGAAAAATACCTTTCCAATAAGGCACTAAATGCTTTCTTATGTTTACTGTGTAGTTCATTAATTGTCTAGTCGTTGGGCAGATGTGAGATCACAGATGAGCTCTTCCACTGAAAACAGCAGCTGGCACGGAAATCTGCTGTTGAAGAGACACTTTTTTTTAAAAACAACTTTTACAAATGACAGCTTTAATCAGGATTTTCATTATTTAAATTTGTAGGTAAAGTGCAATTTCAACTTTTACTACAATTGGTTCATTTCTAAAGCTCCAGAGGACAAATAGTATAGATCAATTCATATTTAATCCAGTTTAATCCATATTATTCCAAGCCAAAACAAAGGAGTAAAATAAAAACTTTATTCTTCTCTTTTCTACCTTACAGTTGCTAATAAGTATTACTTTTTGAGGACTTCTTTGGCCTGACTAGGTGTGTTTCCATCAGCTTTTTCACTAGACATGGCTGGTAGCAACATTGCCCTTATTGGCTGACATTTTAATAAAAAGAACAACTTGCCAGATAGCAATGCATTCTTTAAACATTCCTCCATTACTGATCTGTGGTCACATGCTGGATTGCATCCTCTACTTCCTGTTTTCTACAGCCAAGTGTGACGAGCTAATATGAACCACAACATAGGATGCCTTTGCATTTTTTTGTTAATTCGGTTCAAACCAAATGGAAACACTTCAAATTAGCATTTAATTTTTGTCAAACTTTTAAAAAGTTATCTTAAAATTCACATTTCAGGTGAATGAAATGGCTACTGTTCCAGGTAGTGCATGAATGATTGTAAAACATCACATTTGAACTCACTCTACACTAAAGACTCGAAGACACACACTAATATTGAGAGATCATTTATTCAATTAATGACACAAAAGGGAGTTTTTGACCCCTTTAATGACATCAGTAACACCTTGAATTCAAAAAATGCATAAAAAGTGTAGTACAAGTTGAGAACGAGGACAAAGTGACACAGTTCATATTTTATAAAATCTGTATTTATAGGCCAAAATATTCTTCCCAAAGAAATTGCTCAAATCATATCTCATCCTTTTAAATCCCTACAATCAATGCTTTGAATTTTAAACTTCTTAATGGATTCTTCTTTTTCAGTTTTTTCAGCTTTATGCACTGCGAGCTGCATCTGTTATACACAATCAATTATGGTATGAAAAAGAATTGTCTGAATGCATAGTTTGACTCTTTAGAGAGAAATCAGAATTGGCGTAAAACTGCAAGGGGCAACACAAAAATCTGATCAGTGCACTTCTGGATGCAGCAAGTATTTTTCTGCAAACGAAGTAAGGAAAAAAGCTGTACCCACTCTTGCAGGACAATGTGAACTAATCTCTGTCCAGCAACCAGATGTATGACATGAAAATCTCATTTTTGCATGCAAAATTTTAACAATCTTCTAGTAGGCAAAACTAGGGAGTAGAGCAGCCAATCGTACCCTCACCTGAACTGCTCCCGACTGTTTAAACGTAAAAACATGAAGGATACCGCTCATCTGAACAGGGTGAGGTTAAGTTCTGGGTGACACACTTAAGTGCAACGCCGAGAGACTTCACAGCGAGTCTCAGATTACAAAACCGCCTCTCTGCTGTGATTTCATAAGAGCCTTTGAAAGATATATTGCTGACTGTGTGTGCGTGTTTATGTGTGTTGCGCTGTTACAACATTGATCTCCAGCACTGATCCACAAGACTGAGGGCAACAACACTTGCCACCGAGGCATGTCATTCAGCACAGAGAAGAATCCTGTTTGTAAACAAAGCCATGGCAACAGCAGGACTCACGCCCTCTCTCACGCTCTCTCTCTCAACTTTCAGCTCCCAGTGAGCTTATTCTAAACTAGACCCCATCTTGTCATCTACCTGGATATGACCCAGAAATACAGCCACTGGAACAAATAGGCCGCCGCCATATTAATCTCCACCTCTTTAAATTGATGGAAATATAATTTGGTGCGTTCACATCCCCCCCTGCTCTCCCTTTCCTCTCTTCCAAAGCGCCAACGGATCTCGAATTATCCCTCGTAACCATAACTTGACCTCCCCTTCAGCGAGGCTCTTATCTCCGGCTCTCCTCCACGGTGAGCACTGAGTAAAACATAATGCACCATACAGAACGATATCTTACAGCCTGTAATTGCACGCTCGCTTTAAAGGAAATAAACAGGTAGAGGAGGGTGTGTGTGTGTGTGTGTGGAGGGGGGGGGGGATTCAGTGCAGATATTCTAGGTGAAAAGCTTTAAAAAAACAAAAAAAAAAAGGCAGTCTGAGTGAAAATTACAGAGATTCTGTAATTGCAGCTTCAGATAAAGCTCGGCTCTTGGCAGGTAGAGTAAGAGTCTGCAGAGATGTGCCCTCATTTCCACACCGGTGCCGCGCTCAAGCATGCGCACGCGTTGAACCCCTTTTACGCATTCATGCGTGTTGGGGAGCGTGTGCGTCGACGCCTGTTTGCGTGTCACAATTGTCCTGTGCGTGCTTGTGTGCAGGAAATGGAGAGAAATAAGAGACAGAAAGAGAGGGAGGGAAGAGGGGAGTGGGTTTGAGGGGTTAATGAGCGTGCTGTCTTAGGCAGTGTGCAGTGACAGGAAGACGAGACGAGGCGTCCTTGCCAGAATCACCTCTCCACAAGCTGCTCTGCACACACACACTCACACACAGGAGGAGGACATGTAGCCTCAGCACCTCTGAAACACACACATTTATATACAAGTCTGTGAAGCCAAATCAGTTTTCCCGTTGCTACAGCAACAGCATACTTTTATGTCAACTGCAACCTTGTTACTATGGAGATATGTATACACGAAAAACTCCTAGTCATAGTCAAGGGCCAGATGACAGCCAGGGTGTGTGCTTCTCACACTTCCCCCCCCCCTACACACACACACACACACACACACACCCCCTCTCCATCTTTCATCCATTTTGTTTATTCACGCACAAACGATTCAAATCCTGTTCTGGTCAAACCCAGACAGCAAAAACAGACACCCCCCCACTCTGGTATAATCTCCATCAGGGTGAGCATTGATCCTTGTTGCCCCCCCCCCTCCGCCGCTACCTAACAACCCCATGGGCAAGACCGAAACTAAAGGCTGCTGGCATCTGTGCGATTAAATCCTCTGGTATTAATTTAGCGCTAATTGAGAGAAGGGATTCGCTCCCGGTTTACCCCAAATGGATAAAAGAAAATTAAAAAAGTGCTTGGGAAAGCCAGCATTAAAAGGCTGCATCAAGACTTAAATCAAAAGTGAAACGCTCTTCCCACTGGGGAGGCACAGAACGTCGGATTGAAAGAGAACTATGAAAGCAGAGATCATCAACTATTGATAAGGCTGATTCTGGTACAGCTGTAGACAAAATACAGAATGTGTTCGAATTCACGCTGAATGTTTCTGCTAGCGGCTGATAAGTGTCTGGCTGCGAAATGAGGTCCAACCACACATGATGGAGTGATTCGAGGCTCATACATGTGGCCGGTGCTATTTAAAAAAACATGCGGGTGAACCGCAGTTTGCTAATCAATGACTGTGGTTGTCCTTAAGCTGAGTGATATAAAGAGCATCAACAAATTCAGATGTTTCATCTCAGAAAGGATTTTATTTGGTTCATAATAAGCTTTATAGGGCTTTCGGCATCTTTTCCAGATATGTTAGAGAAAACTGTCAGTAGAAAATCGGCTCAGTTTTTGTTGTCTCCACTGCTGCCTGGCAGGGAGGTGGATGACTGGGCTACAGAAGGGTTCTGATGACCCATAAGGATTTTATGTCCAAGATGGAGTACCTTCCCTTGATTTGAACCTTTTTCACCTTCAGTCACATTAAAAAAAAACTTCATTATATTCAGAGTAATAGATAAAGGCAAAGCAAAGCCTTATTGTCACCAAATATTTGCAAATCACTCTAGCATGAAGATCTATACTAATTCTCTAATGTTTTCTAGCTCTGAACTTTGACTAGGCCAATGTGAAATACGAATATGTTTTTTATCGTCCTAATAATGGTTTGTAGTCATCGTCGATCTGGAAAGGTCAACAACTTCTGCATCTTCTAACAGGCCATCTTCTAGGTTTGCACAGCATAATGCTGCCACCGTTATGCTTCACTGTGTAATAATACACACAGAGAGACTGGCTTTTAGCACGTGGCACAAAAGTCTAAAAGGTAAAAAAGAAAGTTTCATCAGAAAAAAAACATTCTCCAAATGTAAAGGCAATTAAAAACAAATATGCAGGTCAGGCTTTTAAGATTTTGATTTCTAAAAATGTATAAAAGCCATGAAGGACTTTTTTCCTCAACTTTACAACTATCTGCTTCATCGTCTTTGTCTAAGCCTTAATAAACTCATTAAAGGTTACTCCTTTATAATAGGGGTCCTGCTATAGGCTGTTAATAGTTACAGATATGTTATTAATTGATCTGTAAACACTTCATAACTCACTCATAAAGGTTTATTATACATTAAATGTCATATGCACGGTACAAAAACGAAGCTTTACAAGTGCTTACTGTGCTCACAAGGTAATTAGGGCTGACAGAGCGACCCACTTAGAACAGGAATTATGCCAAAATTGTAAAAAAGAAAATATATAAACATTTTACGTTTCAGATTAAAAACAACTTTTCATCTGTCAATATGCTCCATCTAGAACTCCTTAAGTGCAAACATTTCAGTTTCACCTGGTTTAATTTTATAAAAGTTCGTCTTTAAGGAAACCTTTGATTATCTGATTATTAATCTATTAATCTAAAAAAATAATCAACAGATTAGTCGATTCGCAAAATAATCGTTAGTTGCAGCCATAAAGGTAATAACTGTGTCTGAGAAGGAATACATATTTGAACAAAGTAGGTTGAATATTTGGCCGTTACTTGCTCTGTTTAGTCTCTTCCTTACCTAATGAATAAGAGACACTTGTGAATGAGTTATAAAGCGTTTAATTAAATAAATAAATTAATTAATAACATCCATAAACTATTATTCATCCAAACTTGGAGCCTCCTTTTAAAGTGGTAGTTATTAAACTATGGTGCAACATGACAAAAAGTGGAAATGTTGAAGTAACACCTGAATTCAAACAGGTTTTTCTAAACAGATAGTTTAACTCCTTAAAAATTCTGTTGAAACAGCAAATAAACATGGATGCTCACATTTTCTACTTATTCTTAGTGAACACAGGCCCAGTTATGACCTGCCTGGAGAAGGTTTGGATGCTTGCTTTGTTACTCCGGAGCTCTAAGAAATTTGAATGATGACAGAACTGTTGATTTCATTACCTGACTGCGATCTTTGTCCACCTTCTTGAAACACTTGTTGAGCGACAGATTGTGTCGCACTGAGTTCTTCCAACCTGTCGGAGCGTTTGCGAAGTAAGGGAAGTGCTCCAGAATCCAGCCGTAGATGTCCTTCACTGGCAGCCGCTTGTTCGGCGCATCCTCGATGGCCATGAAGATCAGGCAGCTGAAGGAGTACGGAGGTTTCCGGTTGGCCCCCGCCGCCAAGTCGTACGCTGAGTGCGCGTCGGCAAGCAGAGCGTCGTCCGGGGATGGGGATGAGGAGGAGGGCGAGCGGGGGTGTTGACTGTCGGGATCCTGAAGGGGGGAGACGCTACGCAGCCCGGAGTGGCTGAAGCTGTTGAGGAGGTCGGTGCTCTCGTGGAGCCAGGAGAGGCTGGTGAGCTCCTCGTCTTCGGCTTTAGAGAAAGAGGCGGACACGGAGAGCGAGAGGTCGGCCGCCTCGGCCTCAGACGCCGCCGTGGCGGCGTCCCCCTGCCGGTAGGGGGGGCTCATGCCCTGCGAAGCACTGGCTCCACTGCTGGGGCTCTGGGCCTTCTTACTGGGGGGCATGGTGGGTCCCATCCAGCCCAGGGCGCACTCCTGCAGAGCAACAAAGGTGGAAGGAGAGGCAGATGGGAAAAGAAAGAATAGAAAGAAGGTCAGCACGTGAAACACAAGTCGTTCATTTTATTAAGCCTTCACTTTTGTTAAAGGTCAAAAAGGAGGAGATTTTGACTACTTTTGCAATTAGGCTGAATTACATCTGTGAGGAAAACTGCATCATCATTTCCCTGTGGGGCTTTCCGTCTAATTCTGACTGGTGCGGCAAATTTAGTGCTTCAGCGGCTGAGGAAGTCTTTCCTTGTACAACTACCCTCTAATTACCAGTGTAACAGCACAGTATTGACATTACACGGGGTTGCTGTCATAACACGTGAAAACTGCTAAAGGTCTAATGGTTTCAGGGGCCGTGTCGGTGATTTAACATCTCTGCAGCAGGAGAAAATGGAATCGTCAGGGGCGGCACGATAATTGAGAGCATAAACCCCCCCCCACCCAAAATCAGAAACTCCTGGATTTACAACATCAGAAACAGCATCCAATGATGAGACTTAGTTCCACAGCGGGATATCTGTGACAAGACACGATCATGATCGGGGTAATTTACCAAGAAAAGAAACAAATTAAAGTGTGAGTTCAAATCCATCCCTGCTCCAATCAGACCATTATCCTGCCAACATAAGAGCAATGCTGAGCTCGTTACACGCAGGCAGAGCGCAGTAATTGAAGGGGAACGGGCCTGAGCATCACACCACAATCAGAAGAAGGCGCACAGCCGGGCTTCTGATTGTCCTCTAGCACAGACAGCTGTGGGAAGGCGCCCGGCAGCGGCTCCAGCTAAAACCTAATCTGCTCTAGCCGCTCAGAGCCTGAGAACAGACACACATCCGAGCATAAATCTACACCCATGCAGACAGGAAAGAAAGAAAAAAGACACTCGCTGTGTTAAATGGAATTTTGGAGGGAATATAATTAAACTCATTCGTTTGTAAAGGTGATCTTTGGATACTTCCCTTACTGACAGATCCTGTTTAAAGAAGTTGATACGCATCCTTTCCTTGCAGCTAAAGTAAACAATAAAAAGTGGGTACGGTTGCCTTAATGTGTCAGAGCAACTTGATCAAATATCATTGGCAGAACTCAGTAAAACCTGACAGAATGCACAAGGTGATTAAGCCATTTGATGAAAGGTGGCTTTTTAGTAAATGGAGATTAAAAGGCCATGGGTTCTACCAATTCTAGAAAAAAACATAACCGGAGAGCCCAGGGGCCACCCCGGCTGACCCCAAATACAGAAAATTTGGAGAAACACGATGGAAACCAAACAATCTGCCTTGTAAGCATTAAACATTCCCTTTGACTCAAGTTGTTATGCCTTGTGCAGACTGCATGAAAATAAAGGGGGATGCTTTTTATTTCATTCTACAGAAAAGACCATGAAGTTTTCCTAACTTCATTACATGTCTGTTAGTTTTAGAATAGAAAAAGAGTTGGATTAGGTGCAATCGATATACAATCTACCTGAATTCTACATTTGCAGGAACCTGAAGCAGAAAGATGTTGACCCAGGCTTTGTAGGCCCTGTGCACATGATGTTTTGTGGTATAAAACAGAAAAGATTAGTTTGAAATGTTGTACAACACAACAGCAGGGTTTAAAAACCTGTTCCAGGGATTTAAAAACATCCCCTGTGTCTGTTGGGGATGGAGAAGCCTTGGCACATACTCAATATGACTTAAATCAGATGAAATTAGTGGCATGGCTGGAAATTTACTACTATTTTTTTTTAATTTAGTTCATTGTTTAATTTATAGATTAAGCTCTAGTGAAATAAGATGCATGCTTTGGTTGGTTTAATCAGTGTGAGAATGTAGAAGCAGCGCAGCGCCATTAGAGCATGAGGATTATATGCTGCGGTCCGTCTCTGTGTGCTGCGATCGCTCTCTAATCCAAGGTGATCATCGGCCGATCTGTCCCCTCACTCCCCGCCATTGACTGACAGCTGTCACCCATGGCGACCGGCCGCAGCGTGAGAACTGTCAGCGCGCCACAACTCTGGCTGCCATGTCACCATGGCGACAGAGCAAAACAACTCATCTCTACTCTCGTCTGCCTTTTCTTTTCCTCCCCTACTTCCACTTCCTCCACCTATCTCCCCTTTTTTCACATTTTTTGTCAGCACAGATAGCTGTTTAACAGCGCTGACAGCCCGAATGTGGAAGGACTGATCTAAATATAGAGTTGTGATGCATCAGGCCGGCCCACAGTCACCTCTTTATTCCTTCCCACTGTCTCCTAGGCGCGGGAAAACGCTTAGTCTGAGCTGGTGCGCCTTTGATCTCTCTTCCGCATCCCATCGCCGCTCCCCTTGTTTCTCGTCTCCCCGCTGTCTGACAAGCGCGCACGCTCATTGAACAACCTGTACCTGTCTGAGGTACAGCCATGTTGCACCAATATTGACATTGAGCATAATGAATTCAAATTGGCCCATTGGCGATGTAGCGGCTGAAAATAGTGAGTGGGAAATCAAAGAGACTGGCGAGGTGGAGAGGGCATCCCATAGGCTCTTCATGGTGTGTGTGTGTTGATGCCTGTTTCTGCTTGTGACTGCATTCGTCTTGAGGAGGAAGAAAGGACATTGCGCTGACATTGTTCCTGGTAGGAGTCCTACGGAATGCAGAGATGCCTCTGATGCTCTCTTTCTCTCCCGTCTCCTCTTCCTCCTCCTTGTTATGTTGCCATAGCGGCAAGGGGGCCATGAAACATTACGGCTGACAGTAAAGTCATCTCATTTTACTGTTGCTATGACAACAAACTCCTCACTGTTGGTTGGGGCCACTGCGAGCTGCCGCCCAAGCCTTGTGCCTGAGTTTGTGCGTGTTTGCGTGGAGATGCGTGTGTGTTTGTGCCACCGAGTATCCCATGGGCTCCCATAAAGCTTAACACACTAGCTCAGCTCTAAACAAACTTCCATGCAACTTCTACAGTGGCCCCCGAGGACCCACTGCTAAAGGACAAATGCAGATATCGCTCAAGTTCAGACTAAATGATGCTTGCTGGGGTGTGTTGGTGTGTGAGTATAAATGAGTTGTGTGTTAGGAGCTTCCTCGCATTTGTTTGACAGATGGGACTCTGCTGTTCTCTCTGTCTTCCTCATTCTCTGGATCTCTTTTGTGTTTGCGTGCTTGTTTTTGATTTGCTTTCGTCTCTTTTTGCCGTGTCCACATCGGGCTCTTTTTTTTCTTTTTCTCCCCTCATTCCCTTTCCTTCCCCTCGGGTTTGCATATACACGTGCACTGGACTCCAAGCGCGGAGTCTGATCCATCGCTCACATTCTTCATGTAAAGCTCAGAGCATACCAGCATAATTTAAAGCAGTTGAAGTCAGTACAGTGTGTCTTTTCTCTCTGTGACCCTGAAACCACGCTGCTTCTGTTTGCACTCTGCACCCTGAGCTTACGGACTTTAAAAGACACCATTCATTTAGAATAAATGCCTTTCTCCACTGGAAACACTAATCTGGAATGGCTAGACGCTGCTGGTACACTTAAATTACACTGTTGCTATCATTATATCGCTTTAAATGTACAGTAGGTTCTTAGATTTTTTATTTTTTTAAGCAGAGTTAAAATAATGAGTGGATTAAGAGAAATTATAGCTGCTGGATAAAGCTTTTATTCAGTCAAGGCATTAAATTCATATTATGTTTTGCAAAATTTACTTTGATATTCTTTAGGAAACCAGGCTATTTGCCTTTGACCCATTATTGTCAGGCAAACCAGTCAACAATTCAATATGTAGACATAAAAAAAAAAAAAAAACAGGAATTATAACTACTTGATGAAATATCATTATTCATATTTAAGCAAACAGATTTGAGTCTCATACATCTTCCTAAAGGAATCTGTTTAAATGTTAGCACTGACTCTAAGATAATAAGATATGGACAACATTATACAATGAAGACAAGTAGGCCATTAGTCTATGTACTGCTTTCAGCTTATTTTTCTAATTATTCCTTTCCTACCAATAGGTAAACTTCTTGTACCTGGTCTCAACAACACCATCTGTTTTCAAACTTTGAATTTCCTGACTGAGAATTAGGTTACATTGGAAGAAAATACGTCAGCATCATCATGCCAGAAGAAACCAGAGAAGCACTGTTGTTTTTGTTTTATGTCGTTAGTTTTCAATCAAGATAATTAATGTCTGATACATCCAACATGGCAGCAGAGCAGCTTTGGTACCCAGGTTTAATGTCCATTCTTTAATACATTTGGCTACGACGTTTTAATCTTGAAAAAATAATCATATATTGTTTTTTATTTTTTTTATTTGAGTGACTGTTATATTGTTGTCTTATATTTTTTCAACACTGCACAGTTGCAAAAAAGATTGACCAACCTACATTAAATTGTGGATCAGAGAACTAAAAATATGCCTGATCAGGTAAGTATATTATCTGTTTGTTTTGTCAACAAAAACTTTTAAGCTCTGTTGTGTTTAAGCGGAGCTCAGAATGGCAACACTTCTTAAATTAACTGTATTTACCCTCAATTTGAGCAGGTAAATAACATGATTTCCCAATGGAGTGAATGTTTTTACTCTTAAAATAAGATAATTACATAATATGAACTTGAAATAAGACAATTTAGTTGTTCTTTTTATTTTAAATGTAAATTGTGTTGTTCCATTGGCAAAGTGTCTCACTTTCCTCCTCAATTAAAAAATGCACTTATTTTAACAAAAAAATGATTATTTAGATTTACATTTTTGCAGTGTTGCTCACATGACTCACTGAGTGACAGACTCACCCTCTAAATCAGGGGTCACCAACCTCTTTAAGGCTGAGGGCTACTTCATGGCTACCGAGTCATAGGAATGGCTACCAATACTGACCTATGAACTGGAGGGATCAGCGTTCACCTACAGTAAATCTCATCCATAAAAACACATTTTTATTCTTATTTTATTCTTTTATTCATTTCTAATTTTCTTTTTAATATTGTCATTTTGAAACCACTGAAATATGATGAAATAGTTAACATGATGAAATAATACATAAATGACTAAAAAGAAGAGCAACAGAATAAAAAACTTAACCCACTGAGTGAGTTCTTCTGTTTTCAGAAGATGAAGAGGGCACCCCATGTGGTCCTTGAGGGCCCCTTGGTGCCCGCGGGCACCGCGTTGGTGACCCCTGCTCTAAAGCAAGGTGAGTTTTTGAGAAGCAGCCCACAGAGCATCAATATGCTCCAAGTGCTCGATACTGACCTGAAAAATCATTGAGAAAAATCTCAAGTTAAGCTAATATTGAGCTAATACTTGGGTTAACAGTTACACAGGGTTGCTCTAAGTTTTAGACCAAGCAACTGAAGAGATAATTATCCCAAATCAGCATTTTTACTGTGCATCTGCCTCTATCTTTAAAAGAGAATTAATGAAAACTATAAGATTTTTTTTTCTTAGAATTCAATTATTTAGTGAAAACAACTGTACCAATAGTCAATGTTATTCATCTTGAGGTTGTTTATTTTAACTTACCAAGCTAAAAAGACTATGCTAACCATTGTTCTGTTAGAGATCGAGTAAGAAAGGGACTTATGTTGCAAACAAAACTTTAAAATCTATACTATTAGACTTTGATATTGATCCAGTTTTCCTCACTCCATCCCAAATATTTATAGTAAAAAGTAAAATAGCTTGTGCATTGAATAGTTGATGATATGGTTTCAGGCCCTGGAAGTTAAATCCAATTTAATTAATTGTTTTGGCAAATGAAAACACTATTTCCCCATGGTTAGGTGATAGGGACTCAAAGAGGAGTATCTTCAACCACCAAGAACGAGAAAATGCAAAGTCAATGTAAATGACGACAGAAGGAACCAGAGAAGAATAATACAGACTGGTGAGTAAATACTGTATATTAAGTTTGAGAAATGACAGGATAGTCAGGTGAGCTTGATATATAGTTATTCCAGACATGAAGAAGTTGTAACCAGCAACATGCACCCAACATTGTTTTCTGTACCATTTTAGAGCGGTAGACCCAAACAAAATGGCCAACCTTTTTTACAATCAACAATGAACTCTATCTATGTATATGTGGACAGTCAGCTGCCATTTCATCAGGAAGAGGTTGGAATTTAATTTCCTCTACTTCTAGTAGATTAAGGGTTGTTTTATTAGCATGTCTTTTGTGACTGTAAATGTATTTTATTAGAATTGTAATTTTGTGAAGCACTTTGTGACCTCTACGTCTGTGAAAGGTGCTATATAAATAAACCTTAATTACTTACTTTAGGTTGTAAGTAAGAAACCTGTCTATGCAAATAGATTTAAATAATTAAGAAACACATTGCAATCCCCTAATGAAACAAAAATGTCAACTTACACCATAGATAAGAGTTTAAATATCACTTCTCATATTAATAACAATCAATAGATCAAACTCCAAGGGTTTGTACTGACAAAAAAGGGATTTCATCATCATGACATCTTAGAAGAGCCTCAGTTATTAAATTTGTGTTTTATTAAGTTTGAACATGCCTCTTCAATTCTACAAGGACTTGCTTAATCTTCCTGATTAAATCGTTTTCTCAGTAGAGGCCTGTAAGTGGCGTTAGACTGAAGTCACTTATTTGGACAGCCTCTTTCAAAGCTCGTTCTTTAAACAGAAAATTATCAAGTTGCTACGGTTTATTTAATAGAGAAAATATTTTATCCGTACTGCACTAACACAGGGTGCCTGCTATCTTATCCAGCATGGAAATGTTCCTCAAATTGTGGGACGATAGAGGAGGACATTTTTTTTTATAAACATGTCATTAAAATCCAAACATATTTATAGATTTTGAAATTGACCCAAGTGAAGGAGATAGCAAAGAGGACAGTAAGGACTATCTAATTGGAATGCTGTCAGTGACCTGGATGTATCCCAGCTGACCTGCAGTCAGCTCCGACCCTCTGTAAACCTTACAGCTGGAAGCGGGGGCCAGCGGTGTTTACACAAGCGGAAAAAAAAAGGTTAATAAACTCCTCAGAGAGCAGACAGGGTGTAAGCTAATTCATGTGCTCTAATTGACAGTGTAATCATCTTACACCGCATTCATGCTCTCAAAGATACCCTCCTAGATCATAAGCCATATTTACGTAATCCTTCGAAGATCTCCGTTCCCTCTTGGCAGCTTCTTTCTGTCAGACTTGCAGGCGTTTCGAGAGCCGAAGCCAGAGGAAACATTTCAGCAACGTCCTTCGTTTCACCCTTCTGCACGGCTGCACCATTAGCCAAACCGACTTTCAGCAAAAAAAACACCAAGTCATCAAATGACAGAACCCTCAAAACCACTTTAATGCAGTAATATTAAAATACAGGCTAGTTTGGCTTCTGACACGCCGTCGGCAGCTCATTTATACTTTACTCTAGGCCTCCAAGGACCAAAGCAACCATTAGAACTTTGTCAGGTTGATTGCAGCAAGTGACATATGTTGTATGACACATCCTGGTGCACCTCACTTTGCCGTCAGTCTTCACTATACACTGTAATAAAGCCAGTGCCTTGAAAATAATCCCTCTACCCCTGAATGGAGTAGTAATAGTAGTATAGGAGATAGTGGCAAAGAATGGAACAGCGACTGGTAGGAGTTATTACTTGCAGAGGCGTGAGCTGAACCTTGTGGCTCCTCTGGCCACAGTGATAAAGCAGAGAGTCAGATGCACCGAGGCAAAACTAATCTTGAGTTTTGATGACAAAAGGACGACCTTTATCCTTCCTTCACATAGACTGGATGGACGAAAGGGAAAAGGAAGACCAACAGAGGGAAGGGGAAAATGAGAAGTCTCTAAGAGACAGGAAAATAATAACTTCTGCTACATATATGTCAGCATGGTTTGCAGGAAACCTTGTGAAGTTCTCAATTTCCAGGCCGCAAAATTACTTCCCCCCCAACATTTTTAAGTCTAGCCTTTCCCTGGCGGCAAATATCAGGGTACCGGGGGGCTTTAGGGAAGCAAAGATATACCAATCCCATCCTATAAGTTCTTTCTGTGCCTTATTTTTTGTTGTCTAGAGCAGCAAGGGGTTATGGAATGGGGGTCAGGGTGTCCCGGAGGAATACTCCTGACCCCTGTGTCTGTGCTGCCAGGCAGCTAACAACAACTGCATGCACACAGACATGAAAGCAGTCAGTGAAAATGGGCTCAGTACCAACAGTGCCTTGCAAACAGAAATATCGTTTCATTGGGATTTTACTCAGTATCTATGCTGAAAATACCATCCCATGGTCAAACATGGTGATGGCAGGATCATGCTATGCAGACGCTTTTCTTCAGCAGTGATACGTAAAGATTCTCCTTACAGCGATACAACAAGCCTGAAAAACCAAAACAGAACTGATTCGCTCAAAACATATGGAGGTGTCAGAAAGGCCTAGTCAAAGTAACAAGCTTGATCCTAATTAGAAGATCAGGTGATAATCCATTTCACAGATTCTTCCTATATGGTCTGACTGAGCTTGAGCCAATTTCTTCACAAACAATTTCAGTTTCTACAGGTGCAAAACTGGTACAGATGTACCCCAAGAAACCTGCAACTGCAGATTTTTAACAGAGGGGGGCAGTATATACAAATGTACGCCACACGTTTCAGATTATCTGAAGGAAAAAACAAAACAAAACTGAAAAAAAAAAAAAAAAAAAAAAAAGAAGCATTCTTCTTCCTGTTGGACCATTGATATCTAAAGGCACTTAATTAAACACTTACTTAAGGTATCAGGGTCCTATGGTACACTTGCTGTTACCATTGTTTGAAGGAAAAAAAAAAAACAGCTGGTGATTTAGGAGGAAAGGTTTTCAACTTGCAATACCAGATAAGGTTGGGTCACGTGTGTCATATTTGTTTAATAGAAAATTAGCCCTTGTTCTGCATACTTTCTTTCCTCAGAGCCCACAAAGTGCCTTCTCACAACGTTAACCATTATCCTCTCTTTCTGGCAAAGCCAACAAAGCAGATAAGAAGATCATCATCGTAGAGTTAGGGGAACTGAGCCCCCGAACTTTCACTTTGAAAAACAACAACATCAAGCACAGCAGTGCTGCTTATGTAGAGAGAAACTCGAAGCTGGTTCACTATAGAAAGTGTAGGAAAAGAAAATGTGCAGCTAACTTTTGGGCAGAAAGGGGTGGTAAAGGATTAAAAAAAATTGTGAAAGTGAATTATTCAAGTTGACACATGCAGACCCGCAGCCTCTGTCCTTCAAAGTGGCTAACCAACAAAGCAAACAGACATTTGGATCGGGCAAACACAAAGTCCGTTTGGTCTGATTCATCAGCAGCCACTGATCATGAAGTCACGCTTACTCTTGCTCTCTGAGGATGAAAAACAATTAGACGGAGATGTACACACAACCAGGGCAGCCTGAAGGGGAATCGTGTTTGTGTGCAGCCTGGAGGCGGCATAAGGGTGAGGTGTAGTGCACTGTCTGCAGCATTCAGGTCAAACCTAAAAGGAAAAGTCGAGGCCTGAGGGTCGATCACATGGCTATGACCATGACAGGCTATCTTTCCCATTTGTAATCATGGTTTTAAGCATGTTTGTTCTCATGCAAGCTGACCTGTCACACTACGGTTGGAGGGCAAACATCTTGACGCAGCCTGATATTCCAAAGACAGCGGTGTCCGTCCTTTTTAAGACATGCCGGTGATGTAAGGAAAAGGAAACGTGCCGATTGCTCTTTTAAGGAGCATCTAGGTATTAACATGACCAATTTATACCCATCTAATAATCATCTTTACATATTGCCAAAATGAGGGGGAAAAAAACTAAATACCTGAAGATTTTTTTCATTAATAACTGTTAACAGTTGATAAAAAGATCAATAAATAAGGAAAACTCAACTGTTGGCAAACATCCAGTAGTTATATTCAACAGGGGAAGTTTCAAAGTATGCTTCTACAGATTGAACCTTTTCTATATATATTAAACAAAAAACAATCCATGTTGACCTGCTGTCAAATAATAAAAATCCAATAATTTTGCCGTTTAATAGACATGAACATCTGCAGCTCTTCGCTTAGATGCTACCTTGTAGTATTTCTCTGAAGAACAGCCACTGCGGTTTAAATAAGAGTTTAATTTCAGGTTTTATTTCAATATATCACCTCACAAGAAGATGTGAGGAAAGAGTTTTGTCTAATAATGAGCATTCTTTAGGTCACCTTCTCTAGAGGTCTTTTAATCTACTTATAGGATTATCTGACTTCTATCCTATGGGACACAACTAAAAAACTCTAATAGAGACATAAACCCAATCGCTCCACAGACCTGTAGATCATGGACAGGAACTAGGATGAAAATGCTGATTTTAATTCCCCTTCTCATTTTGAAGCTGAGATCTGGTGACTTTATGGTGTTTTTTAGCAAGCTAAGAAGCTAAATTGGATGCCAGACAGGAGATGAAAAGTTTGTCTGGAAGTAAATCTCAGGATTAATTTCCAAACTGATCATTAGGCTCCAAGGGAAATGACAGTCCTGCTTTATTTGCTAGGAAGGTATTTATTTGTTTTGGTCGGTAGCTTGGTTCACGATTTGAAAATCTCTATTATTTACCAATTACAGTAATTATCGATTTATTATTTATTGAAATGAATATTGATACAAATATCATATATAACTTTGCACATTACATTCTATTTCCATTACATTCATTCTATAGACTGAACAATGTTGGGCTTTATGATTCCTTTGAATTAAACTAAAATGGCTCAAATTATGTGTAAATTCCTTGCAGCCAGTTGGAAAATAAAGAAAATAACCCCTGAAATAAGGCAAGTTTTCTGAACGTCTTCCTTTTAGATCTATTGTACTTATCGGCAGATTTTCTTAAATTTGTTAAAAAACAAAAAAAAGTTTACATTAAATCTATAATGTAAATATAATCTGCATATTCAGAATAAAAGTAGGCACAAAATGTCTCAAAGGTGGCAACGGGTTAACTTATGGTTAGTAGGAAACGTCCAAAACTAGAAACGGTCGCCATCTTTAAACATGGTCTCTGTTGGAGGTTTTTACTTTGGCGTTTGATATTTTTTCACTTTGCAGCTTCGGAACCTTGAAGCTAAACATTGCAGTAGGGTTGGAGTTCACTGTTAGGTCAGAGATGGATTTTAAACTGAAAGGACATCGTAACACCTTAAAGTTGGTCCTGATGATGTCAGGTTGTAGGCCTCAGGATAATTAAGATGAATCACTGTCTATAAATAAAGTTGCTTAGAGACATTTTGCCAATTTAACAATTCAATTCTTTTATAAATGACTTAACTGTCTACTTCCTCTCATGCTGCATCAAACAACAATTTTGCGATAAGAATTTTACCAGCGACACATTTGATGACTTGGCTGGAGTTGTCCGTTGCGTTGCAGTTTTGGGTTTACTGACACAACAAGAAGAAGCATGTAACTCAGACTTGAGGGGACCCTGTGCTCACTGGGTCTTTATGTTCAGCTGTCAGCCTTAACAGTCTGCTGCCAACGTGTCAGGAGAAGAAAGATTTAGTTAAAAACCCAATGTTACCAAAAATAATACTAAAAATCTCAAATCCGAATGGCGGACACTCAATTTTTAGTTTAGTATTTCTTATTCAATACATACACTTGTTAGCTACACTAAGCAGGGAGTAGCTATTAAACACTGACTTATCACTAACTCAGATATCCTTTTGATTAAATATTACTTCATTTATATGTATCATTTAAACCTTCTCTAAAGACATATCTACAGAGGTGGGTAAAAATTAGTTACAATTTTAGTAGCAATTTTAACAAATAAATTGTTACTCTGAATGGCGATATGGCTTGAAAATCTAACCTCCATTTTTTTCCCTATCAAATTAATCTTTTTATTCCCCTCTTTTGTTTTTTTATAATAAAAATTTAAAATGACACATTATTTCATAAGGTAGATTTCATTTCAAGTAACCCCTTCAGGAGGCGACTCAAACTCAAAAGAAAAATATAATAAAAATATAACAAACTAAATGTCTGCAGCTAGCAGTGTTTTACAGAGAGGCAGTTTATCAGTTATAAGTACGTATCTATAAACAATTAATGAGCTGATTAACACTGGGCTATGGAAGCCCAAGTGTTGCATTGGAGAAAAGAAAAAAAAAATCAAGATTTTCCAAAAATTAGATCTTTTTTAAAGAGAATATTCAATTAATCAATTCTATAGATTACTCACTTATCCCTCCTTTCCACTTAAAAAAAAAAAAGAGCATCCAAGATTTATCCAAGTTTGTAAAGAAAATCAAAAATTTATTTAAAAAATACAAAAATTATCACATGCAAATGAGGAAGTGCAATTTGCATACTGTGGAGTCATTTCATTCTGCTGAATATTATAAAGACTATTTCCAAACTTGAAAGACTTGGTCAAAATCTATCCAAATTACATTATAATCAGAATCAAGTTTATTGCCAAGTAGGTTAACACTTACAATGAGTCTGACTTGGTGTTGATGGTGCAAAGAAAATAGATATAGAATACAGAATCTATAGCTGTATACAACATAAAATACACAATATACTTTATGCTATATATAGCTATATACTATACAGGTTTGATGAATACTTCTACACATCAATTGCATTAATAATTCCCACAGTAATAAAGATAAGGCTTCCCATGTCTACTTTTCCACCTTTTCTCCCTCTGCTGCCTCAGTTCTTCCCATCTGTCCCCAACCCTTCCCTCACTTCCTCTAAGGCCCCCCTGTCTTTTCTCCTTGACAGTGAGCAGGTCCCTGTTGGCGCTTCGTGCTCCTTTACAATACTGTGGGAAAGTAAAAACAATGTGTGTGTGAGAGGCATAGAAAGAGAGAGTTGGAGCAAAAATGAAAAAGAAAGGGAGACTGCCAGAAACAGTATACGATAAATCAAAGCAGCCAGCGCAGAGCCAAAGGAGCTTTGATAGTGGGCAGAGAGGAGTACAGGCCACAAAGAGAAAGCCTCAGCGAACTGCTTAAAGAGGCCAGCGTCATCTATCGGGATCCCCACATTTAGGGGAGAGTAGGGCGGATGATGCTTTGAGGTGGTGAGGTTTTAGATGTTTGTCTTGCAGTTAAAATAAAGCAAGAACAGCATTCCCTCTCTGCGTCTGTTTCTGTTGTCTCTTTGCTCCCCTCCGGCTTTTCCAGTTATCTTTAACAAACAGCAGCTCAGGCTCTCGGCCACTGGCCTAAACTTGATCCAGACACAGAAAAAAAAAGAAGAAAAACCATGGCAACAACCACTGGAAGAGCCACACCAGTTCCAAAGGTCCACCCTGTCTGGCTTCCCAGAAACCTGGAGCTGCTCTTTGTCCAAAAGTGGATGGATTTCAATCAATAAGCAAAACAGCTGAAAACTGTTGGTGTTCAAGAAAAGATTTTCCTGATTCATGGTTGGCAAAGAAACTAATGACTGAGGAGTTTATTAGATCACCTTTGGCTGAAGAACGGAGGTTCTGGCTGAGAAGAGAGAGAAATGCACAGACAAGGACAAGAGAGTGAAGCAGCAATCTGTCAGGCGCCTATACACTCCTCTCTGGCCTGCCTTTGCTGACGATCCTCCCAGCGCTTGTGCTGATCATACAACTCTGCTTACATCCTTTATTCCTCCCTCCCACTCCTACAAGCTGTTTTTAACACAGCAGAGGATACCTTATGTCAACTGAAACGTACTCAGAATGCTGACAAAACTACATTCAGGCTGTTTAAAACTTCAAAACTTGTTAAAAATAAAATATGATATCAGATGTCAGCCTTCTGTGGAGCTTTTTTAATTCCTCCCAAACTTTTTTTTTTTCCAAACGACCCTGGTTCTGCTCTAATTGGACTCAAGTTACGGCCCAACATTTTTTTTGTCATCTAATCAACACTATTTAAATGACAACCCAGAAAGCGTGTCTGAACTTTAAAGAATCAATAAATGGAAAGGGCTACAAACCAGGGGGGGAATGCGGATTGGGTTTTGTTTATTTTTTAACCTGCACTTTAACACGTTGAATAAAAAAATACATTTTTATTAAACAACAGAATTTGCTTTCCTTCATCTTTTTTATACTTAAAGAAATAGATAATGACTAAGAAGCAATATTTTGACCAATACATCTTGTGAATCTTCAACTTTCTGGTATAAAGAACATTTTTTCCCCCTCTTTGATTTACTACAGGACATGAAAATCAGAATCACAGGTTAAGGTTTCCAAAATCATAAATAAACTGAAAATAAAACTGCTATCCATATGGGAATGGAATGACATGATTAATGCATTTCTGCCCTTTAACAAACAGGTTTCATATTTTAATGTGATCATCTGTATGATCCCCATCAGTCTAAAGATGACACTGATCCACATCGGAATAGTCAAGCTCACAACTGGCCTGTCAGCGTCTCAATAAATGATGTGAAATGAATTTAAAGAGGGGAATGGATAATAATAAATAAACTGTAAACGTAAGAAGGCCAAGCGAATGCCACACTTTCAAAATGCAGGAATCTTTTGACCTTTCTACACAAACTAGAAATGCATTAAAGAGGCATTACAGAATTTTCTAATGATACTGCCACCTGTGGCCAAAACACAGAACTGCCACTTTTTTTTCTTACTTTTTATTCAGGTGCAGTTGACATTACTGTCTGAGTTGAGCTGGATGCCGGTTGCTTCTGAGTTTCCACATAATCAATCTTGAATATAATGCTTCGATTGGTTGCTACACGGCAAAAAAACTTCTGAAAATGAGTAAAAAAAAGTGTATTTACCCGTAATTTGAGTAGGAAAATAAGATTATCCACCAATGGTATGAGTATTTCTGCCATTAAAATAAGATAATTGGTTATTATGCACTTGAAATATGAGACTGCAGTTTTTCTTCTTTTTTTTAAATGTAAACTTTCTTTTTACTTGGCAAAGTGACTCTCTTATCTGCTCAATTCAAGAAGTACTTCACTTATTTTAAAGGTATAATGGAGGATTTTAATAAATATTTGAAAAGACCCGCCCTCCCAACTTAAAAAAAAAGCACATGCACAGCAATGTACCTGCTGCTGAGAGGGAACGCCTATTAAACGTGTGCAAGAGTTGTTTAGAAATTGCTCTTTGCATCACTACTATAAGCTTACTTTCCAAAAGAAGATTTGTAATTTTTCCACTTTGTCAGACTCACCACCGGTAAGTGAAAATGGGGACAAACCCGTAGGACTGCCTTACTTAAACACATGAGCAGAATGATTGACAATTAGGAGGACCACTTATTTTGATGATCCACCCAGAAAAAGAACATCCTCCGCTTAACCTTTAAGAAATATTGACTCACTTACGTTTACATTTTTTGCAGTGTAGATTGAATCTATTTAACCTGAATGGGCTGAACGGCTTAGAGATGCATCAGCACTGCAGAGGTGTCAGTCTGTTCATCAAAAAATGTTTTAGTCGAAAAGGGTCAAATAAAAGGCTACTTTAATGAAATTTTTTCAGTAAAAACTTACAAATGCCTCTTTAAGAAGTTGTTAGATAATCAAGAGAGTCCAATTCTCTGCTCGGATTGCTGCATCAATTGCAAACTTTGGAGCATTTTCACCGTGCTTGTAGGATTTGGCAATGACAATTGAAAAGCGATTTAAACCTATTATTTAGGAATTATCCAAAATATTAAACTTTCTAGTTTAGTTGCCCAGTCCATCAACCAGAAGACGCTGTTTAATACCGATCAAAATGAATTGGTAGCAGTGAGTGCACAACACTTGCGACATGATCATATCAAGCCGAAGGTGGCAAACAACCAACCTTATAGAACACCTCCATAGTTAGGATAAAACCTCCCTGTATTTAATGCTAAGATAGATTACCTTAGGTATTTTGATTCCCTGCATTCAGATCATAGCTTTATTATCCTTTCTTCACTTTCTCATGTTTTAACAGATATTTACTTCATTTTCTTCCTACCTCCTGATTGAACAAACAATGTTTTTAATCCAAAACCCCTGGTCTTTTGAATAAATTTAACAGTAAGATTTACTTTTGGGATCCGTTTCATAGAGTGAAACTTGATAATTGAACGACGGAGTACAAAATCTCCATCTGTCCATATCACTAAAAAACATTACCACTTAAAATCTGTCGGGAAATCTTCCTTTGCTCAGTACCTGTTGCGCTACTTTTTCCTCCAGCTCCCAATACTCAAGGTTTCAAGATTAAAGCTCCATGTGAAAATGGAACCTATAAAAACAGAAATTTAATCACATTTATATCATAGCTGATATTTTTTATATTAATATATGTTTAAAAAAAAAAAAAGAAAAACAAAACATGATAGTTTGGAGTAGATTTTCGCTGTTATGCTTTAGGTTATGACATAAGAGCAGCGCATTTCAGTAGAAGAATAAAAAAGACAACATTGATTCAAAATGTCACAAAGGACCATTTGGAAGGGACAATATTTTTTTTAGATATGATCAGGTGAATACATATATTTGTTCAAGTCTTCTTCTAACATTTTTATCTCTTCATTAGCTCACTAAAGGAGCCATACTGCCCCCAAACCAATCAGCTGCAACTGCACAATGTTTTTTCAGCCAGGTCTAATATCTCTGAACGCAAAGCGGGTCAGGTGAAGGTGTAAGTTTTCTCCTTGTCCTCCCCTGGACCGAACCCAGCAGACTCTCAACAGACTAGAACCTCATGAAGGATTACTTCTTCTGACACCTTTTCTCCAACGTCTCAGTTTATATTTGAAATGATTGCTGAGAGTTTTCTCTTCCATGTTGTAAAATGTAGTTAAATTCAGACAATTGCGCTTCAAAGTAACCAATATTTTCATTAAGCACTTAGGGGAGTCTGCACATCCTAAGAACCATAAAGCAAGTTTGATCAGGGAGGGACTAGAAACTCCAGGGATGAATTGTCTCTGAAAAGCAAGTTCAAACTCTTCCCAGTTGGATTTCATCGCTGTCTAAGATGAATGGAAAGAATGTCTGTCTGGGATGTAGGAAAAACTTGTGCAAAGGAGTAAAGTGGATTTAAATTCACAAAGGGTTTAGCCCCCTTTAAATCTGAAATTGGGTCATGTCTTCATACTTCTTCTGAAAGAAAGAAAGTTAATACCATTTCCTCACGATTCTTATTTCATATTTTGTTCAATTAATCAAAATCTTCGCAGGTGACTTTTACAAGAAGAGAGAGCCATCAATTTCCTGAGAGAAAACCTTTCTTGGCTTCACTTTTCCTTTTCCATGGCCCGCAGCACTCCAGCTGGTTTATTGACTGTACCTCTGCTTCCCATCACTGTCACATTCCATATTTTATGCCGTTCACCTACTTTCCAGCTACTGTTTTGTTAAAAGAGACACACAGGTTACATGTCCAATACTGCACTCTGAAGAAGTGTGTGCCCCTCTTAAGAGTCCTGCTTTTCCTTCATAGTCCCTCTTAATGTTTCTAGATCATCGTTTTGAATGATTTTTATGCCAGACCAGGAAAATACAAAATGCAGTTCTCAGTTAAAGATAGTTATTGAAGAAAAATGCTTTTTGCATTTTTCTACTTCTTCTAGTAATAATTTCATCTACTTTTCTATTTACTTCCATAAATGCAACTTGCAAAATGACAAACTAGGTAACTTTGGCCATTTTTTAAAAGATAAAATGAAAAGTCACACCAAGAACTGCTCCCTTTCTAAGTTGTAGAAGCATAAATTACAAGCAGGAAAATAGTACCTTTCCGAATGCATGAAGTAGGCCAAAAAAAAGGCATCATGCCCAGATTTAAAATACCGTAATTTCCGGACTATAAGCTGCGACTTTTTCCCAATTTTTCGACCTTGCGGCTTATATAACAATGCGGCTTATCTATGGACTTTTACAGCTAACGGCCACTAGGGTAATACCGAAATCAATGGATTTTACCATCCACCATGTTGATGTCACAATTTCCACAACACACAAGTACGGTAGCCGTGCGCGGGGGAATGCGGAGGTCCTCCGGAAGCAGACTTCTACCGTGAGTGGTACGAGACAGAACGACAGCGAGAAAGACGGACATTAAACATAAAAAACCTGCGGCTTATAGTCCTGTGCGGCTTGGATATGTACAAATCATGCAATTTAGCTTCTGCGGCTTATATTCCGGTGCTGCTAATAGTCCGAAAGTTACGGTAATATAAGAAGAGATGAGAAGGAAACCAAAATAAAAACCATTATTCCCAAATGGAAACTGTGGAGTTGGTCACTCTTGGAATGCGTTCCATTAGTGAAGGATCCAATCAGGCTCAATCAGGGTTCATAACAACAGATAGACTT
The DNA here is from genome assembly GCA_030533445.1 of Cyprinodon diabolis. NCBI lineage: Eukaryota > Metazoa > Chordata > Actinopteri > Cyprinodontiformes > Cyprinodontidae > Cyprinodon > Cyprinodon diabolis. Next base: position 29,594,575 of record CM060076.1, read on the forward strand.
GGCAAAAGGTACGGTCTGAACCCCACAGCAAATCATCGCAGCTCTCCTTCTCATAGAGGGTATACATTTAACAATGTTAAATTTGCTATAAATTACATTTACAAATCACACAACAATAACCAAAGACGCTCCAATATCTTTAGCTACATTAATCAGCAATTAGGTTGGCTTGCCACAAACACGAGGCAGCTCAAGCTATTAACATGCTGAGATGAATAAATCATTGGTGCTGACAAAACGTCTGCAGCATAAGGCATTGTAGTAGTCAGGTAAGCATCACATGTAGTATTTTTAAGTTACAGCATTTTAGAAATAAGATGATGACAGTCAAAGATGGTGGTCTTTCAGATCAGTTTGTGAACTGAACATCAAGCACAAGTTGGTGGTACAGCAGGATGATCATCTGATGCTTAACAGCGAGTCAGCTTCTGTATCGCTAAAACAAATGAAGATGTAATGGACCTAATATAAGCCATTTTAAATGCTTAAACTAAAATTAAAAAAGCAGAAGAAGGTGGTATTCTTATTTAATGTCTGTGTTTTTCTTTGGTAAAAAACCTGAATGGGGTATTCCTCCCTTCTTTTTGTATTCAACATTCATTGACCCTTTAGTGAGTTTAAGTCATTCAAGGAAGTGGCACACTCAATAAAGGGTTGTCTTTTCTTTGTCTGGTCAAGATTTAGATGAGTTTGGCAGCAGGCCTGTTTGTTTGAACCTAAAGGGGTGCCTGTTGAATTGCGTACAAAGCAGTCTCTTGGCAATGGATGTATGCTGCTACTGTTGTGTGTGTTTTTTCTTTTAAAGTCTTGTTATAGTTACCCTGATGGAGAAGAATCAATAGGCCTGCCCAGCTTTTCATTAATGCATAACCCTGTGGCTTTAAGGTTTATTCTCATCAAGGCTCGTTCATTTCAACAAATAAAACGGCTCTCCTTTCCCTCAACTAAATTTTGCCCCGCTTTCTAAATTAGCAGCTCTTGAGAATGGCAGTGGATGAGGAGGAGGGTGAGGCTGAACGCTACTGACAGCGGTGGACAAGAAAAGAACGAGCGATGGGGAGTAAAATGGCGAGGATGTTTAGATCGTAGGGTCATTAGCAGCAATTCAAAGTCACCCCTGCTTTCAGCGCATGCTGTTTGACAGGTCCTGCCAGCAGAATTAGGGGTGAGGGATGATGTTCCTGAGATTAGACGAGTAACTCACCGCGTGATGCATGGTTACGCTCTCATATATGCACAAAGAAATACATCTTCAAGTAATATGATAACCGCAGTGGTAAGATGGTGCCGCTTATTAACTGGATAGCCCCAAGAACCTTTATTTTAAAGCCCCAATCTGATGCGAGTCTGCCTGATAAACACCACAGGCTCCCGCGGTTCCCCTGATGAGAGAATTGAATTCCCAAATTACCAGGCTTAAGATAACATACCTGGATAAATTGCCGCTCTTTATAAGTCTCAAATCTCTTTGTAGATATTCATCAAAGGCTGTTTTACTCCTGATGTGTAGAACTCAGGAGATGGGAAACAGAAGGACGGCACACAATGTGGTTCGTATTTTATCTGAAGTCCCCTGTTTTCCACTAACATTCCTCTAGCCAGTGATGCATGTTAAAAGAATGGAGGCTAGCATCCTTTCTGCAAGTGCAAAATATCAAAGATGCACCTTTGTCAATTGGAGATCTTTAGAGGAACCTAAAGGAAAGGCAGGTTTAATCTGCCTCACTTCCATCAGCATTGTGCCCCATGCAACAACCTTGCATGCAGAACTTTCATGCAGTCTTTCAAACATCAACCTGTTCTGTCATTCATCTCATATACAGCTATCAAAAACGCCTGCAAATTAAGGAAAGTATTCATTTGGAAATCTAATTTCTTAACATTGTCTGTTTACGACAGAATATACAGAAGTCTCAGAACTGCCCAAAAAGCTCCTGGTTTAAAGCTGTAGTTCAGATATGACCATTTATGCTGCTTTACCAGAAACGGCTGGTCTATCCAATGGACAGGCTTTTTTAGCTCTATCAAGGTATACAGCTTATTTCACTAATGCTTGATGTTTTAAAGCAGGGGTTTTCAAAGTATGAAAGGGTGAGCCCCCCTACAGGGAGCACTATGCCTGCTGCGCCCCCCCTCCCAAAAAAAAAAATAATCAACCCACACACAAACAAATGCCACAACAAAACACCTTGTAATTGCTTTTATTTTAGAACCATCTCATCTTTTAAAATGCCACTATCTGAATGAAATTTAACACATGAACATTTTAAAACATTTCCTCCCATTTTTATTATTTTATCGGGGCCTTTGTATGGCAAATACGCTCTTTTTTCATTTTTCTAATGAAAAGAAAAACCCCAAACTCACTTTTCAACTGTTTTCTCAAACAAACGTTACATCTGAGATTCTGAGTTTAATGTTTGAGATACCACCAGTGTTTTCACATCTTAACAACAACATTTTGATCAGATCTTCATTGAGAGCTGTGGAAATTCAGTCCCTACTGACAGCCAAAAGTGCGCAAGTGACACGTCACTCATCCTCTGTTTCAAGTCCATGTCACAGCTCAGCTTAGCCAGAGCCTCTTGCTCTCCTGCTGAAAGTCCATCTTTAAGTGTCACGGGGAAGGAAAATGGGTTTCTCACCCACTGGTTTGATATTGTCTCCTCTCCAAAATACTCTCCAAACTGCTCGCGCATCCCCTCCAAATGCGCGAGCAGCCTGCTGTAAAAACTCCACCTTCAGCCCCGCTCTGGCCAAAACATCCTCTAAGATGGGAAACATTTCCACTGATCCCCGCTCCACACGCGCACCCCACAGTTCCAACTTGGTCCTAAATCCATATTTATTTTTTCCCTCTCACCGCGCCTCCCCTAAGGTGCTCTGGCGCCCCCCAGGGGAGGCGCGCCTCACACTTTGAAAACCGCCGTTTTAAAGAATTCTCTTCTGGAGCAAATAAGAGATTAGAATATGGAAAACCTGAAACAGGATAATATAAACATGGCTGCACCCTCATTTTTCAAAGATTGGGAGAATGATCTGAAGAAGTGCCCACAGGAAAGCTTACTTACAGTCTACGTCAGCTCCATACCTAGTAAAAACTATAAAATACTTGATTTTTTTCTGTTTCTTTAACATAATTTCTAATGTCTTTAAATTACTGAAAGGTAATTAGTTGTGTATTTGACGGTTTCTTAATGTTATTATTTTGCTGGTTAAAACGTGGGTTTAAACCCAAAATCATACTCGGTCTGCCCTTCGCAGTGCTGTTAGATTGCTTTCCTTCTTGGAGGACATTCAAAGCAAAACCTTGAAAACGGGTATAGATTTTGCTTTGCTGACAAGGAGTAAAGAAAAAGGGTGTTTCAAATTCAGATGAAGGCGTGAATGCATACAGAAATATATTCTAGTGCAATTTTATTTGTAATTGATTTCAAATGGAACTACTGCAATTGCGGACCCTTCCATTTTCAGATTTAGCAGAATATTGACATAGTTTAGCATACATTTGTAAAAGAAACGCAGCTACTCAAAGTGAGAAGGCCGGAAAACTTTGAAGGGACATGTCTAAAGGTATGGAATGAACTTATGGGGCAAAAAAAATAGAGTCTTAATAAAAAAAAAACATGAACTACATCAAATTAAAAACCTAAACAAATTTCCGATAAATCTTTATTCTGAAGGCTGTTGCAGACTGTTAATGCTGTAGCAACACCTCCACAAGGTATAAAGTATTGCTTTTCCCTTTTCACCTACTTCCCCTCCTTATTGTCAAACACTGCCAGTCAGCTGGCCTAAAGAAAATACTTGCAGAAACAACAAATGTTAGGAAATATTACCCAGAGCAAAAAACAACACAAAAACCATTCCAAAAACAGTCAATGTGAGGAAGCTGCTGCTCTTCTTCTCATAAAGGGCATACGTTTGCCACCTTTAAATGTAAACATCACCTTTTTCATGAAAATAAATCCAATCAACAAATTACATAGCAATAACCACACACCAATTATTAGCAATTAGGTTGTCTAGACTTAAAGTATGAGCCAGCTCAAGCAATTAACATGCTGAGGTGAATAAATCATCTGTGTGGACAAAACATCTCTGGAATAAGGTATTTTAGCATCATATGTAGTATTTTCAAGTTATGGCACGGATTTACTGGAAATGCAAAATGAACCTTTTGCAGCAACACTCATCCACAGGTCACATTGCATATGCTACAGTTGGTGCTGCTTGTAATTTCCTTCAAACCAGCGATTTTCATATGCCAATAAAATGCAAAGTATACACCCAATTGTGTGCCGGGTTGGTACATGCATTTGATAGATCCTATTTCAGAATAGTCACACTTAATAAAGAATCCTGTAATCACCACAATAGAGGAATTTCCCATTTATCGTCAGCCATAGGGAACAAAAAAGGTGGATGGTCAACCGACACCCGTGGTGCAACACACTATTAATGACATTCGATCAGCTGATGAAAATAGCGCATTTAAAAGGTTTTCCTTTGCTTTACTTTCACAGATGTTTACAGGTGAGTCAAAACATTAATTTCTGTCAGTGCTCCTGAGAATTAGTGCAGCGTATAACAAAAGGTGTTGGCTTGACAGGAAAATAAAAACAAAGCTTTCCAGTGGTTTTCCCACTAATCAAGTTGTTGAAAGGGCAGAGAAAACTGTAAAATGATAACCAACACCACAGCTCTCCAGTGGAACCTGCACTAATTAAATAGCTTTAGATTTGCTCAAAGCCATTTAAGCAAAAAAATACCCTACTGAATAGGTACAACAAAAGGTTTTGGTTAAAGAGCTGGACAGCAGCCAAGTTGCAAAACTTGAAATATGTTCAGACTCCAGTAGATTTACTAAAGCAACAATAAAAAAACAACTATGTAGTTTTGAGCTAGCATTTTTTGATCTTTTTATTAGACTTACTGTAATAATAATCTCTGTTGGTTTCAAGTCCCAATCCAGTGCCACATAGCGCAGATTACAAGAAATATATTTCTAAATTTAATCAGTATTTCATTAGCCTTGTAAATCTGTGTAACTTTGTAACTTATTCACCAGGAAAGTTTTGGATACTGCAGCAGTTTTTCGTGACATTTTTTGCTTAATATATTTTGTATCAAAGTATTTTCTATGGGGAAGCTTTGTTTTGTTTCTAAATATTATGGCAAAGCTATATGGCTTAAAAATGTAAATCAATTCTTTCCTACCAAATCCGATTAAAGGATTTTTAATTTTTCCCTTAGGTTTTACAATAAAAAAATGACAAATGACATACATTGCTTTCAAAATCTAGGTTTTCTTTCTAGGAGACCTTAATTTAAAAGCACAAAAAACAGGACTGTAAAACAATCAAAATTTAAAAATATACGCTAAATGTTAGCAACTAGTGGTATTACACAGTAAGCTAATTTATTAGTTATTAGTACACATTTAAGAATAAAAGTGATGAACTGTTCTAGATATGTCATGTGTTATGTGTTGCTGCTAAATAAATAAACTGAACTGAAAACAGTTCATTAATTATTTGGCCTTCAGCATAATTTTAAATGGTTTCAGTTCAGTGTTTGCAAACAGAATTTGGAAAATATGCTCCTCTGCTTTCTAAATTTTCTCTCTCAAAATTTTTTCAGCTTCTTGTGTTATAGCATGTTCTTCAACGAAAGCTGCAGCAACCAAAACAGTCTCTCCTATGCTTTTTCATAGAATCCAGAGTGTAGAGTGTTTTAAAACTTGAGGCTGTGCCACCTGCCAGGGTGTGGCTGGCATAATCGCAGGCAGAAGATCAGCCAAACAAACCGAGGATTGAGTTTAGCAAAGACAAACTAAGCGATCAGAACCTTTACCAGGAAACAGAAGGCAGAAGAGTTGATCTCTTCATATCTGATCAAACCTTTTTCAGTTTCCCAGAGAAATCTCAGTATGAGTCATACCACACATCTGGGTTAAACATATGAAAGACCATTCAATCCTGACGTGATAAAGAGAGCAGGTATTCTGAGAGGGAAGGAAGACTAACGGAAAGTGGTAAAGGCAACCCAAAAGTAAACAAGAAGTACATGTTTACAAAAGGAGTGAGTATATGCTGGACATGCCAACCTGTTGATTTACCACAACGTAGGAGCAGCTAAGGGTGGAATGTTCCTCAGAGGCAGGGCGTTCCACTATTATAACGAATGTGGAGCGAAACTTGAGCACACGCACACATAAGCTTGCATTCCTAGATGCACCCACACATGAACAGAAGAATAGAAGACAAAACCAGGAAAATTTGTATGCATTTGCACACACGCACACACTTGATCCTTCATCCTCTAGGTCTTGCACCTTTGCCTTTTTTTAACAGCGGTTTCCTGTATCCACTGCCTGCATCTCATGCTACATTCAGAGCATGAACACCCGGAGTCAGCAAGTCTGGACACAGCTGCTAAATATTCAGCCCTGCTTTCCGTCTTTCTTTCTTCCCTGCCTGTCCTCTTCCACCTTAAACTCTCCTTCCTCCCCCATTCTTTTTCCCAGTCTCACTACCCTTTTAGCTCTCGTCCTCTCCACGCATTTTTTCCCTGCAGCGCTTCCACCATTGCTGCCTCTGCTCTCTGTGCTCCACTTTCATTAAGGGGCTCTCCTCTGATAGCCCTTCATATAACACTTAATCTTCATAACAATAAGAGCACCCTCTCACTGCGGCGAATCACCTCGAGGGGCCAGCCCTAAAGATCCCCTTCTAAATGATGTCATTTGCAGCCAGGGATCCTTATTGGCCTGAGCGGTGCACCGAACCCCGTGCCGAGGCCCACCCAGGGCTAGACGGAGGTCTCAGTGGGAGCAAACAGGTCATATGGGCCAAGGGCATTCTACCTCCGGAGACAAGAGGAGAAAGTACTCGTGCACAGGTTTGTATGGGCAGACACATGACGCCTCGTGCTGGGAAGCAGGAGACAGCTCTGTTTGGCTTTCCAGTCAAAAGAGAAATGAATAAGACTATTGAACAAAAAGGAGGGAGGTTTGAGTAACAGTATTTTACATGAATGGATCTTCAGGGAAATGACTGCTCCATCGCTCCCTCAGCTCTCTATTTTTGGCTGCAATTTGACAAGGGTTGAGTGTGTGCGAGTGCGTTCTAGATGATAGAAACTACCGTGCTGCAAAAGGTGTCTGCGGGTTGTATTGCGATGTAGCGGCTGCAGCCACAGATGAAAAGTGACGGCGGCTTCCCATGAACGCACACACACAAGCAGACGCTAAAACATGTGCACACACTTCCCTAAACTTCAGTGAAATCACAGCTGTTCCCAGTTGCTACGCAGCAGCCGCGCCATCGTCTCAGATAACACACAAGTGTTAGCACGGGGAGGGGTGGTAGCACCAGACTTGGCAGGGTCACCAGGTCGCAGGGGGTATTGTGACAAAGCTGCCCGGCAACAAACACATGAGACATATCGTGTCCATTGCAAGCTCCTGTGTGGCCTTGGCCAAATCTGAATGCAGTTACGGATGATGAATGTGTTGACAGATGATGATTGTTTTGCACCTGGCTTTCACTGCTGGAGCAGAAACATGTTGAATGTGGCGGCGCTACATGACAGGCCACAGTAAAAGCTTCCATCTTTTGCAGGTAGTGGGAAAATCAAAGTACACAGCTTAGAACTGATGAGCTTTTTACTTTGCAGTTGCTTCTTAGGAGAAGACATTGTTAATTTACAGTTATGCCAAAGTACCCAACGTTCTTCTTTATGATTGCACTTTTATTCAAAAGTTATTTCTCTGCATTTGTTCCTTACACTCTTAGAATGAAGATTTTTAGCTGAAGGCTGCCAAATAAGTCAAAAGCATTCTAATAAAAAAAGATTAAAACACAGTAACTTAAACCTTTCCCCCTGGTGATAGTTAGTTGAAAAAGTCAGCCATTGATGGTCATCATCCTTAACAACTGTGTATACAAAGGAGTCTCAAAATGTCACCTTCAAAAGGTTCTTACCACAGTATTTCGTCCCAACAGCCTTGTCATAGAAAGGTGTTTTTGAATATATTTAACTTATCTCCACACAGACATGACACCTGTCTTTTTGAGGACCTCAAGTAAGCTCAATAAAAACTTGTTATTTTGAAAGGTACAGTTGTGCTTGCCCCAGCAAGGATAGCACCCACCCAACACATACGCTTCATACTCCGCCATCAGCTCAAATTCAAACTGTCAAGTCAAACTGGCTGGTAATCAGACTAGTTTCTACCTTAAATGTAGCATCATTGCTGTGCCAGTGAGCAGGAAAGTTAAACAGACAGATGAATGACTTTGGTTTTCAGCTTTGACACTGCAAAAAGTCTTGTGAGATGACAAACAGCATTTGGGAGCAATAATTTGAAATAATCGTTGCATGTGTTACAATTGTGAAGATTTCTCTCCATTCAAAGCAATTGATTTATTACATATTTAATGGTGAATCCCAATTATTTCAATGGTATGTCAGGTGTAAGCCAGATAGTCATGGTAAAAATAGAATACCTGTTTTAACTCCAAGGGTTACGATTCCAACACTAAGCTTCATAGAGTGAAACTCGATGGAAATTTGTGGAACCACCCTACCACCAAGTAGAAGTCAAAAGAGTCCTAATTGCCAATTATATACTTATATTAGGTTTCCCTTTTGTTCCTTTAGTCACAAGAGATTAATGGTACACCAAAGAGTCTTCATTTCCTGCAATTATTTTTAGGTTTTAGTTGTTCTCTTATGTTGCTTATCAAAGCAATTGTTTGTCAAGTCCAGAAGTAAGAACAGTGTTGTTTAGATTCCACCTATAGAACAAATGGATTAACCAAAATTAGTATGTACAAAATTTACTATGACTGTAGCCTCAATTAGAACAAGGTATTTGTCTGTGGGCACAGTTTTCAAAAACTCTGCGGTTCCTTCTCTCAAAGCCCATTTCAGCCTGTGACCATGACAAAGTTCAGTCATCTCCCTCTGGGAGGCAACTTCATCAGTCACCAAAGGGACCTTTAAGCAGTCTGAATCTGCAGTAAATGTGCTGATGAGTGTAATCAGAGGTTGTTTTTGTTTCAGGTCACAGATTGCAGATGCAGATTTTCCAACAGTGAAATTACCCACGATACTCCAGATGTGAGAGAAGAGTTTGCCTACAAATGAGTAAACCCTGCATTCTGTCATGCAACCTCCTGAAATATTGGTCAAGATCTGAACTAAGCTTCTTAAAATAATTGAAGATGGTTTCTGGAAAAACCAAAACCCAAATTCCAGGAGAGGTAATGAAGCTCAAGATAGTCCTTTTCTAAATCCTTAAAAAAAGACAATTAGGAGAATCTTTTTGACTAGGCAGTGGAGAAGCAGATCAATGAGAACGTCCTAATATGGAATCAGGACCCGTCTATGATTTGCGGTATGAGTGGGAATGAAAATCTCAATTTCTAGGAAAGGGTTCATGATATGCCCTACGATCGACTGGCGACCTGTCCAGGGTGTACCCCGCCTCTCGCCCATTGACTGCTGGAGATAGGCACCAGCACCACTTGTGAACCCACGCGGGACAAGCGGGTCAGATAATGGATGGATGGTTTCATGATATGTGCAATATGTACTTCATTGCATACAAGGTGTGTTCAGTTACAAGGCAACTCAACTTACAACTCGGCCTTTAAGGCAGATCTTAACTGAGTTGCTGGACAATCTGTAGCTATTCAGCTAATATTTTCAGCAGCAAAGGACCCTTTCCGGTATCTGCTATGAATGTGTGTCATTCAGTTCAATTCTTCAGATACTTTCTTTTAATTGTACAATATCAAGGAGCTCTTCTTTAACTCTTCAGTCATCTAAAACTTACACTGATCCCACATATACTGCTTACTTTGACTTTTCTTGGATGTTACATAAACATTTGGGGGAAATCAGAACTCTCAAAAATCCTACAGGTTAGATTTAAAGCCCAAAGTTTGACTGGACCGCACAGCTTTTTAGTAAGGTTCCCTTCAAAAAATTGTCAGCCTCTCTGACAACGTCGCTTTTGCATTCCCCCTTCGCGCAGCGGAACAAAGCAGAGATGGCAGAGGAACTTATCTTTAAAAAGAAACTGCACAGTGTTGGGGAATAATTTGGAAAACTGTCACAGAGAGCGAATCCTATCTCCGAGAATGCCAGTCACAAACACACACACACACACACACTCAAAAAGCAGAGGCTTATGAGAGCACAGAGAAACACACACAGACACACGGTCTAAAACACAAACAGGGACTTTGGTGTTTACATCATATGGGAAGGTATTTTTTCCCCTCAGAGTGCCAGGGAACAAGCCCACGCACGGACACACAGACGCTGACTAAGGCCCTAGGACTCCTTTTGGAGTGAGGGGAGGCCACATGTGAAGCTGTATCTTGTATATATATATATATATATATATATATATATATATATATATATATATATATATATATATATATATATGATTCATGCAGCAGCCCAGAGCTTTACGATCTGTCTTCATCTAAAAGGCGCGTGCCTGGGTTCATGTTTGTGTGGATTTGTCTTGCATGTGTTTGCCCGTACATGGGGTTTGTGAAGCAGTATCAAACAGCCCTGTTTAGTGTTAAGCTATTGTTTGGTCAGTGGAATGTGCAGTGCTCTGTTTGTGCTTTGGCCTTATGCAGACTGAGCTATTGCTAATCAGTTTATTTGGCTAAATCTGCATATTTTGAACCGGTGGGGATGTAAGTGCGTATTTTAATTCGTCTGAACCTGTAAGTCACTGCGTTATTGGATTTCCTTCTGGTTTATGGTTGGAGGTAGGGAACCAAAGAAATAAAAAGTGTATTAGAGAATATTAGTGTGTGTGTGTCTGGGGGGGGTGTTGAGGTCTGTTAAAAGCTCCCAGTCCTCCCATCCAGTTTGAGGTGGCAGATGTTCAGAGCTTCAACCACAACACGCAGCTGGTTATACCCAACACACGAATAGACTCATCATCCTCTGAAAAATTCAAAAAAAATTGAAAAATCCACTGCATCACCAATCACTCAAACACCAGATAGATTTGGGTTGGGTCTTTTTTCCTGAGTGTAAAATAAATACTCCAACCACTTAAATAACTTCTTCTACGTTGTGATGATGTGTACTTTTGCTAAAATAGGGAGGGGTTTGTACCACATCTCTGGAGACAGTCCATCATCTCTTTTCCAATTTCATTTACTTCCCGTCTTTGATTGCTGGCGATTCCCGGGATGAGGATCAGCAGAGGTCAGACAGTTGCAGAAGGAGGGCAATAAGATGATGGAGTTTCAAGCTACGGGACACTGGCAAACCCGTTTCCTCTCAAGAGATTGTAATAACTATGTCAACAAAGGATCTGTCTAAATTTCCCATGAGTCTACAGTGTCTTGCAAAAGCATTCATCCCTCTTGAATTTCTTTTTTTTTTCTTGTTAGAGCTACAGAAATCTACACACTTTACTGGGACTTCATTCGATAGGCTGCCGGGATGAAAGGCAGAATAATCAGGTAAAGGAAAGAGAAGACACTTGATTTTACTTTTTAACAAATAAAAACCGTGAAACTCTGCCATACATCTGCATTCAGCCTTTTGGGTATGCACATAGTTAAATCACCTTTCAAGGGAAATACAGCTAAAAGTATTTTGGGGGATGTCTCAATCAGCTTTGCACATATATACAAAGAGTGGACATTTTTTAATCATCCTTTTATGATGGCAGTAGCTCACTCGGTAGATGAAGGATGTTAGGACAGCCAATTTCAAGACTTCCCACAGATTATCCAGTAAAGCCTAGACCAGTTGTTCTCAATCCTAGTCTTCAGGGAACATCACCCTGCACGTATCTCCGTTGAAGCACACCTGACTGAAATGATTGCATTAGAAGCCTGTTAATCATTTATTCATATAAGACAGGTGTGTTGTATCAAAGAGACACCATAAACATGCAGGGCAGCCATCCCTAAGAACCAGGATAGACTTTGACTGGGCCATTTTAAACAATTTGATCTTAACCATTCTTTTTTACGATTGCTCTATGTTTTAAGTCATTGACCTGCAGGATGGTGAACCTCTGAAGCCTCTAAGATGTCTTCCTCCAGGACGATTCAATATATACTTCCAATAATCTTCATATTGCAAAAACTCGTACCAGCTTTCATTCAACTGAAGGCAAGCCCCTTAGCATGATGTTGCCACCACCATGTTTCACTATGGCCTCGGTGTGTTCAAGATAATGTGTAGTGGTAGTCAGGGTCATCTGAACTGAGCATTTTCTTCAATGTTTCTCATACACTGACTATGGCCAACTGCAAACAGGGTCTTTTTATTGCAGTCGTTAAATTTCGTTTTAATTATTGAAACTCTTTTATTCATGTTATTGTAGCACATGCAGTAAATGGTTTTCTAACGACACATTCCCTTACCAGGGCTGGGGATCTCTACAGCTCTTCAACAGCTCCTGAAGGCCTATTAGCTGCTCATATGACTACTGCTCTAACACACTAGCTGAATCTACAGCAAGATTAAACCTAACAGAGATGGAATATATTACTTATTAGATTTTTCTCTTAAAACACCCAAACAAAGGGTTGAAGAAATTGTAACACAGCCAAATGTACAAATGTTCAAGATATATATTAATCTATCAAGGGATTATCTAAACACAGAGATAGTTGCAAAGCGGAAAACAATTAAAAAGTCTCTGTCAAGAAAATATTTGTTTTGCAGGCTAAAAGAAAATTGCGCAAACCCCCCCAACACTTCTAACATAAAATCTCTCCCTAGATTCACATATGCATGCCAACAGACTCTCACTATGTATGGCCACATCCACTCATGACATCACTGCAGCCAGCCAGAGACAAAGGAGAGTCATGGAGAGCCAAGCTGACGTCATCCCATTCACTTAGTGTCAATTACGTAATCATGAGTCCATCGGCTGCAGGACAGGCCAGCTGCTGTGCGCATCTCTGGGACAGCATGAAGGGCAAAGATGCATAACTGCAACCTCATGTGTGAGAGGAGACGTGAAGTGCGGCATGTTGATGACATCATGAGGGGTGGATAAAGAGACAAAGCTCTGCAAACAGGAGTTATGCAACTCGAAGGACAAGAAAAGGCCCTTTTAGCCCCGTCTCTTAGCGTATGTGTGCGTCTTTGATGACTTTTTTTAGCACTTTTACTTCAGGCAGGGAATGCGTTATAATTCACACAGGCACTCAAGCATATTTAGCTGAAATGCAAACTGAAATCTAAACAGACACGTCCATGTACTGCACACACAAACACAAACCCGCTTTCTCACTCCCCCCCTTATAAACAGAGCTTCCTAAGGACAGGAAATCCTTCCACCCACGTTCCTGAGTTGCGTGGCAACCAGAGCAGCGTCACAGTGTGCATGCCTCCACCGCTGAAAACACACAAACAAGGAACCCACACACACACAGGCATACACATCCAAAGTGCAACTCCTTAAACTGCGCTCGTCTGAAAGCAGCAAAAGAGACAGCTGATAAGAGAGCTAACGCCACGCGGGCTTATACTCGCCACAGCTGCCCTCTAATTGGTTGGCCGTGGATCCAGACCAAACATGACATCAGTCCTTGCAAAACATCAAGTACTTTTCTCCCTCTATTTATAAGCTCTATTTTTGCTCCTGCTGACGTCTTTTTTTCTGCATTAGGCCAAACACGAAACTGTCTCCATGTGTCAGTGAGTAGATATGATTGTGCACTTGTGTAACAGCAGAAATAAGACCGGCAGTCGCTTCGCATAACCAAGACGAAAAAGGGCTAACTGATGGGCTTCCCTTCAGCGGGTGTGTTGAAGGGAATGAGCAAAGTCCATCTGAAGACAATGGAGGATCCAAGGGAGCCTTTTTAAAATAGCAATGCAGTTTAAAACTTTTATTTTGCTCTATGGACCAAGGCTTAAAGGGTAACATTAAGCCCATCAAACAGAAACAAATTCCTTCATGCTGCCTTCCAATACAAACCAAGTAAGGATAAACATTAGAGCTTCTCTGTTTGCCAATGGCAACAATCTCGCTTGTTAAACTCCATCGTTCCTAACTATAAAATAATAACACTATGCCACATTATATCACACCTTTACAACAGAGTCAAATAAAAACTGGCAGGATAGCTGCAAGCAGTAGTTAAAGCTCCACAAACAGCAGATAACTTATTCCCAGCAGGTTCTGCTATGATTCCGTAGATGTGACTGATTCCAATCATAGCCGACTAAAGTAATCAGTCTACATCAGAATCTTTTGCTTATTTTTGGGTGTCTGAATTTCTACACACAAGTTTTCATTCAATTCCCTGTGTTTTGTAGCTGTATTGGTGTCTGTTCCTTTAAGTCAGCACAGTTTGTTTGGGCTAGAGCTTCAGGATGCTTTCTAAACTTGAAAGTTGTTCAAGGCCGAAGCAATCTGAAGAGTGGAGAAAAAGAACTTTTTTGATACTATAAATGGACGTTTGAGACACTCCAAGAGGTTCCTGCATGGTTCAAGCACCAGGCGCGAACAGCTGAAGAAACGGCTGCTGAAGAGCCTGAAAGAAAAGAAAAACAAACCCTTCCCCAAGTTAGCTTTCTGCTAAAGCTGCCGGAGGAATTCTGAGGTTCGACAGAGTGTCGTCCTCCTGCTATTTAGTCCAATCTTTCTCGGATGTTTGACTGATGAGCTGCCTGTCTGTGCCTGCTTGTTCCAAAGAAGCCCAATTATTTTTACTTTCCTCAATTTAATCACATTTAACTGAACAGGTAAGGTAATTATAAAGCGCATTTCTAAAAAACACATATAGCTATAAAAGGCTAATTATTATAAAAGGTAGAATTGCTTTTTCTTTTTACTAAAAGGTATTACTACCAATTACTTTCTGAAAATTGTAATTTATTTCTAAATACATACAATTTGAAAGTCTATTTTGATTAAGGCAATGTTGTGTTAAAATGCACCACTTTCCAATTCTATATTTTGTTAAATGCATAACCTTAAATGATCGTGAGAAAATAAATTAGCTTTTTGAAGGAACGAACTTTGTCATTTGCAGCTTCCACTTAAATTTTTCCCTCTGCATTTGTCTGACCCCTCAGGCAGCCGTGACCTGCCAAAGTGCAACACAGTCTATAGGATTCAAACCAGCAACTCCTGCAGTCTTCCAAGGTTGCAGGTGCCCTGCTCTAATCACTAGGACACCATTCCACTATTTAAGAGTGTGTCCCAAGACCAATCATTAGTTTGTTCAAAAACAACTTTATAATTAGAGCAACTAACAGAAAAAACTACCTGGATCTATGCTTGGTAGTGATCAGAATACGTTTGTGAGTTCTGTAGGGTATATTTCTAGCGTTGATATAAACTAGGTCTCTTTTAGCATAGCTTCATATATAAGCAGAAGACCTTGGCCTAAGAACCGATAGAGAAAGACAACTATAATTGTCTAATGCATGCGAACAGAGCCACCTGAAGAGCTGAAAGACACAACATATGAGAAAGGACGAGGTCCACTGAAGACCTTATATACAGGCTGAGGCTTGTGAGCAGAAATTCCCCCCATGTCAATCAGGTAATGAGGGGAACCCCCTCATGATTCTGAACATTGATTTTCAGGCCTTGAAGGCACATCAACAATCTTACTTCCTTACCACTACATCCTCCTTGTAGTTTACCACCAACTCATTGCACTGTGATGAAGAAACATCTATCTCTCCAACCCTGGCTGTAACAATCTTCCTTCTGAACCTGTGTTCAGGTTGATGTGCAGAGCAGCATGGATAAAACACTTTTTTCCTCTTCTTTCTGTTTGGCTGCAGTGCTGTGAAACCCTCTTGACTTTGTGCAACTTGCCAACAAGGATCTTTAAAGAGAAACAAGCGCTCCATCAAACCATATTTTCTTTGACTATTAACAAACAGTCCCAGTCAGTGCTACCTTAAAGAAGAACCCGGCTTTATATCTCAGCTCTTATATCTTGGGATGAAGTATAGATTAACATCATGGTAGAGCATGAATGACCCTACAGCTAAGGGTTACCGCAAACACACAAAGGGAAATGGTCTCATTTTACCAAAAGCAAATCTTCAATCTGCTGGTAGCAGTACTCACATCGCTTCGATGACACCGACGCAAATGATTCTGTGAGATCCAACCAAACTATAGAGTGATCTCTATTACCCAGTTTATATTTATCTGACCTTCTTCTTCTTGCTCGGTTCGTTCTCCTTGTTTGTTTGCAGTGTACCGGTCAGGATGTGTAAACAAACAGGAGATTTCTTCTCAGCACACACACAAAGCAAATACTTGGATGCTCTGAGGAGAAACGAGCTGGATTTGACCAGCTGTTTATTGGCTTGAAAAGGCTTCTCTAATGTTAGGTTTACTGCAAAAGGAACCGAGAGTTTAATAAATCTTTACACAGAGAACAGTCTCTTTAAATAAAGCTTGCTCCAAGAGCATTTTTAAATATTAACAACAGAAGTGCTACATTAGTGAAAAAGACTCACATTTGACACTTTAGCTGACAGACAACTAGCGGTGTCATTTAAAATGTTCCCACCCCTTCAATTTTCTTCTTTTCCCAACTGCCCCCCCTAAAAAAACACAATGTCTGGATAAGCTCTTATGATAGAAAGAAAAGGTACTTTAGAAAATTCTAAATACTTTAAAACTTTTAAGCAAAGTAGATTGTGATAGTCAAGTGTCGTATTTGCTATAGCTCCACTGAGTCAGTCCGTTGTAGTCTTTTTTAGGGGTATAGATATTAATGAACATTTTTGCCCATCTTTGTTTGCAAAAACAGCTACACGTCAGTAAGATTGAAAAAAAAGGTGTGAACCTCAATTTTTCAGCATTTTCCAGGGAACCTTCTTTTTCTTTTTGACTATTTGAGCCAATGTAACAAGTAAGTTTCTCCACTGTGAGGTCAATAAATCAATCAATTCTAGATATTATTACTTAAATTTAGACCTAGACCAGGTCTTTCCTTATATACTGTCCTTGAGGAACGGTATTGCGCATATTTTAGATCCGTCTCTGCTTCAACACACATTAGTCATATAATCAGGTCATTAGCAGAACTTTGGAGAACATGACTGCAATGCTCAGGAGCGATTTGATTCAGGTTTGGTAGCAGAGATGCATCTTAAATGTGCCTGGACACCAGACCTGATGGCTGGTTTTGAAGAAACCTGGCCTAGACTTTAACTAGTATAGTTCAATATAAATCATTCCAATGAACATCTGGTTGTTTGTTTACTGCTGTTTTCTTGTAGTGTCAGTTTTTTTATATTCCCATTCCTGCTAAAGGAGGAGGTGGTCATTTAGTGTGCAATATTAGTGCTACTATCCACTTGATTAAGTCCTACAAAGTGTAAAGTTTATGGTAATGATGTGAATACTTTTGTAAGGCACTGATAATGCAATTGAAGATCTTACTTTAAAATGTATTCTGGGTATACGCCAGATTTCTGTCAACATGAGCCCAATAAAACCTCGTCCGGCCAGTGAGGCTGACCAAAATTGGTCTACAAGGACTTTATTAGTGTAATAATTTTAAACTCTGTGATCCAGTGGAAATTCTACCCCTCTCCATGGAAGTGCCAGTGCAATGACCTACTTTGCTGAAACAGAAGTGGCACACTCTTAATACTGCATGTTATGGTTCTGCGTGTGGATGGAAAATTGGGGGAACCTGATGTCAGAACTACACGATGTGCCAACATTGCCAAGCAGATTCTTGGATGGGATCAATCGCGATCATTGAGGGCTGTTTTTTTTTTCTTAGGCTCAATCTTTGAACCCAACAAACATTAAGGAAGACAACAACGATAACATTAGGGTGTAGCGTTACAGTGATTGTGCAAGTCAAAGGTAAAGTAAGAGGCTATACCAACTGAAGAGGTATAGACTAAACACGCCTCACAAGTAATACTGACATAAGTTCTAATTTTTTTTCAAAATCCAACTGTTGAAAGAAAGCAGTGCTTGGATTCAATATTTTAAAGGGAGTTCCCTTTCATTCAAACTATATGTGTTAATAATATACATAGATATTTGAACAGATTGTCCCTGACCTGGAGAAAGTGATAGTTAAGAAGAGGAGAGAGGAAAATGGAAGTTTTTTTTTTTGCAATCTTAGACAAAAATATCAAAATTACATGTTTTCCAAATAACAAAGAGCCCATAGGATCAATCAGAACTACTAGAGCTTTGACTATCTTATCTGATACTAATTTTGAATGCCATACCCTGCAGTTTGGACTTTTAAAAAAAAAAAAAAAAAACAGCCTCAAACTCTGAAGAACCAGGCTAAAGGTGGTGTGGTGATTCAACAAAAAGCAACTGTCAATTTGATCAACAAATAAAATAAGAAGTTCATCTCCCTCCTTTAGAAAAACAACCAATAATTATCACGATGTTTAATCTTTTGACTTTAAAAGTTTTTTTGTCTAGAAACTAAAATCAAAATGAGGGTTTTGGTGGTTACTTGCATCAATCCATCGCTAAAACAGCAAGGCACCTTAAGTACCAGCTGTGAGCTTCTTTCAATTGTGCATATTTCCGCACATTTTGCTCTTCTGTCCCTGAAGGAACCAAAGTAAGGCATCATCTTCAGCTGATCTGCAGCTGTGCATAAGGTTGGTGGTTCAAAGAAAAATTTAATGCCCTTTAAAGTTCCTTCATTCTTGAAAGGCCTGAGATTCCTCTGGAGATGTCAGAACTCGATGACCAGATAATACAGCTGTTAGCCACCTGTAGTCTGGAGACATTCGATGCAGAAATGTTTAATTGAAAGTTCTCTCCTGTTGTTAACTACTGCCGCTACTATAGTCTTGAGATAGGCGGTTACTCTTTTAAAAGAAAAACACTCTTTTGCCGGATGTGTTTTTCTACCCATACCAAAGCCGGAATAGTGATGTCATTCCAGGAGATTGGTGAACCAACATGGTGCATCTACACATTGAAACAAATAGCCATAGCAACAGAAATGGCTACGCATCATCATAAAGACTGCAAATTTCAAGTGATGACTAACAGAATCCAGTCAACGAACAGTTCCTGCAACTGTTGCCTCTTGCGATTAACGCCTCCTTAGAGGCGGACAATTTTTAGGCCACTCAAAAAGCCAACTACCCTCTTGGAGACAAAGCATGGCCACATATCTCGTACATATTTAACTCAATCTCTTTAGCTCCAATCAGATGAGAGCCTATCACCCGGTGTGACAACACTGGTTTGAGGCCACAGCCGATGGCATTAGGCGGTTGCTATGGCGTGTTTTCTGATTTGGCTGAATTATATAAATTTTATTTCCAGATTCGTTAGTAATAACCTCAGTAATAAAAAATGAAAGCTCAATTCTTCTTATTAACAATCTTTTTATCCCATCTCTAATAGAAAACAACCTATTGTTGAATGAAAATCCTTTCACATTTCTCTCTCTCAACCAGTATAAACTAATCTCTTCCAATGATACAAAGGAACTAAAAGCTGACTTATGGAAGGATGGTTAGAGAATATATTTTGAATGCAGTTAACTGTGAAATCTGAAACGGTAAAATTGATACTGACATGTCAAAAACCTATAAAGATCAGAGGCAGGGAATTGGCCAGAAATCTGACGAATGCATGTTCAGCATTGAGATACACTATATTGCCAAAAGTATTTGCTCACCCATCCAAATTATTGGAATCAGGTGTTCCAATCACTTCCATGGCCACAGGTGTATAAATTCAAGCACCTAGGCATGCAGACTGTTTTTACAAACATTTGTGAAAGAATGGGTCGCTCTCAGGAGCTCAGTGAATTCCAGCGTGGAACTGTGATAGGATGCCACCTGTGCAACAAATCCAGTCGTGAAATTTCCTCGCTCCTAAATATTCCACAGTCAACTGTCAGCTGTATTATAAGAAAATGGAAGTGTTTGGGAACGACAGCAACTCAGCCACGAAGTGGTAGGCCACGTAAACTGACGGAGCGGGGTCAGCGGATGCTGAAGCGCATAGTGCGAAGAGGTCGCCAACTTTCTGCAGAGTCAATCACTACAGACCTCCAAACTTCATGTGGCCTTCAGATTAGCTCAAGAACAGTGCGCAGAGAGCTTCATGGAATGGGTTTCCATGGTCGAGCAGCTGCATCCAAGCCATACATAACCAAGTGCAATGCAAAGCGTCGGATGCGGTGGTGTAAAGCACGCCGCCACTGGACTCTAGAGCAGTGGAGACGCGTTCTCTGGAGTGACGAATCGCGCTTCTCCATCTGGCAATCTGATGGACGGGTCTGGGTTTGGCGGTTGCCAGGAGAACGGTACTTGTCTGACTGCATTGTGCCAAGTGTATGAGTCTGGTGTGGATGAACTTGACTGGCCTGCACAGAGTCCTGACCTCAACCCGATAGAACACCTTTGGGATGAATTAGAGCGGAGACTGAGAGCCAGGCCTTCTCGTCCAACATCAGTGTGCGACCTCACAAATGCGCTTCTGGAAGAATGGTCAAAAATTCCCATAAACACACTCCTAAACCTTGTGGACAGCCTTCCCAGAAGAGTTGAAGCTGTTCTAGCTGCAAAGGGTGGACCGACGTCATATTGAACCCTATGGATTAGGAACGGGATGTCACTTAAGCTCATATGTGAGTCAAGGCAGGTGAGCAAATACTTTTGGCAATATAGTGTATTTAGAGAATTCTTTTAGTAAAGGGCAACTTAAAGAAACCTGATTAAATGATCACTACTCTGCAGTATGTATAAATGTCAACTAATTTTGTAATCAATAAAACTGGAGTATAAAGATTTTAACGAAAGCTTGACAGAGCAACCCACTTAGAGCAATTATTCAACCAAAATTGTAAAATAAATATATGTATATATATATATATATATATATGTATATATATATATATATATATATATATATATATATATATATATATATATATATATATATATATATATGTATATATATATATATATATATATATATATATATATATATATATATATATATATATATATATATATATGCATTTAAGATAAAATAAAAAGCTGCTAAGTGGCGCAGTGGGGAGCACTGCTGCCTTGCAGCAAGAAGTTTCTGGAGGTCTTTCTGCATGGAGTTTGGATGTTCTCCCTGAGCATGCATGGGTTCTCACCGGGTACTCCAGCTTTCTCCCACTGTCTAAAAATATGACTGTTAGGTTAACTGGCTTCTTTAAATTCTTCTTAGATGTGCAGGAATGTTTTTTTTGTCCTGTTTGTCTCTGTGTTGCCCTGTGATGGACTGCCCACCTGTCCAGGTTGGACCCTGCCTCTGCACCACCACCCCTCGTGATCCAAGCTGGCATAAAGTGTGATGGAAAATGGATGGATGGATAAAATAAAACATTTTTCATGTCAAAATACTCTATTCAGAACTCCTCAAGTGGAAAAGTTTTAGCTTCACCTGGTTTATTTTCGTAAAAAGTCCTCTTTAAAGAAGCTTTAGGTATCTGATCAATAATCGATTAATCGAAAAAGAATCCACAGATTTATTAATTTGCAAAATAATCATTAGTTGCAGCCTTAGAATGAATACAATTATAATAAAGATCTTTCTGAAGGTGTTCATCCCGCAGCTTTGCCTAAAGTTAGTGCTCCCTTCCTGCACAGTAAAAATAGAACAGACTTTTAACAAACTCACAACAAATCTTGTCCTCTTTTTACTGGGTAAATACACTCCATCATACCCCAACAACTTAAAGGGTCAAGGTATTTTTATCAGTTCTGCTGATAAGGTAATGCTTAGCGTAAAATTTACCTTACAGGACTAAATGTACCATAAGCCTCTGCTGTACGCTTTCACCTGACATTGCATTTTAGACACACATCGCCATATGGCTGGCAGCCACAGCTGACCAAATCTCAGCAGTGGCTGATGATTGTGCAGCTCAAGGCAGGCCCTGCTAGCACAAACAGAAATGTTAAAACGAGCCTCTTTTGGAGTTTTTAAGCTGAATAAACCATGAGCAGGCATCCAAAGAAAACCGTCTGAGGCTTGTATTCAAAACACAGACAATTCAATTCATTCACCCATGAATTATGGATCCATTATGGACTGTTTGAGCTGGGGTTCAGGGGAATGAGTCAAACAGCTGTACTGAGAGCACTAACCCACTGATCCATCCTAACCAATTATCTGTGTGTATGGGGTGGAGTCTGAGTTCAATATTCAATTTACACGATTCAATTTCACACAAGAGGCTCTGGCTGAAAAACTGCTGGTGTCGAACAACCTGAGCGGTCAGATAAATTAAAAAAACAAAAAAAAAAATACTTTTTTCTTTCTTAGTGTCTGAGAAAGTGGTGAAAAAGAATGGATAACTGAACAGATAGCAACAGGGGGTGTGCATTGAGAGACAGAAAGAGGTGGAGGGGGGGTGAGAACTCATTGAGCGCAGCCATGGGGGGGGGGTCAATATATGAATGAACGTTTGCCATAGAGGTGAATTATGAATGAGCGAGACTCTGAGCACTCCTGGAGAGGAAGAGAAAGAGAGCATCTAGGCGCCTCTCCTTTCACATCTCCTCTCTCTCCTGTCCTAAAAAATCTCCATCATCCTCTCTTTCCACCTAGTCTGCATTTCAGCTCCTCCTCCGCCTCCTTCTCCTCCTCCTTCCCGGTGATCCGACCAGCCCTGCCTCCAGACCGGGGTTGGCATGGATGCGTGCCGTCTGTCTGAGGGAGATGACTGAACACCCCTGGTCGTGCATATTTACAGAGCATCAGATGGACACAGGCTCAATCACATGGCAGCAGGAGATAATATGAGAGCAAACAGGGCTGCACGTGTAAAAGCAGACGCATGTATTAAAGTGAAAGGCTCACACACACACATGCACACATTTCTCCCAGCTGTTCTCCCGGCCCCAGAGCTGTGGTGCGTAGTCGTTTGTGTGTAATCCAGTGTGCTGCCGCTCAGCCTGTGCCACGCTCTCTCCTCTGTTGCTGTGCGTCTGATCAGATCTGCCTCCTCTCAACCTGTTTGCCGTATATGGCACAGAAACACACACACATATATAGATGCATAATAACACATGCACACACTGGAGCTGCTACTACTTATTAAAGCTTAGCTGAGAAACAGCTGAACAGGAGAAAATAAAATGATTTCCATGCTGTTCGTGCAAAATGCAAGCAAAGAGAAGTGTGCATTGGTGGAGGACAAACTCCACACCAAGATGCAAACACATGGAGAGAGAGAGAATTGAGTTTAAAAAAAGGAGGCTGAAAATGATGGGTTGTTTACTGTTGCTGAACTTAAAAGTAACATACTAGAGAAGTGCGCGTCTGTTGGAATGGGATCAGGCTGTTCCCTAAAAAGTAGCCACTCCTTTTGATCCCTTCACTCCAGTTTGCAGTGGTCACTTCCAGTGCACTTTTTTTTTTTGGTGCCCCTTTTTTTTTAGTTGGTGGGCAAACAACATCCATAACTAACTCACGACAGCAGATTGAGGCTGCGCGCACATTAGGCTTCACGCAGACATACAACCGAACCACCGACACTTTCCTTCAGCGACACACGCGCACCTTCAGCACACCTAGATACAACACATTAAAAGCCTGATGGAGTCACCTTAAAATCCTTGCGAGTTCCAGGTGAACCCCTTTCCCACTCTTCTTTCTCCTGTAAAGACTTCTTTCTTCCTCTCTTCTCTTGCTTCCTCTCCTCCTTTCCGTCCAAGCTGTCCGTCTCTCAGTCTGTCCTCCTTCTTCTTCTCTCTCTGTCCGTTTTCCCCTATTTTCTCCTCGGTTCGAGGTCACTTCCAAGCGTTTTTCCCGAGCCCCTCCATATCCGCCCCGCTAGTCGTCTCGAGCACCGAGCGAAGCGAGCGCACGTGCGCGCACCCTACACACATACACGCGCGCGCACTGGAGTCTCTGCCGCGTTCCTCTGGTCTCCCTGTGTTTATCCCTCCGTGCGCTCTTCTCTCCTCTGTCGGAGAGGAGCTCGGCTTGACTGGATGTGTGTGGATGTGCGTGGATGTGTTTGTGGGCTCTGCCTGCCTGCGTTGCCCCGCCAGCGGCTTGAGGACTCCCCCCGGAGGCCGCCCTGGGTCCTAAAGCGGGTTCATTTCACTGAAAGAATGCCACTGTATACAGAAGATGTAGCCAAAGATCGTCTATTGCTTAGGGGAATAAAAGCAAACATATTACAATACTTATAATATATCTTCTGCAGGGGTCTTCAATGTTTTCCAGGCCAAGGACCCCCAAACGGATGTTGAGATGGAGATGGGACCCCCTATTTATATACAGTTCATGAAAATGTGTTATATCAAACTGGTCCTATAGTCACTCTAATACAGATGGAGTAATGTAACGAAAATAAATTTTCCCTGGCATTATTAAAGTATTTCTGATTCCTGGTTGATGGGACAGGTGTTGTGAATGAAACGGTGCCCAGCTTGAAAGAGCTCCTGTGTGTCGCTGAATGTGTGCATTGATGACTGAAAGACATCTTCTGCCTCCATTTATCTGTTTACTACAGTGTGTTGAATTCATGTTAATGTGCATTTAAAGACATTTTAATTAGTGGAAAAAATTGCAGGGGGGAATAAAAAAAACAAAAAACGTCTAATCAACTGTTGAAGACCTCCGATCTACTGTATAAATACAGTAAGTAACTTTTCTAAATATTTTCTTAGTCACACCAAGTTCTGGAAGAGCCTTATTAGTGGCCTTTAACATATTACAACCAGGATTTTATATTCAAAATCCAAATAACATTCATTCACTTATCAAAGCAATTCTAGTTTGGTAAGTTGATGCCTCTGCTTTGGAAACCTCCATTAAAAAATTGCAGCAATAAACTTCAAAAAGTTTTTCACTTGGTAAATCAGTGGCGCAGATTCTGTGTTGCTTTCACACTTTCTTGCAAACAGCTTAGGTAACTATTTGAAAGGTGTTATCAACTTGCTTCAACAATAGTTAGCGTACTGAATAATGCCTCTGGTTTCCCTACATGCAAAGTTAAAGCTGCGTGATTGCTCAACTTTCTACATACTTTATGTTAAAATATTTAGTGCAGAATGTATGCAAAATATTTTTTCATATGATTTTCTTAATCCGCTGGATTTGAAAAAATTGGGTAAACTAAAACAAAAAACTTGATTCATTAAAGTTTTCGCAATTGATCTACAATGGTAAAATAAATGCATTGTCCTTTGGTTATTTGAGGGATTTCTATACAATATCCAAACATTTGGTGAAGTCACC
This sequence comes from Cyprinodon diabolis, assembly GCA_030533445.1. Classification (NCBI taxonomy): domain Eukaryota; kingdom Metazoa; phylum Chordata; class Actinopteri; order Cyprinodontiformes; family Cyprinodontidae; genus Cyprinodon; species Cyprinodon diabolis. The sequence continues at coordinate 29,619,836 of CM060076.1, forward strand.
TAGGGATAAAAAAAAAAATCTTTTAGTTCTATATTTATTTCTCTGAGTGAGGCATCTGCTCTTCCCATCCAATCTTTGGTGCGGCTGTCGTTTTCCTCATCTCCCTGCCCCTCCCTCCCTGTCCTCCTGATCTGCCTCAGAGCGTCATCAGGTTGCCACAGCAACGGCCCGCCTATGGGAGACAGATCAGATCATTATGGACCATGGGATCCAGAAACTGAAAGGCAGGATTTTTTTTCCCACCTCTTTCTTTGAACACAGGAAGTGGTAACCCTTACCACGAAAGCTTGAACTCCCTCTTAGATGAACATCTAGTTAAAAGCGATGCAGCTTTTCCTTAGTAATGTTGTGGGTAGTGAAGAGCAATCATAATCTACTGTATCCATTTGGAAAGCATGGGTAATACACCCTATAAATAAATCTGTCTGGATATGCAAAACATATTTCTTAGAGATGTAAACATGCAGCCTGCAGAAACAGTAGTAAAACTTGCCTGCATGCTGCTGAATTAATGGATGTGACAGACGTGGCAGCTATTGGTCCGTGGAAAGCTCACAGTCAGGAAAACCAAGTGTGCTTTATTTATGGGCTGGGAAATCGAAGTGGGAAAAGTGCATTGCGGTTGGATCAAGTTTAGTGATGGAAGCAGCGAACACATCAGGCAAACTGTTTTGTTTGCTAAAGATCAAAGAGAATTGTTAGGAGAATGAAGTGTGTTTATAAAAGTCCCTGAATCCAGGCTGCTTCACCCTGCTGCTGTTATTAGTGGGAGGCCATGTGTCTACATGAGCATATTTGTCCAGAAGGCTGCAATAAGCTGAAGTGACAGTGAGGATCTTTAAGATGGGCTCCAGAGAGGCTAGATCGTATCTCCAAGTGCCTGAAAATCTCAAGAAAATGGGGCAAAGAAATCTGACACGGGAGGAAGAGGAGAAATAAGGACAAGCAGCAATGAAGAGAGATGTATAACTGCTCTGATGTGTAGTGCCTAAAAGAAGTATTTATCCCCACAGAACGTATTCACATTTTCCATATTAACTACAAACTTATATGGATTTTATTGAAAGAAACACAAAGGGATCAACTATTAGATGAAGGGAAGTGACATTTAGTTTTCAAAACTGTTGCAAATCAGAGTCCTCCCTAAAAGGATAGTTTGTTGATCAACCTTTTACTTTATAGAATTTGGTTTTTCGTTTCTTCTAGTTTTGTGCATTGAGACACTGAAATATTTGGTCCTTCTATTTTGTGAATTATCTCAAGCATAATTTTTGCCACATATTCTAATTTGTGCTTAGGTCTGGAATTTGACAGACCAGTTGAACACATCAATATGTAAAGTAAATATACATCACTTTATTGTCCCACAATGGGGGAATTCACTCTCTGCATTTGATCCATCACCTTGGGGAGCAGTGGGCTGCCATTGTGTGGCGCCAGGGGAGCAGTGTGAGGTTAAGGGTTTTGCTCAGGAAGCTCTAACCACTAGACCTACAGTTTCCTAATGCTTCAATACACTTCATTCTAAACTACACTCTAACCATACCGTCTATAGATGCATTTCAGAAGCGTGCCGCCATGACGATTCTGCCATACGACTGCCATATTAAGTACCGAGCGCTTAGCTCTTCTGTGTTTTCCCTCTGACCAGAATGGATCATTCTCATTTAAACCTCCATAAGCTTAAACGATACACCAAGAAAACTAATGTTATTGGATGCGATCCACACAAAGTCCTTGCAAACATTTTTCAACGCATTCTTCAATTGACAGGCTTCAAGATCTTCCCTTTCACAACTGATATCCGTCCTCATGCAAAGCTTTGAAAAGCACAAGTGCCTATTTGTATTTCATGGTTGGCTGGGTCATTAACTCAAAAATAAGGCATCTTATCTAAACAGCTAAACGCAACTATAATATCTGTAGTCAAAGCTTCAGAACTTAATATCAAATGCACTTCTTTCTCAAGATTTCTAATTGCTTTAATCTAACCACTTAACTTTCAGGAAAAAAATCGTACAACACATTGAATCTAGTTGGCTACAGACTAGCCTTCCTGGCTTGTTTTGAAAGTCACCTTATATGAAATGTACACTGCCTTTTTGCAGTTGGCGCCAAATCAGCCCTTCTGATCGCTGATCGCTCTCTCACAACATTCATTTCTTTTGGTAAGCAGTAAAATTAAATACTTGGATCACCATTTTTATTGTCACACTGGACGGCACAACATACTGACTGCATCTTTTACATGCAGGGGATCAGAGCAGGTACTCAATATGGGCCACAACTAGATTTGAGCACCTGTGATGTCAGCTGCAAGGCATCTATAGGGTTATTTTACAACGGAAAGGTAAACCTCTGCCCCATTTTCAAAGCTTAAGAAGCTTCTAGAGCAGGGGTCGGCAACCCGCAGCTCCAGGGCTGCATGTGGCTCTTTAATGCCCCCCTTGCGGCACCCTGGAGGTTTTTCAAAAATATATAAAAATGGAAAAAGATTGATTTTTTTTTTTGGTATTAATATGATGTGTAGGAGGTGTGTTTTGGGCCATGGATACCAAAGGGAAAAAAGGAAGACAGCTGATGAGAAGAGAGGATTCAAAGAGGAATGGACCAAATAATTTGCTTTCATTACCAATATAGAAGGATTGTCTGCATGTTTGCTCAATTTGCAGCTGAGTCAGAATAAAAGTGCGCTTACAGAACTTCTGTATAAATTACAGGAGCGCAAAGATACATCTGAGAAGTGGATTTCATCTCCAAACTGGACCACTGCTGCTAGTTTTGGTGTCAAGCATAGAAAACCATCCATAGATCGAATATGTTTCAAAATCCTCAAATTAAAAATAACAACAAAAATCGATGATGTGACATTTTTGCTCCAGGATAAACATTTAATCATGAATGCTTATTATATATTTAAGCCCACATAGTCCCTTTTGTATAGTGGGCTAATAGCCTGTGTTGCCATACAAGGCTTATATAAGACTTTTACTTTTTCACGGCTCCAGACATATTTGTTTTTTGCTTTTTTGGTCAAATATGGCTGTTTTTGAACAGTCTGGGTTGCCGATCCCTCCCCTAGACCAATGTTTCCCAATCTTTTTTAAAATTTGTGTATCTCTTGGGCAGTATCCCTCTCAGTGAAAAGTATTGATGAATGCCCAAAAGTGGAATGTACCATAAATAATTATAAAATAAACACTATTTTACTTAATCTTTAAGTTTGAGCATCTATTTCTTAGGCATTATATTCTTTCCATCTCAAATACAAAAAAAAGAACATAAATATATTGCCTGGAAGTTAGTAAGGAATTGAAAAAAATACCAAATAAAATCATATTATAAAGCTGTATTTATTTGAGTAACTCCCTTATAGTCAGATTTAAATTTGATGAATTGGAAACAAAATACAGACTTAATACTTAGTTAGTTTTACTTTGTTTTGATCAAGACACCTGAGCTGCTTTGATGGCTCAGTGTGAAAAAAACAGCTGATCCCAGTCTGTTCTCTTCATTCTGTCTGTTTCTCTGTTTGGTTCTGATGTGTGTAAAAGCTGAAGGTGAACTTAAACATAAAAGAAAAACTCACTTTTTGGTTGATAAAAGCTTGTTTGATTTATCATTTGGGTCCTCACAAAGCAAAACAGACCCAGCCCTATTTAATTTTACTGCGTAAGAAATAAAATATATTTATGTATCCCCTGCAATGTTCTCGCAGACCACTAGGGGTATGCATACCCCCGGTTGGGAAACCCTGCTATAGAGGCTTTGTGCAGTCATGAAATTTAAATAGAAATGTAAGTTTCCGTGTGCTGAACAAAGGGAGGGTCCCAGCCCAATGCTTCACCACCTTGCTTCGTGGTAGAGAGTGTGTGTTTTTGATTAGAAATAGTATTTACTTTTTTATGTGACGTTTTGCATGTTGGAAAAAAGGTGCATTTAGGCCTGGTTAGAGCATCCTCTTACACGTTCACAATGTTCCCTCAAACAGTTATTGCGAACAGCAAACAGATCCTTCCACCTCAACTGAAGCTCATTGCTGCTCTGGCTCTTTTTTTTTTTTTTTTTACCAGTTACGGTACTTATTTTGAATAAATTGCATAATTTTCTTGGGTATCTTCATTTGTGTCGGTGTCTAACTTACACCTGCTATAAGATGGTCTACAACTTTCTTTTTGACATACAGTATCTGTCATATTTCTTAGTCGTATAGATGCTGTTTGTTGTCAAATGTCTTTCAACAAACTTTTAACACCTTCACAGAGCAGCTGGATTTATAAAAAGGATCAGTTTCACGCAGGTGACATCTGAAGCCAATTTTTTTGAACATGGCTTTAAAGAAATGGGACTAAATAATAAGATACATTTTGCGCATTTATAATACGAAATCATTAATTCTTTGACTAAACTCCCTTTTCATCGGAACACAGGATCAGAACACTAAGCCAAAATTTAAGATCTTTTTTGTTTTACCTGCCTGCTCTGATCAGAATCTCACATTTTTGTGTGATCCTGATCATAACCTACTTAGTTACAAGCCTCGCTATAAATTTTATATCCAGCACACTTGAAGAATTGTAGAAAAGAGCCTATAATTCTAAGTGGAGACATTTTGACAGTAGGCATATTGGCTAAACTCACAATGGTTTCACTTTTCAAAGAGACAAACTCAACAAATAAGATAATTTTTTTTTTATCAAAAACATTGGTTAACTTATCTGTGTCTCTAAATATAACCAGGGTGATATTCACTTGTAATTAGAAAGTTAGTTAAAATAAGTTTTCTAATAGTAGTTTAGAAGTGCTTTAAAATGAAATGGTTAAGAGTTACAAAACAGCCATAGAATATTGATACATACATATACATATACAATACATCAGTGAAAAAGTGCAACTTTGAGGCCTTGCATTGTAGGTGTTAGGAATCCAGTTTGTGTGGGTTGTTTTTGTGTTTTCTTTTTCCACCACTAAATGGTGCCCTGTCCTCAGTTTGGCCTCCTCGCACACCTGCAGCTCGTTGGGTCATCACCAAAGGAGTATTTGAGCAGCGGGCTGTCACTACCTCGACGCCAGAGTGTTTGCCAATATTGGGTACTCTAGCCAAACTGAGATTAGCTGAGTATAACCTTTAGCCTAGTCTTTCTGACTATAAGCATGCTTTGTCTTTGTTCTCCGACAGGAAGTCTACCTGATCCACTGGATAAACCTTCTACCCCCCTGGAAGGATAAACTGAGTCACAATTGAGCAAGGGGAAACCTCCGCATGATCCGTTCAAGTCCTCTTCAGGAAAACCCGGTGACAGTCCGCTTCATTGCACCTCTGGACCCAACGTTAGTCTGCCTGTCCGCCATCCAATGAGTTCTTTCATCTCTGGATAAGACCCCACAAACTGGATCCAAAGATTAACCAAGACTTCCCCAAACGTGAGTGCTTCTCCTGCAAATTACAAGCCTCAGTCATTTTTCCTACGGTCCCTGAACAGATCATTGTGATCTCCCCTTCAGAGTTTTCCGGTTCTGGTTCACCAGTCCACTGAGGACCAACAGCTGTATATCTCTCAGTATGTGTTTTTGTAAACCACAATAAACCTGTTAACTTTTTCCCTTGGCTTCTGAGTGTGTTTCTGCATGTGGGTCAGATCCTTAAAGCCCATCATGACAGTAGGAATTGAAACCTTGGACAGGTCGTCAATCTGTCACAGGATAACACAGAGACACACAGAACACACAACCATACAGGCTAGCTCTTACCCTGTGTTCGCACTGATGATGATCTGCTCTGTCATCCTTCACAAACTGTGCCATCTAGTAATCCACACTAGCCCCACCATTTTGAAGTGCACCTGGGGTCTCATTTATGAAGCTTACATATGCAAAATATGGCGGCAAAAAACTTTCCACTGCAAGAGTTTAGCACAAGATGACTGTTCTGACTGAACGATCACTTTTCCCTCTCGACTTATGAGGAAAACCTCCTTGCTGTCCAGCCACTGTTAGTCCAAAATCCTTAAGCATGTTTACCAATCAGCATAAAACAGCCAGCTTCACAACCCACCCCTGGTCCATAGACTCCTCAAGAGGCTGAGCCTCACTGGAAGTGATATATTTTGGCGGGTATGCAATCAGGGCTCTACTATCTCGAAGCTCACCTCAATAGACCGAGGCTAAAATCTCAATAGGGATTCCTGTTTTTCTACGTTCAGGCCTCAAGGGCTGGAAGCAGCAAAAAAGCCTCTGCTGCTTCATTGTTGATGCTTGTTCACATTAAGATCAGACACAGCTCAAATGGATCTTTGATGCTCCTAAAGCACGTCCAGTAAAGTGCGTCCAGATGTGTCTGATGCTTCTGTTACTTCTGTGTTCAATGGCAGAGAGCGGCTTTGCTATATTTGCTGTTTAAGTCGGTAAAAAGTAGTTTCAATATGTTTTATATGAGAAAATCTATCTGTGCAGTCAGTTGATCAAGATTACGATCCTGCCTTCAAATAGGATCCCGCTGTCAGAGCCACTCAGACCCCGTATACCTATGGTGCTCTTTCCCTGGACATCCCCTTCACTGCAGTTTCCGTCCCGGTAGTCCACTCAGGATTTTCAGCTAATGTTCGCGGCTGGAAGGCATTTTTTCATGTATGTAATCCAAACTGCAGGCACCAGAATAGTAGAAGTGAATGCATTTTGCTGGAAGGTTTCGACATTTTAAGTTAATTTAGGCATTAATAAACTGTTTCAGTGCAGTGATCATAGCGATCTGCATCAGCAGCCCTGTGTCTGTCTCCCTGCCAGCTCCCAGATCAACTTCTCTGATTGGTTGATGTGGCGCATCAAGCTGCAATAGTTAATTTTTTCTATCTCCAGCAGCTGCAGCTTGAGCAGTGTTTCATGTGCCTCAGATGCTCAGAAGCTCATGAGGTGTTGCTTCAGCTGCTTCGATGCTCCAAGATTCCCTGCTCCTGCTCCTCAAAACACGCTGCAGGACCTTTCGATGCTTCTTGATGCCCGTCAACCATAGACTTTGCATGTAAACTAGCTGCTTCTGCTGCCTCTATCGCCTGAATGTAGCATTATTGGGGAGGGGATATCGTGCCTGAGAGTGGGCTCAACAGCTGATTAATGTCTAACATAATCATTTAATGCATATTTAATGCAGTTTAATGACTACATTTATGAAATTTGTAGATACATATTTTACAAATAGGGTGTCATGTATACACCCGGGACGCCAGTCTGTTGCAGGGCAACACAGAGACACACAAAGACATACAACCATGCACACACAATCACACATAAGGACAATTTAGATATGCCAGTTAACCTAACGGTCATGTTTTTGGAAAGCGGGAATAAGCCAGAGAACCTGGAGAGAACCCACGCATGCACATGGAGAACATGCAAACTCCATGCTCAAAGACTTGAAGCTTCCTTCTTGCTGCAAGACGTCGATGCTACAAACTGCTATGGAGGTGGCAAGTTTTCTGGTGCAGTTTTTTATGTAAGCTCTATAAATGGTGCATTTGAAAATGGTGGGGGCTAGTGTGGATTGCTGGATGGTACAGTTTGTGAAGGATGACAGAGCAGATCATCGTCAGTGTGAGCACAGCCTAACAGTATGCCTGTATGGTTATGTGTTCTGTAAGGGTAATAGAGACCAAAAACAGAACCTTGGGGGATACTACATCAATAAGCAGTAGTGAGAGAATTTAGGTATTTAGTTGTGGTTAAGTTGGATGCTGAAGTTCAAACCAAGCAAATAGTTAATAGCATGTAATTATATAGCACTTTTTCAATTTAGGCACTCCAAAGATCTTTACACTACATTCAGTGAGAAACCCATTCCTGCACAAATTGAACCACTTACAGTGGCTAGCTATACTGCAGACCACAGCTGCCCTGGGGTACAAAGATAGTAGTTAAGCTGCCAAAGTTATGCCAGGTCCTCTGAACATTACTTGATTTATGCTTGACCAAATTATGTCCTTTTGAGCTTCCACGCCCCTTTGCATAGTTACAAATTTTCCTATTTGCTCCATGCGGACAGAATTTCCTGCATGGAGCACCTACGAGGACAGAACCGTGCGGAAAAAATGGCGAGCCCACAGCAGCTCCTGTTGGCCCGGGTTTGGAAATGTAAACATCTAGAGACCTTCTGTGATTTAGCTCATATATATCACCACTATTAACACACTGAAGGAAGAAATTAATGTCGCTCTCTCACAGCATGAAGAGGCTTTGATAAAGCATTATTGACCAAATCAAATTCAACTATTTCTCTAACATTATCCCTTCAAGCTTCATTTGATACTCTGTTCTGAAATTCTTTGTAAGGTTCTTTCCTTTCACCAACACCTTAGCCCATAATTCTGCCCCTCGTTGTTGATCCTTCACTCCCCTTCCTCCTCTTCTAGGTATTTTCCCTCCCCACTGCTGTTGACATCTTGGACATTATTCACCAGTCTAAGCCATCCTCTTATCAGCTTGATCCCCTCACCACAGTCCTTGTTAAATCCTGTCTCTTTTCTCTAATTCCTATCATCACTTACAATATACACCCCTCTCTGTCATCTACTATCATCCTCAAAGATTACAGCTGCAATCTGCTGTAGTATCTATCTCTTATCTATCCTTTCTTTCCAAGGTTTGGGGTTCCCCTAAAACTTGGGCCATCCACGTCATCAATTACCTTCTTCATCTAGATTACATCTTCTTTAAATCTTGTATGCTTTTCCACTATTGCACTGATGAAACCTAGATGTTATTGTCCCTCAAACCAAACTGTACACTCCAACACATCACCCTCAAGATTATTTCAGTGAGCTCAAGTATTTTCCTGCGATTTTCTCTGAACTAAGTATGAAAAAAACAGAGCTCATCCTTGTTGGCACAAAAATACTCAAAATCTGATTGTTTTTCTTCTCCTCTCAGGAGATCATCCTCGAAATCTCATTTTCCTTCATGTTGCATATCTATAATGTCACTCTATCCTCTTATTGCCATCTTTCAGTATGCTGTTCTAACCTGGCATATCACCTCTGAAAACAGGCAATAAGGTGCTTTTCTACATATTGAAACCATCTCTATGGATTAGCCCACCCTTCCTAATTTTCTTTGGATTGCTACATATCTTACACTTTGATTGGATTTTATCAATACTACAGACCCTTAATCATCATAATGAACTGCTCATGCTTTTTGGTTTTGGCAATACTTCAAGGTAGTATATGATTGTGTAAAATGTTATGTAGGACTGGGCAATAATGCTGAAAAGCATATTAAGAGTTAAGGTTACTTATTCATAGATATTGATAATTATTGAAACTTTTTTGTACTATACAAAATAAGGACCAAAAGGGAAAAACAGCTGAATTTAACTTAAAGGTATTAATTTCAAACCTAACCTTTGACTGGACCCATTTAAAATAGCACAATACAAAAATGAATATTCTTCCAAAAAAGGTTTCAGAGTTGAACTGTGAAAAACATTTAGCAAATAACTACACCTTAGGTACAACCTTTCTAACAAACACATTTTTTTACTTGCTACATATTACCTGCCAGAACCAAACAGCAGTAAGCACTGCTGTTTGGTGAACCACATGACATGGTTCACTGAAAAAGGAGATTAAAAAGAGAATTGTATTGCCTGATTTGGTCAGCACGGTGACCAGGCATGTGTTATGGAGGCAGTAGCATCGATCTGACTCTTGTCCAATTTCAAATATCTATAATCCTGCCACATTGGTGACAATCTTTTGTCCACAATATCCTCTTGTTGTGGCAAACTCATTCCGTCTAACTATCCACTGTAGTTTCCAAACAGTAAGGCACGAGCTGGCTACTTTGTATGTTGTTGGTAGTTAGCTGAGCAGTGGGAGCTCAGATGCTCTCCTCTAAACTACATCCCCCAGAATACCTTGAGTGCCTCCATGTTTCCTGTTATGTCAGGCTAAGTTGCTTTTGGAATTCCAGAACTTTTATTAAATAATTATTAAATATATTCTTTATTGAATGTATAGGAGTTTGCTTGTTCTCCCTGTGCATGCGTGGGTCCTCTCCGGGTACTCCGGCTTCCTCCAACGGACCGAAAATATGACTGTTAGGTTAATTGGCTTCTCTAAGTTCTCTTTAAGTGTGAGTGTGTGGGTGGTTGTTTGTCCTGTTTGTCTCTGTGTTGCCCTGCGAGGGACTTGCGACCTGTCCAGGGTGGACCCTGCCTCTCGCCCATAGACAGCTGGAGATGGGCACCAGCACCCCTCACAACCCCAGCTATGATAAGCGTGATGGAAAATGGATGGATGGATTCTTTGTTATTGATAGCGTTTATCTCATGATACATATTGTTATCGTTTTACTGCACAGCCCTAAGTTAATGTAATTATCTTAATGTTGATGTTGAATTTTATCTATGTTGCGCCATATGCCATGATCATACTTTTTGGACATTGGGAACCAGTGTCCATATTTCATCTTGACATGATGATGTGGAATCAGCAGGCAAGTCATATGGCAAGTCACAGAGGTGTGACCCCTAGTCAGGTGCAGCTGGATGGAACTCCAGCTTCCCAACCAGACATGGAAAAAAAGGTTTGCAGGTCTGGAATGATAAGGGACAGAACAAACAATATGTCTTTTGATAATGCTAATTATATTGTGTGTTTACTGCTGAGTAAAGACAACGCTAATTGATGCTAAAGAATTGTCTGCATGCTACGCTATGCTACAGGAATATGTGTTGAGCTGTTGCTGAAGCTTAGACAAGCTTTATTCACTAAGGATTTAAACACTGATATAACATTAGTGTTCATATGTTCCTCAGATGCTCATTACATTTCCATTACCAAGTATGACCAAGAGTCATTTAGTGGAATCCTGATGTCTATTCGCTGCTAGGTATTTCAAAAGAATCATTTAATTAAAGGTTTTTGGTTCTTGATGAAGCAAATCATTTAATAAAACAGTATTTGGCCAAATAATTTTTTATTTACCTCATGGATTTGCATCGTAATTTGGTCTGAAAACATTTACATTTCTCTAGAGTTAGTGAAAAGCTAATTTGATCACATCCCAAATTCTAAACTGTAATATGTTTTTCAACCATGCTCCCCTTTCCTCTTTTTCATAGTAGTTTAGTTTCGTTTAGTGAGTTTTACTAGGATTAGTTGAGAGTGTTAAACTGAAATATGCTTGACTTGGAGCTGAATGATTTTTGTAAATAAACTCTTATATTTTGAACAGAAGTTGTGGTGAATTTATTCCATGTATGTGCAGAAATAACTGTTTGACCATGATTAGTGCTCGAATCACTCTTTCATCTATTGTTGTAACACACAGTTAGTAGGACTGTGTGTCATAAACAGTATATAACAGCTGAAATAATATCTGATTAAATAAGATTTTATCTTATTCATCATCCCTAACCACCAATAACAAAATCTGGTTAGATTCCCTCTGCTGACCAAAATCTTTAAAATAGGAAAAAAAACAAAGATGGAACAATCTGAGAAAGATTAAAAATTGTAGCTAATCAAAGGCTTCAAGGGGAAATTTTAAGGGGGATTTCAAAGCATCTAAAGGACGGTTTCATAACAGAATCACCACAAAGGGACCACTGAAAATGGAAGAGCAGGTGTGTAGAGGAGATGGACTAATTTAAAAGATGTAGGGGGAAAATGTGCCCTGGCTTTATCAATCTTGGTCACAGAGAAATGTAGGAAATTGCTGCAATCAGTTTTGGGGAGCAAGTACAGAGGAGGCACAGGGAAAGACAGCAGTGATAATGGTTTCAAGCAAGACTGTTAACAGAAAATAAAAAAATGTGAGAAGTTGATGTCTATTCCTTTGATAAGAATAGACATCACAGGTAAATAGCAGAATTTAACCCTGATTTTGACTGTTTCTCCTAACAGCTACTCTCATTCCACTTGGATTAAATAACTTTATTATTGCCATTGTTGGTTGACTGCTGTCAGCCTTTAACATCAGTTTGCTCCATTCTCCACTTTCAGCTCTGAGATGTTTGAGAGGTTTCCTAAGTATTCAGCTTGTCTTATGTCACCCCACAGCATCTGGAATGACACCCATTTTCTGATATGATTGGGGTTATTGTCTTGTAGAAGAATGGGTGATGAAAAGCCAATCACATTACCCCATTTGCACAGGGATATATTATGGTTCTTGTGTGAAACTAAATGAATTTGAGCTTTTTTTTTTTTTTTTTAGATAAAATTGTTTTTGTGTAAATCCATACACTAGAACGGCCAGATTCAAACTATTTAGTGATTTCTTTTGTGCTTTCTTTAAATCCCTCACCAGACTCATAGCTTCCAACAAACCTCTTTCTGAAAGCCCCAGGCAGCTCTTTGGATCTCACTGCTGCGTTCACTTTCACTTCAACAGTCAGGAGCCCTTCAAACTAGATATGTGAGTTTTATACAGAGAATAATGGGTAACCGTGGTCTAATCATGTGTTCCTGTTATACATCTGTGTGTGATTTTAATCAAGGTGTGAATACATTTAAAAGTTATTCCAAACATTTATTTGCATTTTTAACTGGAATTTTCCATTTTTTTTAAAGTTATTGTTTTAAATATGTATGAAATATCCTCATGTCCAAATATATGCAACAAACACTTAACTGTATGTAATATTTCAGCTACAAAAGATTAGCCCTAAAAATACAGATTACCTTTTTCACAAGATCACAATAATAATGTATGATATGACAGTTATCTTTTGTTAAGAGTTTTCAACCAAGAGTCTGAAGCAAATCCTTGTTGCATTGTTTTCTGCACGTTAAACTCTGTGTCCTATTTATGTCAGCAGGATCTGACTGCAGTTTTGCAGGGAACAAATTTAAATTGCAGCTGTGATTCTGGTAGGATTAGGCGCTGGAGATTAAGGCTAATGGTAATGGTGCAAAAGGGGGTTGAATAGTGAATCCACTGCATCCAAGTGCAATATAACTATGGTATGTTACAATTTAACTATTGACCTTAACCACATACACTTTTTTGGTGATATATCACATCCTGTAGTGTTTCTTCTTACGATTTCGTGTGGGATTTGAAAGATAGTCTGTTTATTAAAATCTTCTAAATTCTGTCCTTTTATTCAATATTTAATATTTTTATGAAATTAAATATCACTTTAAGATTCCTGTCTTTTCTGCAGCTCTGTTTTTTCAATGTTTAAAATAAGCAGTCTGTATCTAAATCAGAAACATTCTCAGGATATACCACCCTTTAGTTTGGTGTCTGCAGTTCAAAGACCTTGGCCGATAACAAGCAACCTCTTTCCCATCCCTAACTTCATCATCCCTCATTCTTTAAACAGGGCTGCCATCTCTGCTTGTCTACCCGAGCAGTCGGATGGGTCAGCAATCTTGTGTGTGGCAGGAAACAGGCTGGCATAATGGCTGTCAATCAAAAAGCCTTTTATATTTCCCCTCCCAGTGGTTTCCCTCAGTGTGCTTTTCCTCTCTTTTCGATGTCTTGTTTCCCTGTCAGGTCTGGCAAATAAAAGATTTTCAGAAACTTTAAAAAGGGAACATAAGTCAGAGGGGGGTTATATGAGCCTTTTTTCAGTGCAGTTTACCTGGAAAGTTTTCAGGTTCTTTCAAGCATCTTGTATTTTGATGTCTTTTAGACATGTGGAGAATTAACCTACTTTTACTTTTAATCAGTTTTACTCATTAACATATTACTTGATAGGATCCCTGAGGAAGTTTAATCTATGATACCCGAAAACAGGCTCTGACTCTCAAACTACAGATTTGGCTGAAACTGTGAATCTTTTGTCCTACAGTAGCTGTGTCACCTTTGCCCTCTCAAAGTATAGAACTGTGGTTGATTGGGTTATGTGTCTTTTGTTAAATTAAAGAAGGCTCATGATTCTGTTCAGGGAGTTCATCTTTGGGCTTGCAGAGGATGGACTTGTTGCCATAGTCTCCAATCCTGCTTTTAGAGCAGTGGTCATTGAGGAGAACTTGGGGCTTAAGGCCTGAATATACCGGTTGCATATGACTTTTTAATTTCTGATCCAATTTTTTTCCATGTCACACTGACTGCATATAGCGAGGCTCCAATAAGGCAGGGTGAATGTGCAGATTTTTTTCACTTCTGCCTCTGTGCTACACAAATAAAACAATTGCCCACATTTGACTTGGTCAGATTATGAAAATTTATTTAAAAAAAATTAATAAAAACACTAGTGCAGCTATAAAGCAAAGCCCCACCTAATATGAGTCTGTGCAGCATATCTAACCAGACAAGACAGAGAATTTTAGCGGCCTATATTTAAAACATAATGAGAACTACATCTAAAGAAAAGGGAAAACACAGCACTAAAGGGTATGGGACAGTTTATATGCTGGCTGAGGCAGTGAGAGGTGATCTGGGAAGGTTTTTTCCTTTTTTTTTTCATAAAGAGGGAAGAGATATATACACATATATAGACAGTTAGATTTCTCAAAGAAGTTTATTTACAAAAACAATAGATCTAATGTAACAGAAAGGACATCTAAGGCAATAACCTCTGCAGGAGGAAAATACAGGTTAGTGACCATGTTAATCTTATGGAGGATTATTATAAACATGTGAGTCACTAACCTGGTTTTATAGCTCAGTCCGTGCCCAAAGAGAGAGGTTGATTTCAGCCGGTCAGCTGGCACAAAGACGCGGTGAGCACCGCCCAGAGAGTCCCAGATGCTGTTGCCCCAGAGGATGGAGAACAGGCAGGAGATCAGAACCGGGCAGACGAAAAAAGGTAGGATAATCCAGAGGGTGGTGTCGAGGACGTGTTCAAGATTCAGAACCAGGAGATCAGAAGTCTGAAGAGGTACTGACGGGAAATCCAGGTCGGTGTCAGGAAGCAGCTCCAAGTTCAGCAAACAGACAGAAACCAGCAGAAGTCCTAAGACAGTTCAGGCAAACAGATCAGATGGGAACAGGCAGGCTCAGTGGTTGAGAGGCAGAACAGGTCAAGATCGGGTAAACAGTAACACTAAGGTAACGCTGGAACACTTCTCACACTGGCTCGAAAATAATCTGGCGGTGATGACTGGTTAGAGGGCTGGATATATAGAGGCAGGAGCCTCTAATCCAGCCAGTCATTAGGGCCACGATCATGAGAAGGATGTGTTTTACTTTGTAAATGTGACTCTCTTGCTGTTAGATCCATGAAATTATTGCTGAATTGCTGCATAGACCGACTAAAATAGACTTGGGGTCTATCTTAGCCAGAGCTACATAAGTCCCCTTGCAGAAAATGGGGATCATCCCCACTGACTTTCAATGAGTGCTAAATGCAAAGTCCATGTGTTCAGGGATTTAGTTAAGAAGAAGACAGTGTCTGGTTATTTTTAGATGATTTGTTTCTTCTATAGCCCCTCAGCCAAGCTGCCTGCATCCAAATTTACATGTCTTAATCTGCTGAGCAACCGGGTCTGTTTATTGGAGAGCAGAAAGGCAAGTAAGTTATGGTGAACTGTTAGGACCAATGGTAACATCCTGCGGTTAAAATGTATTTTTGAGGCAAGTAAGGCCATTGTGGTCTTAACCAGGAAGTGGGATGAGAATTCCAAAAAGTCTCCATAAGAGGCCTGGGGGAAAAAATGGTTTTGGAAGGTTTCAAATCATAATTGCTCTTGCAAAGATTAACAACAGGTCTCTGACTGAAGAAATGAGAGAGGTACATCTGTGGGTTAAGTAGACTGGTGGAGCAAACCACAAGTAGCCAACAGCTGCAGCTTGGGACCTGTTCCTCAGGTTACAGTCACCTAATTGTTTCTTTATGTCAAAGTGATTGAGAGGCCTCCTTGGCCCCAGCAGAAGGAGAGGTTTAAGCTGCAGGTTTTCTACTACCTGTAGCTTACTAAGCATTTTTTATGATATACAGGAAATGATTAATGAATACAAAATCAGAAGTTGAATCAGCAGACAAATTATCAATTTATTTTGAATGGGGGCGTGAGGTTTCTGTCCGTTGTTTCTGGAATAATGATGAATAAACATTTCATTAAAAGATTGTATATAACTTATGCACTATATCAGTCTTACATTTTCTTTTACAAACAGGACTATTCAAAGAAATAGCTGGTCTAGTTCTTCACACCACTTGCACCATGGGTCTGTACAACCAGTTGTCCCTTTCTGTCAGTGACTATATAAGAAATATCTAATTTTTAGTTCTGTTGGTTCCTTCCTACCTTCGTCAATAACATACTTAACATTGAATGGGCTTTGTCCAACAAATGAGAGATCTTTCCAATGTAGTTTGTGTCTCTTCACTAAACCACATGCAGTCTCCATGGTAACAAATACTTTTTCTAATGTTTTAAAGGTAAGACATAAATTGTACCAATCATACATTGCTAAAGAACAATGCACCAATCCCACTGGTTTTCCAACTTACAACCATAACTCAATTATGTTGTTGTATCATAATTGGAAATTATGTTTCTAAGTTAAATGGAACTCATTCTGCATTCTGCCTTCTGAGAATGGCTGAATCATTCTGTTCCCCCAGTCAAATAATGTGTTTCTTCTGTGACATGAAGAGAAAGAACAGTGAGAGCAGAGGAGAGAAGAAATGCATAACAACAAAAAAACTGTCTGAAATGAAAGATTTATTCTTATTGTTAATATTCCCTGAAGAGATATGAACTTTTAAAATTTCCACATACAGTCAAATATTAATGCTTCGAGAGGTTCTTGCAGTGTTTTCAGAAAGACTGGAAAGACTCTGGACTGAAACTTGGTAAAGTATCTTTGGAAATATTACAGCTTTTATGTTATTCATGCCGTTCTGTCAAGAAACTTGTGAAAAAAAACATAAAACTCAAGGAATTATTTCCAGAAGACTTCACACTGTCACTGTTGTATCAATTCTTTATCAAACAGAGTAAAGATTCAGGATATAGAAGTATAAATTCTGATTTCCTGTCTTTAATTTTATAACATTCACACAACACATCAAATGCTTCCTCTCCTTTAGTTTCTGAAATATGCAGCTGAAAAGATAACAAATGCCTGAAAACATAATTTGCTTCACATGTAAGAACAGCTAACAGGCATTTGTCATTTTTCCAACTTGTCAAACTGTGTTCCTAAATCGTCTCATGCACATTTTCTGCAGGCACTCCTTAGATGACAGGTCAAGTCGACGACAGAGAGGAAGTTGTACATTTTCTCACTTTTCCTCTCTGGCTCCTTATTTCCAAATTCAGCTGAGTGCTCCACACGGATCAATAGTAATCCATGGAGGGAGCAGTTTATTTTAGAATGTCTGTGAAGCGTGGTGGGTGACAGGATCCACATTTATTTAACAATATAAATAAATCTCAGTGCAGCTGGAGCCGAGCACACTATGGCATAGAGTGGTAAAAACAAAGAGACCTACACAATATGGAGGCACTCAGAGCACATAAGGCTTAAAAAGAGAAGCTTTTTCATCCTGAGAGGACCGCTGTCGGCTTTGGTGGTCAGTTTCTTACTTTCATTATGCTGACTCCTGTATTAAGTGCAGCTCAAACAGCAGTTTGTAATTGTTTAAAATGTAACTTAATCTAAAGTAAAAGCATAATCCGGGCCCAAAATGTCTCTCTAATAGTTGAGAATACTTATCTCTATAGTTCTTGTGTCAAATGGCTTATTTTCCTATGCTTTCTTTAGCATTACAAAAACAAATGGAGAGAACAGTGGTGTAAAAGTCCATTAAACAACAAACCAAGAAAAGAAGGGAGATAACACATACATGGCTGCCAAATTTCAGGTTTTGCATGTACCTGACTGCAAAAGAGAAGGTTTCAATTTCAACAGATGGCAAGTACATTAGCTAAAGACAAAAAAATTCTCCACACTCTTATATTTGATTTTACTGCCTTTAGCTTTGATTGCAGCAAACATTCAGTATGGCAATGTGATATTGTCAAATCTTTTGACATTGTCTTTTGCAGTGTCACACGATTTATTTCCATCCACTGTTACATCAATTTTTCTCCAAGATATTGCGTTGATAATGGTAGAGTCTGCCCGCTGTACAAAACATTCATAAGGACATCCCAAAGATTCTCAGTGGGGTTTAGGTCTGAACTCTGTTGTGGCTAATCCTTTAGTGAAAATATATCTAATATTACGATATATACCAACTCTTTCAGAATTTGATCCTGGCCAATCTTGGCATTGTCATCTTGGAATGTGCAAGTGCCAACAGAGAGGAAAAAAAATAATTATTCGATAGATTAACCTGGTCATTATTCTTTGAGTACACATTGTTGTTGAACCTGAAACAACTGCTGCAACCCCAGATCATAGGACTGCCAAGGCATGATGGGTGCATCGCTTGACCTGTCTCTTTTCTTACTCCAATGCCTCCACAGCTTTAGAATAGAGTAGATCTGGACTCATCAGACCATTACCTTCTATTGTTCTAACTGCCGCAGGTTGAAAGGGATTCACCAGAGCCACCAACCAGAGCTTCTGGAAGGAGATTGGACAGTTGAATGGGCCAGTCAGAAACAGCGGACAATGTTTCTAATGTTGAAATTCTAGTTTACTAGCCTTCTCAGGTTTAGGGCTATCAAAATGCTTGGTGTGTGATGTCACTGGTGAACCTCATGGGAATCCTTCCAGGTGGATTTGGGGGAATCCTTCTTTGACAGTAAATCGTTGGTCCAGGGGAAAGCACAGGATCAGAACTGTGAGAGCAGAGACAGGCGGAATGATCAAGTAGACAAACTAGAGTTCAGAATCCGAGAGCAGGTAAAGGCTCAAAGCCAGGTGATCAGAGATCCACAGACAATCCAGGGGAGAATCCGAGAGTAAGGTCAGGGTTTACAGGAATGCTGGCTAAAACTCACAGATGACCTGTAATAATCTAGCACTCATAACTGGTCTAAAAGCTGGTGATATTGTCAGGTGAGCAGATAAATCTGATTGAGGCTGATTGTAAACAGGGCAGCGCTCACAGGTGTGTTGCATACTGAATCAGACCATCACTCCAGGAATCATGAAAACATAGCTGTTCATTCCCATTTCCTATCTTTCCCTATCCATGAACCATGTGGAAATGCTTTTACTTTTACTATTAACCATCAACTAGAGTTCTGTTGTTGTTTTTTTAATTCTTTTTAATTTAATTTCACCTTTAATTAATCAACAGACATGATAATTTAGGAATATTATATAACAAAATGTTGGAAATCCTTAGCAGGTTTACTAATCAGTTTGTATTTAAATGACACAGTTTGAGAGGTATTTTTGTAAGTAACTCAGTTTGAATCAAACACTTTCATTGTGCTAAAATGAAATATGCCAACTAAGCTGAACTTCTATGACTGACTCAAACAGGCCAATATAACATGGTTCCTGACGAGACCACTGAAGGGTGTTTTTGTCCAACATTCTGCAATTGAAATACTGCTGTGCTGCTTTCTGATGTGAATGCAGAGCAATCTCATTTGTTGTTTGACCACTTGGTACGACTATTCTCTTCTCTCATCAACACCCAGCTCAGATCATAATTAAAGCTATGATAATAATTGCAAGAAGCTCTGAAATCAATGACATAATTCAACAAACAAATTAAATAGTTTTATCCAATGATCACACCTTAAACTCTTGGGACAGAGACTTGTGTGGCATTGTGTTATTATAGCTTGTCTGCACTTGCTTCTGTAGATCGGTTCTGATATTTGGAAAATCTCACCCCTACATAATTACCAAGTGTAACCCTCTAGTATCCAGCACTGGGACATCAATTCTGAGTGCTACAGGACAGAAAAGAGCAAAGGGAAATTGTTTCTATCTATATGATTATATTAAAAGATCTATATTACTTACCTTAACCATTTCCAGTATATTCTTAATCCCAGCTTAAATATAATCACTCAATAACTCTAAAATGACACCCCAACATTAAAAGAGGTGAATCAGGCTGTAGTCCTTATATGGTCTACAGGTTTTTTTTTTATGGAATGTAATTAAAAATTTCCAAAAGAAGCAAAACCAAAAAAATTTACAATAATTATACTTACGGTATAATTATCCTGTCCCAGAAAAAGGCTGTAGAAAAGGAAAACCTGGTGAATTATGGCAACACTGTGAAACATCTAAAAGTATTATTGTGAAGGGCGAGGTAGGGGGAGTGTTGGCGTAGTGGTTAGAGCAGTGCTCTTGTGCTCTGAGAAGATTGCAAGAACTCAGTTTGATCTCCACAGCCTGCCTGGGTTCCTGAGCAAGGCCCCTAACCTTGCACTGCCTCCCGGGCGCTGCACAATGGCAGCCTACTGCCAATTCTTCTTTCTTTCAGTTCTTAGTAGACGATGTGGCGGCCAGGACATTAATGTAAACTAAAATCTGCATAGCAGTGAAAAACCAGACCTGATCCTGTAAAGCAGGGAACAGCTGGCATGGATGGCTTGAAGCTGCCTAGATGTTCAGGCAGGACTTGAAGCTGCCGTGTTACCAGAGGATTAGAGAAGGAACCACTGTTGCAAAAGTACCAGAGACATGCAAGATTAGAAAACAACAAAGAGAAAAGGGCCACATCAGAATGATGCCGTAGAGGGGAAAAGATGGATGGATTTTCCTTTAAAGGCCACTATGGTGATATGGATGTTACATATATATATATATATATATATATATATATATATATATATATATATATATATATATATATGTATATATACATATACATATATATACAAGTATTTAGTTTTATATCCTTTAATAAGTAAATATTTATCATTTACCTTATTGTTTAACATCCATATCACTATTTGCAACTGCTAAGCAGCCAACATTTCCTTTTAATTATAAGGTTATTGTCATACTTAACCACATTTAATATATAGTCAGATAAAGGCTAAATTCAACAGATGCTAAATCCTATAATAACCTCTCAGGATTGTAAAATATTCAAAGAGATGCACTGGTGGTGCAGTGGGGGAAAATGCTAAATGTAGCTGCACAGCCGCACAGGAGATGACCACTCCAGTGTCTGTGTGCTTTCTGCCAGTCAGAAGGACAGTCATACCCCCAGCAGCAATACCCCTTTATTCTTAGCGATGAAGCCAGCTGCAGAGCTTCCCTCCTTCATTGCTGTATAATCACCTCTTGTGACAACACCCATGGCTTCCCAAGGGTCTAACTATCTCCCAAATACCCTCACACCAAAAGATAAAGACATTAGAGATTATGGGATTTGGAGTAAGCTGCATCAGCGGTGTAGACCGAGATAGAATGGGAATGCCCTGGAAGTTCGGGATCCCTCTGGCAGATACCATCAGATGACCCCAGTAGTGTGGTGGGGCTGAATAAAACTGAGCTTGGCATGACCCTGGGCTAGCCAGTTGGGTTTGATGTTTTTCCACAACTAAGCTGCCTAAATATAATGAAAAAGAAAAAAATATTAGCTCTTTAAAACATAGCAGGGAGTCTAGCTATATGTAAGACTAGTCTGTATAGTGTTGTTGGGTGAAATTAACTCACTTAGACTGATACAGAACATAAGACTGCCAAAGTGTCGAACAAAAGGTCAGTAAGAAGATCCTTTATGCAATAAGTCATCTCCACAAATCTATTAACTGGTTTTGCCCCTCTCTATTATTGTCTCTCACATCCTTCTCCTCCCAGTTTTTCCTCGCTCACTTGCTGTCCCTGAGTGGGATGACTCATCTATGAGGGAGAAGAAAAGAAAGGAGAGGAGGTGTATTTGCACATATGTCTATGTTTCTGTCTAAGCGTGTGTTGTGTCATTCCTCCCGAGGTGCGTTGCCCTTCACACTCCTTCTCAGCTTCAAGTCAGCCTAGCTGTTGGGGGTGCAAGCTCAAAAGGTATGCTGTGTGCAAAAACTCCTTATGTAAATATTCCACCAAATTCTAGTCGGTGAAAATATGTGCATTTAAGAATATCACTATCTAAAACAGAACATACCTCTACTCTGGACTCCAAAATTTGACCATAGAAGAGAAGGAGGTAGCCTGCAAAAGTTTTACAGTTTTTAACTGCCCAGACTCGTAAATGGAAAAACCACAGTAAGTTCATTATGAAACAATTTCTGTTCAGACAGTTGCACCTCCATCTTTTTGGGAAAACAGCATGATTCTGTTTCAGACTTCCCTCTCCTGCTCCCTAGCTTAAACTAGGTAGAGGGCACCTTTCCAGACCCTTTTTCCTTTAGCTCTTATACTCAGGTCAAAGGCTTGCTCTAGCACCTCTGCTGGTTGGAACAACATTGTTCTCCTTCCTCTTTCCCAGTATCTAAACAGTGGCTCTGTTGGAATTTATGGGCTGCATCCTCCAAGGACGCGGTCTACCTAGACTGGATCATTCGAAGTCCGTGACAATAAGGAGACCGGAAGTGTTTTGGCTGTGAATTCAAACAGGTCTACCCTTCCGTGGGTTTTACCGCCATATGCTCTGTTGCTTCGCAACCGTGAAAGTTGACACACAAAGCAGGAAAAGAATGAATACCGCAGTTTTTAAAAACGGTTGTTTATTTATTTCTTTTTTATTGTAAAGTGAACAAGGACATTAACAAGAATCCAGAGTGGAATACAGATGCCAACCACCGGCAACATGAACAAATAAAATCAAATGTAATGATAGAAACCTTAGTCAGTTAAATAACATGCTGCTGTCATTTTGCACATCTCTGAAGTTGCTGCTATTTTCAAATATCCAGTACTGTTAAAATGTCCATAGCTGTAGATTGGTTATTTATTCTCCAGGTGCACAGTTTTATATTGTTAAAACACTTTACAGAATTTTATTGTTTATATTTAAACTCTCCCCTATTATGTTATTCTTATACATTTTGCTATGGTCCTCATTTGTGTGACCATTTTCAATAATCTTTCTGCTGCATTAAATTTGCCCATAGACATTTTCTATTCTATTCTATAAAAGGGGTAGAAAGATATAAGTAAATCTAAACAATGTATGTATAAAAAATATATATGCAAAATCTCTAATATTCAACAACAAAAAATACTTAGTTAAGCATATTGTGCAAAACGGCAATAAAAAAATTAAACTCCTATCAGATGTATAGTCCCCACACTGCAGATATATTAGAATCTGTCCTTAAATTACAGCCAAACCCATTTACATTGTAACAGATAAAACCTTTAGAAACAAACCAAACATTACCACCACATATCTGACTCACTAAGCATTAAAACAACTATTTTCATTCATTTCAGACCAAACTATTCACATACTTTAATTATATTAAACTGAACTTCAAATTTTCCCCACTGTTCGGCAACAAGTCACCTTTCCTCTGATCACAGAGCAGCTGGCTTGCTTGGTCTCGCAATGAATCCTGGGAAAACCAAGGATACCAAGGATACCTCGGACCCGTCCTTCAAATCGGGCAAAAAGAAGGACGCATTTTAAGGCCGCATAACGAAGAGTCTTGGAATCCGATCAGACCTCGGCGCCTTGTTATGACATAATCGTCCTTCAGATCTGGCCTTCTGAGCACGCATCCCATGAATTCAAACAGGGCCTAGATGTTATGATCTTGGCACTGATGACTGGCTTAATTTGTTATTCCATTCACCTGTCTAACCTTGCCCAGTTTCTTATCACTGCTCATCTGATCCACCTGCTCCTGTCTCTATTTAAGGTGCTTGCATCCACTCATCAGGATGAGATTATCTTGTTCTCACTAGCCAGTGGTTAGTGTTTTTAGCGTACCTGAGTGTTTATAATTAACTGATCCTGGCCTATTCTGCCTCTCAAACACTGAGCCTCTCTGTTCCCATCTGATCTCAGTGATGAGACTGTTTTAGTGTACCTGAGTGTTTCTGATTACCTAATCATGGCCTATTCTGCCTCTCAACCACTGAGCCTGTATGTTCCCATCTGAATGGTTTGCCTGAACTGTCTTTGGAATCCTGAACCTCTGAGCCTGTCTGTTCTCATCTGTTTGCCTGACATGGATTCAGACTCCTGGACCTCTGAGCCTGCATTTTCCTGTTCTGATCTGTTTGCCTGATCTGGCTTAGGAATTTCTGGACCTCTGAGCCTGCCTGTTCCTGTTTTGATCTGCATGCTCGACCTGGCTTTGGCCTCCTGCATGTTCTTAGGGCTGCAGCATCTGAGACATCCTGGGCGGTGTTTGTTGGCTGCCCACCACCTGGTTCCTACCTCATTCTCTAGGCATTAACTGAACTTGTAAGCCAGGTTAGCGACTCGCGTTCATGATATTCCTCCATTAGATTTACGTGGTCACTAACCTGTGTTTCTCTCTTGCAGAGTTACCAGCCCCTGACACCATAGCTACTGCAGATCCGCAGCCCGCCGTATTAATAAATTATTTTTGAATAATCCCACTGTCTGTCTTGCTTGAATACTGAGTCATGACACAGTAGGCTGTTCATTGCTTGTTGGTGAGAACTCCTGTTATGCTGCTCCATGCCAAATACCCATTGTTTCTTGTTTCATGCTTTAATTTCCTCATCTCTACTTTGTGTGAGTATTTATTCTTTCTTACTCAACAGCTTTTAAGTTCATCTGGGTGCTCCATAGCTTCTGTTGGCATTTCTGACAAAATCTGTGTTCCACTAATATTTGTTAAAATGAGGAAGTAATGTCCCCTAAAAAAGCTGTTGCGCCTCGGGGGCCTCCTCACGGTCCTTTTCCTGGGAGCAAGTTATTTACTACTCTTGACTCAAACTGGGTAAAACCATATAAAAAGGACTATAAAACAGAAGTAAAAAAATAACAGAGTTTATTCCAGATCAGGTCATTACAGAACAGAGAAAAATGCTTGGAGCTTGCACAGCTGTGGGCTCAAAAATCACGTCCGCGAGCGTCCGGCAAAAATTGAGCCCCGAACAAGGTCATCACCTGCTTCTTATAGCTCATGAGTCTATGTGTTGCATCATGTTGATGTTTAGCTGTCCGTATCAGAAACTGACACGCCATCCATGTCTTGAACTTCATGCAGATTGCCTCTATGCCTCAGGGTTACAGATAGCTCTCCTCTATCAGTCCGGCTCCAAGATGTGCCCATATCCTGTGTATTTTTAAAGACATGAAGGCTGTCCTGATTAGATGACCTCCGTACACACAGTGACATCCAAAATGTGAAGGAAGGCCTTCTGCTCTGTCTAATCTGGCTAACAGAATGACAATGCACATGATGTAGAAATAATACACCTAACATACTCTAAAAGTCTTTAACTTCATGAGTGGGTATTTCACTGTCCAATGTCTTTTTGAAGCAAGGCAGGTATCTTTCTTTTGTTTTTATTTCTTTCTCCTTGATGGCCAAAATAAAGCACCTATGAGTAGAGCTGGGAAATAGAGGAAAGAGACTGCATTAACTCTAAATTTGTATTTTCAGGAAAAGGTTGGTACTAACATTAGCACTAAAGATAAGGCTAAACACAAGCCTGGTCATAATTCTTAAATTTATCTATAACAGAAGACTTAAATTCCGGTGTCCTTGACCTTTTTAGATGTGGTGTTTCTTCTACACACCTGATAAAAAATGACTAAAATGGCTAAATAAAATGGCTAAATTACCTTCTCAGCATGTAGTCAAGTCATCAAGGGTCCTGCAAATGATCTGATTATTTAACTGAGTTGTGTGGAAGAAGCATGAGGAATGGATCCTTATCTAAATGCTTTTATTTTACAGTCTCTCTACAGAATGAACGCAGTATCAGTTGACATCAAAGTAGGCAACAAGGGTTCTTATTAGAAATATAAAGAATGAATACTGCAGATGGGAGACATGTTATTATACACAGTTACCGTATTCAAAGAAGTTTGTCAATACAAAATTCTGCCTGTATACATTTCACAGAGATGCCGGATAACAGATACTTGAGTGAGTGGGGATTAAACTGAATGAGTCAGGTAGATTTTAATTATTAAAGTGCTCAGCAGGTAAAGGCTGGCCTTATGAAGTTATGTTTGTATAGATAAACTGCACAATGGGGCAGAAAACCTGTGGCTGCCAGAGATGATGGCCGTTTATATTGCAAGCAAGTTGGATGGCATTAGTAATGAATTTCTGGTGCATCAGAAGTAAAAAGGATAACTGTGCATGACAGCTATATGGATATAATGCTTGGCAGGCCTGTAGAGGAAGTTAGAGTGGATCTGAAACCAGAAGCTTAACAGTGAGAGATACCTGCAGAAAGGTGCACAAAGCGGGGGAAGAAGAAGAAAAAAAGAACAAACTACAATAGCCTGTGGCATCAGAAAGTGCCATGAATGGATGCATGGTTAAAGAGAGTTGAGGAAATGTACTCTGAGCATCATGGGGAGTCCGAGAGCAGACAGGGCTCAGAACAGCATGACAAACTGAGAATATTTTAGCCTTATGTTAAAAATAGAGAGGATACCTGCTTCCTGAAGCCAAACTGTGAAGTGGCTCCAATAAAAGGGGCCTGATAGCTCAAGGCTCCACTTCTCATTCCAATTTTGGAAAATGATGGGAACCAAAACAAAAACAAAGACCCCGCAGTTTGCAAATTGATCTGTTTGGATAATGAAACCAGTCCCATAATCCATGTAGCAGAGATGGATCAGGGCAAAAAGTTCGTCCATTACAAAAGACTGTTAAATAACCCCTCAGCCTCATAAAAGAAAAGACTGGACACCCTATAAAAGATGCTTTTTTTGCTCATTGGTTTGTCTTATGTTTAGTATAAATGCATTTCTGAAGGGTGTGTTGGTCAAACTTATATTTCAGAGAGCACTGTAAGGACCATGTTCTTGATTTCTTTAGTGCATTTTAAAACAATTCATCACCACCAAGTTTTTATTTGTTGCAAAATATGATGTTTTCTCCAGCCTTGAAGAAAGACACCCCATCTCTTGACCTACAGCTGATGGAGCATGGTGTCACACAACTTCTAGTAATTAGGCTCTTCTTTACGAAGGTTGAACGTAGAGTGAGATTTCTGGCAGCAGAAAAACAAATTGCCACGACTGAAATATTGATAAAAAGAAACAGGTGCTGTCACTGTGCAGATTAACAGCTAGCAAGTGACTTAGTGAAGGATAGGCTGCTACTCAAAGGGCTAGACCAATTAGGTTTACTCAGACACACATAAATAAAGCAAAATGCCACTTTGGCCACCAGTTTCATAACGGAACAACCGTATAACATAGTTAAAAGTTTAGGAAGCTAGTTTTGCATGATATAGGAAACCTTTAGAGGTATAGGGAAGGATTTCCCCAGATTTTTGAAAAGACCTGTTCTCTCCATTTAAAAAAAAATAATGCACATGCACAACTCTGTACCAGCTCACGAGAGGCAACACCATTTAAACAAGTGCAAGACTATGCACAAGCCCATTTTTCCTCGTGCACACTCTTTTTAAAAGTTGCCATTTGCATCGCTCAAACAAGCTCACTTGTAGAAGATTTGCAATTTCAGTGACTGGTTGAAACCGTACTTCACCACACATATTCGCCTGAAAGTGCGCATGCGTAGAATAAGACAGCTACCACGGGACAAGCACATAGGATGGCCTTATGTAAACATTTAGCCAGAATGATTGACACTTATTTTTATGATCCACCCAGAAAAAGAACATCCTACCCTATAACTTGAGGCAACTTTGTGTTAATGATTACCCTATGAAACAACTTTCTGCTGTCAACAGTGTTGAACATTAGTAGCTCCATGTTTCATAGATATATGAAATAATGTCATAATATTCAAGTTTTGAGGATTAAACTAAGTGCTTTACTGACACACTCTGTCTGTTAGTTATTATTTCTGATTCCAGCTTTAATTTTTTTAATAGTTTCTTCTTGAATTTTGCAAGAAATAAGACGTTTTCTTTCTTATTGTCACAATGGGGTGGAGGTTTGACAGAACCCAAATGCAGACACTGAAACTGAAGTGGTTTCTTAAAGATTTAATAACAAAAAGAGTAACAGAAGCAAAAATCCAAAAACATAAATACACAAAATCTACAAAAACTGAGAACTGAGAGGAATTCTCACAACAAGGGGGCAAAGATATGATGACAAATCCGCAACAGTGACCTAGCAGGAGGTGCATATATGGGAGAGAAACAAAGACGAGGCTAATCAGCAGATTGAGAGCAGATGTAAACAGAGGAGTCTAGAAAGGAAAGAAAGTCGAGAAAGGAGACTGACACAAGAGGGAAACAGAGTGTAAACAAGAAATACCTAAGAACTCAAACACATCCAGAAAACACAACAAAATAGTAATTAAATAGTAAACCAATAAAATTAGAAAACAAAGAAAAGCATGCATCAAAGTGAAACTGAAAACTCAAAAAGAAAACCCAAAAAGAAACAAAAGTGTGACACTTATATTAAGACAGACTTTCTTTACATTTGTATGTGTATTACAGATGTTGGAAAGTATCAGATCTTCTCGTTTCTTGACGCCTGTTTATTTTATGCAGTGTCCACAGTTCCTGTGCAGCTGTGGCTGCTGGAGGCCAATCAGTCCAAATACTTGGCATTGAAGCTTGATCTGACTGGACTGCCTCAGAGCTGTCCAAAGAAACAGACCCAAAGGGTGGAAAAAAGAGAAGACACTAAAGCTCAAAGTGTCTCAGACATTCAAAGGAAAGAGATTTTATGAAACGCTCGGCTTTCATTTGCGCAGACAGGTCTGCATCTGTGTGCTCCTGCCAAATCCACCATGCGCAGTGCATGAGATCTATGCCAAGCTCATCATGGAAAAGTAAATAAAGGAGCAGCAAAGCATCCCTAACGACAAACCAGACGCTCTTTGTGCACGTTAACAGCCACAGATATTGGCTAATATGCACAACCATCCGGCATTTGAAATTCTTTGTTGCACAAGGATCCACATGCCAAACACGGTGAGACACAAGAAAAGCAACAAGCTGCGTGCAGCACTCCAGACTGCTGTTCTGTCATTTCCATAAATACTCTTAAAAGGTGCAGGCAAAACCATGGAAGGGTGAGATTGCCTCTTGGCTAGAAACCCACAAAAAAACAAGCTCTTTTCTCTTTCAAGAGTCTGTGGAAGAGGATGACCCACTTAATCGAACAATTTCAAATAGCTGAATTCATGTGTGTTTGTGGGGGTGTGCATGGTGTGTACTGGCATACACAAGAGTAAAAAGGCCTCCCAGTGCCTGAAGACAAACAATAAACAAAACCAACAGGCCCACAGTATTGAACAGACATGCCCTGTTGACTGTCTTGCAGGACTGTCACACACAGAATGTGTGTGTGAGGTTGGGGGGTGCTGCTGAATTTTTCAGTTTTTAATTTCTGTCTTCTGTACAGGGGTGTACAGGAGTAGCATTTGTTTCCATCAAATTCTAGATATAAACTATTAAGGTAAAAAAGCCCTGAATCGTTTCCTTACAGTAAAATCTACCAAAGAAATTACAGTAAACAAGTTTCAGTCAAACACATTCCAGTCAGCCAACCAGTGTATTGTAAAAGTATCCATTAATCATAGAATTTTTTTTTTTCATCCACATCCTCAAAAATCAATCATCAACAAAATCAAAAAGTGCTTGAAAGCCACCTATTCTAATAATACGCAAATTTTATAGGGTGTAAACCTAAAGAGGCCTTCATTTTAAACTTACAGTGTTCTAAAATTTTGGGGTTAATTTGTTTTTTTGTACAATCTCAACAACAAGAACTGAATATGGGTCACCTCCTCCCCCTGGCTGTTTTTAGCAATGGGTGCTGCAAAGGTATGCCCAGATCTGCTTTGGTTGTGAAATATAAAAGGAACGCAGAGAGCATAATTAATAAAAGAAATATTTTGTGTTGTCCTTTTCCATCTAAAGAAAAATTAAGAAAAAACCTAGGTAACATATTTGCACATTTTATAGCCCTGTGGCCTTGCTGTAAAAAGGTCCTGGGTTAGAAAACTGGCTGAAGGCCTACCCTTGGACATTTGTATTCTCTAAACACCCCAGCTTCCTCCCACAGCCCAAAACCTTACTGTTATGTTGACTGATGACACTAGATTGCCCTTAGGTTTGGATGGTTGTATGTTTCATACATATACATATATATATACATATATATATATATATATATATATATATATATATATATGTATGTATATACAGTATATGTATATTTATATACATATACATATATATATATACATATATATGTATATATATATATATATATGTATACATATATATACATATATATATATATATATGTATATATATATATATATATATATACATATATATATATATATATATATATATATGTATATGTATATAAATATACATATATATACATACATATACTGTATATATACATATATATATATATATATATATATATATATATATATATATATATATATATATATATATATATATATATATATATATATATATATATACATATATATACATACATACATATATATATATATATATATATATATATGTATATATATATATATATATATATATATATATATATATATATATATATATATATATATATATATATATGTATATATATATATATATATATATATATATATATATATATATATATATATGTATATACATATACATATATGTATAAACAAAAAAAACTGTTTTCTCACCCCTCGTGGGGTGGTATGTGTCATCCTCAAGCTCGGGTCCTCTACCAGAGGCCTGGGAGTTTGAGGGTTCTGCGCAGTATCTTAGCTGTTCCTAGGACTGCGCTCTTCTGGACAGAGACCTCTGATGTTTTACCAGGAATCTGCTGTAGCCACTCTCCCAGTTTGGGGGTCACAGCCCCCAGTGCTCCAATTACCACTGGCACCACTGCTGCTCTTACTTTCCACATCTTTTCTAGCTCCTCTTTCAGCCCTTGGTATTTCTCAAGCATCTCGTGTTCTTTCTTCTTTATGTTGCTGTCGCTTGGGACCGCCACATCTATCACTACTGCCTTCTTCTGCTGTTTATTGATCAACACGATGTCTTGTTGGTTAGCCATCACCTGTTTGTCAGTCTTGATCTTGAAGTCCCATAGGATCTTAGCTCGGTCATTCTCAACTACCTTAGGAGGTGTCTTCCTAAGGTAGTTGAGAATGACCGAGCTAAGATATATATATATATATATATATATATATATATATATATATATATATATATATATATATATAATATATCACGAAGCACATCTCTTTTTTTTGCCCTCAGAAGAAGTTCACATATATGCTTATTTAACAAACATTAAACCTTCTCAAATGCTTTCCATTTCCTTACTATGACAGACTGATAGTTACAGTATAGTGTTAAGTGCAGCTACATTGAAAAGGCCTGACCCTAGCGGCAGCACTGAGCATCTGTACATCCCTGTAACCTTTCTGAGTGTCGCTGCCTTTGTTCGCCTAATGTGTCCCACACAAAGGAACTTTTGACCATCAACAGAGAAGGAAGCGAGATAGAAGGGAGGAGATGAATTGACAAAAGGAACAGGCGTCGGCTGGAGGTCTGTGCTAATGGCCCCCGCGCGTTTAGTAATTAGCAGCAGTGTCAAGAGACACGAGGGGGGAGGTCAAACAACAGGCGTAAGGAAAACAGGCCATACAGATGAAGGAAAACCAGCCAATTGGAGAGAAGGAGACAGAAGAAGATGAGATTAGGTGCCAGTTAAGAGACAACTGGGGAGGCAAACTTCTAAAAAAGAGGCTCCCAATGTCTGATCAGTAATTTATCCTGTGCCATTATGTGTTTCTCCTCCATATGTGCAAGTATGTTTACAGTTTAAGGAAGGAGAATCCAGATTATTGTATCTGTGGACTTCCCTTTGTGAATGGGAGTTTAAACACCACAGGGACGACAATGACCAGCAGAGCTCATGTTTTCATCTGGTTCTTAAGCAAACTCTGCTTGGATTAATATAAAAGACAGATTACTCAACTATACTGGTGGTGTGTAGGAAATATACATGTAACTTAATTCAATCACATTATTCAAGACATTTGATCCTCCCACGTTACAATCAGCTAAGTGGTAATGGCAGCATACGGCTCTAAAGCAATCATGTGAAGTAGAGGCATACAACTGTCAGACATAGCTACCAGTGAGTGAAACTGAGAGATTTTTTCCTATAAATCAAGCTAATGAAAGGAAGATATACATTTAAAGGCTTATATTAGAGTGGGATATATGAGCAGCAGTGATGGGACTAACGGCATTGAATGTAACGGCGTTACTAACGCCGTTACATTGTTTTAGTAACGAGTAATCTAACTAATTACTTTGACTGTAACTATAACGCAGTTACCATTGCAGACACCCCGTTACTGCGCGTTACTCAGGTCGCACAATGAACCTTTATTCATGATAGGATTCGTGCGCAGCTGCGTGAAGCTGACACCCCACCCACGTCAAAAAACTCTGCAAATAGACTGAATGGTTAGTGCAACGTTAGTGCAGATTTGTGCAGAAAAAAATATTGTTTGTGCTACTTTTGTTTAAGAGATATTAAAGATTATTTTTTTAGGTCATCCATAGGTGCGCGCCTTGTCATGAGAGAGGGGGGGGTGAGAATGGCTGATGTATAGTGAGATTCCGTCTGTCAGTTGGGTAGGTGGGTGTTTCTGCTGGCGGGTGTTAACGTACAGCACACACAGAGAGATGGAGAGTGAGGATGACTCCAGCAGCAAAACAGCGTTTTCCACATGG
This sequence comes from Cyprinodon diabolis, assembly GCA_030533445.1. NCBI lineage: Eukaryota > Metazoa > Chordata > Actinopteri > Cyprinodontiformes > Cyprinodontidae > Cyprinodon > Cyprinodon diabolis. The sequence continues at coordinate 29,652,491 of CM060076.1, forward strand.
AAATACAGGTGTTACGTCGAGCTGCGTTTCCCCATCAGATACGGTTTCCTCTGCACTTCCTCTGCGCACAGCGCAGGCGGCACGAGTCACCGCGCAAGCGACAGGAAACGCGCATGCTCGCTAAAGGCGCGCACCAGTCGCCCTGTGCTCGCGCCACAGGAGAACTATGGAGAGCGTGAACGATCAAATGATTAACCTGACAACAGCCAGAAATGATAGCCTATATGGAGAAAGGGAGAAATATGGATGGATGGATTGATGGATGGATGGATGGATGGATGGATGGATGGATGGATGGATGGATGGATGGATGGATGGATGGATGGATGGATGGATGGATGGATACTCTGCCTTCTCAACCTACTGTATTTTTTATTTTAAACATTATTTGATGGCCTTTGTGGCAGGGATGGAGATCCATATTTTATGTCACACACAGAGTATACATCTAGATAGATAGATGGATAGATAGATAGATAGATAGATAGATAGATAGATAGATAGATAGATAGATAGATAGATAGATAGATAGATAGATAGATAGATAGATAGATAGATAGATAGATAGATAGATAGATAGATAGATAGATAGAAATATAGATAGATAGATAGATAGATAGATAGATAGATAGATAGATAGATAGATAGATAGATAGATAGATAGATAGATAGATAGATAGATAGATAGATAGATGTTACAGTATCTATAACAACCCAAACACACAGGATTTCAGAATTAGACATCCCCAGTTATTAATTTCACCAGATCTTAATGCCCTGTTAAAAAACTTCACATGGCGTTCCCCCCTGATGTCATTTACATTGAGTTGCAATAAATGCAAAACTCTCTGCAGGTTCTTGTCTTTGTCGTCCGCTCTGTTCAGCTGGCTTTGGAAACACACCGCGAGAAGGTGGGGGCTGGGTGGTGAGGGTTACGGGGGCGAGAAACGCAAAAGTAACGCAATAGTTACTTTTACTAGTAACTAGTTACTTTTATTGTGGAGTAACTCAGTTAGTAACTCAGTTACTTTTTGGGAGAAGTAACTAGTAACTATAACTAATTACTTTTTCAAAGTAACGTGCCCAACACTGATGAGCAGTATGGATAGTTTACCAGGGTGGTATAACTGAGTACCTAGCAGGTAGAAATGATAACTTATCTGTAATTTGATGCCCAAACAAGTGTCTTTTACTTGTTTATTTTATTTTCTGATGGGGCATACAGCACATGTGTTTGGAAGAAGTAGTACCTGCCAGTTTTTATTGGATGAATTCCAGCGGAGTAGGTGCTTTGCTTTCAAAAACTTGGAGGACTACAATCTTAATTAGCATCCTATAATATACGACAATGCAACTTCTATAAACCCTGATATCGTTTTTGTTTTCATAAATTAAATTAAATGCAAATAGCTGTTTTATCTGAGGCTGTTGAAACACACTTAGAGACAATAGACACTTTTTGTGTCTATGGTCTCCTTGTGCCCATGGGTGTGAGCGGCTGTATCGGCATCAGTGTAAGTCAACGTGTTTGCAATAAGGGATGGACATCAACAGGGCAGCTTGATGAGTGAACAAGGCAGATCAGTCAAAGACTTAGAGCTCCGCTTCCCAGCGGAGAATACAGACAGGCTTTGATGTTGATGTGAACAAATAAAAGGAAGCCAAAATGAGTGGAATGAAGCATTATCTGCAGCGGAGAGGCCCTCCCATGGAACCAGGCCTGCCCGCTTTGCTTCCAATCAGGAGGGTGAAGGGGGATTGACGAAGACGGGCTGAGAGAGGAGCACGCGTGCGAGGGAGAAAGACACAGAATCCTATTGATTGGACTCTTGTGCTATATCCAAACACTGCAGTATTCTATATTTGCTTGTGTGTGCAGCCTCTGTCAGAGGACATTTGGGTAATGTCCACTTTAACACTGCTAAAGGCCATGAGAACAGGATCTGAGTGTGCTAGAAAACACTTTACTCAGTCCATTTTGTTGTATTCTGTGCAAAGTTTGAATCTTCTTCAACTTTTCAAAGGCAAAATATCTTTATTATTGTTTTGAAATCAATTAATACCAGGATCTGGCCTCTCTACACTGTAAACTAACAAAGCTGTAAGGTTTTTGCTAAAAATGTAAATGGACAAAAACACTTGCCTGGTTCCCTGAATTAAGGAGAAAAGAATAGCTGCTAATAAAGGAAAGAAATCTATTTTCAAAACTTATATATATAAAAAAAAGAGTTCTATGAAGCCCATCTATCCTGGACATAAATACATGAAAATTTAAAGGCAGAAGGATTTTTTTGTAGTAGTAGCTGACACTTTCAATTTCTATTGTGGTGGCTGTGAAAACTGGGTCAGGCCCACTGCTACAAAGTGAATACATTTGCTCCCAGCAGAGAGAGCAAGCAATTCAGAGTGGGCTTTCTTAGCACGGATGACCCTCAGGAAAGACTTTTGGATGTTTTGATAAACAGGATGTAAACTAAATCACATCTAAAAATAATGTTTTAGAAAGTGTTTTGGTAAGTGTCCATATCAGTCTGTATAATGTTTCCTGATTCCACCTGTTGGTTCACAAGCTTGTATTTCAAGAGTGGTTGCAGGTACTTTCACAAAAAAAAACCCCCAAAGTTATAGTTGAGAGATATACAGATTTACTTTCACTTGCTTGACTGTTGCAAATCATTTTTTAAATCCTATTGTTGATTAGGGATTTCCACAGATAGTTTGTTTCTCCATTTTGTTAATCATTGTTGTTAAAGTCTTTCAACATATTGTGTCATAGTCTTACTTTGTGTTTAACTTTGATCTGTTTGTTTCATTAGTTTATTTCCTACTTTGTGTTTCTAGATATATTTTAGTTCTCAGGATTTTCTTTGTTGTCTTCTGTTGCCCTCTTTAGTGTGTTCCTTTTCCCTTAGCTTCCTTGTTGTCTCCACTCACACCTGCTCTTTATCAGCTTGTTAGTCCTGCCTTTGTTCAGTTAGCCATATATACTTTCCCTCTGCGGTCACTCTTTGTTGCTTCCTTGTCGTCGCTGGTTCTTTGTTCGCTTTTGTCGTCATACCTTGTCTTACCCTGGCTCTTTCTGATTGTTTTCCCCTGATGTCTCCGTGTTTCTGGTCTGTGTGATATTTTAAGTTGTATTTTTGCCTCAATTGTTTTTCGTTTACTAATTAAACTGCAAGAAATCACCCCAGCCTCTCTGCCTCTGCATTTGGGTCCTCTAAACCACAACCAAACCCTGACATATTGGGCATTTTGAATTGAAAAAGATTCCTGGATGGGAAGCGAAACGTCTTCAAACTTGGAAACAGAGTCCAGTGGATTGTTTATTTTTCTTTTTTTTTTGGAACATATTTGTGTAATTTTTTCCATGTTTAAATCTAGCTCCCTCTGAACCGTCTGTTTATTAGTCTTCCTCCTCTAGTCTCCCTGCTTTGTTTCTTTCATGGCTTTTTGAGTCCTTCTAATTAATCTCAACCGGCTCGACAGAAATAAATATCCTTGCTTTTCCTAAGTCTATGCTGCAATCTTTCAGTCTAAGCTACTTGTCCACTCACCTGGATCTCACGCCAACCTAGATCTCTTCCTGAAATGCAGCGTGTCTTTGAGATGTCAACTCTGACTGTCATCCACCAGGATCAGAAGAATCAAAAAAAAGAGGACCATTGCAGATATAAGAAATAAAATCCGTCAGTAGAATGAAATTAGATAAAACAGTACACATGAGCTAAGATGTTGAATTTTTATTTTTTTTTGTCGAATGAGTGATTGTCAGTGGGGTACCTGGGCCTTCTTAAAGAAGCTAGTAGCGGATGTAAAGAAGCTGTTATGTGGTTCACCACTCAGATCTCTTCTCTCCCTCTTAACTTTTTTTTTTTTTATCCCTGCAAAAATAAAATAAGACATTTTCATCAGCAGCCTTTTGCATATTTCCGCAAGTTTACTTCTGTTACAATCAAGTTTACAAGCAACTTTACAATCATCTTTATTTTGTTGACATTTCGGGTCAGATGATTGTTTACACACCGTGCTACAAAGCAGTAATCCAGCTCTCTGTATTCAGCTTGTTGTCCATCTTTAATGCACCCCACGATTGCAGAGTCATCTGAGTATGTCTGCAGATGACAGGACATGTCTGAATCTCTCAGAAGAAAAAGGAAGAGTGAGAGTACTGCCCCTTGTGGTGGCATTATTAGCACCTTGCTAAAGTGATAGAATAGATTAAAAAAAAATTATCTTGATTTTCTTAATAAGGTAAAGATAACACTTGTCAACTCTTTAAATAATTGAGGGATCAAGAATTGACAAAGAATTGAAAAAAAGACATCCCTGAATAAACTTTAAGCAAGTTTTACTTATTATCTCTACATTCAATATAGCGAGCAAAACACCACAAATAAGTTTAAAGAAAAGTTGATGGAAGTTTGGTAGTTTTCATAACGTTGTTTATCTAAACTTGGTAAATCTGAAACCATTAGAGGAAATAATACAAGACAGTAAATCAGATAATGGATTATTGAGTGCAGCAAAGAAGTTCCTTGTAAACGTACACCTCTGATGCAATTAATAATTAAAGATAAAGCATTAAACCTGCAGGATGATATCAGAAAATAAAGGATGTCAAACAGACTGACAGTTATATGAAGCTTTCAAAAGGAAAATGTTGACTTTTAACTTTTCAGCAATGGAATTCAGTCAGTGTGTGAAGTCCTAGGAAGCCTAGCTGAAAGGCATTTTACTAAATATGCATTCTTTAATCCCCTATATGGTCAACTGCTTAAAAAATAAATAAATAAATTATATAAAAACAATCTAATTCAAGCGTTCTTTATCAAAGCATCTCTCAGTCTAGGAGATAATTCCTGTTTATGTACCAGCAAAGATTTAGCTACATCTAAACATCTAAGCATGCGTAATTTAACACATGTGGACCCTTAAAGTGCCCAAGCAGCTTGATCTGTCTACCTCAGTAAGAGCTGAGATGTTTGACATTTTCTGCTCTCTTTTGTTTGCTACTTTTTTGCTTTAATATCTTCAAACATTTTCTCTGGGTTTCTCTGAACTTATGCTGTGGAACGCTGAGCTTGACCGTGGTTTTGGTTTATTCATGAAATTCAACGAGGGAGGCCTTTGATGTCCATGAATAATTTAAAGGCAACATTTTTCCCCATTTGCTGAAAAAAATAGTTCCCAAAGTTTGCTAAATACCTAACCTTTTTCCATGTTTTGTTTATTTCTTGGCTGCTTCAAACAGTGTGGTAGTAAAGCTTGCTGAATTCAACAACACATCATTTGGGGTCAGTGCTGTTGACGTGTTTTAGTTGTGAGACTTTTATCCCAGAGACCAGAGAGGTACTGAACAGTCCCTTGCGAAATGTGTTTTAGTGTTTCAGAAGACACCCAAAGAGAAACAGAGGGGAGGGTGGTGGTCTGCCTTCAACAAAGGGTAGGCGTTAGATTGGGATTAAAAAAAAGTTGTAATTATGTTTCTGCTTTAACAATCTATGTTTTATGGGGTTCCTGATTAAGGCGTTTTTAAACGATTAGTCCCTAAATACCACAGATTTAATCAGCACACTTCAAATAAACATGTTGTTTTGTGAATAGCCATTCTGCAAAACTATCTTGTTGATCTAACAAATCTGGGTTTCCCCTGACAACACAATTCACCGTCTTTTATTTGAAAAGAGTTATAAACATGATGCCTCATGATCTTGGCATCTTGGCCCATTGTGGGACAATACAGGGATTTTTTTATTCTATTAGAATTATGGATTTCATTCACCTGTCTAATTCTGCCTGGTTTCCAATTACCGGTTCATCTGATCCACCTGCTTCTACCTCTATTTAGTTGACTTGCATTCAGCTATCTGGGCCAGATCATATGTTCTCGTTCTCGGGGGCCATTGGAGAGAGTGTTTTTATCATTCCGTAATGTTTCCAATTTCCTGATCCTGATCTGACTATCATCCACTGAGCTTATCTGTTCCTGTCTGATCTCAGCGGAGAGAGCGCATTTTAGCTTTCCATAGTGTTTCTGGTATCCTGACCTTTTCTGCCTCTCAATCACTGAGCCTGCCTGTTCTTGTCTGAACATTCTGCTTGCACTGTCTGTGAACTCCTGGAACCCTGAACCAGCCTGTTATGATTGGAACCTCTGACCGGGCTTTGGACTCCTAAACCTCTGAGCCCTCCTGTTCTGTTCTGTTTTCTTACCTGGCTCGGACTCTTGCTCTGTTCTCTGTGGCTGCAGCATCTGGGACACTATGGACGGCACCCACCGCATCTCGTTGGCAGTCCATCGGCTGGATCCTACCTTGTTTTATGGAGATGGACTAAACTGTTAAACCAGGTTAAGCCGGGCTTACACTGTGCGATATTTTGCCCTTTTCGGGCCGAAGTTTCCAGTCGTGCGAGAATTTTCCGATCGGCCCGACTTTCAGCCTGATCATACGGCCTCTCACAACAACCTCCCGATCAGGAATTGTGAGGTCGGGAGAAAATCAAACATGTCTTATTTTAAGTTGATCGTCATGGGCAAATCGCTCAGAGCGCAAACAAGGATTCTTCTTCTTCCTCTCAGATGAAAACACAGAAGCATGGCGGGGGTGCGAGTGAAATGGAGTTCTTTCTGTAAAATTGACCGATAGTAGTAGCACCTTTTGCTCAGCCATGTCTTTGTCCAAATAGGTTGCTGCCTTTTCTTTTTAGGGCTTTCAGCACAAAGTTGCAAAATTGCCAAGGCAGCACGTTTCACTCTAGTGAGCTTTATATTCCCCTTCTACTGGTTTGGCTTCCAAATAGATGAGTCCCAGTAGTGTCATCTCTCTCTGGGACTGAGTCCGTTGTGGTTTTCAGACGTGCAGTGTGAGCAGGTAGATCAGATCAGACCGTCTGGCCGCACATGTATCGTGTGCTGTGAACTGAGCTGTAGCTGTGTGCAACGACTGAAAAGATCGTACAGTGTACGCCCGGCTTTAGTGACTGGTGTGGATAATCATCCTGCGTCGGATTGTCGTGGTCACTAACCTGTGTTTCTCTTAAACCATAAAAACCAAGCTAATATTTACAGAACCAAAAAGTCAATTTTTTCAGTGTACATCTTTACGAACAAAAAGGCTGTCTTGAAGCATAGTGACACATTTATATTTTCCTAAACGACAGAGTTAATACTAATTAAAAGCTTGTTGGTTTTTTTGGTCTTTTTATACTTTAAATCTAAATATTTATTTTTAAAAACGTGAACCAGCTGCTTTCAAGTTAATTATTTGGCTGCGCCCCAGAAAAATATGTCCTGAAAAATTGACACCAAAGAGGTCAGTTCTTAGAGAGGGGCAGGGCTAAGGGAGGTACTGTGGGGATTTAGCAGTAGTCTGGTCTGGGTCAAGACATCGGAGCTAGCTTAGCCATGTTACCGCATGAGCGGCTAGAGGGGAAATGCAGGTAGTTATGCCACAGATAGATCTTTTAAAAGGGAGGATTTTTTTCACCCATCTCGTTACTGGAGGTTGGGGAAGCCTTTGAGGAGCCCAGTGGGCTGCAGCCTTATTAATTCCTGCTGCTTGCTTGAAGGCACTGCATGTACTGTTTGACCTGTAAGTAAAATTTAATTGCGGTGGCCATGGTTCAATCACAAGAACAGAGTAGGTTTTATAATAAACATCACAGAAGTAAAAAAAATCTTACATGAAAATGTATAAACAGAATCCACAGTAGCATTAAAATGGCATACAACAGAGCTAGGTTAGATGAAAAGAGAGAAAAAAAAGGATTTTGGGGTGAGTTACACTTTAAATGACTTGGTCAGAATCAGGAACGAAAGAATCCCAGTCAGAACATCCCTACAGGTATTGAGATCCAGACAGATACAAGAAACAACAAAACAAGACTAATCAGGTTAACATCTGTCAACCAGACAAGGCCAGAGAAAATGCTCGAAGCTTTTTGTTTTATCAGGAGATTTTAAAACCAGTTAAATTGTTTTAATTATCCCTTTGTTGTCTTTTGAAAAGAATGTCAGTGTCTTTTTATTTTCAAATGGTGGGCACAGTCTCATTTTGGAACAAAGCTCCTTTTTACACAGCTTGTCAGTGCTGCCATCCAAATGCCTAAAGTAAGCCGCCTACAAACATAATTTATCTCTTTTTTAGTAGATATTCAGCAGAAGTCTCTGAAGTCGTGACTTGTAGTTATGCAATCATGTGTGACCTGTTTCTGTTTTCTAGGTGCAGGCCAAACTTAGGAATGTTGTTAGATTTGGTTAGATTTAAACATATTCTTTAAATATTAAAATATATACTTCATAAGGCCCATTTACACTACCCTTTTGAAACCGTACCAAGGTCAGTCCAAGTGGTAACTGAGATAACTGTTGAGTGTAATTGATGCGCACAACTGCCATTTTTTACACTTTGAACTGGACTTCAAAAACTGCCATTTTAAAACCAGACCGTGCCAGACAGAACCGAACCGTACTAAACTGGTACTAGTTCATCAGTAGGGCTTAGCACGGTTCAGCTCTGGCTCAGTTCTCAGATAACAAAGAGCGCGTGAGCAGACGGCGTCCTTACAGTCAGCCTCCGTAATCATGAAATTTCAGACATCCTTAAAAGTACTACCTTCTCTACCGTGCCACAGGATTTCCGGCGATGATTCTGCTTAGCAGTGTGATTAACCTCAAGGTCTTTCATTGTTTCCTGCATCTATAAGCCCTGATTAGACTATTGTTTGTTGTATCCACTTCCCAAAAGCCGACCCTGTCAAGTAAATTCACAAAAGGATGCCGTCTTCACCTGACTCTCTGCAAACAATGAAATATCACAATTATAAAAAAAACTTCTTAAATGTTATGGGCGGTTTCATCACCCGATCTGTCCCGGAAGCACGATCCGTCCTGTGCAGGCATGAACACAATGATAAGATCCGGATCACCAAAAAACTATGTAGTAACATTACTGATACTTATTGATATACTTAAAACATTAAAGAATTTTAAACGACATTGTATAGAAAATATTGAAGAATTTTCTGGAAGAAATGGATACGTTTAACATTCATACTGCATTGTGTGACGTCATCATCGGACATGCTGAGAGCAGTCACAGTAACATTCGAAAGTCTATTTAAGTGTATTGCTTTTTTTCATTTTTAGAATATGCAATATTTATGCAAATACAAAAATATTCAAAAAAAAAACCCCGTGATTATTCTAAGCAGATAAAAAAATGTTTATTTGAACACCTGGCTATAAATGTCAAGTTTTCTGTTACATAAAAATGTGTATCTTGCTAAGTTATATAAAACCATCAAACAAAAACAGTTGTGTTATCTTTTCTGCCAAAGAGCATATTAAGCCATTTTCTCTTGGTTGTGCTTCTTATGATTTAGATGGTTGTATTTAAGGAAATGACATATTGGCTGATTCCGTAAAAAATTCAAAAAATATCAGCTGGACTTGGTTTTCAAGATTTGAAGATGTTTCGCCACCTCTCCAGGAAGTCTTTCTGTATGTCTATGCATCTCCTCTCTGGGTAAACTTAAAAAATAACTCCACTTATTTAGTGCTCAAATAAGCTGAATCTAATTAAATCAATCTGCATTTATTTGCAATTGCCAGAGCAACACTGAACTAAAATCATTTTAATGGAATTTTAAAGCAAGAAGAAATTATATATAGGTAAAAATATTTATGATATAGGTTTAGAAAATGTTTTTTTTATACATTAATTGAATAAAATAATTTAGAAATGTAATTAAATTTAACACCTCTATACTATAAGATGTCCAATTTCTGAATATAAAAAAAACTGATTCATTTGAGAGGTGAAATATAAGAAGAGGTGAAATATTTTTGCTACAGATTATAAACATATCATGGGTGATATGGGCATTATTAATAGCTAGCAACCCTGCATGCCACAGAGCAACCAAACTCTTACATCAGCATTCATTTGCACTACAGTCACTGGGCATATCAGTGTTGCTGGTTGAAAGCTGACAGGAGGCTAAATGATATATGGAGGTTTGGAGCAAACTTGTGTATGTTCACATCCAGATATCATCGTTTTAAGTACAAACCTGCCTATTTCATGAAGAAAAATGAATTTATGTTACTCACATACTGAAAAAATAAAGATTAGGCTGCAAAAGCAACCTTCAGGTAGTCAGGATTACATCAGGCAATCTTTGTTTAATCTATAGGAGATATTTAGAAGCAGTGTCAAAGGAAAAATTAAACAAAATAGGTATAAGAAAAAAGGCTTTAAGTTAATTAAATAACTGCCATAAAAGTAAGAACCCTTGGGCTACTTAGTGACTCGGTCAAATTTGAAATGGGTCTAAATGTTGGCTTGAAAGTTACTTATTCAAATACTGACATTATATTCTTTCTAATTTTGTACAAGTTCAAGTTATCCAGGCAGTTTCCATGAATTTGGAAGAGAGCATAGTTATTGTAGGTATAATAACGTATTTAACCCTTTAAAATCATATTTTTTATTCCATGACTAATACATTTTATTTATGCAATGCATTTAACTGTAAGGTCCTGACATTTAACTAGGAGGGTTCAATTCCATCAGAAGTTATTATCTAAACCACCTTGGGAGGTAGTCAAGTAAATAATGGAACTTTTAACTGTAAGGGCCAGTATGAGATTGTTGAAAAAGTGTCATCATTTCTTGTAATAAAAAACAAGATGGCCAAAGAAGTTGATATGCACAGAAGAGAAGCATCCCATGAGCCTCCAGAGTTTATCTGATCTGATGTAACCTTTGCTAAACACAATCTGATGCAGATAACCTTCTATGATTGGCATATAACAATGGTGTAGCAAGCTTTTCAAAAGTGCACAGAATGCTGTTATTCTAGCGGCATTGACTATGAATTGACATTCCTAATAGTTTTTCTATTTTACCATAATCTCATTTAGCTTTCCAAATTTTTGTTAGCTTTATTAAAATGCTTTTAAATGTTATGCTGAACAAAAGAAAAGTGAAAAATGGGCTGAAGAGACAGTACCTTGATTAATTTACAACAACCAAATGCATTCTCAAACGGATGCCTTCTGCATCTTAAACCAGCAGAGGTGGCTATTAGATACATTTACTTGAGTAATTTTATTTAAAAAAAATAAAATAAAAACTTTCATGCATAGGTTTGCTGTACTGTACTTTTACTGGAGTAAATATATGATTAAATTTGAGTACTCTTGAGTATAAATTCTAGTTAACAACTTCACTCAATGAAGAACACACTTATCTTAAACAGAAATTCATCAAACAAACACTAACAGAATAAGCTTAGGTTATTATTGTTATTATTTTTTATAATACTCAAGCTCCTTTGTTAATTCTATCTGCTGGTTCTGCTGGGTCATTTGAAGGCCAAGTGAACACGCAGTAAACAGTAAAATGTATGTGAAAGGGAGAAATTAACCCTACAGTATTCTGATCTATATACAATATATACTTTAAACATCAGTTTCATGAGTCCAACAATAAAAAACTAAGATATTTTGAGTTTCTGTTACCTGAAATAGTTTTCTGCAATTATTTTGCACCTTTTTTTTAATTTAAAAAAAAAACTGAATAAGAATATATTTAAATTTTATGTTACCTAACATTTTGACATTTTACCTAACATTATTGTGGCCGCTTACTTGCTTTTTACCAAATACTTTTAAAATCTTAAATAATTTCTGAGATTACTACATTTTACCGTTATTTAAGTAAAACGATGCATAAACAATGCATCTCTCCTAAAATGCTTTCATTCTTCAGTATAAATTTTGGGTACTTTACCCTGATTTTTTAACTCAGGAGGGAGCAGTGGTAAACATTGGGATACACATATTTCAAATATTAGGCGCTGCAGTGTTGCAGGGACAAAGCGGCAGGAACCATTTGCAGAGGCTTAGTCCTCACTGCAGCCGTCACAGTTTCAAGTCCCAGCCTGGTGACCTTTGTCATATGTTTTCCCCCTCTCTATCTAATCGCATTTCCTGTCTGCATCAAAAAAAAAAATACTAAAAATAAAGGCCACTAGAGCCTAAAAAAAAAAAACTTTTTCAGATATTTTATGGCACAGCTCACATATATATATATATATATATATATATATATATATATATATATATATATATATATATATATATATATATATATATATATATATATATATTTTTTTTTTTTTTTTTACAGTATTTCAGTCGCATGACTTCTATTGGAAACAGTTATCTGTTTTGTCTTGTATGTTTTTTTTTTTGTATTTTAAATATACTAAGAAAGAAAAAGATATAAGCTTAATTGTGCCATGAATCTGACTGACATGACAGCCAATCATATTTTTCAAGTAAAAAATGCCAGCACATCCAGAGAATAAAATGTTTACATGTGGATATTTTTTTTTACCCTGAAAAAGTGTATTCTTAGCTCTTATTTTCTAGGATGATGGTTTATTTTTTTAGGTTGCTGATAATTATACGTTTCAATGAATACACAGTTTAAAAAATAGTTTATGGGGATCTTTATAGCCGACTTCTAAGGAGGCAGGTAGCCGATCACAGCGGATAAGTGTGGATACACCGAAAGTAATGTGCTTGAAGACAGAAGCTGGGCAAGAGGCCCATTAGCTGGCCTCTGCTAAGAGCAGACCTTCATGAAAGACCCACACCTCAACTGGCTGGGACTATAACTTTTGCTCAGATGACAGAATAGATGATTTACTGCAGCAAAAAAAGGTTACAGCTGTGAGTCTGATTTGATCAGCTCCATAGCAACATCTCTAAATCCAGCTTGACTAAGGAGCTAATCTTATAGTTTTGCAGATGCAGAGTGGTAGTTTAACACACCTCATTGTTGCTGCTCTCCTGTTACCCACTGTTTACTCCATCCGGAAAGTGTCTTGCTCACAGCCAAAATCAAATACTCTGGAAAAAATAACCTTAAGGAGTAAATTATGACAAATGAATTAAAATGACTCCAATTAAGAACAAAAAGTTAAAAACTATTAAATGTGGTTTATTTAACATAATATCTTAAAAAGTTTTTTTTGTTAATGATTTGATCTCTGATATTCAATTTAATTCATGTTGTCTTACAAAAACATGGCTGCAACAAAAGGATGAAGTTACATAAGTTAAACATAAGTTAAATAGGGCACCTGCCTCCAAATATTTTAATTTTCACATACATGTCACAGCAAACATTCTTGGCATGGAGGAGCAATGATTTGTCAGTCTAACTTATTGGTTATTCCAAAGTCTTTTAATGGTTAAAATTCCTTTGAACACTTAACCCTTAGTTTCTGCGATTCAAATTGTAAAGCAACTAAAAAAACTTTTGTTTGTAAATATTTATCACCAACCAGGTCCCTACTATGAATATTTACATGAGTTTTCAGTCTTCTTATCTGATTTTGTGATGAATACCCAGAAGGTCCTCAAACTATGGGATTTTTACACTGAAGGTGATAGCTTAGATGCAGCCTAAAATTCAGTCTTAGACTTTATTGGCTTTGTTCAAAATTTGCATAGTCCTATGCATTCTCATCTTCATACATTGGACCTTGTCCTGACAAACAGCACTGAATGTGAAGAAATAATATTTCTGTACAACACCGTCCTACCTGACTACTTTTTAGTATCCTTCAACATACTTTAAGAAAGTTCTTCTCCCCCAGAAGGTGTTACTTTAGCAGATTGCTATCAGATAATGCAGTATTAAATTTTAAAGAATTTGTTCCATTTGTTACCTCCTATGTATCACTAAAGAATACTGCAGAGTGCAGCCATTTTACTTATTTCTCTTCACAAATTGATGATTGATTTTATTGATAGGGTTACTTGTTTTCTAAGCACTGCTTGAGATAACAGAGCTCTTTAAAAAAGAAGTCAAGTAATTTAAGGCTGACCAATATCCAATTTTTTTGGCAATCTAAAAATCTTGAGAACATAGTTGCTTAACAGGTGTGTGACCACGTACATCATAAAGAACTTTATGAAGAGTTTTAGAACTCAGATTTTAGAACTCATCATAGCACAGAAACAGCCCCTGTGAAAGTCACTAATGATATTCTCATAGCCTTATAATAGACTTGCACCTGTACTTGCCCTGTTTGGTGTCAGTGCTGCATTTGAAAAAGTTGATGACAATATTCTTTTAGAAAGACTTTAATATTTTGATGGAATTAAGGGAACAGCATTAGGCTGGTTTAAATAATATTTGTCTGACAGATTTCTGTTAGTTCATTTACATGATAAATCGTCTTCAGGCCCTAGTGCTACATGTGGGGTACCTCAGGGATCAGTTCTCTTTACTTTACATATGCTCTCAATTTGTAGAAATATCAGCCTGGCTAAGATTACATTTCACTGTAATGCTGAGATGCTCAGCTTTATTTGTCGCTTACACTCTGGTTCTGGTGGAGGTTTTTTCCTGTTAAAAAGGAGTTTCCCCCAACACTGTAGCTGCATGCATGCTCAGGGTGAGCGGTGGCTGTAGAGTCAACAATAAAATACAATAAAAAATCTACTTTGCCCCATGCTGACCCACAAGGAAATGCACATCAATGAATAAAAGTAATCACTTGTTTTTCTGTAGATTTAAAAAAACAACAAACAAACAAACAAAAAGAGTTTTTACTAATATAACTATGATCTGATTGAATTCTCTCTTTAAAGTGCCTTGAGATGACATCAGTTGTGAATTTGGGCTATATAAATAAATTGAACTGAATTTTATTTCATTATAATGTGAAACATTTAAATTGATGCTGTGTTGCATATCTGATCTCAGCCCCTATAAAGGAAGTAGAGACTACCACCTCAGGTCAATAGTTGGTTACAAACTAATAGGCAAGCTGGTGTAGAGACATCACTTACGGATAAACTCTACTCTACTCTGAAGCATTTAAGATGTAGTGTGGTGACAGAAAGACAATATTTATTCAGTCCTCTTGAAACAAGAGTTGCTATTTTGTTTGTACTTTTGTTAATTACAATAAACTATTATACATTAATAAATAATCTTTTTTAAAATAAAGAGTTGATTACATATATAGAGTTCATTAAGCACATTTTTTTTTATATTCACCCTCCAGCAGTCTACCATATTTATAAGTTAATACTGTCTAAATAACATTTTAATATGGTTTACACCTTATAAAATGAGAGAGATAACACAGATGTTAGAACCCTATTGATTTGAAGTTAGCACACTTAAAGAAATAATCAAAATAGAAGACCAAGCAGGGGCAGAGACCCCCTTCTGTTCTTAACTTTTATGTCCAGTGAGCATAAACAGAGCTTGTAACTAATCTCTTTTAATTTCTCCACTGAGAGGTGACAGTCTGACTTAATATCAAATACTAAAACCAGCATCCCTTCACCTACAGCGCAGCAGCACTACTACTTTCCTTACTCTGGTGGTTCCTTCTTTATCTCAGTTTCTCTCTGATGCACGCACATGTTCACGTTCTCTCTCCCTGTCCCCATCTCTCCCGTCTGTGAATGCTGATGTTACAAGATAGCGTGGCGTAATGTGGCATGAGGGCAGCGGAGAGAGCAGTGACTGGGATCTTCAGGCAGACACGCTCGGCTGCTTTACCCCGTGCGGTGGCACGCTGTGCAGGCAGCAGAGATATAATTAGAATGGAAATTACAGAAAAAGTTACAGGCGAGCTAAATCCCCCCCGCGCATCGCGTGGCTAAAAATGTCCCGGGCAACGCCAGTGGATGTATCACCATAGCAACAGCCTTCTTCTGCACTCTATTTTCAGACCGAAACGGGAGAACCATCCAGGGCGGGAGGAGAGGGAGCAAAGCAGTGAGAAATGCAAACATTGCCTTTTTTCTGTTGAAATTGATACATTATTCAAGTTGGGGAAACATCTCAGGGTGAGGGCTGGTGGGCGAGGAAGCGAACAGACGTGCAAACATGTCAGGGCCAACCCCGAGACGTCTTGACAATGTTTCAGTGTGTGACGGTCAGACAAGGACAACTGGGTGCTGCTAGCCTGAATCGCACGTCTCAGCAGAGGTCATAGCTGAAATCCACACCAGCAGCCAGAGATGTTAACATCAATGCAGCAGCGTGACGAGGCTTCCCGAGCCGGTGCTGCACCGGCTTCTCTATAAACCAATCCCACATCAAATAGTTGGAGGGGGAACTGCTCAAGTGACTCATAGTTTGGAGGAAATGAAGTAATTTGGGCTTCAAAGGAAAGTGTTCCAGTTCAGCATTGTGTCAGGGGATTTATTTGGAGGAAAATGGCTCAGAAAAGACAAATTCATTATCAAATCACAAGCTTTTTCTGTCTTTTCTCAGTTTAGTTTAATTCAGTGTAATTCATTTCTATTCAGGGTGGCTTATTAGTGTGGCAGTTAAGACAAAAGATCCACATTTCTCTCCTTGGTTCCCTAATGAGATCCTAAATGAAGGCTCTATCTCTCCCACAGTACACACGGATGCCAGTCTCCGTCCATCTGTCTGTCTTCTAATGTTTCTCTCACCCCCCTGGGGGTTGGATTGAGCCGGCTTGGAGGCATGGATCTTTCTTTATCGATCCGCCTGCTGAATCACTTATCCCTTTTCCAATGGCCCTCATCACCACTCTCAGGTTTTAGCACTCTATGCATGCACTGATTTCCTTGACTGTGCTACAGGGATCTGGGGTTGAGAAGAGGTGGAAAGCAAAAAAGCACAATAATTCTAAAAAGGATTCGCTTACTCTAATGATTTTAGAAGAAATGTGTTAATTACACCAATTGGATAACAAATGCTTTGAGGAATGAGAGGCATTGACTGAGATGAACACAGTTTTTAGTTGCAATCAATACATTTGCTGATGAAATATGGTCATTACATTTCACATTTACACAAAAGACTTCTATGGTAGTGATGTTGTAGATTGTTAAGTCCTTGGTCACTCTAACCCCGCCTCCCATTTTATCCTTGTTTGATTGTGGTGATTGTTCCCTCTAATTTTATCATGTGCTTGGGCATACATACAAGCCCCCTGAGTTCACTAAGGAAACCTGGGATTATAGCACATGACTTGTCTTATTAAAAGAAAAAGAGATTATAGCGGCAACTCCCATTAGTTTACTTTTCATTTAATTATTATTTGTGAATTTTATATGGTCCACTTAAAATCAAAAAGAAAAAAAACTTTTTTATGAGATGTGTTGTATGTGAAAGTCCTGCTTTGGCCAGAGCGGGGGTCCTGCTCTTGAGGAAATGAGATGTTAAACCTTTCAGATGTAAATTTTTGCTCACATTAACATTTTTTGCACAATGAAATGTGTTCTGTAGCTTGTGACACAGTATAGATTAATTTAACTCTTTGTGTCTCTCTTTAAATCTTTAATCACACTGTTTTTAGTTTTTTTTAAATAATTTTATGCTGGTATAAGGATTTCATGATTAATATCTATAGATAAAAAATATTTTAAAATGTTTAAAATTTTATCTATTTTTCACACCTGTTTTCCACCTCTCCAACAGTTGTCCAAATATACCACTTTAAAAGCTTTCTGGATGCTGTTTTGATATGATTCATTGAACTAAATCTTTCACAATCTGGATGCTTGAATTGTAGGACAAATATCCACAAGCTGTGAGATCTCCTGAAAGCCCGGCGTACACTGTGCGATTTTCGGGGTGAATTTCCAGTCGTGCAAGTATTTTCCAATCGGGCCGTCTTTGAGCCAGATCGTGGGTCGTGTAGTGTACAGGTGGCTACGAGTGGCGATTAGCCTCTCACGACCGCCTCCCGATCAGGAATAGTGAGGTCGTGAGAATATCACACATGTTTGATTTTGCTCCCGATCGTCGTGGACAAATCGCTCAGGGTGCATGTGCAAAGAAAGATTCTTCTTTTTATTCATCTTCTTCTTTAGCAGCGTGGCAGGGATGCAATGAGTGAAATGCAGCTCAGTCTGCAAAATTGACGGACGCCGCAGCCACGCCTGCTCAGCCACGTCCTTTTTCCAAATACGTCGTCGCCTTTTCTTTTTAGGACTTTCAGCACATTTGTTTGGCTTCAGTATAGAGAGCTATAGAGCAGCCCCATCTCACTGTGTGTCTTGATCGGTTCTGAATTAAACCCACATGCAGAACACTACAAAGGAGACTGATGAAAAGTTTAACTGAGTTTATTTGACGTTGTTACAAAAACAAGATAACGTTCAGGAAACAGGTCCGGGCTGGATACTCAGGCGTCTGCAGAGGTGACAGTTTGGTTAACCAGATGGATTTGAGAAGTTGTTGAGATATCAGATTTTCTCAGAAAATACCTTGGTTTGGTCCTGGCTTTCTTCTCTGAGGGAGGGAACCAGTTGGGTCCAGAGACTGTTGGTTTAGCAGAGTGCTCAGCAGCTGCAGCGTCTAACTTCTGACTGTTTTGTCTGACCTTGGCTTTAGTGATTAGCTCTCATCCAGAGAGCAGCAGGTGGATGCCAAAGTGAGATCTTCAGGTTTGGCTCTCTAGGGCAGGCAGACAGGTTCAGTTTAAGCTCTCACAGAGCTTCACACGAGAGACAGGTTTTCCTAGGAGCGAGAAGACAAAGCTGGTTAGAGTTAGGTTTAACTCGGAGACAAAGTTCAAAGATTTTAGAGGCTCAGGATCGCTAACCAAACTTAGCTAACACTGCGGCGTCGAAGGAAGGTCTGGCAGCTGCTTAAGTAGTGGAGGTCCTCTAATGGGCTGACGAGCTCCAGGTGTGCTGGATGGCTCCAGCCCAGAGGACCCACGGCGCACTCTGCTGGAGAAAGGTGGAACTTCTCCAGATCCCAACAGTACCCCCCCCCCCTCAACGACCGCCTCTTGGCGGTCCCGAGGAAGTGGACGGGAGGGAACTCTCATACTCCTCGATCAGGGACGGATCGAGGATGTATGAGCCAGGAACCCAGGTGCGGTCCTCCGGACCGTAACCCTCCCAGTCGACGAGGTACTGCCGACCGCGACCTTGCCGACGGGAGTCCACGATCCGGCGAACCATGTAAGCCGGATGACCATCAATGTCCAGGGCGGGTGGAGGGGAGTCGGAAGGCGGGCACAAAGAGCTAGTGATGACAGGCTTGATCTGAGAGACATGGAAAGTGGGATGGATGCGTAGAGAGGATGGCACATGTAAGCGGACAGCAGAGGGATTGATAATCTGATCAATCTTATAGGGACTGATAAATCTGGGTGATAGCTTTTTGGACATGGCCTTAAGGGGAATGTCCCGAGTTGACAACCAGACCTCCTGGCCTGGAGCGTAATCAGGGGCGGGACGTCTCCTTGAGTCCGCCAACCTCTTGGTCGAGGCGGATGCACGGGTGAGAGCGGTGATTGTTTCCTTCCAGATGCGTTGGCAACGGCGGATGTGTTGATGGACTGATTTGACTGAGATCTCTCTCTCGTCTGCGGGGAAGAGTGGAGGCTGATAACCAATTGACACCTGAAAGGGAGACAAACCAGTGGAAGCAGATCTCAGGGAGTTATGTGCATATTCGATCCAAGTCAGGTACTGACTCCAGTCAGTAGGGTTGTTGGAAGTAAGGCAGCGGAGAGTGGACTCGAGTTGCTGGTTCATCCTCTCCATCTGCCCGTTAGACTGAGGATGATACCCTGAAGTGAGAGATGATTTGCAGTTTAATGCAGAACAGAAAGCTTTCCAGACCTGAGAGATGAACTGGGGACCACGATCTGAGGGATTTCCTGAGGGATACCATGGAGGCGAAAAACGTGCTTCACCAGAAGCTGAGCCGTCTGAAATGCAGTGGGAAGCTTTCTGAGAGGGATGAGATGACAGGCCTTGGAAAATCGGTCGACGATTGTTAGGATTGTGGTCATACCTTTAGAAATGGGGAGACCGGTGACAAAATCTACAGCGATGTGAGACCATGGACGGGTTGGAACAGGTAGGGGATGCAGCAGACCAGAAGGTTGTAGATGAGAGGTCTTGTTCCTGGCGCAGATGGGGCAAGCCAGGACGTATTCTTTAACGTCCTTGTGCAGAGACGGCCACCAGAAACGTCTCTGTATGAGGGCGATGGTTCTGCTCACTCCAGGATGGGCCGAGAATTTAGCTGCGTGCATCCACTGGATAAGTCGGGACCTGACGGAAGATGGAACATACATCTTGTTAGGTGGACCGTTACCTGGGTCAGGTTCAGAGGCCAGGGCAGAGTTGATTAAATCAATG
The DNA here is from genome assembly GCA_030533445.1 of Cyprinodon diabolis. Classification (NCBI taxonomy): domain Eukaryota; kingdom Metazoa; phylum Chordata; class Actinopteri; order Cyprinodontiformes; family Cyprinodontidae; genus Cyprinodon; species Cyprinodon diabolis. Next base: position 29,672,679 of record CM060076.1, read on the forward strand.
ATCTCCCAGGAAACAGCTCCAACAGTGCATGAGGCTGGGAGAACAGGTTCAGGTGTCTCAGGTTGATCAGAAGAATACAGACGAGAGAGAGAGTCGGGCTTGACGTTCTTGGAACCAGGTCTGTAGGAGATGATGAGATTAAACCGTGAGAAAAACAGAGACCACCTTGAATGCCGAGGGTTAAATCTCTTGGCTGATTGAATATAGGCGAGGTTCTTGTGGTCAGTCCAAACCAGAACCGGATGTTCCGCCCCCTCGAGCCAGTGTCTCCATTCCTCCAAGGCGAGCTTAATGGCCAAAAGTTCACGGTCTCCAACATCATAGTTTTGCTCGGCTGAGGATAATCTGCGAGAAAATAATGCACATGGGTGAGTCTTCTGATCAGAATCAGACTGCTGGGATAGCACAGCTCCAACACCGGAATCTGAAGCATCCACTTCTAGGATGAACTGTTTCGTAGGATCTGGTTGGACCAAGATGGGAGCACTGGAAAAAAGTTTCTTCAGTTTATAGAAAGCTGCCTCAGCCTCAGCAGTCCATTGAAAAGTCTTCTTTACAGAGGTAAGAGCAGTGAGAGGTTGAGCTGTCTGGCTGTAATTTCTTATGAACCTCCTGTAAAAGTTAGCGAAACCAAGAAATCTCTGGAGTTGCTTGCGGTTCTCAGGTGTAGGCCAATCCAGAACTGCCTTTATCTTGTCTTCCGATGGTTTCACCTGCCCGCCCTCGAGCACAAACCCTAGAAAAGTAACAGACTGTTGGTGAAATTCACATTTCTCGGCTTTCACAAAAAGTTTATTTTCCAGAAGTCTCTGAAGGACTAAACGAACGTGCTTTCTGTGGTCAGAGAGGTTCTTGGAGTAAATCAAAACATCATCGATGTAAACAAAAACAAAAACGTTCAAAAAATCTCTGAGGACATCGTTGACCAAGGCTTGGAAACAGGCAGGAGCGTTCGTGAGACCAAAAGGCATGACAAGGTACTCAAACTGTCCTAAGGGGGTCTTAAAGGCTGTCTTCCATTCATCCCCTTCTCTTATTCTCAGGAGATGGTAGGCGTTTCTCAGATCGAGCTTAGTGAATACTGTAGCACCTTGTACAGGTTCAAAAGCTGATGCCAGTAATGGTAGGGGATATTTATTTTTGACAGTTATTTGATTCAACCCCCTGTAGTCAATACAGGGGCGCAGGGAGCCATCCTTTTTGCCCACAAAGAAAAAACCATCACCGAGTGGAGATGAAGATGGGCGAATTATCCCAGCAACAAGAGACTCATTTATGTATTTTTCCATGGTTTCACGTTCAGGTTTGGAAATGTTATACAATCTGCTGCTGGGGAGAGGGGCTCCTGGAAGTAAATCTATGGCGCAGTCATATGGTCTGTGAGGTGGTAGAGACGTCGCACTGACCTTACTGAAGACTGGTGCCAGATCGTGATACTCGGGTGGAACAGAAGTAAGGTCAGGAGAGTCCATCTCCCCCCTACCTCTAGGGGACTGAAGTGTAGGAGCCGCAGAACGAAGACAAGACTCGTGAAAGGAGGTGGACCAGGATTCAATGTGGCTTTCAGCCCAGTTGATATGGGGGTTATTTCGTTCCAGCCACTCGAAGCCAAGCACCAGAGGAGAACAGGCTGAAGGAAAAACAAAAAAAGTTATCATCTCTCGGTGGTTTCCAGAAATAAGCAGTTCTAAGGGTTGAGTCTGATGAGTGACTTGATGAAGTTTCTTTCCATCGATAGCTGAAACTCTGAGAGGTTTAATTAAAGGGACAGTCTCAATCCTTAACTGCTGAACTAGTTCTGAATCAATGAGGTTTCTTTCACAACCAGAATCTATGAAGGCAGACAAGGTGAGATTCTGGTTTGAAAAGAACAGAGTAGCAGGCAACAACAAGTGAGGAGTTTTCTCATATCTTAGATGGCCCGTCAGACTCCTCACATCCTCTGACGGGCCCTGGCTTTTGATTTAGCCGGGCAAGAAGCAATAAAATGGCAAGTCTCACCACAATACAAACACAGTTTAGCCTGAAATCTCTGTTGCCTCTCTTCAGGGGATAATCTGGTGTGTCTTATTTGCATGGGTTCGGTCTCAGCTCCCTCTGAAGAAGAAAAATGAGAGACCTGGACAGGCGTTGGAAGAAACTGGCTCTTAGATCTTGGCTTGGTACTGGGTTCTGGGGAAACAGAAGCATTGTTAAATGCAGGAGTCGAAATAGGAAAACTCAGATTTTTCTGCCTTGAGTGAATTCTAGTTCGAAGTCTGTTATCTAACCTGATGGTCAGACGTATTAAATCCTCCAAACTAGCAGGTTCGTCTACTGTGGCGAGTTCATCCTTAATATTGTCGTTCAAGGCTTTAAAGTAAGCACTCTTAAGTGCGCACTCGTTCCAACCTGAGGCTGCAGCTTTAACCCGGAAGTCAATGGAGAACTCAGCTACAGTAGAATTTCCCTGTTTTAGATTTAGCAGAGCTCGGGAATCAATTGTTTTATCTGAGTCATGGTTGAAAACTTGAGAAAACTCGAGAAAACTCAGATAAAAATTCGGAAAAAGTGCACTGAAAACTGGACTCAGAAGAGAACCTTGCCTCCGCCCATTCCAGGGCTTGACAAGTTAGCTGAGAGAGAATGAAGGAAATTTTCTTCCTATCATTTGGGAAACTGCCAGGAGAGTGTTCAAAAAGCAAACGACACTGAAACAAAAATCCTTTACACTCCTTTTGGTTACCTGAAAATCTTTCAGGGAGACTTGGACGGAACTCAGGAAGTGACATCACGGATGGTGACCTTAGAGGCGGAAGTGGTTCCGGAACAGAACGGACTGCAGGCGTAGCGTTAGCACCTCCCATGTAGCTGGCATAATTTTGCAGGACAGGATACTCTAGTTTATTGTGTAACTCACGGATGGTGTGGGCGTGTCCAAGGATTTGAGCGTCCAGCTCCTCAAGCCTCCTCCGGAGGTGATCTGCTGGGCTTTGTGTTTGGCCGCAGTGTTCTGTCATGATAGGTTCTGAATTAAACCCACATGCAGAACACTACAAAGGAGACTGATGAAAAGTTTAACTGAGTTTATTTGACGTTGGTACAAAAACAAGATAACGTTCAGGAAACAGGTCCGGGCTGGATACTCAGGCGTCTGCAGAGATGACAGTTTGGTTAACCAGGTGGATTTGAGAAGTTGTTGAGATTTCAGATTTTCTCAGAAAATACCTTGGTTTGGTTCTGGCTTTCTTCTCTGAGGGAGGGAACCAGTTGGGTCCAGAGACTGTTGGTTTAGCAGAGTGCTCAGCAGCTGCAGCGTCTAACTTCTGACTGTTTTGTCTGACCTTGGCTTGAGTGATTAGCTCTCATCCAGAGAACAGCAGGTGAATGCCAAAGTGAGATCTTCAGGTTTGGCTCTCTAGGGTAGGCAGGCAGGTTCAGGTTAAGCTCTCACAGAGCTTCACACGAGAGACAGGTTTTCCTAGGAGCGAGAAGACAAGGCTGGTTAGAGTTAGGTTTAACTCGGAGACAAAGTTCAAAGATTTTAGAGGCTCAGGTTCGCTAACCAAACTTAGCTAACACTGCGGCGTCGAAGGAAGGTCTGGCAGCTGCTTAAGTAGTGGAGGTCCTCTAATGGGCTGACGAGCTCCAGGTGTGCTGGATGGCTCCAGCCCAGAGGCACTCTGCTGGAGAAAGGTGGAACTTCTCCAGATCCCAACACTGTGGAGCTCAGGCCGACGTGGTTTGTAGTCGTACAGTGAGAGCAGGTAGATCGCATCAGAGTGTCGGGCCGCACATAAATCGTGAGCTGTGAACTCACACTGTACGACTAAACCCTGTGATTGACAAAAAATCGCACAGCGTACGCCCGGCTTTAGCTCCTCAGGTCTAGGTGCTGCAGCCACCATATCTGAGAATGTGCTAATTGATCCCTGTTTAGGTTTTTGCTTCATTATGCACTTGATTTTTCCAAAAAAAATAAATAAAATAAAAAGTCTCAAGGTGCATAATATAGGTCATTGTACTGCTGTGATCATGGGGTAGGTAGCCCCCCTTTCAGAGCTGCTGATCAATGGGAAGGGCTATTCCTTAAGAGCACCTCCATTACTTCCAGCTAATCCACTAGGACCGGTGAGACCCTAAAGTATTATTTTTGTCAAAATACTGTAATTGGGGCTCCCAGTTTGTTTTCTTCCTCCATTAAACATTACTTGAGTTCTGTTGATTTGTTTGTTTTCTTGGTTCAGACCTCATTGACAGTACTGACCAAGTCTTTTATCCAGAAGAGCTCACTGTTGATCCTATGTACCTAACCAAACAGGTGCCTTGCAAAGATAGGATGAGCTGCCATATTGTGCTGCCTGACAAACTACTTCAGCCTCCTGGTTGTTGTTAATTATTTTCTCTTTGCAAACTTGGAAAGATGCACTCTTTAGCTCTAAAACATGCCTTTGTTGGAGGAAACTTTGAAAAGAAACTGTTCTAAAAAAATGCTTGAAGAGAGGATATGAGGAAAAGTGATTTTGGGGTGGTTGTAAATGGACTTTGCACTTCCGGTGCAAAGAAATCTCCTCGGAGCACTGGGTTTTCCTAAGGAGAAAGTCAGTCACTTGCAGCCGGTTATCTCTTCTATAAGAACCAGTTGGTTCACAGTAATCAAAGCATGTTTAATTAATTAAATGGAGTGACAGTGGCAGGGGTTTGCCCTGCAACTGAAGGATTCTTGGTTCAAACACCAGCTCTGGCTTTCGTTGTGACACTTCACCCTTATTGCCTAGTGATGGTGGTCATAGTGCCCAGTGGTGCCTGTGTACACAACCTTGCTTATGTCAGTGAGCCCAAGGGCAGCTGTGGCTACAATGTAGCTTGCCACCATCAGTGTGTGTGTGGATGGGTAAAAGACTAAATACTGTATAATCTAAAGGGCTTTGGACTCCCTTGACTTTAAAAGGCACTATATGAGTACAGGCTGTTGATACTTCTTTGTCAACCTGTACTTGAATGTTAATGTTTGTTTTTAAAGGTTAACATTGAGTATTATTTATGATCATGTATTTATATCTGTCTGGGGAGTTTTCGTACTTATATATCTGTTTGTCATTTTAGAGGGAGAATATTGGAGCAGATATAAAAGTCTCAGAAATCAGATTTTATTCATCTTAAAAAATGTATGTTGTATGTTGGTTTTGGGCTTCAGTTAGAAACCTGCAGGCCAGTCTGGAGTCTAAATGTGGCTTTTTTCTTTTGCTGGCTTATTGTTCAGATGAGAAAAGCCCACAAGGGTGTCCCATCCATAGAATCTGATTTTGGTCCTTCTTGGTTTACATCATTAATGGAAGGATGCTAACATTAGTCCACCTTGAGTTCATCACACGTCTCTATAGCCTCTTTCACACTAAAAATACTGCATTTTGTCAAACATGGGTCTACCAGCAAACAATCGCATTTGGCTCCCATCCCACTAGCAAAAAAAGCTGTGTCTAACCCCTGGCTAGCAAGCTGCATGCATTTGTCACCCCGCTGCTGAATGTGTGGTGACACCATCACACTGGTTTAGTGTTGATGCTATCACCAGTGCGACCTAAATAGGGGAGTCCACCTTTCTCCTAGGAGAACCATGGCCTCGGATTTGGAAGTGCTGATCCTCATACTGGACACTTCACACTCGGCTGCAGACCACCCCAGTGCACATCGGAGGTCCTGGTTTGATGAGGCCAACAGGACAACATCATCTGCAAACAGCAGAGATGATATCCTGAGGTTCCCAAATCGGACACCCTCCTGTCCCTGGCTGCGCCTAGAAATTTAATGGTTAGGCTAACTCCCACAAACCCTCGAGCACCCGATGAAGGGTATAGAGCTGGTCCAGTGTGCCGCGACCAGGCAAAAACCGCATTTTTCCTCCTGGATCTGAAGTTCGACTATCGGCCGGATCCTCCTCTCCAGCACCCTGGAGTAGACCTTACCGGGGATGCTGAGGAGGCTAATCCCTCTGTAATTGGAGCACACCTTCTGGTCTCCCTTTTTAACGAGAGGGACCACCAACCCTAGTCTACCAATAAATGGTAAACAAACCATGGCAAACAGCTTTTGTTGCTAATCCTACTTCCACCAGAAAGTGTATATACACAAGCCAAATTCGATTTTTTTCAAGGAAAAAAAAAGGGGCATGGAGAGGGGTTGCTTTTTTCTCCTAAAAATTACTAAACATGAATTTAAAGATATATTTAGAGGAGTTGTGTATGACCAATACAAGGTTAGTGTTGGGGTCCAGAGGTCTGCCCTCCAGAGGGCGACGTGGATCCCTTTCTGAGGGGTTCTGCTGTCGGTTGGGATCCAGAGGCTTGCCCACCAGAGGGCATCGTGGATCCTCTCCTGAGAGCTGGTGCTCATTTGAAGCAGCTGTTCCCCATCTGCTGATTATGCTCTCCTTATATAAGCTGAGTTAGAGCTTCCCTCGGAGCCGGATTGTTTGGTTTAGCAAGCCTGAGCCACCCTGCCTGTCTGAAACCTGCAAACCTGTGAGTTTGAACCTGTAAACCTGTACCTGAACCTAACCTGCTCTGTCTTCTCTGCCTCACAGGAGGAAATCTGTGTTTTTCCAATAAATATTGGACTTTTAACCTGCCTCTGTGTCCGTGAGTTCTGCACCTGGGCTAGTAAAACCAACCACATCATGACAGTTAGGACCTTTTAAAAATCTAAGGCAACAGGCAATTAAACAAAAGTTTTTTAAAGTTGGAGATGAAACAAACAACACCTTCATACATCTTACTCTGGTAGAAATGAATTATTCCCTTCTGCAGCATACTTTTTGATACATGACATTTCACCAAAAAATTGAACTTTTAAGATTGACAATTGATATACAGTAAAAATAATTAGATTGGTCACCATCTTCTAGACCCAATTTTAGCAGCTTTTTTAAATTTCTTTTTTCTCATGGTCTTATATTCGCTTTGTGATTAAATATGTCCATAAGTTAACACATATAACAACTGCTTTCATTTTACAGAATCAGTCAACTTACAATGAGGATACGGTATTATTTACGTTTAACTTGGTGGCACAATCTACGTTTACCCTGATCCATTTAAAAAGAGCAGGCCTTGGTTTCAAAATAAAGCTGTTTAAAACTGTTTCTCAAAAACAAGATTCAGAGAAAGCATAAACACATTTAGAAGTCCTTTATGTTTCATTGTGGTCATAATTACATGAAAAAACCCTACAAAGCAATACTAACAAGAGCCCCAGAACACAATCTGATTCATTCCAATGTTTATTTTTTCCTCTATGACTACATGGTCGTGAAACTATGCAGAGGCAAAGCTGAGGCAATTTATATGGAGCATTTCAGTATGTAGGCTACTGGAAATCATCTAAATGGTGCAGTCCCTCACATAGAATTTATATTGTCACCATCCTGTCAGTTACATGCACATTTTTTCCTTCTGCTGAATTAAAAGAACAAGGCAGCTAACAGGAATGCACTTGAAATAATTAAGAGGCATAAATATTCAGTAATCCAACAAAAAAGAAAGAAATCACATCCCCTTCTTATATCTTCAGGCTTGGAAGGTTAGCATACACTTGCCCCCAGCTGGTTTCAGTGCAGTCAGCAGGAGACGGTGTAGGTGGTGTAAACCACAATAAACAAACTTTTAAAATGCTGTGGTTTTAGGAAAGCTTTTCTTCTTTCAACACCTAAAAAGTACTAAAAGTGGGCTCTCTGCTATACCTGCTGGGAATACTCAAAGACATGTTCTTACCACCAAAAACAAGCATGAAAAGAGCCCAACACTGTACAGACAGCTCCCTGGTGGCCATCCAGCTTTTTACAGTGTCAATCACAGGCCTGTTGGCTGATACCGATGCTTTTCCTCCGTTGCTCCTGCAAAAACCTCCATCCAAGCAAGAAACAAACCCATGCATAAACTGGACTCCTCTTGCTTCACTTTCCCTCACTGCCACTCAGAATGTTCCTCTCTCTGTCATCTCACTTTGTCTCTCTATTATTCCTTTATACTTTTTATATGACTTTATGCTGAACACCAGCTATAAAGGCCTGCCATTGTTGACTGGGCATGCACTGACCTCCAGCATGCTGCGTCATATTGATTAACCTTCCTTCTGATTTCCTGACTTGCACAGACACTGGACAACATAATCAGAGAGTAATAATAAGCATTATTGGATTCCAAGAACCGAAAATTAAGTGAGAGAGAGGGGAAAAGATGAGAGCATCACCGAAAATGAGAAAAAAATGAAACTTTAATGCAAGCTGTAATAGATTCCTTCTAAACATGTAGTGCAGTACAAAAAAAAACAAAAAAAAAAACGTACATGCTCTTCTATGTGTTGGGATCTGGAGTTCTGTCCCCCTTCCTCCAGCAGAGGGCACCCCTTTGTCTCCTGGAGCTGAGCTGAGGACCACACCTGAGATCCATCAGTCATCAGGAGACCAGCTTTATAAGCAGCGGCTGAGCTTCCCTTCGGCGCCAGAGTGTTGAATAAGTCACGGTAGCCAACCTGAGCCAACCAGTCTGTCTGACTCTCTGACTCCTCTGAAACCTTGAACCAGATCCTGATCAGTTTTTGTCCTCTCTGTTCTTCTAGGAAGATCCTGACTGAAACCTGGAGCTCTGGTGGAGCTCATGTTTGGGAAACCTGCCTGCCTGCTCTGAGAAGCCAAATCTGAAGAAACCTCGGCCTGCATCTCCCTGCCAGTTCTCAGGAGAGAACTAGGAGAACAATTCAAGGTCTGAACCTCACTAGCCTGAAGCCAAGCTTTGTCGCTGCTAAGCTCTCTGCTGAACCCTCTGTCTCTGGACCCAACTGCTTCCCTCCTCCTGACGCTCAGCCTGAACCACAGATTAGTGAATCCTGTGTGACCCGCTCCGTATCCGTTTCCAGAATCTGATCTCAGCCCTGTGTTTGTAAATAAACTGTTTAACCTTCCAACAGACTCCTTTGTGTGGAAACAACCACCCATCATGACACTATGGGATCTTATGTGATGGAGCAGCACAAAGTAACAAATGCTAACAAAAAAAAGAGATTTAGCAAAATGAACGCTCTTTAAATTATTGTAAAACTACTTGGTCATCTTTATTGTTTCAGCTTATAAAAAAATCCCCACACCATGATGCAACCAGCACCCTATATGTGGGGAATTTGGCATGTTCAGGTTGATGAGCAGTGATACTCTTTTCACCACAAACACCATTTTGCAAACATAGCCATTAAAGCCCCCCATCCAAAAAAAATAAAAATAAAAAAAATTTGCGATTGTGTTTTTTTTTTTTTTTCATAATTTCGCTAAAGGTATTTTTTATTTCCATCTTAACAATTGTGAGAAATTAAAAGTAAAACACAATAATCAAAGAAAGACCTTCAGTAATAATTACAATCAGGAGAATCACATTATATTTCCACTTAAAAAGAACAGGGTTACATGCAGGCTGATCACATCAGATTCACATGAATTTAACATTATTACTTAACGTTTTGAAGGAGGGTTGCAGTGTGCAAACCTCAGAGATGATGCTTGGTGTGCTGACTGTTGAAGTATCAAAGAGCAGTCTGAGTTCTCCAGGGAGATAGTTGGTAAGGGATTTAAAGAAGACTTAAGAGAATATGAAATCAGTCATTTCACTGTATGAATAACAGAAGACATTATAACCAATTTGCATTAAAACATTCACCTAAAAAAGCATGCTAATAGCTGTAGGCAGGAAGGATCTTCTGTAGTGGTCTGTCTTGCACGTATCTGAAGAAGCCTCTGACTGAAGAGACTCTGCTGCTGTTTAACAGTCTTCTAAAGGGGACATTCAAGATGTTCTACATCTTAGGAAGAATTTGTCACGCCCCTGAAATGTTGTTAATGGGTTGGGTAAATGGGTAAATGTTGTTAAAGGCTTATTGTCTCTGCTTCCACTACTGTCTGTGTTTGTTGCCCAGGTGCTCCTTCCTCCCCTATGCCCTTCCATTCTGGGTATAGTAATCTGTAATCTCAAGACACTTTAAAAAGACAATTCAACCAGATTATACTGTCGGATTGGTTCAAAGTTTTTTATCTAAAGAAAACCAGCTGATTGCATCGACTCATTCACTCAAACCAAATTCCTCACACTAGCATGCTTGTAGCGACAGTAGACAGGAAAACTCTCCTTTAACATGAAGAAACCTCCAGCAGAACCAGACTCGGTGTGAGCGGCCATCTGCTGAAGCAGACTGGGGATCATAAAGACGGAAGCAGATATACAGAAAGAAGCAGAGATACAAAAGTCAACTGTCAACCAGCTCCACAGGCGGCCCCGTCCAGGAAACACACAGCACGGCAGACGAGCTCCGAGCCAACTCCTATGTCAGAAGATGAAAGAGAGCACATACAGTTAGAACATTAAGAGAAACAGGACTACACTAAAAATAGGCCAAGCTCCAACATCTATGAACAAAGGTGTTGATGGCAGCACAGCTCATATTTCTCTCTAGGATGGTGTAACAGACAAACAGAAACAGACCAGATGAGGCTACCATGATGAAAAAGCAGAGAGAGCAGTACGTTAGAGGTTGAACAAACAAATTCTGTAGAATGGGATAATAGAGATAGAATGAGGCAGAATTAAGAAAAGAGGTCCCCATGTCCTCCAGCAGCTTAATCATATAGCAGCATAATTATAAATAAAGTTCGGGAAGTCCACATTTTAACAGGAAGCCATGAAGAGAAGCTATGATAGGACAGATATGACTCTCTTTTTAATTTTCATCAGAACTCTGGCTTGAGCATTTTGGATAAGCTGAAGGCTTTTAACTACAGTTTGTGGACTTCCTGATAGTAAAGAATTGCAATCATCCAGCTATGACGTAACAAATGTATGGACTAGTTTCTTAGCATCACCCCTGGACAGGATATTTCTCATTTTTGCAATATCTAACAGATGAAAGAAGGAATTTCTAGAGACCTCTTTGATATGGGATTTAAATGACAGGTCCTGATAAAACAACACCAAGATTTTAATGTCTTAAAAGAATTTTTGCTCCTTACAAAATCAGCAGGCATCAATATTGTTGTAAACCATCTGCTCGGAGCTTACAATATATTACCAAATTGGAAACCTGTTTAACAATAGGGAATACCAAACTAAAAGCCTATGAATAGCATTTCTATCAGTAGAAAGAGTATAATTAAGGCTTTGTTCCCATGCATCCATTGCCCTGGCATATTCCCTCTTTAGTGAACACCAACATCGTATTGTATTCAATAGTGTAACCAAGTAGAGAAAACGACTTTTCTCTTTCTACTATTTGTAAAATATTTTTGAGTTTTAATTTGAAAAAAACATTTATTTTGAAAGGAGGAAATGTCATTTTCACTCCGTCGCTTTACTTCCTGTTTTCACGAACACGTTGCGTCTTTTTGCACCCTTGAACACGAGCTAGAGAGGCTGTGTGACTAGGTCTCTTGCGGTTCTCATGCTGAAACCTCATCTTGGTGAGGTTTCTGCAAGATAATGGTTGTAAACAAATGTTAGCTCTGTTCAAATACTAATTGGAGATGTTAATTGTGTTAAGTGGAAAGGAATACGAGCTAGAGAGGCTGTGTGACTAGGTCCCTTGCAGTGCTCGTGCTGAAACCTCAACTTGGTGAGTTAAAACCTTAAATGTGCCATATTTAGATAAGCTTATGCTAATGCTAATCGCGGGTGAAATGTTATTGTTTAAAAGTACTAGAAATGCTAATTCTGGTTAATTTGTGGTTTCATCAAGTGAAATTTGAGTTCTCAATACTTTAATGAAGCATTTTGTGTTTATTTTCTACCGTTTCTTGGTTAATTTCACTGTTTATTTCATGTTAAATGCACATTTTTATTACTTATTTTGTCATAGTTTATAGAAATCCTAGGTAATGCTGAGAAAACATTACTGCATTTCATGTCATGATTAACAAAACCTGAAAGATGAGTTAAAAATCAATCATTTAATTGGTTTAAGATGATTTATCATAATTTTATGGTTAATCTAAAAAAAAAAAAGATAAAAGGAGAAATTCATTTAATTGTTTTTTGAGAGTTAAAAGTTATTTCATGTTAAACATAAAAGTTTTCATGTAAAACAAAAGATACTGTGAGTAAGGAAAACATGCATGTAAAAGGTTATTGTTTATTTCTAAATGATAATATGGGAAAAAAAGAAGATAAAAACTTAAGCTATAGCTGTGTGAGAGAAAAAATATTTAGCTGCATAAAATAATACCATAATTGTTGTGCAGGCTAGGTTTTTTCTGATGGTTAAGAAAGCTGCGAATCGGATTCCTGCATACCTGATGTTCTCCGGAAGGGGATGGCGAGCCTGTACCCAGAACTGAACCGAACTCTCATCTGAAGATCCCTCTTCAGAAGATCCTCATCCTCACGTGTTAACAAAGTGGTAACAACTCACACTGACAGAGAGGAAAAGAACTAAACTATAAAAGGCCTTGACTGACTAAAAAAAACAAACAAACACTGAGCTGAGGGACTGGGGTTTTGTTTTGTTTTCTGTTGCCGGCTTATTGTTATTGTAATTGTAAATGTTCTATATTTTTTCTATTTTGCTTACCAATAACAATTATTATTGTTGCGCATCTCCTGTCTCCAGCTATTTCATTCTGCACTCACTTCAGTTTCATTGTAGTCCTGCCGAACCTATTGACTGGTCCACAATTTTTCATTCCCATAACCTACTTAACGTTAGTCAGGGGTTACAATAAATTTTGGCGAGCCAGCCAGGAGATCCTTTATCTTTTTCTCTGAAGTTATCTCAGCCTTTGATATACTAAACATGGAAATTGTTGAGCGTGAATCGATTAAAGTACCGAATGCGGTGATTGTGAGTGAAATCGCTGGAGATGAACAGATTAATGAGGTGACTGAATTCTTGAAACAATATGGGTCAGTTTCCAGAGTTTTAACAATCACTGATCGTGACTCTGATCTTTTCCAAAGTGTTATTGTTGAGTACAACTATGGTACTGCTTTTAAAAACTCTTGAACTAAGACATACACAGAACCGAGATGGGAACATCGGATTAGTTACCTTGGCAGACAAGGCCACAGCTATTATTCCAGCAGGCCAAACTGTAGTTTTAGAGGGTTCTGCTAACGTTAACTGCACATCCACAGACACCTTTGCCTTGGTTGAACATCCTGCTCAGTCTTCCTTACCAGGTGGGCTTTGTGTTAAAACATGCTTGGTAACACTCCCTTCTCGATCTCCACACAAAGTGCCTGTAATGATTTCAAATGAAACAGAACGAGATATCACAATTCCATCCACATGTGTCATCGCAGAACTTGGAGCCTTTCATTGTATCCTGTCCTAGCACAATGTAACCAGTGCAAACGAGCCTACCACAAACAAGGCGACATTGAGTTTCGACTTTGGTGATTCACATGTTCCACAGGAGTGGAAGGAGAGAATAACACAGAGACTCAATGACCTTCCAGAAGTGTTCGCTTTTCATGATCTCGACTTTGGGTGTACGAGCAAGGTGAAGCATTCTATCAAACTTGATGATCCGACTCCTTTCAAGCACCGTGCACGCCCTATACACCCTCAAGATATTGAGGCAGTGCGTAAACACCTTCAAGAGCTGCTTGCTGCTGGTGTGATAAGAGAGTCCCAGTCACCCTACTCATCACCTATCGTTGTGGTGAGAAAATGAAACAATAGTGTGCGTCTATACATAGACTTTCGCAAACTTAATTTGCAAACATAAAAAAAAACTGTTACGCTCTCCCAAATCTAGAAGAGATGTTTTCAGCTCTATCAGGATCCAAGTGGTTTACAGTCCTCGATCTTAAGTCTGGGTATTACCAGATTGAGGTGGAGGAAGAAGACAAAGAGAAGACCGCCTTTGTGACTCCACTAGGATTTTGGGAGTTCAACCGCATGCCGCAGGGCATAACCAACGCCCCAAGCACTTTCCAGTGGCTGATGGAGCGTTGTGTTGGCGATATGAACTTGCATGAGGTATTAGTCTTCCTAGACGACCTCATAATCTTTTCGGACAGTTTAGAAGAACACGAACAACGACTCATGCGGGTGCTCCACCGTCTTAAAGAGTATGGCCTGAAGTTATCGCCGGAAAAATGTACGTTTTTCCAAACAACAGTCCGGTACCTTTGTCATGTGATCTCTGAGAACGGTGTTGAGACAGATCCCGAAAAGATTCAGGCCCTAAAGACCTGGCCACGACCAAAAAACCTCAAAGAACTGAGATCCTTTTTAGGGTTCTCAGGGTACTACAGACGCTTCATAAAGGGATACTCTTCTATTGTACGCCCACTCAATGACCTCACACGTGGTTACCCACCACTCCGAAAAAAGTCAAAATCTAAAGAAACCGACCAAACTTACTTCGATCCCAAACTGCCTTTTGAGAGCCGATGGACCACAGACTGCCAAAAAGCCTTTGATTCCATCATCGAAAAGATAACTTCAGCCCCTGTCTTAGGCTTTGCAGACCCAAAACTGCCTTACGTACTCCACACTGATGCCAGTACCACTGGCTTAGGTGCAGCACTATATCAGGAGCAGGAGGGTCAGCTCAGGGCAATAGCTTTTGCCAGTCGTGGGCTATCGAGAGCTGAAGCACGCTATCCAGCTCACAAATTGGAGTTTTTAGCACTCAAATGGTCAGTGAGTGAAAAGTTTCATGACTATTTGTATGGTGGGCAGTTCACGGTAGTTACAGATAGTAACCTGCTCACATACATATTGACTTCTGCTAAGTTAGATGCCACGAGTTACAGGTGGCTTGCGGCTTTGTCTAACTACAACTTTAAGTTACAGTACAGAGCGGGCAAACAAAACCTAGACGCTGGTGGGTTGTCTAGACGTCCCCATGGTGAACTTGTGAATGATGCCCAGTCCAGAAAAGAGCAGGAGCGCGTGAGCCGGTTTGTGGAGAGTCACTTGGCTGACGTTAACACCACAGAGCATATAGACAGTAATGTTGTCCAAGCGATTTGTCAGTCACACATAGTGAAAGTCAGAGATGAGTGTCCGGATAGTGGTATTACACTTGTAGAGTCACTTACCGTCTCGGCTGATGCAATTCCAGACATCTACGTTTCAGAGGAACACAACAGCTTGCCAACTATTCCTGCTTTGTCCCAGTCAGAATTGAGGGAGAAACAAAGAGCAGACTCAACAATCCAGCAAGTTATTGAACAACTGGAAAATGGTCAGAGACCTCCACCGTCTGTTAGAAAGGAACTCCCAGAACTTCCTCTTTTGCTTAGGGAACTTAATCGGTTGGAGATTCACAATGAAGTGTTGTACAGAAAAAGACAGGAAGGAGGCCACATTACCCACCAGCTCGTTCTTCCAGAGGAGCTCAGAGCCCCCATGCTACAAAGTTTGCATGATGATATGGGCCACTTAGGTATAGACAGAACCCTTGACCTGGTCCGAACAAGTTTTTACTGGCCACGGATGGCAACAGACGTTGAGCAAAAAGTAAAAACTTGTGACCGTTGCATACGCCGAAAGACTCCTCCTGAGAAAGCAGCTAGCCTTGTCAACATAGCCACTACTCGCCCCTTAGAGCTAGTCTGCATGGACTTTCTCAGTTTAGAACCAGACAGCAGTAATACTAGCAACATCCTAGTAATGACTGATCATTTTACTAAATTTGCCCTGGCATTTCCCACTCCTAATCAAAAGTCAAAAACAGTCGCCAAGTGCCTGTGGGACCAATTCATTCAAACCAGTCAACATATTCACCTGAGGCGACTGACCAAATTGATCTAGTCATCACTCAACCTGTGAGACGATCAGAAAGAATCAGGCAACCTTCAAAGAGACTTGAGTATTCTGATTTAGGAAACCCTCTTGTGACTGTGGTTACATCACTTTTTCAGGGTTTAAGTACCGCCTTCTCAGAGTCTCTTACCAAAAAGGATGAACTGTATTGGATGCACATGCAACGAGACGTGCATGATATTTAATGGGGGAGGGTGTAACGAAGTAGAGAAAACGACTTTTCTCTTTCTACTATTTGTAAAATATTTTTGAGTTTTAATTTGAAAAAAACATTTATTTTGAAAGGAGGAAATGTCATTTTCACTCCGTCGCTTTACTTCCTGTTTTCACGAACACGTTGCGTCTTTTTGCACCCTTGAACACGAGCTAGAGAGGCTGTGTGACTAGGTCTCTTGCGGTTCTCATGCTGAAACCTCATCTTGGTGAGGTTTCTGCAAGATAATGGTTGTAAACAAATGTTAGCTCTGTTCAAATACTAATTGGAGATGTTAATTGTGTTAAGTGGAAAGGAATACGAGCTAGAGAGGCTGTGTGACTAGGTCCCTTGCGGTGCTCGTGCTGAAACCTCAACTTGGTGAGTTAAAACCTTAAATGTGCCATATTTAGATAAGCTTATGCTAATGCTAATCGCGGGTGAAATGTTATTGTTTAAAAGTACTAGAAATGCTAATTCTGGTTAATTTGTGGTTTCATCAAGTGAAATTTGAGTTCTCAATACTTTAATGAAGCATTTTGTGTTTATTTTCTACCGTTTCTTGGTTAATTTCACTGTTTATTTCATGTTAAATGCACATTTTTATTACTTATTTTGTCATAGTTTATAGAAATCCTAGGTAATGCTGAGAAAACATTACTGCATTTCATGTCATGATTAACAAAACCTGAAAGATGAGTTAAAAATCAATCATTTAATTGGTTTAAGATGATTTATCATAATTTTATGGTTAATCTAAAAAAGAAAACAAACAGATAAAAGGAGAAATTCATTTAATTGTTTTTTGTGAGTTAAAAGTTATTTCATGTTAAACATAAAAGTTTTCATGTAAAACAAAAGATACTGTGAGTAAGGAAAACATGCATGTAAAAGGTTATTGTTTATTTCTAAATGATAATATGGGAAAAAAGAAGATAAAACTTAAGCTATAGCTGTGTGAGAGAAGAAATATTTAGCTGCATACAATAATACCATAATTGTTGTGCAGGCTAGGTTTTTTCTGATGGTTAAGAAAGCTGTGAATCGGATTCCTGGATACCTGATGTTCTCCGGAAGGGGATGGCGAGCCTGTACCCAGAACTGAACCGAACTCTCATCTGAAGATCCCTCTTCAGAAGATCCTCATCCTCACGTGTTAACAAAGTGGTAACAACTCACACTGACGGAGAGGAAAAGAACTAAACTATAAAAGGCCTTGACTGACTAAAAAAACCAAACAAACACTGAGCTCAGGGACTGGGGTTTTGTTTTGTTTTCTGTTGCCGGCTTATTGTTATTTTAATTTTAAATGTTCTATATTTTTTCTATTTTGCTTACCAATAACAATTATTATTGTTGCGCATCTCCTGTCTCCAGCTATTTCATTCTGCACTCACTTCAGTTTCATTGTAGTCCTGCCGAACCTATTGACTGGTCCACATTTTTGCATTCCCATAACCTACTTAACGTTAGTCAGGGGTTACAATAGAGTACTACTTGTGTCTTAACTTTTCACACTGATCTTGAAACTACTTTTTTCACACCTCCGTTTTGTGTTGCTGACTGCTCCATTCCTTGTACCTCCAGTCACATGTCTTTACTATGGTAAATATACACAAAAGCACTTTGTTTCTGAAAAAATAGAGCAAAAACAAAATTATGAAATGCAAGCCCACAGGCACCATAGTTTATTCAATAGACATTTGTATGCAATTAAAGCAACTCTTGCGGAAGAAACTAATAACTCATAGTATGTGACTAGGCCCCTTTAAGACCAGAGTACAGTTTGCCAGATAAGACACAGGAAAACACCAGGACTTATCCCCATATTAACAATGGATCTGTCTCCTTAACAGTAAGACAATGGACACAATGGACACATTTCACTGTTCTTACAAATGGCCTAGTTTTATGAGATTGGTTGGTTTGATGACTGAAAGACAAGGATCACACACTTTACAACTAGACCTGTGGGATCCCAGACAGTAGGATCTATCAGACTGGCTTAAGCCAACTGAAGTTTTTTGCAGAAAGCCTTTAAGAGAGCAACAGTTGGAGGACAAAAACACACCAGCCGGTGGAAGTAGTTATGCCAAAGCGAAAGTTAACCGCTGTTCCAACTTATATAATAGGGATTTCCTTAAGGAGTTGTTGACACCCCATCTGTCCATGTGAGCACATGATGCATTCTATACCTAGAAAAATTCTAACTACACGGACAGGGTAGCTACTCTAGCAATTTTTTCCAACACAGAAAAACAGCAAGCAAGCAACAGCTCCTACTGGGGCAGGTCTGCAAATATGTAAACATCTAGAGGCATCCTGTTATCTTGCCTTTAAATTCCTCAACTTTTGAATAATTCATATAACAATAGTGATGCCTGTGTTTTATGTAATTCTCAAAATACTTTTGCATGTAAATTTGCAGGATGGTTTTTTTAAATGACTTTTAAAGTTGGCTTCATTTTAAAAATATTATTTTTGACTTAAACAGACAGTATGATGTTTTGACTTCATATGGAAAACATTTTGTTCAGAAATGTCAGCTGTTTAAATTGAGTCCCAGTTACATCACTTTTTCTTCTTCAGAACCACCATCTATTAAATTAAGAGTATGTCATATAGCATTTGAAACCTCATTTTCGTGTTTAATATGCAACAAAGTATGAATTAAGGCCAATGTCTCCCAGATTTTTCTTTTTATTGGATTGAGGCAACATGTGTTTGCAGTTGGGTATTTAACCTGTTACCAAACTGTATTGAGATATAAATTAAAATGATCAAACATTTTTGTGTGACTGCATCTAAGATTTTGACGGTTCCCTTCACAAATTCACAGTCTCCAGTCTCCTGTTCCTCTTACATATTTTTGGCCCAACTTGCCCTGCCCACCATCCATATCTACGGCAGACTGATGCAGACTCTTACCAGTGTAAAAATGGGGCGCGGGATGTTAGTTGTGCAGAAAGCTGTGTAGTGTCTCCCTAGCCAAAAAGGACGGACTGAGAATTAAAAGCAAACAGAAAGTGTGGGGCAAAGTTAGATCTTAATCTCCATGGGATGCTGTTTGGTGACTTGAAACGGACTGTGCATGCAAGAACCCCTCAAAACATCTTGCTGCTCAAAGTGACAAGTGGTGCAAATTCTCCTTAGACTGCCTGCAGAGACCAGAAGACAAGAAGTGTCTCACTAGAATTATTTAAGTACAGTAGGAAAGACTTGCTGCAATGGAGTAGCTGGAAAGCACATTTCTGATAAAATCTTCTGTTTAAGGAGAAAAATCAAGGTTAGTTTTCTTATGTTTTATTGCCTTGAAATCAAGTCCTATTCCAAAAGTTAAAAGATAGCATAAGCATAAGACATCATTATGAGCCTCTTCTAATAAAACAATAGTGAAAAGTCTTAATTTTCTACTATGACTGTGGTTAAATAAGTCTAAATAACAGGTTAACTTAGCTACGCATCTGATTTTTTCCCCTATTTTTACATTAAAGTAATTTTTCTTTAAACCTGACAAGTACTTGTGTTTTTTGCTGTAATGTAATGTGAGAAAGTGTAGAAAGGTTCAAGGAGTTTGAGTAAAGAGCTGGAACCTTTATGAGGCAGATTTCACACGTGGACAGAGCAGGGTTAGGGGAGGTAGCTCCATGGAGCCACGTGAAACATGCATACATACTGTGTGTCTCTGTAAGTGCAGCTTAAAATCACATGTCAGTCAAGATGTAGGTCAAAGATGCAGAGGCATAGCCCTCAAAGGCTGACTCAGATCTGTAATTGCAACTTTTGCTTATCTGGAATCGCCCTGCTGAGGGTAAAAAAGCAGAAAAAGGGAGCAACAAAAATAAATAAAGTTATGGGAAAGGTGAGAAAACAGAATGTGTGTTTGGGGTAAAAGGCCAGCTGATAGAAGGGATTTGTTGCAGACAAAATGTGGAAATGCTGCAGAACTCTGAATACAAACATGGCTGTGTGAAGAAGATCTCGACCCCCTCTTTTTGTGGGGTTAAACACACATCTTGTGCGTATCTCAGGTTAAGGGGCCTTTGGTGTCTCTGGAGCTGAAGATTTGTACTGAGCATTCACAGTGGGCTCCAAAAACTGGATTCAAAAGGAGAAAATAGCAATGGATAAAAGCAGAGGCTTTTTCTGCCAAAAATGCTGTAGTTTCAAACTCAGATTTTTGCCTCTGATATATCTGACAAGATATATCAAAAACTCATACAATTCTTGCACTTCTATAACATACATTTTGACCTTAGGTTTTGGGAATATGAGGGCATTTTATATCCAAAGCTTAAAGTATGACCAAAAACACTTGTTTAATGATGTTCACATAAGATTGAAGTCAAAGTACAGATGGAAGTCAGTAGAATACATGGAAACTGAAGTGATCTTGGAAAGGCAGCTGGTTCTAACTCGTTTTATCTCTTATGATCTTAATGCAACACGTTTGTCATGCTGAGTTTTTTTGTCTTGCCAGCTCAAACAGGGATGAGCACGCAACTGCTCGGCCCTCCACTATAGATTTTCATCAGTCTCTAATCAACATGTCCGCTCTGAGCATGCAAGGACGACCGCACATGAGGTCAGACACGTGTGTAACTATGATTAGCAGGAGACGAGTGAGGGCAGGAGTCACAGAGAATGACAATGAAAAAAGAATAGATGTTGTTTGGATTGACTCTATTGCCGATTTAGGTCATGGTGAAAGATTGAGTGCATCCGCAGATTCAGCTTAGAGGGAGAGACGCCCCTAATGCGACTTGATCTCAAACCACACCAAGAGCTTTGTTGTCATACAGCGTGCTACTGTTTTCAGCACATAAGGGAGAGCTGCATTATGTGACACATTTTGGTCTTCAATAATTAAAATTATTTTTAAATAATTCATATAATAATTGCAGCTCTTTTTTCTCTAATGTTATGATGTGGATTTCCACATCATAACACAAAGAATATGTGATCAAAAAGCTGCCGATGCTTTCTGATTATTGTCCTGTCCACACTTTACCGTGATGGCGTTGCTCATCTGTTCAAATTCCTAAAAGAATTGTTTAACTCAGTTTCACAGCCAATCAGTTTAAATCCTTAATGCTCAGATTATCCAGGAAAAATCTTTAAAATTTTGGATTTTGCATACTTTAATACATACAACAACAGACATAGAAAAGACCTGTAAACTTCTGAGACTGAATAAATGGTGAACATTTTCGCAGGAAAGGTTGCACCGATGTTTTTTAGGAAAAGCATTCAAAGGGCTTGTGCATGTGACTCATGCACCGGGGAGGTAACTGCCATAATTTTATAAAGCCGTGAATATAAGTTAGAGAGGTTGGAGATGAAGTTTTCTTCAGCTGCAGCACCAGAGTTTAGCTGCTTCTGTGGCAAAACAAAACTGAGAGAAAGGCTGATCTTCACCCAGACTGGCTGCATGGTTAACATGTTCTGCAACATGCTTGTTGTCGTGCCTTATGGATTTTAAAGAGTGGCTTCTACAAAGAATTGTTGCATTTTAGGAAGGATTGAGTATTTCAAGAAAAACAAAATAGCCAGATAAACTATTAAAGTCAAGTTAATAGAAAAAGAATTAGGCAAAAGTTATGATGACTGATTTAATTTTTCCTTTCAACTATTGTGATAATTCTTGACATTTAAGTTAAATTATGTTTTAAAACTTTCCAGGCTTGCTGAATACAGCCCAACATTTTTCTTTTATTTTAAAGACCGACTCAGACAGATGAACGAATTTCAAATAGACATGACACTGGATTTGAGAGCTGCATCATCTTCTAGTTAATCATCCACCTTATTTTTAATCTCTCTGGAGCTTAACTTGTAATGTTTTGTTTCGTAAACTGTATTGTTTTTGGCTATATGACAGATTGCTTATAAAAGAGAGCTTTCTCTGCCACACCTCTATTTATGGAGCTTACACAGCTTTACATCACAATGTCACCAGGTGACTATGAAAGGGTTGGACAGATGCTTAGAGCAGATCAATGCGTGGATGCGGCATAATTTTCTCCAAATAAACATAGAAAACTGAGGTAATAAATTTCAAATCAAAGGAGGATAGCCAGAGTTAGCTCACGTCGTCAGCTACTTAAGCTAGAAACCACTGATTGTAGCCGAATTCTTTGTTTTAGGATGGACTCAGAACTGAACCTTCAGAGGCAAATAAAGGCAGTTAGCTTTTTATCACCTGTAGAAGATTTCCAGGATTATAGAATTAATGTCCATAAAGGATCGAGAAAAATTAATTAATGCATTTATCATTAGTAAAATTTATTACTGCAACAGTGTCTTCATAGGTTTGCCTAAAAAGTCCATCAGAAAGCTGCAGCTGATGCAAAACACTGCTGCCCATGTTCTCACTAGAACTAAGATAGTAGAGCACATCAGCCTGGTTCTAAAGTCTTTTCACTGGCTCCCTGTAGCTCAGAGAATAGACTTTTAAATCCTTCTGTTAGTCTATAAATAAACGGAATAGCATCTCAATACATCACAGATTTATATTCAGTGTATCAACCCCCCATCAAACATGCTAACTGAGGTATTATCAGTTTAAGGTTGTGGTCCAACGGTTTTATTTGTTTTACTACCTGCTTTTATCATGTTATTATCTTTATTTGCTTTTAAACTGCTTTAATTTTTATTATTTTTATTATCTAATTCATTTAAAGCACTTTGAATTGTCCATGTACTGAACTGTGCTGTACACATAAACTTGCCCTGCTTGCACAACACAGAGGTTCTTTAGGTCTGCCCTCAAACCTTCACAGGATACCGTGTTTCAAACTGAGGCTGCACAGTAGTGTAGTGGGTAGCACTGCTGCCTTGCAGCAAAAAAGTTCTTGGTTCGATTCCTTGTCCGGGGTCTTTCTGCATGGACTTTGTATGTTCTTCAGCATGCGTGGGTTCTCTCCTGTTAATCCGGCTTCCTCCCACTGTCCAAAAAAGCATGACTGTTAGGTTAATTGGCCTCTCTAAGTTCTCTTTAGGTGTGAGTGCGTGGATGAATGATTGCTTGTCTCTGTGATAGACCGGCGACCTGTCCAGGGTGTACCCCTCACCTATTGACAGCTGGAGAAAGGCACCAGCAGGGAAAAGATGGATGGATGAATGTTTTTCACACTGCACTTGCTACAAAGATGATGAGTCCGTACAGAATAGGTGTGATAAAAACTGATAGAAGAAAGTGACACTTTAGACTTCTGCAGGACAGATAAGTAATATAGTAATGAGCAAAACTAGGAACAATCTTAATACTCAAAGATCTCAGAGGGAGTCAGATTCAGGTAACCAAATAAAGCTGATCTTTGGTAATGACTCACTTGTAATTTGTTTTTCTGTTGTATACAGGTTGTTTGTAAGACAGTGGTTAGTAGAGACTACAGAAATTACCTTGTACAGTAGGTTCCTTATAATACTTTCAAAGTCACACATTGGCAAATGTATGATGAAATCTTGCCTTTAGTCGAAAGGGTATCAATTTCTTATGAAACAGTTGTTTTCTTCCAATAACAAACACTTGCCTTCAAAGTGTACAGTGGCTCCCTCTTTATATCTGATTATCCCCCTATTTTTTTTAATATAGAGGTATCATGTTGGGTTTTAATCCAAAGAAATGTGAGTTTAAAAGATTAAAAGGAAATAATCAACACAGAGACAGGGTTTTGTGACGTCAGCGTCTGCAGAGCGGAGAGAAGGTGTCGGCTCAGAAACCAGCACCTTCTCACACAGATCCCTTCATGGCAAAGCCTTTTATTAAGAGTTTACAACATCATAAGGCGGGCCTAAAACAGAACACCCAGTAATGATTATCTGGGAGGATGCAGGTAATAAGATAGTGTGAATTGACCAACTGGCAGATGGAAGTCACACAACCGTGTGATTCTGCCTCATGACCTGCTGGAGGTCATAAAAGTTTATGACCCTTCTGGTTGAAACACAGGATAGAAATGTAGGATCTTCTTTCTTTCAATGTTTCATATGTCCACACGATAATTTTATAATTATCACTCTAACATATCACACAACTTCTGAAACTGAATGTATAAGACCACTCAAGGTCAAGGGAGAATCAACTCACTCTGCATCACATCACGCCCTCCTTATCAAAGAAAGGAGCATTTATTTATAGTGCAGGCACAGCGTGGTTAAGGAAGGTGCTCTGTCCACACCTTTTCACAGGACAGGAGGCGGCTGCTGCTAAGACAGCAGAATAATTGAAGATTACTCAGAGATACATGAACACATCTAAAATACCATTTTGTCCAAGGTTAGATTTTGTTGATATTGTTCTCCTTCTAGGACAATGATTTCATTGTGCATTGCATTTGTATTTCTACTGGGACGTCTCAAAAAGTTGGAATTCAAGACAAATTTTAGTGTTTATTTTATCGGCGGAGATGATTTATTGCTGTTTTTATTCGCAAAATACAATGAATAACAATATTTTTGTCATTTTTATGGTTGTAACAGTGCATCCAAATGCTTACATGGATGTTATTGACCAAGCGACTACAGTATGTCATGATTACCTCTGAATTCTATGCACTACAAAACACAGCAGCAAATGTACAGGCTAAAACAGTGAAGAACAAGAGTGCAGCAATTGACAAATCCTTGTTGTGAAGACAGCAGGCCAAAACCCTCCCCAGTGAAATCAGAGAATAATAAAGTCTGAGTGAAACAAACTGCTTTATGTTATTGCCCATACAAGTCTGTTCAAAAGCATTGATTATGAGGTGTTCTTACTTTTTCCCATCAATGCTACATCTCTTGATTAGTCTTCCCTACGGAGATGAGCATCAAACTAACACACTCACTAACAGACTCCCCGGGACATGTGGAAATTGAATCCACACCTCACAGACTGCAGAGCTACTGTGGACAACAGACGCTTGATAAAGATGAGATTTTCAATCTGTTTAGCTTGAGGATATGATTAGTAAAGACCCACACCAGGTAAAATGCCTCAGGCTACTGAACCACTTAGCAGATGACAAGAGAGGGGCAGAGAATGGAGGAAATACAGAGATGGGTCAGGGACTCTGCTGAAGAAAGAGTGGTAATTTCACAGGGAAGTTAAACGCTTCCTGGAATAAGATGAGAATGGGGTGGATCATTTGGTTAATGAAACTCAGGAGCGGGAGAAACAAATCGAGAGCGGTGAAGGCTGTAGGTAATTAATCAAACACATAAAAATGAGAAGTACTACCCATTCTTCAAAGACAGTTTTAACTGCAGGCAATCAGATCTGGAGCTATCCACCACCCTGCAAAATTATTAGAAGACCGTTCACTTTTAAACATTACATTTTGACCACAAAGAGCTATCTAATTTTTAAAACGATTTTATGTAACACAACGAAATGCATAAATGGGAGGTTAAAACAAAATGATACGGCATGTATTTACTTCCACTTACGTTAGACTTTTTAAAACCTTAAAATATATTCCCTATTTTTCTTTGCAATATATTTCCAGATCAGTGAAATGGATGCTAAACATGTCATCACATCTTTCCACAAAATCCTAATTATATGCAGATATGGACTTTACTAGGCCATTACAAAAATTAAAACAAATCCTTGCATCTAAATCATCCTATTGTTGCTATGGCTAAGTGGTAAGAAAAAATAGCTAAAAGAGTTAAAAAATGATTAATATCTGCTAAAACTGACGGAATTGCTAATATCACTAAAAGAATTACCAACAAAATCTCAAACATTTTAAAGGCTGCGAATATCTTTTTTCAAGAAACTATAATTGCCTAAATAGGGCAAGAAAGGCCTCTGTGAAATATTTCAAAGGAAACCCGTAGGATATGCGGCAACAAGGCAGGAGGGAGGGAGAAGGGGAGCATAAACGGGGCAAAGGGAGGCGACAGCGACAGCTCTCTGTCGGGCGCACCAGGTTAATTTGCTCTTGTCAGAACGAGGGTTTTCCTTCCAGCTGTCCTTATCTTTGTTGTCCTCCTGGGTGCTGGTGTCAAAGTGGGAGGCTGTGCGAATCCCGCCTTGGCGCTGTCACCTCGCCGGCTGCGGTGCACGAGTGACAGAGCAGCAGCTTTACACTGTAATCCTGTAATTATGACAATTAAAGAGCTGAAGAATGGAACAGGGGGATCAAAACTGGGTTTGTAAAGAAGGAAAAGCACAGGTAGACATAAATGCATGCCGAAAGAATGCCAAGAAAGAGACAACGCTGTCAAAAGGACTTCATGATCAGGTAATTGTGTTGTAATAAGGACATATTTTTTAATTTTCTAATGGAAGGAAATTACTGCAGAGCAACTAACAGAGAGGCATGGAGAGATGGAGTATAGAAGAGTAAAATGCAAATTTAGGATGAGTGTCAGGCAAAAGGACTTAGTGAGCCTTAAAGTGTTGTACATTACCTCAAATGGGATTTACAGCAGCCATAGTGAGAGATTAGTCAATCCTACAGAGGACACAGTCATGTTCTAATCTGGTACACTTCACCATCCAACAGACGTCCACTGTTGTTACTTGTTTCAGCTTTGATAGCTGTTACTTATTCACAAACAAGCGGAAAAGACCCAACTGCTAGGAGACTGACACAGATTCAATCTTCTGTGTCAGCAAATTTTTATAAATACTAAGTCCTAGTCCTAGACCACTTTATTAGGTACACTTGTCCTTGTGTTTTGCTAACACATATAGGTTATCAGCCAATCCCATGTTAGCAATTTAATTCAACTGGGCATCTGGACACACTAAAAGCGACCTGCTAAAGTTGTATTGTTCATATGAAAGGGTCAGATTTAGGTGTAAACAACATGAAGTTATGGACCCTACTGCCTTGTATAAATAGTTCACAGTGGTGGTATTTTAAAGCTGTGCTTCCATGACTTTAGGCCATTTAGTTCCAATTCAGCAATGTTTACAATCAACCAAACATTGGGAATATTTTATTCATTAGATAATGGCAAACTTTAAACATTATCTCTTTTAATTCTGTACCAACATGTACTAAGTAACACTGTCCGTTATCTTTACGGATGCTCCTACCTTGGCTATCTTATACAACTGAAATACAAGTCTGCCAATAAAATCACAGGAGATTATTGGTAACATACAAAGTGCATCAGACCCCGAAACAAGAACAGGCAGGGCAAAGATCCAAGGCAATAGATCTAAACATGCAGGAATGCCAGGCATTTGGTTGCAAAAATAAACCGTGCGTACCCATAGTAACAAGTGAGAACAAGTTACAGCATCACTGCATTTTATCAACACAGGATGACTAATGGTGCAATGGATATCCACGCGCTGAGGACGGTCACTTCTACACTCTCTCTTTGTGCTAATAGATAGAACTGGGTTGTTGTGAAACAGCGGCACCGCATGGAGAGAGTGGAAAGCTGATTGCTTTTCCTGGAAATCATACTAGGACTGGTTGTGGGCAGAGCTCTTTTCACTTACAATGGAATACAGAGAAAATAATGTTAACAAAGGTAGAAATAAGGACTGCTCTCAAGAGGTCTTTAGGTGGCTTTAAAAACAGCAGTTTGAATTTAGCCTTAGAAGCACCTGTCCTCCCTTACCTCCAGCACAGACCACAGTCTGTTGCTGTGCGTTATCACTGCTTTTTCTGTGCAGGTAGATTTACAAGGAAGTACCGCAAAAATCAACCATCATCCATAGCCTGTAATGTTAAATTTCACTAGTGGCCTTATTGTGAAATACAGACAGCGAGACTGTCAAATGCCTGTAGGAAATGCCATGGGGTAGCAGGGGTCCAGACCAGCGTACCAGGTCCAAACCAAATAATCTGGGAGGCTGGTGATTTAAATAAAATAGTACACAATTATTGCAGCCATTAAATAAGGTAAATATGCCCACTGTTAAATTCAATACCAGCACAGGAAGGACATGTGATGTTATGAATTTACTTTATATCAGGGGCTGTTCCAACCGTTGCATTTCCCGTGTGGTGCCAGACTTTGGACATTTATCAAGGGGGCGGGATTGTTGTAGCCGAAGGTTTGCAAGCAAGTTTGGTTGTGGCCGGTGTCTCGGAAGCATCATGCTAACCAGTCAGCAATTTAGTGCTAGTAGGTTTCCAATGGGAAATTACATTGGGACCAAGAAGCACTTAGCAACGACACTGTCAAAGAACGCTATGGACAGCGGAAACATGCCAGAGAAGGAGAGTTTTGTGTCGGAGGTCGTGGATCAGTCTCCTCCGTTAAACATTTTTTATTTAGAGGAGGAAAGCGGGGACGAAGATGTTGTGGAAGAGGACGCCAGGGCGGCAGAAGCTTGGTTTGGTGTAGAAGGCTTACAGCCGTACATGTTTGAGCCCTTGCCTCGCATCGCTGCCAGTTCTGTTAACTCGACGCCTGCCGAAGACACAGACGTCCATCCCAGCGAACACTGGGATGCAACTCAATGGTAAAGTAAGTGATTCTTATTCCTTTTTTCAACCGTTGCGTATATTAGCTACAACATATGAATCAAGATGCTATGACCGAAAAAGTTTGATTGACAGATGACCGTTGGCATATGATTGGCTTAATTTAGGTATACAAGCTGATGTATAACTAAGTGGCCTCCATGAAATAACAACAAATAAAGATTTTAAGACAGGATTTTATTGAAAATAGAAATTTTCTAAATTTTGGGCCAATATAGTCTGATAAAGAGTACATTTATATACATGTTTAAGCCAGAATGATGTGATATTTAAATATGACTTCCTTACGACTTTAAACCTGCACCAATGAGGCACTAACCATTCAGTCTATTTACTGAGTTTTTTTTCACTTGTGTTATACTAAGAATGTAGTACATTTTAACTGAATATGGTTGTATAACTATGTTTGCCTTTAAGCAGTTTTTGATGCCTTTGGGTATCAAGAATCAAGCTGGTTCCAAAAATTCAGTTCTCCCAGATTTGCTAAATCTTTTATTTTCAATTCCTAGATTTGATGCCCAGTCCACCACCTAGGAATAAAAGCTGCCTAATACCAGCCGAGAAGAATCCACAGCATTATGTGCGCAACAAAATTTTTGTGCTGCTGCAATCGAAAATGTAGCTTAACGTTAAAATAGGAAATGACCAGTCAGCTACTTGCAACACTAACGATTGGATGATATGAAGCAAAGAACGGCACATTGCAGGTATGATTAAACATTGCCTAACAATATGAGAGCCTCATCGCTGACCCGCTGCTTCCCTACTGTGCTAATGTAGGCTATCCAAGGGAATTTATTCCTCCTCTAAATCAACTCAACTTCTGCAGGGAGAGCTCAGACGATTTTTATACTTTCTCTTACTTTACGTGTTAACAGATAACTAACTTCACACAATATTCATTTTAGTTCATTTGGGATTTATTTCATATGATGAAACCCGCTAACTGAATGATGGAATACAAAATGTAATCATCCGATAAAGTAAAGCATCACTACTTCCTGTCTAGTTTGGTTGGAACTTAGTTCAGTAAACAATTCTGGTTAAAGATTATTAACTCGTTAAAGATTATTAAGTGTGCTGAATTTATAAACCAAGTTATTGACGTTTAGTGATGGTGATGAAATGTTCAATTTTAACAGCCGGTTCAAACGTTCAGCCTCAAAGGTAAGCGGTTAAAAACACCTGGAAATTGAGAAAATTGTGAGTAATAATCATCTAACTAAGAATCATTACTAGCTTTGCCCTTGATTTAAATGGCATACTACTTACCTATAACCATTAGTTGTTATTAATAATATATTCATATTCTGCTGGTAAAATTGCACAACTCTAGCAAGGTTTACCTAATAAAATAGAAAGTGGATATGTGCCCTGTAACAACAAAGAGAAGCTTAAATTTCAAGTTTATTTATGAAAAACACTGATTAATTTCCAAGCATATTACTGTTACCCTAAGTAGAAATACATTTTAGATTATCAAGACCAGGGGAGTTTTTTTTTGACATCACTGAGCTTCAAGCAATTGTTCCAATTTTTCAAAAGTAGCAAATGTCAAAGTTAGTGACTTGCCTCCCATTACCAATCATTTTGTGCTGACTTGCCAAATCCTTTCTCCAAGCTGAGATGTAACAGCTGATAGGAATTTATGTGGTGCAATGAGGCAAAAAAGGTTAAATGAATTCTAAGAGAACAGGAAAAAAATGTCTTCCTGTTAAAGTATTTGGTCCTTTTTTTGCTATAAGATCAGGAAATCATATCTTCCCCTTTTTGACAGTGTTTGCCTTCTCATAACTACACATTTCCAACCCTGCAAACTGAAACACGTAATTAAAATAAGCTAATGCCAGCCTGAGAAATGCAGAAAACACACAATACTAATGAATTCAGCTGACCCAGATACAGGGCTAAAACTAACTGTGCTGGTTCATGTTTGGCCTTTTTAGGAAACTAATTATACAGCTACTTTTAGCTAGTTTTTTTTTAACAGATATACTCGCTGGCCACTTTATAAGCTACACTTCACCTGTACTATGTTGGGGTTAGACTTTTCTTTTTTTTGCTATCAGAACTGCTTTAACTTTGTGGCATTTTCACAGTGATCAATTGGAAGTAAGGGACGTAAGGGTCTCCTCATGTCCTTTGAAATGTTTTCCCACACCATATCACTACCTTCAGTAGCCTTAACCAATATCTGGTTCCTGTCCCGGCATCCTGACTGTGGTCGCTTAAACCAAATTCGATTGGTTTTTAAAATTTACTATTTTTTGCTTAATATTTTACCATATTGTAGATGTACAACTAAAAGGGTTTGATTTGTCAGAATGACTCATAACGTAGGACCCTGACTTCAGGCAAGACAGACTGTGATAACTGAGGTGGAACCAGTTATCCAGGAGAGAAGAGGAGCAGCCTCTTGCAGAATACGTTGCACACAAAGGAACCAAAAGATCCAGGAGTGTAAATCCAAGAACCCATAAACACAGTACAGGCAAAAAGAGCAAAACAAAACAAAAGTGGCCAAAATTCATAAGTCTGGTGGCAGAAACAGGTCAGACACAGGCAGAACTAAACGCATACAGGACAGTTCGAATATTCTCACACGAAGCTGAGAACCGGTGGTATAAATAGTAACAGGAACAGGTGGATCTGATGAGAGGTAATGGGCGTGGGGCGGAGCAAAGCAGATAAGTGAAAAATGAGAAAAACCCAGCCTATGGTGCCAAGATCATGAGACAATGTCCATGCACTAATATGCAGTAACTTTGTAAAATGCCAGAAGATTCATATATGTTACTGTAGCCGTCAAAAGGCCACCAGCGACAAAAAAAAAAAAAAGTAAAATTTCTCACTGATGATCTGAAGGTCTTTTAACTTTTGAACTTTGTGATATTTTTAGGTTAGTACTGTAGCTCGGGTCAATTCAGTTCAGAAGAAAGATTTGTTATTGAGAAACGGTGTTAGAACTGGCATCTTAGGGGATATTCACACTGCTGGAGGCAATCTTGGGATCAGTAAAATGAAGTAGCTTAACATCTTCAGTCTGGATTCATGAAAGGGTTTTTAGACTGGGCCAAAAATTCATGCAAATGCAACAGATAGTTCCAGGAGCAGTATTCTATCAGTACTGTGCTGATCTCCCCCCAAAAAACAATAAAAAAATCACAAAGAAGAAATTGTTTGCAGGTGGTTTCTACTGCGGTTTTAAAGCTCCGAAATTGTCTACATAGCCCCACAAGACATTTTCTAACACTTTTTTTCCCAGCATGCAATACTTATTCCCTTTAGACACATACGATGCCATGGCTAACTCAAGCAGACCTATGCTTTAAAACATTTGGACCTGTTTCACGCCACTCCTTTATGGCAGTTTCTTTTTAAAACGCAGCCTCTTACCTTGAGAACTAGATTGTGCCAAACTGACAGCTTGTCTGGCACACTACCCACTAAAAATAATTGTGGAACATAAAGGCTCTCACGGATTCAGTCCTAATTTGCTGTAATTGTAGTAAATATGTTGATCAATACAAATTGTCAAACGTCCTGGTTTTCAAAATGATTTTAATAGGTATCAAAAACATTTTTTTTCTCTGTTTAATTACATATGAATCTAAGATAATAAAAACTACCAAATTAGCTGAACCAGGAAATAATTTTTATGTCTACCTTTTACACATGTACAAAAGGTTTGCATTTAGAACTCATAACTGTGGAGCAGTTTTTCTTTATTTCAGTTGTGCATTTTCAGGCAGAAACTTTTTCCTAAACCCTTTAAGCTTAACAGGTTGTTGCTCTAATGTCACATCCTTTCTTCCTAGAGAGGGAGGTCTGAAATGTTCTAAAGCTTTCCAAAGGTTTAAAGTAAAAGCATTGTTAAGGTGACATTTGGTAAGTAGGGTGGTTGT
The DNA here is from genome assembly GCA_030533445.1 of Cyprinodon diabolis. Lineage (NCBI taxonomy): Eukaryota > Metazoa > Chordata > Actinopteri > Cyprinodontiformes > Cyprinodontidae > Cyprinodon > Cyprinodon diabolis. The sequence continues at coordinate 29,705,012 of CM060076.1, forward strand.
CTGGTGGGCCTTCTCTGCAGCCCAATTCTGTTATACATGCTTTGTTACTGATATATAATTAAAATATTACTTTAATGTATTCTACTATTTTTAATCAGTGCTGTTGGGAAACTAAAAAAGTTTTACGTTAGAACAGCTTTAAAGGCTTACTGATTGTCAATCAAGCTAATTTTGACAGGACGCCATCTTTTTTATCTTTTGTCTTTTTCAGGATGTCTCTTTTTTTAATCAACTGCCTTTCAGGAATAACAACAAAGTTGTCTTTCATAAATTCCAGCATAACCCTTAACCGCCTTACCTGACATTGCCTAAAGCCAAACCCATCAAGGCCTTGTCGTAGTTTCTGTCACCGGGGATTACTAAGAATTGTTTTAAAGGCTCATCTGACGGCTCTGTCTCTAACTGTCCCTGCTTATTTCTAAGACTCAAGGCTTTTTGTAGAGCCTTCGATTTGCTCTTTCTATGCTGACATATTTTGTGTATAAAAATGCTCAAAATCATCACTTGTCAGATGTGTAGCAGTACAGTTTAATCATCTGATTTTTACTCAGGTTTCTTGACTGAAAAAAATTTATTGAAATTGTGCAAAAAAGTGGCAAACATATGGCTTTCTTTGGTAATGTACTGTATAAATACATACTTGCCAATAAATATTATAGAAAAACATAACATGCTATAAGTGGTGAACAAACTCTTTTTAAAAACAAAATCTAATGGTGTATCACATTTAATTAACTTATAATTTAAAACCACCTGGGAAATTCTAAAAATTGTTATTAAAGATACGGTGATGAAGCCTGATTAAGCTAATTCAAAGAAATTATCAAGAAAAAGGGAGAAGACACATTGAAAATATTCAGTAAATATTAATAGGAATTAGGATTTAATAGGAGTGTCATTTGTTATTTCCACATTTAATTTGTCTTAAAATATCAAACATTATGTTTTTAACTCATCTGACACACATTTTTGGACATTAAACAGCTTTTAATGAGACATTAATTTCTTCTGGTATTTGCATATATGGTTTGTAGCTATGTAAAATAACAAACTGTGACTTATTTATAAAAATATGTATATATATATATATATATGTATATATATATATATATATATATATATCTATCTATATATATATATATATATATATATATATATATATATTTATTTATTTATATATAATCTGCCATTAAATGTTAAATTATTTTCGACACTCCTCTAGAAGACAAATTATGACATAGGACATTTTTTCAGTGTATTAAGCAGACTTGCTACTAAGTTTTTTTGCTATTTGTCCCTCATTTCCCTCCTTTCTTTGGATTCTGATGCATGTCAGCCATCAGCAGCTGTCCCCGAGGAGACATTCTTCACTGATGACATCATCTCTCAGCATGAGACGTTGATGGATCCTTCACCATTTTGGGTCCTGTGGTTTTGATAAAGTGTGGAGCAGGTAGCTGGGGGGAAGGAACGAGACAAGGGGAGGAGGGCTGCCAAAAACACGCAAGGCTCTTTGTCAACGTCAGGGGTGTGCACTAAGGGTCCCAATGCAGCCCAGACAGAGATTAACAGCAGAGAGGATAGTGGAACTACTGTGTGTGTTTGTGTTTGTGTGTGAGCGTGTGCGCTTATACTTGCACCATCATCAGATATATCAAATAATCTCACTACGCCCCAATCTATTATAGAGTGAAACATTTCCTCACAACACAGTGACTGAGATGTGAAATCACACCTTCCTGTCCTGTTATTGTGTTCCACCCTACAGCGTGTTTAGCCTGTGAACCGGGCCTGAATAAAAAGTCACAGGTGGGGGGGGAGGTCAGAGGGAATCTGTTATTCACTTTCTGAATGTGCAAGTCTCTGTTTCTCCTGCAGTTTTATTCCACTTACACTATATTGCCAAAAGTATTTGCTCACCTGCCTTGACTCACATATGAGCTTAAGTGACATCCCGTTCCTAATCCATAGGGTTCAATATGACGTCGGTCCACCCTTTGCAGCTAGAACAGCTTCAACTCTTCTGGGAAGGCTGTCCACAAGGTTTAGGAGTGTGTTTATGGGAATTTTTGACCATTCTTCCAGAAGCGCATTTGTGAGGTCGCACACTGATGTTGGACGAGAAGGCCTGGCTCTCAGTCTCCGCTCTAATTCATCCCAAAGGTGTTCTATCGGGTTGAGGTCAGCACTCTGTGCAGGCCAGTCAAGTTCATCCACACCAGACTCTGTCATCCATGTCTTTATGGACCTTGCTTTGTGCACTGGTGCACAGTCATGTTGGAAGAGGAAGGGGCCAGCTCCAAACTGTTCCCACAAAGTTGGGAGCATGGAATTGTCCAAAATGTCTTGGTATGCTGAAGCATTCAGAGTTCCTTTCACTGGAACTAAGGGGCCAAGCCCAGCTCCTGAAAAACAACCCCACACCATAATCCCCCCTCCATCAAACTTTACACTTGGCACAATGCAGTCAGACAAGTACCGTTCTCCTGGCAACCGCCAAACCCAGACCCGTCCATCAGATTGCCAGATGGAGAAGCGCGATTCGTCACTCCAGAGAACGCGTCTCCACTGCTCTAGAGTCCAGTGGCGGCGTGCTTTACACCACCGCATCCGACGCTTTGCATTGCACTTGGTTATGTATGGCTTGGATGCAGCTGCTCGACCATGGAAACCCATTCCATGAAGCTCTCTGCGCACTGTTCTTGAGCTAATCTGAAGGCCACATGAAGTTTGGAGGTCTGTAGTGATTGACTCTGCAGAAAGTTGGCGACCTCTTCGCACTATGCGCTTCAGCATCCGCTGACCCCGCTCCGTCAGTTTACGTGGCCTACCACTTCGTGGCTGAGTTGCTGTCGTTCCCAAACACTTCCATTTTCTTATAATACAGCTGACAGTTGACTGTGGAATATTTAGGAGCGAGGAAATTTCACGACTGGATTTGTTGCACAGGTGGCATCCTATCACAGTTCCACGCTGGAATTCACTGAGCTCCTGAGAGCGACCCATTCTTTCACAAATGTTTGTAAAAACAGTCTGCATGCCTAGGTGCTTGAATTTATACACCTGTGGCCATGGAAGTGATTGGAACACCTGATTCCAATAATTTGGATGGGTGAGCAAATACTTTTGGCAATATAGTGTATGTGTTAAAGCAAGGATCAACCAGCAGGGGGCCTTGCAGCTCTTGCTTGGGGTGCTCAATGTGTGCTCCAAATGTTGAAATATAATTCCACTACAGCAGCATGTGTCTGGGCAAATGTACATCAGAATGTAAGTATATACATACATGGATGTAAGTATACTCACCCTTTTTTAAAGCCTTAAAGCTTATTTATGTTTCATGTACTGAAGCAGAGGGGTCTCACATTTAAACCTATCAAAGCCCAGTCTTGAATTTTGAACAATTGATTGAATTTATCTTCACCAGCCATCTCTGTCATTTCAAGGTACAGATACAGCTCACAGATAAAGATACAGATCCCTTTATTAAGGCTATATATATATATATATATATATATATATATATATATATATATATATATATATAAATACACTTAATTTGTTGTTGATAAGATAAAGATGAATGAAGCCCAGCCTGATGGCCAGGGGCTAAAATATTAGGCTGTTTCAATTTAAGGGGCCAGTATCCCTGTGCCTTAAACATAATATGATTTGAGTGTTTCAATATAAATAAAAGTTAGAAGTTTAAATGACTGAACTTATAAGTAATCACAGATAATTGGTCATTTTTTAAATGAGATTTAGGTGTGAGGAAACCAAGCTCTGACATAATGAAAAGTTAAACTTTTCCTTCCAATTTCTTTGAATATTTACTTTAATTTTTCAAATATTTTTTAATATTTCAATGTAAAAATGCTAAAATAGATTTGGTTTTAGTTTCTGTATGCCTTGAGCCTGCTCTGTCACATTATATTTATAACCCACGGAAACATGTTCATGGAAAATGTTATGATCTACTAACACACTACATTTCAAAAAAATAAATAAATAAATAAAAATCTTAATTTTGTTTATTTTTTAATTCTATTTTATTTATTTTTAAGCTGTGCCATCAATGATTTCCAGTGAAAAAAAAAATATATTTTTTTAATATAAAAATGTGCTCAAATTAGTTTGAAAAAACGGTTCAATGACATTATGGCACCACAGTCTGTTTAAAGAGTTTCCTCGTATCTACCATGGGTACCGACACATTTCTCCTCATCTGCATGTATGTGAATTATATACTGAAAATACTTTAGACCAACAAGGACAAGAGAAAGATGGGAAGCCTGCAGCTGGGTTTCTGTCAAGGGCAAATCAGAACTGTCAGAAAGCATCAAGCTGCGTTACCATGGCAGCGCTGCTTACACCAGTGAAGGTCACAAGACGAATCACGTGGTCCCCTCCTGCTGGGCGGCTGTCATGGGTGACACACAACTTAACCCATAGACACATATTCAGTCTGTGTTAAGAAGTGTTGCAAAGAAAGAATGTGATTTATTTTCCACCCTGTGAGTAGTAGAGATTAGTTTATGTTACCGTGGGAACCAGATGATGTAGCAGTCCAGACAAAGTTAAGATCATTGAGGATTTATACAGAGAATATGATTATTGGGTTTCTTTAAACAGCAATGATTTACATCTGTCTAAATATGTTCTATTTTTGCACACACTCTTACTCATCTGGTGACACACACGTACACTCTTCCCAGCAGGTTCAGAGGCTCATTAGAGTTTTCCCAGCTGTCTGGAGAGGATCTGTGGGGTGTCGCCATCACTTACCTGAACTGCACAGGGGATCCAGCATCATCAGCCACACGCAAACACACACCGCGCAGTGAGCAAAGCGATGTGTTTGTCCCGTCCACTGCCGACTGTTTGCTGGATGATGAATGTGTTCCTCTGTTGTGTGTCCTCTCTTTGTTAATAGAGTGATAGAGCCACAGTGGCACTCTCTGCTCAGCAGTCCTTCTTACAGCTGCACCCAGGAAGTGGTCATAAATAGGCATATAAAGCCATAAAGTCCTTGGCTTTGGAGTAGGGTCAGAGAAGCTTTGTCATATTTCTCCCATAAAGAAGCTGCTGCTGCAGTAGGTTGCCCTCAGAAGGAGACCATTACCGTTCTGGCTCATTTGAAAGAACATTATTCAGTATTATTGATGATTTTTTTCCTAAAGAACAAAGCTTTTCTGTAAAATAATTATAGCCCCGTCATAGACTAATTAGATATGCCGCAATTAACACCTCCCCTATATTGTGTCCTTCCCTCTGCTGCATAGACTCCAGTTCAGTCCTAAAGGTGTGCTTAGGTATGCTGCACCAAAACATTAGCACAAGATCCTTTCAATCTTAAAAGTGGTGAGGTGAAACACACATGTACATTTTTTGCATGGCATCTTTCAAGCTCAAATACAAAGAGGTCTGGAGAACCTGACAATCCAGTCTATACCTTCAGCACAATTAAATATTTTGGATCTGAGGCATGGTATGGTGTCCTCTTGAAAGAGGCAACAGCCATAAGAAAATGCTGCGTCCTTAACAGGGAGAAGAGAAACATTCATATGGAAGGACAGCGGGTTACCAAAAGCATCATACTGCTTCCACTGGCTTCCCTGTTCTTCAAGGTGTTTCTTCTGACCATGAATGACTGAATGTAGGGTAAGGCACTTTGAAGTCTCCTGACTTGAAAATTTGCTATGTAAATACAGTTCATTTATGATTTAAAATGCTCTAACCAGGCAATTAAACCACCACAATTTTCCTCTTGTCAAACTCAGGCAAACCCTTGCTATTGGTCATATTGTCTTGCTTTTGTCATTTCAAATTTAAGAAGAAAATGAAAACTTCCTGCTTGATAAATCCCTTTTACAAACTGCTACAATGGTCAAGTGAAAGTCACTGTCCTCCCCTTCATCTGTCATAATGTTTGATTGACATGGGCTATGTTTACATGCTTTAAGGCAGGAAGTGTAGTATCAGTCCATAAGCTCAGTTGGTCAACTAGATCATCCAAACGATACCTGCCCCTCTCCCTCTCACAAACTGTTTGCCTCAAGCAGCTTTAAGCCCGAAGCCAGATCAGTAACAGCTGGCGACTGATACAAAGGGAAGTGTTTTGAATGACAGCTGGCCAGAAACTTTTTAGTTAATTGCTTTCTGCTTGGTATTACTGTGGTGTCAATTCTACACTCAAATCAGAGTTTTTCCTGTCAAAACCACATAAGATATTTTTAGTGAAAGTGCTTAAACATTCTGCAGGTAATATTCTTCTGTGGTATCTGCAGCACAGTTTGTGGGGTTGTTTGGCTTACCTGCAGGCCAAGCAATAACTGAGGTACCAATAGCAATGCCCAGTTCCTGGTTTGTGGAACATGTGATACAGTGATATACAATGATAGCAACATGTCGATGACAAATGAAGCTAAAGTAATGCATAGTAGTTAAATATAAGCAAAAGTTAATTGAATGGTTTGTGGCTTAAGGTTATATTTGGAAGAGCAATCAAAAGAAAAATTATAAAAGGGGTGTACAGAATCGATTCATTATATCTGACAGATTGACTGGAAATACTGTACGTTTATATGCATAGATGCATACTTATGCAACCTTTCAGCATTTTCTTCTAACTATGGCAATTTTTGTGATGACTTAGTAGTGGAAATAAGATTTCAGGCAAACAAGCAGCATGGATAGAGGGTCACCTTTGTATACATCATCTGAGGGCAACCTGCACAACCGGCTTGAAATTGTCCTGTAGAGTTCTATTTGGCCCTCCTGCTGAGGTCTTTATGAAGGCCCAAAGTGTCCTGTTGATGTTTTACAATCCGCATCATTTTGAGATCCATGTAGGTGGTATCCAGCCTGAGGCTTTCTTACAGCAAGTCCAGGTGGTGTGCAGATTTTCTTGTCTGTCCTTTCAGTGTTGAGTGATTCGTCTGTCGACCAGAAGGTGCCTTTTTACCCACTGCTCTTCCAGATCTCGTAGATGTATTGAGCAGTGTTGGTAATCATCTTAGCCTACCGGCTGCCTCACAGCAGGTTTATTTACTTGTTCAAATTGGATTTTTTTTTTTCAGGGAAAAACATAAACACTGCTACATTTAAAATAAATAGTTGTTCTGTCCATGGCCACTTTACCCAAATGCCAGTCTGCAGTTGCGGTCTCTGGTTTCCCTTATAGAACTTCAACCTTTACCTTAATTTTTTTAAATTATTTGACTGATTACAATGTTTAAAAGTCAATTTATTAAAATAAAAATGTATAAAACTATCAAGACTAATAAGATTATAATTTTTACTGGATTTTATAATAATTCCACTTCATTGTCTTTTGAGTTAAACTTTCCACCATCTTGAATTATTAACAAAGCAGTTAAGATTAATTCTGATTGATCTAAAATGTCTCTTAAAATCAGTTTAAAGTTTAAGTTGGGAATTCAAGACAACACCTAGATATTTGAAAGCATGTCCTTTTTTTTCTTTGTTTACTATTAGCACAGTAAAAATACAGCCTTTCCATCTGATTTTGAACCATATTTAGACAGTTTTTATACAATTTAAGGACAGAAAATTATCCTTACCCAACTGAAAGATTCCCATTGTTTCAAGTTAAATACCGATGAGACCAGCCACTGGAAAGTATTGTATGAGGCAGGATTCTAAACATTTAATAAACATTCCACACCTTTACTGCTGATTTAAGTATATATAAGTCATTTATCAAGGCACAATAAAAAAGATGGGGTCTCAGAAGAGAGGTTGGGGGACACCTTTCTATGGATTTGGGAAGTTTTTTTTCAAACTGTGTATTCTATCACAAGGTTCAGGCTTTTCCAAATTTGAACAAAACCAGTTGGTTTGTTGTTAAAACTTAACTTTCAAGGTTGAGTGGAGGTTTAGAGGACCCTGCTGATTTAATTAAACGTCCAAGGCAACAGAGGCAAAAAAAAAAAAAAAATACTGAGAACCAAAATATCCAGTGACATCAGGATGAACACACATGGGGAGCAATGAAGCCAGTAATGAGGAAGTGGAGAGGTGGTGTACACACGGGGAGCAGAAAAGAACTAACTAGAAGGGAGCCAAGTGTTGGGATCTGGAGATCTGCCACCTGTCGCCAGCAGAGAGCGCTGTGGGATTCCTGAGCTGGGACTCTCTGCACACCTGGGAGTCATCAGCTCATCAGAAGACCACACTACTTAAGCAGCAGCCAGACCTTCCTTCGACGCCGCAGTGTTGACCAAGTTTGGTTAGCGAACCTGAGCCTCTGATTATCTTTGTGATCACTAGTTTACTCTTGAGAGAGACTAGCCATCTAACCTGTTTTTGTCTTCTCGCTTATAGAAAGAGCCGACTGAAGTCTAAAGCTCTGGAGGAGCTTAACCTGGAAGATTTACTGCCTGCCTAAGTAAGCCAAACCTGAAGATTTCAGCCTGGACCCTAATCAGCTCTCTGGGAAGAGCTAGGTAACAACTCTGTCCCGGACCAGCACCTGAACCAGTATTATTCACTCTATGTACAATTCTTCTAATAAACATTGTTAAACTTTTCCTCCGTCTGCGTTAGTGTTCTGCATGTTGGTTTAACTAGAGAACCGATCATGACACCAAGGGGAAACAGGCACAACGGGGGCAACAGAGAGCAACTCAAGAAATACAAAACTGACAGAGAACAACTACAAAGACACAGAAAAGCAAAGAAACTAAAAATAAACTTAAACAGAGGGCAGAACCCTGACAGTAACTTCTGAAGCCTGTCAAGATACAGAAGGCAAATGAAGTACAGAAGATTCATTGTTTTGATCTCATTGCTGCTGTTGGTCTTCCATGACCAAGACTTTCTTCCCTTAGGCCAAACTCTCAAAATGAGCCCTTGTCCAGTAGCAGCTGGTTTGTATCTATTGTTATGGATGTGAATCTTGTCAAGGCCTAAGTAGTCCTCTTTATAAATACAACCCTAAATTAGACATCTGATCATCTCTAAGTTCTTATTTCTGCAGACCTCAATCCTGTGATTTTTACACAAAACTAAACAAAAGCACAATTTGCGGTGAGTTTCTGCTAATTTCAAAGAATGTTGTATTTCATACCCCTTACAGCCTCTTTTTGAACAATGCTAAAAAACTTTAAAGCAAAGATGAAAAACAGATTTATACAATGACTAGTCTGACATGACCAATTATGTCTTGCTTTGTGTCTGTTTAAATGACGTAGCTAAAATGAAACACAAAGGAAAGACCACAAAATTCCCAGTAGCCATTATTCCAGATTCTGTTACAAACCTCAGCCATACTATAGCTTAAAAGGTAACATTTTCACAAATGTATTTTCTGCCAGCGTTAAAGAATGCTGATATTTGTCACGATGCTGCCTTTCTTCAACAGTGAAATTGTCAGCCGGGGTCTTTTATCACAGCAGGCCCCTGTTGTGTGTGTGACATCCTTTCATCATGGTTTTATAGTCTAACTGTAGCCCTGTTGAACAAAACAAACTTCTTCCTCAGGGGGGTTTTCATGTCTAAACATAAACCTCAGAGAATTGTTCTGATACACTGCAGAGTTCCCATAATTCAGCCACGATTACTGTAAGCCTGTCAGTCTTGCCACAGATACAGATAAAACATAGAGAAAAACATTCAGTTTTTCTAAGGAAATAAAGTCATTTTCACTTTTCATTTCAAAGGTCTTAAAATCCTATAGTAAAAAATGGAAGACAGTTAACATTATCTTGGCTTCATAAACAGAAAGTAAAGTTGAAGACATGGTTGCTGAAAGTTAAACTAAGCGTCATCACAACAAACACATCTTTAAAATCTTCCATAACCAAAAACAAAGTTAGGTTTGGACTTTTCATGCTTTGCCTAGTTTTAAATCTATCAATCTGGATCATTTTGGGACTGTTTGGCTGCTCAGATTTTAGATTTCCAAAGTCACCACTCTGCACAAGTCCAGGAAAAGTTTATCTATATATATATATATATATATATATATATATATATATATATATATATATATATATATATATATATATATATATATATATATATATATTTAGGAACGAAGAATGAACTGCATTTACAAACTGGGTCATATGAATTGAGTGTTGTAAATTTGACTTTCATGAAAGAGATCAAAATGTGTCTGCTATCAGAAATCTGCATCTACCAGCAACAACAAAGTATCTACCCCCTAACACAGTGGTAGCCTATCAAAGTACTGTAATAATGAAAACTCTTGTCTAATACACCTCATTAGGTCCAAAAATAAGAGCTATTCACAAACTTTCCAAACCTGTCTGCCACCTCCTAATGCAAATATCTAGATTAAAATTACAAATGCCCTGGATTTTATTGAAGTGCAAAATAAGGCACAAGAAACTTTTTTTTTTCCCTAATACTTTCTTGTTCATCTCACATTCTATAATGAGTCTATTGAAGGTCTTCCTCCAAATGTACACTATATTGCCAAAAGTATTTGCTCACCTGCCTTGACTCACATATGAGCTTAAGTGACATCCCGTTCCTAATCCATAGGGTTCAATATGACGTCGGTCCACCCTTTGCAGCTAGAACAGCTTCAACTCTTCTGGGAAGGCTGTCCACAAGGTTTAGGAGTGTGTTTATGGGAATTTTTGACCATTCTTCCAGAAGCGCATTTGTGAGGTCGCACACTGATGTTGGACGAGAAGGCCTGGCTCTCAGTCTCCGCTCTAATTCATCCCAAAGGTGTTCTATCGGGTTGAGGTCAGGACTCTGTGCAGGCCAGTCAAGTTCATCCACACCAGACTCTGTCATCCATGTCTTTATGGACCTTGCTTTGTGCACTGGTGCACAGTCATGTTGGAAGAGGAAGGGGCCAGCTCCAAACTGTTCCCACAAAGTTGGGAGCATGGAATTGTCCAAAATGTCTTGGTATGCTGAAGCATTCAGAGTTCCTTTCACTGGAACTAAGGGGCCAAGCCCAGCTCCTGAAAAACAACCCCACACCATAATCCCCCCTCCACCAAACTTTACACTTGGCACAATGCAGTCAGACAAGTACCGTTCTCCTGGCAACCGCCAAACCCAGACCCGTCCATCAGATTGCCAGATGGAGAAGCGCGATTCGTCACTCCAGAGAACGCGTCTCCACTGCTCTAGAGTCCAGTGGCGGCGTGCTTTACACCACCGCATCCGACGCTTTGCATTGCACTTGGTTATGTATGGCTTGGATGCAGCTGCTCGACCATGGAAACCCATTCCATGAAGCTCTCTGCGCACTGTTCTTGAGCTAATCTGAAGGCCACATGAAGTTTGGAGGTCTGTAGTGATTGACTCTGCAGAAAGTTGGCGACCTCTTCGCACTATGCGCTTCAGCATCCGCTGACCCCGCTCCGTCAGTTTACGTGGCCTACCACTTCGTGGCTGAGTTGCTGTCGTTCCCAAACACTTCCATTTTCTTATAATACAGCTGACAGTTGACTGTGGAATATTTAGGAGCGAGGAAATTTCACGACTGGATTTGTTGCACAGGTGGCATCCTATCACAGTTCCACGCTGGAATTCACTGAGCTCCTGAGAGCGACCCATTCTTTCACAAATGTTTGTAAAAACAGTCTGCATGCCTAGGTGCTTGAATTTATACACCTGTGGCCATGGAAGTGATTGGAACACCTGATTCCAATAATTTGGATGGGTGAGCAAATACTTTTGGCAATATAGTGTATGTTTAACATGATGCTACTTTGTCATTATCTCTTCACCACAAACAAAAAAGATATAAGTAGTGTTGGGATTTTTAGCCCCTTTTTGGTTACAGTTCCAATCCTTCTGATAAAAAAAACATGTCAGAGAACAGTCAGTCACTGATTGGTTCGGGGGCGGTGTCCCTAATAAGCTCATTTTGATAACAAACTTATTATGCTGTATCATAGTAAGATAGTGTTGGACAGCTTCAGGTAGAGCTAGCTAACATGTCTCTAGCTCGTATTCTGTTTGATATAGCATGGCTTCTCTCCCTTGTACATATCCAGGGTGCTTCATCTAGCTTCCCTGGAACTCTTCTTTCACACTGCGTCTGACAACAGCCATAAACAGAGCAGCAGTATGGGATGTTGATATGTCTCCACAAATCACATGTCCTTGGACTGTAGGGCCACCTTGCAATTGAAGATCCCACCCCAAATATACTCTTTATTCAAAAGTTATAAAATTAAAAAAAGAAATCCCTTAAAAGTCTGTTAAAATCTGTGTTTTTTTCATTAACTTATGCAGACCAATTAGTTATATCTCAGCTTGTACACCTACATTCAGCCAATAATATCATTTAGAATCATTTACTTTACCATTAAGTTACACAGGGATGGACATCTGTGTCTTTGGCGTAGATTTAACAGAACTGGCAGCGTTGCGAGGCAAGGGCTCAAACATGTACGGCTGTAAGCCTTCTACACCAAACCAAGCTTCTGCCGCCCTGGCGTCCTCTTCCACAACATCTTCGTCCCGCTTTCCTCCTCTAAATAAAAAACGTATGACGGAGGAGACTCATCCACAACCTCCGACACAAAACTCTCCTCCTCTTGCAGTTTCTGCTGTCCATAGCGTTACTTGACAGTGTCGTTGCTAAGTGCTACTTGGTCCCAATGTAATTTCCCATTGAGAACCTACTAGCACTAAGTTGCTAACTGGTTAACAGGATGCTTCCGATAAACCGGCCACAATCAAGCTTACTTGCGAACCTTCCCCATCAACAATGCTGCCCTCTTGATAAATGACCAATCACATTCACTTTATTCACTCGTGTAAAGTCGGGCACCCTACTGGAGAAGTTGGAACTGCAATGATTGGAACAGCCGTTTCCCTACGACTTTAAATGTAACTGACATAAACACTATCTGGTGCTACTGCTAGAGTCAGCCAACCCTTTACCTTCATGATTTCAATCTATAGTTGATTATTCTGTATTAAAGACATTCATTTTTTTTTTCTAACTTCATTAACTTTTAGGTTTATACGAATTTTTTGTTAAAACCAAAAAATTCTTCTCCCGGAGGTTCTGGGTACCACTAAATGGATCTGCACAGCCTTGCAGGTGTCAGTAAAGAAAGTGAAAACAGAGGTATTGGGAGGCTGTATGTTTTGTCTCTCAGCTGTTATGTAGGTGTTATTGTGGAGTTAAAAGCTGGTGTTCATTTACTAATCATCCATCCGTAGCAAATACAAATCAAGAAAAAAATCTTCCTTGATTTCAGCACCCATTGCACAATGCTGTATTGAACCAGTATAGAGCAAATCTTGTCTGTAGTAAATGGATTGTGGATGATGATTTACTAAGGTCACACACAGTGCATCGAAATTATAGCACCTAAATTATTTAACCTACAATGAGAAAAAAAATCAATACACTGTATCTACAGAGCATTTAAACTTTTCTTAATCTTTTAAATATTGTATTATAGCAACTCTATAGTGATGTGGAAAACCTACAGTAAAAGGCAGAGTTGGGGAATTAGAAATATGATTAGTGTCACTGTAATGTTAATTTTAAAGCATGTCTTAAAAGTGAATATATTGACATGTTTTCATTCTTGTATGCATAGGTATGTCTAGGGTCAGTTGATCTGTGCTATCCTTGCACTAAGTTAATCAGGAGAATCCATATATCAACATAACACCAGCTATGATACAAGAGCCAAGGAACTGCCGGATATTTACACCTGGCAATATAATAAGCCACAATCCTTTATGGCTCCAACATCATGATTTATACTGTAAGGTGCTGTTTGAGCTCTGGTCTCACAGCTGACTGGACATGTACCCCAATGTGTTTTGTCCTGCAAAGTGTTCATATGATTTATTTTGATTACTTTTATCTGGTACTTTATGGTGTACTTTACAGTGGCTGGTCATAGGTGAAGTATAGGATGGTTTGTTTGTGAAATGTTTGTCCTGGAATTCTGAATCTGTGTAGGGGTCCAATATCATTCACACTTGCTCTTTGAGGTGCCGGAAGGATAACATATTACCTGTTTTGACATGGATGGGTCACATCAAATTAGGAAATTCAGGGGCAATTGTCAGCACTTGTCGAATCATTTTGATTCGGCAAGTACAAGTGATATATTTTCTAAAACCAAGTCACTCATCTTCAAACAATATTCCTCCAAGCCATGGATGTCCTTTTACGTTGTTTCTATTGTGATGCATCCCAGAAAACCTTTCAGCCCTTGGCTCTTGACCTTGGTAAGCCTAAACCAGGAGTCTTCAGTGTTTTTTTGCTCAAGAATGCGTATTGAAAAAGTATTAACATTAGATAGGAGCTGAGGTGAAGATAATGAAAAGGTAACCTTTTAAGCCCAGTATGCTTTAGAACTTATTCAACAACTAATTTAACAAAATAAATCAAGTTTAACTCCCCACTTGTGAGTCTTAACATAAAAGTAAAACCTAAAAGTATTTTTCTCTAGTATAGAGGATATTTCAAAAATTTGTATTTTGCATTAATTGCATCTAATTTGTGGCAGAGACATTTGATAAACCCCTGTAGTGCCTCAATAACCCACTAAGGGTTTGCTAACCCAGTGTCAAAGACCTTTGACCAAGACAAAATACATTTCTATCACAGTGCAGTGGGTAGCACTGCTGTCTTGTAGCAAGAAGGTTCTGGGTTCGATTCCTGGCCCAGGGTTCTGTCTGCATGGAGTTTGCATGAGCATGCGTGGGTTCTCTCCAGGTACTCTGGCTTCCTCCCACAGTTGAAAAAAATGACAGTTAGGTTAATTGGCTTCCCCTTAGGCGTGAGTGTGTGCGTGAATGGTTGTTGCCCTGCGATGGACTGGCGACCTGTCCAGGGTGTACCCTGCCTCTTGCCCATAGACAGCTGGAGATAGGCACCACCACCCCTTGCAACCCCACTTAGGATAAGCGTGTAAGAAAATGGATCGATTGATGGATGGATTTCATGATTATTAAATGTGTACATCAAAAAATATGCTCAATTGCGGTACTCCTACCTTTGCCATCACCTAGCAACCATCTCTTAACTCATATCAGGTTTTAGCAAATTGCTAAAGGATCACTCTAAGGGGCTGGTTATTATCCCCGCAGTGAGCTTGTCGCAGATATTTTAGATTTATGGCCATTATTGAAGCGTTGTCTGCGCTATGTTATTTCACACCACAATGCAAGAGGGACAATCACGAACTAGCTGTGGGTCTAGATACAGCCGAGATGGTGAGGAAGTGAGGGCAAGTTTGTGCAGCAACGGAGGGATATGAGAGCGAAAAAGAGCGGGGATCCAGGTGGAAAAAGGTTCCCAGCGTTCTGGTGCACCTCCCTCTTTTAGCTTGTCCAACTTCACGGGTCGTTTTCCACAATGGCGGTCATACATACAAACAAACCAAGCCGGTAAAGTACCAAACAGCAAATATGCATAGTGTAGAGAGGATGTAGATTTTACCAATCAGAGGCCTCCTGTCTGCGGAGCTAGCTGTGGACACGTACAATTTTGGAGAGGTGCAGCAGAGTGTCTGCGGCAGGGGTGGACCTGCTCCCAATCAGCTACTGATTATTCCTTTGTGATATCTCTGGCCCTCTGATATTTTCCTTTTCCTAAATGTTATTTGCTTGTGTTTTGTTTCCTTTTGCTCATATTAAGGAACCTCATCTCAGATCCTCCTGGCACTATCTTTCTGTTAGGGTTGTCAAAAGTATCGATACTCAAAAAAGTATTGATACTGAAAAGTTGTATCCGGATACAATACTCATTTTCAAAGTATCGATACAGTGCCACCACCAGTGGCACCTAAGCAGTCATTCATCTTATGCGCAGATTAGAGGAAAATGCACTTTCTGAACACTGTGTGATTGAATAATTCTGTGCACTTTTCGGTTTCAGACTTTTTTCTGTAACAGGTTCAGCTGCTGAGAATTATTTTTGTTTTTTAACTGGTTTGGCTAGTGTCATTGTTATGTGTGTAAAGCATAGCCAAGGAAGGAACACTTAATTTTAATTTTGTAAGTTTTTTATCAAGCTTTCTTAATATTGTGCACAGCATACAACCTCAAAATACTGTTTATTGTATTTAATTATCTATTTATTGTATTTTGTTTATTAATGAAAAATTTCTGTTGAATTTTGGAGTCTTTGTTTTTATCCTTGTAGTATCGAAAATGACATCGAGTATCGAATATTTTACTTAGTATCGGTATCGAGTTGAAAAGTTTAGTATCGCGACAACCCTACTGTCTGTACTTATTCATTTGCATCGCATTAAAGGAGCACTGGATTGAAACCTCTAAGACTGTCAGACCTCAAGCTCTTCTTGTGGTCACACAGAAAGCAAACCAAATTAGATCATTTTACCTTTATATAACTAACAAATGACAAATAACTATTTAACTATTGGATAACATCCCTGTGATATATTTACCCAGAAAAGAAAATCTGATTTAAGCCACATCCATACTGTATGTTTCCAGTGTTTTGCTGTTTTTCTGGTGTAGGTGAGCTTCCTGTCACAAAGAGGATCTTTGCTAGTAGCTGGGGCAAACCGTGTTGCTGTACACCAGGGAGCATTTTTAAATCAAGCTAACTAACTTGTATATAAGGAGGTGAAAGATCATCTCTCTTTGCTGGATGCCTACCCCTGAATACAGCCAGTAAACCTCAGTTAGTCTCCGATCGTCATGGAAAAGGTTCAATTATGTCCATCAGTTCTCAGTCTTCATCACCTGCCTGTTCTCCAGCACGAAGTATCTTACAAGTACCAATACTCTCAGATATCACACAAATTCTCCTGGATCTCTGGGGTACAGTCGGCAAAGCCCGCTGGATCAAACCCCTACAGATCCATGCTACCTTCCTTCATCTTTGACGTAAGCAAATCAATTAGTCATCAGTTGTCATCATCCAAATCTTTTCTGATCTGCCTGCTTTCTCTCCTCAGACCAACCAGAAAGTTAAGCTGACTTCATGCAGCTCTCTGCTTCCAGATTCTTGTTGCTTTTTGTAAATACTGTAAAACCTTGAGATTGACTGGGTCCCCAAGTGAATGTGCATGTGGGTTTAAAAAACTACAAACCAAAATTACATGTACAAAATCCAATATCTGATCGGCTATCGACTTAATTTTGTAGGTTCTGAAGTCTGAATGGTTGTGCCACATTTTATTTGATTTTCAAATCATTGTCCTGGCTTTTACTACACATCCACACAGACTTCTATGCAGTAGTAGCAGTCACAAATTACTTTGCTAAAGACTATAATTGTTATTATTGTGCTATTCTTTTTCTTAGCCTCTTTAATTTCTTATTTATGATGGGGTCATGATAAGGTTAGCACCTATTCCACCTATTATTAAGGAGTTTAATAATAACACGGAAACCCCAACATTCACTGTTATATTTAGTTCTGCTTGTATTTTTTCATCAAAGTTTTATTTAACTCTTCTAGTGACATCCTTGTCCATTAATACTTCAGTAAACACTGTGCTGCTGTGTGACATCTATATTCTCCTGTGTGTGCAGATCGCCCGGGATTGTGGAACTTTTAGAACAGAAGTTTGAGAGGGCTCTTGTTTAATTAGTAGTATAAATGACCCTGGAAAAATAGGTAACAGAAATAATAGGCAATAAATATTAAGACCTGTTGTGTCAACATAGCTCCTGCTACCTTGGCTCCAAAAGATCATTAAAGGTCTCATGTTATTCTACATTTTGAAAATAAAAGAAATCAACCAAAGAAGCCCCCAAAGCATGTTTTTGATTGTGCAGGAAAATTCCTCTCAGATTAGGCGGATGTCCTTTACCAAAATTCTCCTTATTCACCCCTTCTCTGGATTAGCTGTTTGGTTTTCAATGCCCTGTCCCTCTAAGGCCACACTACCACAACCTGCAACCATGATAACCAGTCTGAGTGTGGAATGATATTGAGGGCTGAATCCAAAACCACCCCCTAAGCACTTACCCTTAACTGTTAAGTGTCACTCCCAATGAAGTCTCACTCGCAGCTGTGGAAGGTGCCTTGTTTGAAGGTGGGGAGTATAAACACGAATGGGATGGCTTCTTCCCTCCGACGGAAAAGGAAAGCAGTTGTTGCTATGACAACACAGCAATGCCCCATGTGCATTACAGTAGCTCAGTGGCGTAGGTTAACATAATAAAAAACATTTGTCCCTTTCTTAAAACAAGTGTAAATGGTCAAATGAAACTATTTCAAAGAGGAACTTCCATTTTGGCATTAATTACATTTTTCCATATACGTAACTTGTAATTTTCTGTCAGTGTCACGAAGATGCAGCAAACCAGTGGAATTTACATTTGGCCGACCAAGTTTCCTCCCCCACCAGGTTGCTGCTACACCTGCCTCCTAAATTCCAGCGAACCTGCAACTGATGCAGATGCGGTTTGGGATTGGGCCCAGAACTGTGGAATAATACATTAGATGAAGGACGTAGCTTGAACAATGGGCTGCTACATACTGCTATGGATAGCCAATTTCCTCTTATGACATCATAAAGGGAAAGCTTTTTAAAAAGCTCATTTTGAGCAAACATTTTGGTAGTAGCCATTCAAAATGCCCCCACTTTCCTTGATGGACCCTTGACTGGTCCCCTACAATTCCTTAAACATTTAGCTTTGTACTAAAATATTCTTTCTGTCATGATTTGTGGACATTAATCGAAAGAGAAGCGTAATCTCCTTGTCAGACCCTGTAATTCAGTGAAAGGGTGGGGTCAGAGTAAAAAAATATGAACGCCCAGGAGAAGGAGGGGGTCACTCCACTGGCTTGAGGGTGTAGGGGATTTTGCTGGGAGTTGCAGGGAAGTGGGCTGCCTTTTGGCTGGCCTTTGACTGGAAAGGGCCATTTTGAATGGCTGCTACTGTAGTTTTTTTTTTTTGCTTATTTGTGAGCCTCATACAAAGGCTTCATATGATATATGACTGTTAAAAAATGTTTATAATGTGAATTTTGCATTATATAGGACCTTTATACAGATCATTGCCTTAGATCCAAATTACTCCTCTCTGGCTTCATAATATTAGGCTTCAATGCTTCCCTTAGTTGGTTCTTGTATAAAGGCAACAATTCTCTCTTTCAAAAAACTTCCAAGAAGAACCCTGGTCTTCTTAATAGTATATTGCAATTGCATTGGAAGTCTAAAAACACAATACTAGGCAGTGATCTGCATTACCTTAAGGAGCAGTGATAAAATAGTTGCTAATTTCCTTTTTTTTTTTAAATCAAAAGGATCATGCTCTTTATATTTTCTTGTATGTGTAACGGAATGGGACAGATGGACCCAGTATTTGTGCGAGACTGACAATGGGAAGTTTCAAAACGTTTAATGACAAAAAAACAAAAACAGAACAGAAACGGAATGTGGGCTGCTGTCGATCAGCGGACCTGCAATGGCTGCGGGAGTAGACAGGAGACCAATCCATGTCAGGGAAACAGTTCAGATCTCAGAACGGGATTGTTTGGAGATCCAGGAGTCCCTAGCCCGACCAGGGGTTCAGATCCAAACAGGAACAGACAGATCCAGGGTTCCAGGAATCCACAGAGCGTTCAGGCTGGTTTAGAGTTCTATGAGTCCAGCAGTGTGCAGAGACAGACACGCTCAGATGGTAACAGGCAGGCTCAGTGGTTGAGAGGAACAGAGACATGACATGGAACCAGGAGAACTGCAGAACCTTAAACTGGCTACATCCAAGAGACAGGATTAAGGGAGTTAAAACTGGCTCCCCCCACACTCCAAGACAAAACCGAGAGAGCTCAGCGGGGAAGAACCAGGACCCGAGCTCCCCCAGCATGCTGAGCCAAAACTGAAAGGGCTCCTCACAGAAGAGATGGGACACGATCAGGACACAGGAGACAAATGCAAACACCCTATCTACACACTGGCCCCTTAGAGCAGGGACATGTACCACAGTATTAACTAAAGCTAATACTTAAAAAAACATTAATAACTAATAATCTGGCCCCGATAGCTGGGCTGAACCGTATCTAAAGTAGCGGGAACAGGTGAATAGGATGAATGATAATTTAAGAGTGGGGAAGGTACGGTGGGTGAATGAAGTGAATAATTAGATCAGATACTAGGGCTGTGATCGGGACAATATGTTATTCTAAAACTTTGATACAGCTTTGCAGATTTCCCTTTGGTTATTTGAAATTCCTTTAGTATCAGATAGCATAAACTGGCAGTTTGGTTGGGTTGGAGGTAACTGGCAGCATTCCCTCCGAGGCAGGTCCGATGTGCAGACGCCTACTGCGCGTGGCCCTGTAATTCGGCATCGCTTCTAACCGGGACTGCAGCATAACACAGAGTTCAGAGAGATCCGGCCTACGAAATGACGGCGGCCGTACAATCCATCCGCCAACGACGCCATCTTCTTCGTCAGACATGAGGTCGACGGTGGCGGACTTCCAGAGTTCCACTTCCTCATGAGCTAGCACACTCTGCCTCGATTCCAGCAGCTGTAAAAAAAAAAAAAACACTGAATCAGCACTATGCGATGGGATGCACTGCGTATGGACACAACACATCTATCAATGCACCTAAAAAATAGTCACCAAATAAAGTCTTACTCTCTTTCTTTTCTGAATGCTTGGCAGCTTCCGCGCGCAACGTGTTCTCTGGCTGCGTATATCTGAAGCTCCTGCGTACCGTATCATAATACGTCTTACAGGCAGCTGGAAAACAATTAAATGAGAGTGGTATGAATAATAGGAGGTCACCGCCTCATTATGAGGCGAGATTAGTCTGTGAAAACAAAATGTACAGTTATGATCGGTATCCATCCATATCTATTTCCTTTTACCGCAGAATGACAGCATATTCTTTAAATCTTACCCTTGCTCCGGTTCATAGCGCCTGCAATTTGTCTCCGAGTTGTGAAGACGGCGTACTGCTTCCTGTGAATCACAAAAAATACACTTTAATAAAGCTTGTTCTTGCAAGGCTACTATTAGCCGTAGCTTTAGGCCAGGCTGCTTTTAGCTTAGCAGGCAGTAATCAAACATATATTTACCGCTAGCTTCTCTTTTTGGAGTTCGTCTCTCCCGCACAGTTGTTCGACTGCAGAGTCGCCATCGCGTCCAAGAGGAGTTGAAGGCGAGTTGAACGCTAGACGTCGTCCAGCCATTGATCACGTACCAGCAAAATCCAAACAAAGGAACTGGAGATAAAGTTCTTCTGAGTATAGCTCCTCCAATCACATACGAGGTCATTGTTATACGGAAGGACTCGCGAGAACAGCTACGTCTATCATGTTTTTTTTTTTTTTTTGCTTTTTTGGCAATTCCGTGTAATACAGAGTAATTTAAACATCAAACAAAGATACACAGCAGTTGGTGACATTATAACTTAAAAAAAATTAGACATAGAATGTAAAAAATAAATAAAAATAAAACAAGGGAAACAAACATATAAATAAATAAACAAATAAATAAAATAAACATAAAATAATAATAGCTAGGGGTTTACATTGAGTTTATGGTCATTTAACTTTTTGTAGCTTCCTGTCCTAAACAGTCTTTAAGGAAACATATTAGAAGATGCAATATTGTATATGTGAGAGAGGAGTTGCTGTAAAACAATGGTTTACCACAGATTTAAAACTAGTAATAGCATAAAGAAATATTGAAATTCTAAAACAGTCTTTAGACTTTTTATCAGCAATTACTGTTGGTAGCACAACTTGTGTTACAGAAAATAGCAGGCTTTGGAGATATGTTCTGGAGAATCTTGATTTATACCATACTACAGAACATTTCAAAAGGCTGCTGACTTTTTCTATGTTTATAGGTGAAAATAATAAAAACTACAAAAGAGCAACTTTGCTGTTCTCCATAAATATTGGGAAAATTGTTTAAAAGTTTGTTGCATAAGGGCATGCTTTGGTTGCCCAGTGCCCAGCGCACAAAACTCATGTACAGAAAGATTCCTTAGTCCTCGACATGGATGACCCGGGTTCGAATCCTTGGCTGCATGTCTCTCCCTCTCTCATACCCCCTTTTCTGCCAGCCTACTGCCAAAAAAACGAGACACTAGTGCCGTAAGAACTCCAAAATGTGCTGTAAAAACTCCCAAAAAAAAGGCTCTTGCATAAAAGCTTCTACAACACAATGCTGTTGATGGTAGATTGTTTTGAAAGGTCAGACAGGAAAGCTTGGTAAACAAATGTAACATATCTGAGATGCCGATACCATTTACTGTGAAAGAAAGGACAACGGAGAGAAAATGTAGAGAATAATGTAGGAGTGCTGCTAGAATTCCAGTTCCCAGATCTGTTTTCTATTACTTCTACAACCACTAAAACTTATGTTATAAATGTACGTTATTGGCAAGTGAAACCCTGTCAGAGCTCTCCTTAGATATCAGCCCAGTTACAGTTTGCCATGCAAAAATAATCTTCTCTCGTGAAAATCTCAAACTCTTGCCACATTTCAGGCATCGAACATAAACATTTTTTAGTGAAGAATCAACAACTAGTTTTACCCAATCAAGAAGTGTAATTAAATATATTGGATATTTTTAACTTTTTTAACAAATAAAAAACTGAAGAGTGGGGTGTGCAAAATGAATCGGCCCCTTTTTCTTTCAGTGCAGCAAACTCTCCCCAGAAGTTCAGTGAGGATCTCTGAATGATCCAATGTCGACCTAAATGATACTAAATAGAATCCACCTGTGTGTAATCAAGTCTCCCGATAAATGCACCTGCTCTGTGATCGGCTCAGAGGTCTGTTTAAAGTGCAGAGAGCATTATGAAGAAAAAGGAACACATCAGACAGGTCTGAGACACTGTTGTGGAGAAGTTTAAAGCTGGATTTGGAAACAAAAAGATTTCCCAAGCTTTAAAAATCCCAAGGAGCACTGTGCAAGGAATGCACATTTTACCTTGCTGATTCTGATTCACATTTTACCAACTGATTCTGATTAAAACTAATTTTTGAAATAAATTATTTTGTGTATTTTTTTACATAACATTTGCCATTGCTAATGGCATACACAGTAATCTAGCGTACTTTAATTAAATAAATCAATTCAAGCTAAAATGTAAGAGTCTATAATTAGGTCATACTGAGCCTGATCTATTTGTACCATCTATTTGGGGGATACTTATTGCCACTTAATACCAATTTAGCATCAAATAAATGAGGCAGCCTACCTCAGCATTGTTGCTGACCTTATGTCCTTATGACCACAGTGTACCAATCTTCCGATGGCTACTTCCAGCAGGATAATGCGCCATGTTAGTGAATAATCTCAGACTCATTTCTTGAAACTTTTCCACTTAAGTAATTGTGAATTGAGCATATTGACAGGCAACATTTTATTTTTTATCTTAAATGCAATTTTTTTTTTAAATAATTACTGCTCTAAATGTAATGCTCTGTTAGCTAAAGATCAGTTTTGGTCTCTATACTTTAATTAAAAAAATCAATTCAAGCTAAAATGTAAGAGTCTATACTGAGCCTGATCTCTTTGTATCAGAGATTTTCTTACCTTTTAGAAAAATGTCACTTGGGGTAAAACTCCCCCTGCAACCCTGATTTGCATTTATATAGCTCACAGCATTTTCATTTACATGTTAAAGCCTCCCCTAGAATTCCATGGGGGGAGGCATGGGGGGAACACTGCCTAAGAAAGCCCACGTCAATTTCTGACAATTTATGGGAGTTTTCGGCGAAGCCTGCAAATTACCGTAAACTGTCGTTAACCTGAACTTCCACGACAATCTACAGTGCCGCATATTGACGAAAATCCCACTTTTCATGCAGTGATCAGAGCAGACTTGTCCGTTCTTGAGATTGACAGCTGTCCCAGCATGCACTGTGGCAGCAGCAGCTTGCAATGGAGCGCTCACAGAGCTCAGAGAATTAAGTTAAATGTTCTCTTTTCTATTGCTGCTGTTCAATAAAAGTAAGTTTTAAGATCATTTGAGGCGCGAATATTACACCTTTAAGCGTCACTGTATGGCCCATTGACCGATTAAATGCGGAAGTAAAAAAAAAAAATTCCAAAGTTGAGAGGACAGCAGCAACAAGCGGAGCTCCGAGGGTAACGGCAACCAGGGCTAACCGCAGGCCGTCTGCAGCAACACTCTCTCGGCATAGCCATGTTGAAGGACTGCTGGCTAAGATGGCAATATTTTTGTTTTATTTGGCAAAATGAATAATTTTATTTGTGTTTATATGACAGTGTTAATCATTAATCCCCAACTAAATGGAAAAAAGTTAGAAATATATTATTATCTAGACACTATTTGGGATCTGGAGGACTGTCCACCTTTCTCCAGCAGAGGGCGTTCTAGGTCTCCTGGAGCTGAAGCTGACTACCACACCTGTGGCTCGTGAGCTCATCAGGAGACCGGCATTTAAGGAGAGGCAGAGCAACACTCCAACGCCAGAGTGTTTTGCCAGTTATGGTTAGCAAGCCTGAGCCAACCTGCCTGTCTGATTATCTGACTCCCTTGAAGCCTGAAACTGAACCTAATCTGTTTTTGTCCTCTCTGCTTCTCAGGAAGAACCTGCCTGAAAACCTGAAACCTGGAAGAGTTTCTTAAGTGTGAAACCAAGCAGTCTGTTCTCAGAAGAACCCTGGAAATCCGAATCAGTCTGATACCTGCCTGCCCGCTCTCAGAAAGAGCTGAGAGAGAAGCTCTCAACCTGCTCTGACCACTTAGCCCTGCCTCTGCCTAGCCCTCTGCCTGCCTTCAGCCTCTGGACCCTCCCGGTTCCCCCCTTCTACCGCTCTGCTCAATCTCTGATCAGGTATAGACCTGCAAACATACAACCTGCAAGTTCACTGAAAGACTGCTAACCAATCTGTCCCTCTCTGCAGTGAAAACCAGTCGTGACCAGACCCGGACCCGATTTATCCCAGAACCATTATTCTTTATTGTGATCTGTTTTCAAATAAACTTTGTAAACTTTTTTCCTGGCTCTGAGTGTTCTGCATGTGGGTTAGATCCCTGAAGACAACATGACAGAACACTCTGGCCAACAAGCTAACCCAGCAGACACACTCCGGAGGGTATTGGATCAGCAAGGAGCTCTCATCCAATGCCATAACACCGCTCTCCGTGAGTTTAACATCCGTCTCGATCAAACTAATCAAACTTTGCAGGAGTTAGCCGGCTATCTCCATGAAGCTACTCCCAGAGCGAAGCCAGCTCAACTTCCGCTTCCTGAGGCTAATCCGCCTATCAGATCAGAACCCGGTCCGTCATTTCCGGAATTCCGCCCCTCACTTCCGGAAAAATTCTCTGGCTTACCAAGTACGTGTAAAGGATTCCTTTTTCAATGTAAACTGATTTTTGAACATTCTCCGGCCAGTTTTCTGAATGACAAAAGAAAAATAGCCTTTATCATATCCCAATTATCCGGAAAAGCCCTTGAATGGGCAGAGGCTCGATTTCTCTCTGAATCCAGTTTTTCCTGCACCTTCGAACAATTCTTAAAAGAATTTTCGCAAGTTTTCAACCATGACACTGACCAATGTACAGAATCTCATGGTCTATTAGACCTCAAACAAGGAAATAGGACAGTAGCCGATTTTTCGATTGACTTCTGGGTCAAAGCCGCTGCTTCCGGATGGAATGAACCCGCGCTTAAAAGCGCTTACTTAAAGGCTTTAGATGAAACAATTAAGGATGAACTGGCTACCATAGATGAACCAGCAACCTTGGAGGATTTGATAAGATTAACCATCCGTCTGGATAATAGACTTCAAGCGAGACTAAAATCAAAAGTAAGAAGTCACGTTTGCTCTGTATCAGCCCCTGCAACTAACTTTAACACCACGTCTGTTTGTTCCTTGTCCTCTGACCTTGATTCCAGATCAAGGAGCCGAAATCAGCCTGCTTCTGTTTCTGCTTCTAAAACTCATCACGCCTCTCCATCCAAAGAGGTGTCCGAAGTCGAGCCTATGCAAATCGGTCACACCAGACTCACGACAGAGGAGAGGCAAAGAAGAGTTAAGGGGAATCTGTGCATGTACTGTGGAGAACCCTGCCACTTCGTTTCTACCTGCCCAGCTAAGGTAAAAGCCGGGGTCCGCCAGAGGATTTGAGGAGTCTGGCGGACCATCTGCAATCTGAAAAGTCTCCTCATCTGCTGTTACCTGCTACTCTTTTTGCCTCGGATCAATCTCTCACCTTATCCGCCTTCATTGACTCTGGTTGTGAGAGAAATTTAATTAACTCAAACCTGGTTCAACAACTGAACATTAAGACTACTCCGTTGAAAAGCCCTCTCAGAGTTTCAGCCCTTGATGGGAAGAGATTACCTCAAGTAACTCATCAGACTCAGCCACTCGAACTTCTGATCTCCGGTAACCACAGAGAAACAGTTTCATTTTTTGTTTTTCCATCTGCCTGTTCACCTCTAGTTCTCGGGTATGAGTGGTTGGAGCGTCACAACCCACACATTAATTGGGCTAAGAAACACATTGAGTCCTGGTCTGCCTCCTGCCATGTCTCAAGTCTCCGCTCTGCATCTCCATCTATTCACTCCCCAGCCAGTCGTCAGGAAGCTGATCCGCCTGATTTATCCTCTGTACCTGCTGACTACCACGATCTGGCACCTGTCTTCAGTAAGGTCAGTACATTCTCACTTCCTCCTCACAGGACATACAATTGTGCCATAGACCTTTTACCTGGGGCTCCACTTCCCAGTAGTCGACTCTTTAATATCTCCAAGCCAGAAAGAGAAACCATGGAGAAGTATATTAATGAGTCTTTAGCCGCCGGTATTATTCGGCCCTCCTCATCTCCTCTTGGTGCCGGTTTCTTCTTCGTAGGTAAGAAGGATGGATCTCTCCGGCCCTGTATTGATAATAGAGGACTTAACCAAATAACCATTAAAAACAAATACCCCTTGCCTCTGCTTGCATCCGCATTTGAACTTGTACTATGGGCCACCGTTTTTACTAAATTGGATCTAAGAAATGCCTACCATCTCCTCAGAATCAGAGAGGGAGATGAGTGGAAGACGGCATTTAAAACTCCTCTAGGCCAGTTCGAGTACCTGGTTATGCCTTTTGGTCTGACTAACGCTCCTGCCTGTTTTCAAGCCCTGGTTAACGATGTTTTGAGAGATTTCCTCAACATTTTTGTCTTCGTCTATATTGACGACATCCTGATATATTCTAAGAATCTGTCTGACCATAAGAAACATGTCCGTTTGGTTCTCCAAAGGCTTCTGTAAAATAAACTCTTCGTCAAGGCTGAAAAATGTGAGTTTCACCAACCTTCTGTTACCCTTCTAGGATTTGTGCTCGAGGGCGGGCAGGTGAAGCCATCCGAGGACAAGATCAAGGCGGTTTTGGACTGGCCTACCCCCGAGAATCGCAAGCAGTTACAAAGGTTTTTGGGTTTTGCTAACTTTTACAGAAGGTTCATTAGGAATTACAGCCAGACAGCCCAGCCTCTCACAGCTCTGACATCCGTCAAAAGAACATTTCAATGGTCTGCAGAGGCTGAATCCACATTCAATAAGCTCAAGGCTCTTTTTTCCAGCGCACCCAATCTCATCCAACCTGACCCCTCCAAACAGTTTATACTGGAGGTGGATGCATCTGATTCTGGAGTGGGGGCAGTTTTATCTCAACAATGGGACTCTGATCAAAAAACTCACCCATGCGCCTTTTTCTCCCGCAGACTCTCTCCGGCTGAAGAGAATTACGATGTCGGTGACAGAGAACTTCTGGCAATCAAACTCGCACTGGAAGAGTGGCGGCATTGGCTAGAGGGCGCAGAGCATCCTGTATTGGTATGGACCGACCACAAGAATCTGTCGTACATACAATCCGCTAAAAGATCAAATCCCTGTCAGTCCCGCTGGTCTCTATTTTTCTCCCGTTTCAACCTGATTATTTCCTACAGACCTGGTTCAAAGAATGTCAAACCTGATTCTCTCTCTCACCTGTACTCATCTGACAAACCCGAAACACCGGAATCCGTCCTTCCTGCCAGCTGTACGGTGGCAACCGTTTCATGGGAGATCACTGACCTGATCAAAGAGGCCCAAGCTTCAGAACCTGACCCAGGAAATGGACCGCCCAATCGGACGTACGTACCCACCTCCGTCAGATCTCGTCTGATCCACTGGATGCATTCTGCCAAGTTTTCCGCCCATCCTGGTGTGAGCAGAACAATTGCCCTTATCACTTGTCGTTTCTGGTGGCCGTCCCTTCATAGGGACGTTAAAGAATACATCCTAGCATGTCCAGTCTGTGCTAGAAATAAACCTTCTCATCAGCCTCCATCAGGTCTTCTGCATCGGTTACCTGTTCCATCTCGTCCCTGGTCCCACATTGCTGTGGATTTTGTTACCGGCCTGCCAATCTCCAAGGGTATGACAACAATCCTCACCATTATAGACCGTTTCTCTAAAACTTGTCATCTTGTCCCTCTCAGGAAGCTCCCGACGGCCTTCCAAACGGCTCAACTGTTGGTCAAACATGTTTTCAGACTCCATGGCATTCCCCAGGAGATCCTTTCTGATAGAGGCCCTCAGTTCACTTCTCAGGTATGGAAACTTCTGCTCAGCTCTGAACACCAAAGTGTCAGTTTCTTCAGGTTACCATCCTCAGTCCAACGGGCAGACGGAACGCATGAACCAGGAAATGGAATCCACCCTTCGCTGTCTGACGTCCACCAATCCTACCGACTGGAGTCTATTCCTCCCCTGGGTAGAGTACGCTCACAACACGCAAATTTAATCTGCAACCGGTCTGTCTCAGTTTCAAGTATCCCTAGGCTATCAACCACCCCTGTTTCCAGCCGATGAAAGAGAAATCTCTGTACCCTCCGTTCACCATCACATTCGCCACTGCCAGAAGCTCTGAAAGGAGACCATCATAGCCCTGAATCGAACATCAGCTCAAAATAAAAAATACTCTGATCGCAAGCGACGTCCAGCTCCCATCTACTCACCCGGTCAACAGGTCTGGTTATCCACTCGTGACATTCCACTCAGATCCATGTCCCGTAAACTCTCCCCTAGGTTCATCGGTCCCTACAAGATTGCATCCGTCATCAACCCGTCTGCCGTCTGCCTGCATCTGCCATCCTCACTCCGTATCCACCCGACCTTCCATGTATCTCAAATCAAACCCGTTCTCACCAGTCCTTTGTGCCCTCCGTCCGACTCCCCTCCACCCGCCCGGGACATTGATGGTCACCCTGCCTTCACCGTTTGCCGGATCGTGGACTCCCGTCGCCGCGGTTGGCAGTACCTGGTTGACTGGGAGGGCTACGGTCCGGAGGACCACACTTGGGTCCCTGGGTCCTTCATCTTGAACCCCACCTTGATTGACGACTACCGTGAGTCTCTTCTGGACTGCCAGGAGGCGGTCGTTGAGGGGGGGTACTGTTGGGATCTGGAGGTCTGGCCACCTTTCTCCAGCAGAGGGCGTTCTAGGTCTCCTGTAGCTGAAGCTGACTACCACACCTGCGGCTTGTGAGTTCATCAGGAGACCGGCATTTAAGGAGAGGCAGAGCAACACTCCGATGCCAGAGTTTTTTGCCAGTTATGGTTAGCAAGCCTGAGCCAACCTGCCTGTCTGATTCTCTGACTCCCTTGAAGCCTGAACCTGAACCTAATCTGTTTTTGTCCTCTCTGCTTCTCAGGAAGAAGCTGCCTGAAAACCAGAAACCTGGAAGAGTTTCTCAAGCGTGAAACCAAGCAGTCTGTTCTCAGAAGAACCCTGGAAATCCGAATCAGTCTGATACCTGCCTGCCTGCTCTCAGAAAGAGCTGAGAGAGAAGCTCTGGACCTGCTCTGTAAGATTTACCACTTAGCCCTGCCTCTGCCTAGCCCTCTGCCTGCCTTCAGCCTCTGGACCCTCCCGGTTCCCCCCTTCTACCGCTGTGCTCAATCTCTGATCAGGTATAGACCTGCAAACACACAACTTGCAAGTTCACTGAAAGACTGCTAACCAATCTGTCCCTCTCTGCAGTGAAAACCGGTCGTGACCAGACCCGGACCCGATTTATCCCAGAACTATTATTCTTTATTGTGATCTGTTTTCAAATAAACTTTTTAAACTTTTTTCCTGCCTCTGAGTGTTCTGCATGTGGGTTAGATCCCTGAAGACAACATGGCACTATTAATAGGAGAAATGCAGTTCAGACAAGCCTAGCATGTGGTGACATCACAAGTACACTTCTCTTCCAAATGACCCATATTTATGCTGCATGCTCCTTTTCTCCCAAAGTCCAAACTTTAATTTGTTCTTTCGAGAACATACTTGATGAGGACATGAGTCCGTACTTGCATTTAAGTTAATTAAGAAATGGCCAAAGATACCAATAAGCATCTGTGTCAGTGTCCATCCATCTGATCCCCCGTCCACTAGAGATATAAAACACAACAATCGGTCATCAGAAGCCCATTGAGTTCTTAATATAGGTTTAAGGGTATACTAAGATCTTTTTATTTGAGGAGCTTTTACTTAATGTTTTGTTGTTCCCGTGCATAGTTTTTATTTGAACAGACCCAGCTTTCAAAATACATTTTTTTCTTTGTGTTTTTCACTGAAAGCTTCATAGATTTCAAAACCTGCATTTTCTGGTTTGCACATTCCACAATACAATGTGACTAATCAACACTTTTGTTCATTATGCCCATAAAAGGTTACTTTATCTTATATGTT
Organism: Cyprinodon diabolis; assembly: GCA_030533445.1. Lineage (NCBI taxonomy): Eukaryota > Metazoa > Chordata > Actinopteri > Cyprinodontiformes > Cyprinodontidae > Cyprinodon > Cyprinodon diabolis. The sequence continues at coordinate 29,735,656 of CM060076.1, forward strand.
TCTATTTATCTCATACTAGTATGGTCAAAATGCAGTGATGGGACTAACGGCGTTTAAAGTAACGGCGTTACTAACGCCGTTATCTTGTTTTAGTAACGAGTAATCTAACTAACTACTTTGACTGTAACTATAACGCAGTTACCATTGCAGACACCCCGTTACTGCGCGTTACTCAGGTCGCACAATGAACCTTTTTTCATGATAGGACTCGTGCGCAGCTGCGTGAAGCTGACACCCCACCCACGTCAAAAAACTCTGCAAATAGACTGAATGGTTAGTGCAACGTTAGTGCAGATTTGTGCAGAAAAAAATATTGTTTGTGCTACTTTTGTTTAAGAGATATTAAAGATTATTTTTTAGGTCATCCAGAGGTGCGCGCCTTGTCATGAGAGAGGGGAGGATGAGAATGGCTGATGTATAGTGAGATTCCGTCTGTCAGTTGGGTAGGTGGGTGTTTCTGCTGGCGGGTGTTAACGTACAGCACACACAGAGAGATGGAGAGTGAGGATGACTCCAGCAGCAAAACAGCGTTTTCCTGATGGAAATACCGGTGTTACGTCGAGCTGCGTTTCCCCACCAATAACGGTTCCTTCTGCATCTCCGCACAGCGCAGGCGGCAAGAGTCACCGCGCAAGGGACAGGAAACGCGGATGCTCGCTAAAGGCGCGCAACAGTCGCCCTGTGCTCGCGCCACAGGAGAGCGTGAACGATCAAATGATAGCCTATATGAAGAAAGGGAGAAATCTGGATGGATGGATGGATTGATGGATGGATGGATGGATGGATGGATGCTCTGATTTTTCAACCTACTGTATTTTTTATTTTAAACATTATTTGATGGCCTTTGTGGCAGGGATGGAGATCCATATTTTATGTCACACACAGAGTATACATCTAGATAGATAGATGTTACAGTATCTATAACAACCCAAACACACAGGATTTCAGAATTAGACATCCCCAGTTATTAATTTCATATACTCACCAGATCTGAATGCCCTGTTAAAAAACTTCACATCGCGTTCCCCCCTGATGTCATTTACGTTGAGTTACAATAAATGCTAAACTCTCTGCAGGTTCTTGTCTTTGTCGTCCACTCTATTCAGCTGGCTTTGGAAACACACGGCGAGAAGGTGGGGGCCGGGTGGTGAGGTTTACGGGGGCGAGAAACGCAAAAGTAACGCAATAGTTACTTTTACTAGTAACTAGTTACTTTTATTGTGGAGTAACTCAGTTAGTACCTCAGTTACTTTTTGGGAGAAGTAACTAGTAACTATAACTAATTACTTTTTCAAAGTAACATGCCCAACACTGTCAAAATGACCCTAACATACCCTAAAATGATTGCTGGGCTGAACTATGCAAAAGACCATATTGGTGATCCTTCAGCTGATCCAAAATGCTGCAGCCAGAGTTCTGATGAAAATTAAAAAGAGAGATCATATCTCTCCTATCCTGGCTTCTCTTCATTGGCTTCCTGTTAAATCAAGAATTGAATTTAAAATCCTCCTTCTCACATATAAAGCCTTAAATGGCCAAGCTCCATCTTATATCAGAGATCTGATTGTTCCTTATGTTCCTAACAGAGCACTTCGCTCTCAATCTGCAGGTTTACTAGTGGTTCCTAGAATTTCTAAAAGTAGAATGGGAGGCAGATCTTTTAGTTATCAGGCTCCTCTCCTGTGGAACCAACTACCAGTTTTAGTCCGTGAGGCAGACACTCTGTCTACTTTTAAGACTAGGCTTAAAACTTTCCTTTTTGATAAAGCTTATAGTTAGGGTGGCTCAGGTTATCCTGAGCTGTCTTTAAAGTTATGCTGCTATAGGCTTAGACTTTTGGAGGACATAGGGACCCCATTTCATCTTTCTGCTTCATTCTCTCTCTGTTCTCCTATTCTGCAGAATCTGTTAGTTCAATCTCTAACCTTCTGCTCTCTCTGCTTTTCCTCAGAGTAGCTTTGCCTCGTCTGTTCCTGTTTGGCTGTGACGTCATCCAGGAAAGAAACATCAGCTGTGCTGCTTCCATCAACACCCTTGTTTGTAGATGTTGGAGATTGGCCTGTTTTCCAGTGTGGTCCTGTTTCTCTGGCCGTGGCTGGGTGGATGTGCTCTCTTCATCCTCTGGCATGGGAGCTGCCTTGGAGCTCGTCTCCCTGGCTGTGTGTTTCCTGGACGGGGCCGCCTTTTACAGCTGCTTTTTGTATCTCTGCTTCTGTCTCCTTGAACCCCAGTCGGCCTCGGCAGATGGCCGCTCACACTGAGCCTGGTTCTGCTGGAGGTTTCTTCCTGTTAAAAGGGAGTTTTTCCTCTCCACTGTCGCTGCAAGCATGCTTAGTGTGAGGGATTGTATTTGAGTCAATGAGTCAATGCAATCAACTGGTTTTCCTTAGATAGAAAACTTTGTATCAATTTGACTGTATGATCTGGTTGAACTGTAAAGTGCCTTGAGATGACATGTGTTGTGAATTTGGCGCTATATAAATAAACTGAATTGAATTGAATTGATCATACAACACTAACATGTGCCTAGAATAGAAAAAAACCCCACCAAGATAATCAGTTCAGCACATATACAGTCAAGGGTCTGTGAAAGCCCTCAAGAAGGCTGATGGCTAAGCTTTTCTGGATCAAGTTCTCTTGTATCCATCCCCACAGCCACGCTTGGCAGTCTGCTTTCAGACTCCACCGGAAGCACACGATTTAGAGGGAGACAAGTTACTAGAAGAGCACAAAAAAACACACTCACGTGAAGTAGTTAGGCCTCTCTCCATATTGCCAGATTTTTCCGGGATAAAGAATGCCAAGATTCAACATCACGTTTTCAGCTCTGCTCTGTAAATTTACATGCATGTTGCCTCCATTTTTAAACCTGATCCAGTTTCATCTTGAGCTAATATTAACAAGCCTTACTGACATTTAGAGTTATATTAGATGTTAATGACTCCTCTGTACAGTGTTTGTGGCCTCATCTCAGCCATTATGTCAGCAAACATGAAACCTTATCATTATAAGTATAACCGTGCCTCCCATTAGGCTGCTCCTTTAGCAAAGTACCTGAAAATGCGCACACAGTGACAGTCACACCATGTTGGGACTGATAAAATGATCAAACGGTAGCAGAGCACAGATTACAAGAACTGATTCAGCATCAACAGATGTTGTGTGATCATAAACAAGAGGATTTTTGTCAGAGCCATGAATCAAACTGCCTGCCCCAATGCTGCAGTGCGCTGCGCGAAGCCTCGTCGAGGTGCTATTATTATTCCAGGCAAACTTGTGTTTCAACTCTGAGGAGAGACCAGATGGATAAACTAAAGCTCAGGCTTACTCATAGTGTCTCTTTGATCACAAGCAAGAGATTCAAAAGTTTTCTTCAAGAGCGAAAACAAGTGCCATCTTCTCTCCTCATCACACTGCCTTGGTGTGCTTTTGCCAAGACTATAGCACCCAACACCATGACCGCAATGCTGTCACCACCTATATAGCTAATTAAATCTATTGATACCAATTATATCTGGAGTCTCTTGCATTTATCAATTTGATAGCATCTCAAGATCTGTTCGGTTTATTAAACTGGCACAAAATCAATAAAAACTAAAGAGTGATCAATACTGTGCTTTTTAATCTTTATTTGAATACATTTTCAAGGCACACTCCTGCTAACTCTATTACACACTTTTGTGATTTGCCTTGTTCTTGAGAGATTATTCATACTCCTCACAGCTCAGCTTATTCTTTTTGTCCATGACTTTCTGATATGTAGAAAATTGGTGCTAAGTTAAAGACACACAAGTCAGCTGAACTGACGTTTTTTTCTTCTCTCTCAGAGCCATTTGATAAACTGACAGATAAAGAAAAAACATGAGGCACTGTTTATAGTGCTTAGCTAGGTGTCCACAATATACACAAAATGCTAATTGGGCCCAATGGAATACATTTGTACCCATCAGCCATGAGCCCTTGCTTTATAGACAAGTTCAGTGTTTTGAAGGGCTTTATCCCTCTGCCCCACTGTTGTCTACCTGCCTTTAGTTACAAACATGTAGGAAGCTGCCTTAGGTAAATATTCTTCCAGCACACCTGTTACTGTAGCATATACACCTTTATAACCAGGTAAACCAAACTGTCACAGTGTTTGTATGGGACATGTCATAAAATGATTGGATACAGTATACATGAAGGTACTATTATGTTACAATTCCCCTACAATTATTCTTGTTAATCTCATTATTCAGTCTACACTGATGAATTAGGTCATCTTGGTATGCAAAAAGCTTGTGGCTAAAACTGACTTTGTTTTTAGATTTGCCTAAATAAATTCAGGCTGAACCAGTGTATAGTTTCCAATTATGAAATATACAAGAATTACAATGACACAACTGTGTCCAGGCTCGAGAAAAGGACCCACTATTCAGACAGACAGATATTAAGATATTATAAAGGGTGTGCATTTAAAAATGATAGATCTGCAGTGGTCATCTAAGGCATCTAAGGCATGAACCACTGCAGAAAGAAAACACAAGTCAGTTACCACGTTATTCTGGTGAAGGATGGTTACGAACATTTAAGTTACTAACCTGGTCTTAAAGTTATGTCTGTGCCCAGAGGTGTCATGATTGGTTTAAGGTTAAACCCACATGCAGAACACAAACGGAGGCTGAGTAAAAGTTTAACAGAGTTTATTGAAATAGTTTTCACACAAAGACATGAACTAGTTCAGGTACTGGTCCGGGTTGGGTTCACTGATGTCTGCAGAGACGGACAGTTTGATTAGCCAGGCAGTCAGATGATTAATTGAGTCTTAAGATAATTCAGAGTCTACCTTGAAGAAGTCCAGGCTTAACTTGTGAGAGAGGGAACCGCTGGGTCCAGAGACTGTTGGTTCAGCAGAGTGCACAAGCAGCAGCAGCGTCTAGCTTCTGACTTTGAATGGCAGACCTTGATCAGAGTTTCCAGCTCTTCTCTAAGAGCAGCAGGAGAAAATCCAGACTGGAATCTTCAGGTTTGGCTCACCAGAGCTGGCAGGCAGGTTAAGCTCATCCAAAGCTTCAGACTTGAGACAGGTTTCCTGTGAGCAAAGACAGAGGCAGATTAGAATCAGGTTTCTCACTTGAGATGACTAAGATTCTTTCAGGTAACAGAGGCTCAGGTTTGCTAACCAAACTAGGTTAACACTGCGGCGTTGAAGGAAGGTCTGGCAGCTGCTTATGTAGGGAAGGTCTCCTAATGGGCTGACGAGCTCCAGGTGTGCTGGAGGGCTCCAGCCCAGGTGACCCACGGCGCACTCTGCTGGAGAAAGGTGGTACATCCCCAGATCCCAACAAGAGGAAGATGTGGATTCCAGTCCGACGGCTGCCAATACATTTATTTTTTTATTTTTTTTATTTTGTTCATTCATTTCATTGAATACCAAAAAAAACAGCCTATCAAATTTTTGATATACTAAAAAATAAAAATACACCTCCATCCATACATACCTACATATCCATCTGTATACATTACATACATACATTACATACATATATACACACAGACATACTACATATGTATTTCAAAATTTTAAAACAAAATGAAATGAAAGGCAGCAGAAAGAAGAAAAAAATCTCATAATATCTGCCCCTTTTTTCTCAGCTCTGAAACTAAACAGGGAAAAAATGGTTATCTTCTGCAACAAAAACAAAGTCAGTCGACATGATGAACATGCATGATGACCTTGAAGACTGCAGAATTGGCAGGAGATCAGATCCAAGCAGAAAAAGGAAGGCAGGACAATCCAGAGGGAGAAGACAAAGCCAGCGTCGAAGAGGTTCACAGGAGTCAGAGCCAGAAGATCAGAGGTCAGAAGAAGTACCGAAGGGAAATCCAGGTCGGTGTCAGGAAGCAGGTCCAAGTACGGTCAACAGGCGGAAGGAGTCAGAAGATGGGTCAGGCAAACAGATCAGAACAGATCATTCACTTCACGAAAACCAATCAGGGAACAGATGTGGCTGTGAGCTAAAGTGAAGAAATCAGCAAAGACAAGCTTTTAGTTTACTATAAAGTCAAGATAGAGAAAATAATTTTGACAAAGGATAATTTTAGCCCTAGGATGAATGTTCAAGTCTGCCTGGCAGGCTTCACTGATCCTTGGCTATCCCGCCTGTGGCCCACCCTCAGGTTTCTGTCTGCCCAGCTGACTTATCTGATCTACCGCTATGCTCCTTCAATCCTCCACAGTTAGCCTCTCCCCACTGGCGCTATTTTCTTAGTGGCCTCTCCAATCTCTCACTGTGTTCTCCGCTCTTCTCCTGAGCTAGCACCGGCAACCAGCTGCCTTCTCTCCCAACTCCGGTGTTTTGTTTCCCCAGATGGCTCCTGAGATCTCCTACTGTGGTATCATAGCTCTAGAGGGGGGCTCGACTGGCACCCTCTTCCCTGTCTTTTGGGTCTGCATTGCAGACTTATGAATTATGGCAGCTCCAACAACCATCATCCACACTGACAAAGAAACAACTACTAACTCAGTGTTCTAACATCCGCAAACGGCAGCTCCTATCACAACTAGAAATTGATGAGGTACAACTGACATGCTGCAGTAAGGAGGAGTCAGGACAACAGGTCAGTAGGGAAATATCATCATCCCAACACACAGAGATTGGGTCCCCAGCCCCAACAACAACAAGCCCACTAAACGTAAGGGCGGCTGACCTACGACGGCTGATCATGACCAAACTGGATCCCCTAGTACGACGTCCAAGACTGCCAAGGCTAAGTGACAGAGTACCCTCTGAAAGTCTTCTAGAAGATGTAAATGCAGCACTACGTACTATCCCTACTCAAGACATAACTGAGACCAACGAGCTGACCTACGCCACAGCTACAGTGATCCTAGAGATGCTTGGCTATAAGATAAACACCACAGGCCACAAAGCAGAGCCCCCATGGAGGAGAAGGCTGGAAGCCAAGATCAAGGCAACACGAAGACAGGTTAGTCAGCTCTCAGACCTGCAGAAAGGTGTAGGGAAAAGGTTACCTAAGTACAACAAGCTGTCCATTCCTGAGGCTCTAGAAACTGCCAAAGACTCGCCGCCCTGGCCACCCGCCTAAAGAGATACAAGGGAGAAGCAGAAGCCAGGGGAATAAACCAAGTGTTCTCCACCAACCCATCCAAAGTGTACTCACAGTGGCAGGGTAATTCAAGATCAGATCCACCCAGGGCTGAGACTGAACAGTAAAGGAGAAACATATGGGAGAAGAAGGCATCCCACAACACCAATGCTCAGTGGTTAGAAGATCCTAGAACAGATCACAGCAATCTCCCAGAACAAGAACCAGTAACCATTACAACGGCAGATGTCCAAGAAAGAGTGGCAGGTATGAAGAGCTGGACAGCACCAGGCCCTGACATGATCCACTCCTACTGGCTGAAAAAACTAACCGCACTTCATGCATGCCTCTCAGCACAAATGAACCAACTGCTGATGGATGGGACCCACCCAGAATGGTTAACCCAAGGACGGACAATCCTGATCATGAAGGATCCCCAGAAGGGAACAACCCCATCCAACTACCGGCCAATAACTTGCCTATGTACAACATGGAAGCTCCTGTCAGGCATCATAGCGGCTAAGATGAATAGGCACATGGCTCAATACATGCACCCTTCCCAGAAGGGAATAGGCAGTAACACCAGAGGAGCCAAGCACCAGCTACTAGTGGATAGAGCAGTCACTCGAGACTGTAAGACCAGGCAGACAAATCTGTGCACTGCCTGGATTGACTATAAGAAAGCCTATGACTCAATGCCACATACATGGATACTGGAATGCCTGGAAATGTACAAGATCAACAGGACTCTAATAGCCTTCATCAAGAACTCAATGAAGCTGTGGAAAACAAGTCTGGAAGCCAATGCAAAGCCAATAGCACAAGTCACCATCAAGTGCGGCATATACCAGGGTGATGCACTATCCCCGCCACTGTTCTGCATAGGCCTGAACCCCCTCAGCCAGATCATCACAAAGACTGGCTACGGATACCAATTCCGAAGCGGAATAATCATCAGTCACCTCCTCTACATGGATGACATCAAGCTGTATGCCAGGAGTGAGCGAGACATCGACTCACTGATCCACACTACCAGGATCTACAGCAACGACATTGGGATGTCATTCGGACTGGACAAGTGCGGTCGCATGGTCTCAAAGAGAGGGAAGATGATCAGAACTGAGGGGGTTGAACTACCAGAAGGCCACATTACAGATGTGCAGGACAGCTACAAATACCTTGGGGTGCCACAGGCTAACGGAAACCACAAGGAGATGGCAAGAAAGACTGCCACAGCTAAATACCTACAAAGAGTAAGGCAGGTCCTGAAAAGTCAGCTGAATGGGAAAAACAAGATCCAAGCCATCAACACATATGCCCTACCAGTCATCAGATACCCCGCTGGTATAATAAACTGGCCAAAGGAGGAGATAGAGGCCACTGACATCAAGACAAGAAAGCTCCTCACAATGCATGGAGGGTTCCACCCCAAATCCAGCACCCTGAGACTGTATGCCAAGCGTAGCGAGGGAGGCCGAGGGCTAGTGAGTGTCAAGACCACTGTCCAGGATGAAACAACTAAGACCCAGGAGTACATCGGAAAGATGGCCCCCAAAGACAAATGGCTTGGTGAATACCTCAGGCAGGAGAAAACCGAAAGCGAGGACAAGAAAGAGGAAGGAGAACCATCATGGAGGGACAAGCCACTGCACGGCATATACCACAGACAAATAGAAGAAGTGGCTGATATCAAAAAATCCTACCAGTGGCTGGAAAAGGCTGGACTGAAGGACAGCACAGAGGCACTAATCATGACAGCACAAGAACAGGCACTCAGTACAAGATCAATAGAGGCCAGGGTCTACCACACCAGGCAGGACCCCCGATGCAGACTGTGCAAAGATGCCTCTGAAACAATACAGCACATAACAGCAGGGTGTAAAATGCAGGCAGGAAGTGCATACATGGAACGCCACAACCAGGTAGCTGTCATAGTGTACAGGAACATCTGCCATGAGTATGGGCTGGAAGTCCCAAGGTCAAAATGTAAGACACCTCCTAAGGTAGTTGAGAATGACCGAGCTAAGATCCTATGGGACTTCAAGATCCAGACTGACAAACAGGTGATGGCTAACCAACCAGACATCGTGTTGATCGACAAACAGCAGAAGAAGGCAGTAGTGATAGATGTGGCAATCCCAAGCGACAGCAACATCAAGAAGAAAGAACACGAGAAGCTTGAGAAATACCAAGGGCTGAAAGAGGAGCTAGAAAAGATGTGGAAAGTAAGAGCAGCAGTGGTGCCAGTGGTAATTGGAGCACTGGGGGCTGTGACCCCCAAACTGGGAGAGTGGCTACAGCAGATTCCAGGTAAAACATCAGAGGTCTCTGTCCAGAAGAGCGCAGTCCTAGGAACAGCTAAGATACTGCGCAGAACCCTCAAACTCCCAGGCCTCTGGTAGAGGACCTGAGCTTGAGGATGACACATACCACCCCACGAGGGGTGAGAAAACAGTTTTTTTTTTATATATATTCGTCGGTGTTACCTACTGAGCTATCCAGTTGCTATATATATATATATATATATATATATATATATATATATAGTCACATCTGAGTAACCAAATTAACCAGTGACAGTGCTGTGAACTGCTACTTTTAAAATTTTATACTAAGAATTAAATAGTGAAAACTAATCCACTCAACTGCAAATTCAACGACTGTTTTCAGCAGTCAAAGGAAAGAGTGGGACACACCACTGTGTTTGAAGTACAAATGCTGGGATAAATAAAAGTATTTGAACAAAAATATCTTAATGTAAAACAAAGTCATTGATGACTTGTGCATGAGCAATTGAAGGAACTATATTAATATGTTTAACACAAGGTAAATGCCACTACAGTGCCATCTTAAACTGAAAAAAAGGATACCAAGCACTATCTTGTAGCAGGAGAAATATGCAGGAGGATAATGATTCTATTTTTAACAAAACTAATCAGATCACACCTTTTCAAAGAAGTGGAAAAGCTGCTTTTCTCCACTGGCACATCTTGAGAAATAGATTGTTTGATTTTGTGCAAAAATAGGAAACCTTATATAGATTTTTGATGCTAAGATTTCTTTTTTCTTTGCTTCAGATCATGTAATCAATAGGGTTGGGTTGCAGCATCAGCTCACCAGTAAGATGGTGTCATATCCAGGATGATGAGAGTCTTGCATCCTGCTGTGCTTGTGGACAGATTCGAACTGCGACTGGAGACCACCTCATTATGGTGTTAATTGGTTTGCTAACCTGCGCTCTACGTGTGTGAGTATGTGTGTGCAGCCTGCATTGTATGTCCACTAAGTGACTGCAATCCAAAATAACTGATTGGTTGCTTGGAAAGAGAGAGAAAAAAGAAGTTTGTACGGAGGGATTCTCAGGAGGAACGTTGATCTCCTGAGGGGTGAAAAGGGACGATTAAAAACAGACAGGCATTGTGACGAGATGCTGTTTGATATTTGATTGATACACGTACATCTCTAATTGGTCTGCACTGTGAGAGAGATGGCTCCCAGGCATGGCTGTCATTTGGTGGGATGTATGCTGATGGGTTCTTGAATCATCAGTGACCTTTTTAAAAATGGAGGCTTGTGCTGTAGAAGTCTGTCATGTTGAACACAGCAGGCGATGGTTCAGTTGTACAAATCAAGTATTCAGCCTGATTCTATTTGTCCCTGGTTACTGTCTGTCAAATTTTTTATTATCATTTCGTCAAAAGGTGTGACATAGAAATAGAAATTAAAACAGTTAGACAGGCTGTTGAAAAGAATTGGGGCAAAAAAAACAAGCATATTTAACAACTTTAAGAAGATTTTCTTCATCTGTATGAGGTAAAAAAAAAAGCATCCACATTTGTGTGTGAAAATCTTACTGTTCCAACAGGTTTCCAAGAAAAAAAGCTAAGGAGAAAATGACCTCATTGTTCACAATGGCACCTATTCTCCTCTGTAATACTTTTGCCAGCTGCATAAAGCTGGGTCAGGTAGAGCCCTGAGCACATTCAAGCATAAATGTCAAGTTCAGCCTCAGGTGAAAACGTCTGTGCTGTCCGGCTGCCCGGAAAGGTGTGACCGGCTCACTCACCAAATCCATTGATTTTTCCTGAGACCAATTACCCCGGCGTCAGAGATCTCACTCACAAGTTCCAAGCGGTAGGGGGATTCTCTGGCTTTAATCACACATCAATGCAAGCTCCTCTGAGCAATCTCCACTGTTTATCCCAAGCCTCGGGCCTTTGCCAGCTCCATATTGATTACCACCCTGTTCCAGTTGTGTGCTGTGATTCGTTGATATCTCCGCCTATCCCCAAGCTGTCCCTCGGACTCCGTCTCGCCTCATGGGAGGTGACAAAACAACCAGAGGGAAACTGGGGGTTTTCTGCATGAAAAAGCCATTGATTCAGAAGAGACGATGACACCATTTCACTCTTTGGAAAGAGGCTGTGTACCACGGCTTATGACAAACTGGGAGGAATTCAGTGGCCTTTTACAAATATGTGACAGGTGACTGTAATCTATGCTTACCTGACAACTCTATGGGAGACTGGAGTAGCTGCGCTTTAACAAAAATGTATTCTAACAAATCACATGCGGAGCAGTTTGAGCAATAAATAGAATTTAAATTACAAGAATCTATTCTTATTTTATGTTTCATTGAAAAATCTTTGATGGGAGAACTTTTGCTAATAAAATAAGGTTTTCTTTACTTAAAAATCTTGAAATAGAAATACAATATATATTTTTGAAAAATATACACTACATTAGTGCACTGTAAACCCGAATTTGCTAACTCAGCGAAAATAATTTTTGCAATCAATTTTTAAAAAATTAAGTCTTTGTCATTTAAGTTAAAATGTAGTAACAGATTTTATCATACATGCGTATTTCATATTTACACACTGGGATGGCAGCACGGCTCCACCCTGGACTTTCAAGAAACCCAAACAGTATTGTTAGAAGTAATTCCAGTAATTTAATATCAGTAATCTCATATGTGTGCAGAAACCTTCTGACTGTCAGCAAATAAACATGACACCTGTATTCAGACATCTTTAGCATACTAAGATTTTCAAATTTTACACAGAACTTTTAAAATTTGCAACAGTCAAGACTGAGTCATGGTTTCTTTTTTTTTCTTTTTTTTCCTCTCCACTGTCGCTTCATGTTTGCTCATCATGGACAGGTTTATGCAACCTGTGTTATCCAAGCTGGACTTCCATCTTCCAGGTCTCCCAGTAGAGCACTAGTATCAGCTCACGCAGCTCACTGGATCTCTCCATACAGCTCAAGCATACCGTCTTGCCAGTCAGCAGCCACCAGTTTCAGGCCTGGGGGAAACAGCCCTGTTCTTTACTCCTATTCATGCATATCAAAGCAAATTCAGTGCTAATTTTTCCTGCTGAGGTATGAGTGCCAAATACTAAAGTAATTGTATCAATAAAATTCTTGTCTTTTCTTTCCGTGTGAGTTTTTCAGATTGAAATGCACCACAGCACTCTATTTCTTTTTTATTTATTTTTTTGGTTCTGGCAATGTTAGAATTACTTCTAACACTTTCTGACACGCAAATTTTCAAGTTGATCTCCGATATTTTCTGTGTGAAAGTCATCACGAAGTTGCTTTAGTAAAGGTCCAGGTCATTTGCCCCTGCCCTTTATATTTTGAACAAGAATATTGTTTTCAAATGAACAAAGCTTAAGGTAGTACTTTTATACTAGTTTATCAGTTGAAAGAATTTGTTTTGAAATAATTTATAAATGCTGAAGAATACTATGGTTTCCATTGAACATAACAAAATGTGTCACTTTACATGACATTTTTTAAATTATATTGAATATCAGTGCACACATAGTCATAGTCATTCTAAAAACAAGTTAAAAACAAACCACTGGACATTGTTTTCCAAGATTGAAGACACATTGCTTCCTATCCAGAATGCTTTCTCAATTCCAAATGTCTGGATTATCGTTAAGTTCCAGGCTTTTTTACATCAGGATAGAGTAAATTTCAACTTTATTTTCATTACATTGTTAAGTAGAGAGAAACAAAATGAACTATTTGCATTTGAACTATTTGAACATGAACATGAACTATTTGCAGCCCCCTGATCCCCTGGGGATCAGGGGGGTGCCATTGTGTGGTGCCCAGGGAGCAGTGTGGGGTTAAGGGTCTTGCTCAGGAACCCAGACAGCAGGCTGTGGGGATCGAACTGGGTACTTTTAACCTTCTCAGAGCACAAGCGCACTGCTCTAAACACTAGGCCAACACTCTCCGTAAGTAGTGCAACAAAAGCCCTGTTATAGCTTAAGGTAAGACTGAGGTTCTGCAAACGAAGAAAGAGAACTTGCACTTCTATTAAATCAAACTTTGTGTTGGCACATTTTTAATACATTATGTGTAGCAAAAAGCAAAATGTGGGAAAACACATATAAAACTGTCAGTTTTATGTTAAGACAGTAATTATTTTTAAGTTCAGCATAACACTCAAACTTTTATTACATTCATGTGTTTTTAGTATATTCGGTGAAAAAGTATTTTCCTTTCTTCTGACAGTAAATTACCTACTTATCACATGAACATAAAGTTCTTATAACTACACCATTTTTATATTTGAAATCAAGTATAATTACACAATCTTTTGACCAAGACTTGCATCCCCAGTCACCCAGCATAACACCTGTTATTTAGGTATACACTTCTCGGCATTCAAACTACATCTTTAAAATAAACTGCACTTGTCAGAATTGCATTATCCAATGAATATTATTACAGCTCTGTGCATGATAAAAGTCATGTGAGTCAATGTAAGTCAGCATCAAGTCTACCTTCAATTTCCCAGCAGCGGCAATGTGGGCATTATGTGTATATCAGTGTACCGGTGATACCGGTTCAGAGTCACAGCACCATGGGCAGTGCTGTTTGTTTGTTTAAAGTTGACGTCAGAGACTAGCTGCATACGACAATGCTTAAAAGGATAACTTCCTCAATAATGAAGCATAGAAAAAGACTTCTACAAATTAAATATATTTTTATGTGAATAAAATAGTTTATATTTTTCAATAAAATGTATATATTACCTCACTTTTTAATTATCAGACTGCCATTACATTTCTCATCTCATGCACCTCCTAGTTGCAGCTTGTGCACCCCCAGGGATCTGCACACTACAGTTGTAGAGTCCATGCTCTGCATATTCAGGGGTCAAATATGATTGCAGCTCTAGAAATATTTCATTTTATAGCAGTGACAAAAATGACTGTATGGAAAAGCCTGGTGGGTCCTGGGTTAATATGACACAGAAATGCTCTGAGGCATCGGTATGTTGTCTTCACTCGATGGAAAAAAGTTGGTTTCCTAGTTTTTCATCCATCAAGGCCCAGTTGAAGTAAACTTTTTGTTAATCAGCTATTCGCAACTGTTGGCATCACTGTGCAGAGTGATGCCAACCGAGAAAACCTTAAGCATTGTGCACTGAGAGTAAGATACTTAATGTTGCTAATAACCCTACAGAACCATCACCATCTGTGTTTTTTGGGGTTTTTTGCAACAGAGTCCCTCATTCCTAAAGAAGGATGTGGAAAAGTTTGCATCCAACAGCAGTTTTATTACCTCATCATAATTTGGCTCACTAATGTCACTCTGGACCTTCAGAGAGCCAAAGTACTTCATGTGATTGTCTATGAATGAGAGTGTATATAAACTATGATTTTGTGCATTAAAATCACAACTCAGTATTTCCGCTCTGTGTGTCAAAACAGCGGTGTGTATGTGGGGGTGTTAGTATAGCTGAGTCACTGGAGCTCTGGCAGGTTTGAGGTGGGCGGGGCTGAGATGAGGTGAGATTGGGCGAAGCGGAGGAGCGGACGTGGGAACCCTCTCTCCTGTTCTCCCATCTGTTCTGCTTGGCGAAGGTGCAAGAGGTGATAGAGCTGCTGGGCATGTTTGTGTGCATGGTATGACAAAAAAAAAACATTTAATGCAAAAACGCAGTGAGGTACAGTATCTGAGGACAAAATATAATAAAGAAAGTGTTCCAGTTACTTACCATGAAAAGGACAAAGCGTCTTAAAGTATGCGGCTTCAATGCACACACATTCCTACACACACTCCCACAAACATACAGCCCTAAGCCACAGATGGTAGAGTGAATGGGTAAGGGCTTCCTGAAGTCTGTGCCTGAACATCCTGCGGGCACCATCTCTAGAGCCAAATTTTATCTTCCTCCTCCTCTCTTCACCTTCTCCTTCCCCGTTGACATGACACTCATTCATCACCTGCAGACAGGGAGTCTGCTTTACAGCCATTAGTATGCGGGTGGTGTGTCACTCTAACCTTGGCTGAAGGTGCGACTCGCTCCGAGGTGTTCCACCTTGTCTTAGGTTTTGATGTGTTGGAGGGTGCAGCTTGCTGTGTCCTACTTTAATTCTGTATTTGGGAGTCATTTCAGCTGCTCCCCTCAAAAGACTGTCACCTGAGATTTTATTAAGTCATTTTTAGTTCTTCTCTTTCAAATGTTTTACTTGGAGTTTATACAGCTTTATTCTAAAAAAAACTATTTGCTACAAGTTGTTAAAAAATAGGGTTTCTGTCTCTCCTGCTGTGGGTGTAATTAATCTCTTTTTCTCTATATCATCAGAACTGAACACAGGGTTAGGGTTACCACCTGTGGCACCCAGGGCCACAGGTGGGATGGCAGCTCTTTTAACATCACCTCCTGTCTCTGTAATGTATTATTGGTTGTGTGAGTGCCTAGCTGTCGTCTATTTGTGCTTATAAGATTCTGCTTGCTAGGTATCTCTTGACAAGCCCCGAGGGATACACTATAGCATCTCTTATGCTACCTGGTTGTAGGGATGGCAAAACTGTTGGTGGGTCTGTTGATGCAACTGTAATACATCTTGGCTTTTCTTGCCGGGGTTAGGGTAGCTGCATCTCTCGGAAACTGGCAGGGCGTGATTAAATGAGAATCAAACTGGGGCATACTGGTTGGTTTCAGATGGTCAGTTACCATCCAGAGGGAGCTTTTGACTGTAGTATCTACCTTCATCGCATGTGGAATCCTTGTCCAGGCAGGAACACAGTATTTGGGACACAGATCTTGCTTGGCCAACCAAAGGATTTGAGTGTGAAGCTCCCCATATTGAACTAGTAAGGCAGGGATGAGTGACATCTTAACTGTTATTTTGGTCTTGACTTCCTCCAGGTGTTGCTTATAGTACAGTATCTTGTCCGAGAGTACCATTGATACTCTTCTTGATGGATACATGTCCAGTTCCCCTCTGGCTTCCAGATTAATGCGGCTGTATGCTGCAGACAACATATTTCACACGCTGAGCTGAAGGTGCAACTTGAGGTCCATATCTCGGTTGAGAACATCTTCCATGTTGGGTGTCGAAGCATGATGGCTAAAATGTCTGATTAGCTGTACCTGTTATATGCTCTGCCTTCTTTTGGTGAGAGTACAGAGCCTTGCAGGACATCATTCTTTAGCCTTTAGAGTCTGTCTGTCTGGCATCTGCCTATATGCACAATGAAGATTCAATGTGATTCCCTTTCCATAATAAACCTCACCATGTGCAAAATGTGTGGTAAATTGATGTAATCTCCATGAATATTACAAATTTTACAATTTACCTACACAGCAGAAATTATTCATGTCATGTAAGAGTTCAAGCAGTTATTAAGAAATACGTTTTACAATTGTTTTAATACAAAGAAAAAAAAGTTTATATTTTAATGTGTCTTTAGCCTGACAACAATTCAGCTTGGTCCCCAACTAGGGTGGCCAGATGTCCGGCTTTAGGGCGGACAGTCCGGATTTTCATTGCACTGTCCGGCGTCCGGCTGTGTATTTGCCCTCCTTTACACCCAGATTCCACATACTCTGTCAGTGCTCCGCTCCGCTCAAGTACGTCGTGCGAAGTACTTGTCTGTCATGTAAATCAATGAGAGCTGTTCCACATCCTCCGCTACTCCTCCGCACGTCTCTGTCCACGTACGTCTTCTCCGTCTTTCACCGTCAAAATACGGAACTGAGCTCTTTTTGTCTCCGCTCCCGTCAGTCCAGATCAAGACCCGCAATTGCAATCGCACCAAACAGGATAAAGAATGTAGTGAAGACCCGGTTTGTCAAATTAAATTATAGTAAAAACAGGTCGGTTACTAGAAATTAGAGCATAGTTCGTATATATTCCCAAAATTAAGAGCAATTAATTAAATAACTGGATGCAGACTATTGGTGCTTCAACAGACCAAAAAATTCTTATTGCAGGAATGGATGAAGAGATGATGAGTTTGGAAGCGGAGAACAAAGATAGTTCATACAAACTATGGATGATCCTGTTTATTCCTGTTACAAAAATCCACAGCAGAAAGAGAAAATATTTGGGCAGAAACTGAACATCTGCTGGATGATGATGGGGATTTTTTTTAATATGTCATATTAAATTAAACGTTCACAGGGTTTATACCGGAATGAGGAACTCTAATTTAATGCTCTTTTAATGCTATTAGAAATAATTTTAATTTCATCAACAAGTATCATGTACACAAGTTATTAGTATACATGAAATAAGGAGCTGTAAGCACAGTTCCATGACTCAAGTTTGTGTATATATATATATATATATATATATATATATATATATATATATATATATATATGTATATATATATATATACAGTATATATATATATATATATATATATATATCTATATATATAGATATATATAGATATATATATATATATATATAGATATATATAGATATAGATAGATAGATAGATAGATAACATGGTGAAATCATCTTTACTCTCGACAGGCTGCAGCCATGTCACGAATTCCTCTTTTCCAGCCACTTTTTGACATTTGTATTGTCCTATTCTCTAGCTCTCTCTCCGCCTCAAGCTTCTTTTCCAAACAACTGCTTTATGATCAATTGCAGCAGTTCTGCTCAAATTAATCGTGTCAAAAAATAGTCACTTTTTAAACACCACAATGTATTAAATAAATACAAATGCTGGGAACCAATTCTTCTTTTACATCTCTTTAATATTTTGTTCTATTCAACTACACAAGCATCATCTTTAAACTACTAAGAATTGTACTATAAATGTGACTTTACCCGATTCTTATGTACACCTTAGTAATTGATATGCCGCACAATGTCCTCCTTTTTGGTGTTATAGAAATGGCCACCCTATCCCCAACAGATGTTGAAACATGAATAAATGAAACCCAGCAACTTTGCTGTTATTGGCTTAAAATCTACTCTCTTCTTTGCTTTCTTTAAAAAAAAAAAAACAAGCTGCAGACTCGTCTGTTTCTGTCATAGAGATAGTTTACCATCTAATTTAAAAAAACACTTATTTTACTTATAACAGCTAACTATGTAATCACTCATTTACAACATTTACCACTCTGACGAGTATTATATTTTTCCACAGAACCTTTTTCTAGGGTGTCCACTAAGTGAGAAAAGCTCAAATATTTTACTTTATAACTCAAAGGACAAAAGTAGAAGGCAGAATATTGCAGTTATTTATATCAGTTTTCTTATAAGGAATTAAACTTTTATACTTAAAGAAAGCGGCACCAGGGTAGTTTACACTCTCATATTATATTGACTAGCAAATCAATGCTGCTTTTTTCAGCGGGAAAGCCATCCTAGAGCACAAAGCTCTCAGCTTACAAGAACTATACTTTATGGGCCGGATCTATCAAAGGTTTGCGTGTATAAAAACGTGAGCTATTTCACTGCGCACGCTAAAAAATGTACAAACTGATCTATCAACAGCGTGCTAAAAGGATTTGGTCTTTAAAACGTGCTAAATAGCGCCTCTAATCCATTTAGTACTTTCTGCAATGAATATGCAATATGGGGCGTTTACACGCAAAAGTGCGTCTTGTGGGAGGAGAACATGTAAATATATTAATTTAGCACTTGCAAAGTGATTTATCAAACCTGAAAGCAATTTTGCTAACGGTACCTGACTCTATATTTAACACGTTTCAAAAGAAGGTGCAAATGGTCTGTATGCGTAATTGCGCACACATGGCAGCGGTTATTGTCGCAAGAAGGAGACATGGAAATGAAGCAAGGAGACGCAGAGAACGCATTTTTTCACTCCGTGTGAATATTTTTGGAATGAACGAGGAAACGATCATCAAAACATATCGTTTATCCAGCATTGCCATTTTGGAGCTGTTGGGGGAACTCCGAATGGATTTGGAGCCAGACACAAGGAGGACCCACGCAATACCAGATATAACAAAACTCCTTGCAACATTGCACTTTTTTGCATCTGGGATCTCCCAATCTCGTTCAGAAGTGCTGTCCGACGTTCTAAATGCCATGTCGCCCTGACGCCCTACCGGAGAACCCCGACCTCTGCGCCTGTGGAGCAACATGCCAATGGTGCGGGGATGCGTACGCGCAGTCATCTCATCCACAGTCCCATTGTGAGCCATTTGGCATGTGCATTTTTCTACAGGCCGATACAAAACACCTGTTTTTTTGTTTTTTTTTTTTACTGCAGTGAAGTAGAAATTCAGCCACATACCACCCTAGGGAATAAAGGTTACCAAAGTTTTTATATATATATGTATATATATATAAAAAAAAAAAAAAAAAAAAAAAAAAACTAAAAAAAAAACTGTTTTCTCACCCCTCGTGGGGTGGTATGTGTCATCCTCAAGCTCGGGTCCTCTACCAGAGGCCTGGGAGTTTGAGGGTTCTGCGCAGTATCTTAGCTGTTCCTAGGACTGCGCTCTTCTGGACAGAGACCTCTGATGTTTTACCTGGAATCTGCTGTAGCCACTCTCCCAGTTTGGGGGTCACAGCCCCCAGTGCTCCAATTACCACTGGCACCACTGCTGCTCTTACTTTCCACATCTTTTCTAGCTCCTCTTTCAGTCCTTGGTATTTCTCAAGCTTCTCGTGTTCTTTCTTCTTGATGTTGCTGTCGCTTGGGATTGCCACATCTATCACTACTGCCTTCTTCTGCTGTTTGTCGATCAACACGATGTCTGGTTGGTTAGCCATCACCTGTTTGTCAGTCTGGATCTTGAAGTCCCATAGGATCTTAGCTCGGTCATTCTCAACTACCTTAGGAGGTGTCTTCCATTTTGACCTTGGGACTTCCAGCCCATACTCATGGCAGATGTTCCTGTACACTATGACAGCTACCTGGTTGTGCCGTTCCATGTATGCACTTCCTGCCTGCATTTTACACCCTGCTGTTATGTGCTGTATTGTTTCAGAGGCATCTTTGCACAGTCTGCATCGGGGGTCCTGCCTGGTGTGGTAGACCCTGGCCTCAATTGATCTTGTACTGAGTGCCTGTTCTTGTGCTGCCATGATTAGTGCCTCTGTGCTGTCCTTCAGTCCAGCCTTTTCCAGCCACTGGTAGGATTTTTTGATATCAGCCACTTCTTCTATTTGTCTATGGTATATGCCGTGCAGTGGCTTGTCCCTCCATGATGGTTCTCCTTCCTCTTTCTCGTCCTCGCTTTCGGTTTTCTCCTGCCTGAGGTATTCACCAAGCCATTTGTCTTTGGGGGCCATCTTTCCGATGTACTCCTGGGTCTTAGTTGTTTCATCCTGGACAGTGGTCTTGACACTCACTAGCCCTCGGCCTCCCTCGCTACGCTTGGCATACAGTCTCAGGGTGCTGGATTTGGGGTGGAACCCTCCATGCATTGTGAGGAGCTTTCTCGTCTTGATGTCAGTAGCCTCTATCTCCTCTTTTGGCCAGTTTATTATACCAGCGGGGTATCTGATGACTGGTAGGGCATATGTGTTGATGGCTTGGATCTTGTTTTTCCCATTCAGCTGACTTTTCAGGACCTGCCTTACTCTTTGTAGGTATTTAGCTGTGGCAGTCTTTCTTGCCATCTCCTCGTGGTTTCCGTTAGCCTGTGGCACCCCAAGGTATTTGTAGCTGTCCTGCACATCTGTAATGTGGCCTTCTGGTAGTTCAACCCCCTCGGTTCTGATCATCTTCCCTCTCTTTGAGACCATGCGACCGCACTTGTCCAGTCCGAATGACATCCCAATGTCGTTGCTGTAGATCCTGGTAGTGTGGATCAATGAGTCGATGTCTCGCTTACTCCTGGCATACAGCTTGATGTCATCCATGTAGAGGAGGTGACTGATGATTGTTCCGCTTCGGAATTGGTATCCGTAGCCAGTCTTTGTGATGATCTGGCTGACGGGGTTCAGGCCTATGCAGAACAGCAGCGGGGATAGTGCATCACCCTGGTATATGCCGCACTTGATGGTGACTTGTGCTATTGGCTTTGCATTGGCTTCCAGATTTGTTTTCCACAGCTTCATTGAGTTCTTGATGAAGGCTATTAGAGTCCTGTTGATCTTGTACATTTCCAAGCATTCCAGTATCCATGTATGTGGCATGGATACTGGAATGCTTGGAAATGTACAAGATCAACAGGACTCTAAAAAAAAAAAAAAAAAATATATATATATATATATATATACACTATATTGCCAAAAGTATTTGCTCACCTGCCTTGACTCACATATGAGCTTAAGTGACATCCCGTTCCTAATCCATAGGGTTCAATATGACGTCGGTCCACCCTTTGCAGCTAGAACAGCTTCAACTCTTCTGGGAAGGCTGTCCACAAGGTTTAGGAGTGTGTTTATGGGAATTTTTGACCATTCTTCCAGAAGCGCATTTGTGAGGTCGCACACTGATGTTGGACGAGAAGGCCTGGCTCTCAGTCTCCGCTCTAATTCATCCCAAAGGTGTTCTATCGGGTTGAGGTCAGGACTCTGTGCAGGCCAGTCAAGTTCATCCACACCAGACTCTGTCATCCATGTCTTTATGGACCTTGCTTTGTGCACTGGTGCACAGTCATGTTGGAAGAGGAAGGGGCCAGCTCCAAACTGTTCCCACAAAGTTGGGAGCATGGAATTGTCCAAAATGTCTTGGTATGCTGAAGCATTCAGAGTTCCTTTCACTGGAACTAAGGGGCCAAGCCCAGCTCCTGAAAAACAACCCCACACCATAATCCCCCCTCCACCAAACTTTACACTTGGCACAATGCAGTCAGACAAGTACCGTTCTCCTGGCAACCGCCAAACCCAGACCCGTCCATCAGATTGCCAGATGGAGAAGCGCGATTCGTCACTCCAGAGAACGCGTCTCCACTGCTCTAGAGTCCAGTGGCGGCGTGCTTTACACCACCGCATCCGACGCTTTGCATTGCACTTGGTTATGTATGGCTTGGATGCAGCTGCTCGACCATGGAAACCCATTCCATGAAGCTCTCTGCGCACTGTTCTTGAGCTAATCTGAAGGCCACATGAAGTTTGGAGGTCTGTAGTGATTGACTCTGCAGAAAGTTGGCGACCTCTTCGCACTATGCGCTTCAGCATCCGCTGACCCCGCTCCGTCAGTTTACGTGGCCTACCACTTCGTGGCTGAGTTGCTGTCGTTCCCAAACACTTCCATTTTCTTATAATACAGCTGACAGTTGACTGTGGAATATTTAGGAGCGAGGAAATTTCACGACTGGATTTGTTGCACAGGTGGCATCCTATCACAGTTCCACGCTGGAATTCACTGAGCTCCTGAGAGCGACCCATTCTTTCACAAATGTTTGTAAAAACAGTCTGCATGCCTAGGTGCTTGAATTTATACACCTGTGGCCATGGAAGTGATTGGAACACCTGATTCCAATAATTTGGATGGGTGAGCAAATACTTTTGGCAATATAGTGTATATATATATATATATATATATATATATTTTGGAGGGGGTGGGGATGTCACTGTAAGATTAAAATTTCTTAATGCACTAGTTTGCACAAACTACAAACTACTTTGCAGCAAACCACAAAACGCGCAAAACCATCATTTAAATAGGGCGTCTCCAACAGTTTTGCACCTGCCACCAGTTACGCAATCACTCTTGTTAAATCACCCGCAAACCATGGTTCAGCCCTTCGCGCAAAATTCCAGTTTGCGAGCGCAAATTACTGCACGCAAAATTGGATCTTGAAAAATCCGGCCCTATGTGTAGAATTCATTAAATTTCCTTAGAAAACTTTTGAACCTTAACTTGTCTGGTTTAAATGGGAAGTAGGTGGCTAGAGTTATTTTTCGGTATCTAACCCTGTTTTGTTAAGTTTTGCCTCTAGAAATAAAATACCATATAGATTTAAGTACTTTAATAATGCAAGAATTATTATCTGAGGACAATTTAAAAATAATAACCAGGTGATGGGCAAAATGTTTGTGAATTGAAATTCCTGTAGATAAAAAAAAAAACAGAGCAAAAGGGTATATTTCAGTGAAACAAATCATTTCAAATAAGGTGTTATGCCACTAAAAATTCTTCTCTGAATTGGAAAAAACTTGGTTTGACAAGGTGTGGAAAATTACTTCAGGGGATATAGCTCTATTGATCACTATTTTATGAAGCAGACAATAAACTCTGCTTTTAAATGACCACTGACTTATAGAAATGTGTGAAGAAGTTACCACTAAAACATCATAAAGATGCTGCAGAGACAGATAGCATACCAAGAGTACAGTTAGATTTGCCACATAACATTCCACCTTAGTTATATCTGTTTTGAAAAACTGAATTGAAACATAAATTCTGTTCTCATGTTAATCCAGGACATTACAGCTCTTCCAACAACAAAATACAGAAAACGTGATTATATTCTTTAACTACCTGCAAACAAAGTTTATCCTTTAGAAAATGTTAGAATGATGCCAAAAATTACTTGCATAATAGCTTTGTTAGGGGTTATGCTGAAAACCAAAAACAGAAGGGTGCAGTTTTCCCAGTTATTTGATGAATTAACCAGTTTAAGGCACACAACTTTTTAATGTCTGTAAAATGGTCACTTTTGAGTACTGTATATATGTTTAAAATTATTTGATAGAAAATTAGGTAGCCATAATTACTTTATAATAGTACTTTTTTTATGTTTACCACCATTGACTGACCTCATATGTAGGTTTAAGTGTTACCAGGATAAAAATATACGTTTCAAGCATAAAAACGGTAAGCAAGGTCCGATACATGCTGATTTGGATGCCCACAGCCTTAGTCCTGTTGACAGTGTACCCTCCCACCTAACTAAGATATTATTTCCAAATAATCTAATAATAATCTAAATGAAGCTAATAATCATGGATTAACCAGTGACAGCAGTATATAAGGAAAAAAAGACAAACTCATTCACCTGATTGTTGAACAAGGTGTGTAGAGGAGACCACCATCTTTTGCCCACCCCATCACCTAAGACATAGAACTCTATGCATGCTTGGTTGCTCTTCAAGGGTAAGTAGCTGGAACCAAAGCAATTTTTATTATGTGATAATTGTTGATTACAAGAATTTACAAATTTATAAATTACATGCTCTTGTCTCTTATCTCCACGTACCAGCCCCTGTTGTTGCTCAATAGTACTGCTCACTGTAGCATAATGGTGATAACGCAACAACAAAGTGGGTACAGTGTATCTGATCAAAATATATTTAGCGTCTAGTAATAGAGTCTATGATATCTCTGCATGCTTGATATCAAAAGAGGTGGATTTTTACTTTGAAGTTGTCAGGGATTAGATTAGAAATTTTTCATCTAATTGATGCTTCTAAACGGGGAAATAATGCTGTGAGAGACAAAAGGGAATTAGAGAACACCAGCTAGCATTTAACATTACAAATATTAGAACTACAACAGAGCTTTAAATGGTTGGATATTTTTAGAGAGTCTTATTATGAATGCATTTTAACTCTGATTGTATATGCTGGCTTAGAGTTTAAAAAAATGTAGGTATTTATTCACTTTTTCTTAGGATCCTCAGGCTTGCCCATCAGACGGCGCCGAGGATCCTCTTCTGCTCTTTGTTGTTTTCTTTTAGGACTGGAGTTACTGTTGGGATCTGGAGATTACCCCCTGTCTCCAGCAGAGTGCGCCATGGGTCTCCTAGGGCTGGAACCTTCCTTCACACCTGATTTCCATCTACTCATTAGGAGACCTTCCCTTTATAAGCTCCTGCCAGACCTTGCTTCCATGCCGCAGTGTTGATCTTAGTTGGTTAGCAACCTGAGCCTCTGTTACTGGAAGAATCTTAGTTATCTCTAGTGTGAGATCAGATTCTAATCTCTCCTTTGTCTGTGCCTCACAGGAAAACCTGTCTCTTCGTGAAGCTCTGGATGAGCTTAAACCTCCTGTCTCTTCGTGAAGCTCTGGATGAGCTTAACCTCCTGTCTCTTCGTGAAGCTCTGGATGAGCTTAAACCTCCTGTCTCTTCGTGAAGCTCTGGATGAGCTTAACCTCCTGTCTCTTCGTGAAGCTCTGGATGAGCTTAACCTTCCTAGCCTGCCCTCGTGAGCCAAACTCTGGGAGAACTGCCTCACTGGAACCCTGTCTCTGGCCTGAAGCTCTGGGAGAGCTGCATCACAGGAAACCTGCCTCTAGTCTGAAGCTCTAGGTGAGCTTAACCTGCTATCTGCCCTGGTGAGCCAACCTGAAGATTCCTATGTGGATTTAACCTGAAGACCTCTATGTGGAGTTTACATGAAGGTTCCTATGTGGATATTCCCTGTTGTTCTCTGCAATGAGCTGGAAGCTCAGCCTGAAGAATCCTATGTGGATATTTCCTGTTGTTCTCTGCAGTGAGCTGGAAGCTCAAATCAAGGTCTGCCATGCTAAGCCTGAAGCTAAGTGCTTAGCTTCTCATGAACTCTGCTAACCAACAGTCTCCGGTCCCAGTCAAGACTTCAGTGAAACATTCTCAGAACTGTTTATTCTCTCGTGTTCAGAACCTTTAATAAACATTTGAACTTTTTCCCTGCCTCCTCCGTGTGTGTTCTGCATCTTGGGCTTGCCTCCATAACCCATCATGACAGAACACTGCGGTCAAACACAAAGCCCAGCAGATCACCTCCGTCGTTGGACTGAGAAACGGGACGCTCAGATTCATGAACACACACAAACCCTCCGTGAGTTACAACTAAATCAAACATTCGCTAACCACTTCTATAATGCTAACGCCACGTCAGCGGCTCGTCTTGCCCCGAATCCACTTCCGTTTCCTAGGTCACCGGCAGTGACGTCACTTCCAAGTCAAGATAATAACACTCCTTTCTGGTCAGAACACAGCCCGTCGTTTTCGTCACCCGGTCCTTCTCTGCCTGAGAAATTTTCCGGCAATCCAAGTAAGCTCAAGGGATTTCTATTTCAGTGCCGGTTATTTTTTAGTTTTCATGCTTCTTGTTTTCTTAATAATAAGGATAGGATAACTTTTGTTGTTTCTTTTCTGCCTGGTGAAGCCCTTGAATGGGCGGAGACCAAATTTCCGCCTAAAACTAGAGAAAACTGTACATTTGAGAAATTTATCCAGGAGTTTGAAAGAACCTTTAGTCAGGTCTCTAAGTTCTCCGTTTCTTCCAATCTTCTGAATACTAAACAGGGTAATAGGTCCGTTGCCGAGTTCTCTTCCGAGTTCCAGGTTAGAGCAGCAGTTTCCGGTTGGAACGAGTCTGCACTCAAGTCCGCTTATCTCTTAGCTCTAAACGAATCTGTCAGAAACGAGCTTTCCTTTTACGTCGAGCCAGCTAACCTTGAGGACCTCATAGAACTAGCCATTGGGTTAGACACCGCGTCACTAACCAGATCCAGTTCCTCTCCGCGCCAGGTTAGCCTCTGTTCTCATGTTCTAGACCTTCATTTAGCTCCATCCGTTAAAGGACTCAAAATTGGCCCATCTATTTCACATCAAACAGTTAGAGTTCCCCGCCAGCCTGATCAGACACCTGCACCCGTCACCATTGTTTCTAGACCTGTTTCCTCGCCAGATAATTCTGTTCCCTACATCCATGAGGCTAATCTTTGGCATTATTTTTATGGGGATAGAGAGGATATCCTCCCTTTCGAGCCACCACCCTCAGCCCCACGCCAGCCAGACCCTGATCCTGAACCAGTTATTATCCCAGATAGCTTTAAACCAAACCCCGTGCCTGATTCTTTAGCCCCTGAACCTATTATCCATTCTGGAACTCTTATTTTTCAACCGGTTAATTTGTCGCCAAATTCTCTCAGTAAACCCGTTAGCCTAGCTCCGAAGACCCCTCGGCGTAGGAAGAGGCGTCGCCTTAAGTCAGCTCTGTGCCGTCTAGAGACCCCTGGGTCAGCTCTGTGCCGTCTAGAGACCCCTGAGTCAGCTCTGTGCCGTCCAGAGACCCCTGAGCCTGCCCTGTGCCGTCCAGAGACCCCTGAGCTTAAAATTAAGAGGGCTTCAGAAATTAGAGTTGGTGAAGACATGTCTCCAAGAGTCCCTCAGCAGAGGCCACTAACCGCCAAGAGTCCTCTACAGACGCCTCAAGCCACTTCAGAGACTGAACTTGAGCCTCCATGGGTGTTTTCTCCTGTTCCTGAGACAGAGCCACAGTCGGTGGTCCCTCCAGTTCCAGAGGTGGAACCACAGTCGGTGGTGTCACCAGCTCCTGAGGCGGATCCACAGTCGGTGGTTTCCCCTGTTTCTGACCGGGAGCCGCAATCGGCGGGCTCCCCAGTTCCAGACCCGGAGCCGCAATCGGCGGGCTCCCCTGCTCCGGAGCCGCAATCGACGGGCTCCCCTGCTCCGGAGCCGCAATCGACGGGCTCCCCTGCTCCGGAGCCGCAATCGGCGGGCTCTCCAGTTCCAGACCCGGAGCCGCAATCTTCGGGCTCTCCAGTTCCAGACCCGGAGCCGCAATCGGCGGGCTCTCCAGTTCCAGACCCGGAGCCGCAATCGGCGGGCTCTCCAGTTCCAGACCCGGAGCTGCTGTCGGTGGTCTCCTCAGAGCCTCCTCCAGAGCCGCAGTCGGCGGTCTCCTCAGCGCCTCCTCCTGAGCCACAGTCGGCGGTCGCTTCTGAGCCTGTTCCTGAGCTGTCGAGGAGGGGACGGGGTACCCCGTGGGGGTACCTGCTGAAGTTTGGGCGTCATCCTCCTGAGAAGCTGCTTCGCCTCTGGCCCCGCGGCCAGACCCCAGAGCGTCAGCTTCGCCTCCGGCCCCGCAGCAGACCCCCGGAGCGTCGGCTTCGCCTCCGGCCCCGCAGCAGAACCCTGGAGCGTCGGCTTCGCCTCCGGCCCCGCAGCAGAACCCCGGAGCGTCGGCTTCGCCTCCGGCCCCGCGGCAGACCCCCGGAGCGTCAGCTTCGCCGCCGACCCCCTGGCAGACCCCCAGAGTGTCAGCTTCGCCTCCGACCCCGCAGCCGGCCACCTAAGACTCTGCTCCATTACCGGATCCTCGGCCGGCCTCCAGAACCTCTGCCATTCCTCCGGCCCGGCGGTGGTTCCCCTAAGACGCTGCTTTGTCCCCAGCCCTATGGTCGACCTCCTGAGCATCTTTCTCGCCTCCGGCCCAGCGGTAGGCCCACTGAGAATCGGCCTTGCTTCCGTTCCAACGGTCGGCCTCCTGAGCATCTGCTACGCTTCAGCTGCCGGTCCCTCGGCCGGCCACCTGAGACTTTGTCCCGCTGCCGGTCCCTCGGCCGGCCACCTGAGACTTTGTCCCGCTGCCGGTCCCTCGGCCGGCCACCTGAGACTCTGTCCCGCTGACGGTGCCACGACCGGCCACCTGAGACGTTGCCCAAAAAATCGTTTGGGTTTTCTTTTGTTTTCGTCCACCGTAAGTGGATCGTTTTTTGTTCTGGACTTCGTTTTTGTTTTTGCCCTCCTGGCCTGTTTCCTCCATCGCCCACTCTGAGTGGGTTGTTTTTTGTTTTCTGGACTTTGTTTTTTGTTCCTGGCCCTCCTTGCCTTAGTGCCCCCTCCGCCCACCCTGGGTGGGTTGTTTTTTGTTTATTTTTTGTTGGACTTTTTCAGGGGGCGTCTGGAATCCGCCCTTGAGGGGGGGGTACTGTTAGGATCCTCAGGCTTGCCCATCAGACGGCGCCGAGGATCCTCTTCTGCTCTTTGTTGTTTTCTTTTAGGACTGGAGTTACTGTTGGGATCTGGAGATTACCCCCTGTCTCCAGCAGAGTGCGCCATGGGTCTCCTAGGGCTGGAACCTTCCTTCACACCTGATTTCCATCTACTCATTAGGAGACCTTCCCTTTATAAGCTCCTGCCAGACCTTGCTTCCATGCCGCAGTGTTGATCTTAGTTGGTTAGCAACCTGAGCCTCTGTTACTGGAAGAATCTTAGTTATCTCTAGTGTGAGATCAGATTCTAATCTCTCCTTTGTCTGTGCCTCACAGGAAAACCTGTCTCTTCGTGAAGCTCTGGATGAGCTTAAACCTCCTGTCTCTTCGTGAAGCTCTGGATGAGCTTAACCTTCCTAGCCTGCCCTCGTGAGCCAAACTCTGGGAGAACTGCCTCACTGGAACCCTGTCTCTGACCTGAAGCTCTGAGAGAGCTGCATCACAGGAAACCTGCCTCTAGTCTGAAGCTCTAGGTGAGCTTAACCTGCTATCTGCCCTGGTGAGCCAACCTGAAGATTCCTATGTGGATTTAACCTGAAGACCTCTATGTGGAGTTTACATGAAGGTTCCTATGTGGATATTCCCTGTTGTTCTCTGCAATGAGCTGGAAGCTCAGCCTGAAGAACCCAATGTGGAAATTCCCCTGTTGTTCTCTGCAATGAGCTGGAAGCTCAGCCTGAAGAATCCTATGTGGATATTTCCTGTTGTTCTCTGCAGTGAGCTGGAAGCTCAAATCAAGGTCTGCCATGCTAAGCCTGAAGCTAAGTGCTTAGCTTCTCATGAACTCTGCTAACCAACAGTCTCCGGTCCCAGTCAAGACTTCAGTGAAACATTCTCAGAACTGTTTATTCTCTCGTGTTCAGAACCTTTAATAAACATTTGAACTTTTTCCCTGCCTCCTCCGTGTGTGTTCTGCATCTTGGGCTTGCCTCCATAACCCATCATGACACTTTTCTTTTAACACTTCCACTTATTTTGGATGGTAACCTTATGGTTCGTCCAACAATCTATGAAAACAATTAATTTGGCATCGATAATCAGAATTTTTCATTCTAATCTTTTAATTTTCGATTCATAGTTTTGATGCCCAGTCTACCTACCAGAAATAGAAGCTGCCTAATAATAACAAAAAAGAGTCCACAGCATTGTGTGGACAAAAATCTGTTTGTGCTGCAGAACTTCCAGAAACAGAGCAGACTTAAGAAACAAACAGACAAAATGGTAGTGGCCAACCAACTGGACATTTTGATCATTGATACGCAGCAGAGGAAAGCCATATATAACCTTTTTTACAGAGGCACACTTTAGGAAATAATTTAATAAGAATTAAAGAAGCTCACCCATGCATTAATATCTCTCCCCCTACCATTTTGTGAAATTCATCTCCTTGCCTCCTGGTATTTATAATCTCTCCTCCCCTGAGTCTCCTGAAACAGGTGACATCCTGTGCTGCTCCTGGTTTCAAATAATCTCATCCAACAGATGGGTCTTTTTCCATGGATCTGCCAGCAAGCCCCAAACAGCACCGCAGGCCCCTCTGGCAGCACAAACACAAAACGCTCCCAATGCCAGAAGAAGGGTCTAGTTTCATCAATACTTCTCATCACTGCCACAAATAAATAAATAGAGAAATAATGGTTGGTATCCTAACTTTGTCAAAAAGATAGCCTTTTCTATTTAATGGTTTTGGATGGCCTGTGAGAATCAGAGGAGAGTGGGCCTTTAAGCATAGGGCTGGAGCAATAAGCAGGTGAACAAATAAGCAACAAACATAAAAGATGCACAGTTAAAAAACATGTGAAACCAAAAAAACACTTTATTGTTACTGTAAGAGGAAAATGGCAACTCATAAGGCAACTCATAGGACAAAGACAGAAATTAAAAAATATTTAAATAACGAAAAAAATAATATACACCTTTTAACTATGAAGAGAAAATAGAAACATTTAGAAAAACAATTACTATTACAATTAGCCAATAATCTAACCATTCGAGAACATCCAAAGACAAGTGTTTTTAAATTGTCATCAGACTTTCTTCATATACTTTCAAGTGGAAGGAAAATTAATGAACAGTGGGCATAATAAAAATCAAACATAAAATATTGTAAGAAAGGTGCTGTAACTGCTTTAGAAATGTAATTGGACATCAGGGATATTCTGCTTTCTGTGCTAAGGAGAGGAGGGATAATCTAATTTGCTGTCATAATTTTGGCAGTCTACTTCTCTCCCAGTGGCGTATGGAGGTAAACAGCTGTAAGAGCATAATGTCATAACATTTCTTCTTCTCACATTTCCGCATACATAGTTTCCTGCTACAATGCAAAGCTATTACAGCTTTTTTGGATACTTGTAACAACCTGACACAGTAGACAGTTCTGCTATAAAAGTAACTCCTACACAAGTTGCAAGGTTAGAAGCGGCGAACCTCAGTGCACAGTCCCATGGTACTTCAAACAATCTCTGTTTTCACTGATTAAAATTCCTGTCATCTAAAGGGAGCAACATGACAGAGGATGTGGCCTTGTCTTTTGCCTTTCAGTTGGTCTTATTTGCTTTCCCTCCAGGTTCTTTTTTTTTTTTTTTGAGTAAAAATCAGTTAATAACTTAATAGCACTCAGCTTTTAACCAAAGACGGATGTTTTGGTCACTCTTCCTTTGTATATTTTCAGACAGTCAGAACTCAATCCCAGCATACTTTCCATGCCTTTTTTCGTT
The DNA here is from genome assembly GCA_030533445.1 of Cyprinodon diabolis. Classification (NCBI taxonomy): domain Eukaryota; kingdom Metazoa; phylum Chordata; class Actinopteri; order Cyprinodontiformes; family Cyprinodontidae; genus Cyprinodon; species Cyprinodon diabolis. The sequence goes on from CM060076.1 coordinate 29,767,395, forward strand.
ATTTTTATATGTAAACAGAGAGACAGTGCAAGATTTTGCAGGTAAGGTGTCATGATCTTGAACTGATTTCTGGCCTGATAACTCATTTCATTCACCCGCCTACTTCTCATTTCCTTTCATCTGATCCACCTGTGCCTCTATTTAACCAGTCTTCAACCAGTCATCAGTGCCAGATTATTCAAGCCTTTGGTGAGAGTTCTCTAGCGTATTTGTGCAAAGTGCAAAGCTTTTTTTCTGTCAAAATGGAATATAGAGAAAACGTGGTTGACAAAGGATGAAATGGGGAACGTGGTTCTCCATTACCACAGCACAAACACCAGCAAGCCACTGCATCTCCCCAGCATTTGTGCTTTTTGCTCGTCTAGATACAAGGAAATACCACTAAATTCAACCATCATTCAGACGCATGTTTGGGTGAACCAAAGTGGATGACTTTTTCGGGGATTCCGGAGGTTTTATAGAAATCGATAGTCTCTAAAAGCACAATAAATTAGCTTAGTTTGGTCTTCATTTTTGCTTTGCATACACCTGTCAGTGTGTACTACAGGCAGACCTTTGCATACATAAGAGGTCACATGCCTGTGCGAGTATTTACGGGACTTAGAGAGCCATTGTCGCAAAGTGTGCAGATTGTGTAAATGGTCCAGAGAAACCTGGGTGTTGTAATAATCTGCAGAGATTGATCAAAGTCAACAGAAAACATATTTTTGTAGGTATACAGGTAGGGTAACGGACTCCATGACAGGTACGTTTAATAAGTTTACCTTTACAAAAACAATTGTAGTTGAAGTTTTCATATAGTTGTTGTAACTAAAAACCTGCCCTGGAAAAGACCTGGGACCTGTCAAGGGTGTACCGAGCCTTTCACCCATAGACTGCTGGAGACTGCTGGAGTCACCTACCCAAACGAGACCCTGATCAATAAGCAGGTGAAGATAGATGGATGGATAGTAACTAAAAGTTATCACCCACTCTTAGGAACTGAAATCACAGAGTGGAACCAATTGTCTCATCTTTACTGTCCAATGAAAAGCCTTTTGACTTGAGACTACAGCTGTGACCTTTTGATAAGGGCCCTTACTCAAGTTTTCATTGACTGTGGGAGCTGACGGATCTCACACAGATCTACAAGGCCATTTCTCTGTCGCGGATTCCTCTTACATTTGGATGCTGATGTTAGCTTGCGTTGGAGTACGAGCGTGTATGTGTTACAGATGTATTGACCAAGAAGTTCACAGCATACCAAATTAATCATGCCACTTTAACATATACGTGTTCATTGCTGAGCCAGCTAAAAAGTTTGAGAGGGAGGAGGAATGCTAAGCAGCAAACTCCTGAAGACCATGGACGGAGAAATTCTGAGCGCTTAGGGGAAGACTTCTCCTCAGCTTGCTTTACCTCTTCACTTCAACAGCTTTTAGACCTACACATCAATCCTTCTGTTATGCCTCTGTTTCCTTGGTATTATTATACCAGAATCTCCCTCCATCCTCTCCACCAGAGCGTTTCTTGCCTATGGTGCCCTTTCGACACTTTTTTAAGCTCAGCTATGAGCAGGATGCGAGGAGGGCTGCTCCTTTTGTGGTCTGCTGAAAAGGACTCCCAGTGTGTGTGGGGGGATGTGTGGGTGTTTGTGAGGGAGTGTGTGTGTATGAATGAAAGGGCGATGGGGTCAGAACGATTGACATGGGCATCCATCAATTGCAAGCACGCAGCATGCCTGTCGCTGTCACAGAGATTTCAGTCAAGCTTGTCCGCATCAATTATGTGTTGTAGATAACTGGGACATAACCACACACGCACACCCACTTAAAGAACCACCAACCCCCTTCAGCACACAACACCACTCAAATTCAGACCAAAAATCTTACCAACTATACACATATAAAGGCTCGACAACCTCGTCTCTCTTTCAGCTTTAGCCGTAATAAAGACACAAAAGAACGGCAAGTGTTTTGAAGCTCAACAGAGCGTGACAATGAAGAGAAGAAGAAGCCTTCTTAATAGCCTGAGTAACCCTGTCCTCTTCTATGTCTCCCACTAATGGATAGATAAATTTAGAAATATGGTCAAAAGAGAGTGGAAGACAAGGTTGGAAATGGTTTCACCCTGAGGAATCGTTCTCCTTTTCTGTTGAGAATTATAAAGAGCTTTTCCCAATACACCAAAAAGGAGTTTAAAGGAGTAGTTGAAAATTTTAAAGTTAACTTCCTTTCAAATTGTTCTCAGTAATAGTCCTCTTACCTGTGTCAGAACTGTGTCAGATTTAGGTAAGTTTGTAGCAAGCTTTGGAAATGCTCAAAAATGAAAGCAGCTACTCAGGGTTTCAGCAGTTAAAACTACTCTGTCAAAACATATTAGATATTTATATCTTTAGTCTAACCGCATCTTTATTCAGGTTTAAGCTTTATGTACAGTAGGTCCTTTATTTGAAAAAATAAATGAATCTATATTTTAATTTACCAGATAAAAAGACCTATTAAGATGAAGGGTTCTTTTATAAAAAGATCTGGTTAAGACAGGCAGAAGCTCTTGACAAAAAACAACCTTAAAAATCTATATTGAGTGAGCAATTTGAAGGGGGGCATTCAAAACAGAGGGGGGGAGAAAAGTTAAAGAGCTGCCTTTCCTGTCTTAGGACAGCCTTTTACTGAAGACACTCTGTTGTTGTTTAAAAAATCTTCTGAAGAGGATGCTGGTGTCGAAGAGGTTCACAGAGCTCCAGGCCAGAATATCAGAGATCCAAAGAGGAACCGAAGGGAAATCCAGGTCGGTGTCAGGAAGCAGTTCCAGGTTTGGTCAACAGGCAGAATCCAGCAGGAGTCTGAAGACAGGTCAGGCAAACAGCTCAGAACAGCAACAGGCAGGCTCAGAGGTCAAAATACCTGAACAGGTCAGGATCAGGTATTCAGAACAAAGTCAGGTACACTAGAGAACTCTCACCAAAGGCTTAAATAATATGGCACTGATGACTGGGAGCAAGCAGTTTACATAGAGGCTGTAGCTGGTGGATCATATGAGCGATAATGAGAACTAGGCAAAGATAAGCAGGTGAGATAAATGAATAATCAGACCATACATCAGCACCAAATCATAACAGTTTCTGTCATTTTTATGGTTATAACAGAGTGAAGCATGCAGGCTATATAGAGACTGGAGGAGGTGACACTGATTAATGATGATTAGAAACTGGACGGAGCTAAGCAGGTGAATGAAATTAAAAATCAAGCCGTTCATCAGCATCAAGCTTGTCACATTGCCACAAAGCAGTTCACCTGCTCTCTGTACTCAGCTTCTTGCCCATTTTTGATGCACCTAATGACTGCAAAGATTGGACAGCTGACCATTCCGTCTAGTAAAGTGTTGGTCCGTTTGTCAGGTAGTTTTTGATCCAGGCCATTGTTGATGCCTCCGTCTGAGTCTTCTGAGGTATCTCACAAAGTCAGGCTAATGTTTTTATCACTTTAACTTCTGAGAAGGGATACCAGCTTTAGGAAACAGCATACAGTGGTAGATGAGGCATCTTCAACCAGTGATATGTCTTAATACACACTTGTAAGTAGTTGAGATGCATATAAATAACATTGCTATAATCAAGTAAAGGCAAAAGGGCAAAAAGGGCAGCGCCTTTGAGGCAGCAAGGACACCTCTTCCCCCATGGATGTGCTGTACTGAATCTTCGCACATCTAGAGGGCTACTCCAGTAGGAAAGTAAAGTCTTTTGAAAAAACAGTAGATGATATTAGCAACTTATTGGCATAATTTTCAACAGTTTTAGGGACATTCATCCCAGTGTGGTTTGACTTATCTAAAAAACAAACAGGAAAGGTCCAAACTTCAATGAACGGTTACTTCTACGGAGAGGATTGACCGGCTGACCCTCCCTCCATTTACATTTTGTATAAATCAAGAGGCAAATAAAATTATTAATATCACCAGGAGAGAACAGAAGCCTATGACTAGGAGTAACAATCACTCCTGGTCAGAAACTGTTCAAACCTTTACCTTCAGGGAAGAACTACAAAGCGTTGATGGCAAAAATCAACCCAACATGAAATATTTTCTTACCTCAGGCTGTCTCTCTGTTAAACTAAATGAACACCTGACAGGCAGGGTTGTCAGGTACTCTACCAGAATGATTAAGGCCTATTGTACCATTTCAACCTGACCTCCATCTTTTATCTTTAGGAGAAGAAAAAAAACATACACACATATACAAATATAGTAAATCTCTGTACGGACTTCGTAATTACCCGGTTTTATTTTCCTCTTAAAACATGTGTGTCACTATCTACTCAGAGTACTTACCCTTCCTTCAGTGTCCATTCAGAATCTCCCCAGAATGCCAGAACATAATTTTAATCATTTTTAATAGCCTTAAATAAACATTTATGCTCTTTCTGTTATGCTGGCCTGCACAAGACTCAAACTTAAAACAAGCATGACATTTTAGGACACAGAACAGTGATATCTGGTCTGATATATCATATTTTACACTAATATTAATGTTATACTAATATGTTAATGTTCTTCATCAATATAAATTTCAATTTTTAGGAGTTTTGTATTGTATGTAACATTTTGGAATAGATTGATGGGTGGAAAGGACTTACTTGGCTGTAAATGGTAAGAGCGTGGAAGGGGTGTTGGTCCAAGCACTGGTGGAAGAGGATGTTTGGTTTCTCAAGATGGTCCAGAATGAGTTCCAGGGAGGATATATTCTTCAAGCGAGCTAAGTGCTGGAGAGCAGACAGGCAGGGGAAGTTGCCGAGGACACCGTAAACAGCAACACTTAGGGTAGTTTTTCCTTAGGTAGGTAAGAGAATACTCAAGAGCTTGAAGTAGTCTGAAACACAGGAATAAAGCAACTTGAGGCAGAGAACAGAATCGTCACAGGGAGAACATCTGAACTCCAGAACTGGCTGAGGTACCATCATTGATGATCATAGTCATTGAAACAATTAAACCAATAATTATTAACAAATCAGGGCAAAACCAACAGTGAAGCAGGTCAGGGTGTGGACTGAAGGGGCCATGGAGAAACTCCAGGACTGTTTTGAATGCTCTGACTGGAACATGTTCAAAGCTGCAGCAAAATACAGTATGACAACAACATGAATATAGTTGAGTATGCCATGACTGTGTCAGCCTACATCAACTAATGCATTGAGGATGGCAGCACCACAAAGAACATCACCACCCGGGCCAACAAATGATCCTGGATGAATGGGGAGGTTCAGAAATCACTAAAAGCACAGAACTCAGCTTTCAAGTCTGGTGACAGAGAGGCACTGAGGACATTGCGGGTCAACTTTGGACCATTCCATCAGATCAGCGAAGCGGAACCACAGTCTGAAGATGCAGGATCTCTTCCATGATGCCAGCAACATCAGGAGGATGTGGCAAGGCAGACGGGTGATAACAGACTACAGCACAACCTCCACCCCTTCCCCGGTGGGTGCAGCTGATACTGACTTCCTAAATGGGCTAAAAAAAACTTCTTTGGAAGGTTTGAGGCACTAAACAGCACTCCAGCAGTGAAAGCGGTTCCACGTCAGAGATAGGATGCACTCTGCCTTGACACAACTGATGGCCCCAGGCCCCAATAACATACCTGGGCAGGTGTTTAAGGAGTGTGCAGATCAGCTGGCAGCAGAGATGGCAAAAGTACTCACTTTCCATACTTGAGTAAAAGTAGAGATACTTGTGTTAAAAAATACTCTGGTAAAAGTGGAAGTACCGATTAAACTTCTCTACTCAAGTAAAAGTAACAAAGTACAAGCTTGTAAATTTACTTAAAGTATAAAAGTAAAAGTAGAAACCACTTTTTTCATGCCGTTGCCTACATTTCAAATGGATGTCTGCCAGTAGGTATAGATCTCCGTTGTGTTCATTTTCAATCATCTCGTCGTCCATACTACTATGCTAATGCCACCGCCACCAAGCTGCAATGATTTGCAGCAAATGAATACCGCCAAATCTGTCGATTCATCTTTGTGAGATAACGGCTCGCCAGCTCCCGTCTCACGTCAGAGGAGGTGTAAGCAGATGACTTGCAAAAAGGTGGTAAGAACCAGCGGACGACAAAATTCCAGTTCAAAAGCGTGTAGCGGTTTATTTACTGGTGTGACGGTGAAGACAAAGAAAAAACAAAACAAACAAAATACTTTCAAATAAAGAAAACAAAACCAGCCATTGCAGGCTATACAAAACACTGACAGCCTCACAGCAAGCTGACTTTAAATATAGTCTCTCTAAGCAGACCTTCAAAAGCAGTTTCTCCAACCAGTCTCTCCAAGCAGCCCTCCCAAGCAATTGTGAGTGTGCCCCTTAAATAGACCCATCCATAACCAGCCAATTGGGACAGCCCAACTAAACAGGAAGGCAAATCCCCAATAAAGCACAGTTGACATTGTAGAAAACAAAATACAGACAATAGCATCATTCATACAAAAAACATACATAATTATTAAATAGTTTAACCATGCTAACAGTCCCAATTCACCTACTAATTACCATGCTAACAATTATCACATACATTGAAATCCCACTTAACACCCCTGTCCCCACATAGTATTTTCCAATGCCCTGGGACAATGGATACTGGCTCCGATGCGGTACGTGTTTCCACACGGACCAGTATGCTGATGGACCAACGGCGACAATGTGTAATTTGACTGGGAAGTTTTATTGCAGACTACGGAATGTATACTGAAGCTTTCGCAGTTGGTACCTTCAGAGTTTGCTACGCTGGTGAGTAAGGAAAGTGTTGAATGAAAGGTGACGTTGTAATTTCGGAACTAGTGTAAATTACCGGGGAATTGTTTGGAACCGGGGGAATTGTTTGGAACTGCCGCCGCCATGACGGCCGGTCTGTGGTGCATGCTGGGAAATGTAGTAAAGGACGCGACGCTGTGTGTGATAGATGGCGGCTACACTTTAGGAACAGAGGGGGAAAACTGCTCCGTTTTCACAATCATGTAGTGGTGCGTCAAATGCAACATAGATTGAATTTGGTATTGATGACGTGAAAAATAATAACAGTAACTCCATTGAAATGATTCAAAACTAGAAAGTACAGATATTTGTGTAAAAATGTAAGGAGTAGAAGTAAAAAGTCGCCATAAAAATAAGTAGTAAAGTAAAGTAAAAATATCAGAAAAATCTACTTGAGTACAGTAACGAAGTATTTGTACTTCGTTACTTCCCATCTCTGCCTCACATCATTTTTAACTCCTAGCTGGACCAATCCATAGTGCATGCTTTAAGTCTGCCACCATTAACTGGTTCCAAAGAACCCTCAGGTCACTTCATTCAGTGATTACAGGCCTGTTGCACTGAATCCCATCATGATGTTTGAGAGGCCGGTTAAAGAACACATCGTGTCCCCCCAACATTCAACCCATTTAAGTTTGCCTACTGATGGAACTTGCTTCACTGAGTACACCATCTACTCTGCTCTTTACCTGAGTGTGGCACACCTGGAGGAGAAGAACACCCACGTGCGGATGCTTTTCCTCGACTTCCGTTCAGCTTACAACACCATCATCTGATAGGAAAACTGGAACAGCTGGGATTCAATATACCCCTGTCCTCTGCTAGACTTCCTCATAAACAGACCTCAGTCAGTCCAGGTCAGACAGAACACCTCTGATGTTATCAACCTAAGCACAGTCTCCCCTCAGGGTTGCGTCCTGAGCCCTGTGCTCTTTACTCTCATGACACAACACTGCGTCACCGGGTTCAAAACCAATCACATTGTGAAGACAATGATGACCAGGACTACAGAGAGGAGGTGGAGCAGCTGGTGGGCTGGTGCAGAGATAACAGCCTGATCGTGAATGTGGAGAAGACGAAGTAGATCGTCGTCCACTGGTCAAAAGGGGCAAAGGAAGCGCTTTTAATTCCGTCAGAGGATGAGGAGAGCCCACCTGCCCCCGCCGATCCTTACAACCTTTTACAGAAGCATGATAGAGAGCATTCTGACCAGCTGTTTCACTGTGTGATGTGGAGGCTGCACCGACTCAGACTAGAAGAATGTGAGAAGAGGGGTGAGAACAACATAGAGGATCACTGTGGCTCCTCTTCCCTCCATTAGAGAGATTTCATCCAAGCGCTGCTTGTCCCAAGCCCGTAACATCATCAGTCACACCTCACACGCCCACCATGGACTATTCTCCATTGTGGTCTATATATATATATATATATAGACAAATGGCTTGGTGAATACCTCAGGCAGGAGAAAACCGAAAGCGAGGACAAGAAAGAGGAAGGAGAACCATCATGGAGGGACAAGCCACTGCACGGCATATACCACAGACAAATAGAAGAAGTGGCTGATATCAAAAAATCCTACCAGTGGCTGGAAAAGGCTGGACTGAAGGACAGCACAGAGGCACTAAGCATGGCAGTACAAGAACAGGCACTCAGTACAAGATCAATAGAGGCCAGGGTCTACCACACCAGGCAGGACCCACGATGCAGACTGTGCAAAGATGCCTCTGAAACAATACAGCACATAACAGCAGGGTGTGCAATGCAGGCAGGAAGTGCATACATGGAACGCCACAACCAGGTAGCTGTCATAGTGTACAGGAACATCTGCCATGAGTATGGGCTGGAAGTCCCAAGGTCAAAATGGAAGACACCTCCTAAGGTAGTTGAGAATGACCGAGCTAAGATCCTATGGGACTTCAAGATCCAGACTGAAAAACAGGTGATGGCTAACCAACCAGACATCGTGTTGATCGACAAACAGCAGAAGAAGGCAGTAGTGATAGATGTGGCAATCCCGAGCGACAGCAACATCAAGAAGAAAGAACACGAGAAGCTTGAGAAATACCAAGGGCTGAAAGAGGAGCTAGAAAAGATGTGGAAAGTAAGAGCAGCAGTGGTGCCAGTGGTAATTGGAGCACTGGGGGCTGTGGAAATATGGCTCTTATTTATTTCATTGACAAAGAATAAGATGATATACAAACTGACTGGCTGGCAAAATGGATAGGATGGATACATTATAGAATAATAAAAACTACTTGAAAATTGTCTGTTTTGTTGTTTAAGCTCTGCTGACATTTGAGAATAAAAATTGTTTAAATCATTTTAGATTTGTTGTTTTGACAATATTTACTTGAATGCACCATAAACCCACAGCTGTTGGGCAATAATCTCTAGTCAAGGGATCCTTCAAGACAGCACCAATGTCTTGTCTAAAAGGCTTTTCAGTGTTTTGGACTGATTATATGCTACGTGTAGTTGGATCTTTCTCTAGAAGCATTTAAATTTATACTTAATTTGGGATTTTTCAAGATAAAAAAATAAAAATACAAATGATAAAAATTCAACCCCTTCTTTAATTAATGCAAATATATTAGAGCAGGGCAGAGAACCTCCACTGACAGTAACTATCATCTAGCTATTTTCTCTGAATAGCTCAAGTAATTTATAGTAGACAGAGTAGCTAGACATTTTACTCAAGTAAAAGCAAGAAGTACAGAGAACCAATCAAAATGTAACTAGTTACTGCCCACCTCTGAACATGTAAAATGTTCTAGTTGTGAGATCCAGTGTGAACACACCTTTAGACAAGTTTTTGTCCTTTCAAACTGAGAGGTATGGTTGTGGAACTAGCCATGTGCACTACAGTATGTAGGTTCATTGCCTGTTTAAGGGACAATCATATTGCAGGACAAAGCATTTTATATTTGATGTTGTCAAAAGAGCAACACACTGCAGACATGGAAGTCAGCAAGACAAGTTGACCAGAAATAGTCTCAACAATACCTTAGAAGCCTATGCATCTTTCAAAAGCAATTTTACAATAAATTCTATGTTTTGGAAGAGTCTTCTTTAGTTGTCATATTAACGCTGGCTAAGTCCTTGTTTCTCCTGACTTGGCAACATGCGCAACACTTCAGTCCATCCTTCTTTTTACTGTAACTGTGGGGCAAATTTTTAAGTTACCAAATAGTAGAGTTTTGAAATAGTTTGCAATGATTTCAGGGAAATCAGTTTAAAAAAATTAACTCCCTTACTTAAAAAAGAAAAAAAAAGTTTGCAGTAGAAAAGGGACCTACATCTTTATTTTTGGTGGTGGTGGTTCAAGATGAGAACATGCAGTGAGTTAAAAACCAGAATGACAAAATGATGTAGATATGGTTACACATAAAACATGACAAAATGAAGATGGCAGGAGAAAGAATAGACCTGTGGGGATGATATCATTATGACATTCTTCCTAATGCACCATCTGGAATAATGGCTTTTGGATGCTTCTTGGCCCAAGCCTCAAGGTACAGCCATTTAATGATTTATTGATGGCAGCATGCCTTTAGGCCACACAACTGAATTAAATCTTCTAATCAAGCCATTTTGAATTCATTACATCATGTACATGTAATGTCCAACGTTTTGACCAAAGGAGAGGTCTGAAATCTCCATATATTAATCCAAGGTCATCAGGCTCCATCAAAGACTTGGACAACTATTCTCTGGCATGTACTGAGGCAGCATAGCTTTACTGCTGGTTTCACTGAAAAAACACAACTTTAACTTCTTAAGGTGGAAAAGTGAGGGGGAAAAAGTAAAATGCTTGCACACAGGTGCAGCGTGTCTGTCCAAATTCCTTTGGTGTTTTCAACAGAAACTGACCAAGGAGAATCAGGAGCACTGCAAAAGTCTTCAGCTACAAATTGAGCTTTGCTCAGCTGCAGGGGTTTCATTCTAGTGTGAACACACCTTCCCAAGGAAGGATATTTGTGCTATTCTTATTTTACAACAATTATTATTTTTTTTTTGTAGGCATCATAAGATTTAAAGTCTGACTTGAAGGTATTCATCCATCTTTTTTACACGCTTAATCCCAAGTGGGGTTGCAAGGGGTGCTTGTGCCTATCTCCAGCTGACTACAGGCGAGAGGCAGGCTACACCCTGGACAGGTCACCAGTCCATCACAGGGCAACATAGAGACAAACAACCATTCACACTCACTCATGCACACACTCACACCAAAGGATAATATAGAGATTAACCAATTAACCTAACAGTCATGTTTTTGGAATGTGGGAAGAAGCCGGAGTACCCGGAGAGAACTCACACATGCTCAGGAAGAACATGCAAACTCCATGCAGAAAGACCCCAGGTTGGGAATCAAACGCAGAACCTTTTTGCCGCAAGGCAGCAGTGCTACCCACTGCGCCACTGAGCAGCCCCTGAAGGTATTCATAAAATCTTTATCGAAAGAAAATTAAATGTTGTTTGTGTGGCACCCGAGAGGTGCGATCATCTAAAAAAACCATAAAACCTAACAGACTGCGGCGATTGTGAGCAGAGCTTTAAAACTTTTTATTAGATTTAAAAGTTCAATAATTTACTTAAAAGAGGAGCTCGCTAAAAATGTTTGCTAAAAAAATAAGTTAAAAGGAAGGGATTACAAAAAATAAAAATGCAGGGCATCAGGAGCAGCAGAGTCAATGGAATAGTCCTAAGATGCGCTCTAGCTGGCACGATGGAGGGCGCAGTCCTTTCTCCAACACGCGGTCCTCTCTTCAGCATGCTGCTCGTGTGGGCCTCGCCAGCATAGCTGGCACCAGTGAGGTCAACTCCAACACGCGGTCCTCTCGCCAGCGTGCCTCTGCGCCGCTCCCCAATGCGCCGCTCCCCATTGTGCCAGTCTCCGTTGCGCCAGTCTCCATCCTGTCTCGCTCCCAGCGCGCCTCAGCTCCCCGCTCCAGGGCGGCTCAGCTCCCCGCTCCAGTGCGCCCCGCTCCTGGGCGGCTCAGCTCCCCACTCCAGGGCGGCTCAGCTCCCCGCTCCAGTGCGCCCCGCTCCAGGGCGGCTCCGACAACTCTAAAAATCTCCTGCTGCTTCTCCCTCACCCACTCTGTTAGACCCTTCTCAAAGTCCGGCTTCGGCTTTCCATGTCCGGTCTCTGTCTTCCCATGTCAAGTGTTTCTCTCCTCCAACCAAACAGCTGCCTTTTTATCAGTGTCCCTGCACGCTGCTTGGCTGATGGGGAACACCTGTGCCGTTGCTGTGGGCGTGTCCAGGTGTGAGTGGTAATGTGACCTCCAAACAAAATCAGAAAAAACATGCAACACACAAAAATGAAAACAAGTAAATAAGTTCAAAAATAAAGAAAATACAAAATTAGAAAACAACATGCAATAAACTTGACAAAAAGGCCACATTACCACATTTGTAGGTCATATACATTTAGGCCAAATCATTGCTGGTATTTTTCCCGACTGGAATTTTGTTTAATATTTGATCAAGGTGTCAGAAAATCCAAATTTTTTTTTTATTTCTTTTTTTTAATCACAAATCATATCTAAAATCTTTGCTTTCAAGGCAACTCTAAGTCAAACTCTTTCTGAAAGGTTTAAGCGAAAGCTAGAGTATTTTTTTGCATAGTCAGGTCCAAACTCTGTTTTCACAACACCAAGCCATCTTTAATCTCAGGTCCTGTCAACAATGTTTCCTTCAAAGTTCAAATCAAGTCGAGTCTTTTGGCTCAGGTCCAAATCAAGTCCTCCATTATAAAGTCCTTTAACAAATTACAGAGCCAGGTCTAGAGTCTTCCAACCCAAATCTAATCCAAGTTTATAGTCTTTTGTGCTAAATCAAGATAAAGCCTTTAAACTCATGTGCAGGACGAGTCATAAATCTTTCACCATTAAGTCCAATCCAAGTCTAGATTTTTCTTCTCTCACATAACATTTTTCTTCCTCAAACCTATGTCTAACACTTATCCCTTATTGGGTTTTCTATTGTACTTGAGCAATAATTAATTGTTAATTCTAATATAAGTTTAACAATAATTGCCTTAAACATTATACCTTTAGTTTATTAAAAACCATGTCTTAATCATTTTTTATGTGTAGGTTCCTGATGTTCAATTGATTAATAAAATTAAAAAATAACATTATGTTACCTTCACCTCATAACAGATGAAAACTCTTGAACAAAGAGAAATTGGATCATTGATCTCCTATATGTTGTTTAAATATAAATTTGGATTTAACAAGAACTTCCTAAAACCTAAAACGTCACTATAGTGGTGATTTTACAAATTCACTTTATATTTTCATCTGATTTAAGCTTCCTCGGTTTGTTTAACCATAAACAAAAACCTAAAATGTGGAAGTTTGTTTTGTTGTTGTTTTTTTTTTTTTGCTGCTATAATAATAATAATAATAACAATAATCTATTGATCTTGCTTTGATCTCCATATTCATCCAGGAAACATTGTTGATAATGGCTGTAAAAATCTGTGAACGTGCTCAGCAGCCAGAGACACAAATGGTGTATGAGCTCAGATGTGCTCCACTGGACATGCTCAATGTCCAAAGGGGCTGTAACAGTTTCCCAAGTGTGCTGACTTCTGCTGCTGAATGAAGATATGCTGCTCGGCTGAAAGAGACATCATATGTTCACTCAGCCTTTTCATAGGTTCAGATAGGTTTTACCAGGTGAACTTTTGACAATTTGAGCCCTTTTCGGTCTAAGTCTTCTGAAAACTAAGATTTCCCTTTGCATGCAAAACTTGGTCACGTGTAAAATAAAGTGTCCTTTCTCCAGCATGACTGTTGCTCTAAGCAACAGCCTGTGCACGCGTCTCCAACCTGCCTTAAGACATACAGGAATAAAGACACACGCCAAAGCCATGCAAACAGGATTTTTACACTTCCAGACCAAAATGAGATTATTTTTTTGCCTTTGAGATCATTCCAGCTCTCGTGTTGAGTCTCAGTGCTGCTTGGGCGTGTGTTGAAGCTTTGCACGTCCGAGAAAAGGAGAATAGAAAAAAAAAAGAGAGAAAGAAGAAGGGAGGATAATGTAATAAAACCAGGAGTCAATTGCCTGGTTTCACCTACACGGCTGAGCTCGCTCGGCCAGCACTTGCTCATTATTCACATCATTCATTCCCCACACCCCTGAACACGCTGTTGTGCGGCCAGAAATGAATTGTCTGCCAGGCTGTAGTTCAGAATAAACAGGCACTGCTATCAATTTATTTCGAAGTCAGAGACGATAAAGCCCCAGCGATGGCCGCATTAGCCTGTGGTTGATAAGTGGTTATTGTGAACAGGGAATGATACAGCGATGGCTAATGAGAGGCTGCAGACAACATCCTATTTTCCCTTCCTGTCATAAACACAACACTTCATCTTCTTAACGCTCCTTCTGGTGTACTGGTCCTGGTGGAATTTAAGCACAATCTGTGGCCTTCTTCTAACTTTGTTAACCATTTTTATTATATTTCATGTTTAGATTAAATCCCAGAGCTCAGGAGACTCATCAATCACAGCTCTAGGTGCTAAGGCAAAGAATCCCAGACAGAAACGCGTTATAAATTATTCTCGATTTGGTTGTCAGACTATTGAAGTGTCAAGTCTATGAGGCGAATCATTTTAAAATTCTTGATCCTGGGTTTCTTTGGGCAGCCCTAATTAAAAGATCGACATCTTTCAGGTTCACCTGGAGCAGACAGCAGCACAGACACTGTATTGTTGCAGTTAATTTCTCACACTGCTCCTGTGTGGCTTCAAATTTGCAGCAATTGGATTTTAATCTGTATACCACTGATTAGTCATTTGGCTCCCGAGCTGCTGTGTAATTTGTTCCACAACAGAGAGCGGAACAGGCACATGTGGGAACACACATGCATAAAGTATACACACACATTCACACGCCAATGCATTCATGCAGGGTGACTCCGACGCACAGATGCTTAAAGAGGTGGACACGAGAGAAAGAGAGAAGTGAGCGAAAGGTAAAAAAAAAGGCAGAGAGAGATATGCACAGAAGAATGGGGACACAATAGTTTGTTTAACAGGATTTGAGAGGATCTCAGTGCCCTCTCGTGGATGCTGATGGCAATAGGGATGCTTAGAAAAGCTTGATTGATTGTCTGCATTGATGGTGCATGCACATGTCCAGAGGGATGGACAAGGTTGCACACTCAAGTCAATTCATTAGGACTGTCAAAGTGAAGTGGCTGGAAATCCTCTCCGGGCTCAGGGTCAAGATCCTGCAGGATGCTCGAGGAGGAGGAGAACGCAGTTATTTCACCTGACAGACAAGGGCAAGGTCATAAATGAGACTCAAGGTCGTTCTATAATGGTGGAATAGGTGTTAGATTTAAGGCTCACTTATATTTCAGATAAAAGTTATAACAATAGACACATCAATTAAAAATAGAAATACATAGGTTGGTGAAAACCTTAGAGGAGTTAACCTGCTCAGTAATACCCTGTCAGAGTGTGGATGTGCCTTGTTTTTTAATGTTGTAGGAAAATACAATGCTCCAATCCTGCCTTGGAATTCATCTGATACTGTGGCATGAGTACTTTGACTTAACGTCTTTTCAATTATATGAAAATGACAGCTTTTCACCTTTCGCTTTTCAACCAAATGTAGACATCGTTTCAACGTAAATCATGTCAATGTCTTTTCAAAACTATAGTTGTCCAGTTGGTATAGAGAGAAATAACAATAATTCAAAAGTGTGTCACTGCAACACAACTGACTCAAGTGCAAGTCACGTGTAGCAGGAGGGACCTGATATAAACATTACTTAATCTGCTTACTCATTCTGCACTGTGCAGATGTTCTGTCTCCTCTGATGATGAAAGAATCACTCACCAATTCCTTTACAATAATTTGATTAGACATTTTAGCAAAGATTTATTTTAAACCAATGATCAAACAAAGCTTATCTTCATGCTAGAGTGCTCTAAAGGTGGGATTTTCAAGAAGATAACCTGAAAACAAACTTGTGACTGAGAAATCCCTCCTCCCAATAGTCTTAAGTGTGTGTTACCTAGAAGCTTGTAAATGTTAATTCACCTCAGCATGCCAAATGCTTTTAGTGTCTTTAATTGCATGGCAGTCTGATTGATTTATAGAGTGACTTAGATAAAAGATTATACAACCAGTTGGAGCCACTTTAACTGTGTACAGAACATAGATGGATTCAGCAGTGTCTCTTCCTTCTCCAGTTTCCCTTCTCTTTAGATGGGGAAAGAAGAAACTATGAGAGTTAAAGCAACCTTCGGGTTTTCTTTCGAAATGAGCTTTAAATAACCAAACAGAAGTGTTGTTTTAGGTGTTTTTAACCTGGCCAGACATGTTAAAAAAAGTGCGACAATGCAGCTTGTAACTGATTTCCAGAGGTGTCAAGTAACGAAGTACAAATACCACGTTACTGTACTTAAGTACACTTTTTAGGTATCTATACTTTACTCCATTACTTATTTTCCTTCCTACTGCGGACTTCTACTCATTACCTTTTCACACAAGTATCTGTACTTTCTATTCCTTACATTTAAAAAAAAAATGTTACTCGTTACTCTTGGCTTCGGTTTATTGTGTATAAATATTTATTTCACGTCATGTGCGCTGTCCGATGCAGATCATTGGACCATCCATATCTAGTGAAAACTAATGTGATTAGATGGTTAGATGAGTTCCACTCGCTCCTATTTGAATTGTAGCAACAGCTTTTTTTTTTTCTTTTTTTTTTTTTTTAGCTACAGCTTTACCGCAACAGTTGCAGCATTCATCAAAGAGTTTAGTACCTGGATGATTGTATCCAATTACCAAAAAAGTAGAAAGAAATGGTCAAAGCAAGAATAAGGATCTCTTTCCTGAAACTTTATAACACTGAAGAATTTTGCCGACACATTTTACACCACCCAACATAATACACAGACACAAATATAAAATAGGGTTGTAGTATGAGCAGCACTCATACTTCAAAGATGCAAGTCGATATTAAACTGATTTCTATACATGAGAACCCCCCAAAAAACGAATTTTTTTGGTCATAATTCATAATGCAAAGATATATGCTAAGACAAAGTAAAGTTTACATCACTGTCAAGTAATTTCTGTTTATAGTCAAGCAACTCCAAAAAAAAAAAGACTGGTTAGTTTCTTTATTTTTAGGTACTTTTCAGTTAGTTTAACTTTTATTATTCTATGCTCATTATACAACCTGTAGGAGCAGTCTGATGTCTTAATAGAGTGATAAATAAAGAGGTGTCACTGTTGTCACTAACCTGTGGGGCTTTTCCGATGCCCCTAGGTCTCTAAGCATCAGAAAGAGTTTAAAAATCTGAGGAAAATCTCTTCGGCTTCTGATTGAGCTAATGTTGCATGTAAACAGATAAGAAACTGCCCTTTCAAACTGTGCTGGATGTTTATAATAAACCTATACAATAACCCTGATTGAGAAAAGCATAATTTGTAGAGCCTAAAATAAGCTTCAGATATTGGAAAGCTACATATAATTGACTCAATTTCTCTTTGGCTGTGTGCTGCGCATGTTTCTCCACTTGATGGCAACAGTAACCTGTGGTAATGCCACTGCCAGGATGGTTCACAGAAACTATGACAGTCAGTGTTGCTCCATCTGTTCCATTATTACCTGATAAATGTGAGAGCAGTGCAATGTTTCTTATTCATTATGATTGTTGCTGCTTTAAAAACAAAGTAGAACTCCTATGTAAAATAAACAATGCAATGATGCAAAATTAGGGGCAGCATTGGTAATAGAGCTAAAGCTATAGTTAGCTTTGACGTTTTTATTGTTCTCACTGCAATATGCAGCAAAGCATTTACATTTACATTTACATTTAGGAGTATTTGATATCCTCTTACATCCTCCTGCATGGAAAAAATGTGTTCTATATTTCTTTTTTGTTTACTTGTTTTTTAATTCTTTAGGATCATAGGTTGGAGACTCCATCAAATTTATAACACATTAATTTGCTGTTGAATCAGTTTATTAAACTTGGCTAAATAGTGTCATTCATAAAAAAAATATTAACAAAAATGTGTTTGTATCACTGGGAATAGATACAATAATTGCTTTTTAAAATTAAGCCTAAAGCCATTTGCAAACTGGATACTCTTGATAAATAAGGAAAAATTGCAAAATCCCTTTTAAGTTTTGAATCTGATTTATTGGGAATTTTACTACAGAAATCCAAACACAACTTTTAATCAAAAATATTGCATTCCAGGCTTTTGCTCAGTAATGGAAAAAAATCACTATAATATTTTTCTTCTAAACAAGTTTTTGAGCTGCAAAGACATTTCATTTGTCATGTGTTATGAAAAGTTTGGTCCCAGCAACAACAGCCACAATGATTAAGCAGTTCAGTGTGAAAGTACAAAACATTAAAAAAAAAAAGTGTTAAAAAAAATAGAAATTATCCATGGCCGAAGTAGAATCACAAATCAATTAAGAATCTTTATTTGATTATAAAACCAAAATGAATATATATGAATTTGTTCATTTTAATCAAACTGTATGACTCATATAATCTCACATACTTTTTAGATTACTGAAGCTGTTGATACTGTCTTCCGTCTTTCCTATGTTAGCATCTTTGACCACACAGATTTCCCTTGTCTAAACTTGCTTCAAACAGGCTTTGAAACTGGCTTATGGTGGATGTTGTTTGATAGCCATCATTTGAGGTACCTCTGGTATAGCATATTTATGCCACTGAATTTGAAGGCAGTGTTGAAATGGTAGGACAGAGGAAGATCGCCAACCAATTCTGTCACAATTGCGCATTTAAAGTCGTAGGGAAGCGGCTGTTCCAACCGTTGCAGTTCCGAATTCCTCCAAGTGGTGCCCAACTTTACACAAGTAAATAAAGTAAATGTGATTGGTCGATTATCAAGGGGGCGGGATTGTTGTGGCAGAAGGTTTGCAAGCAAGTTTGATTGTGGCCGGCGTCTCAGAAGCATCTTGCTAACCAGTTAGCAACTTAGTGCTAGTAGGTTCCCAATCGGAAATTACATTGGGACCAAGTAGCACTAAATTGGTGACTTAGAAACGACACTGTCAAGGAACGCTATGGACAGCAGAAACATGCAAGAGGAGGAGTATTGGGTTGGAGGTCGTGGATGAATCTCCTATGTCATAAATCTTTTATTTGGAGGAGGAAAGTGGGGACGAAGATGTTGTAGAAGAGGACGCCAGGGCGGCAGAAGCTGGGTTTGGTGTAGAAGGCTTATAGCCGTACATGTTTGAGCCCTTGCCTCGCAACGCTGCCAGTTCTGTTAGCTCTACGCCTGCCGAAGACACAGACGTCCATCCCCGTAAACACTGGGACGCAACTAAATAGTAATTGAAAATTATTCTTATTTCAACCGTTGCGTATATTAGCTGCGACATATTAATGAATATGCCTAGACTGAAAAAATTTGATTGACAGATGACCCTTGATATATGATTGGCCGAATTTAGGTGGACAGGCTGATGTATAACTAAATGGCCTGCATAAGATAATGAAAAAAATACACCCACAGATTTTAAGACAGGATTTTGTTTTTTTTTTATAGAAATTTTCTAACTTTGGGGAAGATATTGATAAAGAGTACATTTATATACATGTTTGAGCCAGACTGATTTCAAATTTAAATACGACTTCCCTTCGACTTTAATAGAAAAATATATATATTACTGGAAGTAAGGGGGAATCTTTTTTAGAAACCAAACCTACAAAATAAAAGGCCATGGTTATATGGAGTGGGTGTACCTATGTGAATCCATCAATTTTCTCTGCTCATTTTGTCCTATTAATGGTAGCAGGGGACCAGCCAGCAGTGGACAGATTCACTGCCCATCAAAGAGATATAGGGGACAGCCCCAAACAACCATTAATCTAACAAGCCAAGGATTTGTGAAGCCTGTTACGCACATAGCAACTAGATGCAGACAGCCCTGTACACTGCATGAAAAGTGGGATTTACGTCAATATGCGGAGCTGTAGATTGTCGTGGAACTTCAGCTTAGTGGCAGTTTACGGCAATTTGCAGGCTTCGCCGAAAACTCCCGTAAATTGTCAGAAATTGACGTGGACTTTCTTAGGCAGTGTTCCCCCAATGCCTCCCCCCCATGGAATTCTAGGGGAGGCTTTAACATGTAAATGAAAATGCTGTGAGCTATACAAATGCAAATCAGGGTTGCAGGGGGAGTTTTACCCAAGTGACATTTTTCTAAAAGGTAAGAAAATCTCTGATACAAAGAGATCAGGCTCAGTATAGACTCTTATATTTTAGCTTGAATTGATTTATTTAATTAAAGTATAGAGACCAAAACAGATCTTTAGCTGACAGAGCAATACATTTAGAGCAGTAATTATTTTAAAAAAAAATTGCATTTAAGAGAAAAAATAAAATGTTGTCTGTCAATATGCTCAATTCACAATTACTTAAGTGGAAAAGTTTCAAGAAATGAGTCTGAGATGATTCACTTTATAACATGGCGCATTATCCTGTTGGAAGTAGCCATCAGAAGATTGGTACACTGTGGTCATAAGGTCCGGCCAGGTCAAGATCCGCAATTGCAATCGCACCAAACAGGAAAAAGAACATCGACAAATTCCGGTTCGTCAAATTAAAATATAGCAGCAACAGATCGGTGACTAGAAATTATAGCACAATTCTTATATATTAAAAAAAAAACTAACACCGTTTATTTAAATGATTGGATCCAAACTATTGGTTATTCACCAACGAGGAAGCAGATTTCTCATCTCCATCAAAATATTTATTTTATACCGAGGGACTTAAACTTTAATCAAATCCATTCAAAATAAACTTCTTATTACAGGAATGAAAAGAGATGCTGAGTTTGGGAGTAGAGAACAAGTTCATTCAAAAAAAGCTGTTTTGAATTATCCTTATCCCCGTTACAAAAATCTACAAAAATATATATATATATATATTTGGGCAGAAACTGAACATATGCTGGATGATGGTGGGATTTTTTTAATATGTCGTATTAAATTAAGCGCTCACAGGGTTCATACAGGAATGAGTGACTCTAATTTAATGCTATTTTAATGCTATTAGAAATGATTTTAATGCCATCAACAAGAACCATGTACACAAGTTATTAGTGTACATGAAATATGAAGGAGCTGTAAGCACAGTTCCATGACTCCTGTATGTATGTAAACACACACACACACACATATATATACGTATATATATATATCCTCTAGCTTTTTCTCCGCCTGGAGCTTCCTTTCTGAACATACGGCTTTATGATCAGTTCCACGCAAATTAATAGCGATATAATATGTCTGACGAAATTGTTTTTATAAGCCTTTTTTATTAAAGAATTATAAATACTTCGATAAACATATTTAAATAATTTTAGTGCCAATTAAGGCGTTGATTAAAAAAAAAATGAATGAATTGTAATTATTTTTAATGATCCACGGAAACCCTGGTTCATCTCGCGCATGCTCTCTACGATCTCCAACAAAATCAGAGCGGAGCGGTCTGGAGCCACAGCGGAGGATGTATGCTTTGCTTTGTGCAGGCGGTCTGGAGCGGAGTATGTGGGATTTCGGGGTAAAACTCCTCTTGGACGCGATGGTGACTCTGCAGTCGAACAAGACGAACTCAAAGAAGAGATGCTAGCGGTAAATATATGTTCGATTACTACCTGCTAAGCTAAAAGCAGCCTAGCCTAAGCTACGGCTAATAGCAGCCTACCCTAAAGCTACGGCTAATAACAGCCTAGCCTAAAGCTACGGCTAATAGTAGCCTTGCAAGAACAAGCTTTATTAAAGTGTATTTTTTGTGATTCACAGGAAGCAGTACGCCGTCTTCACAACTCGGAGACTAATTGCAGGCGCTATGAACCGGAGTAAGGGTAAGATTTAAAGAATATGCTTTCATTCTGCGGTAAAAGGAAATGGATACGGATAGATACCGATCATAGCTGTACATTTTGTTTTCACAGACAACTGTCGCCTCACAATGAGGCGGTGACCTCCTATTTGCTCGGAGCCATATCAGCAAGTCCAGATTTGCATGATGTTGATAAAGACGACATTGTGTGTAAGTGACTTGTTTTAATGTTTTCTTCTTCCTTGTTACTGTGACTTGCGTTTGATTTTTTTATTCATACCACTCTCATTTAATTGTTTTCTAGCTGCCTATAAGACGTATTTTGAGACGGTACGCAGGAGCTTCAGATATACGCAGCCTGAGAACACGTTGCGTGCTAGGGTGGCCATTTCTATAACACCAAAAAGGAGGACATTGTGCGGCATATCAATTACTAAGGTGTACATAAGAATCGGGTAAAGTCACATTTATAGTACAATTCTTAGTAGTTTAAAGATGATGCTTGTGTAGTTGAATAGAACAAAATATTAAAGAGATGTAAAAAAAAGAATTGGTTCCCAGCATTTGTATTTATTTAATACATTGTGGTGTTTAAAAAGTGACTATTTTTTGACACGATTAATTTGAGCAGAACTGCTGCAATTGATCATAAAGCAGTTGTTTGGAAAAGAAGCTTGAGGCGGAGAGAGAGCTAGAGAATAGGACAATACAAATGTCAAAAAGTGGCTGGAAAAGAGGAATTCGTGACATGGCTGCAGCCTGTCGAGAGTAAAGATGATTTCACCATGTTATCTATCTATCTATCTATCTATCTATATCTATATATACTGTATATATATATATCTATATATATCTATATATATATAGATATATATATATATATATATATACTGTATATATATATATATATATATATATATATATATACACAAACTTGAGTCATGGAACTGTGCTTACAGCTCCTTATTTCATGTATACTAATAACTTGTGTACATGATACTTGTTGATGAAATTAAAATTATTTCTAATAGCATTAAAAGAGCATTAAATTAGAGTTCCTCATTCCGGTATAAACCCTGTGAACGTTTAATTTAATATGACATATTAAAAAAAATCCCCATCATCATCCAGCAGATGTTCAGTTTCTGCCCAAATATTTTCTCTTTCTGCTGTGGATTTTTGTAACAGGAATAAACAGGATCATCCATAGTTTGTATGAACTATGTTTGTTCTCCGCTTCCAAACTCATCATCTCTTCATCCATTCCTGCAATAAGAATTTTTTGGTCTGTTGAAGCACCAATAGTCTGCATCCAGTTATTTAATTAATTGCTCTTAATTTTGGGAATATATACGAACTATGCTCTAATTTCTAGTAACCGACCTGTTTTTACTATAATTTAATTTGACAAACCGGGTCTTCACTACATTCTTTATCCTGTTTGGTGCGATTGCAATTGCGGGTCTTGATCTGGACTGACGGGAGCGGAGACAAAAAGAGCTCAGTTCCGTATTTTGACGGTGAAAGACGGAGAAGACGTACGTGGACAGAGACGTGCGGAGGAGTAGCGGAGGATGTGGAACAGCTCTCATTGATTTACATGACAGACAAGTACTTCGCACGACGTACTTGAGCGGAGCGGAGCACTGACAGAGTATGTGGAATCTGGGTGTAAAGGAGGGCAAATACACGTCCGGCTGGATGCGGCGCCGGACGCCGGACAGTGCAATGAAAATCCGGACTGTCCGCCCTAAAGCCGGACATCTGGCCACCCTATTGCGTGCGGAGGCTGCCAAGCAATCTGCTCGGAGTCGGGCTAGAAGAAAGAGGGTAAGACTTTATTTGGTGACTATTTTTCAGGTGCATTGATAGATGTGTTGTGTCCATACGCAGTGCGCTGATTCATTGTTTTTTTTTCAGCTGCTGAAAGCGAGGCAGAGTGTGCTAGCAGATGAGGAAGTGGAACTCTGGAAGTCCGCCACCGTCGACCTCATGTCCGACGAAGAAGATGGCGTTGTTGGCGGTGTCTCTGGATGGATTGTACGGTCACTGCCATTTCGTAGGCCGGATCTCACTGAACTCTGTGTTAAGCTGCAGTCCCGGTTAGAAGCGATGCCGAAGTACAGGGACACGCACAGTAGGCGTCTGCACATCGGACCTGCCTCGGAGGGAATGCTGCCAGTTACCTCCAACCCCGAGGAAGCAAACGGACCGTTCACGGACTTGTAATTTTTAGATACGCATGTGTTTGGATACGCGTTGTATATAGTTGTGTGTTTTAATAAAGCTCTTTCTTTGCATAAACAGCTTCCTGGCAAATGTTCATTTCCTGTATAAATTCATTCATGTCCTTGATGGTAGCCTAATAATTGTGTAGTAGTGTAGGATAACATAAATACACAGCATATGAATGAATAAATATATGAATGAGTAAATATATGAATTAATAAATATATATTCATAAATATATATATATGTAAATTTATATGTAAATATATATATATGCCAACCAATCACGAGCGACTTTACTTGTTTAAAAAGAAGTGGTTCCGTCCAATACTCAGTAAGAAAATTAAAGCCTGGCGTGGCCACATGTGGTTTTGCTGCCAATCACGAGCGATTTCACTTGTTTGAGAATAGTGGTTTCAGCCAATACTGAGTAGGTTATTCAAGCCAGACCTGGCCAGCCTCGTGGGTTTGCTGCATTCATATGCTAATTAGGGCCATTAGTACAGCTGATCGCTCTCCACATACGTCAGAGTCCGTTTTCGACAATTTGTGGCACGACAAACGCAGACAAGCGCGGGTTGTCGGAAACTGACGAAAATCAGGGAGATCTGCGGGAGTTTACGGGGACGAAAATCTCACTTTTCATGCAGTGGTAGAACTAGAATTTGAAGCAGAGACCTTGTTTTACTGTATGCCTCTTATTCTAATCGATTGTCCTTGTCACTGACGCTGACTAATCATCTGTCTCGTAGAAGATGACTCGGCCCTCTATTGTTCATTTACAGTTCATTTAGTTCAAGGACCTTCAATAGGCAGCTGGAGTGGGGGATATTCTCACTGAACTAATTAGCGTATTAGGGGCTGTAGCTCATGGCTATTGTTGGTCTCCATCAAGCTAAAGTCAATTGCTGACTCAAGCTGTTGATACAGTAGATGTATTAGAACACCCTGCTCAGAAACCCAGGTTTGATCCAAGCCAAATCTATTATCCGTAACTAAATAATATTGTAGAGAGGTATTGAAATCCAAACAAGGATAATAATAAATCTGGTTTCCAGCAGGAGATTTTTCTGTATAGTTTGACCTTTTAAGGATGATTGCTATTATTTGATATGCTTGGAGCCAGAATGCTGCTAGGTAGTTGGCTCTGTTTAAAGGCATAAAATGTGCTCTTTAATTAGAAAAGCGATGACCTTTTATATTCTGAATCCTGGGGTGCTCACCAACTCATTTTGCTAAAACCTTTTTAAAGCAGATGGAAAGTGTTATTGTCATGTTTCTTTGCTTCAGAAATATTTTCCTGAGACATTTTATTCCTGATATTTGCTTTTGGTGGAAATTCTTCAGCATCTATTCATTATTTATCAGCAATCGACCAAGCAATACCTCACACATACAAGCATGTTGAGCTCGTTTAGATTATCTTCCTCCAGAACTACGGTCTGCTCTATCCCTAATTCAAATCCAGTCTGTTGTCTAGATGTACATCAAGGTATTCATACTCCTCCACTACCAACACTTCTTCTCCCATGATGGTAAAGGGGTTTGAATTGTTCCTGCTTCTCCTGAGACCTGCAATCATCCCCTTGTTTTATTCACATTCAGAATGTCAAAAAGGGACAATAGGTGTGTTGAAGCAGGTGTATAATGGCATCTTCAACTGCAGGAAGTCCTGATAGCTGCTTGCTCATGTGAACCAACAGGAGTCTCTGTAGAGCCTCCATACTCTGGGCTGTCAGAGCAACACGTCTACGTCTACAGCAACACTTCTACAGTCCTTGAGAGGGTTTTTTTGTATTTGTTATTTTACGTACGTACTTTAACCAGGCAACCAGGAAGCTCAGTAGAATTCCAGAGAGCTGCTCTAGACTCTGGTTTCAACATATTCTCACTCCCAACTCGTCACATATTGATATCTGCTGGACTTGGAGCCTCATTCCTGGTTAGTCTCTTCAGCTGACCTCTAGAGACAGATACTCTAGGTGGAAAAAGGAGGCTAAAGGTGTAAGAATGAGGTTAAAGGTAAGGGTTGGTTTTTTTTAAGACACTGTTCTACAAACACTAAGGCGTACAAAAAATGATAAAATTTGATTGGCTTGACTGTGTAGACTGAAAAGAAAAATTACCCTTTGAGACTGAGAGGAAAAATTACTCTTTCACGCCATCTACAAGGTGGATGACCTCTGACTTGTCTGATGCACCATTGTCCCCCTCCCAGTTAGTCCCCGCTAGAGACTGACATTTTTTCGGGAATCCCACGGGTCACGGGATTCCCGTGGGATTCCCGTGGGATGGGAGTCAGTATTAGTAACGATCACATGATTGGGACGGTACAGGATTAAACATTAACGGGAGCAGACAGGAGCGGGAGCAAACCAATAGTAACTAAAAAAAACTAGGATCGATGCCAAAAAATTAAATAAAATAGAAAGAAAAAAAAATCCAGTACTGGCGCCGCCATTTTGTAGTTTTTTTTCCTTGAAGCCTACACTATAATGCGAGTCAAAAAAAACTACACGACCCAAAAACCAACAGTGCTTCCGCTCTGAGTTTTTCATCCGCGCTCAAAAGAAATTCAGATTCAATGTATTGGCAGAATTCTTATTGAAGACAACAAGAATGGGAGTGGTGCAGGAGCGGGAGTCATTCTGAATGGGAACGGGATGGGAGTGGGAGTAATTTCACCAGGAGTGGGACGGGACAGGATTTAGATTTCTACTCTGGCCCGAGATCGGGACGGGACACAATTTTTTTCTGTGGGAGTGGGACAGGAGTCCCACTCCCACAGATAGGAGTGGGATAGGAGTGGGATAGGAGTGGGATAGGATTGAAAATCCACTCCCGTGTCAGTCTCTAGTCCCCGCAATTAGCATCTATACCTAGCCCTAACCAGCTGTAGCTTCCCTTAGCTCTGGCCTTGTTTCACCAAAGGGCTTATCCTATCTACTGATGTGTTCCTTTGCTCTCCTCCTGAAGTAGAAACCAAAAACTCCCACCTCATCCCATCGTAGGAGCAATGTCTGCTGGTACTTTCGAACTGATTTCCCGCTGCTCCTGTCTGAGCTCCTGAGTGCTGTCTCACCTTACCTCTATTGTCTGAGCTGTTCGTTCCCCAACACGGGACTAGAGGGACCATCATCCAAATTTAGCTTCTGTAGGAGTTGGATGTTTTCTCCATACTGGTCCCGCCTCTGCAGAATATGGCAAACCAAGGGACTTTGTTCACCTTTACAAAACAAACAAAAAATTGCTACGATTCGCTCCGTAAATCCCTGTCCGCCATTTAAACTCTGGACAATTCATTATAATGTACATTAGTTCATAACCAGATATTGGAAAGTCAAGGTTAAATACTAATGGGTGAAAGAACCAAACCTTTCAGATTTGCAGCATTGTTTTTATCATTCCACAGCCATTTCTTCAAAATATCTCCAAAGGGCGGGGACTTTATGGATCATCAATTACTTCATTCCTTTTGAGTAACGGGTCATTTTTATACTTTAAATTTGATTGACAGGCTGTCGTTTAGTTTCGGTGACATGTTGTCAATAATTTCACAGTTCTTTTAACATATGATTCACAGATTATTTAATTACTTTTGAAAAAAAGGGTTTATGTAACTCTCTAATCAATGGTAGTGAAGATGAGCTGAGAGGGAAAGGCTTGTCATTGTCCTTCTTTATAAAGAGCTAAGAGTAAATATGCTTATGTTTTGGGGTAATAATGCTCCATCAAGTTGGAGCTGAATTCCATCAAATTTTCTATCATTTCATGCCTTTCATCCTTTTTTTAAAGCATTATGTAAAAGCCAACCTTTTTATACTTCCACCAAGCTCTCACCAATCCATTTTATCAAGAGCTGGCCCCTCTGACTGCAATCAAGTTTTTTCCAGTTTTGTTTGCATGCATTGTACATCATTTTCAGTGACAGTGATGTATTTTTTTCACTGCACCCCTTATGTTATGTTATTCTTCTTTCATTTTTTATCTATCATACTTTTTTTGTGATGGCTCTGTGCCTAAATAGCCCTCTGTAGTGCTGACTTCAAGGTAAAAGCCTAAATAGATTGTTTCCAGGATTTGTGGGGTCTTCAGAGATATTAGCTTCCCCTTTCCTGACCCTAGACTTGTACAGGTCTTTCACAGAGGAAAGGTCAGCCCCAATGATACTCTTACCCAACCTAATTGTTCACTGCAGTCTGGAGTTGTGTTGTATATTAATGAGCCAAACCACTGCGTGGTACAGGCACAAAACATACTGAGTGATGGCCGTGTGAAAATCCAAACCAGCAACTAGGTTTTACATTTTGAGTTGCCTCAGGACATACTATTTCTGCTCTTTCAAATCAGCAGCTATATGTCTATGTGCCTCTTTATCTCCTAGGTGCAGGGTGTGGCTGTTTGTTATTCAGGGGGGAGCATATGAAGAGCAGTCTCTTTGGCAGATTAAAAGAATAATAATAATTTCCAGCAATATCCTATCCTTCCATTATGTTTGCTAAATGGAAAGGTCAATAATTCACTTTCCATTTGAAAGTCATTTAAAATGGATGATATTCTTGCAAATATTCACAACTTATCCATTTAAACACAGGGTACTGATTAAGCATCCAGTTCATCATGACTACCTGTGGCTTTCATACACTCAAAAGCTGCTGCATGACTCTCCAGACATAACAAGCCAATCACGGGCTTCACGGTTTCTCACAGTGTCACAAGACGAGGTTCATTTGGCAGCCAGTTGAGGTAGAAACCTAAAAACAGCTGTAGCACACTAACACAGTTGTCAAAATATACAGGGCCTTCGTCTGGGCTCCTTCAGGAACACAGCCTTTAGAGGGGTGAGAAGATGGAAATAACTATTGTGAATGAAGTTTGAGCTGCATGAAAAAGTGCAATCATACACTTTCACACTAACACAGGAACGAGAGCAATTTCCCCTCCTTCACACAGACTCATTTCTCCAGAGTGAGAGTCGTTTGTGTCTGCAGGTACGCTCTCTCCCTTAGCAATCACATGATAGCTTGTTCCAAGCCATCTTTTCTTCATCTTCTCTCTGGTTTATTCTTATCGAGTCTTTTTTGAAGTCCCACACCTGATTTGGTACCTCTCAATAACGCAGTGATTCTGTAAAATAGTCCATTTTATTGAGAGCTGCAGAATGCTCCTGTTGGGCCAATTTATGTTTCAGAAAGCAGGCCAAAGGCAGCGGGAGTAATAAACAGAACATTTATCGATCTTGTAGAGTCCCCTAATTGTAAATTTGATATTAGAGTTTGATCACAATAAAAGTAAGTACACCCTCTCCCATTTCTACTGTTCAGAGAAGAAAAAAATGACCTCACAATCTACCCAACCCCAGTCTATTGCAACATATTTCTAAACTTAATTACCATAAAAAGTTCTGCTGTATCTCAATAAGTCAGAATATTAAATATTTTTATCCATATTCTGTTATTTGTTTCCAAAACTGAAACTAACTTCATTTAGTGTCAAAAACGTTTTTTTTGTTACATTTATTCCCACTAGTTTTTTTATTTTATTTTTTTGTTATGTGTGTTGCTCCTATTTTTATCTGTTTAATTTTAAATAGATTCACCGTTTCTAAGGAGACGATCAAAGTCATGCAGAGAATACGACAGAAGTGTGGAGGTTGGTTGGTAACTCAAACATATAGGCAAAGAAAGGTAAGGCAAGTGTTTTTGTATAGCACAATTCAGTACATGGACAATTCAAAGTGCCTCACAATTAGATAATAGAAATATAAAATAAAAAAAAGTGAAAGCAAAAACATTTGGAAAGGAAATAAAACATTACATATACATTTTAATAATTAAAGTTTCTTCACTATCATTAAATACACCATTACGTGGACAAAGGCTATGTCCAAAAAGAACATTTATGACCAGAATCAGCATTACTTTCTTCAGTAACGTAATCTACACTAACTTTTTTGTCACCAGCTTTCCCAAACCAACAAGCATCAGTGAGCCTTTCTTTCTAATAGGTTAATACAAAAGGTTAATTCATCACTTTGTTTATAAAAAACTTTCTGAAAATGTCTGACATTTTATGAAAAAATATATAATCACAATCTTTGTTATATAGACTTGTGAAGAAGAAAAACCATAGCATAAATTTTTTTTTTTTAAATCACTTAAATGCAGCAGCCCATATAGGGGTGGAACACAGGTCCGTCTACTTTCAAAATGTCTCATTTGCAAAATAAAAAAAGGATTCAAAAGCTTCTCTTCTTTTCCATAAAGCCTGTTTCGACCAATTGCGAAGGTCCTGCCCTTTATAGATCCACTCATGTCAGCTGTGTGTTGCTTCATGTGGCATAAGTCTCCAATTATACATGCAGTTCTGAAGCTGATTTTCATGCTAAAAGCACATGATGAAATTTATGTAATGACAATATACAACATGGTCAGCCAAACTGGAAGCCAGCATCATAAAATAAAACTATAGACGGTAGTTTGTCTCTGTGCCCCTGGTGAATACTCATGCCTATTACATGTTTGTGAGTGTTTTATTTCACACAGCTCAAACTTTTGCTAAGAGTTGCAATCCCCTGATGAGGTTAGTGAAGTTAGTTTTACTGACAAAAAAAGGTGATAATTATACCAGGAAAGATGCTGTGTTTTGTTTTCTTAGCTCCTTCCCTAGTGCTCGTTTGCAGTGACTGAATATGAAGGTTTTTGTTAATGTGATGCATAATTACAGGTACCCGCTTGTCTATGAATTTTTTATGTGTAATTTTCTTTTCTTGAGTTGAATAATAGGTGTTTCTAATTTAGCTCTAATGTATTATTTCAGGTATATTTATTATCAATCAATTTTGTTGTTCATTGAACAGAAAAAAATGTCATCTTTCATTAAGCCTGACTGTTCACTTAAATGGAAATTGGAAAGTTGAAACTGTTAACAACAATTTGTTGTTTTCATTCTTTAATGCAGACAACAGGAGAGATGGAGATCCCTGAAAGCTGCCAGAAATGCTCTTTAACTCATCTCCGTTTTTTGTCCCACAAACACCCACTTGGCCCTCCTGTTTTATAGATTGGGTAATTTAATAAAGCTTGCTGATTATTTGAAGTTAGGTTATTTAAATGAACTAATTTGTGCAATAAATGTCTCTTTCCATTTGATTTAATTAATTTATTTGATATGGAGAATACAAACACATTGATTGTAGATGTTTTTCAGCAGAGATGCTAATTTTCAAACCCCGCTCCATAGGCTTTATCTTAGGTTAAATGTTGAGTTGATATCTTTCCTGTCTGCCTGAGACCCCTTGCAACCCTAAATAAAAGTTAGTAAATACTATGAATGAGTGAATGGATTAAGTTAGTATTTAGTAAGTGTTTATTACAATCTGTTACATATTAAAACCTTGGGATATTGTTCTGAAGCCTAATCCATTGATAAACCTCTTTACCAGGTATTTGTACCAAATGTTTTTTCTTTATTTGTGCAATATATTTAAAAAAGTTTAAATTATCTTCCACATTCAAACAATGTGCTTTTTTGAAATTTTAAAAAGGGAAGATGTTTGCATCTTGTACTAAAAGGACCATGGCCATTAAACTATTATTCAGTAACTTCTTCACACAGCTAATTCTGAATCCTCGTCAATTTTGGTGCTCTACATCACTATCCCACCTCAGTACAGCTCTGTACAGCCCTGTTCAGTCCACTTCCGCACAGTTTAGTCCAGTTCAGCCATCACCTACATGACCGCCAGTTAGCACATCCGTTAAAAAGATAAAAATCAAACCACAACTCACAACCCAAGCAGTCAGAGCCCCCGTAATCCAGGAGTCAGATCTCTGGAACTTCTATTACGGGGATAGAGATGATCTGTTCCCCTTCTTGTCACCTTATCACGAACCAGTTAGGCCTACTCCTAAGCCTGTTAGCAGCTTAGCAAAACCAGCACCTGAACCCATTTGCACACCAGTTAGCCTTTTTCCACAGTGAGTCTCTGAACCTGTTAGCCCAGCTCCTAATGAACCCCGATGTAAGAGACGGCGGCACCGTAAGCCAGCTCTGAGCCGTCTAGAGACCCCTGAACCAGCTCTGAGCCGTCTAGAGACCCCTGAGCCGGTTCTGAGCCGTCTAAAGACCCCTGAGCCGGCTGTGAGCCACCTCGATTCAGCTCCGTGCCACTTCAAGACCCCTGAGTCAGCTTCTTGCCACTTCAAGACCCCTGAGTCAGCTCCGTGCCACTTCGAAACCTCTGAGTCAGCTCGGTGCCGTTTAGAGACCCCGTTCCAGATGAGGAGCCACAGTCGGTGGTCTCCTCTGTTCCTGAGGTTGAGCCGCAGTCGGCGGGCTCCTCTGTTCCTGATCCGGAGCCGCAATTGGCGGGCTCCTCTGTTCCTAATCAGGAGCCGCAATCGGTGGGCTCCTCTGTTCCTGATCCGGAGCCGCAGGCGGCGGGCTCCTCTGTTCCTGTCTAGGAGTTGCAGGCGCCGGTCTCCTCTGTTCCTGTCCAGGAGCCGCAGGCGGCGGGCTCCTCTGAGCCTGTTCCTGAACCACAGTCGGTGGTCCCCTCTGTTCCTGACCCGGAGCCGCAATCGGCGGGCTCCTCTGTTCCTGACCCGGAGCCGCAATCGGCGGGCTCCTCTGTTCCTGACTCGGAGCCGCAATCGGTGGGCTCCTCTGTTCCTGATCCGGAGCCGCAATCGGCGGGCTCCTTTGTTCCAGTCCAGGAGCCGCAGTCGGCGGTCTCCTCAGAGCCTGTTCGAGTCCAGGAGCCACAGTCGGCGGTCTCCTCAGAGCCTGTTCCAGTCCAGGAGCCGCAGTTGGCGGCCTCCTCAGAGCCTGTTCCAGAGCCGCAGTCGGCGGCCTCCTCAGAGCCTGTTCCAGAGCCGCAGTCTGCGGTC
This sequence comes from Cyprinodon diabolis, assembly GCA_030533445.1. NCBI lineage: Eukaryota > Metazoa > Chordata > Actinopteri > Cyprinodontiformes > Cyprinodontidae > Cyprinodon > Cyprinodon diabolis. Next base: position 29,800,178 of record CM060076.1, read on the forward strand.
ACCTCTGAGCCTGTTCCAGAGCCGCTGAGGAGGGGACGGGGTACCCCATGGGGCTACCTACTGAAATTGGGGCGTCATCCTCCTGAGAAGCTGCTTCGCCTCCGGCCCCGCGGCCGGCCCCCAGAGCGTCAGCTTCGCCTCCGGCCCCGCTGCCGGCCCCCAGAGCGTCAGCTTCGCCTCCGGCCCCGCTGCCGGCCCCCAGAGCGTCAGCTTCGCCTCCGGCCCCGCGGCCGGCCCCCAGAGCGTCAGCTTCGTCTCCGGCCCCGCGGCAGACCCCCAGAGCGTCAGTTTTGTCTCCGACCCTGCAGCCGGCCATCTAAGACTCTGCTCTGCTGCCGAACCCACGGCCGACCTCCAGAACTTCTGCCACGCCTCCGGCCCCGCAGCCGGCCCCCGGAACGTCGGCCATGCTTTCGGTCCCACGGCCGGCCACCTGAAATTCTGCCCCACTGCCGGTCCCACGGCCAGCCACCAGAGACTCTGCCCCGCTGCCGGTCCCATAGCCGGCCACCTGAGACTCTGCCTAAGAAATCTTCTGAGACTTTCTTTGCCTTCATCCACCGTAAGTGGATCGTTTTTTGTTTTAGATTCAGTTTTTGTTTTTTGCCCTCCTTGCCTGGTTCCCCCTCCGCCCACCCTGGGTGGGTTGTTTTTGGTTTTGGACTCTGTTTTTGTCGTTTCTTGCCCTCCTTTCCTGGTGCCCCCTCCGCCCGCCCTGGGTGGGTTGTTTTTTGTTTGTTCTTTTTTTTTTCATGGACTTATTCAGAGGGCGTCTGGAATGCGCCCTTGAGGGGGGGGTTCTGTTGGGATCCTCAGGCTTGCCCACCAGAGGGCGCTGATGATCCTCTTCTGTTTTCTGTTGTTTTCTGTTAGGACTGGGGTTACTGTTGGGATCTGGAGAGTTACCATCTGTCTCCAGCAGAGAGCGCTGTGGGTCTCCTGGGCTGGAGCCCTCCAGCACACCTGACGCTCATCAGCCCATCAGGAGACCTTCCTATTCAACCAGCAGCCAGACCTTCCTTCAACGCCGCAGTGTTGACCAAGTTTGGTTAGCGAACCTGAGCCTCTGTCATTTTTAGAGAATCTTAGTTGGCTCAAGAGAGAAACTAGATTCTAACCTGCCTTTGTCTTCTGTGCTCACAGGAAACCCAGAAGCTCTGGATGAGCTCTGCCTGGAAACCTGCCAGCCTGGCCAAGGAAGCGAAACCAGAAGATTTCAGTCTGGGTTCCTCCTACAGCTCTCAAGGAAGAGCTAGGAACCCGAGTCAAGGTCAGAAACCCAGAAGCTCTGGATGAGCTTTGCCTGGAAACCTGCCTGCCTGCTCAAGGAAGCCAACCCAGAAGATATCAGTCTGGATTCCTCCTACAGCTCTCAAGGAAGAGCTAGGAAACCGAGTCAAGGTCAGAAACTCACAAATCAGAAGCTAGACGCTGCTGCTGCTGAGCTCCCTGCTGAAACCATAGTCTCTGGACCCAACCGGTCCCCCCCCCCCCTCTCAAAGGATCTGCCAGAACCTCTCCAAGGTACAGACTAAATTAACACACTCAACAAGCCATCAGACTGCCTGGCTAATCAAACTACCCATCTCTGCAGATATCACTGATTCCAGTCCCGGACCTGTATCAGAACCTGTTTATATTTCTCTGTGTGTGCCTTTAATAAACTGTTGAACTTTTACCCCTGACTCCGTGGTGTGTTCTGCATGTGGGTTTAATTCCTAAAACCAATCATGACACCTCCTGCCCCAAGGTTGCCAGGGAACGGTGCCTTCTTGCATTTGCGTGGGAGTATGAATGGACAAGTGGGGAGGTGGATGGAGAAAAGGGAAACGTGGAAAGGGTAGATGAAAAGCCTTCAGCACTTCTTTTTCCCACACAGTCAACAACCAAAGCCCAATTAGATTCTCACTGTCACTGTAAGAACAGCAACATTTGTTCCCAATTATTTTCTCTATGTACTGAATTAAAACTGTTACTTACCGAAGATCACAATAAATTCAAAGACCAACAGTGTTGTATTGTATATAAGGACATTAACATTTTTCTTGCCGTTCATCCATCTAAGATCTAACATTATGTTACAAAGCCTAAATAAGAAAACTCTTTCAAAACATAACACAAACCTCAAGCATTGGAAATAAAGAGTAAAATGAGAAAAATATTTTCTGGAAAACGAAAAATATTGACCCATTCATTAATAAATACGTTTCTTCAAATTAGGGCTGAAACAATTAATAGGAATAATCGTAATTAATTAATCATTGAAATAATTGTCATCTAATTTAGTAATCGATTAATTGTTAACTGGAGTATAGAGATTGTAAAATATGACTTTAGCGGGCAGAGCAACCCATTTAGAGCAGTAATCATTCCAAAATTGTGGAAACATTTTTTTTAACATTTTGCATTTGAGATAAAAAATCTTTTTTGTCTGCCGATATTCTCTATCCAGAAAAGTTTTAGTTTCACCTGATTAATCTCGCAAAAATTATTCTTTAAGGAATCTCTTGCAATCCGATTATCAATCAATTATTCAAAACAAACTCAACAGATTAATTGATTTGAAAAATAATCGTTAGTTGCAGCCTTACTTCAAATACCTTTTCCTCTTGACTCCCACTTGACACAGAAAACAGCTCACTACCGCTGTCCCTCCAGTTGTCCAGGTGAGTGTTGTTGCCATTTCTCTGGCAACAGCGAAGGTTAAAATAGTGACCTGGTCCTCACCATATAGAAGTTAAAAAAGTTTATAGTGGATACTACCCTCTTCTGCAGCCTATCATCATAAGGGAACTGAGTTAGAGAGGGCTGATGGCTGTCATTTTGCCTTTAGGACTCCAACAACCTAAGTTGGACTAAACACACTATTATAACTGTGAAGAAAGCTCATATGGATCTGCACTTTGTATGACCTACCCTGCAGCAGGTGACACATCAGAGCATTAATTTCACTTCTGCTGTATAGTGATAATCCAAGGAAGAGTAATAAACTTCACACCCCAGCACACACAAACAGCCGACGACACAAGCAAAAGGTTCTGACTCAATGGGACACTGAACACCAGGCAGTTAGTACCCTCTGTATAAAGGCAGGTGACACAGTCGTCTGAAAATACAGCTCCCCTGCTGCTGCTTTTGTTTACATACAGGCAAATACCAGCGTCGCAGCACAGCTAGGAGCTACAGGAAGTTGGAAGGAGGTATTCTCAAATCCTACTGAGCAATTGCTTTGAAAAGGTTGTGGGGAGATCTGTGCACCGTTTAGTCATTTCTACCATGTGGAAATTGAATTTAGGATCATAATTACTGCAATGGGTTGGAGACAGATCAATATTCTAAAGGTCTTGGTCTGCTGCGCATTTAAATCCATTTTTACAGCCACTATTCTCAGGGATCTGTGTACATTTCAAACAGCAGCAGCTGATTTTTAAGGATGTGTCACTTTTTAAGTCCTTGAATTTCACAGGTAAGTTTTTTTTGTTTTTTTTTTGGTATTTCTTCAACAAGTTCCTGTACAAATAAATAGTTTCTCTTCTCGAGTTCTTTAACACTAGTAGTCCCAGAGAATTTCAGTTTTCCTGCAAGCCCCCCTCCCCTCTTCAAGTTTGTGTATTCACTCTATCTTGCTAATTGTCCCTATTGTAATGCAAATAACCTTGGTATGACCAGCCATTCTACTTTAAGACTGGATAAAGGCTGAAACAAACTGGCATCAGAACAAGAGCATGTTCCAAACACTTTTCATTGCCTGCCCCTGCAACATCAGACCTTTTTTGTAGGAATAACTTGATAAGTCATATCTAAATATTTTATTTAGCCAAACCTATTGAACAACCAGATATCATACAGGTCTTACGTAGTTCCTGAGCTGAGAACAGGTCATAACCATGCTTTTCCAAAAAGACAAGGCTGAGCCTATTTATAATGTCCATTCACCAGCAAACTCATTTATATTGCAAAGCTCACTATGTAAAAGAAACTTAGAGAATAATTGTATTTTGTCTTGTCTCGCCTTTTCATGTCATTCAACATTTCAGCTTAGAAAATGACAAACAGTATGATTTCAGTATTGGAGTAACATTTATTTCACCCAAGGAAAAGCACTACATATGAAGCTACAATTGTTCCATTTAGCAGTTTTTACAAACCCAAGGTGAGTCCTTCCTTGAAAAAAAGAATGCAACCGTGTTTTGCATTTACTTAATCATATTTAGTTACTTTAACACAATTGTTTCATGTTAGTTAGGTAGGACATAAAACAATTGTGTTAAAGTAACTAAATATGATTAAGTAAATGCAAAAATCAGTTGCATTCTTTTTTTCAGCAGGTATACTTTGTGCAGTTCACACAACGTTCAGTGCTGTTGTTCCAAAGCAGAGATTGTGCACCTGGCCTGCTTAAAATAACAATGAAAAAAATCTTAAAGAAAATAGAGTTAAGCACATATTCCAAAAGTAAGAGTTGTAGTCTGAACTAGAGGATGTTATCCATGTGTGCTACAAGTTTGGAGGCACTAAAATGATCTATAGTGTAGTCATTGCTCATTTTATACTTGTTCTAAGGATAAAATAGAGGTGCCATTTGTCATTCAGGCTTTGGGAAATTCCTCAAAATGTATTATTTTCAAATCCAATAAATGTGGTATGAAAGACATGAGATGTGATACTCGCGAAATGAATTTGATGATAATCCACCTTTCCTTGGTGACACTTTTGAATATTTCTCTCTGATTATTTTGCAACTTGCAGACGGTCCCTAAGCATTTGCAGAGGACCGAGCTCTGCATAGGGTCCAATGTAATTCTCCCAGCATGATAGGAGACTCGTTTTCAGGAAACTCCGGTTGTAGCTCACTGTCTGCCTTGCTGTGGTTGCAGAGAGGTGTCTGTTTTGTAGAATAAATCATCCGCAGACCGGCAGACAAGTTATTAATCCAGAAAAGCACAATCTGTGCATATATTGCTAACTATACTGCAGTCTCACGATGCTGTCTCGGCTGCAGCGGAGGAGAGATCCGCTGCAGGGGAGGAGAGATTGCTTGAGTTATATTTGCCCCCTAGTAAATAGAGCAGACTGACATTATTGTTTAAATGTTCTTGCTTTCCCGCTCTACAGTGTTCCAGTTAATGCAGCTATTTTCATTGTTCAGATCAGTTATCGTCTGATCGCTGCACTGGTGGCTCTGCTGTCTAAACTCATTCCGGTGTTGGTGACACTGATATCGTAGAGCTAGTTATCATTAATTACAAATATGATTTTTTTTCCCCCCTGCCCTCAGGTAAAACACTCTCCAAGAGAGAGGCTTGAGCTGAAACAGAAACTGAAGGGGGTGAAATGATTCTGCAACGACAGCGCTAATGGGGATGTACATCTGAAAAGGGATTGATAAGTACTGTTGGGGGGACTGGAGGCTGAAGAAAATTCTCATATCTCCGGACTTGCTAGTGTTAAGCTTCTAATTTCTTTAATCCCCCCAAATGTATTTTTTTTTTTAGCTTTCCCAACAATTTTTTTTCATGTATCAATTTGAGGAAACTCTTAAAACAGTCAAAGTTATCAGAACACAGTAAAAACAGAACTCTTATATGTTTAGACTTAGAGACTTAGACTTAAACAGACTTAGACTGATTTTATTTTTGGGGCGACAGTGGCATTGGATGTAGGAGTTTGCTCTGAAATCGAAGGATTGACGGTTCAAGCCCCGGCTCTGACTTTCATTGTTGTTGTGTCCTTGGGCAAGACACTTCACCTGCATTGTCTACTGATGGTGGTCAGAGGGCTCGGTGGGGCCAGTGTACGGCAGCCCCGCTTCTGTCAGTGAGCCCCAGGGTAGCTGTGGCTACAATGTAGCTTGCCACCATGGGTGAATGAATGTAGTGTAAAGCGCTTTGGTCAAGTCTCCTGACTTGACAAAAGTCGCTATATAAGTACATGCCATTTACCTTTTTTTTTGTGGTCATTTTGTAGACACAAGTAAACAAAAAGAAACTTTGTTAAGAACAGCTCTCTAGACCATTGCACAAAGTGCAGCCTTGATAAGGTAAGCAGCAGTGATAAAAAACATTGTGATGAAAAACAGTAATGTAAACATATGACTGTATAGTTACAGTTCTGACATTAATTTTTTTTCTTCTGTAGAAGGTGGTGAGGATGGGTGGGGACAGGTGGGCTTTCCTCATCCTCCTCAAGAAGTACATGCGCTTTTGTGCCCTTTTGATCAATGAGGTGACTTTTACATTCCAGGTGAGGGTGTCTATAATGTGCACCACCAGGAATTTGGAGCTATTGACCGCTTCTACAGCTGAGCTGTTGATAACCAGTGGAGCATGTTTAGACTGGTTCTTCCTGAAGTCCAAGATGATCTCCTTTGTCTTCTTCACGTTCAGGATCAGGCTGTTATCTTTGCACCAGTCCACCAGCTGCTCCACCTCCTCTCTGTAGTTCTGCTCGTTGTCGTCCCTGATAAGGCCCACCACTGTGGTGTCGTCTGCAAACTGCACGATATGATTGATGGTAAATTAAGCTTCTAATTTCTTTAAGTCCCCAAAATATTTATTTTTTAGTTGTCTCACCTTTTGTTTTTTGTTTTTAAATTCAGTCAATCTGAGGAAACTGTTAAACCATTGAAGTTACCAGAACACAATAAAAACAGAACTTTTATAAAAGTTTCAAATGTTTAGACTGAGAGACAGACTTAGATTTTATTTTGTCAGTTAAAGCATTTGTTTACATAGTGTTTTTTGAAGTCCTCCTTTTCTTGGTGATTTTTTTCCATCAAATTCGCAGAGCGACAAGCTCATGGTCCCGTTCAACCTGGTTTGCAGTTAGAGTCGCAATCTCGCCATCTTTTTCTGTTGGCATGCATTCCATGGTATGTTGCTGCGACTCTTCCTTTGCATCAATATCTGTCTCCCAATCTATTGTGTCCTCTGATTCTCTTTCTTGGCGATGCTGTTAATCTTGAATCTTAAAAGGCCACATAGCAAGTTGAGCTACAATACTGTTCATGCTTGTAAGCTTGTCGGCCTGCTTTCGCAGTTCTTGCTGATGTATCTCCACGAAATTAGCGATTTCTTCATCCTTTTTGGCGGACGTCTTAAAAGAGCTGCTACGCCATCTGAAATTAAGCATCCGGTCATCCTGTGTAAAATCATGCATGCAGCAACATTAATTCTGCGTTACATTCACCGTCTGCTTGGTCATACAGGAAGAAACCACATGTTGGCCAGGCTCCATCAGAGATACTGGATAATCAATGCAAACTCTGCTTCCAGAAAGATCCTGTCTGACTGTGTCACCTGCAGAAGAAATATAGGAAAGCTTCTGGAACAAAAAATGGCCGACCTGCCCCAGGAAATGGTAGCACCAGATAAACCCCCATTTTAGATGTTGATGTCGATTATTTTAGCCCCATTGATGTTAAAACAGGCAGAAGTCTTCTCAAATGTTATGGAGTATTATTTACTTGCCGTTCATTTGGAGATGGCTCATACCCTTGACACAGATTTTTGCATTAATGCAATCAGAAGATTCATCTGCAGGCACGGTCCAGTCTTTTCCATCAGGTCAGATAATGGCACAGATTTTGTGGGAGCCAAAAGAGAGCTAAGAGAAAGTCTGGCTGCCTTAAACCAGAGTAAAATCCAAAAGGCTCTGGTGCAGGATGGCATAAACTGGCATTTCAATATACCTGCTGCTTCACATCAAGGTGGCATCTGGGAGCGCTTGATCCGTTCAGCCAGGAGTGTACTCAACTCAGTTCTAAAACAGGTTGTAGATGATGAAACACTGCAAACTGTTTTCTGTGAGGCTGAAGCCAATTTGAATGACTGACCAATCACTTTGTGTTAGGAATCCAGTTTGTGTGGGTTGTGTTTTTGTTTGTTTTCCCTCCACCACCAGGTGGCGCCTGGTTCTCACACACCTGCGGATGGTTGCCTCATTACCTGTGGAGGACTCTTAAGCTGCTGACTGCCACTACCTCGACGCCAGAGTGTTTGCCAGTTTTGGGTACTCTAGCCAATCTGAGTTTTGCTGAGTCAGACTGAGTTTTTGTCACCTGAGTCTTAACCTTGCTGTTTTTTGTCTTTGCCTCTCGGCAGGAAGTCTTCCTGCAAACGGAATGTTTTGGACCTTCTCCCCCCTGGAAGGATTGTCTGAGCATCAAACTGAGCTGAGGATTCAAACAGGTGGTTTGGATCAACTTTTCCACAAGGAATGTTTGAGCTTCACACTGAGCAGGGGATTCATCTCCACAAGAAACCATTCTAGTACCATAGGAAATCTAAGTGGCAGTCTGCTCCTCCGTTCCTCAAGCAAACACCTCAACCTGGGTAAACCCTGTCCGCCCTACAACGAGCAAGTCAATTACTGGAACAATCCACACCGATTGGATTCAAAGAAAGACACCTTTTCTGGAAACGTGAGTCCTGTAGCCTTTATTCCCTTTAACAAATCGAAACACAAACTTCCCTCTGAGTTTAAGTAACCACAGGATGTTCCCCTTTACTTTTCAGTCTCGGTTCGCCAGTGTTCAGAGCAGCACTGGACCCTTCTCTACCAGTTCATAATAAACCTGTTAAACCTTCCCCTGGTCTCTCTGTTTGGTTTTCTGCATGTGGGTCAGATCTTTGGATAAAATCATGACACTTTGGTCTCTGAGAATCCAAATAATTTAGAAGCCCTCTCACCAAATCACATTCTGACATTAAAGAGGAAACCGGATATGCCATCTGGACTGTTTCACAGACAAAGCTCTGTCTGCTCCTGGAGGCATCTACAGACTAAAGACATCCCTATTCCTTCTATTCTCTTCTTTCTTTATTTTCTTGCAGGTTCATTATTATGAAAACATAGAACAAAGAATAATTCATGTCTTTGTATTAATATAGTATTATTGAGGTTGTTAGAATAGCTCCTTAGTATCTCAATATGCAACCGTTACAAAGAAATGCAGTATAATATCTTACATAATGTATACATATCTCCATATATATATATCTATATATATATATATATAGATATATATATATCTATATATATATATATCTATATATATATATATATATATATATATATATATATATATATATAGCAAATACACACCGGGAAGTTCCCCAAATTGTCCCAAATGTAAAATAATTACCGGGACTAGAATTCACTGTTTATGGGAGTGTAAAATTATAGAGGCATTCTGGCAAGCAGTATGTCAAGAAATTAGCTACGCTATAGGACAGGCACTTCTCCCTCGCCCAGTCATGTGTCTCCTTTGGTTTATACCCAGTCATCTGGATACTCATAAAGAAACTGTGCAATTTCTATTGATGTTGGCCAGAACATCAATAATACTTAAATGGGTTGGCTCTGATGCCCCTTCAATCTAGCCTCGTGAGACCATCCTGATCTCGCAAGCTTTCAAGATTTTACTCGCTAATCACTCTTCACTCTCCGTTGAAGAAAATTTGGAGCCGTTCACCAAACGAACGTCCAATCAGCGTTGGCTTTGAGGCGGGTTGAGGTGTGAAGCAACGAGAAGCGCGACAGTTCAATCTAAAGAACATGGTGGCTTCAGCCGATGAAACTAGCATTAGCGTGGCTATTGAGCAAGTTTTATCGGAATTACAGAGTATTTCTTCACTGAAAGAAGAGCAAAACACTGCTCTGGAGGCTTTTCTCAGAGGAAAAGATGTTTTTGCTCTTCTCCCGACTGGTTTGGGCAAGAGTTTGATCTATCAATTGGCTCCTCTTCGTCGTTGCTCTGTTACGTCATATGCTTTGTTGATCTGATTGGTTTATTTGGCCCATCTATCACCAACATAGGCCAATCAGCTAACCAGTGTTTTCGCCCCTTCCCAAAATTACTTCAACGAAAGGTTTCTAGATGGATATGCGGAGCAAATCCATCTGGCGGAGTCAGGTTACCTTCAATCCAGTTATGGAAAAATGTGCTTTTATTGTACTACAAAAATTGAGATACTGTATGAATGGGAAATTTCAGACTTTTAAAAAAAGATGGGAACGTATTCTTGATTACTTCAAAATCTCAAAAATGAAAAACCAGTAATGTGAATCTGAATGACGTCTATGTATAAATTGGTTATGTTTCTCATATGATGCTGTAATTTATGTACATGCCTCCGATTTTTGATTTTGTCTTGTTTTTTGTATCAGTGCTGTATAAGTTTTGCACTGTTATTGTTCTTTCTTTTTCAGTTTTTGGATAAATGTTCAAAGATACCTAATAAACATAATTCATAAGAAAAAAATAATAGTTCCTTTAGTTAGAGACAAGGTTGTAGGTCTGATTTCAACTTTGGTAGGGACACTATTCTTCAGTTTCATTGGTCCTTTGCAAAAATATGCATGCTCTTTTTTATGCTTAATGTGAGCTTCAGGGCTCATTTTGTTTAAAGAGAACAGCAGCATTTCTTGCTACATTAATACAAATCTTATAAGCACTAGATGCACTAGATTCTGTTTATCAATATTTAAAGCATCACTGGCTCTGATGAATGTGGAATTAGGACTTTTTCCACTTTGAAAAGGATTGCATTTAAATTTACCTGCGACTAAGACAGTGTCTGTTTAACCAAATATAGTCTATAATATGTGGATTTATCCTGTGTTTTCTTCTGAAGATAGAGAATTGTGCAGAGGTAAAACCCACTCTTATTTTTTTATCTAATATGCTCTCTCTGGATCATGCAAAATAATATATTAAAGGGAGGACAAATAAATGCATTGTATTTACATGTGCACTGGAACTAGAAGAGGAACTGACAATGAGCATTTAAAATATTAATATTAGAAGTTGTACATCTGGGCTGTAGTTACTCTGTGTAGCTAATTTCATGTATTTTATCTATGGCAGAAACAATTAATCATATTAACAAATTATTTAAATAATCGTGAACTAATTTAGTAATTGATTAATCATTAACTGGAGTATAGGGCCACTAAAATGTGCCTTTAGCCGACAGAGCGACCCACTTAGAGCAGGAATTATACCAAGATTGTAAAAAAATATTAGCATTTAAGAAGTAAAAAAAAAAAAAAGTTTTTGTCTGTCAATATTCTCCATCCAGAACTCCTCCAAAGGAAAAGTTTAAACATTTCTGTTTCACCTGGTTTCATTTCATAAAAGATCTTCTTTAAGGAGCCTTTGGCTATCTGATTAAAAGATAAAATAAAAGAAATTTCTCAAGTTCCACAAATCAAAAAACTCTCTCCTGCTTCTTTACAGAACTCCAATCAGAAGCTTTCGCCTGTTTTAGCGTAGATAATAAGTTTTTTAATTCGGACTAGTTTCGTAGCCCAATATTAATTTATGCATGTGCGTGCGCGCTCCAAGCTGCGAGAGGAAAAGAAGCGGCTGCTGTATAGTACATTATAAACATGTTGTTCACATCCAATTATTGGTAGGGACAAATAGGTTCTCCATGGTTCTGGTTAGTGTTTGATTTTTATGTTGGATTTTTGGATTCCTGTTTTTGTTTAACATTTTTTAAGTTGGATTTTTGGATACCTGTTTTTGTTGCCTGATCTCGCATTAAACCCTCCAAGAATTCACCTCTGCCTCTCAGCTTCTGCTTTTGGGTCCAATTAAGAAACGTTAAACCAAATCGTGACACATTGTCTTTTATAGGAGCAAACAAAACATGGAAGAACCTTTGGAACAACCTACCCTTTAATTCAAGCACATTCACCATTATTTATTTTACTTACAGAGTATATTTTTTGCTTAGTTTTTTTTTTTATCTTTTATTTGTAAACAGCTCCATTTTGTGTTTTTTTTTAAATATTTTTTTAGAAATGAAAGATTGCAAATGCGCTCCAGCACTACCTTCCATGTTTACTTCTGTAAACATAGAACACACTCCCTTGTGACACTTAAGTTGAATGAATTCAGTTCACACAGAAGATTACATATTTGGAAATGAGATCAACCACGCAAAAGAATCAGATTTCCTAAAATAAAATCAGAACTGTGCGTTAATGCCTGCAGTGTGAACGTAGCCTTAAACGTGTTCATCAAGATATGACAATGGCCGAGGTTCCAGAAGTTCATTTAAAGCTGCTTAATTTATTCCAAAACCAGTTTAAATTCGAGTTTAGGATCATCAATCCATTTAAATCCATTTTCCCCTTTTCTTTTGATAGAATATATAGCCGGAAACATTAACTAGTTGGTTTCTGCTAAAAGGAGTGAGCAATGCAACCCTGAGGGACCAAGTATGGTAGAGATATAAAGGTATAGTTTAAAGAAGAGAAAATCACCTTAAAAGGTTTTAGTTTTATTCAAATTAACGAAAGCTGTTTGCCTTTGGGTTCACTAAACATTTAGTTCCTGCTATCTTCATAGTTGATTGAATTTTTTACTGTTTTATTTTAACTTTAATCTTTAATTATCTTCCCATATTTGTTTGTTGTTCTTTGTGTGGCTCAGTGTTGATGTGTCCCTTCTGCTCTGCTGCTTAACTCCCAGATTGTCTATAAGGTCAATAAAATGAGAAGAACTGCAGGAGGAACGTCTCACCATCCTTTTTTTTAGAGCTAATTTGTTTTGACACTGCAAGGTGACAAGAACAATTGTTCTATTAACATGAGCTGTCAGGTCAGACCACCAACAGGGAAACAATAACCACCAATCTGCCAAAGCGCTGTACTATAGTAATATTAGGACTCTTGCTCCATTTGACTTAAGTTTGGTTTATTTACAAAGAATCAATTTACAACCACTTATTTAAAGACACTTTACCAGAAAATACAAACAGATCCTGTTCACATTACTGCAATCAAACCTTTATTATAGTGAGAAATAACAGATGAAGATAGAACGACAGGAAGCATCCTTCAACAGAACCAGACCAAGTAGGGGATTTAATATAAATACGTTTTAAAATAGAAACAAGTCCCAACAAATGTCATCTAAAGGCAATTAACATGACAATTTTAATACAGAAACATGTAACAGAAGTAAAAAAAAAAAAAACACAGAATCAAATCTAAACACAAACATCCGGTTAGATCCTATTTACAATATGGTAAAGATAAATTTAGTGTATCATGGCATTTACAGAATTCAATCCAAGGAAGCTCAGCCAATCACATCCAGTTATCAATGTTGCTGCAGTGCCTCCTCCTGACAGTGGAGAGGAAAACCAGCTTCAAGCAGGAAGGAACCTCCAGTAGCTCCATGTCAGTCCCATCTACTTTGGCTGAGCGGGTCTTTAACAGGACAGCAGACGTTTGACAGACACAGAGGCGCCGGTCCAAGGAGCAGATGACCTTATCTGGAAAAAAAGAACAAGAGTTAGTGAACGAACACGATAGTCTGTGACATTTAAACACATAAACTATGGGAGAGGTGTAACTTTAACCAATAGAAGAGGGAAACACACAGGGAGAACCTAAAGTTAACAGAAATGATAACTGTAAACAATGGATGCTTGGAGAAAATGCCTGAAAATGCTGCATTTGTTAGAGTCTACAGTCTATGGAAGTAAATCTGTGTCGCTGGGATTTGAATTAAAAATGCTACTGACATTTAAATGTTTTATGTTTGTGCTTACTATTTCAGTGTTAGAATATATTCACAACACATTTTTGGCCTGAAAAAAAAATCATGTCATTATTTCTACACAGTTAAAATTTAATTTGTTATTTTCTCTTCAAGCTAAAAATTCACATTACTCTTTCAAAGTGATTACATTTTCAATACTTATTTTTCAGTTTAATTTTTGAGTGTTAAAAAAATCTGCATATAGAAAATAAATTTGGCGTTTAAATTCAGTGTAAAAAGGGAAGCGTTACTTCAAGTCACAGACATTAGCAATGGATTGTGGCGTCCAACACCCAGCCAATCCCCTTACGTTTTCTTGGTCACGTGACGTGACGCATGTGGCGCTCATGCGGTAAGGAAAACCAGCATGACAGAGCCGGTCATGCTAGCAAACGCTACCTCAACTACAGAAAAATTAAAGTAATAAACTCACCGTTGAGTTAGCGTTAGCTTTCATGAAACGGCTCTGTGATGCTGGTTTACCTACAGTATGAGCGCCACAAGCGTCACGTCACATGACCAAGAAGACGTAACGGGATTGGCTTCCCTTTTTACACTGAATTTAAACGCAGAATTTAAGACGGTGAAATAAAGGCCAGTTGAATCTCAGGAGGCTGAAAATATTGAGTTTGAATTTTGAAAGGTTGAATTTTTTTATATACAGATATTTTTAACACTCAAAAATTTAACTGAAAAATAAGTATTGAAAATGTAATTACGTTGAAATAGTAATGTAAATATTTAGCTTGAAGAGAAAATAACAAATGAAATTTCATCTGTGTAGAAATAATGACAGAATTTTTTTAGGTCAAAAATGTGTTCTGAATATATCTTAACACTGAAACAATAAGTACAAACATACAACATTTAAATTTCAGTGGCATTTTTAGTTCAAATCACAGCGACACAGATTTACTTCCATACAGTCGGTCGTTTCTCTGCTTTAATAGGTTTTTAAAAACTTCAGAGATCAACCAGGCCAAAATTCTCCCATATTGGATCAGAAGCTGCTTCTTAACTGTTTCTCTGTGGTTTAATGGAAAAGTCAGAACTTCTGGTTCTGATAAAGGTTTGGTTACAGAGATACAAATAGAGGTGAACATCAATTCATGATGGAAAGATGAAGATTAAAGGTTAGACCACCTTGATGGGATGGTTGTAGCTTTTGTATCTGTTTGTTCTGGATCTGTTTTTAGTATCTTCACCAATACTGATGAACATCTGGAAGCAATAAAGGTTCATTACCTTCTTCTACTGGGTGTATCAGACTGATGGTTTAGCTGCGAGGTCGTCAACATTTTTTAGACTCCAGAATGTTGGAGAAACAAATAGAGGAGCCATGTTTCTCCTCCTTAGTAGACTGTGTGCTCCGTCCTCTTCTTCAGCTCCGTTATAAATGAAAGCAAAGCATCCTCAGAGGCTTAACCTATCTGCATGTGATGTTTCTCTAGTCAAACCAACATACCTCCAAACATGTGTGGATGGATTCTGTTCCAATGTGATCCGACTGCTAGAACACTGCTAGCTGTTCAACCTGCTTTCCCTGTAAAAAATAAGACAAATTAATCTACAGAATTTCCTCGACACCAAGTTGAATTCTGGGGAAGGATGTTGTTTTAATCATAATCTTAGTCTTTCTGTGTTTCAATGACTGTTATCTTTTAATCAGGCCTGGGAAGCTTGAGTTGTCGGTTTGTCGTGTTAATAAAGTCTTACTCCGTGTGTTTTCTGTTCAAGTCTTTCTCTGTGCCGTCCTCAGGTGGGGACTGGGGAGCTCCTCACCATCCTGGATGTCCCGGTTCCTCACAGGAGTTTTGCTTTTGGACGTCCACAGTGTCTGAACATACATGAAAAACTAAGTGAGGCCACCTGAAATGTTAACTATATATTTAAAAGATGGATTATTGTTGCTCCTTACTGAACATGCTCTCACTCTTTGTGAAGGTCAGCAGCCCAGACGATCCTCCTCTGGTTTGGTCGCTGCAGATCTCATCAGCATCTTCTGATGGCCCAAAGCTTGGAGAGGCTCGGTCCAACATGGGATTCAAAAAACACAGAAGAGATCCACTGCGGTCAGGACAGGCCTAGATGATATGGAGAATATTTCTGCAGAGGGTTCTTTCCCTCCAACTAGGCCTGAAAACTAACTAACCAGAGGAACATCTAGAACTAGACCAAGTCACATCGGAAAGCCGTTTCTAACAGTCTGTGCTTCTCATAACTCAAATCCTCACATCAGTCCTGTCCTCTGCCTCTAACTGGTCTAAATCAATTAGTCCCACCAAGCGTCATCTCTCTACCTTCTCACCAACATCCCAGAGACCAGTTCAACTGATGATCACCACAAGCTGTGTCTCTGTTCCATTCTTTCCAGTTTTTCTCCTTTAGGGTTTAAGTTTGACCTCCTCCATTGTCCTCAGCAGCGATGTCCAGCTGTTTCGTTGAATTGGTTTGCCTCCTTGTGGTTGATCTTTTAACCAGGATTTAATTTCTGTCTTTTAGTGTTTTTTATTTATTTGTTTTTGTTGATTTGCCTCCATTCTGTGTTTTGTCTTGTCAAAACTGTTTGGGTTTCCTTCTGTTATCTAGCAGAATGTCCACATTAGATGTAGAGCATGTTAGACTATTTCTGCCTTAACCAGCTCTCATGTTTCACACCTTTTATTAGTTGTTATCATCTCCTCAGATGTCTGTGCTAACGGAAATTCTTAACATCTAAAACGTACATCAATATCTAGCAGCGGGGTAAGGAAAAGCCAGGGTGCAAGACGCTACCTAAGGCATCCCTAGACCTGCCAGACTCCTTAGCATCTAGAAAAATAATTCTAGCAACGGGGTAAAGAAAAGCCAGGGTGCAAGACTCTACTTAAGGCATCCCTAGACCTGCCAGACTCCTTAGCATCTAAAAAAATAAATCTAGCAGCGGGGTAAAGAAAAGCCAGGGTGCAAGACGCTACTTAAGGCATCCCTAGACCTGCCAGACTCCTTAGCATCTAAAAAAATAAATCTAGCAGCAGGGTAAAGAATAGCCAGGGTGCAAGACGCTACCTAAGGCATCCCTAGACCTGCCAGATATAAAAACGATCTATAAATGATATCTAGGTGTGACTGTTTCCAGTCCTTCAGCCTTCCCACCTCCAAAAGTCACCAAATCAGCAATAAAATATATAGTTGAAGGCGTTAAAGGAAGGTTCTTGAAATCCCTCTTCTCAAACATGCCTCTCGCCACAAGGCCTCTTCCCAAGGGGCTCCTCTTCCTCATCTTCGTCTCTTCTCCTTTTCCTAGAGGCACTGTCTTCTTGGCAGTCCGGGGAATCTTCATCGTCTTCTTCCTCAGAGCTTGTGGTGTCATATCCGGAGAACGCACTAGATACCTCAAGAAACTCACTAGAAAAAGACCTATAATCCTCAGCCTCATCCTCAGCCTCAAACTCATCCTCAGCCTTCTCGTCATCCTCAGCCTCCTCGTCATCCTCATCCTCAGCCTCATCAAGAGACTCACTAGAAAAATACCTATCATACTCATCCTCAGCCTCATCCTCGTCCTCAGCCTCATCAAGAGACTCACTAGAAAAATACCTATCATACTCATCCTCAGCCTCATCCTCATCCTCGTCCTCAGCCTCATCAAGAGACTCACTAGAAAAATACCTATCATACTCATCCTCAGCCTCATCAAGAGACTCACTAGAAAAATACCTATCATACTCATCCTCATCCTCGTCCTCAGCCTCATCAAGAGACTCACTAGAAAAATACCTATCATACTCATCCTCAGCCTCATCCTCAGCCTCATCCTCAACCTCGTCCTCAACCTCTACCTCCACAAAATCCTGTATCTCCACCTCCTCATTGTCCTCCACCACTACTGCTTCAGCCTCTACCTCCTCCTCCTCATCATCAGAAGAACCTTCCTCCACCTCCTCAATGTGTAACTGTTCTCTCAACCTCCTCATCCTCATCCTTCTCCTCAGTTCTCCCATGAGGTTATTAAAATTGAAATTAAAATTACCCAGTTCCTGAATCCAGAACGGGAGCTCCGGGTCAGGAAGGGCGGCGACTGGAACTGTGAGTGAAAGACATCATTAGACCAGGAACGTTAATAAAGGAACATTAAGTAAAAAATGAAATGCTTTATTTTAGGTTGCTGGATGTGCCTGTGTGAGTTTGTCAGGTTAAAGTAGATTTAATCAATAAGAACATTGATCTGTGAGCTAAAATAACCCAATAAAAAACATATTAGGAATGTTAGTGGTTTGGTTAGTTTTAAAATAAAAATGGACATCGTTGTAAAAGACACAATAATACAAAAATTAATACACACAGAAATATAAAAAAATATGTATATATGTGCGTATACGATTGTGTGCTCCTGTCTCAGTACATTTCCCTATCTACTGTTATTCATTTGTGGATTTCCACAGACAGACTCCTACCGTCTCTGTCTTGGGGCTCTGATTAGACTGCACCACAAGTGCATAGAATCTGCCAATCATGTACTATTGCTAGGTGAATTTAATAATTTAATGGCCAATCAGTGTCTCAGAATTTTATGGTCTTGGGGCTCTGAAAATACAGCCCTTTAACAGGCTTCTGCACCCAATGCGCAGGTGCAGACAATTAGAGGGACAATGGCGAACGTAATGAGCGAGATGCAGCTTCCACCAAATTCGGTGAGATCCTTATTTATCTACCCGTTTGCCAGAAGAACATCCCTGTTGTAGGGTATGAAAATTTCATGTCATGGTTATTGTGACTGTGACGAATCCAGCTCGTCACTTAAAACAACCTCTCTAACTTTGTGTGCCACACACACATTCCTGTTATACTGTGCTTTTGAGGACCAATCCGCTCGCGCTGAGCCCAGTAGCTCCATTAACTTAAAACACACAAGCTGTTCCTGGTTACCTGCTGGCGTATTGAGGGTGCACACTTAATATTTCAGTGGGGTTAGCTGTGTGTGTGTGTGGGGGGGGGGCTGTGTGTGTATGTACGTGTGTATGCTACGGGGACTTGTCATCTTCAGTCTGGCGGCGTCTTTGCTGGGTTCAAACCCGAGGCAACGCTCAGTAAGCGGTGAAAACGCTACAGTTGTTGGAATGCGGAAGTCGCGTCACCAACACTTGACTCGCTAAATGTTTGTCAGATTATATATTTTTTTATTTTATGTTTAAAAGTTTGGTGTAATTGAATAAGTCAATGAACCTGTGTAAAGGAATTAAGTTGTAAAAATTATTTGTTTTTGTACATCAATTGTTTGTGGAGGTAATATATGGACAAAACTGATTAATGAGAAGAAATCAGAAATAAGAGAGCCTGAGGTGAGGGGCTTAAACTATTTAATGAGGGCTGTGGGAAGAAGAGCGGCCATTTTTGTTTTCTGTTTCTTTGTTACATTGCTGGTAACTGGAGGGAGGCTGAGGCCCAGAGGATCTTGTATATGTTTAGTTTCTTTTGCACCCTGTTTTGAGTTTTTGAGCACAATAAATCACCAACACTGGTAACCCGACTGAGCCTGGATTCTTGGTGGTCAAAGAACCCCGTCACAGTGACCCAAATCATCACTGTTACTGTTATTATATAGTAAATTAAATCATTACTGTTAAATTGTATTTAATTTCCAATTGTTTATTTGAATTCTTATTCTGGATTAGTTAGAGACATACACTAGGCTATATCAGCCCCACCAAAAATATTTTTCACCAGCCGCCACTGCTGAGGAGGATTTTAATTACTTCACCATCACATTGAGGATATCTTTCAAATCACAAGACTGCCATTAAATTTTATTTTTTTTTAAATGTAAATGTTTATTATACTGTTTAGTAGGGTTTAGAATTTATTTTCAGAATATTATCAATTAATGAATGGTCCATTTATTTAGTTTATTTCTACCACACTTCCTGCAATGAGACTGAGCTCCCCCAGGTAGGGCTGGGTATTGTTCAAAATTTTCGGTGCCGGTACCAATAGCGATACCTTCACTTCAATACCGGTTCCGGAATGATACTTTTTTCGATACCAGTTTTATAATATCAATTCGAAGAAAAAGAAAATTACACAACATAATAGTACAAATCTTGAGTTTTATTTTAAGCTCTGATTTTTCCATTTACATTTTTCCTCTTACATATTTTTTTTTTTCAGTGAAGAAGAACAGTTGCAAACAAGTCAGTGTCTAATATTCACTGTTACATTGTGAGGACCTTTTTACTTAGCAGTTTTTCTTTAGAAAAATTAACATGTCTGCTTTCTCAGGAGACAAACGAGCCTGTTGAATGGGATCCTACTGATGGCACACCGCTGGTATGTGGGGGTCTGAGCAGCTCCGACAGAAATAATATTAGAAGGCAGGATGTTAATCTGGATGAACTGACTGCACTGATTTAGTTTTCAGGTGGATTTTCCCACTTAAAAACATAATAAAACTACTTTATTCCCACTGATCACAGCAAATATAGCTGCAAGGCAAATAAAGGATAGAGTAGCTCCGCCCAACGCGCGTCAGAGCTACTTTTCAACCGCGCAGTCAGAGCAGCAAAGCTGCTTCAGCCGCGCGTCAGAAGCTGGTACAAGCAGCAAAAAGGAAGCAGCAGACGCAATTTTGCTGCTCTTGCTGCGTCCGGTTTGAAAGCAGCATGATTCACTCCGCTCTGGCTTTGCTCTGCCCACGGGCTGCTGAGAGGAGGATGGTCGCGCTGGCTGCGGTCCGCTCTTCTTGCAGTCAAACACCGCGCAACTTTCTGCTCTTAAATTGTTTCCATGCACGATGTATTGCATTGCGTACAATTAGCATCAGTCTTAATAAAGTGAAGCCACACTTTTGACCTTGGGGGCGTTTTAAAGGGGTTCCATGACGCTCGCAACCAGTTCACAACAGATACACATGAACCCTGGCTGTAGGCGTGACCACGTATCTATTTTTCCTGGATGACGCAATCAGATTAAGTGTTACAGCCAATCACCGAAACTTGGTACCGAAAGACGAGGCATGTTTCAATACTCTGTAGAACCGAAGCATTTCGGTCGGTACCATAAAAGAACTGATGTTCGGTACCCAGCCCTACCCCTAGGAAGCACCCACCCCCCTTTGGTAACTACTGACCTAGACTATGCATCTAGATTAGTTCAGATTGAAGGACACTTTAAACTCATACTACCAAATTAGAAATTGTTTTGATCCATTAAATATATTTCTTTATCAGAAAAAAAAGCTTAATAGGGTGATTTAGTAATATAATCATAAATCTTTGAAGTTTATTTACTATAAGTAGAAAATTATCCTAATTAAAAGAAATAAAGGTTTAAAAACATCAGGCTTTAAATTTCAGATGTAAAATGATCAGAATCAGAACCTCAGCTTATCAGACCCGTTCCTCAGTGCATCCTTAATTAACAAACATAGGAAGCCCAGAGCAGAAATGGACATTAGCAAACTTTATGCCAAACTATTCAGATTCAATTCTTTTCTACAAATCTAAGAAAGGGGATCCTATACAGAACTTTTAATTGTTTAGAAGAAACCATCCAGCGTTAAATGTTTTGAAGATCTAGAAAATGATGAAGTCATCTGTAAACAAGCTGTATTATTTCTGGTGAAAGATAAGATTAAATTATTTACATTCACCTGAAGATCAAAACAAGGGCTGCAGAAACACGTTTAAATAATATATTGAATCAAACATTTATTCTTTACGCTTTCCTCACAATGACAGCACTTATAATAAACTCAGCCAAGTTCTAAACATTTTACTGCACAAAAATGTAAAGGATCTGATTTTTAGTCAAGTGCAAACATTAAAGTGTTTTAGGAAACAAAACAAAAAAAAATGATCATGTTTAGGGTTTTATTAATATTACAAGAAATACGATGCCTTTCAAAATAATTTTAAAAGCTAAAGTTGCTTATTGTTGTATTAAGGAGACCATACTTGTTCTTCGAGTCCTTCTCTGACAGAAGGGGCCAGGCGCCAACTTGTTTTGCAAGAATTTGATACCAAACTCACCAAAAATGATCCTCTGAATCCAGAAACTTTTAAAATCACAAATTTTTAACACCTTTGACCTTCCATTAAAGTCGAAAATGTATGCCACCTTAAAACCCTGTTTAATGCATTCTACTAAGGTAACCATGGAGACCAATATGTTTACCACTGCATGTTTTAAAAAAAGAACTTCCTTTTCAAGTTCAAATATATTTAAAAAAAAAAACGTTTTATTCTAAAACTGTTTTGTATTTTTTCAACCATTTCCACAATAAATTCATCAAAGATTATTCTCACAAACCAAAAGGTGTTTTTGTTTTATATCATTACATTTCTGTTATCATTCCTCGCATTTCCAACCAATAAAAATCAATTTAAATAAAAAAAACTGGTTAGAAACCTAACATTTCCTAAACACATTAACTAAATTAAACAACTTGAGAATCTTTATCTTTTATTTCCCAGTTGTTTATCAGGAGAAATTCAGTCAACTTCCAAAACACTCAAAATGGTATATATTTTTAACAAATACAAAAAAATAAACAGTTTAGCTTGATAATATATTGTGCTAAATTTCCTTCAACTGTCTTTTTATATTTATTTATTGTAATTTCACCAACATTTTCATATAGAGCAAACTTATTTTCAGGGCATTTTTTAAAAATCATAGACCTAGCACATCTAGTTTGCAAACATTTCACCTCAAATTCAACAAAGGTGTTTTTCTTAAACACAAATATATTTTTTAAATCACTAAATCACTGTTAACATTCCTGACAAAAACACAAAACACTTTTAATCTCTGAGATGTCAAAGATGCTAGATGCTAAGCTAGCTGTCACAACTTCCATGAAAAAACTTAAAACTAATAATTTTTCACATAACATTTTTGTTTTAAATTAAAATAGTAAAAGAGTGACATAAACCTTTCAGATGATCCAGGAACCAGTTGTCCAGCGGTGCGAAGCCCACCTTTAGCAGGTTAGCAAACCACAGAAAGCAGCAACTTCAATCTCCAAGGTTCAGGTTAGAAATGAGCCTTAAAGATGGCTGGTGCTCCGTTTCCATGGCAGCGGGCGAGCATGCGCACGCACGCGTGCGTGAGATCAATTAGTAAAGCTTGCTAACTGCACCAGCTAATTAGCATCAAACAAAGCACGTTTTTCTGCAGTAATATATTTTTATCCTCACCCAAAGGTGAGTTCAGTCAAAGTTTGCATTTAATGAGGCAAAGGAGCGAGTTCTAAAGCTCACTTGCCGCTTACTAAGGTTTTCTACCATAGTTTGAAATATTGTGCAATAAATCTGAATCTGAATTTGGAAAGAAATTTCAATCCAAAGCTGCTTTTTTCTGATCTCGATTCTGATTTGCATCCATGTAGACAACCATTCAGATTTTTGGAGTAAAATAATCTCCATTGTATCAAGTACTCAATAGTAGTACTTGATACTATTAAAAACTTAATCAACTACAATTAAAAGTTACTCGTTTAAACATTTACTCAAGTTGAAGTATTGAAGTATTCAATTTAGAAAATATTCCAACACATTCTCCATCCCAACTCGTCACATTTGGACGCTTGGTCAGGCCCCCTCTGCGTCACATAATGACACACCGGGTATCCCTTTCAATATTTGACACGCAGGGTTCTCCACTTGAGTGTTATAGCCTATATGGCACCAGGAGGATGGTCCATTATCATTTTTTGAAAGGTATAAAAGAATGTATCCCCAAATTAAATCAAATTAAATATGAAAATGCTGTTTTCCGAATTTATCTATTGTAACCCTGTTAATTTAACCCCTTAATTACCTCAATGTAATGCATTTCCTGCTGACATTAGGAAATCAAGTGCAACTCCGATTTTCACCACTGGGTCGCAGCATATAGAAACGAGGTAAATCTTCCATAAAAAGCGATTTAAGCATAAAAAGGATTCAGAATATATTTCATAGCTTATTTGCAGATACACCAGGCTGGTGAATGTTGTTGAACTCCGTTGGAAATTGATATGAATCTCAATCGAGTTGTCTCGGTAAGTGTTAGCTACCATTTTGTGTATTTAGCACATGATGTAGTTATTGAAACACGATATAAAAGGGTGTTAAATGATATCTAAGCCTTAATTTTTTACAAACCAGTCAGGATGACTTTTAAAATTAGCTGTGATAGCTGTTCACGGTGTGTAAAATGTTTTACTCACTGTATTGTGTTCTCTAAAACAGCGGTCCCCAACTTTTTTTGCACCACGGATTGCTATATGTCAGACAATATTTTCGCAGACCCCGCCCCCGGGATTTATACTCTTTGTAAATACGATCAAGTAAAATGATACGACTGGCATACTGTAACATCAAATACAAACAGCGTAAAAATAAAACAAGCCAGTCCCATCGAGGCGTACTCTGAGACAATGACACACGAAGTGTGCTCCTGATGTCCAGTCTGCTCCATAGCTTTGTTTTGGTCGCTGTAACCGCAGAAAATCCCGCTTCACAAAGATAGGATGTTATAGATAGGATGAGTCTTAACCTGTGTCAAGAGGCATAGATGCACCGACTGATGTTATTGGGAAAGAATACCGCAATTTTTTAGATTTTTCAAAATAAAACATCACTCAGACTCTGATCGTCGATAAATTATTCTGTGCGGCCCGGTACCAAATGACCGACGGACCGGTACCGGTCCACGGCCCGATGGTTGGGGACCGCTCCTCTAAAAGACGTCCATTAGCCACAAATTACTGGCTGTTTGCTTTTCTATGTATAACTGGGTTGTTGGCTTTGTTTTATGCTGTTTATTCCAAATGTGATGGTACCAGAAGCCAATTGCACTATTTTTTTTCATTTAAACTGGATTTTGGAGAAAGTTGGTTTCAAATCTATATTCCCAATCTAAGTTAATGTATTCTGCTGCATTTTCTGTATACTATATATTTAAGTTAAAAAGAATGGACTAAAAGGCATTAGTAAAAATTAAACATGGACATTAGTGAATAATATTAATCTTTAATTTCTGTGCATCTTGTGTAGACTGTTTTTTTTTTATTAAGGTTCCTTTTTAATTCGGATCCCTGGAGGTCATTTCTTCATCTCATCAGCGCACTTGGTCGCCCGGGTGCCTGGCTCCTTGGTCCACCTCCTCTACTTAGCAGCACCACAGAGGCTCCTATGAGAATCCTTGGGCTGGAGTATTAAGGGGTGGTAGGACAACTTTAATTTTGAGTGCGCTCAAGGGTAGTCTTTATTTTGGACATTGGACCAAGTTTATTTAATTTTCCCCTGAGATCTAAGAGGTACATTGTATTATTTTTTTTTTTATTCCCCTGTCCTTTTTGTGATTTATATTGTTCATAATCAATATTCTAATACAAATTTAAACTTAACTTGTTTGGTGTTTTATTGGGGTGGAAACTATATTTGCCTTTGCCTCTTAGTGTTTTATAAGCAGTGCAACTACTGTAGAGGGTTGCACTATGAAAGAAAATATATTATTAATGTATAAGCATAGTTTTGTATACATTCTGTGTATACCTAATGTTGATAAAGTTTGTCTAAGTCTTAGTCTAGTCTAATTCCGTGATTTTACCTTCCACTTTGTATTAATCTTATTTTTTCTTTTTGTTGTTTTAATAAAAACCTAGTTTTATATGGAAGAAATGAATGTTCAAGTAGGTATTCAAAAAGTATTAGTTTTCAAAAATTCAAATAAAATGTCTTAATATCAGTACTTTTCTGTATAATTTTCATTGTAATTTTAAAGAACCTTATAACTTTCAGAATCCACCTGATGTATTGATGCGTAGAACCACCTGCTACAGATTCAACCCCACCTTGAAAGAACTTCAGCATAAAAATGACACAAAAAATAAAGACAGCTCTTTTGGTTTCTTATTTAAAAACAAACCAAAAAGAAAACAGGATTTTCTTGATTCTCCTCAAACTTTCACTATTGAAAAAGGTTAAATGTTGAATCTATTACCAGAAACAAACTACAGCTCTCATTTGAGAACTCATCTGAACAACTTGGCCACATTGGCAACAACTAACGCCTTAATAAAATGAATAAACTACAAATATCATCTGCCCAGAGTTTCTCACATTGTTATAATGTCATGCTAATCTTTAAAACAGTGGTGTGTCCAAATTCATTCTTAAGGGCTGCTATCTGCCATGTTAAAATTGCATTTCAAGAAAGAAAAACAGCAACAGTGGATTACAAAGCTAAGCTGAGCCAAAGGGAACAAGTAACTTGCAGCTTCCTTGAAATGGAGTGGAGTAGACTTTGAAATTTAGTGGAGTGAGTTATATGTCCCCCCCCTAAAAAAATACTCAAGTAAATATATTCAAAAACGTACTTAAGTACAGCAAGCAAGTAAATGTACTTTGTTACTTTCCACCACTGGATATAACATGATCTGGATTAATTCAGTAATTCATTAGCATCTCTGCATATAAAGCATTAAAGCTGAAGCTTTGCTTTGTCTGCTGTGATGTACGCTGGAAGACCCGTTCTTCATGTATGGGGTGCTGCAGCATCATATATTGATGGTCTTTTCTCTGACTAAGTCACATGTGGACTTGCTCTTGAAGACTGAGTGTCTGGATTTTATTTGAAGTCTAAAGCTTTAGAAATAATTCAATTCAATTCAGTTTATTTATATAGCGCCAAATTCACAACACATGTCATCTCAAGGCACTTTACAGTTCAACCAGATCATACAGTCAAATTGATACAAAGTTTTCTATCTAAGGAAAACCAGTTGATTGCATTGACTCATTGACTCAAATACAATCCCTCACACTAAGCATGCTTGTAGCGACAGTGGAGAGGAAAAACTCCCTTTTAACAGGAAGAAACCTCCAGCAGAACCAGGCTCAGTGTGAGCGGCCATCTGCCGAGGCCGACTGGGGTTCAAGGAGACAGAAGCAGAGATACAAAAAGCAGCTGTAAAAGGCGGCCCCGTCCAGGAAACACACAGCCAGGCAGACGAGCTCCAAGCCAGCTCCCATGCCAGAGGACGAAGAGAGCAGTTTCTTTCCAGGATGACGTCACAGCCAAACAGGAACAGACGAGGCAAAGCTACTCTGAGGAAAAGCAGAGAGAGCAGAAGGTTAGAGATTGAACTAACAGATTCTGGAGAATAGGAGAACAGAGAGAGAATGAAGCAGAATGATGAAATGGGGGTCCCTATGTCCTCCAAAAGTCTAAGCCTATAGCAGCATAACTATAGAGATAGCTCAGGATAACCTGAGCCACCCTAAGCTTTATCAAAAAGGAAAGTTTTAAGTCTAGCCTTAAAAGTAGACAGGCTGTCTGCCTCACGGACTAAAACTGGTAGTTGGTTCCACAGGAGAGGAGCCTGATAACTAAAAGATCTGCCTCCCATTCTACTTTTAGAAATTCTAGGAACCACTAGTAAACCTGCAGATTGAGAGCGAAGTGCTCTGTTAGGAACATAAAGAACAATCAGTTCTCTGATATAAGATGAAGCTTGGCCATTTAAGGCTTTACATGTGAGAAGGAGGATTTTAAATTCTATTCTTGATTTAACAGGAAGCCAATGAAGAGAAGCCAGGATAGGAGAGATGTGATCTCTCTTTTTAATTTTCATCAGAACTCCAGCTGCAGCATTTTGGATCAGCTGAAGGCTTTTAACTACAGTTTGTGGACTTCCTGATAGTAAAGAATTACAATAGTCCAGCCTTGAAGTAACAAATACATGGACTAGTTTCTCAGCATCACCCCTGGACAGGAGATTTCTAATTTTTGCAATTTTCCTCAGATGAAAGAAGGAAATTCTAGAAACCTCTTTGATATGGGATTTAAATGACAGGTCCTGATCAAAAATAACACCAAGATGTTTTACTTTATTATCTGAAATCAGTTTAACCCCATCCAAATGAAGTGACTGGCTAATCAGCTTCTTTTTCAGAGACTCTGGTCCAAAGACTATGACTTCTGTTTTGTCTGCATTCAGAAGCAGAAAGTTAAGAGTCATCCAGGTTTTTATGTCTTCAAGACATGCCTGTAATCTATGTAATGGGTTAGCTTCATCTGGATTTATAGACAGATATAGCTGGGGATCATCAGCATAACAGTGAAAATTAATCCCATGCTGTCTAATAACTACCAATTGGGAGCATGTATAAAGTAAAGAGAATTAGTCCTAGCACTGATCCCTGTGGTACTCCACAGGTAACCTTTGAGCGTGTTGAAGATCTATCATTAACATAAACAAACTGAATTCGATCAGATAGATAAGATTTAAACCAGTCTAGTGCTGTTCCTTTAATTCCAACAAAATATTCAAGTCTTTCTAAAAGAATATTATGGTCAACTGTATCAAATGCCGCACTAAGATCCAACAGGACGAGCACAGATACAAGTCCATTATCTGAGGCCATGAGAATATCATTAGTGACTTTCACCAGAGCTGTTTCAATGCTATGATGAGCTCTAAAGCCAGACTGAAACTCTTCAAAAAGTTCATTATGGTGTAAGTGATTGCAAACTTGTTTGGCAACTACTTTCTCAAGAATTTTGGATAAGAAAGGAAGATTGGATATAGGTCTATAATTAACCAAGTCATCTGGGTCAAGAGACGGTTTCTTAAGCGGAGGTTTAATTACAGCAACCTTAAAAGCTTTAGGTACATATCCCTGTAACAGAGATAGATTAATCACATCTAAAATGGAGGAGGAGATCAAAGGGAATACCTCCTTAAATAACCTGGTTGGAACTGGATCTAACATACAAGTTGAAGGCTTAGATGAAGACAATAATTTTGCTAATTCAGAAAGTTCAACTGGATCAAAGCAGTCTAAACCCGGTTCAGATTCCATGACTACCTCAGGTACAATCGCGGATAGAGGAGTGCTTATGATCTTATTTTTAATAAGATCAATCTTATTTATAAAGAATCCCATAAAATCATTGCTGCTAAGAGCAGGTGGAATGGACGGTTCAACAGAGCTATGGCTCTGGGTGAGTTTGGCAACTGTATTAAAAAGAAATCTAGGATTATTCTTATTCTGCTCTATTAATGAGGAGAAGTATGCTGCTCTTGCTTTACAAAGGGTCCTCTTATACAGCAGTAAACCATTTTTCCAGACTAGGAAGGACTCCCGCAGGCCTGTGGAGCGATATTTTCTCTCCAGTTTCCTAGCATTTTGCTTCAAAGTACGCAGCTCTGCATTAAACCAAGGAGCAAGCTTTCTATTTTTAACGGTTTTCATTTTCAAGGGAGCTGCATTGTCTAAGGCAGTACGCAGAGAACTAGCAACCCCATCAACAAAATCATCAACCTGTGAATGGGAATAAGCTATGCTTTTGCACTCTGCAGCACTGCTCAGCGACACAGAGGAGAGAGAAAGTGAAGCAGATTCTTTAAAATTTATAACTGCACTATCTGATAAAGATCTACTAAAATTGAACCTTCTTTTGGGGGAGGAGAACTCTGTTAAAGTAATCCTGAAGGTTATTAGAAAGTGGTCAGAGAGGACAGGGTTGTGAGGAAATACTGTTATTTCTTCACATTCTATGCCGTATGTACATACGTACAAGATCCAAAGTATGAAGATGAGAATATGTGGGACTATTCACATTTTGAGCAAAGCCAATAGTGTCTAAGATAGCATTAAAGGCTGCTCTTAAGCTATCACCTTCAATGTCAGCATGGATGTTAAAATCTCCCACTATGATGACCCTGTCAGTATTTAATACCAAATCAGAAAGGAACTCTGAAAACTCATCTAAAAATTCAGAGTAAGGACCTGGCGGACGATACAAAGTTACAAAAAGAAGAGGTTTGCTTGCCTTGAAATTTGGATGATAGAAATTAAGGGTTAAATGTTCAAAATAGTTGTAGGTATTAACTGTTTTGGGAGTAATCAGTAAGTCAGACTGGAAGATTGTTGCTACTCCTTGCTACTTCAGAAAAAGATGTTGAAATGTCTTAAAGGTCGGACACAGGCGAGAGCGTATCAGGAGATGGAGACCAACAAGACCTCCCTCATCCTTGGCCCTATCTCAGAGAATTTTTAGAAATAGTCGAAAAATGTATCTTTAATATTCATATAGCGGCATCTGGCTGTTTTTTTTTTAAAGGTTACTTTATTCTTTTATACTTTAAGTAGTTTTTGGAGCACATACTTTTTCACTTTTACTTGAGTAAAGAGGTCAAGTTGATACTTCAACTTTTACCAGTGTTTTTAAACTGCAGTATCTATACTTCTACTTAAGTAACAAATGTGGGTACTTTTGACACCACTGTTTATACCCATGTGGAAAAAAACAAATTTTTGTCATGAAACAGGGCATATGGTAGGGTGACCATATTTTCATTTGGGAAAATCAGGACACCTTGGAGCAATTCTGTAAAGTGTTTTAACAATATAAAACTGG
Organism: Cyprinodon diabolis; assembly: GCA_030533445.1. NCBI lineage: Eukaryota > Metazoa > Chordata > Actinopteri > Cyprinodontiformes > Cyprinodontidae > Cyprinodon > Cyprinodon diabolis. Next base: position 29,830,131 of record CM060076.1, read on the forward strand.
AGAATTAATAACCAATATGCAGCTATGGACATTTTTACAGGAATGGATATTTGAAAATAGGAGCAACATTTGAGATGTGCAGAATGACAGCAGCATGTTATTTAAATGACTAAGGTTTCTATCATTACATTTGATTTTATTTGTTCCTGCTTCCGGTGGTTGGAACTTTTATTCCACTCTGGATTCTTGTGAGTGTAGTCTTTGTTCACTTTAACTTTTTTTAAAATAAATAAATAAACAAACAGTTTTGAAAACCTCGGTATTCATTCTTTTCCTGCTTTGTGTGTCAACTTTCACAGTTGCTAAGCAACAGAGAATAACAGGGTGGACCTGTTCGAATCTACAGCCAAAACTCTTCCTGTCTCCTTATTTTCAAGGACTTCGAAGGATCCAGTCTAGGTAGACCGCGTGCTTGGAGGATGCAGCCCAGGTTTTTGAACAGAGCCTCTGATTAAGAACAGGGCTGCCCGCACTGACAGGGATTACGTCACACGCAGCGTCGTGCGCAGTGCTCTAGTGCCTGTAAATTTAATGGTCCAATTAAGGTGATTTAAAAAATCAGGACATTTCCTCACTAGACTGTAGACTGACGTGGCGTGCGTCACTCAGAGTGTCCCTGGTGATGCAGCCCCGGAGGACCCGAAGGAAGCCGATCCTGGACAGGGTTACAGATCAGGCAGGAACAGACAGGTGACAGAATCCAGATCAGGCAGGAACAGACAGGTGACAGAATCCAGATCAAGCAGGGACAGACAGGTGACAGAATCCAGATCAGGCAGGAACAGTCAGGTGACAGAATCCAGATCAGGCAGGGACAGACAGGTGACAGAATCCAGATCAGGCAGAAACAAACAGGTGACAGAATCCAGATCAGGCAAGGACAGACAGGTGACAGGATCCAGGACAGACAGGTGACAGGATCCAGATCAGGCAGGAACAGACAGGTGACAGGATCCAGATCAGGTAGACAGGATCAGGTGCAGACATGTGAAACCAGAACTTGATGCAGGACCTTTAAACTGGTCTCCACCTTGGAGCCAGGCTTACTGGAATAAAAACCGATCCTCCCCGGGTAAAGAGCCAAAAACCCAGAGGACTCAGCAAGGGAGGAACAGCGGACTAGCAGGAGACGAGACAGACACAAAACCCTCTTTCCACTGGCCGCCAGTATCCAGGACATTAACCGTGACATCAACTCAACAGACAGGCTAAACGGAAAAGAAATAATGATCTGGCCCCGAATGCTCAGGCTGAGCAGAATATAAACCAAAGGAAACAGGTGGGAGGAATAAATAATAATAGCGGCAGGGAGGGAAAACAGCAGGTGAAAGAAATAACCAATTAAGAAAACAACACCAAAAAAACAACAAAAATATACAATTGTGGGTTGAATTGAGTACAAAATCCTGACAAATCCTGTCTGCCAATGCTTTACAGCTCATCCTGCTGTTGACTCTTGTTTTGTGTCCTTTTTAAAAAAATTATGATTTAAGGGCTTCAGTATTACATGCAACCACAACAGCCTGGTGCCGCCTGTGACCACCATGCTGTTCACCAGAAAGGTCTGTGTAGGGAAAAGGGCCCCATCCCTTCATTACTAGTTCTGCAAATTCTCCAAACAAAATTGGAAGAGTTAATTTAACTCTTAAGGAGTTAAATGTATCTTGTTACAGTCTCTTATTTGATTCATGTTAGTTTGAGGTAAAATAACATTTCTGAAAGTGTTACACAGTTAAGACTTGGAGAGCATTGGAATACCACTCAGAGTTGACTTTAGCTAACACTAGTATACAGTGTCAAGAGTTTACACCACACCAGTGTTTAAACTTATCAGGATTTATGGACAAATATAGCTGAGTATCATCAGTATGCAGTGGTAATTAATCCCCTGCTGTGTAATATGCTGCATTCAGAGTTCTGATGAAAATTAAAAAGAGAGATCATATCTCTCCTATCCTAGCTTCTCTTCATGGGCTTCCTGTTAAATCCAGAATATAATTTAAAATCCTACTTCTTGCACATAAAGCCTTAAATGGCCAAGCTCCATCTTATATCAGAGATCTGATTGTTCCTTATGTTCCTAACAGAGCACTTCACTCTCAATCTGCAGGTTTACTAGTGGTTCCTAGAATTTCTAAAAATAGAATGGGAGGCAGATCTTTTAGTTATCAGGCTCCTCTGCTGTGGAACCAACTACCAGTTTTAGTACGTGAGGCAGACACCCTGTCTGCCTTTAAGTCAGAGACACAACTCACTGAGACAAATACAATTACAGACTTTCATTTGTTTCTTTTAGCTTTTATTAAATCATGGTAACAATCTTGGAACAGGCTGGACTGTGAACTGAAATGTGCATTGCAGGCGTAGTCTACAATACTACTGTAGATGTGTGACGAGACAGCACTGCTGCATCCCAGGATCCACCATCCATTAGCTCTGAGTGCGTTTGTTGTCATTCCACGTCCTTGGTGTTGGATCTTTTCGTGGTGGTGCTTGATGAGTAAGGACGATATGTGGCTTTTCTGTGGAAAATTGCTGGATGATTTATGTGTGGGTGTAGTGCAGCTTGACCTAGACGTCCTCCAACCCTGAGGATCCCTTTTTCGTCCAGGAAGGGGCTTAACTTCTGTAGCTTACTTTCTTTGGTCTTGACAATTTCCTGCTTTTGCTTGAGTCTTTTGATCTCAGCTGGGAATGCTTCCTTTTGAGCTAGCTTAATGATGGCAAGCTCTGCTTCTTTCCATTCCTCGATGCTTGTACTTTCATTGGTGCGTTGCTTCAGACCTTTGTGTTCTTTGGCCATTCGCTGTAATCTTGCAACTGCCTTTACAGCTCTTGTCCAGTCTGAAAACTTCTTCAGGTGGTCTAATAAAGATCTCTCTTCCTTTGTCTCAGTATTGCACACAAGAGCCTTACGAAGTTCGGGATCATCTTCGTGGGCTTCTCCCACCTTGCATTCTCTCTGCAGTGGACCTATTTGCCAAATAAACTTAGGGCCGGTATACCAGTTTGAGAACTTTAGTTGGTGTGCAGTCAAACCTCGAGAGGCATGATCTGCAGGGTTGTCCTCAGAAGCAACATAGGACCACTGTTCAGGCTTTGTACTTGACTTGACTCTTTCGATACGGTTGGCGACAAAGACTTGAAATCTTCTAGCATCGTTGTTTATGTAGCCAAGAACAACTCTGGAATCTGTCCAGAAGAACTCTTGTAGATCTTGGATTTCGAGCTCATTCCGGAGCATATCGCTGGTTCGAACTGCAACAACTGCTGCAGCGAGTTCAAGTCTGGTTATTGTTGTGACTTTTGTTGGAGTAAGTCTTGCCTTTCCCATTACGAGACAGCAGTGGACTTCATCAGATTCATTGATGGATCGCAGGTAGCTACATTCGCCGTATCCTGAGACGCTTGCATCTGCGAAATGGTGAAGTTCGTAGCTTTTGACGTTGCCGAAATCTGAAGGTAAGTAGCATCTCCTGATGTGTGTCTCAGACAGATTGGGTAGGTCTCTGAGCCATGACTCCCATTGAGGTCTTAGGGCTTCTGATAGTTCTTCATCCCAGTCGACTTTGTCTCGGCACATCTGCTGGAGAACTTGCTTCCCAACGAGGACGAAGGGTGCCACGAACCCCAGGGGGTCATATATGGAGGCTACGGTTGAGAGCAGACCTCTTCTTGTCAGTGGATGGGGCTTTACTTGGACTCTGAACTGGAAAGTGTGTGATGTAACGCACCACTCTAGTCCAAGAGCTCTCTCCACATGTAGTACTCCGAAGTCCATGTCTTGTTCTTTGACTGCAGCACATTCTTCTTCTGGGATGCTCACCATGACGTTCTTGCTGTTTGTAACAAACTTGTGTAGTCTCAACTTCCCAGTGCTGCAAAGTTCTCTTGATTCTTTGGCAAGTTGTATGGCTTTATCTTCATTTTCCACACTAGTCAGACGTCGTCCACATAGAAATCTCGTTGGATAAAGCGTTTAGTTTCTTCACTGAACTGACCTTTTCCTTGTGCTGCCAGATGTTTGAGGCCGAAGTTGGCACAGCCAGGGGACGATGCTGCCCCAAACAGGTGGACTTTCATTCTGTAGACTGATGGTACTGTATCCATGCAGCCATTCTCCCACCATAAGAAGCGTAGATAGTCTTGATCATCCTTTCTTACTTGAAACTGGTGGAACATTCTTTTGACATCACACATGACTGCAACAGGGCCCTTTCGGAAGCGGCACAGGACACCAACCAGTACGTTTGTCAGGTCAGGACCAGTGAGGAGATGGTCATTAAGGGATGTATGTCGGAACCGGGCAGAACAGTCAAATACGACACGAATTTTTCCTGGTTTCTGCGGATGATACACTCCGTGATGAGGGATGTACCAAGCTAGGCTGTTGTTGATTTCTTCCTCAGGGACTCTTTCTGCATCACCACGAGAGATGATGTCTTCCATAAAGGTACAGTAATCCTTGTAGTAGTTTTCATCTTTCTTTAGTCATCTTTCAAGACAGTTCAGGCGGTGTATTGCACTTATCTTGTTGTTAGGTAGCTCTGGTCATTCCATTTTGAATGGTAGGGGCATCTCGTAGTGACCGTTCTCCTTTTGTGTGATATTCTCTTTCAGCTTTGACAGGAACTTCAGATCGTCTTGTGAGATGGGATTATCTTCCTTGGCTCTTTCTGAGAAGTCAGACTCGAGGAGCTTAATGATTTCTGAAGTGGTCACTTCTTTCACCTTGAATCTGTTTATATAGTGTACTTCCGTTCGGAGGTTGATAGAAGACTCAACATCTGGTGTCACTTGTCTCACTTCTATACAATGACTTGTTCCGATGGCATCTCCATAGTCTACACAGGGACTTCCACACCCCACGATGCTCCATCCAAGGTCTGTGCGTTGTGCGTAGGGCTGGTTTGTTTTGCCAGATACAACTTCTCTTGGTAGAAGTGCTTGTGAGCAGTTGTACCTGATGAGCAGGCCTACTTCACATTCCAGTAGAGTGAGATCTTTTCCTGAAGGTGCTCCAGGTGGGACCAAGCTTTTGCCTTTTCGTTTGTAGGTATGTGAGCTCTGTTGGCTGGAATGAACTCCCTTGTATAGGCTGGTGGTAGGGAGATCTTCTTTCGTGAGTAGAAGCCACGGACTTGTAGATTGTTCACTCTTTGGGAGTTTACTGTTGAGGTTGCAGTCATCGTAGTGAGCTTGAGCTTAATTTGGTCTTTGTTGGCTTTCAGCTTGTCAGCTACTTCACTTAGAATAAAGGTTGAGTCGCTTTGAGAGTCCAGTAGCGCATACACAAGGACCTCTTCTTCTGGGCAGGTTGTAGATGAGAGTCAGACAGGAAGTATTGCAGAGGTATGTGTGCCAGCCTCACCAGAGATCGTTCTGTATGCAGTAGCAGCTGTGCTTGTTTCTTCAGGAGGCGACAATTCAGCTTCCTGTTGGCTTTGACTTTGCCTTTCCTTAGCTTGTGTTAGTTTCTTGTCACCTTTGGCACTATCCACGTGCAGGCAGGTAGGGTGCTGCTTGTGGCACACATCACACTCACTTCTAAAATACATTTCTTTGAGTGGTGGCCAGGCTTGAGACAACCAAAGCACAGCTTGTTTTCTTTAACAAAGGTTGTTCGCTCTTGAACTTCCTCCTTCATGAACTTTCTGCATTTGAGCAAGGTGTGTCCATGCTTCTTGCAGAAGACACATGTCATGACCTCTTTTTCGTCTGAGCTTGTAGCCAGTTCCTTTGCTCCCATGGTCCTGTTCCTTTTGCCTCTTGGGCTCTCTGCTTCGCCTTGCTTGAGTAACTGCAGAGAGGTGATGGGGTGACAGGCGATCTTTGCTTCTTTGATTAGAAATGCAGCAAACTGGCTGAAGGTGGGGAACCGGCCGTTCTGTTCTTCTATTTCAGTAGACTTCCGATTCCACCTGGCCGTTAACCAGTCTGGTAGCTTGGAGAGAATCTTACTGTTTTCGTTGCAGTCATTCAAGTTTTCCAGAGCCTTTATGTGAGTCATAGCAGCCTCACAACTGCGGAGAAAATCTGTAAACCTTCTGAGCTCGAGGCAATCCTTAGGTCCCATTTTGGGCCATGTGTGGAGCTTGTCTCTAAACGACTGTGCGATTGTGAATGGGTTTCCATATCTCTCGTCCAAGAGCTCCCACGCCGCAACATAGGCAGACGCTGTGCTGAGTAGGAAATAGCCATTGATCGCTTTCTTTGCATCTCCATCCACATACCTGCGGAGGTAGTAGATCTTCTCATTTTCCTGGATGTTCTTCTGGTCGATCAGCGTTTTAAATGACAGTCTCCAGTCACTGTACATCAATGGATCCCCACTGAATACTGGTTCGGGGATTGGGATTCTGTTGGTACTCACAGCATCTGCTAGCACCTTGATGAGCTCTGCTGTACTTTCATTTGGGGAGGTGATCACAGTCCTTGGTGCAGAGAACACATACGTGGATGGAGGCACTTGCTTGACTGTTCTCAATTCACTCTTCAGTATGATATCTTTCTTCTCTTCTTCTGTGACCTCCACTTGGTCATACACATGTATTCTCGCTTGTGCTGCATTTAGGCCTTTCATTGTCTCCAAATGCTGTACCTTTCTTTGCCTCTCATCCAGAGTCCTTTGGAGAGCTGTGTGTTCCGCTTCTAGTTGAGCCTTGATTTTAGCTTCCTCCTCTTCTCTCTGGATTCTTCTTTTTAGATTTTCTGCTTCTCGTTCCATTCTCCATTTCAACTCTTCTGCTTCTTGTTCCATTCTTATTTTCAACTCCTCTGCTTCTCTTTCCAAATGACGCTTTACAGCTGCTGCCTCTTGTTCAGCTATTCTCTTCTGAGCTTCTTCTTTCAGTCGCTGTATTTCCCGTTGTTCTCTTTCTTGTTTCTTGTGACACCTTGAGAACGGCTTGGCTTGCAGCGGCATCAGCAGCAGCGTCTTGTTGTCTTTCAGTGGACCCATTTGTGTGTAGCGAGGTCCTCTTCGAGTCTGAGATGAGAGAACTGATACTAGAGTTGAACAGAGAACCTGCTTCAGGCCAGTCATCTTCTTCATCAGGTGTAAGCCCACCCAGTCGTCTTGAGGCTCTGTCTATGATGAACTGAGATACATGGACACACAGATCAACTTTCCGACGTGTTTCCTGATCTGGAGTTTCGATTGTCCGAAGTTCATTATAAACACACTGGACATCTGCAGAGAGACCATGAACATCATCGATGACATGGCTGAGCATATCATTGGATACTCTAACTGTTGCTTCTGATAATGTTTTCTTGGAGTATTTAACGTGATTTCTCCATCTAGCATACATATATCTGAACTTGTCTTGAAGACCTTTAATTTTTTTCTCCTGCATTCCTCTACCCTTCTCTGTCAGAGTTCTGGATCTTTCACTTCTTCTTACTGTCTGTTCTTCAGCAGTATCACCGACTTGAATCTTTTCAGGCTGCTTTCCGGAATCTTCTTTGTCAGGAGTTTTATCCCTAACCTGACCAGTAACCTGCTCTTCTACTTGATCAGTAAGCTCTCCTTGTCTTGACATGTTGTACACTTGTAAATGTAAACTGAATATGTAAATCTAATAAATCTGTAAGTCTATTTATACTATGGCTGCTTGCTGTGTGATTATTTATAATTTTTAGAATTGTTTTTCTAAAATAACCTATACTTATGTAGATTAAACCCCTTATTAATTGAAATGCCTCAAATAAGATTTAACGATAAAATTATACTTTAAACCTCAAAGCACACTTATTTCAATACTTGCAAAAAGGGAATTAAGTCAGACCTTGTTATCTTGGAAATCCCACCATATATAGGTTACAGTCAATGAAATACTTAAAAACATTGCAAAACATGTGATATGTGGGTGCTTATTATTATTATTACTCTCTATCAACACACACTTCACTTACACAATAACTAATAGCACATTTACAAAATTGCCCTTTCTTAGATCACCAACTTGTAAAGTGTCCAAGCTCCTTCTTTATGCAAATGTAGCTCTTCTGCAATCATCTTGCCTTTACAGTGGGCACTGGTTGGAAATGGACACTTCACTCACGGTCCCTGTGTTTCACAAATTGCGTGAAAAACATGTGACTACTATAGCCACTAGGTGGCAGTCTGAGTCCATTTCGGTGTCCCATGAGTCAGGATTAGATAGATCAATTTGGAAAATGGGAGGGTAGTTATGTGTTGTGAGCAGTTAGTGTAGAGGGTAGAGTGAGTGGTCTGTGATCTGAAGGGTGAGGGTTCAATCCCAACTGTGGCTGATTAATGTTTTTCTATTTTTTTTAATCACTTTTTTATTACATTAGACCATAGGGATTATCATTCTACATTTTTATCTTACTGTATATATAGGTCTATTATATTGCATGCCTTATAGCCACAGTGTTTAGATATTTTTAAAATTCTATTTACCCTATTCCATATTATATGTGTCATGGTCTGGCGGTCTTTGTGAATGAGAGATGGTGTGGCTCGGCTCATGTTCATGTGAAGCAGCAGATATGCAGCCCAGATGTGGAATTACTCTCAGTGAGTTTAAGACTTTATTATCTGCCGCGGGAGTTTGGTCACGTGATCGTGCTGTGCGTTTCCAAAGCGTGGTAAACAAGTTTCAGACTAGAGTCTGAGACGGGAGTGGATTTTCACTCCTGTCCCATCCCGCTCCGATTCAGAATGACTCCCACTGTTCCACCACTCCCATTCTTGTTTTTTTTTTTTTTTTTTGAGCTCGGGAGAAAAACTCAGAGCGGAAGCAGTGATGGTTTTTGGGTCGTGTAGTTTTTTTGACTCGCATTATAGTGTAGGCTTCAAGGAAAAAAACTACAAAATGGCGGCGCCGCGCCAGTACTGGATTTTTTTTCTTTCTATTTAATTTTATTTTTTGGCATCGATCCTAGTTTTTTTTTAGTTTTTATTGGTTTGCTCCCGCTCCCGTCTGCTCCCGTTAGTGTTTAATCCTGTACCGTCCCAATCACGTGATCATTACTAATACTGACTCCCACCCCACAATACTTCAATGTCTTTTTTAAATTTTCTGACAATATGATCATTAGACGGGTAAAACTTATGAATTATTTTTAAATGATATTGGTTTAATTTTGGTGGTCAGCAAATATCGGTTGGGTAAGAGCCAGACCTTCTTCCAGTCAATGTTTTGCACAAATTTATTCCAGTATGCAGGGCCGGATTTAGGAGGATGGGGGCCCCTGGGCAGGAGTCAGGATGGGGGCCCCTGGGCTAGAGTCAAAAAAAAAATAAATAAATGAAAAAAAAAAAAATATATATATATATATATATATATATATATATATATATATATATATATTTATATATAGTATGTGTTTGTTTTGTTTTAGAGGATAAATAACATGCAAATACCAGAAGAAATTGCTCCAAAGACTTTGGCATAATCTATAGGAGACACAGGAATTTTGTATTCTTCTAGAAACTCTTTATAAGAGTAAAGAAGACCCTCTTTGTTAAATAATTGGTCAACCAAAATAATGTTATTATTAAACCAATAATCAATAAATAAGGATTTATGTTTAAACAATATGTCTTTATTGTTAGATTTGTTAGGTAGGATTTGTTAGAACAGACTTCTTCACTCTGCTCCACTCTCCCCACGCTCACACAATACGTCACATGCAACCAGGAACAATAAAAGGCTGGACCTTTTTTATGCAAATGTTAAGGATGCATACACCTCTGCCCCCCTCCCCCCGCTGGGTCGTTCAGATCACAACCTTGTCTACCTGCCCCCCCATTACATTCCACTGGTGAGAAGGACAATTGCACAGTCAGTGAAAGTTTGGTCGGATGACGCCACTGAGGAGCTGAGGGATTGTTTCAGCACCACAGACTGGAGCATGTTCCAATGGTGAGGACATCAACAGCCTGACTGAATGCATCACTGACTACATGACCTTCTGTGTGGAGAGCATTGTGCCTACACCAAGTTTGCAGATGAGTTAAACAGCTTCTTCACCCGGTTTGACTCCCCTCACACTGGTCCCCTCCCTGCCCTCAACTCTCCACACACCTCCAACCACCAGCCCCCCAGAGACCTTTCCCCCCCACCGCCGCCACTCCCACCAACCCCCGACCCATCCACACCTCCAGTCGTGCCTTCCTCCCCCCTCACAATAACACCAATGCAGGTGAGAAGGCAGCTGAGGAGGCTGAAACAGAGGAAGGCCTCAGGACCAGACAGCCTCCCCCCCAGGCTGCTGAGGACCTGTGCAGATGAGCTCTGTCAGATCCTCAGCAACATGTACAACCTGAGCCTCAGCCTGGGGGTGGTCCCCACCCTGTGGAAGACCTCCTGTGTGGTTTCCGGTTCCCATATCAGCCGGATTGGAGCAGTGGTTCTAGAGGAAACTTATTTGGAAAATTCCTGAAATGTTTGCATTTCTGGCCTCTTATAGTATCTTTGATTCCAATTATCTCTAAAAGTAATAAAACCAAACACTTCAAACTTGGTAGATCTATGGAGGGTCCTAAAAATATTCAATCCCTAAAATATCGGCCGGATTGGAGCAGTGGTTCAAACTTATTTGGAAAATTCCTGAAATTTTTGGCCTCCAATACTAGCATCTTTAACTTCAATTATCTCAATAAAGCTAAACACTTCAATTTTCACAATCGATACAAACATTCCCACATATGTCCAATGTGAAAGATTATGAGGATATGAGCAATTGTTGTGAAGAAATCTTTATTTAAAAATCTAAAGCAGCTTTGTTTCCAACACAGTGCCCATTTAAACAAGTACACAGCGGGATCTAATTTGTAATATTGGTAACATGTCTGGTTTAGATTATGAACAAAATTAAAAACAAATATGTTGCATATACTCTATATTTATTATCCTAATTATGTACAGCATTATAAAACAAAATTACAAGCAGGTTTATCAATACAGAAGATCCAACAATAACTGCCTTGCTCATTCTCCGACATTGTATACTGAGAAAAGTGGTTTCCACAAGCCTCACCATGCTCACTGCACTAAATATTAATATTAAGAAAATAATTACAAATTCTACAATGTCTAATAGGGCATCATTATGAATGTCAATGATGTTTACAATGGCTGCGTCTCAATTCGCAGGCTGCCTACTTCGGAGTGTATGTATGTATGTATATATATGTGTGTGTAGGGAAATAACATCTTTCATTTATTATATTCATGTTAATTTACATTTTGAGTAAGCTTGAAAAAGTAATCTCCAGGTTACCTTTCCAAATTCTTTTTCTGTAGAATTTCATCAATCCATCCAAATCATCAAACATTCCTTTTTTCTAGCTTTAAAGAAACACTACAGAAAATATCATTTGATGATACAAATTGTTTTCCTCTACTTTAGGAATGCAAAGATCCAGGGACAGGGAAGTCCACTGCTGTCACCTGGCCCTGGTTTGTCCTCATGGATGAGGTATTAGGACAGAGGCCGTCTTTTGCCCCACCTGTCCTAATTGCCTCCATCCCTGAGGACACACCAGGGCTAGATGCTGCAGAGGCTGAGCATCACACAGATGAGCTTGGAGTCTTCTGACTGCGAGTGGGACATCATCTGGGGGGTCGGGGTGCCTCTCTCCACTGTTCACCACATCGTCCATCAGGGTTTGCAGGGCTGACCCAATCAACGGCTGCCATGTTACTAAAAAAGTTTAAAAAGACGCAGAAAATAATGACTTTACTAAAACTGTTTTCATAACCCTGAAATGAGAACAGCTAAAATGTGATTCTACTTGCCATCTAAATGTAACAGTGGCCGGGTAGACCCTCCTCCAGGGAAGACACCTCAGCAGACAGCTGGTCCCTCCATGGAGCACCACTGACTGCCTCCAACACGTTCTCCCCCTCCTCATCCTCTGGCATGTCATCCTCTGGGGCCGTGATGTCACCGGCTCCCAGGCAGATGTTGTGCAGGACAGCACATGCCGTTATGACCTGTAGAAAAAAATAGACAAAAATATTTACTTTTATTCAGTCATCTATCTTTTTTTCATTATCTTTATTACATGATTTATTAAAATTTAAATTTTACTTGATCTAGATCCACCATTTAACTTATTTTTTCCTTTTTATATTTAGATTTTTTACCTGTATTGTGTTTTTTTTATATATATAATTGCAAATAAAATCAGGCAGTAAGGGGATAACAATTTAGACAAAAAATGATTTATTTCTTAACAGTTTGGCTTCTCAACACAACATTAGTGATAGTGAAAGTAGTGATTTAAGTCAGTTATTTACAGGGTTTCTACACATTTAACTATTCAATTCAAATTACTAAAGTTACAAACAAATAAATTACAAACCTACAAATAAATATAAAATTTGATATTTAAACATATTCATCAATCTGCTGACAAGCGTTTATTTAATAACTGGTATACAGTGATGGGCAGTAGCGCCGCTACATGTAGCGAAGCTATTAGTTTAACTACATTTTCCAGTAGCTTGACCGTAGCGTCACTGGTTTATTTATCAAGTAACTTTCCAGTAGTGACGTTATTGTTTTTATCAAGTAGCGACGTAGCGTCCACAAACGCTACAAAATCCAGGGCATAACTAAGTAATGAAATCAGGTTTTCTATTTTTGAAACAACAATTGGAGTTATTCGTTGGACATTCACGCATGAGCCTCTATTCTGCCTCTCCTGTCTGTATCTACGAAACATGCGCATGCGCACTGCAGTGGAACTCAAAGAATGACACCCACAGACACGCACACACACAGAGCCACACACACAGGATGGAGGAGAGACAGGAGCAGAGCGCCTTATCTTCAGAGATTTTGAAACTTGTTGAATCCTCTGATAAAAAGTACGTGTTAAAATTTCGGTTCTTGGCCATAGAGAGCTCATGTGGCCAAGACTAGCCATTTGTTTTACATAGCCAAACACTCATTAAAACAAGCAACTGCAGTCAATTTTTTGAAATAAAAATGAGAAAAATATATCAGCTTTAACTTTATTGGCGCCTTTAATTTCCAGATAGTTCAATCTGATGAGTACCACTAAGATATTCTCATTAGAGAGCAGTAGCCAAACTTAGATATTGTATTTTCATGGCCTAATTTACCAGACAGGATGTTTACATATATCTGTTTTAAGGCTTATTTGCAGAGATAAGATTTTTTTAGGTATGGAGGAACAGCTCTCCCATGTATAAAAATAAATACATGCTCAATAAATAAATAAATAAGCATTCAATTAATTACCCCCCAAAATACAATGAATAAATATGTAGGTAGAAATTAAATTATACAGTGAGACATAAATGTATATATATATCTTAATTAGCTTCTTTATTTTTTCACCTTCTTTGTTAAAATATTTATTAAAGATCAGCCAATGACATAACACAATGTAAAAATTGTTTTATGATCAGCATAATAAAAAAAACTAAAGTATTTACTAGTACACAAAAAAATAAACAATGCTGTTATTAGAACCAAATGAAAGGTACTGTGTAGTGTTCTACACACCGAGACATGGCTATGAGTTTGCATTCAATGGACATCTCTAGGGAAAACAAAACCCTACAAAAGGCATCTTATTTCTTTAGGGTCTCCCTTAAAGAAAACTTCTTCAGACCTCAATTAAACAGTCGATTCAAGTAACAAATGAAACTGTTTACAAAAAAGGTGAAAAAGTAAAGAAGCTAATTAAGAGATATATATACATTTATGTCTCACTGTATAATTTAAGTTCTACTTACATATTTATTCATTGTATTGTGGGGGGTAATTAATTGAATGTTCATTTATTTATTGAGCATGTATTTATTTATGTATTTATTTTTATACATTGGAGAGCTGTTCCTCCATACCTAAAAAATCTTATCTGTGCAAATAAGCCGTAAAACATCTGAACACGTACTTTTTATCAGAGGATTCAACAAGTTTCAAAATCTCTGAAGATAAGGCGCTCTGCTCCTGTCTCCTTCATCCTGTGTGTGTGGCTGTGTGTCTGCGGGTGTCATTCTTTGAGTTCCACTGCAGTGCGCATGCGCATGTTTCGTAGACACAGACAGGAGAGGCAGAATAGAGGCTCATGCGTGAATGTCCAGCAAATAACTCCGATTGTTGTTTCAAAAATAGAAAACCTGATTTCATTACTTAGTTATGCCCTGGATTTTGTAGCGTTTGTGGACGCTACGTCGCTACTTGATAAAAACAATAACGTCACTACTGGAAAGTTACTTGATAAATAAAGCAGCGACGCTATGGTCAAGCTACTGGAAAATGTAGTTAAACTAATAGCTTCGCTACATGTAGCGGCGCTACTGCCCATCACTGACTGTAACATTCAGTAACCGCACGTGCTTTACATATAACGCTACAGCGATACATTGCTGACAAGCATATGAAAGCCAGACATCTTTTGCTTCGCGGTAAAAGTAAGAAATTAACTTTCCATTGTTGCATAGAGATGCAGATAAATAGAAATAAACAGTTCTCAGATAAGATCGCAGGGTGTATCTATAACTGCGCCCATACAGTATGCAACAATTTTCATGAAATAAGATTATGCAGTCACTATGTTAAATTAATTCATTAACTTTATTTTAAGCAAAAACATCCTAAAATACCACAATATCACACCAAGATCCCCCAAAAAAACCTGCTTTAAAGACAGCATCTTAACAGCCTGGATTAAGGAGGGGGAAAAAAAGTTCCCAAGTGCCGCCTGGTGGTTGTCCGGGTACATTGCAGTTCTTTTTGAAATAAAAAAACTGGCCTCAGGAAATACATCGTGATTCACGCAGGAATCACACAGGAATCGCACAGGAAACCGTCCATTTCCAACCAGTGCCCACTGTATGTGTTTGTGAGATGCGAGCTGAGTTTAGCCTTCAGTTTGCACGTTATGCAGTTCCATGCGCTGTCCCATGTTCGATGAAAAGGACTCTGGCGCCATCTTCTGTCCCACTTGCGTCGGTGAAACAGTTCGAGTTTTCATTGTAAATCCCCCAGGCACGACGAGCACAAATGGATTTCTTGAACTGATTTAATGAAGCCTCCAAATCTTCATTAGCACTGTGAAAACTGTACAGAACAATACAGTTGACACAATTAACTAATTAGCTACCATCAAACCACACAGTGTACATTGTAGGTGGCTTACAACAGAATGAAACAATGTAACGTTATATACAAATACTAAAATACCTCGTTGGCTTCATGCCACAATGAGGGAATTATCCGTGAATTAAAAGGTGATTGTCCTTGAAGCTGTCCTTGGTTTTTACTCAACAAACTTCAGCTTATAATGTTTGTGAGTAATGTGAAAAACCTCCGTTGATTTCCATGAAAGACGGACGTTGGTGTTTGTTTCCATGGTAACCCAAGACGGACGTTGGTGAAATAACGTCTACTCAAAACAGCGCAAGAACAAGCTTGTAGATATAATCATGAGAATAATCATAAATAAATCAAACCATGTGTCACTCAATAAAACAATATAGATACAATCATATTTACAATAATTCATTGATATTTAAATAACCATATATACATATATCAATTACGTATCAATGAACTATATCAATAAACTGTCTGCATCATCATGGATACATTTACACCTACTAAACAAAACATTTCTGTGTGGTCAATACAAAATAAAAGTCCCTCAGTGTTAAAATAATGATGTGCTTAGAAATGCTTAGGATGCTCTGGAAAACTGGATTAAAGAAATGCCTTTCTGAATAAAAATGTCTTGATATTTCTTAAAGGAGACTCTGGATTCTGATCAGTGTACGGACAGCGGCAGAGAGCTCCAAAGTCTTGGGGCCACTGCTTGAAAAGCACGATCATGACAATCTTAGCACCCCATGCCTCGATTTATACACAGTTCTACAAAATGTTTTGTGTAGAGTTTATTAATTTAAGCATTGCACCTATGATGCTAATTAGTGACACTAGGCATCTGGGGAACAACACAACACTTTTCTGTTTCAGAATGTTAAATATTTATTGCTACTTTTTTGCTCAGAACAATCCTACTATTTAGTTAAAACATATGTTTTTGAAAAAGACTTACTATTTTACCATCTTCATCTTCCAAACTAACCTAATTTGTTAAAAGTACAGTCCCAGGTGTCATGATTTTATCAAGAGCTCGGACCCACATGCAGAGAAACCAATTCAGAGAGACCAGGGGAAAGGTTTAACAGGTTTATTGAAGAGATAATGCTGAATCAAGTGTTGTTCTGAACACTGCTCAACCAGAACTGAAAAGTGTCATGATGGGTTTAAGGTTCTTAGCCCACATGCAGAACACAACGGAGGCTGGATAAAAGTTTAACAGAGTTTATTGAAAGTTTCAACAACACAAGATAATGTACTGGTTCTGGAACTGGGCCGGGCAGGTTCACTGAAGTCTGCAGAGATGATAGTTTGGTTAGTGGAGCAGGCAGATGAGTTATGAGTTCTTGATTATTCAGATTCTACCTTGACTGAGTCTAGGCTTCTCTTTGAGAGAGAGGGAACTGTTGGGTCCAGAGACTGTTGGTCCAGCAGAGGATACGACCAGCTGCA
The DNA here is from genome assembly GCA_030533445.1 of Cyprinodon diabolis. Lineage (NCBI taxonomy): Eukaryota > Metazoa > Chordata > Actinopteri > Cyprinodontiformes > Cyprinodontidae > Cyprinodon > Cyprinodon diabolis. The sequence continues at coordinate 29,846,700 of CM060076.1, forward strand.
GCGTCTAACTTCTGACTTAGAATGGCAGACCTTGATCTGAGTTTCCAGCTCTTCATCAAGGGAATCCACATAGGAATCTTCAGGTTTGGTTCACCAGGGCAGATTGGCAGGTTAAGCTCACCCAGAGCTTCAGGCTAGAGACAGGTTTCCTGTGAGGCAAAAACAGAGAAGAGTTAGAATCTGATCTCTCAACAGAGACAACTAGATTCTTTCAGTTTCTGAGGCTCAGGTTGCTAACCAAACTAAGGTCAACACTGCGGCGTCGAAGGAAGGTCTGGCAGCTGGTTATAAAGGAGAGGTCTCCTGATGAGTAGATGCGTCTCAGGTGTGCTGGAAAGCTCCAGCTCCAGGAGACCCACGGCGCACTCTGCTGGAGGAAGGTGGTACAGCTCCAGATCCCAACAAAAAGTGAGGGGAAGACACAGTGATTAGTTCAGGCTCAGAAGGAAATTTGGTTCTTCAACTTGAAGAGGAGAATTTGGTTGCTGACTCACATTTCCAGGGAAGTTGTTGACTCTTTGACTCCAGTCTGTGTGCAGTAGTTCCAGTGTTTGTCTGATTCGGTGGAGGGCGGACAGGGTTTACCCACAATGCGGTTGTTTGTAGGTGAACGGAGAAGCTGACTGCCACTCAGATTTCCTGCGGTAGTTGAACGGGTCGTAGTGGAGATGACTCCCTTGCTCAGTTTTAAGCTCAAACGACCTCTTGAGTGGAAGCGGCTTCAAACTTCCAGTTTAAATCCTCAGCTCAGTTTGAAGCTCAGATGATCCTTCCATGGAGAGAAGATCCGAAACATCTAGTTTGCAGGATGACTTCCTGCCGAGAGGCAAAGACAAAAAACAAGATTAAGACTCAGGTTGACAAGAACTCAGTTTGACTCAGCATAACTCAGCTTGACTAGAGTACCCAAAACTGGGAAACACTCTGGCGTCGACGTAGTGGCAGTCAGCAGCTTAAGAGCACTCCGTTAACGAGGTAACCCTCTGCAGGTGTGTGGGGAGGCGGACCAGAACCAGGCGCCTCCTGGTGGAGGAAGGGAGACAAACACAGAAACACAAACACAGACAGGAATCCTGACACCAGGAGCTGCTAGGTCTTTCTTTCTAATGTGAAGATTAGATTATAGAAATACATGCATCTAAGTGACATTTTCTAGAATTATATTTTAATCATTGATGATATTATATTACTATTTTGCATTCCTTAATTGCACGATAAAGCTAAAAAAAATCTTCAAACTAAAAGAAGATTTTTTGTTAAATGTTATTCATCTTTATATATTATTTTTTAAATAAATCAATAGACCTGTCTTTAAGTTTTTTATTGTTCAACCTTACTCAGATTTCATTCAGTTTATCAGCCAAATTCTATAAAATATCCTGCATATATTTAAGATCCTGACCATTGATTGCTCCAAAATTTTAAACTGTATCTTTACAGGCATTGGAAACTACTGCAGTAAAAGGAGTTATATCTGCCTTTCCATTAGGCAGCAGCCTTAGTACAGCTTTTTGGAAAATCTGAAGATGAGCCCAGGAGGATTTTTTCAGGGTGTCTGTGTGTGGCTGAGACTTCAGACTTTCCAATAGATCTCCACTAGGAAGTGGGCTGGAGGACATAGGGGCCCCTTTTCATCATTTTTGCTTCATTCTATCTCTAGTCTCCCATTCTACCTTTTAGACCAACCTCTACCTTTATGCTCTCTATCTCTTTTTCTCATTATAGCAGTTTCATCTGGCCTGTACCTGTTTGACTGTGACACCATCCCAGAGAGAAAAATGAGCTGTGTTGCTGCCATCTACACCACTGTTTATAGATGTTGGAGCTTGGCCTATTTTTCAGTGTAGTGCTGTTTCTCTGACTGTGACTAACTGTATATGCTCTCTCTAATCATCTAACATGGGGGTTGACTCAGAGCTCATCTGTGCCTTTCACAGAGGGAGCTACCTGTGGAGCTGTTTGACAATTACCTTTTGTATTGTTGCTTCTTGCTGTATATAAATAAACTGATTTGAAATCAATTAAATCTAAAATATGAAAAATATGTGTAAGTAAGAAACCTAACAGGGTCACAATACGTCTGACTCTATCCAATGTTCATGAAATGCCCAAAACTTAATAAATGGCATGGTAAATCTTGTATGTTTCATCAGTAAACAACCCAGAGTCTTTGCTGGTTGCCAGGAAACCAGACTGTCAGGCTCTAAGAAGTTAGGGGACAAAAACGAACGGTCCATTTCTGTGGGACAAAAAAACATCAGTCTTCAAAACGACAATGATTATTGATTTCGCTTTACTTTGTGCAAAACCCGTATAAAGATGAAAGACAGATTAAGGAAAGTTGCTGACTTTTCAGCAGACTGATGAGACTTCAATCACTTTCTGGCACAACTTTAATAGCAAACATATTTCCCTCATGCTGGCTAAACCAATATCAGCGGCTGAGACGATGTATTTTGGCAAAGCAGGTTGGTAAAATCTGACATGGCCAAACCCCAGCAGTTATTTAGAAATCCTTTCTAACTCTATCACATCTGTTGTTCTGCTGCACAAATATTTACCAAGCTGTAAATTGCTGACTCGTGAGCAATAAAATAAAAGTCTCCAACTGTCAGGAGGATACACAGTTGGTCATTACCCTCCTAGCCTTCAAAATGGGTCCAATAGCTTTGGCTATCCGGGTCCCTGAAAAGCTTTATCGCAGCTTTGTGTTTGGTTTAAGCTGCTGAACATCTAAATGAAGGATGTGGATCACTTCGCTTACAGATGGATGCACAAAACTGATAGTAACTATGTTAAGCTGCTCATCTGAAGTATTTTAAGAGGATGCAAGCATTGTGAGGGATGTTTTAATGATTTGTATGAATTATTGTTTAAAGCAGAAGCATGCTTTTGTGTTTTAACCTCTGCATTTCTGGAGAACCTTTCCGATATAAAATGCAGTCCTCTGTTTGTTTTTCTCAGTGTGACATTTTTAAATGCAGCTGGTTTTGTTGGCAGTGCATTGCTAAGGTATGTAGACCTGCTATAAACAGGCTTCTGTGACCTTTACATTATCACAAGACATAGCAAATATTGTAAAGAGGAGAAACATTTAATATTATCACAGAAATATCTGAAAGTTATGCATTTGATTTTGGCAAAATTTACTCTGACATCCCAAAAATGAAAATGTAATGGCACTAATTGGCACAAGAAATGACCATATTAGCAAAAAGTTGCCATCTTAATATAAATGCAGTTTATCTGTGAGTGCTAAAGAAGATAATAGTGAACAATCCAGAAACAGTCCCACATTATCCCTCATAAACATACCCCTTGTCCCATATTGTTTTCTTTTTTGGGATTTGTTCACCATAGATGGAGGCATATAGAGAACAATCATATGAGAAAGAGGCTAAAATAGACTCGAGAGTAGGACATTTCACCAGGTCGATTTAAAACATGCAGTTGGAGCTAAGGAGGACTCATTCAAAACTAAAGCATATTTATGTGGTAGAACAGTGTGATCAGGGTCAAGACCAATTTAAAAGCATGAACATTTTCTTTTAATCAACGCAATTTTGGTACGTTACATAAAATCCCAATAAATCACCATAAAGGTTGAGCTTGTAGTTGATGATGATGCCTCATTTTCACATTAAGTTTTTATGATGAATAAATGTGTCTATAAATGTATTAAATGTTATAAAGTCTGACTAAAGTACTTTTTACTCATTGTAATTGAACATGTTTAATATTCAAACACGCTCATAATTCATTCCTGATGTCTATTTGCCTGCATTATGTTACAAATTAAAGGGAAGTCTTTGGTGACTGTTAAATTTAATGTAATAATTGGAGCATTTTGATTGTTTTCTCTGTTAATGAAATCTTACATGTGATGTTCAGCCAATGTCAGTATTACAGCATTGTAATGTGCATAATGTCTGTTCTCATGAAATACTTTCTTACTCTAAAAACAGGACATCTGTAAGAGAACTTCTTTAAAGAAAATTAAAAGCAAGCTGTGCCATTCTAAATAAAATAAAGCTCTGGCTCATCAGCTGTGTCTTTAATCCTGCTCTCTGGTGTGCACTCGCTAAGAGCTTCCTCCATCATCAGCGAACAACTGCTATTAAAAACAAGACTCAAACTGTTGCCAGGCAGAGTCCATGTAGATAATTTGAATTTATTTTTAATTTTTTTTGTTTTTTTGCTGTGTTTTTTTCTGAGATTCTGCGTTATTTTGGATTTTTTTTATACAACCAACAGTAATGAAGAAATAAAAAACACATTTCTTTTTTTTTCATTTCTTTTCTTTTCTGCTGGAAATGGAGGACTTGACCCTAGATAAGCTGTCAGACTCTTAAAGCTCAACTGGTTAAAGGCTTTGCTGGTGTTAGGATATTTTAGTTTTCATATTTGTGCTGTAGTTATAGTTTGTAGGTTTGAATTTGTTTTTTCCTTGATGCCATCAGACAGTCGAAGTGTTGAAACTCTATTCTAGACTCTGTATCACTTGAAAACATCATATTCGCACTGCCAACGTGGCTGATTTCCTTTAATAAACCCTTTAAATAGAACACAAATGTTCTACTGTTTTTTGCATCATGTTTATTTAATTTGCACTGCACTAAACCTTTCCATATCAATGCCTTTTGCACCATGACTTTAAACTGGTTTCCTTTTCTCCTACACTGCTTACATTCTTGATCACCGCTGCACTTTATAAATGGTAATGTGGATTTTATTTCACTGATGTAAGCTGTATGCATCAAAATTTCTTTTTATACATTTTACACAGAGTGTATACAAAATGACAATAAAGTTTGTCTAAATCTAAATCTAAGTCTATTTATTATTTATTCCTTCGTCTTACTCCTTTGTCCAAAACAGCTTCCACACATTAGAGAGCATAGTTGCAACACTGATGATTACAAAACATCCATTAAACCAATGCATTTCATCTGCTCGCATAAATGCAGCCCTCCTGGTGGGATCTCTAATCAAGGTTTCTTGCTATATGTACTAAATGTAACACACACAGTCCTATGTATGTGCAATTTAGAAAACCAATCAACATTACTGTTTCTAAACTGCTGGAAGAATAAGCCACATGTTTACAAAGGATTTAATCTGCAAGCCAATAGTACCAACTTCACCCCCTTTAAGTCCTAATGTGATGCACTGTATTCCTGAAAAGCAAACAGTTTTGTTGAGATATAAAAACCTAATGAATCCAAACTTTAACTTAAGGGCAAGCATACTTAAATGGGAGTCTGTTGCAAATAAAATAGCTTTCCCCACACTAATAGAACACCATTTGCACTCTCAAACATGGTGGTGGTACCATCATGCTTTGAGGTCCCTCAAATATAAGTCTAATTTTTTTCTTTTTTCTTTACCTTTTCTTGATGTTCTTTAATAAAAAAACAAGTCACATATCCCACCTATATTTTCCACCAATCTCATCTACCATCTCTGATGGTTTAAAAACCACCCACTGTCAATGGCTTAAACTTTAATTTATATTTCAGAACAATAATATCAGGAGTTTTTATTTTTTCACTGGCAATTATCAATGTTTTTCAGTAAGATAAGATTGACATTTCTTGTTTCTTGTGATCTTATAACAACCGACGGTTTCAAATATAAAAAGAAACTGATATTTATCAAAATCTGAATTGCCATGTCAGGCTTTTTAAAGATCCGGAATCTGTGGTCGGCCAGAAACCTGTAATTGGTGCACCCTTACTTTATATCCAAACTGTCTGAAATTTGGTATAAGCCAATGACTGAGCATAATCAACAGAACACCAATCCCACAGTCAAGCATGGCAGGAACAGACTAGTGATATTTGCTTGCGTTTATATATAGAAAAAATTAATCGAGAAACCCAGCGAGTTAATTTTAAGGAAAACTATTGGGTGTTTTTACAAGCTGATAACTTCATGTTGTAGAACTAAACTAACTAAAATCACATCTGAAAATTAATAGAATAATGGTTCTCCTTGAGAAAAGTTTTAGACTGACCTAGCTAAACATGACTTGGGTGGTGGGGGGATGCTGGAAGTGGACTATGAACAAATTAAGCCCTTACAGTCTGATGCATATTGTTGCTAATTTCCTGTGTTTTTAGTTTGTTTTTTAACCTCACATTCAAACTCTGCGCTGGTTGGACATCCATCAGTAGAAAAGGGCTCTGATGCTTGGATCAACACAACTCATCAGTCTCTATCTGTGAAGAATGTATGAAGGTCAGCTGTGCTGTTCATATTATAAGTCTGATCAAAACCAAGATGTTTGGGTGATGTTAAGTTTTCTTTACTGTTCTGGCTAAGTTTTAGATAAAGACAAGTTGTTTAACTTTGAATTTCTAAAGAGTATGTGACTGAATGATGCTCATAAAACTGATTTAAAAAAGCCATGCTTTGGCTGAGCATCGATTCCTCCCAGGTAAAGGTGGTAAAGGTGACGCCATTGGATGAAACACAAAAAGCACCAGTGTCATAGTCCAGCTCTTACTGGTTTACCAAAGTGGTCACTGCAGTACAAACTTACTTGGGGGGAAAGCTTGTTGACAGATGAAAGGGCCAGCCGCTAGAAGTAACCATGGTAACCAGTCGTCCTCACCATGACATCGCAACAAAACACTGTATGTGGTCTTTTGGGATTTATTTTTCATATTAGGTCTGATTCACAGCTACAGAAGAATGAAAAGACCTCTGCTCTTTGGATTATGTGGAATAGTTCAAGCAATAAAAAATGTGAATACTATTAAAAAATATATCAAAAAACAGCAAAATGGGCGTATTATTCAACTGTATATCAGTAAATAATAAAGGCTTATATTCACAAAAGCCTCTTCAACTACTTCTGCCATCAGAGAACACACAAAAAAAAAACTCTAGATGCTTTTATCTCAATAAAATATTGTGGTAATGTGTCCACTAACTTTATATAATGCACCTTAATGAAGAAGACAGGTAGTGCTTGTATTGGCACATCCAAGGCAGACCTCATGGTCAAGTGTCTCTGTGCTACTTCAGCAAAAAAAGCAAAAAGAAAATAGACATATAGAAGAGGGAGTTTTCACCTACAGCATTTATTGAGGAGTGACCAGAATGGTTCTGAAGGTTAAGGTGGAGTACCTGTTGTAGTAGATTATAAAGAAGATAGAAACCCTAAAGCATTCTTTATTACAGCTATATTCAAACTCTATAAAACAGCTTACCCTTGGATCAAAAATTATTAAATTAAAACATTGGGTATAAGACACGAAAACACGTAAAGCCTCTGTTGCTCTTAAAGTGAATTCCAGGTAAAACACCCATTCAGCAACCTTTCAGAAGATGTGTTCTGAACACTGCTACCGTCACGCGACACCAAATTTGCATTGTGTAATTGCTCTATTATATGCATATCAGCTTATCATGAGTTTTGTGAATTACTCCCCCCTGTTTGAAGACAAGCTTGTCAATAACAGTGCCACATGTAGAGTTCACATCTCAAATGCTTTTCCTCACGGAGCAGCAGCTACAGCCAAATCACCCCAAAAATCAAGCATGCATGGCCGAAGCTGCAATACTAAAGATCACAGGGGAAATTCTTGAAAACCTGTTAAAATCCGATGAATCTGTAAAACTGGAGTGGTTGATAAAGACTGGAAAGGAAAGATTTCCAAGTGTTTATATTTCTCCAGTGTAAATGAAGCTATTAACAGGGACTGAGAAGCAGTGAATAATGATCTGTCAGCAGCTGCTTCAGCAAGCATGCATGGTAAGAAGATTAAAGTTGTCGGTGCAAAGGTCTCTGAAGATTTACTCTAGAAACCTATGGTGCATATTCATGCTGGGCCGCACATTTCTAACACACTGCTGGTTTTCAAAAATGTAACATTAGCCCAAATCAAATTCATGCAGCATCAGCATCAAAGTGTAAAACATGCAAACATACTAATAGAAATGTTGCAACAATTTAACTCTTCTGCTCTATAGAGATACTGTATTTTGCCAGCATGAGTCTGCATATGAAAGATGTAAGATCCCACTGGATCATTTTTAACTTGGCAAGTATGAAACCTATCATTTGATCCATTTATTTGTTTGTTTGATGTTTGTTTTCCTTCAGCCAGATACAGCCACAAATCCAAAATTATCCTAACACTAGCAGATTTTGATTTGATATTTGATATCAATAATGCTTATATTATGTCTAAAATATTTACTTATTCTCAGTTATCCAATGAAAGCTATTCATTGGAATTACAGCGTTTAAACCTATCTTACAATTTTGCTGTCAGAACTGCTTTTTTTCCTTTGTGACATAGACTCAAGGAGGTACTGGAAACATTTCTCAGAGTTTGGTCCATGTTGACATGATAGAATCACACAGACGTGGAATATTTGTCGGCTGCACATCCTTTAAACAATCTGTCGTTCTACAACACCCACAATATGCTCTATTAAATTGAGATATGGTGACTGTGGAGGCCATTTGAGTACAGTGAACACCAAGAAACCAGTCTTAGATTAACTGTTGATACAAGAACTGCTGTTACAAGGCAGGATTAATCCATGCATTAATGCTGTTGATGCCAAATTCTGACACTACCATCCAGATTCCGCAGCAGAAATCTAGACTCGTCAGACAAGGCAACCTTTTTCCAATCTTCTATTGTGCAAATTTGGTGAGCCTGTGTGAATTGTAGCCTCAATTTCCTGTTCTTTGCTCACAGGAGGGGCACCCAGTGTGGTCTACTGCTGCTTCTCATCTGCCTAAAGGCTCAATGTGCCATGCATTCAGAAATGCTTTTCTGCATACCTTAGTTGTAACAAGTGGTTATTTGAGTTACTGTTGCCTTTCTATCAGCCCAAACCAGTTTGGCCATTCTCCTCTGACCTCCGGCATCAATGAAATGTTTGGATATTTGAATATCACTGGATGTATCTGTCTTTCTCAGACCATTCTCTGTAGACCATAGATAAGGTCGGATGTGAAAATCCCAAAAGATCAGCAGTTTCTAAGATACTCCGACCAGCCTGTCTGGCACCAGCAACTATTTCACATAAAGCCCTAAACACACCGAATCCAATTTTGCATCCAAATCGTGTCGTATTAGGTCATGGCATTAAGAGCTTATTGAGATTCACTGGGGGTGAAAAAACCTCACACGTTTTTTTTGCAAGGTGGCTTGTGTAGCTAACTGATAAAGCCCAAGTCCATATTAGTTGGGCTAGAAGTAGAAGTATTGTGTTGATTTTGGATGCAGTACTTATGTTTGGAAGGTAGATAAACATCTCTTTATCATTATCCAACAGAGAGAAACCAAAAAGTTCGGCTTTGGTGCTAGACTCCAAAGTCAAAATAGTAGACATTTACATTGTATTATTAAGTCTAAATATGGGTCATCCATATTAACTCTAAATATGGATGGGTTACCATGGCGGGGCTCCAAGGCAGTGGCCAAGAGCAGCTCCTCTTCACAAATTTCACAAAATATGCCACTTAAAATTATACAAACTAGACATCAAACCTGCATGTATGATCGCCAGCGCCTGTTAGAGCCACGGTCACCAAATGTTTTAAATACTGACATTTTTGACCATTTAAAAAGCTGCAGAGTGCTACGGACGAATGTCAACAAAACAACAACGGAAAATAATTGATGGAGGAAGAGATGCGCGAGACGGAGAAAGCGAGGCCACTGAGGGGGGCTAACTGTGAAGCTAAAGAGAGATTCCCACAGACCACCGCTTCCATTAATCCTGCTCTCCAATGTCCGCTCATTGGAAAACAAAATTGATAATCTTCGACTCAAACTCTCTTTAAAAAAAAACTGCTCCACCATCATTCTGATGGGGTCTTGGCTGCGTCCAGCAGTACCGGACAGTGCTGTTGGCCTGGGGGGGGTGATGCTGTACCGTGCCGATAGAAAACAAAGAGCTCTGCGTAAATAGAAACTCCTCTGAGACTGTTCCCAGGCAATCTTCAGCATCTAGAGGAGATGCACAGCCCTCTGCAGGTGAAAATTTGGAAAGCAGACTAGATGCTTCCCTGCCAAATGCTGAGACATCCCCAGCTGGCTCCTCTCGGCCCCCTCCAGCTTCCACACCTTCTCCAGCATCGTCTGTCGCTGCTAAACCTGCCGATGCACCTATGCTGCTTCAACCACGACAGCCTCTTCAACCCAAGGGGCTACCACCCTCACAGCATCGTCATCACCATCTGCTTCTCCCCTGAGCCAGGGGAAGCGAGTGCTTCAGGAGCTGGAGGCAGTAGTAACAGCTCAACAACAACTGCTGCTTACCAAGGAGTGCTCTTAGGAGCTTTGTTGCTGACTTTAGCCATTTTGTTTCATGGTCCTACTTCCAACGCACTGGCCAGCTGCTACCTTCTTTCTCCGTCTGCCCGGCGTACACTTCTCTGATTGTCCTCTTAGCTCCTTTCATCTCCCGCAGTTAGCCTTGAGACCAACCTTTGGTTAGCTGTAGCCTCTTCAACACTCTGTCTCCCTGACTGGCTTCTAAATAAAAAAATCCTTGTGACTCAAAATTTGTGTGAAATCTACTTTGAGTACTGTCTGAATGTATAACTCTGTGGTTGCTAAGCAAATGTTTACCCCTCCTGCTGGTCATTGCAAGGCTTGCATTTGAACGTGTGATGTTACCACGATGTTATCTATTCTATTCTATTCTATTCTATTCTATTCTTAATACCTTAGAACTGCTGAAACATTCTCCACAATAAGTGTCAAATAAAATTTCAGAAGGAGCGGTCATTAAATAGCTGTTCTATCCCTTCAACCAGAGGTGTAAAATGAATGATTTTGAAAAAAATAAAGTAGATTTCTCTCTGATCTAGGTTTAATATTAAAGTTTCTTCTGTCTCTGCGGCCAATCACTGCTTCTCAAATAGAACAAGCTCATTATCCCTAGTTTGGCCAATTATACTGGACTCAAGATGCTGTAGTCTCTGCTGTCTTTGGACACTAATGTGTCACAGTGCTATATCTCCTTAACTTGTCCAGAAAGAAAAGCTGGAAGCATCAAAGGCCATGTAGATAAAGGCCTTTCACACTCTTACCTAAACCTCATCTTGCACACACATCTGCCTATGGATGTACAGGCTCAATTTGAGAAACACACATGCAAGTAGAGTTCCTTTTCTGGGAGATCAAAAACAGAAAGCAGCTGAAATAATGAGTAAAGCAGCTAATTGGCTCACAACTGATTCCACATCTGTGTGTCTTCAGATAGCAATTTTTGTGGATTTAACAGTAACACTGAATGAAAAAGCAGTAAGGGAACAACTTATTTATACATTTATATATAAAAGGGTGATGGTCGAGGAAGGTTGGCTTCTCAGTAAATAAACTTACAGGAAATATCAAAAGGGGGAATCATTTTCCTGCACTAGGCTGTGTCTGCTGAAATATTTCCAATACATTTACACCAATATATTTAATCCCTTTTGATAGCAATGTTCTTCAGCTTGTGTTGGTGTTATATAAAATAATGACAAGTTTAAATGGCTATGATAAGATCTAAGACATAACGTGATGGGCTAATAAACTTTTTAGATCTTTAACATGTAAAAACACACAAGATGTTTTATACCAAACAAAAACTAAGTATTTATTTATTAGGTCCTCAAACTCAACTTTTTTCAAGTCAGGAGACTTGGCCAAAGCGCTTACACACCTGTTGCCTACTTTATCTACATCAGCAGTTCTTTGAAATCTCAAAACTCACGATGCTCTATATGTCTGTTTTCTTTTAGCTTTTTTTGAGGTGCTAATTTTGTGTCGTTTTACACATTATATAGTGTGCTAATGTGTTAGAAAAACATTGTCTTGCTTTTTTCAGTCATTATTCAATAATTTTAAAAATTATTGAATTGTAAAAAATGTAGCTTATCATTTTACAAACTTAATGCAAGAGAACACTCAGATTTTATATAAATGGTGCCTTATCAGTTAAATGTTTGTTGATCAAAAAGATCAATGAACTTTAGATTAACTCAAAAACTGATCAGTTGCATCCCTAAAGGGCCTATATGTGGTGGTTTTGCTCAATCATGATTGTTTTGCATATTTTATTGATTATCCTGCTTCTCAACTGTTTAGAAACGCTCTTTTCCTATATTGATCTGCTGACAGATTGCAGAAAGAAAATTATATTAATGGTATAATCTGCATCAAACGAGCATATTTATATGGTAAAGATTTAGGTTTTTTCTTTTTCATATTGGGTCAAACTCAAACTTAGATGTCCTCTATTCAGTCCTTACATTATATACTGACAGTCCTGCTTTTGCTTACTTTCTCTGACAGCCTGAATAATCCTCACATCAGTCAAAAACTAAATACAGTTTTCTTTCTTTAATATTCTCTTAAGTAAACCTTCTTTACTTTCTCTAAATTTATTTTTTTAACTTAACTGATTATAAGAATGGCAGATTTGTATGATTTTTAGCTTATTTACAGCAATTGTACCAAAAAGTATTTTTTGTCTGTGCTACCTAGAAACAATTTGTTTGGGTGCGTTTACTGGTCTGTAAAATATTGATTTTAGAACTTTTAATTTTGAACTGAAAAATGGACAGGTTCCTGGGTCATGGCAATTTCTTGGTGCATCTGCACAGTAGTGACGGTTTGTTTTTTTTCAGCAGGAACGCAGTCAGGCAGAAAACAGAGACAAAGCCCCACCTGTGGACACTAATGTCCTGATAAAGATCTTCTAATGAACTGCCGTATGGTATAACATTTAATGCTCTCAAATTGTGCATTGGACACCATTTTGCACTTTATTTTGTTTACTTACAGTACTTTGTAACCTAGTTTCCTGTTACTATGGTTACCCCGTGCTGCAAGGGTAGATATCTCCCCTCCCATTATGAGTGATAGTGGGAGACATGCACTGCGACTGTATTCTCTGAAATGCAATTTAATCTTTTTATTTAGCTGAAGTGAAATAACATTTCAATTGCTCTGTTTTTGTCCACCCAAAAAGAAAAGCATCACTGACTCGTAAACCCATCAGATTTTCTAAGACACATTATGGGTAATTTTAATAGATGGCAGAGTTCAGCATTTAACTGTGTTTTTGTGGCTTCATTAATACAGTTTAATCTGTATCTAAAATGACAATTTAACATTAAATAAAGATGATCTCTCTGATCCTTTTAAACATAAGGAGCAGTTCAAATTGAAGGACAGAAGACAGCGATAAAACTAAACAATTTTTGCTGCTTCATGGACAATAACCTGAAAAGGAACAAGGTTTAATTTACTTTTTTTCAAACTGTAAGCTTGTGTAAACCTGAAAAACCATTGAAGCAGTTGGTTTCGGATTTTAATCAAGCCTAGCTGAGATCCAAGGATAATTATCTGCTTTCTGATTTTATATCTACAAAGTGAAAAGTTAATGAATCCAGAGACCTTCTGATTTCTAAGCAGCAATTTTTGTTTTTCAATTTTAAGTGACCTACAGACCAACCTCATGGTTCTTATAATATAGAATGCATACATTTTTATTGGAAGCAAAGATCGTTTTTTTTTTCTAGATTTTAGTTCTTGACCTTTCTTAACTGCTAACAAAGGTAAATAACTGCTTTTTGTTATTTGATCATTTTAAAAAGTAGCTTCTCTTTATCAATTTTTATGAACTTATAAAAGTATTTGCTTTGTTTGTTGTAGCTGCATGGCCAGATTTATGATTGAAGTCACGCCACTGCGCCATGTAAGGGCCTGAGGAGTGTCCCAGAAGATGCCAGCATGTTCCCCATGCTGATAAGGATGGAAATCTCCCCATAGGTCCAAGGGTTACTCTATGGTGTCAACATTCTTTTGGAAGAGTTACAGTAGGGCTCATTAGAGCCAAACTGAAGATTCCAAGTCCTCTTCCTGTTATTTTGGTGTGACATTCCCCATAAATAAGACTAAAATAAAGGCAGTGATTCAAATTGTCTAGCTAAAACAGATTGTGATAGATTTGTGACACTTTCTGTTCTTATTCTCTTACCATTTAATGAAATGGTACTCAAAGGAAAATAAACCAAATTCCTCCTTAACTGAGCTACATTTTTTTATTTTCTTTATACATCCTGTGTTAAGAATAAGGGAAATATGTTTGTAGTGTGGTTCGGGATTTCTAAGAGGATCGTGTTCTGATTAAATGTTATGAGCAAATAATATCTTACCTTCATTCAATAACTTTCCAGGAGTTTTCATTCAGTGAAAATCCAGATTAGTTAGACTCACGGGCTAAAGGGTAGTTCAGGAGGGGCAAAGACCAAAGACAACTTTGATCATCTTTACACAAATCTGATCATAAATTTACTGCAGTAGCTAATGCAAACACTATTATGGACCTTTGGGCTCTAATTATTATCACCTTATTTACCCAGAAGCTAATGAATATTAAATGGAGGAATGAGGCGGTGCAGCACTTTCTAGATTTCTGTTCAGAGAAAATAGCTGACTAAAGAGTAAAGCAGTGTAAAAATAATGTATGCAATTTAATGGTGATCACATACTTTGCCTTACTTTTCTTTTGATGCAGATTTGGTGCTGGTTTCTCTCGGCACCAACTGGTCTGGATCTAATCAAAATTAAGATATTTTTATCCTTCAGGTGCTAAAAACTAATTCTAAAATTTCTGAGTCATTCCTTTTAATAACTGCAGATTTCAAGCTTAAACTTCTGTAAAGTTTTTTTTTTTTTACATTTCTGAGTCATTGTTGTAATAGTTTAGTGACACCCTGGTTTGTTTATCGCCTTATACATGGTGTCTAATTAAAATTAAAGGGTCCAGCAATGTGAAGCTAAGAGGTTTCTGACAGCCTGTCCTATTATGCAACAAGTATTAAATATCTGGGTGATGGTATATCATAATAGGAGAAGATGTTTTTTTTTGTGAAACAAAAAGGACCAAAGCCTACACATAAAGTTTCTCATATCTTACTTTATTGAGGCAGATTTTGGCCAATTCTTCAATGAATAAAACTGTCAGACAAAACTGAAATAACTATTACTAAACAGTGAAATAATTTGTCCCTACATTGTCTGTACTAGCTTATTTATTGAACAGTGCCTGTCATCAGTACAGTCAATTTTTATTTTATTATATTTTATCTATATAAACACCCAGGATGTAGGTGATTTAAAGTAGGTGAATAATCTGGACTATTTTCAGGTTTATTTAAGACACTCATGCCAATCCGGAGCCCAACAGGTCCATCCTTCCTATGGTGGTTAGTGCAGATGATGGGAGAGAGAAGAACAGTGAACAATAAAAAAATGTGCTTTTTCATTTAAATATGCTTTGTTTCACATCAGAGGTATCTGGAATATTTGTATTGATAAGTTCAGTCTTAGATTTTATCCACACAGAGCCAAATATATACAAATAAGTTTGAGTATAAGGAGGAAACTACATGAAACTGGATGGGCTGTAATAGGGGATTGTCATGATTTTGGCGCTTATGGCAGGCTTGATTACTCATTTCATTCACTTGTCTAGCTCTGCCCTGTTCATCACTCATCAGATCCATCAGTTCCGTTTTCCTATTTAAGCTGCCTGTTTCCAAGCCATCAGTGCCAGATTATTCTTGAGCCTTCGTTGTTGAGAGTTCTCTAGCGTTACTGTAGTGTTCTGATTTTCTGATTCTGATCTGTTTCTGTATTTGGACCTTTGACCCTGCCTGCCCCTGTCTCATCTGTTTAGCTGCCTGTCTTCAGACTCCTGCGTGATTCTTCTGTGGACTGAACCTTGAACTGTCTCTTGACCTTGCCCTATGGATTATCCTGTCTTCCTTCGTCAGCTCAGATCTGATCTCTGGCAGCATCCACTTCGTCTGTTGAGTCGACTGGCTGATATCAACCTTGTTCTCTGGGCACGGACTGAACTGTCAAACCAGGTTAGTGACTCAAGCATTCATAATCATCCTCCTTCATATAATTACAGTCACTAAACTGTGTTTCTCACCTATAGACGTTCCTGCCTCAGACCCCCTAGCTGCTACAGCCGCTGCCACTGCAGAATCGATCCGTAATTGTTTTAATAAATGCTTTTCAAGTAATTCTCTGGCTGTCTTGCCAGAATTCTGGGTCCTACTTTCTAAGCACTTACAGCAGGGGTGTCAAAGTGGTTCCAGGGATTTAGTGACACTGAAACTGAAATAATGAGGAAAGAGGGAGGGAAGAAGAGCAGGACAGGAACTACACACTCAGGAAAGAGACATTTTTATTGAAAATCACACAAATGCTGAGGAGGAGCAAAGTATGTTGCTTTAAAATCTACAATAAATGGACTTATGTCAGAAACACAACCATAACTCTGAAATCTGCCATTATTGCTTGTTTGTTTCAATGAATGTTGGTTTAGGGAAAGGTGAGTCCCACATTGGCTTAATGTGGACAAACCTGCTAGTTTGTAGCAAGTTGAGCTGTTTGGGTTGTCCACACTAAGTCACAATGGCTTCTAGCTTTTACACTCTTGGAGTAGGTTTTCAAAGCTGTAGCCATCATTTCATCTGGATTGGAATTATTATCCACCCAAGAGTTTTATCGTGTGCACACATACACAGTGATTTTTCTTTATTTGTTTGTGTGTTTGTTTGCCAATCCAATCATCTGTTTAACTAGAATGATCTGTTCTCTCATATTTCTGATTTCTAATAGTAGATAAGACGTATAATGCGGCATCATGTCATATTTGTACAAAAAAAGCTAAGGATTTCGTCATGAACTTGTCACCGATGGCTGGCCTAATTGCTCACTCCATTCACTTGTCTAACTCTGCCCAGTTGTTCATTACTGCTTATCTAATACACCTGCTGCTGCTTCTGTTTATACGACTCATCCACTGAGTGTGTCTGTTCACATCTAAATGTTCTGCCTGAACTATCTGTGGACTCCTCGAACCCTGAATCAGCCTGTTCCTGTTCTTATTGGTATTCCTGACTGGGCTTCGGACTCTTGGAACTCTGAGCCTTCCTGTTCTGATCTATTTTACTGACCTTGCTCGGACTCCTGCTTGTTCTCTGGGGCTGCAGCATCTGGGACACTGTCTTTGGCAGCCAACCAACTGGGTCCTACCTTGTTCTATGGAGATTAACTGTTAAACCATGTTAGAGACTCATATGGATAATCATTCTCCATCAGATTATCCTGGTCACTTATCTGTATTTTTCTCCAACCAGAGTTTCCAGTGATGGGCAGTGCCCCGCCCTAGCCTTAATACCACGGCCCGATCTGCTCTCTTTCAATAAACGCCTTTTAATTATTCCACTGTCCGTCTTGCCTTGAATACTGGGTCCTTCTACCATGTGTCCTGACAAATTTCTAATTAAACTGGCTTAAAGATATTGGATGTAGAATCATGAAATGTTTATTTCGCAGAAATTATTTGACTTGCTAAGAGCAGATTTTGCTAGAAACATTAATTACTGTAAAACAAACTGACTTGATCAAGTAGCAAAGCATTAAGCTAAATATTATATTCATTAAATCTTTGTTGTTGTTTTTTAAATGAACTTGGCCAAATAGTTTTAAGTCATTAATATGTGTGACTTGCTATTTATTTCTTAGTCCAATTTGGCTGAACTGCAGAATAGACCTTGACTTAGGGGAATTTTGTTTTTCAAACTCCTCTGAATTGCTGACCTGACTCCATCATAAAAATATCCAGTTCTTTCTCAACACCCACCAAGGGGAGTTCAAAGGTCACAATGAGCACATCAATTATGCTCAAGATGGTGGAAATGCCGCTCGAGGATATTTCGCTTGTTTGGAAGCTCATAAACCCAAGAGCTTAAGTTAGAGCGCTGCTACAGAAACGTGGTCTGTTTGCTTTGCAAGTATGAGGCTGATTGAAGAATGGGCTTAATGATGGTGCTGGTAAACAGGGGTAAAACGATACAAAGTACCATCTTCCAGAGCCTGACGACAAATCCCGCTGGCCTCTCCAGGGTACGTGTAATTATAGTCTGTTGCAATGGTGTTATCAAATCGTGTGCTCTCAGATTTTATGTAAATGCTCTATAAATAAAAAGACAAATGCAAGAGAAATTACATCAGATCTTTTATCTGTGTTACAAAATGTCTTGAATTACCATGGAAACACGCAGATTGCAGACATAGATCAAAGGCTTTAGAAACATGTAGAGATTATTCTATATCAAAATACTTGGTCAAAGTTATTCAGTTCAATAAAATAAATACTGGGTAAATACCTGATAAGTCAAAATGCTGAACAATCTTTGACAGTAGGCATACAAATATATGTTTCTGAGAGTCCAAAGTTATAATCAAACTTTCTTGATTGTTTAAAAATAGATTTTGATCATATAATCTCCTTTACTTTCACTATATTTTTCCACCAAACCTTAAAAACACTTTTTGGGGTAGATTCATGTGATAGATAAACACAAAGTAGCACATAGCTTTAAGGCAGCATATTTCAGAAAATACAGTATGCACCCACTAGCAATTAGTCTTAAAGTTGTAAAACATCTATGAATACCATTATTATTTTTTTCACTTATAATCTTTGTTTGACAGGAAATTGAGTTGAGAGAGAAAGTGAAGATATGTAGTAAAGATCAATGGGCCAGATTTCAAATACAGAAAGGACTTATCAAGCCTCACATAACACTTCAGCTGTTTAAGTATTATTGATACTAAGGAACAAACCAGACAACCAATGAAAGAAAAATTTAGAGAATTTTAAAGTAAAATTAGGTTCTAAACAATATCTATCAACCATCTTCAATGGATTGAACATCTAACATTGGAGAATATGGCACAGCTGCAAATCTACTGAGTAAAGGCCATCCATCCGAATATATAGGCCAGATGGGAAGAACATTCCCTGAAAGGAAGTAAATTAGAAAACAACTAAAAATTTGCAATAACCACAAAATCAAGTGTGGACAAAATACAATGATTCATAAATGTCCCAGTCAAAGCCCAGTACAAAATCACATTAGGTATAGCCAAACATTAAGCCTAAGATTCTCAGCTTTTGGTATGTTCTACTTTGTAAATGGATATCATAAAAAACTAATAATAAAAGAAACTTATATTTTATGTATAAAAAGTTAGAAATAGTTTTGCAGGCTGCAGCTGTTCTCTGAGTGATGGAGTCAGAGGTGGTGAAACCTCTACCTCCATCACTCAGATGCCTTTGCGCTCTGTCCATGGATCTGTTGACCCCAGTCAAATTTCCCATGTATCCAGAAATAGCTCTTCGGACGCATCACTCATCCTGAATAATTTATTTCCACTGTGACATTTGCTCACACGGCCCCCGTGTAAAGACGGACAGAAAAGTGGCTCCCGCATCAGAGCTCCGTAAAGGTCAAATGTTATTGATCGGACCATTTCAAACACGCTCTATACTGTCAGAATCAAACCTCCAAAGTTTGGATCAGGTCAAACTTGACGGGGGTTACGTTCAGACTCATTATCTGCCTGTTAGGCGCAAGTTTCGCAGTGATGATCAGACTCTGGTGCGTAAAATGCGCGCTCCGGGGCGGGGACTCCTTTGGAGACGCATCTGTGGAGCATCACATCAGCACGACTCGCTGCATCTACAGGTTGCTGTCATTGTTTTTCTCCTGTCTTTGGTTATTTTCTAAATGTGATGTCAGATGAACTCGCTGGAAGTGATGAAAGGTGTAGTTTATTGAGCACTTTGGAGCTTTTTATAGGAAACTGATCTGCCTAAAACACGATGAAAGTCTACAGTGGCGGACTACTCCGTCTGCCACAGTTCTGTCACTGCGCTGCGGTGATAATAGCGACATAATGGCATGTAGGAG
The DNA here is from genome assembly GCA_030533445.1 of Cyprinodon diabolis. NCBI lineage: Eukaryota > Metazoa > Chordata > Actinopteri > Cyprinodontiformes > Cyprinodontidae > Cyprinodon > Cyprinodon diabolis. Next base: position 29,866,510 of record CM060076.1, read on the forward strand.
CGGCTGCTGCTGTGGCTCTTCTGGTCCCATCAACGAGGACAACGCGCGGTTCCTGCTGCTGGCGCTCTTCATCATCCTCTACCTGCTGTGCGGAGCCGCCGTCTTCTCGGCGCTGGAGCAGCCTAAGGAGCGGGAGGCGAAGGAGCGATGGGCGCAGAGGTTCGAGCACTTCTCTCAGAAGTATAACCTGAGCAAGAAGGAGCTGAGGAACTTTCTGAAGAACTACGAGGAAGCGAACGTGGCGGGGATACGCGTGGATACGACCAGACCCCGGTGGGACTTCCCTGGAGCTTTTTACTTCGTGGGCACTGTGGTGTCAACAATAGGTGAGGTTTTTACAAAGGTTCTTTTGTGACACTTTCTCTGCTACACCAAAGCTTTCAGAAACTTATGTTTCAGTTTTTGAAAATACATTGTTTTTTTGTTGTTTTTTTTCCCCACATATTTTTCTTTTCTTGCAAACACCACTAAGTACAAATCTCCGCCCTGCTTCAAAGTTTCATTTCTGTTCATGCATCCACCCACATAAAAACTAAGATAAACATTTTCTGGAATTTGATCTGAATAAGCACTAAAGAGAAGCTCAACCAGCATCTGTGTCGCCATAGATCCTTGATTTCACATTTCTTTGTCCATATCTCAATGAAGTAAGTTTAATGTGAAGTAAATATGTTTTAGGATGCATGACAAAACCTTTAACTAAGAGAAATCTATGACACAGGTAGCCTACTATATGAGATATAATTATATGGTTGTTGTCAACAATACAACAAATGTATAGAAGTAGAGACTTAAACTGTTATAGTAACTATGGAATTTATTAAAACAGTTATAAACTTTCTTCATCATAAAAGCTATTTGAAGAATAAGAGTGGATCTTTAAAAAAGATCAGGAGGTGAAGATGAAGGTGGAGAGATCACTGGGATCTGATCTGTATCTGGGCTGGTGTTGCTCTCTGCCGCCCTGCAAGAAACAATAAACCACATAATTCTATAGCACACTGCTGTGGATTAGGTATATAGAAATGATTCTAATCACAGCATGGGTTTTTTTTTTTCTTTACAAGAAAAATGTAAACTGCTGTAGTAGAGTTTTAATGACTTAAAAAAATATTGCTAAACTGAACGAGTTACACTAAATAAATAATGCAAAGAAAGGTCAAGTTAGCTAACAGTTATGAACAGGCCAGCTGACAGAAATGCTAGGGCCCTGAGAAAAGGCTCTGCCTTGCCTTGTTGGAAAAGCTGGGTTATAACCTGTTCTCAGCTCAGGAACTAGGACCCGTATGATATCTGGTTGCTCAATAGGTTTGCCTAAATAAAAGATTTAGAGATGACTTATCAAGATATTCCTGCAAAAAGGTCTGATGTTGCAAGGGAAGGTAATTGTAGTTTTTGAAGTGTGCCCTTTGTTCTGATGCCAGTTTGTTTCAGCCTTTAATCTCCTGTAGAATGGCTGGTCATATCACAGGTTATTTGCATTACAATAGGGACAGTTAGAAAGGTAGAGTGAATACACAAACTTGAAGAGGGGAGGGGGCCTTGCAGGAAAAGTGAAATTCTCCAGGACTTCTAGTGTTAAAGCTACACAATTACATCCAAACAAAACAACCAATATTTTCATGGTAAAAATAGTAACTTTTTTTTCAAATACTTGAAATCCTTTTGTTATTTCTTATTTTTTTTAATAGCCTTTCCCAAATAAGTGGAAAAGAGTAAGAACTCACTCCATGGGTGTATACAGATATATCTATTTGGAAAATCAATAAAAAAGTTTTTTGTTTCTTTTTTAGAAATAGAAAAAAAGCATAATGATTATCATAAAGTCTACTGTTTATATATTGATTATTTGTTACATAATCAGATATAACTCTTACTCCCTGAATTAGGCCCCGTCCACACGAAGTCAAAACGAACACGAAACGCTAATATTTTCCAGAACGTTTGTCGTAAAGACGGAGACGTAAAATAAATGTGATCGTCCACACGAATGCATGAAAACGCTGCAAAATGTATGTCAGGCCTGTAAGTGGCGCTGTGGTGCCAAAGCAAAAATAGGCGACGAAATGTTGGGCATGCGCACTAATATTTATACATGGTTGCCCTGCGGGTCCATTTTCGTGGTTCAGTCAAATTCAGGTGCTGAACTATGTTGTTGATATTGCTCTGTTCTTCCTGGAGATATTCCAGAAGAAGAAGATTCTGTTGTAAGCCCGACAGCAGGGTGAGTAGCACGAGCAGCAACCATTCAACACAGTACGGCGCCATTGTTGTTGTGATACTGTGTCGCGCATGCGTGTTTAGAGGCAACGCTATGACGCACGCGTGTAAAAAAAAAAATGTGGTTAGAGCTTAAAGATGGAAACGTGAAAACGCCGTTTCAAAATCTTCCCACTCTGAAGGCTGAATAAAAAAAAGATCGTTTACAGACCCCTGAAACGCCGGCTTCGTATGGATGAGAGGCTGGTTTGGTGAAAAATTTGTGCGTTTAGGCCAGGGTTCGGCTCCCTGTGGACGGGGCTAAAGCTCTGTAACTTAGTACTAATTGCAAAGCAGGAACCACAAACCGACTCATAACTCTCACCCATCACAGTACATTCCTCTAATTATTTACATGCAATCCAACACAGGGAGGCAGACTTCCCACAAGCCATTTAGCAGTTTCTTTTAGTGTATAATGTATAAAGTGTTACGTAACTTTTATCTTGTTGATGCCTGGTGCCACCCCCCTATGCGGTGCCAGGGCAGTGAGCCTTCTGTAAGAGAATTGAAGCAGACATAGATCAGCATCTTATTGAAATATTGTGATTGTTGTGTTTTTATATATAAGAAAATAGTAAATATATTAAATCAATGACTGATTATACATAAGATGATGTCTCTCTTTAAGCTTCTTGAATGCTGGTCAAAGTCCAAGTGTTAAAACTTATGAGTTCAGATGGATCATAAATGCCTGCTGCTGAAAAGAAGCAGGTAGATGTTTCAGACTTGTCAGAAGATGATACTGTCAGTCATAGTTGATTATCATGTACTCCAGTTATCTGCAAGCAACAATTATAACGACTGTATGATTCTCTGAACTGGACTGGGTCGGTTTGGAGACCTCTGAGGCAACATTTCAGAGTTTATTTATACACAGTTCCTAATAATACGTTGAGAGTTATCTAGTCACTGATCCATCCATGCTTAGATGAAGAAAACTTGATAATCTCACAAATTTTATTGAGTTTCACAAGTATATAAATACCTAGGTAGAGTATTGTTTACATCTGGTAGATATTATAAAGTAAAAAAATACTGGTGTCAGTGGACTTCCTGGTATCAAAGAAACCCCCCTGCTTAGCATTAATTATAATGCACAAACTAGTGCCGAAACAAATGAAAACAGAAAATAAATGTTTTTATATGCAACTTATGGAAATATTTAGAGTAGAGGGGCAGACTTTACCTCAAAATAGGGCTAAAGTAACTCAGGTTAAAACTCTGGAGCTCTAAAAAAATGACAACAGGAGAGCTAACCATATTACAGAGAGTAGCTTTATTTTATTTGTTGAACTTTTATTAACGGATTAGCTTTTTTCACTTCTTGTAGCCTTTTGGAAGACCTTGCCACAAGGCAGAATATTTTCAACGTAGAAGATACTTTGAGAAGCTGCTGTTAAAATTAGCCATTAGATCAAAGTTATTAGAAACTGTATAAATGATTTCACTTTGTATAAAAAGGGAACTAATATTTCAGCTTTTCTGTGAAACTTCTTTCATTCTCTAATGTACCAACATGGTGTTGACTTTGCTCATGTTGATCAATTGATCAACTGATCCCTGTTTTCTACCAGAAAGCTGCTGTTATTCCTTGGATGTAGCAGCTTTTATACTCTCAAAGGTATATTCACAAAATTTGCAAGTTTAAGCTACAGAGTCTGTCTTTATTTCCTAATATTAGTTCTTCAACACCAAAGCAAAAAACCTACTATAATTAAAGCACATCTAATGCATGGAACAATTGAGTCTTTACCTGATCAGACATGAAATAATTCTGCATCATTAGCATTGATAACAGTTCAGGGTACATTTAGTCAACAACTGAATCCCCAGCATTGATGCAATTAAAGACTCTTCTTTCACTTTAAGTAAGGGGTTATGTATATTTATACATTTTTGTTATTTCATATTTAATCAAATATCTTCCGACTGTCGGTATGTTTTCCTATAACACGCAGCATACATTTACCACTACTTCCACTCAAAATAAAGTAACTTATCAAATAAAGAATTCAAACCCGGGTTAGACATATTTCTGTTAAAAACACTTAACTAATTGAGTAACTCTAAATTATAAGCTATTATAGGAGCAAGACTAATAAATTGGTTGAAAAGCATTAGATTACCAAAAGAAATGATGTAATGATAATACAGCTGAGTAAGACTTTTATGTTTAAGAACCAAAGTTTACCTTGAAGAATTTGTAATAAAGGTTGTATGTTTAAAAAGCAGGATAGCAGCCCGTGCTTAACTTTGGATCAGAGCGTGAAGAATTGCCATTTCAGACATCCGTCTCGCCATTGTGGCCTTTTGGAGCCATGAAAAAAGAGCTTTATAGTGAGTATCTGCAAAGGGTCCCCGATCTTCTAGGAAGCTTTTTAGTGTCCTTAAAGGATAATATCTCACAGTCTGAAATCTCACGCTTACCAGTTAAGCATTTGTGTCCCACCCATGTTCCATATGTCATCTATGAATCTTTATTTCAGGGCTCTGAGGGACAAAATAGGACAAGGGAAATAGAAAATTAAAGAACAACAGAAAGCAGATATATATTTTTACATTATTTTCAAGCTTTTTTTCCTTCTCCATAATTCTATGGTAAATGTTCACCCAAAATAATTTATTAAACTTGGTAAAAACGCAGCACGGGTGTTTCTAAGGAATAGTAAGTCCTCCTCTTATTATCCATCAGTTGAGTTCAAAAAGAGCTTAGGATATAATGCGTCTATTAATACATTTAAAAAAGTAAACCCTTTTGGATTTATAATGGTTTGGTTTTCACACCCCTTAATTGAACAGCTTCATTTTTTAAAGGAAATAATCCATGCATAGTTTTGTGGAATGACCGTAGCTTCGCCTGTAGTGTTTCTCCTGTAAACTGAGGGTTGCCTTTTTAGGCTTCTTATCCGCCTGCCTCTGTTATAGTGCCCTTAAGCAAGAAACTTCATCTGCCTTGGCTGCTGTTGTTGGTTAGAGGACCTGATAGAAGTTTTTGTGTTGCAGCCTTTTTTCTGTCAGTCTGCCTTAGGCCAGCTGAGACTATGATGTAGCAACCCACCACCAGGATATAAAGGCCTGAATGTAGTTTAAAATGCTTTTGTATTCAGACTGAAAAAAGGTGCTTTATAAATACAAGCCATTAACTATCAAGAAATGAGCTGATATGAAAAAATATATAATTGTTGTAATTATTTTAGTTTTTTTCATTTCTTTTCACTTGGAGATTAAGTCTAACATATTTGGAGCCCACTCTGGTAGATAATTGTAAACAAACATTTTCTTTTTACTTTTCAAGAAAACCAAAAGCAAACTTAAAGGAGAACACCTAGAAATGGAAAGATATAATTTAGATTTCATTTTGAAAGTTTGAATAATGTCAGACTTTGTATGACCTGAAATTGGAATTGCTTATTTAGATATTTTTGTGATTTTTCTTTTATTCAAGATGCTACTGAAATCCTTGGAATATTTGTGGGGTTGGGTGAGGTTTTTTTCTGATCAGGACCAAAGAAGCAGGTTAGGACTATCTGGAAGATGAAAGATAAAACTTTGGTTTTTTGCCCACAAAGCTCCTCTGAGTTAAAACACTCCTTGAGTGCTGGATTTTCAACTTGAAAAAATGGAATCCAAAAATTTGCCAGCATGTGATTGTAAAAGCATGTTTTTCAAATTTAATATCACAAAAAGTGTTGGTCAGCTCTCCATGGAGAGATAAGAGGAGGACATAAAAGCCCTACAGTGCAGAAAGCTATCTCTCCTCACCACACAGCAGTAAGGGACAATAAGTACCATTACAAGTACGGGCATTAGCACCCCTCCAGCTAAATGACATGTAGATTTGAATGACTTGTTTCTAAATATAGAAGGATTGTGAAATCAGATGGGCCCGAACAACCTAAAAACAGAACAACATCTAGTGTTTTGTGTTGCTTATTCCAATCGACAGATTTATGAAAAACATGCTTATTAAGAAAAAAATTAATATTGCTCAAATGCAATGCAGATTCAGTGCAGAATCCAGCTCTTATTAAAAAGGTATATATTTCTCTATGTGAATAAGGGAATCAAATGAATGCAAATACATACTTTCATGGTAGTTCTTCTAATTGAGAGTAGCAGAGATCTATAATTAGGTATATGTAGAAACATGGAAGCGCTTGTATTCAAAGTCCTTTCATTTATCAAACCCCAGTCAATCTTCTGAGCAGTGTTGCAGAGAGCATGCACAGTAAGAGATACTGACCAATCTTTGCAGCAACACTAGAATCAAGGACATGCTTTTCAAACGGAATATGTTCGGATGTGAAATCTATCTGTCTGCTGCTCTGTATAAGCCCTATACTAATATTCCTGCTTACTGCATGAAATACTGATAGAATAGTAATTAGTTACATCGCTTGGAGACTAAGTTCAAGAACATAAAACCAGAGTATCTGAAACTATTCCAGAAGCATCTTTGTTATTTACATTTGGTTGAATCAGGAAATTATTAGCAGAAGGAGGTGAAAATTTTAGCCCCTTCGCTCCCACAGGAAGTCCTATTACTCTTTCTAATGAGCATCTGCTAAAAATAATGGCTTTTAATTATCAGGCTAAGTGATGGGAATCAGAAAAATAAGGAAAAAGTCTTGAAATCCATAAAACAAAACATAAGAAACATTTAGACACATTTGAAACTATAACATTTCAAAGAAAACAGATAGAACTTTGAAAGAGTTGATAAGCAGCGTTTTTCCAGCTTTCTTATCATAAGATGATGGCTTTATTTTATTTTAATGAATTATAGTTGAAGTAATTTTCTGCGATTTCTATGATTTGCACCATGATTCTGTGTTTCTATCAATTACAATGACCTTGTTACTGACTTCATTATGCCCTGTAGATTTCTTGTTCTGATTGGTTTATCGTTTGAGCAAGCAGAATGGAATTTACTGTCTGTTAACGCCAGTTAGATATTTTTTGATTTCTAAATTAATTAACAATTACTTCAATAATCCATTGATCTTTTTCATTTAGTGCCTTTTCAGTTCTGTCAATGCATGAAATTCCTTTCAGGAGAACAAGAGAGGCAGTCAAAGAGAAAACAATACAATTCTGTAGTTCCCAGAAATGTCTGTGATTTAGTTTGTCAGTGTGGTAGAAAAAAGCATGAAAGCGCTTCAGAACGGCCAAACCAACACAGCTGTCACTTATTGATTCTTTGTTGTCACAACTGTTCCTCAGATTTGTACCTGCATTTCGCTTCAACACAATGATTTACAGTCATGGTCAGACAGCGTGGCAGTATCTCTGAAACAATGGCAGGCTTAGGAAATGCATGAGAGAGGCATCATTGACGGAAAGAGTTGTCACACTTTACACAATGACCAACCGTGTCACAGAAAATATACTCCAAAATGTATATTGCCAAGAATAGGGATAGCTTATTTATGAAAATAATTATTCAAAACTTTTCTTATTTTGCTTTTTAGAGTCCGATGCAAAACAAATAACAGTGGGAACATTTTTGCTATGAATTCATGTGCAGCTACTCTGGACATTCATTGTACTTGTGACGGACTCAAACACAGATACTCTGGACAGGTCCGTACGTTCTTGTAGGTGGTGTTTTGTTTCTCCCCTTTTGGGACTCTGAGTTTTAAGTTCTTAGTTCTTAGTTATTCTGTTTTGTTGATATTTGGTTTATTTTTCATTATATTCAAGCAGTCTTTAGTTACTCTGTCACTCCCTTGTGCTTGTTTCCTTTCCCCTTGGCTTCCTTCTAGTTAGTTCCACTCACACCTGCTCCATATTTAATTCATTAGTTCATCCTTTGTTCTCTTCCCCTTATATACACCATCTCTACAGTCAGTCAGTGGTGGTTTCTTTTTGTTGTTTTGCTGCTTTCTCATCTCTGGTTTCTCCTGTAGCTTTCTGTTTTTTTTTTTTGGTTCCTTGTATTTTTTTTACTTTAGATTTTTGCCTCAGTTGCTTTATTAAATCTTCTGCCTCCTGGCCTCTGGATTTGGGTCCTCAAAATCCTCAATCCAACTGTGACAGTTGGTGTCACACAATACAGCAACAAAAAAATCTTCACATCAACTGTTTTATATGTAACACATTTGCGAAGGAGTTTATGTGACCAGAGGATCACTGACAGCAACGCTGAGCAACCAGTTGAGAGAAGGGGAATTATCACTGTCCCTCTCTGACATGTGTGCATGGTATATACCCCCTTGTTTCCACTTTTTTTTTTCCTAAAAGCTATAATTCAAATCAACCTTTCCCTCTCAATGGCACTATGGGAGAAGGGAAATAAACAACAACCTGACTCCTGTAAACATCAGAGGGAAAGACATTGAGATAGTGGACTCTTATAAGTACCTACCGTAGTATTATATGAATAACAAACTGGACTGAACACTAGCTGACAGAAAGCGGCTGGGTAAGCTGATCAGGAAGGTCAGCTCTGTGATTGGATGCCCTTTTGACTCAGTGCAGAAGGTGGGAAACGGATCCTAACTAATTGAACATGTTGGGTAATGTCTTTCACCCCATGCATGAAGCTGTTGCAGAACTGGAGAGCTTCTTCATTGACAGACTGCTGCAGCCTAAATGTACCAGGGAGCGTTATCACAGATCCTTCCTCCCAGCAGCTGTAAGACTCTATAACCACCACTGATCCCAAAAACCTCAATTGGGTTTTTACATTCATGCTGGTTTTGCACAGTTTCTACCCTAGTCAGTTAAATAACATGCTGCTGTCATTTTGCACATCTCTGATGTTGCTGCTATTTTCAAATATCCATTACTTTAAAAATGTCCATAGCTGCATATTGGTTATTTATTCTCCAGTACAGTATATTCTTACAGTGCAGTATTTTATTGTTTATCTTTTAACTCTTCACTATTATGTTATTGTTATACATTTTTCTAAGGTCCACATTTGTGTGATCATTTTTTCTATAATCTTTTTGCTGCTGTAAACAGAATTTTCCCATTGTGGGAGATTTCTATATCTATTCTATTATTTTTGATGAGATATGTAGGAAATTGAAACACTTGAGTGTGTGAAATACACAGGGCTAACAGTGAACGCACATTACTGCCACCCGTTTTTTATCTTTTCCAAAAAATTGCAAATTAAGCTACATTTGACCATCATGTGTGTTACTTACTTGAATTTATTTATTTACTTATTTAGGTTTTCATCTAATTGGAGATTCTCTCTCTTGAACTGTGTACCTTTCAGAGTTATCATTAGCTTCTTCGGCCATGCCACTGCAGCCTGAGGTGACCCAAATCTGATTTTTTTTTTGGCCCATATGGGACCTCTACCTGATTTTTTCATGGCACTCTGAACAACACAGATCCGATTCTTTTCCAATGCGAACCAGGCCACTTGGCTATGTGGTCCTGAATCCGATACAAATCTGATTTTTTCAAATGCGACCTGTGTCTGAAAGGCCAGGTCGGATTCATCCAACCTGAACGCCATTAATACCTGACAAAGGTCACTATTGTGGGTCTTGCTATGAAGAAGCGGCAAGTAAACAACAAAGATGGTGGACAATGACGCGGAGAGCAGTATTTATGTTCAACCATCTTAAGAAGATTGTGTTTTTAAGGTTTGGAAAGATTGATAGATGCGCACCGGCAATACTGTCCATGTTTACTTCCGTAAACACAGAGCACGCTGGCCTGTGACGTCATTGCGTCCTCTACTGCACATGCGGGACACTTGTGTTGTATGGCTGTAGTTTTCACAGGAGATCACATAGAGCTCGCATATATTTGGAAATGTGAACGGCAAAGTAAAAAAATCGAATTTCACAAAAAAAATCAGAATTGAGCATCAAGGCCTGCAGTGTGATCGTAGCCTTTGATGCTTCTCTAAATAATGGTATCCTCGCCTGTCCTTTTGGTGCAGGCTTATAGCTGTGCTATATGAGATGGAAGCCCAAGAACCAACAACCATACTGCAGTTTTTAGATGCATCTCTTCTCCAACACACCCGGGTCAAATGAGTGGTTGGTCAGCAGGGCTCTGCTGAGATGACTGACATGCTGAGGTAGATTGAGGTGTGTTGGACAAGAGAGGACTCTTAAAGTTCCAGGGTGGTAGCTCTCAATGAAAGGACTTCAGATCCCCTGTTTTAGGGTGATTAGGTGACTTGAAAGCAATTAGTTTTATGGGATTTTATTAAGGGCTATCAGAGCAAATGTATTTAATCTGTATGGTTCTGTTCTTGTTGCACCCTCTAAATCATCATACCACAATGTTTTCATCATACACAAATCAGTAGACAACCTTGACTTAGGCATCTTGCCTGAGGATCTATTGAAATGTGACAAGGAAATCAGAGCTGAACATACAACTTTCTGAAAATAATTTCAATTCAGTTTATTTATATAGCGCCAATTCCCAACACATGTCATGTCAAGGCACTTTACAGTTCAAACAAATCATACAGTCAAATCGATTCAAAGTTTTCTATCTAAGGAAAACCAGTTGATTGCATTGACTCATTGACTCAAATGCAATCCCTCACACTAAACATGCTTGTAGCGACAGTGGAGAGGAAAAACTCCCTTTTAACAAGAAGAAACCTCCAGCAGAACCAGGCTCAGTGTGAGCGGCCATCTGCTGAGGCCAACTGGGGTTCAAGGAGACAGAAGCAGAGATACAAAAAGCAGCTGCAAAAGGCGGCCCCGTCCAGGAAACACACAGCCAGGCAGACGAGCTCTGAGCCAGCTCCCATGTCAGAGGGTGAAGAGAGCACATCCAGCCAGTCACGGTCAGAGAAACAGGACTACACTGAAAAACAGGATGATCTCCAGCATCTATAAAAAAACGGTGTTGATGGCAGCAGCACAGCTGAAATTTCTCTCCAGATTGGTGTCACAGCCAAACAGGAACAGATGAGGCAAAGCTACTATGAGAAAAAGCAGAGAGAGCATAACGTTATAGATTGAACTAACAGATTCTGCAGAGTAGGAGAATAGAGATAGAATGAAGAATAGAGATAGAATAGAATAATAGGATGACAACTTTTCCCACTGAGCAACAGACACCCCGTGTGTTTGTCTTATTACATAAAATCCTAATAAAATACATTTCACTGGTGATTGGGCAAACAGGAAAGGGCTGTGAGAATACTTTAGTAAGAAACAGTTTGAAGCAATCTAATTAACCACTCTGTTAAAAGCTCTCTGTGTGAGAACAGGGAGCATGTCTGTTTATGTCCAAAGGGGTTCAGACCCTGAAAGTAAGAAAGCACTCAATATTTCACAGCACAAATACAGCACATCATATCTCAATTGACAGACAAATTATCAGACTCAGCTCAGCTGTTAGATATATCAAGAAGGGAAATTTGATATTTTATGCATCATCTACTCGTCCACTCTTTAATCCCACATGCTGTTCTCTCCTTTTTTGTTTGATAACGCCTTTTTAATGAACTGTCATACTGGATCGTCTATCAAATCACCGCCTGTATTAAAACAGGCTGATGTATTATAGAGTACTAGAGAGCGTGGCATTGTGATAGTTTCACATTCACATTACATGCCTCCTAATGCAAATGCATTCACTCTCATCCTTTTTGTAGTCTAATGGAGAATTTGGTCTGGTTTGGAAATAATGCTATCCCATTTACTGCCTATTTAGATCATGGCTGACATGGATTTCATTCATTCATCGTCAACAATATCTGCAGCAGTCATTGGAGAAAAGAAAGGGTACATAATGGTCAGGTTTCTGGAGAAAAATGCACATACTCATACCTAAATCTAAATAATCTAACAATTCATGGTTTTGGACTGTTGAGGAAGCCAAAGTATAAGAGAAACAATGCATGCATAGGGTTTACGGGTATTAAATTAATCTCTATTAGTTTTAAAAAATAACGCATCCCAAAGCATAATGAGGTGTTACAAAAATAAGTTATTTGAAAATGGGCAGCATGGTGGTGGAACTGTTGCCTTGCAGCAAAGCCTTTGCTTTTAATCCTGTGTTGTTGTCTTTCTGCATGGAGTTTGCATGATGACACAAGGTGTTTAAAACCTCCTTCCCAATAACTGCTGGAGTCTTATAAGTAAAGATTCACTGACCCATTTTTTCTGATCCAATCCTACATCCATACATGGGCCTAAATCTGATTTCAATCCGATGTCCTTTGACCATGTGATTAAAAGGCATCATGGTTGACATAAACGGTATTAAAAGAAGTCGCAATTTAACACAGATATAAATCATCACTAGCAGCTATGTGCACATTGCATGATGATGTAAGCAGCATTACAATCATACAATTGAAGTCACTAGATTGCTGTAACTGTATTGCTATGTATGATATAAAAAAATATAAATGACTGGATCAGCGTCATTCATCTGAGGTCTGATCCAGCTAGATCGGACTGAAGCATCTCTACTTATAAGCAAACATTCAGTCTGAGATTTATGCTTTGACAACTTTCAACCATTTTTTTCCTTCTTTATATAAAATGTGTTAGATGGTGATGTAACAGCACAGCTTTAACATTTGTTTGCATTATATAAAGGTTGGGTTGTAAAGCCTTTTTATAAATTAACATGGGCTTAAATGGTTTCATACACAATTTTAGATGCTTTTTAAATATATTGGTTTTATTTCAAACAGTATAATTAAGACATTGGTCTACAGAACCATGAGTGTAAAGCAGGAAACAGCTCAGGTCAGATCAGCAGCCGCAAGTTATTGATACAAATTCAATCAAATTTTATCCTCTGATTTTGTAAAGATTGAAAAAACGACCAAAAAAACAACATGGTAAACAAATTTTAGGTAATAAATCGGCTTACATGGATCTAAGGTTCTACTGTTTTTGATTTCCTTCACTAGAAATCTATTTATGTTTTTCTACTCTCATTAAAGGCGCAGTTCATATGAAAAAATAAATAAATAAAAAAGAAAATAGCAATTTTTGATTTTATTTTTTTCTAGAAGGTCATCAGCAGTGCTTATAACCATTCTGTAAAAGGGGAAAATCAAAGTTTTCAAGGTAAAAATAGCAAAAAGGTAAATACATGAACCTCTTTTTAAAAGGTAAAACCTCACTGAGATAAAAAAAAAAAAAAAATGTTCTAAGTGAGACCTTACAAGACAGCTGTAGTTAATAGATAAAACAGCTACAGAACAAAATAAACCCACGCATAGATAACATAAAAGATCTGGAAAGATTTAAGTGCACAAATGCATGTTTGAAATTAAAATCCAAGTGAACATTTTCCCTTTCCTGAACCTTTAAGATGACCTTAAAATCACCAACAATCTCTGTCATTTTGAATCTCTCAGACATTCATTCAGTTATGAAAGGGAATATGAGAAAAACTCTTACACCAAATAAGTTCCAGCTCTGGGAACACTCAAGTGATAAAACGCAGAGAGTCCGTGAAGATTGAGGAGCCCAGTCAAGTACTGGGAGAAGTAGACCATTGCTGAAGTCTAGTTTTTGGATTTTTTGGAGGTGGATAGCCTTCACCTCCTCTCAAATCACCTCTGTTACAATAAGAAAAAAGAATTAAAAATTGATTGAGATAAAATAAAAAATAAAAAATTTTAAATAAAGAAGAAAAATCTATTCATTATTTGTGCACAACTAATATGTAGAGACCAATAACCAATTTAATTAAATTATAACAACAGTTAGGAAAAAAAAATGTTTTATTAAAATGAAAACAAAGGCAGTGAAATTATTTCCCACTTATTTTACATGCACTATAAAAATGGAAGTATGCAATTTTAATTTTGACAAAATAATGAATACATCCATTAAAAAGTGGCAACCTGTACTCTGTGTTTTGCACAATGACAGCTGAAGAAAAGCATCTGCCCCCTGCAATACTGCAAGGTTAAGCTGTTATAGACAGTAAGTGGATGGATAAAAATATTTCAAAGTTTAAGGGAGTTGCAAATAGCACTATGTTATGAAAATGCCTTTTTTGCGTGACACTGCTTTCCAGTAAGCTCTAAGATCTTAAAAATCAGTGGTTCACCCAGGTTAATAAAGTTTAAATAAATAAAGTAAGTCTCCAAACACAAATATATAACAAAATGTTATTGAAACCAGGGCTTTAACTAATATTTATTTTGGTAATCGTTGCAGTCAATCATTTTTTCAATAATAATCTGATAGCAAACGTTTCCTTAAAGAAGATTTTTTAAAGAATCAAACCAGGTGAAACTCAAACTTTTTCACTTGTGGAGTTCTGAAAAGAGCATATTGACAGAAAAAGAAGGTTTCTATCTCCAATGCAAAATATATATAGATTTTTTTTTACAATTTTGGTAGAATTACTGCTCTAAGTGGGTCGCTCTGTCAGCTAAAGGCATGTTTTACAGTCTCTATACTCCAGTTGATTACTAAAACAGTTGACAGTTAATTCAAGAATGGATTGTTTACCATTAATCTGATTAATTGATTTAGCCCCAATTGAAACATAAAGTTATTTTTTAAGTTATTTTGTTTTAATGCAGCTGTTTTTAATTGACCCTATTACAAAGTCAGATTAAAAAAGCCCTTTACCTTCAGGTTATGTTTTTCGCCCTTTTCCTTTGCATTCGGTGTATAACGCGGCTCCACACCTGGTACAGCTCGTAGAGGCTGGATTGTCACCAGCTCTCAGTTATACTTTTTTTTTATATTATTAGCCCCTTTTCCACTGAAAGACCCTCAATTTACAGCCACAGCATTTGTATGATTGGCGTAATCGATATCCAGGCTAATTCATCAGCATCTTATCCCATTATACTGAAAGCCCTTTGATAATAATCCCGAGAGAAACTGCACTACACCATCAGTCCAGTGGGTGGCAGTAATACGAACATACAGTGGGGCAAAAAAGTATTTAGTCAGCCACCTTTAGTGCAAGTTCTCCCACTTAAAAAGATGAGAGAGGCCGGTAATTTTCATCATAGATATACTTCAACTATGAGAGACAAAATGAGAAGAAAAAATCCAGAAAATCACATTGTCTGATTTTTAAAGAATTTATTTGCAAAATATGGTGGAAAATAAGTATTTGGTCAGTTACAAACAAGCAAGATTTCTGGCTCTCACAGACCTGTAACTTCTTCTGTAAGAGGCTCCTCTGTCCTCCACTCGTAACCTTCATTAATGGCACCTGTTTGAACCCGTTATCAGTATAAAAGACACCTGTCCACAACCTCAAACAGTCACACTCTAAACTCCACCATGGCCAAAACTAGAGAGCTGTCAAAGGACACCCGAAACAAAATTATAGACCTGCACCAGGCTGGGAAGTCTGAATCTGCAATAGGTAAACAGCTTGGTGTGAAGAAATCAACTGTGGGATCAATTATTAGAAAAAGGAAAACATACAAGACCACTGATAATCTTCCTCGATCTGGGGCTCCACGCAAGATCTCACCCCGTGGGGTCAAAATGATCACAAGAACGGTGAGTAAAAATCCCAGAACCACACGGGGGGACCTAGTGAATGACCTGCAGAGAGCTGGGACCAAAGTAACAAAGGCTACCATCAGTAACACACTACGCCGCCAGGGACTCAAATCCTGCAGTGCCAGACGTGTCCCCCTGCTTAAGCCAGTACATGTCAAGGCCCGTCTCAAGTTTGCTAGAGAGCATTTGGATGATCCAGACGATGACTGGGAGAATATCATATGGTCAGATGAAACCAAAATAGAACTTTTTGGTAAAAACTCTACTCGTCGTGTTTGGAGGAGAGTGAATGCTGAGTTGCATCCAAAGAACACCATACCTACAGTGAAGCATGGGGGTGGAAACATCATGCTTTGGGGCTGTTTTTCTGCTAAGGGACCAGGACGACTGATCCGTGTGAAGGAAAGAATGAATGGGGCCATGTATTGTCAAATTTTGAGTGAAAACCTCCTTCCATCAGCAAGGGCATTGCAGATGAAACGTGGCTGGGTCTTTCAGCATGACAATGATCCCAAACACACCGCCCGGGTAACGAAGGAGTGGCTTCGTAAGAAGCATTTCAAGGTCCTGGAGTGGCCTAGCCAGTCTCCAGATCTCAACCCCATAGAAAATCTTTAGAGGGAGTTGAAAGTCCGTGTTGCCCAGCGACAGCCCCAGAACATCACTGCTCTAGAGGAGATCTGCATGGAGGAATGGGCCAAAATACCCGCAACAGTGTGTGAAAACCTTGTGAAGACTTACAGAAAACGTTTGATCTCTGTCATTGCCAACAAAGGGTATATAACAAAGTATTGAGATGAACTTTTGTTATTGACCAAATACTTATTTTCCACCATATTTTGCAAATAAATTCTTTAAAAATCAGACAATGTGATTTTCTGGATTTTTTTTTCTCATTTTGTCTCTCATAGTTGAGGTATATCTATGATGAAAATTACCGGCCTCTCTCATCTTTTTGAGTGGGAGAACTTGCACTATTGGTGGCTGACTAAATACTTTTTTGCCCCACTGTACAAGTTCTCCCTTTACCTCCAGTGTCCACCAGCTAATAGTAGATCCCTAAGGTTGTTTGACATTTGATTTTTGATCAACTTGCAACTCGCCAAAATTGCTTTAGACGTTTATGATTCATTTAGAATAGCAACTTAAAACTAAGTTGGACTGGTATCTTCTTTTATCATTTACAGGACAAACAGAAAAAAATATATATTTGAAATATTATTCATTAAAGTCTATGTCCATATATAAAATATTTTTATCAAGTAGCAGCTCTTGACACTTGATTTGACGAGGAAAGCTACAGACAGCATCCAACTCGTGTTCTCTCTTGAAGCCCCTTTGAATAAAACAAGCAGTTCAAATAGATAATTCACTGTCAACCTTCCTCACCTTTTCTGCTGGAGTTCCACAGAGATCAATGCCCGGACCAATTCTATTCAGCCTTTATGTAAATGATGTACCCAATATCTGTAAAACTGTAAAAATGCAATTATATGCTGATGACACCGTACTATATGTTCATGCAAAAACTAAAAGTGAAGCTGCTGCTTTTCTATCCAACGCTACACTATCAGTGTCTCAATGGCTCCAGGACTCCTGCCTACATCGTAACATTGGAAAAACAGTATATCTTGGTGCTGTGGGATTTAAAATCAGCCATCTAGGGTTCTTGAAATAGTCCATGCAGTTGATTGAGGAATGCTTCGTGGATGTGGGAAGCATGGCCAAAAGGCCTTTAGAGTAAGCACTGTGTGATGTCTAATGATTCAGAAGTAGCACAGGTATATACAAGTCTACATGCATGAAACCGATTATGCCACTAAGTATTTCTCCAAACATAAAAAAAATGCAATTTTTCTAACCTTGTTACCAAACTTGTGTTTTCTTCTGCTCATCTAGAAGTTTAACCTAACAAATAAGATAAAAGTTTTTGTTTTCAAACAGTGCATTACCTCAGGAGCTGCATGGAGGTCTTATACTTTTAAGGCAGAGCTATTTTTCTATGAATAATAAGTCGCTGCTTTAATAGAAGTGAGATTTACAGTTAGAAACAAGCCTAATAGATAATCTTTCATATCATAAGTTCTCGGAGGGAAGTCAGGACTGCAGTATGACTCAGAAACCATCTTTAACACCAGGTACTCATTCAATCATGTCTTAAACCTCAATTCCTTTCACACCTGTCAGTAACTATAATAAATGTAGTGGTTTTTATATACTTTATAAAATGGGTCAAACAGCTTAAGATATCTCACTTCAAAGATATCATGAGATACAAAGAAAAGAAAAAACTAATCCATAAAACCCAGCTCATTTGGCTTTATTGTCATGTTTTGGAGAAAATTCTGGTTCAATTAGCACCTTGACAACCAATTTGAAGAAGAGGCAATCACATCCTCCCCAAGAAGCCACAGAATAGCGCAGCCAATTAGTCAGGTTGAAGCTTTTATTTTCTATCTCAATCATGAGGAAAAAAGGTTTCCATGTTGATCTTCCCTTTTCTGGCTAAAAAGTCCTTTCAGGTTTCACACATTTATATCTACTGTACCCGATTAAATAAATGAATGCATTGGATGACAAAAACTATTAGGTTTATATGATGTGAAGTTTTTCACTGATGTATAATTTAGCATTTTCAGAGATATACTGAGCTTTAATAGTCATTTTTAGTAAATTAAGCAAAAAAAAAAAAAGAAACATTTCTGTAACCTGCAGTGAAATAAACGATGTTTCACCATGCTGTCCTTTTTGCTTTACTTGCAGGTCACAAGAGAAACATAAGGGAGGCAGAAATTGTTCAATTTTTCTTTTACTTTTCACCTTGTTAAAAAAAACAGAAGCAACAATTCAGGGTTTTTTATATTGTATTTTATCCAGCCTTACTGAGGAAATAAAACATTCACTCCAGTATCCTTTGCAATGTAACTAACTAAACGACCCATTCATCGGTTACCATTTGCATGTTTCCAAGTAATACAAGGCCTTGTCCATATAAGACTCAAACTCACTGCGGATCCAGACATTTGAATTGAGAAAGCTTCCTGGAGAGGTGGCGAAACGTCTTCAAATCTTGAAAACCAAGTCCAGTGGATATTTTTTGAATTTTTACGGAATGACTATGACCTGGATGACTGAGAACCTTCATCAGATCTTTGCAATGTAGTGCAAAATAGGTCCAGACATTGACTGTGCCATTCTAAAACCTGAACAAGCTTGTTTTAAACCTTTCTGGCTTTATGCTTAGATCTACTGTCCTGCTAGAAGGGAAACCAAGGGCTTATCTGAAGTTTAATGCAGTCTCTTATAAACTCTTTTCCAGGAACGACATGCATCACGTTTAATCCATCTTCCTCTCAGTTTTGACCATCTACCCTGTTAAAGTTAAAGAAAACTGTTCCCATAGAAACCCTTGCTTTTTTATGGTTTGGATTTATTTTCAGAGTAAAATGCAGTGTTGGTTTTCTGCCATATTGAGAATTGTGAATACGGGCCCCGAAAGTTCACTATTGGTCTCACCTAACCTCTTTGACATGTTGGCTGTATTTGCTTGTGTAAAGCTGTGGGAAGCTTCTATTTACTTATTTCTTTAACAATCTGTTATTCTTGTCACTTGGCCAGATTTCAGCATTTGATATACCGTATCTAAAGCAAATGCACAAACGTTTGGTGTATAACGTAAAAAGGTAAAAGGGGGTACTACAAGGCTAAGCATTTCAAACAAAGAGAAAAAATATCTAATAGTTTTTAAATAGGAATCTAGAAAACTGCAAGCTTTGAGTCAGGGTTTCTGTGGGCCATTACAAATCATTAAAAGTCATTAAATTATAATTTTTTTTAAATTAAGGCCTTAATTGGCATTAAAATGCATTAAATGTGATTATCATGGTATTTTAAATGGTTGATAAAAAAAAAAAATAATAATTTTGTCAAATATATCAGATTTAACTGGTTCAACATGTTTGCGTGGAACTGCTCCTGGTTGATACTAAAGCCATATGTTCGGAACAGAAGCTCGAGGCACAGAAAAAGCAAGAGAAGGGAAAATGCAAATTTTAACATAAGTGGCTGGAAAACGAGAAATTCGGGACATGGCAACTGCCTGTCGATGGTAAAGATTTCGAAGGATTTGGCCGTGTTTATTAGGGTTGTCACGATACTAAACTTTTCAACTCGATACCGATACTAAGGAAAATATTCGATACTCGATATCCTTTTCGATACCACAAGAATAAAAACAAAGACTCTAAAATTCAACAGAAATATTTTAATTACTAAAACAAAAACAGGAAATAAATAAAAAAAAATAAGAACAATATTTTGAGGTTGTATGCTGTGCACAATATTAAGGAAGCTTGATAAAAAACTTACAAAATTAAAATTAAGTGTTCCTTCCTTGGCTATGATTTGCAGACATAACAATGACACTGGCCAAACCGGTTAAACAAAATAATTCTCAGCAGCTGCACCTGTCACAAAAAAAGTCTGAAACTGAAAAATGCACAGAATTATTCAATCACACAGTGTTCAGAAAGTGCATTTTCCGCTATTTTGCTCTTTAGATGGCTATATCGAAACTTTTGAAAATGAGTATTGTATCCGGATACAATGTTTCAGTATCTATACTTTTTTGAGTCTCGATACTTTTGACAACCCTAGTGTTTATATATATATATATATATATATATATATATATATATATATATATATGGGAGTAATGGGTACTTATTGATGGCATTAAAATTATTTCTAAGAGCATTAAAAAGCATTAAATTAGAGTTCCTCATTCCTGTATAAACCCTGTGAGTATGGTTATAGATACAAACTGATTGAATCACTTTACGGAATATAACAATGCTATATGGTAAATGGCCGGTACTTATATAACCCATTTTCAAGTCAGGAGACTTGACCAAAGCGCTTTACACTACATTCAGTTATTCACCCATTCACACACACTGATGGTGACAAGCTACATTGTAGCCACAGCTGCCCTGGGGCTCACTGACAGAAGCGAGGCTGCCGTACACTGGCGCCACCGGGCCCTCTGACCACCATTAGTGTCTCGCCCAAGCACACACCGACACTGAAAGTCGGAGCCGGGGCTTGACCGTCAATCCTTCAATTTCAGTGCAAACTCCTACATCCGATGCCACTAGACTTAGAGCAGACACAGGATGCAGTTGTCAATTTTTATTACATGTAGATTTTAATGTTATATTATCTTTAATGGCTACAACTCTCATGTACTTTGGAGCCAGCTAATTATTTTTCTTAAAACACATTCATTTGCAAGACCTTGTGAATGAATCTAAATTAAGATTTTCTTTGCAGCTTGTGTTAATTTGATCTGGAAGTATTCTGTGGAGAAAGTCCTAATGGCTGCATCTTTTTTTTTTTTTTTTACCATGGCAGCAGTATTTTCCTTAAACTAACTGCTAGATGTCTTTGGTTGTTTCCCAGGGTTTGGGATGACTACTCCTGCCACCATCGGAGGAAAAATCTTCTTGATGTTTTACGGCCTACTGGGTTGTGCGGCCACCATCCTCTTCTTTAACCTCTTTCTGGAGCGGGTCATCACTGTCATAGCTGTCGTCCTCAAGTCCTTTCATGAACGGCGCCGCAACAAGGCCGTGCTGCCGCAGAACGGCCGGAGGGTCTCAGAGGAAGTAGAGGCAGGCGGAGTAGAAAAGCGAGAAGAGCTTGCCGGCTGGAAACCCTCCGTTTATTGCGTGATGTTTATCCTTGGAGCGGCAGCGATCTTGGTGTCCTGCTGTGCCTCGTTGATGTACTCAGCTGCTGAAGGTTGGGGCTACCTGGACTCACTCTACTTCTGCTTTGTGGCCTTCAGCACCATTGGGTTTGGGGATATGGTCAGCAGTCAAAGAATCTCCTACGAGGGTCACGCTACAGCTGCGTACCGGGTTGGAAACTTCTTCTTTATCCTCACGGGGGTCTGCTGCATCTACTCCCTCTTCAACGTCATCTCCATTGTCATCAAGCAGGTCCTGAACTGGCTACTTAGAAGGATGGAAGCCCCGTGCCGCTGCTGCTTTCCCAGGAGGGGACCTCACCGGCACCCTCGCCGTAATGTGGTCGCTCCGGGCCATCTCCGTGCCCGCAGGGACCTCTCTATTGAAACAGATGCCATAAATGAGAGCGAGACTGACCCAGGTCGCAGGATGTCTGGAGAAATGATCTCCATGAGGGACTTTTTAGCAGCAAACAAGGTGAGAGCTCAATGCCAGGATCAACTGGACTGCTCTAATGAAATAATACTAATTAGAAGTGAGACATGGTGAGCAGTGATTTAACATTAGGGGAAAACAAACTTTTTTAATTTTATACAATGCTTATTACTTCCCCTTTCTGAATTGTTTGTATTTAGTCACACTGGAGGTTTTGACTTAAAGGCATGCAACAGAATCCCAGTCAGATTTAAGGTTAATGATTTTATTTTAGCTGTTCAGAGGTGCTTAAACTAAAGGTCATAATCTGATGGCCAAATATTCTCCTTCAGGATTTATTTTACCTGATTACAGAAGTTAGTCCAGGTTAGAATCTGAAGCAGTAACGAAATAGCAGATTTTTGACAGTGCAGAGAAAATTCAGAAAGACATTAAGTAAACATTAGCATCCAAGTAATAAAAGTCAGCAGGTCTGATGTTATCTTTTATTGCTGGATTTCTACTTTCTAGTTAATTTCCAGCATCATCTTGGTCTAAAACAAGCATCTCCTATCGTGGTTGAGTGTGTGATAATGCTTAAGGGTCACCCTAGTTTTAATCAAAACTACAGAGAAACTGCAAGTTTTCAGACAAACAAGGGGTAATATGCTCTGGACAGCAACCTGCTTACTGGTAAGGGATTAAAGCATGCTCACCTCCCACACAGAAATAAATCCAGGCTCATTAAAGCTGTTTATGTTTCTGTTCTGTTTTATCTTAATGTTTTTGAACTGTGTAAATAGACTCAAATAAAACACAGTCCATGCACAACCCTATCCACTAACACAACTTGCTGCACAATGGTGTGAAAAAGTACAGTAATGACTGGGACCAATGTGAGCATTGAAAGGCACTTATGGACCAACACCTTTGGATTCTGATCAGACCTTCTTCAGTGCTGTGCTTCTTTAGTTTAATTTTGAAGTACTTGAGAGATACAAACATTTACCTACGTTAATTTCTCTCAAAAGCGTTTTCATATTTTGCTAAATGCGCCGCTTTTTGTAACATCTTTGGTTAAAAACAGCCAACTCATTAGGAAGAGAATATAAGGACCTTCATTGGTCTCAGCACAATTTCCAGATGTCTGAAGGTGCTAGCTCTTACTCTGGCCTGAGACTTCATTTTATAAGATAAAAGAATCAACCAGCTCTAATATCTTAGAGGCGGAGCCTAAAACAATTTACTTAGGTGAAAAAAACAAAAAACTTGTATCCATCTTTGGGATGTAACAGTGTTTCCATTTGGCTATTTTAAGAGAATATAAAACAAAAGAACAGGTCATATCTGCATTAATATTTTAAGGGATCCTTTGACTATTTAAATTGTTTTTTTATTGTGCCTAATAACATGAAATTAGGCTGCATTATTTATATGTATACTTGGGTAATATAAATCTTTATCCAGAGTAGTGGTGTTCAGTTTTATAATGTTAACTTAGGTGTCTCTTTGACCCCAAACTCCTGCATTATATTGAGAGGCGGTACTGTAAGTCCATCAATGTAGAAATACAAGAAGATCCTCTATACTTAATGGAGATAAGAGACTCTTAAGGTTTCAGTGTGATTATATTTGACATGTGCATTAAAGCAAATTGAATATATTCTTTTCTCTTATGTAAAAGATGCATATGCATTGAATCTGGAGGGGTCAGACTTAGGCTTGTCCAGATCATTTTTATTTAATGTTACTGTTCTCTGAACGCATCCATTTAAAAAGCAAGTTTTCTTCAGTGTTTTAGGTTCTTATAACAGCCAGTTCACATCTGTCATCACATTTTCCATTATCTGCTCTTAAGCCTTGCAAAGAGATCTTTTACACATGTAGTCACATCCCTGCCCTTAAAGTATATTTCCATTCTTTTCCAGGATTCAAGCAGTATAATGCAGTCATGTTTTCCAGTGTGAAGGGTTTGTTCAGTTTTATGAGCAGTCTTAGTTCAGCTCTATATGTGGTGTTTTTCATTTTGAAAAGAAAGTTTACTAAATTAACTCATACAGGGGCTTCATGTCCAAGCAATGTTTTACACACAACTCTAGATGTGTAGAAGATGAATGTAGCAGGAAAAAGTGAGGTAACAATTAGGGATGCACGATATAATCGGCCCCCTATCGGTATCGGCCTGTATCGGCCTTAAAACTGAATATCGGACATCGGCCACCCCACCGATATTTAACCCGATATTTGATCAGCTTCTGAGTCTCTAAAGTCTAAAAAAAAATACTACTTCTTCTTCTTCCTCAAAAACTTCTTTTTTACAGACTTAAAAACTTCTAAAGACGAGGGAAAAATATTGATACATTAAAATATCACAATATCTTCATATGCTGATATATTGTCTTTTTAAAAGACCATATCAATCTCTTTTACTAATGAAATATAGCTATATTTCATCGTTATGCTACAAAATCCCCCGAAAATTCACGAAATTTTGCCATATTTTTATATGTATATATATTGACGCGGCATCGATCTATTTTACTAACAAAATCTCACAAGAATTTGCAAAATATCACAAGAGTTTGTAACAGAACGATTAAATTTCACAAGATTTTGAAAGTAAAATAGATCGATGCCGCGTTTTTAAAAATCTATTTGATATCAGCATATGAAAATATATTTGAGTATATTATTTTTCAAAGTGTCAGAAATGGATAACAAAACTGCTATTTTCAATGACTACTTATTTTTGTCCAGCTTTAACATCGGTATCAATATCGGTTATCGGCTACATGAGTTTTAAAATATCGGCATATCGGATATCGGCCAAAATCCCAATATCGTGCATCCCTAGTAACAATGCAAACCTTTTGAATCATCAATAACCAACCAAAAAAACAAACAAAATGAAAGTAATCCTGAGTTTTTTTATTAGTTTGAGCTTCTGTAGTTTAAACTTGAAGGTTGAAATAGAACCATATTTATTTTAACTGTACTACCTTGCCTGCATATGGTGATGTGTGACTTATTAGCTTTAGATTATCCAGGGGAATTATTTTGAAGCTCCAAACAGAACTAATCTCAGTGTTACAGAAGGAACCATGCGTTGCTTTTGCTTACATTCTTTTAAAGTTTTTACCATTTAGAGCTTCCTTTGCTGCAGCAGCATTTCAAATGGAGTGGAATAACAGGTTAGGTGATTTGGTCATTCCTGAGCTATATCAGCACATTGAAATTGAACAGCCACATTTTAGATCCCATGTCCCAGGTGCTACTTTAGTCAATTTACCCTTAATCAGCCAAGACATGTTAACTTCAATAACTCAGTATGTCCAGTGCACAGAAATTGTGCTGCTGCAGTGCTAATGACATTTTCCTTTTTTTTTTTTTTTTTTTTTATACCCTTGCAATAGATAGTTGCAATAGTTAAAAAAGTAAGGTAGCACAAAAGACCTTCCAGGTTGTGCCATGATTTGGTTATGGTTTGTTGACCCAAAAGCAGAGGGCAGAGGTGAATTTCTTGAGGATTTAATAAAGAGAATACTGAAAACAGAAGCAGGTAATCCATAAACTAAAACAGAGTCCAAACTAACATGAAACCAGGAGTCCAAAAAATCAAAACATGAAAACTAGTCAAAACTTACTAGAAAACATTGAGACATCAGGGGGATCAAAATAACAAGGAGGAAGGCTCAAAGAGACGGAGTTGGAGGAAGTTTGACGAGGACCCAGCAAAGAAGAACAGAACAGAGAGAGTATTTAAGGGAGGCTGAGACAAAGAGAGGACTAACGAGCAGCTTGGGAACAGGTGTGCACAGAGCAGAACAGGAAAGGAGCTAGGGAAAAAGAGAACACAATAGAGCAGCAGAGGGCAACAAATAAAAACCTAGAAAACTGAAAATAACCAGAAACACAACAAAGTAAGAATTAAACCACTAAGACTATAAAACATGGAGCAAAGTAAAACTGAAAAAAGAAAAAACATAATAGAGCCAAGACTGAAACAGTAACTAAGAATTAACCAGAGAACACAGCCAAATAAAAATAAAACCACTAAAACTAGAAAACAAGGAGTAAAGCAAAACTGAACACTCAAAAGAAAACATAACAGAACCAAGACTAAGACAGTAACTGAGAAAAAACCAAAGAACACAATAAAATAAGAATTAAACCATAAAAAACTAGAGAACAAGGAGCAAAGCAAAACTGAACATCCAAAAGAAAAACATAGCAGAACCAGAACTCTAACAGGTTACATATTTATTTGGAGGAGAAAGGGCTATCCAAGGGGAGCCTGCAGCTGTGCTAAATTAGGATGTATTTAAGATAGTTGCACAGTTATGTGTATGCAAGGTTTTGCACATCTAATGGTTTTGTGCGCTGCAGAAATATCTCCTTATTTCCATGTTTATTTGTTTATTTATTTAGATCCCCATTAGCTACTGAGTCAAAGCAGTAGCTATTCTTCCTGGGGTCTTAACATTTTTTAACAGACATTACATCAAAGCTGTTTAGCAATGAAGCCAAAGACAGAAGTACACACACACACAATACAACTTATATACATATATAACTTACACACAGATACACATAACAATATAGTATGAGCTCCTCTATGTACAAAACATTACCATTAAGTAATTCATTATTAATGTATTACTTACTACCATAAATGTAACTGTTACTCCAAAGTAAATATATAAAGTCTAAGCCTTTGCGTATAAAAGGTGCATACTTTTTTCTACCAAAGGCACCAGAACACCTTCCTCCTTGTGTTGCTGTCTCAAAGTGCAGACAGGAGTCATGGTTTTCATTAAAGTCTGAATTTTATTTTTGCTACTAAAGGGCAGTTTTGTGTCATCAAAAAGTATTAGCGTATATTTTCAACTCCTCCAGTGTTACAATGGCCCTATCGAAGCTTTTCTAATTAATGATCTCTCCTCCAAGCCCAAAATGATTGATTTCCTATTTATAAGTTTCCAATGTACCTTGTTTCAAACTTTTCCACAGCTTTCTCCCTAAGCAGTGTTCCCACACCTGGAGAAAATTTGGAGAAGCTAATTAACCTAACAGTCGGGTTTTTTGGACTGTGGGAGGAAGCCAGAGAATCTGCAATTTGCAATTTGTCCACTACATCAGACTCACTACCATTAAGTGAAAACGGGGACGAGCACGTAGGACAGCCTTACGTAAACAGATCACCAGAATGATTGACAATTAGGAGGACCACTTATTTGGATGATTCGCCCAGAAAAAGAACTTCTTCCTCTATACCATTAATCAAGCAGTAGATTCACTTTTTCAACTAAAGAAGAAAAAGCCAAAATATATTCTTTAGTCACCTTTTATATGGAAATTTCAAGCAGAGCCTGAGCATCTGCAGCAAATGTCACACGGCTCTCTGCGATATTTTTTAACCATACCAAAAAAATAAATAAATATCAGGTTGAATACAAACTAAAGATATTCCCACTGTGGAAATTATGCTTGCTACTGTTATCATTATTGCATAAAAGAAACAGCAGCATTGATCTTTTCAATGCAAGGCTTCATAAACTGGGAAATGTCACAAAAAAAGTTGCTTTGCTGGAGGAAAACATCTGATTTCCTTCAGTCACACTTGTCAGTACTTCTCTCCTTTTCTAGTTATATCATCCCACCTTAGCAATGTAAAGATATTTTCTGCTTGTGTTATATCTCTCCTGTGAGAACAAGATGTTCTAGCTGCCGACACTTTAATTATATCTACCTTTGCAAGTTTAACAGGATGGATGATATGCTGCCTCTAGATATAGGTGAAAACTTTCTTCTCATGCTCTGACTCATTTTTCTTCCTGCAGGTCAACTTGGCCATAATGCAGAAGCAGCTCTCAGAGATGGCTGTTGGACATCCTCGGCAGTCCGTCTCCTGCTCGCATCAGAACGGCTTCTCGGGAGGGGTGGGCGCCCTGGGCATCATGAACAACCGGCTGGCAGAGACCAGCGTGGACAGATAAGGGGGCAGATTTTTAAAAGATGCAGAGAAGAGTTTGAGGCGAGTGTGGGCTAACTGACACTGATAGTGACCCTCCATCTCAGTCCGCTTTCCTCTCAGGAAGATGACTCTGTGACAGTTTGCCGAAGTCTTTCAACCGAACCGGAGTTCTGGAATGCTCCCTGATGATGAACCCAGTTTCCATGGTGATAAATAAAAATGCCTGCCTAGAGCCTCGTTTCTGAGCTTCTTCACACCTAAATGCAACTTCCACTCATCTGCAATCCTCAGCAGTGTTGTTGTTTTATGACTCGATCCAAGTCTGTTTCACAGCTGTAACTGTGCAGTGTAGAAATGAGAGAAAATAGCTTTAATAAAGCAAACGTCTCCTGGGTGTGTGTCTAATAATGTTCACCACATAAAATCTGCTCAGATATTTGGGAAACGAGAAGGACTGCTAATTTTTATACCAAATGTAGTTGTAGTGTTGCTAAGCTACTGTAAACTATTTTAATGCACAAAACTAAGCAGATAAAGTCCATCAACCTCTAAAAACAATCTATTAAACCTTTGTCAACACAATTAAAGAATTTTTATAAACAAATTAGAACAGCAAGAATATTCCCTAATGAGAGTTATTCATCATTTTTAAATGCTTACAAGTCAATCAGCAGGAATAAAGACAGAATTTAGATATTAATGGATATAATAAACTTTTTTTATTTTGCCTCATGTCTCAAAAGTCCATTTCAGGCATCGTGTTTCGAGAAGCTGATCGCATATATGTGCCTGGGTTATTCGGATTACTCTTAAAAAGGATATCTAAAGATGCTGTCTAATTTGGGGATTTTAATCTTAATGCTTAATCTTTCATTAAAGGCATTGTGGAGGATTGTAATGGTTTTTTCTTACTCCCTGTATTTTGCTGCAAAGCTCCTTGCTTTAAATTAGAAACAAGGTTTTCTGGTGTGCTTGTTTGAACTGGAGAAAAGAAAAAAAGACAACTTTTGCAGCAACTTTACACCAAAATTCAACAAAGGTAAGAAAACTAGCAGTGTAATGCAAACAAAACATATTGTGAGTCAATGATAGTTGCCTCGTCCAGAAAATATCTGGATTCGTGGTTTTACTTTCTTGATGCATGTGGCAAAAGCAGACAGCTTTGGAGTAAAGGAGTAATCAGGGCCTTATCAGCCAATCATAAGCAAATTTAAGAAACATGCTAGCAACATAACAAAAGGTATTGTCAGTCATGGAGATGACACAAGTTAATATTCTTTCTCTCGTTATCGAGAAAAAAATGTATTTAGAGAAGTACTTTCAGGATCTTCTCAAAACCATTCACTGTCAGAAGCAGGCTTGAAGTTTATCGCCATTGCAAACATGGCTGACATGCAACTACACACTGACTGTAATATTGTCTTTAAAAAAGAACTGATTTTCTCTATTCATGAAAAAAAAATGATTTTCAGCATTTGGGGCGTCTAGAAAGTTGATGCGATGGAAATTTCTGACTGACACATGTAACTGGACTTGGATCAATTTTAATAGATGGAATGATCCAGATTCCAGAAGCTTCTCCACCATGTTTCTGCCTCAATGTTACTTAATTGTTGTTATTTTTTACACAATCTGAGAGGGTCCTCGCCATTCCCTTCTGCCTGCATCCTCTCCTCATTCCAATCAAACCTGCCATCTGTGAGAAGTGCTGTTGCAAATTACAGCTGTTTTTGGAATTTGGAAATCCACTCCGCTCTCCCAAACTCTCCATGGTGACAGCTTGTAGACCACTCAAAATCCTTAAATAGGGTGATGTGCACACCTTTGTGCACTTGATATTAATTACTTGTGCTTTTTTTTTTGCTAGTTCTCTTTCTGTGGGATCTAAATTGATCAAACCCACAATGCAGTTGAAATATTAACTCACAGCTGCTTTATGCTGAAAAAGAAATAAGCTACTTTCTGATTATTGGGCTACAAATTCCACAGTTAAACAAGTGAATAATTCAGAAGCTATGGATCATAACTTCAGCTTCTAACAACAGATTCCTGCATGCAAACCTTATGCAGCAGGTTAGTATTAACCTCAGAGACTCTTCAGAATGTAACTATAGAATACATTAAAGAAAAAATACTCAAAGGCAGTTCTTTAAAAAAATTATTTTGTGGTTGCATTAAACTGGTCAATGGCAGCACATGGGTACTTTAATTGCTTTAATTGAAAGTGAGTCAAATAATTACAAAACAACAGGGGCAGAATGGATATGTCTGTTTATATTGTCAAAATTATTATTTTTTACAGAGAGCATTTCCAAAGGACACTAATCAGGGAAGCACATTGTTTCTACAATCTATGCATACATGTGTTGCTGTTTTTTTATTAGTTTTAGCAGCAAAGACCCAGAGCTTTTACATATGGATGTAATAATGACCTTTGTTACATGTTTATGTATACTTGAGACCCCTAAGAAACTCCTAAATACTGGGTCATTTTACTATGTATTGTTATATGTAAAACGATAGGGAAGCCTAGAAACCTGGAATATAGTGTCAAAGGGAGTGGGTGTCTAGTGGTTAGGGCATAGAGGTTGGAACCCTTAGGTTCTGAGTTCAAGCCCCACTCCCACAGACTGCCACTCTGGGTCTCTGAGCAAGACCCTTAATCCCACACTGCTCCCAGGGCACCACACAATAAAAGCCCACTGCTCCCCAAGGGGATGGGTTAAATGCACAGAGTTAATTTCTCCATTGTGAGATCAATAAAGTTGAATTTATTTATTAATTAATATACCAATCAGACAAATATTGAACGGTGATTTTGCACTTCATCTAATGGTCTTTGTCTTCATTCATTTCAAGAAAGAGATGGTAAATTCTCTCTAAAAGCATCTTAAGAATAAACCCTAAGGGTTTTTAACAAAAGTCACATTTTCCCTGTTTTATTTTTAATGGCAAGCTGTTGTGAAAAGATTAACGAGTTCCCCAATATAACTTTCAGGGAAAGTAATAGCAGCCATCTGAGGTGTGAAAAGTGCGCTGTCAAACCCCTTCAAGTTGTTATGACCTGTCGTTACAATGCTAAAATATAATCCATCCAGCAGAATGATGTTTAGTTTGGGTAAAAAGCACATTATCTGCATACAAATGCAAACCGGAGGACGTTTTCATTCCCCATTTAGTCCAGAGTCACAGATGGTCGATACTGATATATAGAGTGAAACAAGCAGAGCTTATTATCCGTTTAGTTTGCTTTTATGCTCTTTTTTTTCCACCTTAGTGGATTCACAGTAGGTTCAGAAAGCCCAATTGATGAGATTGTTAATAACATGTCAGTGATGGCAAAAATGGAAAAAAATGAATTGTTGACAGAATCAGGCTTGAAAGAGATAGTGTAGTTGTCTCCCTGCTCGGATGTGCATGCGTGAGGAGGCAGAAATTACTGGGTAACAACCTTCCTCGCTCCACCTCTGACTTTGCCAGCTGAGCCTTGAACTGAAAGTGCTTCTGATTTCCAGAGGACAGAAGGAGATGGTAGAATATCACGCACAATAACAACTATTTGGATGTCATACTAGCCTCAAACATTAGGTTTGAGGCTAATATGATGATCCCTGAAACAGATATATACGACGATTAATCAGTGTAATTTGGATCATTGGATAAAGCTTTAACTTAATTGTATTTCTTTCTAGAGGTCTGATTTATTTCATTTGTTCTTATTTTTGGCAGGTTACTGACACAATATAACACTTTATTGATTGTTAAAAGCAAGAACTAAGTGCACAAAAGCCTTAAAATAATATACATTTATATGAATGGAGACAACATTTAAACTTTTATTGAACTAAACACTGTTTAATGCATGCTGCATGCATTAAGAGTACTCCACAGTGGCTAAAATATTAGTTTCAGCGTTACTAACAGAATTTCTGAAAGTATTTTTGAAAATACTTGATGCAAAAATGCAGGCTTTTAATAAAACATGCATCAGATATTGGTCTATAGAACTGAAAATCTATAGTAAATGATGGCTAAGGCTTTTACTTAAAACTATGCTTTCAACAGCACAGACATGCGCCGTGATCAGTGGGATGGAGATCATCAGACAGAGGATTAGCTGTGCACATCCACAGGAAATGTTTCAGGTGCATGTGAATGTAAAAAGTTTCTAAATATGTCTGTAGTATAGTGAATAGTATTGGAAACAAAAAAATTGTATTAAACCCACAAATGGATTATATCAGCATTATTTAGTGTTGGAAAGATACAGAACCCACGGTGTGAACAATTTACTTACTGGACAATGGATTCTGTTCTTATCACAATGAACATTGTCCAACATTGCTGGCCTCAGTCTGCATACAGATAAACTTGACACTCGCCCGCTGCCAACATTGAGCAAGCTCTGCATTGGTGGTTACCATAGGCTTTAAGTCTCCTTTTTAGTTGTCTTCTGCTTCATCAGGGACCAAGTAGCGGGTGCAACAGTTCCAGCAGAGCCTCCAAGACTTCCCTCTCCAGAGACACATCCTGCATCCAGGCCAGCTGAAAGACATAGTTCCTACATGGCATCCTGGGTCATCCCCTGGGTCTCCTCCAGGTGGGACGTGCTTGGAAAATCTCCCAAGTAAGGCATCCAGGGGGAATTGGAAATAGATGCCCGAGCCACCTCCTCTGACTCCCCTCGATGTGGAGGAGGGGCCGCTCTACTTTAAGGCTTTAAGTGTCCTTTTCAGTTTCCGCTGCTCTCTTTCTAAAACAGTGTTTTACAAGCTTAGATGATGTGTTTTAAAAGCTCAGCGATATCTCATTGAATATTTTAACAAAGAAAAATTGAGTTCATCCGTATAGAATAAACTTAAAAAAAAAGGTTGAATGAATGTGTATTCATGTTTTTATTCAAATATTCATATTAGTAGTTTCAATTTTTATTTAGTTAAAGAAGAAATGTGCCCCTTTAAAAACAATAAGTTTGTGTGCATAAAAATGTCACCATAGAAATGCTTAAAATAAGTGTTCAGCTGCATTGAAGCCTGTTGTAGAAGGCCCATTTGCACCATTTTTAAACTGAGAAACACAACCCTTCCAGGGTCTTCAAACATGGGCAGCATTTTGGACACCCCTGTTCTAAAGCCTTCTTTGATGCAACCGGACTTTTTTTCCTTGACAATTCTTCTTTCAGCTTCTCTATCATAGCAGAAATCATTTCCAACACGAATCACCATTTGAATGCAAAGTGAAAATGGTTCAATTTTTTGTATGAAGTCAACAGAAACAAGACAAGAATACAAAGATTTATCTTTGAGATGCTATCGAATGCTGACAACACGATGAATCATTGTTTTAATGAAATTAATACTTAAATGCATTTCATTTATTTTATTTCACTTTGAAAACATAAATGTTTGTTCTTTTGGGGTTTTTTTCAGCGAGTCACATCATTAACACGAAGACACATGTGGCTAAAAAAATGTGCAGTTATTTTCACTATGGAGACAAACACACACAGAATAGTATAAGAATATTCCAACAGGGAGTCAGAAAACCTGACAGCATTGCCTACACAGATAATAATAGCTTTGAACCATTGCCTGCGTGCTTCTGCTTGTGTTTCTGTGTCTGTACAATTGTATGCATGCATGCGGACTAGCAGAAACTCGGACTGACATAGAAAAAGACTCTTTGTTGATGCTATATTCTGGAGGCACCTTATAGTCACTGGTTCTTGTTGCTGCATCTGTTAGGCTGGACTGAAACATGCAATTCCCCTCTGGTAGGGGCACAAAAAATGATGCCTTTAAATTAAACAAATTTGTATGAAATGTGGAAATTCTGTATTTGAAAAAGACCCACCCAAGTCATGATGTTTCACAGTGAGAGTGTGAATTTTCAGGGTAAAATAATGCATTAGCACATGTTTTCCACCATGTCTTCCATTTCACATTTGCCAAATTGTTTGGATTTTCATCTCATTTGACCAGAAAAACTTCTTTATCATTGCCATGTTCCCTGCATGGTTTTCGGACAACTGCAAACAGGATTTCTTGAAGCTTTTATTTCAGAAATTGTTTTCTTCCTTCACTGCCAGATTTATATAAGTGCGCAAAATAATTTGACTCACCTGATATGTAAATCTCAGTTGCTCCAAACTTACCTTTTTGCTGATTCTGATTCATGCTGTTCTTATCTGATTAGGTGGACAGACATCTCAGACAGTGGCGCAAAAACCGGGTATGCAGTGCATGCAATGCATAGGGGCGCTGCACTCGAGTACTCGAAGTACCCCTCTAGAAAATGATTTTTTCTAGTTGT
The DNA here is from genome assembly GCA_030533445.1 of Cyprinodon diabolis. Lineage (NCBI taxonomy): Eukaryota > Metazoa > Chordata > Actinopteri > Cyprinodontiformes > Cyprinodontidae > Cyprinodon > Cyprinodon diabolis. Next base: position 29,900,667 of record CM060076.1, read on the forward strand.
CATTTTCTATATTTAACAGCATAAAACAATCAATAACAGAGAAACAGCACTGATTATGCGCCCCTCTGATGCGCCCCCACTGATTATGCGCCCCCTTCACCTCCCCTCCTGTCGCTCTCCCTTCCCACACAGGTGGCTTGTGCACGCGCCCCTAAGAGGCGCACTCAGGCACGTTTTTTTTCCTTCTTAATATTCGGCTACCACTCGTAGTGCACACTTAACAGCAAGATGGAGCGCCAGAAAAAAAAATAACTATCCTGGGCGCAAAACAGAAAAAGAAAAAGGGAGAAGGATAAAGTTGTTGGCGGGATGATAAAAAGCCTATCAATGTGGTTGAAAGACAGTAGGTAAGTTCTGTCAGTGTATCGACAACAGGACAGGAGGGCTGTAAATAGGGCTCGGGATCCGCGTTGCATTGTGGGATGTGGCGGCCATCTTGATGGCTATGCTAACGTAAACATAGCTCTGACACAACGTTGTTGTTGAAAGAAGAGACGTAGAAGTAGAGAGAAAAAAGATGTTAAAATCCCGAAAAAGATCTGGAATTTACCGGGACACATTAAATAGAGAAGCCACGGACCGGTATGTTGACAAAATCTGCATTATTAATAATTTGGATCCATAAGAAGTTCCAAACAATGAGTGGAGCACCAATGAGTGAGCGCCTATACTTCAAAACAGTTCCCAAGCTACAAGTCCTTGGAGTCTCATGTGCAGTTCATGAATAGATGGGTTCAGGAGCTGCAGATCATAAAGCCAGCAAACAGTGGGAACACAGTAATCTGTACGAAGGTAAGCTGTGATCAGACGGGCTCTGGAACCTGCTAGTTTAGCAACTGCTAACCGCTAATGCTAACAAACCACTCACGCATGTAATGTACTTTTAACTAGCTGCTATGTGTTTCAAAGGTGTAGTTACTAACATTAACTGCCAACCCTTCCTAAACCCTCCGGGTTTCTCACGTGTTTGAGCCTTTTTCCCGCTTCCGATTTTATTATTTTCCTGGAAAAGATCCCAACTTTGAAGGAAAGAAACAATGTAGGCAATAAAATAAAACCGTGCATCTTTAACTTACCAGAATGAAAATGCAGGGAACACACTCTCATTGACATCGGGATACTGTGGAAATTTATGTTCGGTTGTCTTACAGCCGCGATCCAAGCTAGCCGACGACTCTTTATCTCTGACACTTGGTCTCAGTGGTTGCTCCTCCAGGCAGGAAAGCGGTGGAAAGTTAACCCATTTTCTATGTTGTTCCCATGGCGATCATGTGTTGTTACAGCCCACAATACAGCAACGGTTTACCATGTTTGAAATCAAGTTAAGATGAAATTAATCAAATTAAAACACGGCTGAGAGGGAGTACAGTGTGCGGTAGTCATAGGCAGTAGTCTGAGCAGCGGTAAAAGAGGCCATCAAGATGGCGGCGACGCAAAGTGCTTACGTCATGACGACCAAGCCCTATATTCAGGTTAGATAAAGCTAGTCTGATACGGAGTCGCCCCATATTTGGCTGTTAAATGTTGCATCCCCTATTGAAGCGATAAGGAACGCGATTTGTTCCGTATTTCTAGGAATATCTGATACATACGCCTGTAACACACACATATCCACACACTAAATGTAAGAATGAATAAAATAAAACTTGTGAAATATTAACACAGGAAAGCTAAAATGTCTTGGCCAGTGCCCAAAGATAGGCTCCAACGCTTAGCTGCAATTTATTCACTCATATGTACATTTCTCATTATTGATTTTTTTAAATTGAAGATTAGTTTTACAAGTTTATGTGTGTATCAGACACATTAATCCAGTGTCACTATAGCCCTTAGACTCGGTGACCCATGTTACCAACCTTTTTGGCAGGGGGACACTTGACTTTAAATCTTTTATTCAGTATCACTACAGTGGTGTTGTGAAGTATCTGATAAGTCAGATCAGATGCAGTGTCCAGTCAGTAACTGTTATCCAACAAGAAGATCATTCAAGTTTAAAGATGATTTTTTATTGTGGTTTGACTGCTGTATTTTTTAACCCTACTTAACATAAAATTAATTTAATTCAGCTGTGAGGATGGAGAGAAAGAAGAGAAGATGACAGAGGAATAATCAGGACAGACAGGGGAAAGCAACAGCTTGGTCTAATATTAGGTGGAAGTTTGGGAACAGCTACTTAATCCCAATCGATAATGTTTAAACATTATTTTTAAAAACTGTATTAAGATCTGTAATTTTTACAACTAATTTATAATGCTTTTTGACCATATGACTTAGTGGACAATGCCACAGACAAGGGGTGAAGGAGAAAGACATGAGGTCAGTGATAGAAGAGACAAGTGAGGACATCAGGTAGGAATAAATTCATTAGGGAGGCAGCAAAAACATGTATACCATAATAGTTTGAATTTCTGATGACCATCTCTCAGTTTGTTCTTTTTTGGGAAAATTAGTGCAGGCAAACATGGTGAGTCAATCACCACAAAGGAGAATGTGGAACAGAAAGGTGCAGATGAGGGAGAGGAGCAGAGAGGACCAGATGATGAAGAAGAGGGACAGGAGCATAGAGGTTCAGATGATGAAGAGGGAGAGGAGCAGAGGGCTGCAGAGGAGAGTGCTGAGACAAGGCTTTATTCAGAAGATCCATCTGAATGGCCTTTACCACACAAAAAAGGGGGACATATTTAGGCAGTACATGGTTGAAAATGGCCCACTGAAAGTTTCTGATGGCCCATATCCAAGAGCAGAGAAGAGTAAGAGGTGTTTTTCCAAAGGATACTGTTTTCGTTTACTGTCTAATGGAGAGAAAGTTGAACGACATTGGTTACTGTATGGGGGTGGGGGGTGCCGATTTTGTGTTTTTGCATCCACCTCAAAAATATGTAGTTGCGCCCCTGATCTCAGAGCCACCCTCTGCTCTCAGATGATATATTATGTAAATAATCAAAGCTTTAAAAATTATTTTGTAACATTACCTTGTCTTAAACTTTTCTAAACTTTCATCCCTGACCTTTTAATGCCAGCAAAATCTCAAGAAAATACACTAAAACGTCTTTATTTACTCAACAAAATGTGTACTTTTTCAGAAACATTTCATGACAGAAGGAAGATAATATAGTTATCTCACTTGTATAAGTGCAACAGTGAAGTATTTTTAGTGAAAAAAGAAGTAGATCAATTAAGGGTGTAAAAATATGCAACACATGAGAGGAAGGTTGGTCTGTTAGAAGGAGTGAAATCAGATTCACAGAAGGATCTTTCAGCAGCTTTCTTCGTGCTTCTTAAGGCTGAGTGTCCAGATGTGCAGCACTCATGAGGCGGAGCTGTTTTCACCCGTGACGGTGTTATTAACCGCACATGGTAACTTCTACTCAGGTTTTAACAAGCAGCCACATGATGCATTATTCAACCGCTGGTTGTGGCAACAGAATTACTGTTTGCCTCATTAGAAATAAGAAACAGCGTTAGGAAAAAATCTATTAGGTTAACCTAACAAGCAGACTGAAGATCAAAACCTGACATGATGATGTCATCTCTCTAAAGCTGGAAACATTTTTTTTATAGAAATAAGAAAAAGAGAAATCTACTGCAGTACAAATTCCTCTGGTCATGGTTGGAGAAAATTCCTGCTTCTTACAAAGAGAGTTAAATGATTTTTCAGTGCCAGCTGGATTTCGGGAAATCTCATTAAAACCATTTGGTAAGAAAGAATAAATACTTAAAAAAAAAGGCTGAATTCTTTTGCTGAAAAGCAGAATAAATGTCTGAAAGTTCAGATTATGTTATAATTCTGTTTTGAAAGTATTGTGACTGACTGTTGCTACCTGGAAAGCTTATCATGGTGGTTCACCTGACATTCTGTCTCCTCAAGTGGTAGGAATTATAAAATAGTCTAAGACGAAACTATCTCACACAGCGTAGCTGCCAGCTGCTCTATAGAATGTCAGACCTTAATAGAAACAGAATATTATGTTCCATTAGTAAGATCCATGCTCTCTGGAATTCAAGTTGTCAGAAGAGGCGAAGGGGCTGCAAGAGAGTGCTACTTGTGACATTTTGAGCAGAGGATTTTAATAATTGACTCTGATTAAGTATTTTATCCACCATTAACATCTAAAAAGGTACCGAGATACCAACTCAGTAATGACAAAGCAGGCAACAAAACTCTAATAAAAATAAAATATATTATTTCCCTCTGACTAATCAGAACTCTTCCTCACCCATCGCGGGTGGTCTTCCCCCCTTTTTTTTCTCCAAGCTTGGGTCCTCTACCAGAGGCCTGGGAGCTTGAGGGTTCTGCACAATATCTTTGCTGTTCCTGGAACTGCACTTTTCTGTACTGAGATGTCTGATGGTTTTCCAGGAATCTGCTGTAACCACTCCTCCAGTTTTGGGGTCGCTGCCCCGAGGGCCCCAATGACTATGGGTACCACTGATGCTTTGACCTTCCGGGCTTTCTCCAGCTCTTCTCTGAGCCCCTGGTATTTCTCTAGTTTCTCATGCTCCGTTTTCCTGATGTTGCAGTCTCTTGGTATTGCTATGACAACCACAAGGGCTTTCTTCTGCTTTTTTTCTACCACCACAATTTCCGTTGAGTTTGCCATTACCGTTCTGTCCATCTGTATCTGGAAGTCCCACAGGATCTTGGCTTGATCATTCTCTACCATCTTTGGAGGTGTTTCCCCACTTTGACCTTGGGGTTTCCAGCCCATACTCTGCACAGATGTTCCTATATACTATTCCTGCATTTAAAAGTGTACATTTCACTTCTAAATAGCTCAATACATCACTTATATGTTTGAGGAAAGATACAGATGAAGAATCCAACGATTTATTAAAGATTAGAGGTAATAACTATGTAATTACCAATACTTATCAAGCAATGTTGTCTAACTACTGTACAATGGAAGATCCTGTTTCTAAGCTCCAGAGAATTTGATATAACTCCAGTGTTAGTTGTTATTAATTAGCATTATAAATTTCTGCAAAAAAGTTTTTTTTTTGTCAAATTCTGAATTCAAATCTTAATTAACAAAAAAAAATTGTAATGAAAAATTATGAAATGCCAGTACAAGTGCATTTTTGAGCTTCAACATATTATTCAAAATAATCAGCTACTTCTAGGTGGATGGTGATATAAGCAGCTCCATGCAGCACCGCTTCTAAAAGCCATCATGGTGATTAAGACCCTAAACTAACTCTGGGTCTGCATCTGTGGAGGTTCTGCACTTCATGTTCAGTAGCACAGTGTTAATTAAAGCAGGAGACAATCAAATAATACCTTCAGGCTTAAATACACATCAATATGTAAAAAACAAATAAAAAAAACAACCAAAATAAATACCCCTAAAACACACTAATTAGAGAAGCTTGTGATTAAAAACAAGCATTCATTGCACCCACAGTAAACATTGGCCAGATCCTAAGATTTCTTGCTTTTATTGGAGCTTAGCTGTGACAAACAGAAACTCTAATGTGACACAGACCCACATGGGGATGGCATCCAGTCAGACGGTGACATGACAATGATCCTAATTTATTAATTTAATGATCCTTACTTATTAAATTACTTTTCTGCAGGTTTAAAGCATATAAACAGAGTGGCAAAATATACTGTAGCAAATTAATCATCACAAGCACACCTTTTAAGATTCTGATTTAAATTAAGAAATTGCTTTATTCTGTTAAGACCTTTTTTGATTAAATTAGTTAATTTTTTAGCTTGAAACACAGCAGAGTTGAGTGATTTTTGTGCAAGAAAAATGACCCCAAAACTATGTTGTCATATAATTAGACTCTCTCATTGCTTAAAACACAGTTCTAAAACATACCAGAAGTAGGTGTATGTCAACTTCTGAATTTTTATATTTTCATTCGCTTAGATTATCTAATATTAGTCTAGTGATTAAAAAATATCTTGATTAATTACTTAAACCTGAAAGCCTTTGAAACTAGAAAACTTTATTATTATCTAGCGTTTAATCGAAGTCAAATTCTCCAATAATCCTTTGGATAAGTGTGGTTTTAAATTCGCAAGTGAAAACCACAGAAAAAAAACTAGTCCACCCAACGTGGGGCTCGAACCCACGACCCTGAGATTAAGAGTCTCATGCTCTACCGACTGAGCTAGCCGGGTTGTGTACCCTGCGGAAGACAGTACGTTTATCGACCACTACACACACTATAAGTCGTCGCATGGTTTTGTCGTTTTCTGTATTCTTGCCCTGTTTCGTGACGCCATCTTTAGTCGACAAGAAACGATGGTAAGTGAGCAAGCAATTTTTGTTGCGGCTTATAAATGTATAATTTTTGTTTATTTTACAGAGTGTGACTTCACTTTTAGCGTCGAAATGAACGCCGCGTTGTAACTATTAATAGCTCCGTGTTTTATCTGTGCAACAATAAGTAAGGTTAAAGGCAGCGTTTAGTGATTTTGCCTAAAGCTAGGCACATTAGCTTCTTAGCTTTCAGAATTTGTATTTCTCTTTTTTTTTCACCAAGTTATTCTGTTTGGAAATATAGCCATATTCGTTTGTTTTCTGTTTGTATACATGATATTTTCAAGTTCTTATCGTTCGCCTTCGACAAATTAAAAGCTGAAGTGTCCGCTGCTGACTTTGTAGGTAGCAGCAACGAGCTAACATTTGAACGGAAAACATTGTTGAAAACAATACAGCATCATCAGCTATCACCTAAAGCTTATTTATTGTTTAATTAAAACCTGTTTATATTTCTAGGGTCAAAGTCAGAGTGGAGGCCATGGTCCAGGAGGAGGCAAGAAGGATGACAAGGTGACTTTTTCTTTCGAGGGTTTCTACATCTGAATATATTTCAAATTCCCCTAAACAGCTGAAAACAGAACAAAGTACCTGGTTATCTTTAATCAAGAGCAATTTCTTATCTATCCATGTTAAAAATGTGCTTGAAAATGTTTGCATTTCTTCATGGAAAAAACATAAACATGTAAATACAGTTGCATTGAGTCAAAGTTTAAATGAGTCATATATCTAGTAAAAGCACAATATTTACTTAGATAGAAATAAAAGTAAAATAAAGTCTAAGCTGTAGGTCTTTTGAAAAGGTTTGCTAGATTTGGTGTAGTTCACTGATTGTCAATAATTTTAAAACTGCTTCTGTGTGATTAATTGCATCTTAATTTTTGCCTAGTATTTTAAAAAAAAGTTGTCAGGGGGTTAAAAATAAATGAAGTGGAATATAAGAGATGCTTCTCATGAAATTTTAATATTTTTTAAAAGGTGATTTATGTAATTCAAATAAAAAAAACTTATCTAGCACATTCTAATGGTTTCTAATACATAAATTGATCAAACATTTCAATTGTATTCGTATTTATGGTCATAGCTACCAGCTAATAACTCAATAATAAATTTTATAAAGCACAAAACGACATCAGTGAGGGGAAAATAACAGATGCGCAACTTCATTCTTTCTGAAGAATTTGGTCAACACAGATCCTTCTTGGTCTTAAAACCTGCAACATGCTTCAATACAAGAACAACAGTAGAAAACAATTGATTCAATCTTTGTTATTGAGCTAGCACAAATAAAATAAATGCAGTTCTTACTGTGAGAATCATATAAAATAATGAAAAGGACCATGTATGTGAAAGTTTGAATAAAAGAAATATGTCTTTACATAAAATAATTGGGTATAAAATATGAAAGGCTTTTGAAAACTTCTCAACTGCCTGGTAAATTATAATTAAGACCTTATTGGTTCAGCCATCTAATACTCTAAGCTGCCCTTTTTTTCTGTTTGAAGGATAAGAAGAAGAAGTATGAACCTCCCATTCCCACCAGAGTGGGCAAAAAGAAGAAGAAGACAAAGGGTCCCGACGCCGCTAGCAAACTTCCACTCGGTAAAGAGGCAATGAAACACACAGACCAACTGATCTGACAGTATTTCTCTGTCTTGCATTCTGTGCCAAAACCTGACAGCAAAAAGTTAAAGGCAGCATGTCTGCAAAAGAACAATAACCCCTTGCTCACACTGGCTCCGGTGCGGTTACCGAGCCGACGGAGACCGCAACTCCCGCACACCCCCTCTCACACCGCCCTTTTGAATACGGTGCGGTGCGGCTCTGCGGCTCCGGCAACAGGTCCGGAGATTTAACAGAAGTTCACTTGAGTTCACATAACTTCACGCGATAACACGGCCCAAATAAGGATATTTGCGAGAGCTTGTTGCGGAGGGCTCCGGCACGCCGCAAGGATAGCTTTCTTGCTGAATTTTCTGCAGCGCCGGAGTGTCTCGGTAACCGCAGCCGGACAGCTCAGCAGCCGGTGAGAGAGGTTTACGTCTTTTTAATGACTTGGAATCACTGCGGCGCCGCACCCACCGCACCGCAACGGTAAGACCGGAGTCGGTGTGAGCCAGGGGTAAAACCCCAACCATTCAAAAGTTTTAATGGGAAATGCTCTATTTAGTGATTTTTAACAGTTTAAAGCCCATGTCTGACTGGTGTTTTTATAAAATACAGTTTAAGTAACTGACCTGTTTGTGTTTCAGTTACGCCTCACACTCAGTGCCGTCTAAAGCTGCTGAAGCAGGAACGGATTAAAGACTACCTGCTGATGGAGGAGGAGTTCATCAGGAACCAGGAGCAGATGAAGCCTCTAGAAGAGAAACAGGAGGTTAGCCTTCGATCTGACACCCCTGTCTTTCTATGAAGTATGTTTGTCCGATTTTTTATTTTTTTTTTTGCTTCCTGCTATAACAGGAGGAAAGGTCAAAGGTGGACGATCTGCGAGGAACCCCCATGTCAGTAGGCACTCTGGAAGAAATCATTGATGACAACCACGCGATTGTGTCCACCTCAGTGGGATCAGAGCATTATGTCAGCATCCTGTCCTTTGTGGACAAAGACCTGCTGGAGCCTGGCTGCTCCGTCCTGCTAAACCACAAGGTGATGTTTGGCTAATCCTTGGCTTACAGTTACAAAAAAGGAAGTAATAATGTGGACTTAAAACAGTCATTCTCGCTCAGCTACACCAAACCAAGACTTCTGTGTTTCTGAAGAAAGGTATCTATGTAAAATACTTTTTTAATGTTTCGCTGTAGGTTCATGCTGTGATTGGGGTTCTGATGGACGACACCGACCCCTTAGTGACTGTGATGAAAGTGGAAAAAGCTCCTCAAGAAACCTACGCTGACATAGGCGGACTGGACAATCAGATCCAGGAGATTAAGGTATAGTATAAAAAACGTATAAACACTTATTTTAAAAGATCAGTATGAACTGTTTATGTTTTTACTTATCTGGTTAAGGCCTTTTTATTGAAACTCATTCCATGTAGATAAAAAAAAAAGATATTTCATTCAGATTGTCGCATTAAGCTTAACTGCTTCTTGCATGACTACACTGATTTACTTTGGGGTTCCTCCTGCTGTGGGCTCTGGCTTTAAATATTTCCCAAAGTCTTCAATACTAGCAGCCACATCAGTAACAATTGACATGCCTTAGCAGGTTTAGGCACAAGGAATTAATTGGAGTCGGTTTTAACCTTTAAATTCTCCCAGAATTTTTTCTATTTTAAATTCTCTATTCCTAATTTTGATGCCCACTCTGCCGACCTGAAAAAAGAACTGAACGAATTCCAGCAAAGAACAGTTCACAGGAGTGACCCACTGATAATTTTATATTTTATTTTATTTGGGATCTGTTTCATGCGATAAAACTCAACAGCTGAACATCAGAATTTGAAATCTCATCGTCGACAAAAGTGAAAAATCTCTACTTTCAGGTCTACCTGAGTGGAATTGAGGATGTTCATGGCTAATAAACTGCACCTGGTAGCTTTACCACATGAATGTTTCTCCAAGTGAGCACTGCATTGAATAATTTTGGAACAAAATAAACAGAACTTATCTCCAGGATTCTCCGAATGCTAAGCTAGCTGTACCATCTCCCAAGGACACTTCTAACTTTCACAATAAAAGCACTTCTATTCATTTAAAAGTTAAACACTCAGTTATGTACTCATTATCTAACCCAAACCATAGTCAATGCAACATATAATTAGGAAATAGACATTATGGGCAATGGGGAGAAATAAAGAAAGTTGTTAATAAATTCATAAAGATTGAAAATAATCATCAAAATTGAATTCCTAACCTTCTCTCTAACCTAAGACTTGACTTGAACCTCAGGCCAGAGCTGAAAAAAAATAAAAACCTGTGAACATTTCTGTAAATACAAATTTTCTTCACCTTTTAGCCTGACTCGTGTGTCTGCTTGGAAATTGTTTACCTATGTATATATTTTCAGTTTTCTTTGGGTTTCTGTGATTTTGCAGCTTCACATATGCTGGATTTTGTTTGGTCGGTTCTATTTATTAAAAATAAAAGTGTGTTTTATTTATTTTTTCTTCTTCTTTGGCTGCTGTTAGGAGTCTGTGGAGTTGCCACTCACACATCCTGAATACTACGAGGAGATGGGCATCAAGCCTCCCAAAGGGGTCATCTTATATGGAGCCCCTGGCACAGGTACGAATGTTATCCTAACATATTTTTCCTTTTCTATAGCTGCTAACAAAACAAACCAACATGGAAGGTTTTTTTGAATTAGTAGCTGGTTTGAATATAATAGCGTAACAGAAAGTCTACAGGAATAACAGGAGTACAATTTTTTGCTAGGATGAAAATATCAAGCTGTAGCTGCAGTTAATGTCCTTTATAGCAGAGTATCTCACCTGGAGCAGGAAGACCTCTTGGCCTGCTGTTCCATTTTCCATCTATAATAAATTCTTGGTATTGAATGTTATTTATGTTATTAAATTTAAATGTGTAACAGCTAGATTTTTTTAATAAACCTTCTTTAAAAGCTGATCTTTGAATTTTCTTCAGCCTTTTAGATCTTTGCTCACTGGAATTAATCTAGATAAGTATTTTTTCTTAAAATAAGTGCATTTGTTCTTGGATTGAGGAAGTAAAAGAGACATCTTGCCAATGGAACAAGACAATTTACACTTAAAATAGGAAAACACAATTGTAATGCCGTCTTTCAAGTAAATATTATCTAATTTTAAAAGTAAAAATACTCATTCAATTGGCAAAATATCTCATTTACCTACTCAAATTAAGGATAAATACACTTAATTTAAGATATTTTAACTTATTTCTAAATCGTTTTTTACAGTGCATAGTTTTATTCTATTGATTAAAAAAGCAACCGTCCTCTATGTATGTTTAGAGTTTGTGGCAAAAGTATTTGAGCACAGATTATATTCTTATTCTATATTTCATTCTAGTGGTTTTGTATAAAATAGACAGAAATATAAATATGATCGGAAAGTAGAACAAAAACCTTCCCTCTACGGTCTGTTCTGCCCTCTTTTTCAGACTGAACAGTCCAGCTGTGTCGTTCAAAGCCGTTTTAATGCACCTCTGCTTTAAACTTCACATCTTTCACACTTTTCCTTTGTCTTCTTGATGCTCATTTAATCACACTGAGGTTGACTAACTTAAAGGTTGATTTATTAGCTGATTTACAAGAGTTTATGCTGCTGTGTATAAATGGACGGATATTTTTTAGCCTTAAAATGTTTAAAAAAATGTTTAAAATCACCTTTTAATCATGCACTGCTTTGTTTAAAAGAAACCCAACATATTAGTGTAAATCTCTATCCTGCCCGTCCCAGGCAAGACCCTGCTTGCCAAAGCTGTGGCCAATCAGACGTCAGCCACCTTCCTGCGCGTGGTTGGCTCGGAGCTGATCCAGAAGTACCTCGGAGACGGACCCAAGCTTGTGCGAGAGCTCTTCAGGGTGGCAGAGGAGCACGCCCCGTCCATCGTCTTCATCGACGAGATCGACGCCATCGGCACCAAGAGGTACGCAGGAGTTCAGCTTCACACTGACTCAGATTTGAACAGGGGGAGCATCAGAGAGGTGATGATGAATCACCTGTGGCGCTGATACAGAGGTGTCTGATCAGTGTCATAACGCAGCATCTCTCAATAAATGCATCTGCATCCAATTTTACACAACACCCAGTGATATGCTGGAACAGGATGTTTTGTTTCATGATCTTAATGAAAATATGTTTCTATAAAATAGAAATATTCCTAAAAAACCTTTTTGCATCTCATTCAGTGTTGTGGCCTCTTTTCTCCTGGATCATTTATTATGTAAACACCTGTCTTCTATATAGCTGTAGAGTTAAGATTCCAAGGATCTTTAGATATAGTTCACATCAGAAATTTAGAAATATTTCTTTTAATAACCTTAATAAAAAGATGAATCGTCGGTTCGATGAATTATGGGTGAGGTTTTCTTGCACAGCCTCCCAAAAGAAGACAAGAAGTGATTGAATTGAATCTGGGTTAAGTAGGAGTTCAAGTACTGAAGTAGGACTGCAGCTAACAATTGCTAATTGATTAATCTGTCGATTATTTTTTTGGATTAATAATCAGATAGCCTATAATATAGGATCCTTAAAGAAGATTATTTTACAGAATTAAACCAAGTGAAAGTAAAACTTTTCGCCTTTAAGAGTTCTGGGGTAGAGCATATTAATGAACACTGTTTTTTTTATCTTAAATACAAAATATTTATGAATTTCTTTGCAATTATGGTATAATTTTTGCTCCAAGTGGGTCGCTCTGTCAGCTAAAGGCATATTGGAGAGTCTCTATACTCCAATTAATGATTAATCAATTACTAAGTTAGTTGATCATTATTTCAATAATCGATTAATCCGATTAATTATTTCAGCCCGACACTGAAATTACATTATAGAGCTCCTGGGTGACCTTGTACTAAATAAGGATTATAAAGAGATCGTTGAGTCCAGTCTACTAGTAATTCTCTACATTTATTAAATACTAATGAAGAAGAAAAGGTTATTAGAATTAGACTTAAATTTAGGAATTTTCTGATTAACCAGCATGTGGTGTCGATGTTTCCAGGCGTCTGCGCTCCTGTTTTCAAATCAATGTCTCAGCTGCACATACGACACATTAATGCCTCCATGTAAAGTTGTTTTCTAAATGAAAGCAGCTAAAAGTCTCACTTTGTTGAAGCTTTATGTTGAAACTTTCCGCTGTGTATTGTTATTCATCTCTGCTCTGTGTTTGGTAGGTACGACTCGAACTCTGGGGGTGAAAGAGAGATCCAGAGGACCATGCTGGAGTTGCTCAACCAGCTGGACGGCTTCGATTCCCGGGGAGACGTCAAAGTGATCATGGCCACCAATCGGATAGAAACGCTGGACCCGGCCCTCATCCGACCCGGTCAGTCGGTATTAGATTGGCTTTGAGGCTGTCGGGGTTTGGCTGAGATCCTCTCTGCGCTCTTATAGCTGCAGTACAGTAAATCTGTCTGGCACGTAGGAAATGGCTCCATTCTGCTGAGTCATGGCAGGGAGGGGGAAATTGAAATGTCAAGTCCTTTTTCTTTCCTGCGTTTGGATGTGAATTTATAATGCAGATCCCTTAAGGCGCCACTCTTCAAACAAAGATTGTCACGTGTTGCAGGCATTACATTCACTTGACATTATCAACAGCTCTAGTTTTTATTTTCTTAAAAGAAAGAGGGATTTATTTTTCTTTTTATGAAGTCTGCTCTATAAAACAGCCTAAATAATATTTAAATGATTCATTCTTTTAAAATAAAGAAGAAGCCTGCAAAGCCTTGTAAACCTGTTCTTTAATAATAATCCAATCTTGTTAATTCGTCAGGTTTTTCTCAAAGGCTCAGTGGAACCGAAGCTAATAGAAACATCATGTACAAAAATATCGAGAGTAAGTTTTTGTTTTCCTCCTCTCACTCAGGGAGAATCGACAGAAAGATCGAGTTTCCTCTGCCGGATGAGAAGACCAAAAGAAGAATCTTTCAGATCCACACCAGCCGGATGACTGTAGCAGATGACGTCACCCTGGATGACCTCATCCTGGCAAAAGACGACTTATCAGGAGCAGACATTAAGGTGAGAACGTTTCAAAGAGTCTTCATTCATAATCTACTGTAAGGTTGCTTAAAGAAAAACACGCCTCACATTTATGCTCTGTCCCTTTTACTCAGCACCCCTAAATAAAGAGCCAGAACCAAAATGGAAACTTTTGGCCTATATTGAAAATAGATATCTGAAGTTGGTACTTATGCAGATTTCCCTAGCTTCAGTTTTTAATTTGGCTAACCACCATGCAGGAAGCACCCAGTCAGCTTTGTTCTGTATTCACTGGATCCTTCTCTTGCTCTTTTCACCGTCTCCTGTTGCTGCTGCGGCTGCAGCCACTTATTGATTAGATGAGCCCTTAGATATCCCACGCTCATCTGATGGGAGGAAAAAAGACAGGTGTTCAAATGGAAAGTTCTACAGTCGGCTTTGTAAATAATTAATGTTATCAGCTAATTAAGTTAAGTGAGTTTTTCCATTCAGTGGCATCTTTTCACTGGACGTTAGGTCATTGCTGTAGCTTTGCTGCCCCTTTGTGGACAATGGTTTAACTGCAACTGTAGTATTCTTTCTGATCTAGAAGCCTTAGACCGTTGCTTTTAGGTTTATTGTCAGTCTAGTTAATTTTCGGATGATGTGCAAAAGCTATCAATTTTGCATAATGCTGCTTTAGTTTGTTTATGGCTCCTAAGTTCCACATCGTGTAAAGAATCTTTTCTAAAATCCCAGAGGACAGCTATGAACCTTCTGTTCTTCTCTCGTTTTTCCTCCAGGCCATCTGCACAGAGGCAGGCCTCATGGCGCTGAGAGAGCGCCGCATGAAAGTCACCAACGAAGACTTCAAAAAGTCCAAGGAGAACGTCCTGTACAAGAAGCAGGAGGGCACACCGGAGGGCCTTTACCTTTAACGCCCAGAGCTCGTTATCGTTTTCGTTCCTCCCACACCAACCCTTCCTTCTCCATTTATCAGGGCGAGGAACAGCGACATCAGCTTTTGTGCGTGTCATGTTTTGCTCCATCCCACTCCCCTGTTATTGTTATTTGTTAAAACAGTTAATAAAAGTGATAAATAGAAACCATGCTTTGGGTGTTAGTCATCACTTTTAACAGCTTTATTCACAGGATCGCTTAAGCTTGCGGCGCCATCTGGTGACGTTTACTTTCTGCAGGAATCCTGCTGATAGAGGACCACATCATTTTAGAAAGGAGTCAAGTTTTCCACATTTGGCACATTAAAACTACAAAACTCTATTATTTTATTGGACTTATTGTGATAAACATGATATAAGATGAAAGAAGAATATTTTGTCTCAGTTTTAACTTAAAGAATGAATTTTTCAGCCTCCCCGAGCAGCGACTAGGCTAAGCTCAGATCGGATAAAGACCATTAAGCATCAGTTTTAAAGGCTTATCATAGATTCTCCATAAAATTTAGCTCTGGACTTTGACTAGGCCATTTGATCACATCAGTATGGTTTGATCTAAACCATCCTCATCCTGGATCTCAGCCTCTTCCATGTTTCCGCCTGTAATGACCCAAATGTACCAACATCCATCTTCTTATGGACTCCGTTAAACGTACCTGCTGCAGAACTACTTCCTGAAAATGGTTGTTCTGGATCTTATTTTGAAAAAAAAAAACGTTTATTGTGAACTTAACCAAGTTACAAATGTTTGTGGTTCCATCTTAACAATGCTGAAATGGGTGTGAATACTTTTGGAGTCCATAGAAATGTCTGTTTGGAATGTTTGACACGATAAAAGGAATCCAAAAAGCCAAGAATAGAAGTGCTGCTGCTGCCTAAACAAAAAAACCATCTTTCATATTATAGCCATAAACTTGATGACAGCCGAGCTGCACATCATTAAACACCCTCCACTGCTGGGTTTTATCCAAAGATCAGGAGCTGCATTTTGTCAAAAGCATTAATGCCTCTCTTTAAACTTTACAGGGGCTGTTTATCAGAAAGAGGAAATAAGGTTTTGGTCCATCTCTCCAATTTATGCGTACTATTACAAACAAGTCAGCAGATGAGTGCTTCAATTCAGTAACAGCAACTAAGCCGATGTTGCTGCAGTCTGACACGCAGAGAGCAGCTCGTTGATTTAATTCCTCATGATGTGGAACCATGTGGAACTCAGTGCTCAGCAGAAAGTGGCCCCATGCAGCAAGCGTTGGGCCAAGTTGCAGGGCTGGGGTTGAGGAAGGAAGGAGCTGCTGCTGCACTGCAGGCCCCTCACTGGAAAAAAAACAACAAAAATACTCTTTCTCCTAATAAGTCAGTCATGCATTTAAAATCCTAAACAATGAAATAAGTGGTAGCTGCTGCCAGGGATTTACATGAATGCGTTTGGTGTTAGTCCTGATGGCTCCAGGCAGATTCTGGTAAAGTGTTTATTAAATCAAGTTCCTTCCAGATTAGTTCACAAATAAGTTTGAATGAATTAGTATAAACAAAATATCTATTATTTGCATCACAAATTGTACGGCAGGCTTTGGCATCAAGGTTCATCAAAGAAGAGGATTTCCCATCAGCCTTTTTAAATGCAGCTGATAAAAGGGTGTTTCTTCAAATAAAAAATAAAATCATGCATTTGTATTGAGCCTTTTTATTCAGGTACTAAATAAAAGTAATTCAGAACTCCTAAATGAAGTCCTGATGTGAGAAATGAATCTGTTAAATTTAGCTTTGGAGATGGTTGTTAGAGGTATGTTAGAGGTTCTACAAGGGGACCAACAGGGGCCAATGCCCCTTTAGAACTAGTCCTGGCCCCTGAACTGAAAACAAACTGCATAAATCTAAATATGAATCCACTTTTCTTAAAATAGATTTATATTACTTTGATTTGAGCGGGTAGGTGAGACAATTTGCAGATAGAATAAGATCATTTATGCTTAAAAAAAACAAACAACTACTGTCTTTTAAGTGTTTAGTCTTTGATTATCTTGTTTTAAGTGCCAAAATCATCTTTCCTTTAGCATATCATTTTAGTTACCTGCTCAAATTTAGGGTAAATACACAGATTTTGAGCAGTGTTTCCTAACCTTTTTTGAATTGTGTATTCCTTTGGGAAATTTGTCTTACCATAAATACCCCACTGTCAAAAGCATTGATGCTGGTCGAAAAGTGTACCGTACAATAACTGATTATAAAACAAAAACTGTTTTACTTCATCTTTTAACTTGAGCATTTATTTCTTAAGCATTGTATTCTTTCCATCTAAAAAAAAAACAAAAAAAAAAACAAAAAAAAAACATAAGTATGTTGTCTGACAAATGATGAAAAGTCCACTACAACACTTTGAGTTTTATGAAATAGTAGGAGCAAAAAAAAAAAAAGCTTTTGATAACAGAAAAGTATGTGGAGTGGAATCCTAGTTTATCACTGTAGGATAGATTTAGAAGAAGGTTCTCAATTCTGATGAGACAAAACATAAGTTTATTGCCTGCATACAGACTTAGACAGATTTATTTGTCATTTTGTTTACACAAGTGTAAAACAAAAAGAAATTTTGTTTGGAACAGCTCTCTGAACAATTTTATAATTTTTTTTAAAGTGCAGCTTTGAAAAATAGTAAAAAAAAAATTTATATATATATATATATATATATATATATATATATATATATATATATATATATATATATATATATATATAACAGTAAATTTACAGTTTTAACATTTTCATTTTTTTATGATAAAATATAATAAAATAATAAAATACAGAGCGCTACTGGTGACAGAAAACTTTCAACTGCATCTCATTTTTTACTCATTATGCCTTAAAAAGGCAAACTAAACTTCAGCAGGGCCAGGAAAGCAAGTAGGGGCCAACAGGAATAAAAATAAGTTGAATTTATTGGTTTAGAATAAATTAAGGACATTTTAGTGTGTTGGAGCCCTTTAAAGTCCAGACCTAAATCGATGCCAACAGATGCACTTCGGCGTAGGTAAAAAAAACATGATTTGCAAGATGGTTATTTAAAAAAATGCTTCTTAGAGTCCCTATTCTGTTCCAGACGCTGTTCCCCATTACAGGCTTAATAAACTCCCAGTTTGTCCGCTAGGTGGTGCTGTTGTCACACAGACTTCAGTCCGGATGTCTTTACACATCACTTTGCCCTTTTCTGCATCGTCACTACTAATTTTGAGTATAACATAATATTCAGGAGCATGGGAATATCATATACAGAAAAACTAAAGAAAAAGAAAAAGGCAACATTTCTGTATACCGCTAAGCAACATGCAGCTCCCCCATGATTTTTCTAAGCACGTAGCCTCGCCAGCCAATAGTAAATATGAGCACTACTAACATCGAGCCTATCAAACGTTGTCCATTCCTTTCAAACTGACTCCGTTAAAAATGTTTTTTTTTTCTCATAAAATCGCCAGAGAGCCGCTAAAATGGAAGAAATGAACACGTCTGTTTTGTTTATCCCCTTAAAAATTATTTATTACGTTTCCATTAAGAACCACTGCCTGGTGCAATGCAGGTCCCGTGTAGCCAATCGATGCGTTCGGCACATAGAGTATAATATTGCAGGTCCTCAACGGCCAATCAGAACGATCCTAACATACACGCGCCGCACACTTTCCCGTCTCAAATACGCTTCCTAGATTTTCAGTATCATTCCGCGATTAGAAACTAGTGCCTTCTGTCAAGAAACTGTAACTTCTAGAATAACCATGAAAACGTCTTAGTTGCTGATCTTAGAAGAATCTTAGAAGAAAAGATTGTGTTTGAAAGTAAATCTAATTTTGCACAAGATTAAATTAAACAAATTGAATTTAAAAGGCAAGGATATTTTGTTAAAAAGTTTATTTCATGACAACTTAATTAAACGTGTCCTAATCGAAGTGATATTGAGTTACTTGTTTTTTGATTTTATATTGAAATAGGAACAATTTAATGTATATGTACATATAATTGAAAGTTATTTGTGATGTAAAAAAAATGAATAGGAGCCATAAACACTACAACTATAACTTACTCAAACTTAAATATAATTATGTAATTAGATTGACTTAAATTTATATAATCTCTAGAAGCACAGGAAAATACATTTTAATAAATCTGAAGTTGAAATTCTCTAGTATAAAACTGTAATGATGAATTAAGGAACTATATAGTAGACATATGGCTTCTAACACTAAATATTCCTCTATTACTGTATTATTATATGCTTTGCTTTCTCAGTGATCACTAAAACAGAGTCCAAGCAAGATAATAATATCAACAATTAATGGAGTGTCAGAACGAGCAGGAAGATGCTCCTCTTCTGTGCACTGCAGACGTTTGAGCCGAGCTGATTGGCGTGCTGGCTATCAAAGCTCCGCGCTATAGCAAACGGTTCCGAATCGCAATAAGGAAGTAAACGATAAGCGCATGCGCGGCGGAGGGATACATCCACACAATCCTCCTCTTCCTCCCACCTCCCTGTGCTGGCCACGGCCAATATTACACACTCCAAACCCGCCAGTGGAACTCCATCTAAGGGACGAGCACAGTCGTAGCCTGACTCCACAGACCAACAAGCACACAACCCATCCGCCATGGTACGTATGGCCATTCATTCTTTGCATAATGGAAGGAAAACTGCTTTTTTTTTAAAAAACCTGTAGCGGCGCTTGTTTTATAAACCATTACATCCCGCTTTGCTTACGTTCTCTTTTTGATGTGCACTCTTATGGGGCTACTCCTATGCGTTCAGGAGCGGGAAAACATAAGGAGGAACGCTTGACGTTAAAAGGTCCACGTGAATCAATTTTTTTGCTGTATTTTTGCGGTTTTATGTTTGGGAAATATGCTCACCTATATTATTGGTCTCCACGCTTCTTAACTGCGCAATTAGCTGGTTGGTGGCCGCGTGCTGCAGCTCGAATTAAAACTTGGACGACATTTGGAGGTGTGGGAGGGAAACTGGGAGGCTATTCTGGGTTATTACCGAATTATTCTCCTGGTATAAATGGTTTTCATTTTCCCTCGCTTCATTCGTAGCGCAGGCATGTTATGAAAACATATCAAACCCCCCCACCTCCCGCCATCACATGGATACTGATTAATCCGTGGTTCATCCTCGGTTCTCTCGCACATGATGACGGTGTTTGGTTCCCCCCATTTTTTTTTTTTTTTTGCACCATTTTTGTTGCCGTTTTTCTCGTCAGTGTTCCGCAACGGAAATTGACCATATAGCGTAAACAAAAAAGAAAAAGCGAGGTGACATCTCCGCTGGAGCTCCAAAAGAGGCGCTACCTGTTCCCCTGCAGCCCCAGACGGCCTTTATCGTCCGTAGGCTGGGTTATCTGCTTGTGTCATGTTTGCTGATTTGTTTGCCACTTTGCAAATGTTTAGATGTTATGCAAATACGGCACCTGTAAGGACTCTCCGTCCACTGTCTGAAAAATATGGACTGGAGGCACGAACAAGTGTGATCAACTTGTTTTCTTCTGCAGAACTGCAAACCAGCAGAGATGTTGAAACCTAGTTGTCATCCTTGCCTTTATAATTACATATTCTGCATGTCACTCTTGCTTTTTTAGCAACCTATCCAGGCCTCCATGACTTGCAGAAATTCATTTAGCTGTATGCAAGCCTACCTTGACTTCTGCAGCTTTGGAACTTGTCACCAACTGGACAAAATGGCCCCATAAGTTTTGCAGTGTGAGGGCCCTGCGATCAAATGTTCCTCATATGGTGTCAAGCTTCCATTCAGTTTCACGTTGCAACGCGCCACCGTAACTTGATTGTTGCAGCCGACTATAATCCGGGAAAAGTTTCATCAGGGGTCGTAAACAACTCACCTGGAGGCGATGGGTGGTTTCAAGTGGAAGTGGCCCCACCATGTCCCTTCTCTTCAATTGTTTTGTGATGCATGTTAAATACTATGATGGATAAACACTTAGCTGTGTCCAACATGTCCTCCCTGCATCTCATTGCATCCATGACTCCACCCTTCACCTGCCACCACCCGCCATATGTTGCGTTGGCCTTTGTCGCCGGACGTTAGGAGTGTGGTGATGTTTACGCCGCCTCTTTTTGAGGCTGCTTGTGCTTGAGACCTCACTGTCTTTTGTCCAGCTTCATAAAGAGGAGGCATTCTTCGCCCTGTGGGGCAGTGAACCCACCCACCCCCCATCTCACAAACACACTCACTCTAAGCAGATTGTGCCAAGCTGAGTTTCTGAAATGCTATCATGTGAGAGCGAAAGGCATCTATCCCCTTAGTGGGACATAGCTGGTATGATAACCTTGATTAAAAAAGCTGTTGAGCTTCATGTTAGACCAAACACTAAAAACTATTTGCTTTTATTAGAGCAACACATTGATTTTTACAGCTGCAGACTGATTCCTGATTTTTCTTTAAGGTCTGATACACTGTTTTTGTCTAAAAATGCTATAAAGGGTTTGATGTTTCAGTCCAAAAAAAAATACAGACACAAAAAAAAGAATAACAAGCATTAATGAGTTTATAGAGGAGAATGATGAGAGTGTTGTGGTCTGGATGCTGGTTGGCCATTTGGCTTTACTTTCTATTGAACAACCCACAACAGCAGCTGATGATGCAAGGCGCAGCTTCCAGCTGTCCTTTTTGACCCTGCTCTATTTTGAAGCATGGATGCGTCTAAGGACGTTTTTACACACCTCTACTTAAGTGTCAAAAAGCGTGTTTCTATTTGCAACAAGCTGATATTAGCTTGTAGAACACTTATATCCTCGGAGTTGGCTGCTTTTAGCTTTTCCATTTTTGTTAAATAGTATTTTAAAACGATATATAACCGAGCGACTGCGGGAAATTCTTAGGAAAACAAAAAAAATAGGTTTTTTTTCAGCTGTTTTCTGCTTGACTGATGGAGATGCTTCCTGTCTGCATGAAGCGCCAGGAATATGGCTGACCCGACCCACTCATGCCACAGATTCCAAGCTGTTATCTGGACTGACAGCGTGGCCCTTCCGACGCTAAGGGCGGTGAATCACAGGGAGTTTCCTCTGTGCTCAGAGAGCCACCGCACAGAGAGGGGGGAAAAAAATAGGAGTTGCTATGGCACCAGAAGCCCTCAGCAGGTTGGGTCAAAGCCAGAAGAGGATCCATAGCACTGAGTCACAGCAGTGAGACGACACAGCGCTGACATTAGGCAGGATGAAGGAGAAAACATGCAGATGAACCGCTGCTTCATTTTGGTGCATGAAGTGAGGAGACAGGCAGGTCATTGAATCAGGACATCTAATTGTTTGAAACTCCACCAATTTCAGATGGAACCAGCTGCTGCTGCCGTCGCTCCGTCCACGAGGAGAAGCCTCTCCTGTTTTGGAGGAGCAAAAAGGTCATTTAGCTGTGCTGTCATGTGGTGGTCTGCTAAATGGCAATCCAGCCTAAACTAATCTAATCTTGGTGCAACAAATTAAATTTCCCAACACGGAGCGGCCTCGCCTCCAAACGGCATTCTCTACATTTTGCTTTTACAAGCATGCAAACCTAACAACGGGAAAACAAGGCTGCAAAGGCATGGAAAGTCCTGGTGTTGAGGAAGCCTGCCATTAGCGTGTGTTTATGAGCGAGGGAGCATGCGCTGCTCCTCGCTCTCTGTGCGTGTTCCTCCTTCACTGCCAAGCGTTCTGATGTCAGAATGCTCCGTTAACTATGATCATAAAAATACCTCCGGATCAGTAGCTTACACCAGGAGCTTTGTCTTCACACTTTACTGCTGCTGTTTTACGTAGAGGTTTAAAAGAGTGTGGTTGCTCTCAAACCATTTAAAGCATGTATGAGTCAGCCATGATTTGGCCTTGTCTGTCATGATGAGGCAGGGCAAACCACACCAGTCCAGCAGGTTGGATTATTTTTTTCCTGTCTGTACCTCATTCGTTCTATTACTGAAGTGTGGTAGACTGAGGCAGTTGCTAGGAGATCAAGTTAAGACAAATTCCAGTAAAAGAAGCTGCCTTTCCTGTCCCACCACGCCAGCCCTGATTACATGTCTCCTTCCAGCGTACGTCATTCTGTGCCAGCTTTCTGGGAAACGCCATTGCTGACAAGCTCCAGTTAGATGGAGATGGTTTTCGTGTTTTCTAAACGTATGAAGATAGGATAAAACAGCACCTGCCCCTCCCCTGCTTGTTGCTGGGAGATTTTTTTTTTTTTTTTTTACATTTCAGCTGTTTGGGGATATTTTTTAACCTAAATACTGCCACTTATTAGTTTCTATGGTAACACAGTTGTAAAAATGACTGCTAGACAGGCAATAAATGCAGAAGAGCCGAAAAAAGCTTTGTTAATTTTTTTTACCTCTTTTAATTGTGGGTAATTTGTGAAGTTTAGAGTCAAACGGTGAGCATATGAGGCTCAATGGGGAAGACCACTTTGACACCATAAGGGGCGGATTATACTTCTGCGGCACACATCAAATGTCGCTTGGGTCTGGTCACGAACCAGTTTTGCTGGTATGCTTCTGCATCGTCGGTCTGGAATTTCTAGGCTCGCACAGCAGTTTCCCGCCAAAGCGCAAGGGGGAGCCTATTCGAGAACTCACGAGAACTTCTTCGGCGGCGCCGGCAGGAGTGTTTATTTTGCAAAACAACATGTCTGAGGCATTGTACAAGTGGTTGTACTTCTGAACCTCCTCGATCAATTCAATTTCAATTCAATTCAGTTTATTTATATAGCGCCAAATTCACAACACATGTCATCTCAAGGCACTTTACAGTTCAACCAGATCATACAGTCAAATTGATACAAAGTTTTCTATCTAAGGAAAACCAGTTGATTGCATTGACTCATTGACTCAAATACAATCCCTCACACTAAGCATGCTTGTAGCGACAGTGGAGAGGAAAAACTCCCTTTTAACAGGAAGAAACCTCCAGCAGAACCAGGCTCAGTGTGAGCGGCCATCTGCCAAGGCCGACTGGGGTTCAAGGAGACAGAAGCAGAGATACAAAAAGCAGCTGTAAAAGGCGGCCCCGTCCAGGAAACACACAGCCAGGCAGACGAGCTCCAAGGCAGCTCCCATGCCAGAGGATGAAGAGAGCACATCCACCCAGCCACGGCCAGAGAAACAGGACCACACTGGAAGACAGGCCGATCTCCAACATCTACAAACAAGGGTGTTGATGGAAGCAGCACAGCTGATGTTTCTTTCCTGGATGACGTCACAGCCAAACAGGAACAGACGAGGCAAAGCTACTCTGAGGAAAAGCAGAGAGAGCAGAAGGTTAGAGATTGAACAAACAGATTCTGCAGAATAGGAGAACAGAGAGAGAATGAAGCAGAATGATGAAATGGGGGTCCCTATGTCCTCCAAAAGTCTAAGCCTATAGCAGCATAACTTTAAAGACAGCTCAGGATAACCTGAGCCACCCTAACTATAAGCTTTATCAAAAAGGAAAGTTTTAAGCCTAGTCTTAAAAGTAGACAGAGTGTCTGCCTCACGGACTAAAACTGGTAGTTGGTTCCACAGGAGAGGAGCCTCATAACTAAAAGATCTGCCTCCCATTCTACTTTTAGAAATTCTAGGAACCACTAGTAAACCTGCAGATTGAGAGCGAAGTGCTCTGTTAGGAACATAAGGAACAATCAGATCTCTGATATAAGATGGAGCTTGGCCATTTAAGGCTTTATATGTGAGAAGGAGGATTTTAAATTCTATTCTGGATTTAACAGGAAGCCAATGAAGAGAAGCCAGGATAGGAGAGATATGATCTCTCTTTTTAATTTTCATCAGAACTCTGGCTGCAGCATTTTGGATCAGCTGAAGGCTTTTAACTACAGTTTGTGGACTTCCTGATAGTAAAGAATTACAATAGTCCAGCCTTTCGTTGTCGTTAATCCATTGTTGTTATCACTCCTTGGTTTTTAAAAATGGCGCGCCCCGGCACCGAATCGAGAAGGACGACCACACAGACAGCTGAAAAGGCATACCAAGTACCAATCACAGCTGCTTTTTGTCTGCGCAGTTCTGTTTAAGTTCTGCGTGGGTGTTCGACCCTCCGACGTGTAGTCAGGATTTTTTTGAGGTAGGCAACAACGGTTGCAGAGCCTCTGGGCGGGGGGTGTGGTCGCACACCATGACAGATTTGATGGTTGCAGAGGCTATGCGTCAGAAGTATAAATTGGCCTTAAAACTGCTCTGTATTATTTTTCAGTTGGGTTATATATGTATGTTTTGAGTCTTGCTTTGGTTGTTTTTCAACATCCTCAGAGGAGAGAGAACGCTGTGAGCAGGGTGGGGCTTCATGCAGACAATCTGATAACTGAAAGGCTTTCCTTAATGAATAACCTGCGTGTTCTCCCTTTCCTCTCTCCCAACAACAGGCTGACCAACTAACAGAGGAGCAGATTGCAGGTAAGAGACCTCCCCTCATTCCCCAACCAAAAAAAAAAAAAAAACACAATGCTTTCCTCTTTGTTATTTTGTTTACTGGCTCTCAGTGGATTAAATCCAGCCCTGCATTATTCAATAAAGCTAGCAGTCATGTAAGGTACTGTCTCTCATTAGCCGTTCTGGCTGCTTCCATGTCACATGAAGGGAAACAGAACATTGAAGGATTTGGCAGCAGCCCCCCCCCCCTTCCTTGGCAGATCATTAGCTGTTGGAAATGAGCAGGACATAAGGGGCTGAAGTATTCACAGCAGCTATGAGTCAGGACTGCAGCCTACAAAGTGTCTCTGAAAAGACAGGTTTCCATCCATGTTGCTGATTGGTTTCAAACACGGAGGAAACCTTTATGTTCTGGTCATAAAAACACATCGGGGGGGGGCTTTAGTCTAGAACTTGGAGCTCTGCTTTCCATTCAGCCGAACCCCCTCTGTGGTTAATTAGCGTGTGCAAAGAGCTCAAGGCGTAACACTGTTCTTCATTTATCTGAGTAGCTTAGGAGTGGAGAAATATTGTAGAATAAGTCAAACTGATCCTTATATTAAAAAAAACAACCTTCTTCCTGTTGCCATGTTAACTGGATTCCTGAGAAGAGTGAAAGCTCATCAGACAGGCCAGACGATGGTCATCGGAAATCTATTAGCCCCGGAGAGCCACATTATGACCCGACTTTGTTTATCCGGCCACAGCAGTCTAACAGCCTAAATGTTCCCTTCAATCCTGCAGAGTTCAAGGAGGCTTTCTCCTTATTCGACAAGGACGGTGATGGAACCATTACCACCAAAGAGCTGGGCACCGTCATGAGGTCGCTGGGTCAGAACCCCACAGAGGCTGAACTGCAGGACATGATCAATGAGGTGGATGCTGACGGTCAGTATCGCATGTTTGTTCTACCTGAATTATCAATCATCCGATACAAGATGGTTCTTATTTATGCATAGAAGTGGATGTTTTCAACCTTTTCACTTTATCCGGGTCAAACAGTGCAGGCTGTTAAGAGATGGACCGACACTTTGCTGCTTTTTCCGTTATTTATTTTATTTTTTGTTTATTGCTTTCCCTTTTTTTTTTTTTTTACTTGTGTAACAATAGATATTATTGTGTCATTTTTATCATGTAAATAAGAGGAAGAGAAATGAACACCTGCTTCATGAATATGCCATACATATCGGACTGGCTAGACTTAAGTCAAATCATATGTGTCTATCTGCCTTCAAACATCAGTACTGACTGAACTCTAATGCTGCTAGATGATGTGTTTATAGACTGAAAAAAACAAAACAAGTTTTAGGTATGATGCCTTGAATGAATAGGAGGGAAGAACTGCTGTTCACTCATGGGAGAAATGGCTGATTACCTGTTATTTGCTAATTTTTGAAGCAGAATCTCAATGAAATGGGGGATTTCTCTCTGTGTTTATACCATTTCACAGAAATAAACAAAAGCCAAATTTGCTTACACAACATCTATTCTCCTTATTCCAACTTTAGAGTTGTAAAAAACAAACAAAGGTGCCTAAAGGTTGAATCTCGTGTGTTTCTCACCAGTCATAATTCCATATGGCTGCCATTTATAAAAAAAAAAAAGTACTGACAAGACAGTACAATAAAAGCCCCTTTATTTACCTGTTAGTGTTTGGGAGTGCAAAATGCAGAATAATATATACTACAATCAGTCTGGTCACAGAGAATCCCGCTGCATGTTGGACCTGGATCTGGGACTAAGCTAACTTTGGTTTGAGTTTTCTCTCAGATCCCGGTTCTGAATTTTAAGGAAATCTGCAGTTATCCTCTAAAACTGGATCCTTGTTCCTTTGGTTTGTTTTCATTAATGTTTAGAGTCTAGTGCAGAGCTCCGCCCATCCTCTAATGTTACCTTAGGACTGTATTCTGTTATAAAACTGAGTAATTAAAGGTTGTGTAGTGTCGACTGAAATGTGTCACATTGAAGAAAGTGTGCGTTCCACTCTGGCCGACATGCTGGCAAATCCTCCAAATTACCCAAACTTTTGCAGGCGGCGTGGAAGCGTTTTAATATTTAGGTTAATATGATGCTCCCTGGTTTTTAATCTACCAAACGACCCATCAGCTGCTGCAGAAAGTGCACAGTCACAGCTCTTTTCCTCTACACACGTAGCGAGGAAAACCTCTCCGGATTTTGGATTTGATTTGAGCCGTTAAAGGTGGGGCTGCCGTGATTTACAGTCATTGCGTGACTTTGGTATTTAACTCCCCCATGGCAGATAACAGGGGATTAGCTCAGGCATCCATTATTGTCCTGCCTCCAACACATCAGCTGCGTTGTTGCCCATCTCCCTGCATTTCTCTGCCAACTGTTCGCCAACTGTCACAGCCAACTGGCCGACCAGCTTTATTGTCTGATGACGTATCCCTCTGTGTCAGCAGTTCAGTCACGGCGCGTTCGGCTCCATCAGAATCCACCCTGACATGAGACGAGCAGGTGGAGTGTTCAGAACAAGACATTCGTACAGAAGTCCGAGCTTCAGACAGTATAAAAACAAAGATCCCTTAATGGTGTGTTAAACTCATTCAGACAGCTCTCATTATGTAAAATAACATCTTAAAATATTGAATATAACAATGTAAAAAAAAAAAAAGATGCTCCATCCCACCTAGGATGCTGTAGCGGGACGACGTTGATCAGAATAAATCGATTCCCCCCTTCAGTTAAAAGATGATCCCTCCACTCCCACCAGTAGCAGCACACCATCACTAACATCCCCTTGTTCTGCCTCCCTTGGCTGATGCAATATAGGTCAGACGGCAATGAAGGTAGTAATGGAAAATAAAAGTGGTTACATAATGCCTCTGTGCTCTGCACATCCAGCACCCACATTGGATGTCAGCTGGCCCATTGAAAATCAGCTTTATTTACCAAACAAGCGTGCTGGGGCAGAGAATGACAATGACTGCAAAAGAGGGCGGTTGGTTTGGACAAGACAGATGAACGCTCTGATTTTAATAAAAAAAATGAATCAGAGCAGAGCTCTGCTCCAACTTGATGACATAAAACCACACGTACCCCCAGCACATCACTCATTACACAATCCTAGCATCCCCCCTCAGCTTCAGGTTGGAAGGAGGGGGGGTCGGCACACATATGAGTGTGCTGAGATGTCTCAACCATCTATATTTTGCGTCAGCACCTCTTATGTGTAATCGCACCATCTCCCACTCGATTCACTCCTTATATTCTCTCCTCTTCACATCTCCCTCTGTCGCCCACTCGCTTCCTTCACCCTCTATTTTCCCCTCCCACTGTTTTCTTTCTCTACTCTGCCTTCTTCCCACTTTTCAGTGCAGAAGATGAAGCCTAACCCCTCCTGGTCCTATAAGGGCTCCAGGTGAAACATAAAAGGAGTCTCTGTCAGATTCCCTCTCTCCCGTTGGGAGCTGATGAGCCACAGTCTGATCCCGGTTTAATCCTGTTGTGTCTACAGCTACATGGATATTGATCCGACAGAACACATGCATGACAATAAGCCACAGTGGCGGATGTTGGAACAACCTGAAACCAAATGACTAAAAGGGGGGGATTCTCCAACCACATTCAGATTTGGTTTTGATATTTTTCTGAAAATCCAACAGATGGTTTTAGAAAGATTTTGATTTGTTCCGCTACATCCCAAAGTGTAGAAACATTAACTGTTAGAGGTTGTAAAGAAATAGCAAATATTATATTTTAAATAGTGGTTGAAATGACAATTCTTTTAAAGTCTAATGACATATTGGCATGCTAATCCCTGTTTTATAGGTAGCAAAAAACATACCCGAGATAAACAATACATCTTTTTGCTCGGTATTTGAACATTCAAAGGAAACATGAGATGTCTGGAAATGACAATAGACCTATTATTGGTTTTGCAAAACATTACCTTTTTTCTTGTTCCCCTTCCTTCCATGGAGCTAAAGCTGCTATCCAGTTAAATTTTCTAGCAGAAATGACATTGATCCTTGGGGCCGTTTTTTTTTTCTTTAAAAAAAAATAGAAATAGTACTAAAAGTAATATTCATTTTTTATTTATTATTTTTTACTGAAAACCTACATATATAACAAGCTTATATTTACTGAACTCTACCTAGAGTTTGGGAAGAAGAATGCTAGCCCCCGTTAAACTGGGCTTACACTGTGTGATTTTTTTTTTTTTTTTTTTTTTTTTATCTTTTTGCCCTTTTAGGGATGACTTTTCAGTCGTGCGAGAATTTTCCAACCGGCCCAATTTTCAGCCTGATCATGCGTCGTGTAGTGTACAGAGGGTAACGAGGGGTGATCAGCCCCTCACGGCCACCTCCTGATCAGGAATCGTGAGGTCGGGAGGAAATCAAACATGTTTGATGGGCAAATGGCTCAGTGCCTTCAAACGTAAACACGGAAGCATGGCAGGGGTGCAGGTGTAATGAAGTTCTTTCTGTAAAATAGACAGACCGTAGTAGCCACGTTTTCTCAGCCAATTCTTTGTCCAAATACGTCGCCGCCTTTTCTTCTTAGTGCTTTCAGCACAAAATTGCACGAATTGCCAAGGCAGCGCGTTACTCTCTAGTGAGCTTCATATTCCTCTTCTACTGGTTTGGCTTCCGAATAGACGAGTCCGTGTAGCGCTGTCTCACTGCGCAGTTGAGTTTGACATAGTTTTCAGATGTACAGTGTGAGCAGGTAGATATCATCAGACCATTGTGCTGCACAGTGTGACAAAATAATTGTGAAACCCTGCGGTTTTGTCGTCCAGTGTGAGCTGCAGCTGCATGCAACGATTGAGAAAAAAAAATCGCAGTGTATTCCCGGCTTTAGCATTTTAGAGGAGTGTCCGAAAGTCTATTGAATGTAAAAGGGCCGGAAATTTCCCACAATGGAACTTGAAAAGTAGTGATCATCAATGGTCACTAAATCCCAGAATGCTTTGCTAGAACTTTCTTTGCAAAGCGTCATGGGATTTGTTGTTGCAGTGAGGGAAACAAAGATGGGGCGGACACCATGCGGAGAGGCAGAGTTACATGGGCAACGGGGAGTGAAAAATAGTGATCATCTCTCCAATTAGTTAGCTGAGGTTACTATAAAGTCCACCATACAGTCCCCGCTCTATATAGTGATTGCAGGATTTAGGGGTTAGGGCAGACATTTGGACACGGCCTTAGTCAGGACAGCTTTTAATGTGAAAATGTGTAAATTCCGGACATTTGTTCTCCATCCCGCCTGCTGCTAGCATGTGCTAAATAAAAGTTAGCTACTTCTTCTTTGATTTCCAATTTTGACTTTCCACCCCCTGGTGATTAAGAAAAATACAGAGATGCTATTTCTTTGTATAAGCTGCGTGGTTAAAAAGGCGTGGAAAAACTGTCGGCTAATAATCCAGAAAATCCGGCAGTCTTTGTATCTAGTAAGTGCAGCATGACTAAGAAATGAAACCTTTTTTTTGTTTTGTTTTTCTTATATCTACCTGGGATACCAGTTCCTTAATACTTGGAGAAACTGCAGTTAGTTGGAGTCCAGAGGGGACCAAGCTGTGATTCATTCATTTTCCTTAAATGCCAAGCTGCACAGTTTACTAAATGTCTAAACTATGGGTGACCACAGGCTCCCTTCTCCTTAAAGCCAAATCTACCATGGAAAGGTTTAAATCAGATCCACATCTGTCTGGATTCACATTACATTGGCTGTAAAGATGCTTGGAGTTTCTTTAAATACAGACCGTACTCTCTAGAATAGTATATTCTCAGCAATTTTAAAATCATACTTAATTTTCCATTCAGTGTAGAGTGAAGCAGTGCTGTGTTGATCCCCTTTTAAAAGAAAACCAGTAAAAACTATGACATGACTTTTATACAGCGCTGTCTGCGTCGTTTCATCAGATCTAAACGACTATAGGAGGACAAACAGAGCAGAAGCACCGAATGGTTTTCAGTTGGCTGCTTCTCATCAGCAGAATGCTGATTGTATTATTTCAGCTCATCAGAGTGAGCTTTTAACTGATGGTTTATTCATTGATCATCCCTTCCAGGTAATGGAACCATCGACTTCCCAGAGTTCCTGACCATGATGGCCAGAAAAATGAAGGACACAGACAGCGAGGAGGAGATTCGCGAGGCTTTCCGGGTATTCGACAAGGTATCACAAGTCAACAACAGCTGGAATGGGACATGAAGTTAAAGGGTTTGCGGTATGGAAGGGGCCGGGATTATGGAAAAAAAAAATGTTAGAATTTTCAGACCTTCTGAAAATTGTAAAAAAAAAAAAAAATGTAGCCATCCATTAGTTTAGCTAACTGTTCCCATTTGTCTGTCTGCCTGTTTGGAAACCTGAAGAAATATTTGTATTTTATTTTATTTTTCTAGATCTTAAAGGGTCTTAAAAAAGAAAAATTTTATGACATAATCATTTGAACCCTTTTCTTCCGCTTCCAGGACGGGAACGGCTACATCAGCGCTGCAGAGCTCCGCCACGTCATGACGAACCTGGGGGAGAAGCTAACAGACGAGGAGGTGGACGAGATGATCAGAGAAGCAGACATAGACGGAGACGGACAGGTCAACTATGAAGGTATGTAGAGGAAACTCATAACTTTGGTTTTATTAAACTGGGTCTGCACCAATGCTCGTGTTTCTCTGAGGGCGAGCTGAGCTAACTGTCTGTCAAGTCTGTCATTAGATGGGAGCCTTCTTTAACCCGAACTACCTCACAGACACACGAAAAAAATGTTTTTCTACTTTCTTACTTTTAACATCAGAGTTCATCAGATTTTATTTGAGTTTTATGAAACAAGATAAAGGAAATTTTTCAAATTTAGGAATCTGAAGACCTCTTTACTTCAGTACTCCCAGGTAGCATCCCGTTCAATCAGTTAGCGTCAGAAGTCCGCTAACTAATAAATATGGTCCGCCTCTCAGTTGTCCAATCAGTGTCCAGAACCTCCCAAATCTACGGTATGTCTCCAGTTCAGACTTTCCAGTATTACCTGGACCCTGGTAAGAAGAAGAAACTAGAGTAACTCTGGATGAGCTCCTGAGATCTGTCTTAGTTTGAGGAAATTACTGTTTTTAAGAGAAAAGCCCCTAGGTAACCTCTTGGTTAGAGATCGAAATGAACACCCCCACTGTAAAACACAGTGGTGGTATCATCATGCTGTGGGGAGGTTTTCTTTCAGCAGGGATAGAAAAGTTGGTCAGAGTTGTTGGTAGGCAGGATGGAGGTGGAAGGAGAGCAGTGATTGAAGAAAAGGCTGCCTGTTGGAGACAGATACACAGCACAGTTTTTAGCTGGAGTTTTATATTATTATTATTTTGTTCTGTTGCAGTGTTCTGTATCATCAGAGCCCCTGGAGTCTTCGTCTTTCCCTTCCCCCTCTCCTGCCCCGTCCCTCAGCACATTACACAAGAGACTGCGCACATTTTCTGAACAGTCTTGGCTGTAAATGTCCTACTTCCACGTTCTCACTGTATCACTGAGCACGTTCTCTATTGAGAGAGTGTTTGTTGTTTTCACTGCTCCATCCTGCCATCCCACCACTGGACTGCTCTTAGCACAGGGCAGTGCTTTTAATTCATGAGGGTGGAAACGGAGGGGATAGTAATTAGGATGCATGTACTAAAATATGCTCAACTTGATTAAAAAATGAATAAAGCATTTAAGAGTTTCTCAGGTGATGCTCATCCTGGTGGTAAAGCTGATGACCTCATTGTCCTCTCTCTCTCTCTCTCTCTGCAGAGTTTGTACAGATGATGACTGCAAAGTGAAGCTTCCCAGCCCCATCCTGCCCCTCTTAGAAGAAAAAAAAAAAAAAAAAAATAACCAAAAAAAAGTTTTACTTACCTCTTGGAAGAAAATGTTCATTTATTCATACCGTTTCTGTATAGAAAAATAATTGAATGTTGAAATAAAATATCCTTCAGTCCACACAAGGAAAAATATATAAAAACATACAAAAAATGTCTGCATGAAAATGGTTAGTGATTCTGTCCCGACCCCTGACCCCCCCGATCCCCTCCCTACATGGAGATAAGTTTAGCATCAGTACGCGTGAAAATAACACCCAACCCTGTTAACTACTACCTTCAGACTGAACCCAAGGCGTTTGGCCAACTCCTCCCGGTTCCATATGCTCGTGGTAAACGTCTGGGCTGGCCATCTCTTCTGTCTCTCTTTCTGTTTTCTGTTCTTCATGCATGCAGCTTAAGACCGGAGCACTAACCCCAACCCCCCCGAATTTATTCCCCCCGCCCCTTCCTTTCCTCCGGACTACCAGAGCGTGCTGATTCCACTAAAACCCGTCCTCTTGTTGGTTTGGTACAGTTTTTTTTTTGTATTTGCAGAGAAGCCCTGTACTGTTAGTTGAGAATATACCAGGTTCTAACTCGAGCATTAAAGTGGAACAGGATTTAATTGTATGCTAGATAAAAAAGAGAAAAAAAATGTACAAAAAAAATACATTTTCAGACGTTTGGCATGTTTTTCTATCTGGACGGCCATCTTAGTAGTTGTTTGTCCTTCCCTTTGTGAAAGAGGGGAGGTGTTAAAGAGTCTTACAGTGAGCTTTCTTTTTATTCTTTTTTTTTTGCTGACATGGAGTGTCTATCCTCTTTTATTGCAAGAGAGAATCACTGGCCTTTTCGCTTTTCTTTTTCTTCTGTTCTTTCGACTCAGACGAGAGCATGGTGAGGGCTGCGCTGCTGTTCATCTGAGTTCAGTTTACATTCATTCCAAGTTGTACATGCTAGTCTATTTTTTTTTTTTCAAATAAAAGACCATGAAGTTTATCATGTCTTATGTCATTTTTCTTATGCTTGATTGTAAAAATGATCTATGAAGACAGCATAACAAGTCTGTATGTTGTTTACTGAATAGACCCATGTGTCAACAATAAATGATTACAATCAGCTCCGTGTGTCTGGGTGATGTCCAGCTGTGTCCGACTCTGTTCCCGTTACGCTGTGGGCAGAGAGTGTGTTTGCTGTTGCGTTAAGCTGAGCATGCACACAAACCCACATCTATGACAGCTCTCTTCCCTCTTAAGAAGACCCAGCTGGTTGCTTAGCAACAGGAGCATGCTAGAACTGGGATGTTGAGGAGGGGTGGGGGGAAAGACAAGTGGGAGTTTGAATAAACCCTCCTGCCTCTGCTGATGACTCCATGTTGGCTTGTCCTAGTAAGGCAAACCAGGCCAGTGCTCTGCTGTGGTTTGGGCTCAGCTTTCTCTGCTGATTACGAGGCACGCAGAGAACAACACGCCTGAATATCCGCAAACCTCACAGTTGCATCATTCTGCTGCACGGAGCGTAATTTGAGCATGTGGAGGAAGGCTATACGCCCACATCGCAGCATGAAGGAAGAACACATATGCCATTAAGAGAAAAGGAAGAGCCACGCCAATGGGAGGTACTCTGCTTTCAAGGAAGCAACCATGTGTTCTCCTATGGGTCTGTTATTAATAGATTGGACCAGTGGACAGAACCTTACCAGAATAAAACAAAGCTTTCATCCAGTGATTTCAACCACGGTATTTAAATTCAAATGACCCTAACCTGACACTAAGCTTTGCTTCTGGCTCCTCCCTGCAGCTGCAGATGAACCAATAGTAACCAGAACACTTTATTTAGACCTGCATTCCTCTGGCTACTGCTGATCAGTCACCTAGATGGTTACACATAATGCTTACTCATCTTTATTATCTGTAAACTATACAGGAGTTAGTTTATCAGAATTGGTTTGTTGGTGATGCACATTAATGGAGGTGCTAATACATTGGGACATGGTGGATTCCAACCCATTTTCACAGCACTCCAGTTGCAAGTTTAGAGAGCCGCTGGTAATTGCTCTGCTAACTGCTTAGTAAACAGGATGCCATCTTTAAGCACTTTGAAACCGCTAAAGTATTTCCGTAGTTTAACAGTTGGGCCACATCCTAGTCTATTTCAGAATGTTGTTCCCTTTTAAAACAGTCACCAGCAAGGTACCCATGTTTTCTTGTTAAATTATTTTGAATATGGAAGTCATATTTACTATTACTCCACTATAGGAAGCTAATCTTTGTGCACTACACATTAAAAGCCTTATAGGGATGCGTTTCTTTTTACAGAGGAAAACCAGAGGGATGTAATAACTAGTTAGCGACTTTACATCTTTGTCTTTTCTGTATTTCAGTCATTCAAACACTAAAGGATAAAGATCTTGGTGCTGAAGAACCTTTTGAATGTACTTTTTTAGCTAATCTGACTTGAAATCAGAAATTCATAGCATAAACAAATTAAAGATCATTTCTATTTTAAGCCAGAAAAAGACATTATATATATTGTATATTATTGGTAGGCTCAGTTTTCACCCTATCAAGTTATAGCGGTGAACAGCTGATTTTATTCTCCAAGTTTATTTCTCTAAGTTTCAGTTTATAAATCCCAAAAAGAACAAAAACAAATATATATATTTACACTGATATTAAAATGTTAATCCTTTACAGTAAGACACACTGTTAAAACTGCAAACATCTTACAACCCTGCTGAATAGAACTTTTTTAGCTCATGTTGTACAATCCTTTGGTCTTATAGTTTATCTAAATATGAGGTGGAGAGAAAAACTTTCTCTCCTGTTGCCCCATCTTGTTCTCCGGTTGTGAATAAAAACTTTAACATGGTTGTTTTTCGGTCCTCTTGTGTCCACATGTACAAATTATCTGTGGACAAACCTGAGGAGCAACCGAGGGTTCTATTAAACTGATTACTATGGAAAAGTAGCCCAGAGCATTACACTTCCACCACCGTGCTTGGGTGGAATATACAATGTCCTAAAATGTGTTGATTTAACAAGACCCATGCCTTCACCGCGGAGTCGGCCTATTTTCCTCAATTCAAGGATTTCATCGTTAAAACAATTTATTGTTTCAATGTTGAATTTTGAACAATAACTTTACAAGAAGAAAGTTAAGCATTAGTTGCAGTAGATGTTCCTTTGGGTACTTTCACAATGAATAACTTTATAATAATTGCTTCAAGAGGAGAAGGAAAAGAACATCAAAGAAAAACAACAAACAGAAAAATGTAGGAGAATCATGAATGCGAGTTATAAAGTTAGATTGTATTAAAGTGTGTCTACCACTGGCAGTTCTAGACCAAATGTACCAGGGGCCCAGGAGGGGGCCAGCGTGTTTTCATGGGGGCACAGAAAAGCATGAAATAAAAAAAAAAACAGGCCTAGGGATTCAAATATAACAGCATAAAGTGAATTTCTATTTAATTAGACTCTAACCAAAATAAAAAAGGTCTTATTGGATCAATATACATTCATAATTTAGGAATTTTACATATTTTTGACTTAATTTAAGCTAAAATTACAGCTTTCTATAAAATCTGAATTAGAACAAAAAAGAAAAAAGATAATTCATCTTTTTTTATTTTAAAAAACATTTAGCAGATAAAAACTGGGATCTTATCTCAATACCACTGAAGCTATCACCTTATTGTTTTTAAATAATTAGTAAAACAGAATTTGTAAAGAAAGAAAAAAAGAAATAGATCTAAAGGACCTATTAGTAACCATGTCTGTTCCAGTACATATCATCATTAAGAGTATTATGTCTTCAGAACAGGGGCCATAACAGGGGCCAGGAAATGATCTACGGGGGTACTGGCCCCTGTTGGCCCCTGTCTAGAACCGACCATGGTGTCTACGTACATCTTTATATTCTTTACAAAGATGTTTTCTTTACATTCTTTAAATGTTAGGATTGTAAAAATGAGTAAAAAACAAAATCAATCAAGAATATGTTGGGTAGGGCACATAGCAATTTTACTTCTCTGTCTGTCTCTGTGTTTTTGGAGAATACTGTACCCCAATGGCATTAATTACAAATTCACACCCAAAGTATGACTATAATTTAATAACTTTCAAACGGTATATGCCAATAACTTAAACTTTATTAGATTTAGATCACCACTAGTTGCTTTCTGAAACCCTTAAGTCTACTTCATGTTCTCACACAGGTGCCACCCAAATGATTTCTTCAGGATTGTTAATAAGCTGACCTTGAATTCATTTATAACTGAAGCAAAACAACAATATTTTTTGAAGCCTTTTATAAATAAAATCATGCTCTTTGACATTACAGATGGTTCCTGCGCTATTAAACATTCAGCTAAGTGTAGTTTGGAGCTATTTAACCTTTCAAGTGTGAATTGAAGTAGGATCAAATACATACCAGGACATATCAGATATGTCTCCTGCAACACTAACCTTGGAGGGAGAATATAGAATAAAAGGAAAATACAAACAGAAGCACATGTTAAAACATGACCAAAAAAAAAAAAGAGTTGGCAAAGAACCTCAACCACCTGCTGCTCGCACTGACCACCAGCCAAGCATGAAAAATCCAAACAGTCTGTCGACCAATCGAAGTTCAGAGCAGGTGGGGTTTAAGTGATGAGCCTACGGGTTCCCTGGAAAAGGCGGCCCTTCCTCTCCGGGGAGGAAGGGATACCTGATCAGCTAGCAGGTTAAATTAAGAACATCAATATTTCATGTGTAAATGAAGCAGCACGCTGCGGAGGCGGTAACATGAGAGGGGTTGACCGGGCAGGGGGATCAAATAGCAGCACCCCCTGGAAAGAACAGGCCTGCTTGTGAGATGACATACGCTGGGACTCTGTATGTCTGTGTATAACACAGTGCATATCTTGTTCAAAGTACACATATGCAGGAGGGGAGGGTGGAGACTGGGATTCTCAGTCCACCGCTCCGATGGAACAGTTTCTCAAACAGGGGAATTATTAGATGTGAATAATAACACATTAGTGATTGATGAAACATTAGAAAAAGCTAATGAAACAAAAAAATATGGTTGTAGCAGCTGAAGAGATGCTTCTCTTTATCAGTGATAAGGAAGATGCATAGAGTTCTTAGGTGGACAGAAAGAGCTAAATGCAGAGAAAAATGCAAAAGGCTGCAGAAGACTTGAGATTAGTATAGAGGTTTAACCTAACCAAACTCTCCCCTCCAATGGAGGTGTTACAATGGCCAAAAAAAAAAAAAAAAACAGTAATTCAACTGGGAATTTGTGGCAACACATGACAAAGAAAATTTACTAATGCTACCCACCCAATCTGACTGAGAAGGAGCTCATTTGCAAAGGAAAACAGGCAAAATCTCTGGATGTGCAAATTTGGTGAAGAGAAACCAAGTCATGCCTGCTGCAATAAATAAAGGAAAAAGGTTCTACAAACTATTGACTCAATGAGTCCGGATTGAAATGATCACCCTCAGTAGTATTTGCTTTTCAGTATAAAGGGAATTTCTCTCATTTGATTCAGCAGTAATTAGGGTAACACGGTTTTCATATTAAATAAAGAGAGTTGAAAGCTTTAATATCCGGGCTGGATCTGTATAATATCTCTCTGTTGAACGTTTATCTTAATTGCTTGAAAAATCCTTTATTTCACCTCAACTTCTGCAGGGGGGGCGTTACCTAACCTCATTATCATATTACACATTCTTCTAAATTCTCTGATTCTGTATTTCTGCATCATTCAGACTGAAAAAAAGTAAAAGAAAAGGAGACACTGAATGTACTTAGACTGAATGGATGAAGTCATGATGATTTAGCAGCCTCCCTCACAGCTTCTAATGGACCTTGGAGGGTCGTTTTCTTCATGTTGCGCTAATGACAGCTGTAGAGGTGGTGGAGCAAAGCACCGCAGGGGGTTTGGCACGTCCTGCTTCTCGTACTCTGCAATGCAGCGCTCCCTCCCTCTCCACCACCTCCACTCTGAAAAACCCAGCTCAGCTCCAGTTTAAATCAGTCATGCCTTTTCAATTACTGGCAGCAGGGTTTCTCTCTCCTAAACTCTTTAAAGAGACTCCATCCCGTCATTTTTTGTGTGTGTTTATGTTTTTATCCAACTCATGCTGTTGCTCAGTTTGTCTTCATTTCTTGCAATGCTTCTTTATCTCATCCTTTCCCTTCCTCTTTCCCCCTCATTTACCTCGCTCCCTTTTCCTGACCTGCCTTATTTGTCCTACTCTGCACTTTGTATTTTTATGGATCCCAATCACTCTTCAGCCTCCAGCTCTGCTTTATGGTGCGTCAGTGTTGCCGTCGCCGGCTTTGGGGCCGCTCCTTATTGGTGCCAGGCCCCACTCTATTTACCTAGAAGAATAGGCTCATCCATCTTTGATTGTTGTGAAAAATTACAGCGGTGTCACGAC
The DNA here is from genome assembly GCA_030533445.1 of Cyprinodon diabolis. NCBI lineage: Eukaryota > Metazoa > Chordata > Actinopteri > Cyprinodontiformes > Cyprinodontidae > Cyprinodon > Cyprinodon diabolis. The sequence continues at coordinate 29,940,158 of CM060076.1, forward strand.
AACCAAGCGTCTCCGAGCCTCATGCAATATTCAGAGGCGATGATATAAGATTCCTGCTAATGAAAAAAACAGCAGGCAATACAAACAGCCCTTTAATAACAGCATGGCAGAACAGGCTGCTCCCTGTTGATCTCAGGAGGACAGTTAAGTGGTGCTGGCCGGTGCTGAGTCCCAGTGACTCAGCGATGGGCGTCTGGTGTCAGGGCATCACCATTCACCGACCTGCCTTCTCCTTAGACCACCCATCAGCCTCATTGATCCAAAATGTAAAAATCTCAAGCCTCAGCTTACTGGCATCCAACACCGGAGGCAAAAACCATCAGAAAAAAAAAAGAAACTTTGATCCATAAGAGGAGGATATCAAAATTCTTTTAAAAGTATTCCAGCATCAAACTAGCTGAGGTACTCCTACATGCAGCCACCTTCAGCAGCACAATTAGTGTTACTATTAGTGGGCCTATGACATTTACCAGACTTAAGGCGATAATTATATCATCTGTGGCTATATTCTGCTGCTCAGAGGCTAGAAAAATAGAATGTTTACAATTCAACAAGATTTTCCTGTTTGACGAGTATAACATGACAGGCGACATCACAACACTGCGCTTTTGTTTTAGTCAAGCAGCGACAGTCAAGAGACTAACAATGATAAGCATACATTTTCTAGAGCAAATGAAGAAAATCTGAATTTACTTAACAGATGGGAGACACTTACAAGCATGCATGAAAGATTTATGGACATATATGGAAGTCACGGAAAACAGAGCCCCAATCTTTAATGTTCTGTTTAATGTTAAATCTTTTCTTCCCTTATAAAGCACGGTACAATAAGCTTAATGGCAGCACAACCCCATAGCAAAGAAAAAGCAATAAACCACAACTGGATCACAACATTTTAGAGTCAAATGTCTTTGTTTACCTCACAGAGAGAGTTACATTTTCTCCCATTCTGTTATATTGCAACATCAGTGTCCTTTAATCATGTTTTTTCACTCAAAAGCCCCAAAATTTATTTTTTTGTGAAGTTAGAGGGGATAAAATGGAGCTTTCATTTTCTTTATTAACAAATAAGGGTATAAAAAAGCAGCTATCTTGAATGAACAATGTTTAGAACCTCCTTTCAAAAAAACTAAAAGTCATTGGGAAATGCCTTCACCAGATTTATCCATCTGGAGACAATGTTCTGCACATTCACAAAATAATTTATGTCTGAACTTTGAATATGCTTCAAACTAAACCATTCCACTGTAGCTCTGTCTGCATGTTTAGGGTTGTTGTCTTGCTGGAAAATGAACCTCCCTTTCAGTATCAACGTCCTCTGATATTTGTGGCATAGAGCACCTGAATATAAGGTTGGTAGTTATAAAGGGAGAGAATATTTACTGCAGTCCAGGAACTACTTCGGATGCAGATCTATATGCAGTAATACTGAAATTAAGATACATTTTTTTTTATCTATTTTGCAGCCCAGACAACTACCTGAAAAGAACACATGCAACTTTTTGCTAAAGATCCCCGAATCTACCCCCTCTTGCACCCCAATGCAACCCTCATGGGGTTAGGGTTAGGGAAAATGCAACCTACATTTTATATAACAAAGGTCAGAATTGTGGCATTGGTGAAAAATAGACATCCAAGTCTTATTAAGCAGTTTTAGCATTTTAAACGTTTAAATTAATTCATCTGCATAGAAGGAGGGGGAGAAAATAAGGCAGAGTATGGGAAGAAGTAGGAGGAGTAGTGTGTCACAGAGAAAGCGCTGAGCTGGGATCCTTCTGCGAAGGATTTCCTCCTTGTGATGAAACTCTTTTCAGCTTCAGTCCCCCTCTAATTCCTCCTTTTTTCTGCAATGCAATAGTTCCAGGCAAACTGCATATTTCCTTGCTAATGCTCTGACACAGTTATGTTTGCAGACTGGTCAAGCAGAGTTCCTCTCCTTCTGCCTGACAGCTCTCAGCCAAGCCGCTGCAGGCTGGCACCAACCTGACACAGGAGAAGGTCTAATGTGGGGAGGTGGGGGGTGTAAAAGGGCAAGAGAAAGACAGAGGAGTGAAAAGAGGGCCAGTCTTGCAGAGGCAGTGCATAGCAATACGATGCAACATAATGCAGTGGCGTTGGGGGAGGCACTGCAGATGAGGCAAGACAAGGGCATCCAAGAGATGGAAGCTCCTTCCTAAAGGCCCTATAGATGTCTGGCTGTTGACCTTGATGAATTCAAAGCATAGCATTAACTTATTAATATGGAATCGAAAATAGGCAGTGAAAGCATGAATGGCCGATGGTTGTACCTGTCACTTACAGAAGACAGACTGGTTTGACATGACTTTAGAGTCAACACTAAGCCCTTACTCCTCCAAGCAGCACATGCATAAACATTCACCCAATTCATAAATTCAGCCTCATGAAATGTAAATTTGACCAGCATTGGAGAGGCTAAAATCTACCTCTTACAGAACAGTCATTCCTGCAAAACACCAAGCGATAAAATGTGTGTCAAAAATTAACCGGTTTGCTTTTTGCCTTTAACTTAAGTCCAATTCTTATTTTCTAAAGGGATTAAAAGTTGGTTTGAATATTCATTTTAACCAATGCCTTTAAATAATTTTGAATCTAATCAGATGTGATTTGGACAAATGCAAGCAAAAACTTGTGGCCTACATGGGAAATTCCCTTTTCGTGGCCGAAAAGTATTGCAGATCAACTTAAACCCAATAAGAAGATTGAGAGAGCTATATATGAGGCATTTCTAAAGGATAGCCCATTGCAAAAACAAAGAGAGAGGGGGGGGGGGGGGGGGGGGGGGGGGGTCTTCTAGCAAGACAGGCTTAAAAAAAACAGCACTACAAAATAACGGTTTGATTAAAGAATATTAGAGGACCAGCATGTCTCAATCAAGTCCACACCTGATCACTGCTGTTTATAGAGGCTCTATTCAAAGAAAATACCAGATTTCCCTTCTTCTTCTTCACATTCATAATTTAATTTTTGTTGGATTTGTATAAAAAGACTTCATAAAATATATTTATGAATACTTTTGTTGGTTTGGAGCTCATTGTAGGGGTTTTGCTGGTCCTCTCTACCTTCTATTTCTGCTTTAGGTCGTTAGGTGAGATCCTGCCAGGCCGTGGCATTGAGCACAAGGGCTTTTGTGTTTGGAGAACAAAGCCCATTCTTTTTCACTTGCTGACGGTTGACTTTCTGTCAATCAACACAGCTTTGGATTACAACTGACGGTTGGCTGACTGACCGACCCATCCACGGTACGAAGGCTATATGCCCTTCCCGTACTGTCGCCTGTCAGCATCCTTCACATAAATTACTACCCAAACTCAGAAGCTCTGCATTCCTAGCACATTTCTCCCTGCTGCGCCTCAGAGCAACCCTTTGACAGCAGGTTCTCCCTTTGTTTTTGTTTTTCACTACGCCTAAAGCACAGAAAAAAAAGATGTTGCCTGTGGCTTGAGTACGTTTTTCCCGACTTCCCTGGCACACAGATACACAGTTAATTTAGAAGTAAAATACAAAAGAAAGAGGATGGAGATCATTTTGGGCTGACGAGTACTAAAAACAAAACAAATAGAAGATCTAAGCATAAACCAAGCTGTCACAGCACATTATTTGGATCACTAAATCATTCCTGGCAGCAACTAGAGAGGCCATTTTATGTTTAGCTTTGCTGAGTTATTCAAATTGAAAAAAAGGCTGTTATCTTTAAAGGGAACAGTGTTCAGACTAAGTTTGAGAGGATTTACGTTCTTATTCTCACACTACACATAGATTCAAGAGTGGAAAAAAGAAATCTCTGGTTAGAAAACTGTTAGTTTGCATTGTGTGATCATAATATTGCCAAAACACATTTATGCATGATTGTGGAGTAAAAGACAGATGAACAACCACACACCAATATTCCACACCTTTTAGAAAAAACCTGAAAGGTGACGAATGCTTTTATTTTGAGTCCCCCATAACTTAAAAGTTTCTAGAATGAGTTCATGTTGCAATCATAGGTGATAGTCTTTGGTGGTATCTCTACAGAAGCTGTATATTTAGATACTGAATCTTTGTCCATTCCCCTTTAAACTCCAATTAAAGCTCTTGTTGTAGGTTCATTATTGTTGAAAGGTGAATTTCTGCCCCAAGTTTCGTGTCTTTTAGAGCTTTCATAACCCTATTTTTAGCTCCATATATTTCTTTGGAGTTTAACAAGCTTTATCTAGCTAGTTGAAAAATGGACTCAACACAACATGATGTTGCCTACATTCTGTTTCACTGTTAAGAAAGTCAATTCAGAATAATTTTGAATCAGGGCCATCTATAGTTTATAGTCCACAAAGAACAAATTTGTAAAGTGTAACCACATTAGAGATAATAATAACAATAATGATAATAATTGAACTTTATTGATCTCACATTAAAGAAATTTACCTCTGCATTTAACCCGTCCACTTGAGGAGCAGTGGACTGCCGTCATGGGGCACCCGGAGAGCAATCAGGGGTTATCGGGGGTTAGAGAGATCGCCTGTAAAAAAGATTCCCCCACCTCAGATGTTGTTGTCTGCAACTCCTCCTGAGTTACCATAGCCTTTTGGCCTTCGCTAGTCTCCGTCCCTGATCTGTCAGCTCAACATGAGCTATTCTTTAATAAACATGTATAGAAAATATGTTTCAGAAACATTTTGCTCTAAATAGGAGGGGTAAAAAAAACAGTCCAGACAGTAGCTTTAAATTGAAAAGAACTGTATCACAGCTTCCTGGTAAGAAAGTTTGCCAGCAGCAGTTTTTCCTTGATCCACTCAATAATAGGTCTAGCCACCGACTGGGCACTGGGCCTTCCATTCTTCATCGGCCCGTTGTGGCTGATACTACACTCAAGACTGGAACACTATTAGCTTAAAGTCGTAGGAGAATGGCCGTTCCAACCGTTGCATTTCCTAATTCTCCCGAGTGGTTCGCGACTTTACACGAGTGAATAAAGTCAATGTGATTGGTCGTTTATCAAGAGGGCGGGATTGTTGCGGCGGAAGCTTCACAAGCAAGTTTGGTTGTGGACAGATTCTCAGAAGCATCTTGCTAACCAGTTAGGAACTTAGTGCTAGTAGGTTCTCAATGGGAAATTCCATTGGAACCAAGTATCACTAAATTGGTGACTTAGCAACGACACTGTCAAGGAACGCTATGGACAGCGGAAACATGCAGGAGGAGGAGAGTTTTCTGTCGGAGGTCTTGGATGAGTGTCCTCCGTCATACATTTTTTATTTAGAGGAGGAAAGCGGGGACGACGTTCTTGTGGAAGAGGATGCCAGGGCGGCAGAAGCTTGGTTTGGTGTAGAAGGCTTACAGTCATACGTGTTTGAGCCCTTGCCTCGCAACGCTGCCAGTTCTGTTAGCTCTACTCCTGCCAAAGACACAGACGTCCATCCCCGTGAACACTGGGATGGAACTCAATGGGAAAGGAAAGGATTGTTGCGTGTATTAGCTGCGACTTATGAATCAAGATGCTGTGACCGGAAAATTTAATTGACAGATGACCGTTAATATTTGACTGGGCGAATTTAGGTGTACAAGCTGACGTATAACTAACGGCCTGCATAAGATAACGAGAGAAAAAAACAGATTTTAAGGCAGGATTTTTTTTTAAATAGAAATTTTCTAAATTTTGGGACAATATCGTCTGATAAAGAGTATATTTATATACATGTTTAAGCCAGAATGATTTGACATGTAAATATGATTTCCCTATGGCTTTAAGAAGGAGTTTAACATGTCTTCATGAATCTTTGGAAGAGCTGCTCAAACTGCTGCAAGTAGGTGCATTCAAGTTGTGGGTCAGTTCATCCCCCTGATCAATTCATACACCCTTTATGTATCTATGTGTTGCAAAATCATCACTTCTGACCATTTACTACAAACCGTTTTCTACCCATGTGCTTAAACTAGTGTTGCGCCGATGCCATTTTTTGGCCCCGATACCGATACCCGATACCTGGCTGTGCAGTATCGGCCGATACCGATACCATAATAATGTAAAATAATTGTCATCATGGCTTTGTCAAGCTGCTGCCTACCTTTGTGAAGAAGGAAAAAATCTAATACAAAGTGAATCCAGTAGAACTTTTTATTGCCTACTTGGAGTGGGTGACAATAGTTGAATAAACTTATGGCTCTCAAAATGGTATCGGCGCCCTATTTGTTGGTACTCGCCGATACCGATACCACCATTTTAGGGCAGTATCGGGGCCCCGTCCGATAATGGTATCGGTATCGGTGCAACACTAGCTTAAACACTGGCATAAGTTGCCCAGTAGTCTATTTTACTAGTTGGCTCTTAACACAGAGACCTTAAGCTGGGATAATAAATAATAATAATACATTTAATTTATACTGCACTTTCCATCAAAATATCTCAAAGTACTACAGGTAAAAAAGAGAAAAGCATGAAAAAGCTATTTTAGAAGAGAGAAAAACATCTCAAGGGGAACAAAAGTTTGCTAAAAATAAATGTTTTAAGGCCTTTGTTAAAACCCTCAGTGGAATGAGGTGCTCTCAAGGTGTCAGGGAGGGCATTCCACAGATGTGGGGCAGCAGCACAAAATGCCCTATCTCCCATTTTCCTTAGTCTGGTTCTGGGAATGTGGAGGTTTGAATGAATTGATATTACTTTTATTTATAGACATAGCAGCATTTTTGTGTAGTAGACTGAGTTGACTGGTAGTAAGTTCCTGCAGAGAATGGAAAATAACAAAGGGAGAAGATCTAATTAGATCTAATTTTGAAAAAGTGAGAGAAGATGGGAAATAGTAATAATATCTTAATAGTTGACCCAATGCTGGAGAGTCAATTCATCCAGCTGTGAGACCAGGATTCCCAACTGGAGAAAGTTGGGCCTCCACATATGGTTCAGGAACTAGGATAGAGAAGGGACATTGATGAAGGCGTTGATGCGAACATTTCTAAGATCTGTCCTAGTTAAAAAAAAGAGCTCAGCCAGGAAGCAAAGCTTTTACTTTAAAGGCCCATGAACAATGAAACCTTCACCTAAAAATTAGCTTCCTCCACACCATAATATATTGTTTTAGATAAAAGCCACTAGAATGTGTTATACACTTTGTTGCAAATATCTGTATGTCTACCATGACACAGTCAGTGTTGTACATGAACACGTTCAATGAACAGCATTCGCTGAATACATTCAAATTTTAGTGAATGGTGAACTGAACGGATAAGTTTTGAAGTAATGAAGGTGATTGAGAGCGACATTCACTCTTGGAATAATGAGCGACACACATAGCTCACGTTTTCGTTCAATTGATGAAAACTCTTTTCATTGGATAACGTCAGGTTTTACAGTACTTATTACAAAAGGCAGCAGCTCTCATTCAGGGACACATGAACTACCACCTGCGGGGAGAGCTTATGCCAAATTCCAGAAGAGGCTTGGCACATGGATTCTGAGTGGACCATGTTCTCTGTCTCTAGTTCTCTGGCTGACCATAGTTGTGGCCATAAGGTCTGCATTGCCTGTCATGGAGGCAATCCTTGAACCCAGTGGTTGACACCAACAGTAAGCGATGCTGTGAAGTTGTAGAAGGAGCCCTATATAGTCTGGTTAGTTTGTGGGACGCCTGAGGCAGCGAGCAGGTATATTGATGCCAAGCGTGTTGCTGTACCGGGCGGTTGCAGAAAAAAATCCTGGGAGGATTTTGGAGAGACAATGGAGAAAGACTATTGGTCCTCCTCAAAGCAAACCATCAGGCGCCTCCAGGTGGAAAGCAGTGCTTTGCTAATGCTGTTTTTGGTGGGAGTGAGGAACTGCAGATCCTGGATGAGGACATTTTCAGTTGAAAGTTTAAAATATATTTTTGAAGACTCCTCAATCGAACTGACACGACTTTCCGTGGCAATAGAAAAGACAGGTTGCTTGGGGATGGATTCTTTCATCACCATGACATTAAAAAACTCCTGCTTACCTTTGGTCTTTATTTTGTCAGACTGTCATGGTCTTCAACAATGCTTGGGGGCAAGACTGGGGTGGTGGTTTCCCCCCACAAGAAAGGGGACTGGAGGGTGTGTTTCAACTGTAGGGGATCACGTTTCTCAGCCGCCCTAGGAATGCCTATGCCATGGTGCTGCAGAAGGGAGTTTGGGTGATTGCCAGACATCAGCTTCAGGAGGAGCAGAGTTGATTTCTACTAGGTGAAACATCAGGACTACTCCCTTTGCAGGGTGCTCAAAAGGGTGCATGGAAGTTTGCCAAACGAGTCCTCATTTGTGGTCCTGGAGAAAACATTCTCCCATGTCCCATGTTGTTCTCTGTGGGGAGTGCACCAGTAGAATTGAGTTTGAAGACCTTACAAGGGCCTATGCAGTCTATGTATAAGCAGAGCAGGAGTTTTGTCTGTCTTGCCTGCACCTAGTTGGAACTTTTGAATTTGAATGAGCTACCATATCCAGATTCGTGATGGAAAATGGATGGATATTTATTTATTTTTCAAATGCAGCAGCAAATGGATGGACATTTATTTATTTTTCAAATGCAGCTCTGCAGAAGCAATAACAGCTTGCATGTAGTCTCTGCCTCCCCCGAAAACACCTGGATTAGCAATTCTGATTGGTTGACGCTAAGGTGTAGAGCTTTAATAAATCAAATCTTTAAACTCCAGCGCCAGATGGCTGGGATGCGCCGCTCCCAATACTGGGCTGCGCCGCTGAACCTCTCGACACCATCCCCCATTGACTTTGCATTAAAATCAGATGCTTTAACGCCCAAAACGGGTTTGGTATGAAGCCACATTTGTTTACTATGTGGTGCGGCTCTTCGTTAGCTGCGGCGGGCTCACTGGATTCTCTGCAAGAGTAGAGGCTCAGTTCAGTGACTTCAAAACTCAAACGAGGAACAACAATGAACATGAAAGCCACCAACCTGGTAAAGTTCAGTCCAAGCCCAAAGTGAAGTCCAGAGGAGCAGAACTCTGTTGCTTGTTACTGAGCCGGTACCAGAGATCCAGGAGAGACGAGGAGCAGCGTCCTGCAACAGCCAGAGCACGCAGAGGAACTAAAGGATCCAGGAGGATAAATCCAAGCAGTGGTCAGAAGACAGTTATAAGGTCGAAAACAGGCGGCTGAAAACTCAGAAGTCCCTTGGCAGAAACAGGTCAGGAACAGGCAGATCAGAAAAGAGGGTTACACTAGGGTTAGTCTTGCTAGAAGCTCGAATAACCTGGCACCAGCAGCTGGGATCCAGAGGCTTAAATAGCAGCAGGAACAGGTGGATCTGATGAGAGATAATGAGCGCAGGGCAGAGCACAGCAAGTGAGAGCAAAAAGGAGTAAAACCCAGCCTAAAGGTGCCAAGATCATGACACAGCTGAGGTGGCATCTTTTTCAGATTTCCCCCGAATTAATTCTAACATAAATTTAAGTGTTTATCTGGTGCATATTACTCAACAACTTAACTAAAAGTAACATTATCAAAATATATTACTGAAAATGTATGTTTATATGAACCTACATGTGTCTTTGAAGACACCTGGGATTAAACTACTGCTGTAAGTAGTAACTACCCACCTCTACCAATGAGTCATTTATTTTTGCAAAGCAACGTTTCACTTATATTGGTTATATCATGTTACATGGCAAGTTAAAATAATTCTGGAAGTTGCCCTTTTTATGGAAATATATATATATTTCTGTCACTGCATTCAAGTACTATACCTATCCCTTAACAGCTTGCTCATAACAGGGACATATCTCCTTGTGAGGCAAATGTTCTCCTTGTGAGGCACTATTTTTATTTCTTCTTTAAGTTCTGTCAGTGCAAACATTTACTGTTTCTTCTTACCAGGCTGTTGGTAGCCATTCTGATCACCCCAGCATGTCCCTGCACGGTAATATCTCTCTCTCATCTCATCTGAATCCACCTGCTCCCTACATCTTCCTGCTGCTCCAGTGGCACTTGTGCAAAACAAAAAGGTTATTTAGACATATTTGGCTGTGTCCCAACTCTGGGGCCCTTTTTCTCTCAGCTTCTTTGCTCTCCCTTTGAAATTTTGTGATTTATTATCAATTTGTACAGGGCGGAACAAGGTGACTTCTCCAAATCTCATCAACTTAAATGGCTAAGTTTGATCACCTTAGTCAGTTAATTTGGTATATTAATAAATTTGTAATATAGATTCATATGTTAAAAGCTGGAAACCAAAATTATTGGGTCACAGTATGTAGTAGAGCTTTGCCCACTGTTCACCACCAACCTCTCCTCATTTCTAACCAATTTTCCCTGCTTATTAATATACCAACTGAGAAGCCTACTCTGGTAATTGGCAACTCCATAATCACAAATATACCATTAGAGACACCAGGGACCACAGTCAAATGTTTCCCTGGTGCTAGAGTGGATGACATTAAATCATACCTGAAACTACTGGCTAAGGATAAGGATAAATATAGCAAGATTGTTATTCATGCTGACAGTAATGACACCCAATTACGCCGATTGGAGGTCACTAAAATTAATGTTGCTTTGGTGTGCAAGTTTGCCAAAACAATGTTTGACTCCTTAATTTTCTCTGGTCCCCTCCTGATCTGATCAGTGATTATATGTTTGGCCGCATTTTGTCATTCGTCTATGGCAGAGGTCATGGATTAGCGGACTTGGGTCCGGATCTGGACCCACCTGCTGGCTAATTTGGACCCAACCTGATTTAAAACATTTAGCATCCAGGAACAGGCAACACGTGACACAAATTAGCCAATGACCTGTGTCAGTCAGGTCTGCTGCTGCTAGCTACTTTTAGATGTTGGAAAGGCGATGGGAAAGAAGGAGAAGACGATGAGAAAAAGTGAAAGAAAGTGTGTGGACTGCTGGAAGAACTGCGGTGAACTGGCTAAAGAAAAGTGAAATGGCATACTGAAAGATAACCCTTCACATTTTGAGTATGTTTGGCTCAACCTGCTCCTGTGAAGCAGGATTCTCCACCATGACCATAATCAAAAATAAATATCGATCCAGGCTCATGAATGAGCACCTTGATAAGAGCTTGAGAATGGCTTTGTCTCCATTCAAACCCAGGTTTAAAGCCTTGCAGGGCAGCCTAAAACGTTCAGTTAAGGTGTTTTATAAAATATGTGAATCAGGAAATTGTCTTTTGGCCTATACCAAACTGAACGATTGTTGTTCTCCACTTAAAAAATTTTAAAATTGAAAGATTTTCTGTTTTTTTTTTTTTTATTATTTTATTTAAAAATTCAATGTATAACATGGATGAATAAAAACCTCACTATTTCAGTGTTAAATTTTGTTTAACTAGCAGATTATAATGAAAAATGTCTCCGGATTTTTAACGGTTGTTGATTTTCTTTATTCAGACCCCACTTGTTTTTAATTGGTTACCCCTGGTCTAGGGGGTGTCCTGAAAATTGTGTGGGCTACATTGATAATTGGCAATCTTTTTGGGGAAAACCTGGTCTGATTCAAAACGGTAGAATCCATCCCACTTTGGATTGTTTCGGTTTTCTTTCTAAGAATCTGGCCAAATTTATTAGTCCTCCAAAACCTTGACAGTCTAAGGTGCAGACCAGGAAGCAGAGTTGTAGTTTAACATACCTCTCTGCAGCTTCTTTACTGTGACCCACCATTACCCTATTCAGACAGTATCCTGCCCCCGACTAAAATCAAATAAATTAGAAAAGAATCCTAAAATAGGATTAATAAAATAAAATACGCCATGGTTATCTAGTTAAAATCAGAATGACTCCAATTGGGGGAAAAGGCAAAACTACTAAATGTGCTGTATTTAATAAAACATCCCTTTCTTCCTAAACTCTGTTAGTGATAATCACATTGGTCTATGTTGCCTTACAGAAACCTGGATACAACAAGAGGATTATGTGAGAATAAATAAGGCAGCTGCCTGCAGGTATTTACATCTTCTTATACCCAGAAATTCTGGACTGAAGTAGGAGTGGTAACCATCTTTCATTATTGTTTTTTGGATTAGACTAAAGGTACTTAATAGTTACAATTATTTTGAACATCTAAACCTTAGTTTCCTTCATCAAAATTGTAAACCAACAAAACCTCTTCTGTTTATATCATCCACCAGGTCCTTACTCTCAATTGCTAGATCAGTTTTCAGATCTCCTATCTACATTAGTGTTCAGTTCATTATAGTGGGTGATTTTAACATTCATGCTGACATTAAAGGTGATAGCTTACATACAGCCTTTAATGCTTTCTTAGACTCAATTAACTTTGTTCAAAATGTCATTAGTCCCACACATTTTCATCTTCGTACTTTCAACCTTCTGGTGACATATGGCATTCAAGAAATACAAATATTTTCTCACAGTACTTTAAGAGATCTCCTACCCAAAAGAAGGTTTCTCTTTAGCAGATAATTATCAGATGATTCAGTAAGAAATTTGAAACAATCTGTTCCACTTTTTTTTCTCCTGTGTATCACTGAACAATAGAGCAGAGGGCAACCATTTAAGTTGCCTTCACAAATTGATGATTTTGTTGATGGGGTTACTAGCGCTCTGCATAAAAAGAATATCAGAATATCAAAATAGAAAGCTGGTTCCGCAAATTCAAGCAAAATGCTAGGAAACTGGAGCGAAAATGGCGCTCTACATGCCTGCAGGAATCCTACCCAATCTTAAAAAACAGTTTAATGCTGTATAAATGAACCTTTGTAAAAATAGAAAAAGAACATATTTATCTTTATTAATAGAGGAGAATAGGAAGAATCTTAGATTTATTTTTAAATACAGTTGCCAAACTCACCCAGATCCATAGCTCCATTGAACTTTCCATTGCCACTGCTCTTCACAGGAATGATTTTATGGGATTCTTTATAAATAAGATTGATTCTATTAAAATTAAAATCATTTGCACCCCTCTTTCAGAGTTAGCAAAACCATTATCTTGATCTAAGCCTTCAACTTGTATGTTAGACCCAGTTCCAACCAACTTATTCAAGGCGGTATTCCCTCTGATTTCCTCCTCTATTTTAGATATGATTAATCCATCCCTGCAAGAGGGATAAGCTTTAATTTAAGATAGCTGTAATTAAACCTTTACTTAAGAAACCGTCTCTTGACCTAGATGATTTGGTCCATAACAGACCTATTTTTTACAGACCCATCTGCGTTTTGTATTTAAAATTCTTGAGAAAATTGTTGAAAACAAGTGTATGACCACTTTCATTGTAATGATCTTTTTCAAGAGTTTCAGTCTGGCTTTAGAGCTCATCATAGCACTGAAACAGCTGAGGGGAAAGTCACTTATTATATTCTCATGGCAAATCCAAAATGCTGCAGCCAGAGTTCTGATGAAAATTAAAAGCGGAGATCATATTTCTCTTTTAACTTCTCTTCATTGGCTCCCTGTTAACTCCAAAACAGAATTTAAATCCTCCTTCTCACTTGTAGAGCCTTAAATGAGCAAGCTTCGTCTTATGTCAGAGATCTAATTGTTCCTTATGTTCCTAACAGAGCACTTCGCTCTCAATCTGCAGGCTTACTTGTGGTTCCTATAATTTCTAAAAGTAGAATGGGAGATAGACCTTTTAGTTATCAGGCTCCTCTCCTGTGGAACCAACTACCAGTTTTAGTCTGTGAGGAGGACACTCATCATACTTTTAAGGCTAGGATTCAGGCTGTCCTTTTTGATCAAGCTTATAGTTAAAAACAGAGTGATGTTTGCTTAGTCACTGAGTGAATAGAGAGGTAGGTGGAGGTAGAGCCCGTTAACAGTCAGATCCAGTGTGGGAGAATTTTAGTCCGGACAGGCATTTCTACTTGGTCTAATTATGGCTCTACCTTTTTTTATACCTCATCCATAGTACTATGAGGTATAGTTAGGTTATGTTGAGCAATTTTTTTATTTGTACTGCTATATGTTCGGGATGCTGGATCACATAAAGACAACTTCAGCTTCATTCTATGTCTAGTCTGCTATTCTGCAGTATTTGTCAACTTCAACTCATAACTTTATGCTCTTTCTGCTTTTCTCACCATAGTAGCTGTATCTGGTCTGTTCCTGTTCGGCTTCGACTCCATCCTGGATTGAAATATCATCTTTGCTTCTGCCATCGACATCTCTTTAGATGTTGAAGTTGTTCTGTTTTTCATTGTTTTCCTATTTCTTTGACTGTGCCTAACCGTAAAGGATTGGTTATACTCCCCGCAGCAGTGTGTCGCAGTGAGCTTGACGCAGGCATTTTTGATTTATGCTCAATTTTGAAGTGTGGTCTGTGCTATTATATTCCACGCCACAACGAAATAGAATTAGGATCTAGTTGTGGGTCTGGATACAGCCGAGGGGGTAAGGAAGTGGGGGCAAGTTTGTCCAACAACGGAAGGACATGAGGTTGAAAAAGAGCGGGATCCAGGTGGAAAAAGGGTCCCAGTGCTCTCCTGCACCTCGGTCTTCTAGCTGGTCCAACTTCATAAGTTGTTTTCCGCAATTATGGACATAAAAACAAAACAAACCGGCCACCTGTATGCAACACTGTCTGCGGTCACCTACAATTTGGGAGTGTCTGCTGAGGGGGCGGGGACATATTTGCGTTCACTGCGACACCTATGCAGACGACCTAGTTTCGAAGTAGAAATCAGCCTTAAGTGCTCTTTTATCCTCGGACAAGAGAATAGGGTTGGAACTCATCTCCCTGGCTTTGTCTTTCCCAGACAAGGCCACCTATGGAGCTAGTAAATAGTTTTGTATATCTACTTCTTTTTGTATGCCTGCTTCTATCTCCTTGAACCTCAGTTGGCCTCAGCAGATGGCTACTCACACTGAGCCTGGTTCTGCTGGAGATTTCTTCCTGTTAAAAATTAGCTTTCCTCTCCCCTGTTGCTACATGCATGCTTGTTGTGAGGGATTGCTGAAGTGTCAACAATAAAATACAAAAAAAATCATTGCCACAAGCTCAATCACGAAATGGTCAATGAGTGGATGCTATCAAGAGGTTTTCCTATCTAACCTGACAGTGTTGTTTCTGTAAAGTTCATTGAGATTACATGAGTTGTGAATTGCCACTATATAAATAAACTGAATTGATTTAAATAGTTAATGACAAATATATTTTTGATCACATTATGACTGTCTGGGACAGCCCAGCAATGGACATTGGCCTATTGGGCATAAGCCCTGCATTCCCTATAGCCATCCAACCCTGTTTTTTAGCAAGCTACTTGTTGACAGAATCTCAGTGTTGATTCCAGAAAATGTTAAGTTATTTTTCACTTTTTATTGAAGTTAAGAAGTCAGTATATATGTTAGTCTTTCTTGTTAACCAAGTATCTGTACTTTTCCTAATATATTGAATATCATAACTTTTTTCAGCTCTTGAGAAAATACATATGAAGTGTTTTTAGAAGTAAAGGCAGTATCATTTGATTTGCTTGTATCTCAGAATCTATGGCCACTGTTTTATCTATGATGCAGCAAACCAACATGTATAATATACCTTGCCAAAATAAATAGTAAAACTGTCCAATTGTGTTAAGATTTACTACCATATAGACTAAGACAATATTGCAAAGCTGTTCCTGCATTTCAAATATGTACATCCACATGATTAGTTAAAGTTGGGTTATGTCCTAACAATAAATCCCACAAACACAAACAAAGATCACATTTTGACATGATTAACACATCTTCAAGGTATGAATTCTGTTTTTATTAAAGGCCACTGCATATAGCCTTTTTATTTTACTCCTCAGTTTTTATCTCCTTAGTGTATAATATTTCATGGGAAATTATGAGGGCTCTCTGTATATAGTTTTCACAGATCAAAACAGCACTTAAACTGGTTGATTTGACTGAAATAAAAGACAACAGCTTTGTGCAGCCAATTCACCAGCAGTTTCTGGTTATTACTCTTTTCTGTTTCCTCCAAAATGACAAATAGGAAGTTATCTGGTGCACCACGGAAACCACACAATTTACCCATCTTCACCCATTTGCTGTTATTTGGAGTCAGACTGAAGGCGAAATCATATCAAGGTTCCTCCTTAGT
The DNA here is from genome assembly GCA_030533445.1 of Cyprinodon diabolis. Taxonomy (NCBI): domain Eukaryota; kingdom Metazoa; phylum Chordata; class Actinopteri; order Cyprinodontiformes; family Cyprinodontidae; genus Cyprinodon; species Cyprinodon diabolis. Next base: position 29,956,182 of record CM060076.1, read on the forward strand.
AGGAGGAAACAACTGAAGACAGTGAGATACTGACCCCCAATGACTGCTTTTCAATTTACAGTAAATTCATTGTAAGTACCCTGATCAGTACTGCGGGTAAATCTGATTGTGGTGGAACTTGCCCAGCCAAAATTTGTTAGTAAAATATAATTTAAAAACGAAGCATTGACCAATGAAATTAGAACCATCCTCCTCGAAGCACTCTTTGCAATTACTGGTTAGGTACATGAGGTAATAATAAGGCAATACCATAAGTAATAGAATAAACAGCCATGAGAAAATGTTTCTCCATTAAACCCAAGTTGACCTTTGATAATTTCTTCTTTTGCTCAGACAACAGTATTAAGGAGGCTTGCTATAATTTCCTGGCCTCACTGCCAACAGCCCTGACCCAGTGAATGTTAATCAAGGCAGATGACCCCTTTGTAACCCCAGTGGAAAAATCTGAACACCCATTTTGTAAGTGCTTCCCCTTATTATGCCATAATAAGGCATGGTTACATCACACTTTGGATGATTATACTCAGGGATGGTTATACAGGAATAATTTGGTCTGGAATAAATTGGATGGTGGTGAATTCCATTAGTGGGTCTTTCCTCACTATTTTCTGATATGTAAGTGGGTTTTTTTTTCTTTCAGTTATCCATTAAAGGATGCACCCGTTTTACAATAAAATCTTCTTTTCTTCAGCTTTATGCATTAGTCTGCTAAAAAAAATAGAGTCAGCAGAGCGCCTCTTTGTAAAGACACATCTGCCTATTCATTTCCGCTTTAAACACAATGTGGTTGGATGGATGGTTCGGGATGACGGAGCTGTTCTAATGCTCTAAGGGCCCTCTGTCTTTATGTATGTTCCAGTGCACAGTCTGCAGGGCTTAACATGCACTCCTGGGCATCACTGAGGCTCAATGAAGCCAGCACATAAAGACAGAGCCAGCCTGCTCCTCAGCTCGCCCTCTTTTACAGTGTTATGTAAAAGAGGAAGGGGGAGGCACACCAGCGTTGTTGCAGCCAAAGGTGAAAGTGGACCTTTTAGACCATTGTGTACATACTGTAAGAGGAAGGCTATAACTAGACATGCACCAAGACTTTGGCTGGTAGCTTTAATAGGGCAGTTTTGCACTTTTAGACATAAACTACATCTTTTTCTGATATATGATTTTAATAAGCACTGTCAGGAAAGGACAGGCTTACAGTTTAGAGAATATGTAAACTGGTTCATAAAGAATATGGACTAAATTTGATAGATATTTCGTTCAATGCTGAAAGTTTTTATGGACACGGTGTCCCCCCATGTATAACATCTGTGTATTGTCCTTCTGTGTGTCTCAAACCACCTATTTTCTTTATCCAGAATGTGAACATTCTGATCCTCAAAAGAATGCCCTTTGTCCACAAGGTGTAGATGTACTGCGGAGTCTTGTCCAGAGGAGACATTCTTGGGACATTCTTTTGAGGACCAGAATGTTCACACTCTGGATAACGAAAATAGGTGGTTTGAGAGGGGCATGAAGGAAGCCATCTATGTTAAGAGAGAAAAAACAACTTTAAACAGAGGTGGTGGTCTCAGATTCCAGCTTCCAAAAACTTACAATTCAGATCTAGAGATGATCCCTTCTAGATATCACCACACCCCCCATGACAGAGGAACAAAGTACCTCCCATCTTCAGCCAGTGAACAATACCTCTTTAACGACCGATCCTTAACAATCATAGACAGGTTTCAGGTATTACAGGAGACAACCCCCCCCCCCCCCCCCCCCCTTTAATGTCGGTTTCAATCCCCCCCTTTTACGTCGGTTTCAATTTGCATGTTTCCAAGCAATACGAGGCCTTGTCTATATAAAGCCTCAAACTCACGGTGGATCCAGACATTTGAATTGAGAAAGCTTCCTGGAGGGGAAGCGAAACCTCTTCAAACCTTGGAAACCAAGTCCAGTGGATTTGTTTTTTAAACTTTTACGGAATGACTATGACCTGGATGACTGAGAATCTTCATCAGCACTTTGTCCTTAAGGTGTAGGTTGACAGCAGAGTTTTGTCCGGAGGAGGTAGTTTGCCTGTATTGAACCATGTGTCTATGGAGAGTTTGTTTGTTTTCTCCAATATAAAGATCAGCACAGTCCTCACTGCACTGAACTTCATACACCAATCCGCTCGTCTTAGGTTTCGGGGGGTTGTACTTAGGATGCACCAGCCTCTGTCTAAGGGTCTTCTTTGGTTTGAAATGTACTGGGACTTTGTGTTTGGAGAAAAGCCTCTTTTCTGTTATCCTCGCTCTGGAGAAATAAGGTAATGTATTCTTAATCACAGTATTACAAAACCTTCCTTGGACAAAACTGTGAACTCCTCCCCAATGGGGAGACTTCATGGGATGTGCTAGAATGCAGACCTGTGTTTCGATAGAGGATGATGTTGCCCAGGCTCCTAAGCAGACCAAGCCATCTCCTTCAATACTCACTTTTCCAGGTCTGAGATGTATGTAATATGAAGCTAATAGAGAAGCAGAGGCCACAGTATACCCATGTAGGTACACCAATGCCTGGCATTTTCCTGGAAACCCTGTCCTATCAACATCCTTCAGACATCCCTGTTTCCCAGGGCTCATAAACTCAAATCTTAGATGGCCGCTGTCCTGGAAATTTTAGATGTGTCCCACACACCTGAATCATGTAGCCAACTACATAACTAGCATGCAGGTAAGCTCTGCAGATTTCTACCAATGAACTCACACAGGTGTATTGAAGCAGAGATGCAACTAAAAGTTGCAGGACACTGGTCCTAAAAGACAGGAGTTTGAGACCATGAGTCTATCCCTTTACAGGTGTTCCTAATGTGGGTTAAGGATATAACCTACATCACATTATATCCCTCTCTAAGCTCTTGATTGGAATCTTGGAAAGATGAGAACCTGTCTGCTATGTACCTTCTTCAAAACCAGGGACATGGATTTTCTTAGCATTGAGATATACTAACCTCCATCCTTCCATCGCCACCAATTTACCTCTCCAGCCCAGTCAAGATCCTTTATGCCTACAGCAGTGTTGTTTTCGTCAACGATTACCAAATTATTTCATTGACGCTCTTTTTATTCATGACGATAATGAAAACTGATGATCTAAACAAAGGTCTTTGATTATTAAAACATAAATAATATGACATGACAAAAATAACCCGGGTTGGTCCGATACTGCGCGGTCAACTCTGATCTTCCATCTGTGCTTGTGCAGAAATACGTCTATGCACGCGCATAGCTAAGAGTCTTTGCTTTGTGCTCCATACTGATGGTTCGCTCTCAGTAGTATGGCTCTTCCTGCTCTCGCTACTTCATAAACCATGTGGCTGATCATCCTCTACCAAGCATTAAAAAATCCCTTTGTCTAACTCTAGCCGTGCATACGCCGATAGTCATGCAAGAATTTTTTCGTTCGGGCTGAGTTTCAACCTCAACTCGCGTTGTATAGTATACAGGGGGTAACGAGGGGCGATTAGCCTCTCAAACCTATCTCCCAATCAGGAATTGTAAGGTCGGTCGAAAATCAAACATGTTTGAAATTCAGTGGGCCATTGATCGCATCAGAGTGTTGGGTCACACAGTGTGAGAACCTACATCGTGGGCTGTGAACCTTTGAACCCTGCGGTTTCGTTGTACAGTTTGAGCTGTAGCTGGGTGCAATGATTGAAAATATGGCACAGTGTATGCCTAGCTTATCAAGATTTTATTTCTTCCAGCTCACAAGAGGTGATGCTAAACCTTCTTGTATTTCAACAAAAAGGAATCCTCAAATTATTTCCAAATAAAATATTTCATTGCATTCTGTTTACTTTTTGATAAAGACCCAGATAAAAAGGTACATAGACCTTTGCACATTTCTCGCTCATTGTTCTAGTTTCTATCTATTTAAATATTATGTAAATGTTTCCTTGTATTGTCATTAAAACATTTTCTATGTTTCCTTTGAATATTTTAACATTTTAGTAAGCATATTCATTCTGTTTAGGTCTGGATTGCCATGGCATTAAAAGACAATTACGTAGGTTCTCTCTGTATATTTTCTTTATATCAAAACCCTATGACTTTAAATCTACTTTGACCCCTGAGCAGTGGTAACAAAGTAGAAAATTGCCAAAGTATAAAGAAGAATGTTTTTGTTCTTTGTTTTTTTGTAGCAATGAAGATTTTTATTGATATGTGTATAATGCATGATTCATTGTAGTTCAGGAAGTGTTTGCTTTTGAATGGAAACCTTGTATGTCTAAAACCATTCCTATATTGAACTTTTTTTTTTTCGCTTGTCTGTCTGCTATATTAACCAATATGATGTGTTGAACTAGATCTGGTATTTTCACAACTTTTGTGAGATAACTTTTTATAAAGTAGCACATTAATTCATAAAAAAGTTATTTGAGTTTTATAAATCAAAGTTTTCTGTCCAACAGCAATGATGAACTGCACAGCAGCATGGTATCATCACCAACTGTAGTATCTGGAGAGCTGTCAGTCTGGTATAGAATCTGGTTGTTATTCAAAATTGTAAAGGTTAACTTTTGTTTTAACAACATAAAACTGACTAAAACTAGACTAAAACCATTCTAAGGTTTAGTCGACTAACTAATAATAGTTTTCGTCCTCAAGACTAAGACTAAATCTAAGATCGCTTTCAAAAACTACACTGGTCTATACGGACTGCAATTCAAATCTTCTATTTAGAAATATTTTGTCTAATCTGAGCTTTGTCATTCCATGTGTACAATCATATCACTCAAATAGGTGTTGCTGTGCAGCTGAATGAGTGAATTAATATTTTTGGGTGTATAGTTGCATTGCAGATGACATCACAGACATTCAGATCAAACTGCTCTGGTCCCCTGCGCATCAAAGATACCACCAATATTTTGTGTCGTCAGGTATGACATAAAAAAATAGGTCCCAAATAATTCTTTTTACTGCTTACCAAAAGAGAATGAACATTGTCAGAGATGATTGTCAGCGATCAGAAGGGCTGACTGGATGCCGACTGAAAGTAGCCATCTGTGCAGTGTTCATATCATATTAGGTGAGAGCTAGCTTATCCTGCTGTCAGCTGGATGTAATGTGTTATAAGATTTTTTCCCCCCCAGAAATTTGAGTGATTATATTTTACGGATTAGACACTTTGTGAAACAATTGCATTTGGTATTAAGATCTGAAGATTTTGCTTCAGACAATCGTCCTTCTCGATTCGGTGCCGGGTAGCACCATTTTTAAAAACCGAGGAACAACTATAATGGACAACTATGACGAAAGGTTAATCAGTCTTTTTGCCAACTCCATTAACAGAAGTTGTTCCTCTTCAACGTCTAGCAACTGTAAATCCATCTCTGTGACCTTGATTTCTTGCAGACGCACCTTTGTTGCTTATGGAAGATAAACACTCCTGCCGGCGCCGCCAAAGTTCTCTTGTCCATCTGCCGAAGTTCTCGCGAGTTCTTGAATAGGCTTCCCCTTGCACTTTTTTAGGAAACTGCTGTGCGTCTCTAGAAATTCCAGACCGACGGCGCAGAAGCATACCAGGAAAACTGGTTCGCAACCAGACCCAAGCGACATTTGATGTGTGCGGTTGCAGAAGTATAATCTGCCCTCAAGATTTATAAGTCGCGAAAAGGAAAATATGGAAGCCTGTCAGTTGTAGAAGTATGTAGAAAAAAGTGTAATAACATGATATAACCCCAACTTTCTCTGTGTATTGTTTAATCTCATGGGGTTTTAAATGAGAATGATCCATTCTGGTCAGAGGGGAAGCGCCATAGAGCTAAGGTAAGCAATTGGTATTCAATATGGCGGCCCAAGGTAGAATTTTCATGAGGTCACACTTCTGAAATGCATCTGTAAAACTAAAAAAAAGAAAAGAGTGATCTTTAATCTGTCCTGAGACTGATATTCAGCTAGTAATGCCAATCATATTTGTGAAAAAAGGTTATATAATATTTATCATTTAAATAAGTCACTTGCATGAGTAGCACATTTAGCACAACAATCAAAGCTAACGGGAAGCTGGATATGTAAATAATGAAGCACAGTTTTTGATTAGAAACGGAATTAGAAATTTTGTTTAACTGTAAAACAGGGTTACATTTACATACATTGAATGTCAGTTTTAGTTATTCTTGACAGGATTTTGTTGAAAACAGAATATTTTGAGATATGGTGTACTTTTTACATTTTGAGATACAAAAGTGTTGCTGTATTGCAGTAAATTAGTTTTAAAATCTTTATGTTCAGTTTTATTCACATAGATACCTCTGTCTCAGAGTTTGAATGATCTTAATGTTATTGTAAATTTCTAGACATATAGAAAGAGTCCCTTTAGTAGCTTTGAGCTGTTTTTGATAAATATTTTTATTATTGGTAGCAAAACTACATATTTGATTTTTAAAGACAGTAAAAAACACATTTTTTTATTGTGTTATTAAATTGATATAAGAATCAGCTTAGCCAAAGGACAGAGTGTTATCAAATGAGTGATCAGGGAATCTCTGCATCTGCAAAACACTAACCTCACTCCATCAGCAAATACATTAATGGATCTTACAATCTGCTATTTGATTAATGAGAATGAATTGTGACCCAGAAAGTCTTCTCCCAAGTTTCCTTCCCTAGGGCATTTTGTCGACACCAAACCTTTTCTGATTGTGGCTTCCTCTACTTGACCCTTCGAAGGCCTCCATGGAACAACCCAAAGCTTTTACCGAATAAACATGACGACCTCATGAATAATCAGGAAGCCCACTTTATTAGAGATGCATCAGAATCTGCTGAGATCAGCGCCAAGAAATCCCCGCTGTGTAAAAAGCATCCAAGATCACTCGGGCTGTTCTGTACAGTACGCATGCATCATGGGGTGTTCTCTCTGTCTTCGTTCCTCTAACAGCTCGCCCACCCACGCACATCTAAATGCTGAAAATGCAAGCACAAAATCCAACCCTCCCACATGCTTTCATGTTTACAGGCTAAGGCTGGTAGAGCTGAGGTCTATATTACTTTTCCTCCAAGGATGTCTCAGTCCAGCTGCTTGAAATGCCACACTTCAGGTTCAATCTTTTAGTAATAAATTGACATTCACATCATTTTTTTCTCAAAAAAATGTCTGCACTAGGATCATCCAGTTAATATGTGTAAATGACTGTTCGTGATTATTTCCTCCCTGTTCAAACATGATAAATAGGATTATGATAAGTTTCTATTTTAACCCCTCAAGCCCCAGCGCCCCCGTTCAAGGGGTCTGCTGCTCTTTTGTAACAATAAGTTTGCAACTCACAAATACTCCTTTCTCGCTGGCTCAAAAATAATTTAAAACCAGGAAAAATTGGCTTTTACTGGCAGTGGTAACAGCTCAGTTTACATTCAATAAACATGTTGCATCGCTGGTTAGAGGGACCAAAAAGAACGAAACAATAAAGCAAACTTACGACGCCCTGGCTTCCTTACATGTTGCTCTCCATTGTTTACTTTCCTGATTTCTGTTGCACCGGTGACATTATCAATGCTAACTCAGAGTGATGGCGCCACCAGACATGTACTGTCAGAGGGACAGAGGCCACACAGCTCAACAGCTAGGGGTTAGACCCAGCTTTTTTTGCCAATGGAAAGGGAGCCAAATGCCGATAGTTAGAAAGTCAACTGGTGTTTGAAAAACCCATTTTAACACGCTAATTTCACTGGGAAAGAGGCTTAACTCTGATACACACTTATCAGATGTCCAGATCTCCACCTGAGACCCCTTTAACTTTTATTCCAATTTCTTCCACAACAGCTTCCACACAGTGCCAAAAAGAATTCAGATAGCCAAAATGCAATCTATGACCCACTTTGTGCTTTCGTGGGCCTCGTTTCAACATTTGTAAAACTAATTAGCACTCATTAGCAAACCTCTGAATATTTGAGGCTGACCACCAAAAAATTGTTTCAAAAACACCAGCAAGTAAAGTACATACTATCTGTTCTACCTTTGCTCTTTTTTTTTAATCAAAATATGTTTTCATCTGAATAAAAGTCAGTTTCTGGATTATATCCACCGATAGCTTATTTTCAGCTACAATTCTGTTTTATGGTACAGCAGCATGCCCATATTTGGAAATCACGAAAACCTCTGCTACTGTTGGTTGTGATTTGTTGTATCTCTAATTGGATCCTGCAGCATCTGACCTTTCTAAAGAGGTATGAAGCATACCGACTGGACAAACTGTTATCTTGATACATCCATGCGACTGTATTTTTTGTAACCAAATATATAATAGATCTATAATAGATATATAATTTTCTAAAATTTTGATCTCAAAATTTCAGAAAATTGCCTTGATTTTTTTCATTCTGATCATCTGTAACTACTCAGTTGTTTGTTGGATGGACAGCAAACTTGCTACATATGTAAACAAGATGTTGTATTAGCAGTTTGTTGTGTTTATTTCCTTTGTCACAGGAGTAATAAGAAGTTTTGTATGTAAACATGTTTTTTTTTTAAGCAAAAGTATTTATGTGCCATTTAGATCTAATTTACTCAGGCCCAGCATAATTTGCTTCCAAATTTTTATATGCACTTCATCCTCCAAGACCTTTATGTCAGTTGATAACAATATTAGCAGTTAAGGTGGTTTACAATTTCAGTAATGACGTATAAAGTATGAGTGTGCCTGTTTTGGAAAATTAACCTTTGACCTGTGATTTGACCTTTTTTTAAATTGTCCAACCGATCAGCCTGTTTTTGGTAAATTTGTTTTTTTAAAGCTTCTCAAAAGACTTTAAAACAAAACCAACACAAAGGTACAATATCATTTTACATAGAAATTGTGATTTTAAATCTAAGACATGCAAAAATAAATAGAAACATTTCTTCTTTAGATTTTTTATTTGATATTCATTCAAATCAAAACTGCATTAAAATACATCTTTCCCTGGGATGTGTTTCCAGATAGCTCATAGTGGATTTTTTTCCCTTTAATGCATTTTATGAACAGGGAAACTAAATCTGTGTGAATATTTGAATTTGTGTGAATTAGATTCTATGACATCAAAAAATAGTTTTGACTAAAACCATAGGCATTATCTTACACATGTAAAACATCTGTAAAAAAAAAAAAAAAAAGTTAAAAAATAACCAAGCCCAAACAGACCTCCTAGCGACTTCTTCAGTTGGTTATTAGAGAATACTAAGATTAATCAGCTACAGAGGCGATGAAGAAAGAAAGGTGGATTGAATAGGTAGCTGAATAATTCCTTATCCGCCTAATCAGGGATCATTTAAACATTACTGGTATTGAGAAAAATGAGCTGAGGTCTAAATCCAGCGGCTGGTCTTTCTATAGGCAGACATGCAGATCGGAGTCTAAAAGGGTTTTCCTAAGAGTTGACTCCTTTATGGCAGGGGTGCCTAATCGCAGTCCTTGAGAGCTACCAAACTTTTTTTTTTTTGGTCCTGTGGGAATCAATATCCAAGGGTAAGATAATCACCCAGTGGAAGCAGAACATCATGGTTGTTGCCATAATGTTTCACTTGGTACTTCCATATAAAACTTTATGGAAAATGATTTAGGGAGTAAAATCATAAACAACCTACATGGAGCCGAAAAGGGAGGTGAGAAAGGGAGAGGGGTTAAGAAGTATGGGGAGAGAGAAAAAGATAGAGACAGGAAACCAGGAGCAGCACATTGAAAAGAGAGTAAACAAAACAACAGAACAAAACAGCAAAAAAAAAAAAAAATGGCAAAGATATACAGTGGCTCCTAGAAGTCTGCTTCAGCATCTGCATATATTTGTAGCTGCAGCTTAGAATTTAGTATTATTTTGTATATGTGAACACCTGGAACCAAAGTACTGTGGTATGTATTCATGCTCATGCTTGTGTATGAAACATTTCCTTCGTCAGAAGGAAAATATGCTCAATAGGAGGTGTGGACGGCCTCAGACTCACACTGTTGTGCCCAGGACTGATAAAGAGGCGATCTGAGACAAAGTCACCCAGATCACTAGGACCACAATAGAGACCTACCATCATGCAACTTTTAGACGCATCTCTTCTCCAACCCTCCGTTCTATGGTGCCAAAACTCCAAAAGGATCTATACTTACACTGCTTTTCAAAAAGTCCAGCACATGCAGATACAAAATATGTAAGTTTAAATGTTTTTGTTTATTTAAGCACACACAAACCAAACAACATACTTACTGTATGTATTTCTATGATTATAACAAGGGAGGACAAGTTATATCACCAATAACATTGCAAATAGTTGTTTTCTAACATTTTGTTTTCTCATAATTTACTCACAGGTTAATATTAACAACTGACTGATGCTTGTATCCTAGTTTTTGCTGTTTTTGGATGTTTTTTGGGGGAAATTGGGGGTTTCTGATTTGTCTTGACAAGTGACTGGGATATTGCTGCAGAGCAGGATTGTTGTTTTTAATTAAGGCAGGGAAGAAATGTCTGTGGTGAGTTTTTTTATGGTTTTGAAAGGAAAGTACAACATTTGTAACAAAGGTTAATGTTAGCCTAAAAAACAAAGTTAATATGAGGTACCTGTATTGGTGGCTCCTTATTTGTAACATACTGTAAACATTCTGAAGGGTGACTTTAAAACCAATGTCATTTTTTGTTTTTGTGCCTTTACATCCCTAACAGATACTGCATGAAATTATGTAAGGCCAGTTGCTTCCATAAGACTGAAAAGTGTCCTCTGACAGGATCACTCCTTCTACTGTCAAACACATAACGCGTGGAATCCAAAAGATGTTTTTAAATGTATTAAACAATTGAATCCATGTCCTGTGGTGGAATTTTGCAAGCTTTAAAATAAGCTGTTCCTCTTTTCCTACATACTCCTCTGGTAAACTGCTCTGATTTAATTTCAGCCCCAACTTCTAAGTTTGAAAAACTAATGAACATTGATTAAATAATTTTTAAATTGTGCTAGTCTTGGAGTGAAATGAAAATTACGCATAAAATTAAGCAAAGCTTTTAATTGCAGTAGAAGGGCTGTTAAGGTTGCACAGCCAAGACAGAAAACAGCTTGGCCTAATAAGCTACTGAAATTATGAGTTTTAAAAGCTAGTGCTGTTGGCTTTACATGGAAGTTGAAGAACAGTATACCCATCTTTAAGTAACTAATATGTTAGCAATCCATAAGAAAGACACTTTGTTTGAATCAACAAATCATCTAAATAATTCATGATCAGTTTGTCCTTTTAAATTATATATTAAAGAGCATATTGTAACTATATGATGCAAACTCTTTTCTTCAATGATGTAAGAAAACAACCATAAATACACCATTGTGCTAAAGACATGATTTCATCGTATGTAATTGCCTATAGGTAACTTTGAAATGGTTAGAAAAGCATGATATAGGAACTTTAACAAATATGGTCTAAAAAACTGGATAGCTAAAGGTTATCTTGCTTTGGTTTCAACAAGTATTACCACACATTATCAAAAAAATGTGTCAAAATTTCACTTAGAACCTTTGACCAACTTACTTTGTCATATAATTAGCCAGATCTTTATTGATTGAGATATTCATTTTCAGGCTAAAACCACAGACCACAGCCATGATAAAGCACTTTTTTAAAATCCTGCTGAATATTTCATCTAATGTTTTTTTTATATATATATATATATATATATTGATAGATATGATATATTATGTGGGATACTATTAGCTCTTCATACAAAATATGTTGCCTTGAGGTGTTAATGGCCACATCAGATGAAATTTTAGTTTATTTCTATGGAGCCAAACTACAACAAATGCAACATGTGTTCTTAATAGACTTGTCTTAAATTTGACCAGCAGAAAAATACCTCACCATTGTTCTTCCTGTTAATGTTTGTCACATGGAAGTGACCCAATCCCGCACACAGCATGTACACCTGGAAATAACAGACTGTTTTGCTTTTGTTTATCACTGCCTCCTTAGCAACACTTCTGAATCCAGCTGGATTTTTACGATGGCTGGCAGCTAATATCCCTCTATCCAGACGACAAAGCAGTGGGTCCACTGAGAGATATCCTGTTGCTGTGGTACATATGAGCACAAACGTCCCAACTGACCTGTACAACTGTGCGTTACCATGGAGACAGAGGGAGACAGAGATGGTGGACAGAAATATAGATGACCAAGAAGTTGAACATACTTCTTAAGGACAGGGCATACTGGTGATGTCAACTGTGTACAATGGAAAACGTCCTTATTGTTTTCTTTAAAACAGTGCAGACTAGCGGTGTGGGAAAAATAGATTAGGCGATATATCGTGATTTTCTGCTGCTCAATATAATATTGATCTTTCAGTTTCTAGTTTCCAAGTTCAATATCATGGGATGCATATATTAAGCGCTTGCTTTCTATCTATACATTTAATTTTAATAGCTTGGGAAAAATATTGCAAAATATAGTGTTATTGCAGTATCGTGATAACATTGTATCAGGAACCCAGTATCATGACACATATCGTATCGCAACACCCATGCCAATACTCACCCCTAGTCCTGACCTGCTGGTCACGACAATCAATGACACCCAGAACTGTATCAGAAGAATCAACACTTCGGATAAATTATGAAAGCCTGCCATCCAGTAATCCGTTCTTCAAATAGTTGTATCTAATGTGTGTGAATGGTACCAGACAACATACATGAGACCCATGATGTGTGATTCCATTGGTTAGTTGTTTGTTGAGTGTTGCTTTACCTTCTTCTTCCTAAGGAAGGCTCTGCCTCATCCATATCCCCTGGACAAGAGAAATGTGCAATTTTGCATCACTTTATGTATTTGATACACAGTGGTGGGAGTAACGGCGTTGAAAGAAATGGCGTTAGTAACGCCGTTACCTTTTTTTAGTAACGAGTAATCTAACTAATTACTTTGACTGTAACTATAACGCAGTTACCATTGCCGACACCCGTTACTGCGCGTTACTCAGGTTGCGCAATTAACCTTTTTTTCATGATAGGACTCGTGCGCGCCGTGTCATGAGAGAGGGGAGGATGAGAATGGCTGATGTATAGTGAGATTACGTCTGTCAGTTGGGTAGGTGGGTGTTTCCGCTGGTGGGTGTTAACGTACAGCACACACAGAGAGATGGAGAGTGAGGAGGACTCCAGCAGCAAAACAGCGTTTTCCAGATGGAAATACCAGTGTTATGTTGAGCAAGCGACAGGAAACATGCATGCTCGCTAAAGGCGCGTAACAGCCGCCCTGTGCTCGCGCCACTGGGGAACTACGAAGAGCGTGACGATCAAATGTTAGCCTATATGGAGAAAGCGAGAAATCGGGATGGATGGATGGATGGATGGATGGATGGATGGATGGATGGTTTTGCTCTCTGCAGGTACTTGTCTTTGTCGTCCACTGTATTCAGCTGGCTTTTTAAACACACGCCGAGAAGGTGGGGGCCGGGTGGTGAGGGTTACGGGGGCGAGAAACGCAAAAGTAACGCAATAGTTACTTTTACTAGTAACTAGTTACTTTTATTGTGGAGTAACTCAGTTAGTAACTCAGTTACTTTTTGGGAGAAGTAACTAGTAACTACAACTAATTGCTTTTTCAAAGTAATGTGCCCAACACTGTTGATACATAAAATATCAGAAAAAGTATAATAATCCTAATACTTTGAAGTTAAGTTTTATATCTTAAGTTCTTCCAATGATTGCAACAAAATCAATTAGAGACCACTTGTGTTGACCGGATTGAGTATAACATTCATCTCAAAGGTCTCATTGGTTTGAATCATTTGAAAAATCAGAACTGAATGGAGTGTCACTCATTTAACAGTTAATTATCTCATTTTTTTTAAAGTAATTTTAATGGTGTGCATTTTTTTAATATATATTATGGAAAGATTGTCAAATACTTGCTATTCTTTTAAATAATAACCAAATTTGTTAATTTTAGTTTTTGGTCCCAAGTTCTTTTTTTTGGTGCAATTCCTGACCTCATTGGAAGATTTTCTTTAAAATGGGTTGGTATAGGGGTTCACACATCATGCTATTTGCACAGTATAGGTTTTAACAGTTCTAATGGCAGAGGTTTATTAAAATTGAAATAAGGTGTAAATATTTCAGAATGCGAGGCCTATCTATAGTAACAAGAGGTGAAGTCTCAGCACTCCGAGGATATTAAACCGGACAATCCTCCTCCTAAAGATTCTCAAATGATTTCCTCACAGAGCCAATATAGAGGAATAAAACCAGAAACATGCAAGGGTGTAGATGTAACAAGAAAGCTTTTAATTCATCTGTTAACTCTTAGCCTTGGTCAGGTAAAGACTTCTTTGTCAAAGCTGTGGGATAAGGAAATTAAATGACTGAAAAATCATGCAGCTGTTATAAGACGACAAACAGGGCAAACTACAATCCTCATATCTGTCTGAGCAGAGGGGCATTTCTGTGTAAGTTTAAACATTTATTTTTTCTTCTTCTTTTTAATTTTTGCCTTTTCTTAAATATATTTATCTATTATTCTGAGATCTGGACAGTCTGAGAGTTTCTTGGCATTACATGACCTCCCTGCTGTTAGATTGTAATAAACTGTCCTGTTTTAAAACTTCAGATGATTTAGATCACATTGAAAGTGTCTTTCATAGATCAACATATAGTTAGTTGTTGATAGTGATGCTTTAGTGCTTTAATGCTGATGTTTCCAAACGTTTGGTCTTCTGACCCACAAAATAAAGCCAGAATGAACCCTTGACCCAAAGTGCAGGTTTAAATACGAATAGTTCTATAAAAAAAAAATCTGTTTGTCATAGTTGTAATAGCAATGAACAATAGCATCAAAAACACATTTATTGTTGTTTTTTTCAATTTTGAAGTGATGCTTTAAGGTCTTTATATATATGAAAATGATTTATCATGGTTATTTTTATTGTTTTTTATAGTTAATTTCTGTCAATTATCTCAAAATAAGATACTTTTTCCACCAGTGGGCTTACAGCCCGAACTGTGGGAATCATAACCAAAATGAATACAGCATATTTTATCTAATAATATAGACGTTATAAACCTGTTTTGCATATAGCAGTAAGCCTGGGCACAGATAAGAAAACATTATTTGTGTTGGATTCTAAGAGATTATGTCTTAATTTCAATTTCCATTGATACAAAAGGCAGCAGGAGCTGCAAACCTGGTCTTGTTTTAGAATCAATTTACTTTTATCCAGCATAACAGTTTATTCTATCCCCACAATCTTTGCAGTTAACCCAGACTACAGTTGCAGCCTTTTTATTCTGCAGTGTAGAGGGTGGTATATAAAAAAAGACCCTCTTGAAAAATCCCATTAACTATTGGTGCTTTTTGGTTGTTTTTTTCGGAATAACCTTAATTTACCAGCTTTGTTTTTATACCAACAAGACATTTGGTGTTGGTTGCAGACATCTCAATGCAATTCGATTTGACTTGATTCAATTCAAATTAGTTCAAATTAAAAACACGTCAATTGAATGTTGCTTTAACTAATATTATATCTTTTTTCTTTTTTAACATGCTGTATATATTAATAGCTGCAGGCAGGAAGAATCTCCTATAGCTGTCTGTCTTACCATAAATATGGTGAAGTCTTTGACATTATGTTGTTGTTTACCAGTCTGATTAAGATGATCAGATGCTCCCTATTATCCATAATGTTTTTCATTTTATGATAGATTCTTCATTGTGAAATCATTTTCAGATGTTCTAAATAACCAGAACCAGCTTTCTCTATCAGCTTGCTCAGCTTCTTTAAGTCATTTGCTCTGAAGCTGTTACCCTATCATGCGATGCCAGAGGGAATCTCCCTCTCCACTGCAGACTTATTGAGGATTTGCAGCATCTTGCGGTAGACTCTTACCTTAAGAAGAGCAATCTGCTTGTTTTCTTCATGCAGATTGCTTCACAGCTAATTCTCCAGTCCAAGCTGATGTCCAGATGAACACAGAGGTATTCATTCTCCAACACCATCTTCCACTTCGGCTCCCGTAATGGTTATAGTCTTTGACCTGTTCTTGATTTTTTCCCCGAAATTAACAATAATGATCTTGTTTTATTCACGTTCAGGGTCAGATGATCGTATCCACACCATGTCACAATGAAGTTCACCAGCTTCCTGTACTCTCTGACAGAGTCATTATAGAACTTCTGAACAGGACTGTGTTGGACTGGAAATCTTAGGTGTGCATTTAAACAAAAACATGTCCAATCTAACAGTAAACAATAAAAAAAATGTTTACGTAATTGTGCATAAAAACTTTTTTTTTTTTACTCTCCACTAATTTAAAGTATTTAAAATACATCCCAAATACTATTTTCAAAAGCGATATTCTGCTGTATACCAAACATGAATGGAATTACTGTAAAAGTGAATGAGTGGTCAGTATGACTGGAAACGTTCTACATCTAAAGGTTCAGTAATTTAATCCTAGCCTCCTTAGCCCAGAAAATGGGATTTATTGGCAATAATTTCATAAATGAATTTCCAAAAATCAGTGTGTTGTTTCAGATTTTTTTTAATCCAATGGCAACAAACTGTCCATATTTTCAGGTTTAGATGACAAGGAAGTAAATAAACAATGAATTTCTTTAAACAATCCATCCCGACTTGGATGGATTGCAATGGCAGCTTCAGGATGTAGCAATGTTGCAACTAATAGTGTCGACAGAAAATTGTTATAGTATGAATTTGCATTTCTGTAAAAAAAAAAAAACCACATCCTGAAGAGCGAGTCTGAGTGTAACCAAAAACAGAGGGCTGCACAATAACCACAGGGAAAACCCCACTCTACCTGTTAGCACCGGCGGAACTACAGACCAACGCAGAGATGTGAAGGCTGCGTGCTGAGTGTGTGGAAGGCTGCCTTTCACATTATGTAAGAGGTATAGAAAAGTATTAGAAACCTTAAATAAGCAGCACATCACTGGCATTTTCTACATATCATATTATTGCATTCACATTTCGGAGCTGGAGAAAGAAGGCTCCCAGCAGGAGGACAGTGATGTAACATCAAAGAGCTGGTTTGAGTGGACTGGAGAACAACAACAGACTGTACTTTAAGAAGTAGGATCATTCCCCGATGGGCCCAACATTCATCTGCTTCTTCTTTGCACTTAGCACCCCCCCCCCCCCCCCCCCCCCCGTCCGTCCGTTTAAAGGAATTAAGAATGCTTCAGCTGATTTCTAAGGTGTGCCCCCCACCCCCCCAATGGCTCTTAAACTTTTTTCTATTTATTGATGTTTTTTGAGAAATTTCCTTGAAAGAAGCTCAGAGTTCTCATCTTAGGGAACACAAAACATCTTAACATTATTTATCACACTTAACTTTCTACTGTACTTTCAGTATGCAAACTTAGGCAGCAACATGCTTTTCTTGAACTGACTGAAAAGATATTTAGCTGGGCACCAGGAGGAAACAAATGATGGGACTCACTAATGCATTCAGATTAAGGTGAAGAGTTTGTATGAATGCATTTTGGACCCACTGAGAATCAATCCCAAAGAGTCTGAAAGTTTTATTTGAGTGTAAAAAGAACAACTAGATATACACTGCCTTGGATACATATTCCTCCCTCTTTACCTTATATGTTGCAGTCACAGCTGCAGGTCTTTTGCCATACCTTTCTTTGCACATCTTGTGAAAACAATTTCCTGTTCGTTTAAGTCATTCTGCCACGTGAATATGCTGCTGCATGTTCTGAACCATTCCACTGGAGGACTCATTTTATGTTTAGGGTCGTCTTGCTCAAAGTTGACTCTCCTACCCTTTGTTTCAACTCTTTTTGGAGCTTTTTTTTTTACGGAGTTATGCTTTTATTTCAATGACTGATGGCCAGAGGAATATTTTTTCTGTAGTGAATTGGTTAGGGTTTTTCCTTCTTCTCCTCTTACTGTGGAACTCTGCAGCTCCTCAAGAGTAACCATGAATCAATTGTCTGCTTCTCTGAATAATACCCTCTTTGCCTGTCCAGTCAACTTAAAAAGGATGGACATTTTGACGTTCTGCCAAACCTCTTTTAAAGCTAATTGATCAATTGAACAGGGACCAATTAGATGTCCAGAGCTTGGATTGTTGTTTCATAACCACTTTAAGCTTCTAAGCAACCGTTTTCTGATCTGTCATCTGTGTTCCTTGGTCTTTAAAAAACGCTATTATATCTAACAAACCTCTGAGGCCTTCCAAGAAGATCAGGAACCAGATGGTTGGACTAGATTTTATTCATCTGAATACATATGAATATTTCAGTTTGTAAAAAAATCAAAATTTGAAAATAATTAAAACAAACCATCATTCCAAATCAAAATGATGACCTATGCATTTATGCAGGTTGAGCATGAACAATTAAAACTAATTACATTAATTGATTTCATGCAAAATCTGAACAAGTTTAATGGGATGAATACTTTTCCAAAGGACTATACATAGATGGCCTTATTCACTCAAAAGCACAACATCTCTTTTATATATTGGTCTAGACCGTTGTTAACCAAAACGCTTCATTACCCTTCCCATACATTGCTGATTGAGTACATCACTGACACACTTCTGGCTGCAAGGCACACGCTGTAATGTAGCCTTACATAAAGTGCACATTATGGGAAGAATCCGAAAGCGGTTTTCAGTTTAGTCCAAGCATTTACGGAAAACAGGACTAGAGACAGAGGCAAAAGGACACTGTAGTGATATTATTGGGTACCATCAAAAAAACACCCAGAGGCAAAATAAATTGGTCTGTATGTGGATCCTTTCCGATAAAATAAAAAAAAAATTAAAACATATTTTCTTACTTTTACTTTTTAGCCTATTTTAATGATCATAAACAGCAATATGCTAATTAAGTATTTTTGTCCCTAGAATAAGACAACTGGATACTTTACAATTGAAAACAGATTGTGGATTTTTTTTTCTTCTATTTTAAACTGAAGTTGACATATTTAATCGGCAAATTGTCTTACCAGCTACCTAAATGCTTAATTTGGGACATTTAAAAAAAAGGGAAAATGGTCCAAATTATGAACTACTCACAACCAAAACAAGGGACCTAACTGTAATATTTCAGCACAGAGGCACTTCATTAGAGCTGGCCTTTCTCCAACCTCTTTTCTATGTCAACTTTTTCAAAATGCTAACTGGATCCACTTAAGTATTTTCTTTTTTTTTAATTCCTGAAAGTGAGTAGATCAGATTTCTCTGATGCATGTTTTTATAAACCCCAGTGGAAAGAAACAGAGGGAGACCAGAGCTGCCTGTGCCGTGTGCTTTGTCAGCAACCTGTCAACAGACACACTGCCAATTAGGACTGCGGCCAAATGGCTGGCTGATTTTCTCCCTCCACTGATTTCCAAACCAAGCATACTTTTCTGGACGTATGAAGAATGAAATAACAGCAACAAAAGCCTGACAAGCAATCAAGTGGAAATACAGCACAAACAGTGCCGTTGCACACGTGTGCTTCAGGTGTAAAATAAGAAGATTTAAAGGAGGGAAGCTCCAAGGGGAGTCCTGACTGTGAAAAGCGTCTGCATTCAAGTCGTCCCAAGCGACGGTTGACCATTTGAATGCATTTCCATATTGGATCTGGCAGTGAGCAGATCCTCCCAGGGCTGGATAAGATGAACCCATCTATCTGTGCAGGGAGATGATGCAGAACTGGATGTAAACTTCATGGAAAATCTCTGACCTGCTGTCTTGGCATCCCCATTGGAGGCCATTCAGGATGGGAAGTCAGAGAACAGGAAAGGGCACATACCATCCCCTGTTTCTCCTGTCTCCGCCACACAACAGCAGCTCCTGGAATCCCTTTGTATATCAGACCTGACATAATGAGGAGATACTGTTCAGTGTCTGAGGACAGTGGGTGTGGCGCTGGAAGGTGATACTGCTACTACGTCTGGTCAGCTAATCAAGCCTGACTCAGAGGCCTGCCACCCTGTTTTGGAACTCCTCAGTTCCAGGCCGTCGATCAAAACCTCAGACAAGGGAGATGGCTGCAACAGACAAGAACCACTTGTCTGAGGAAGGAAACTTGTCTTAAAACTTTTGTTTTCTGGAAACATTCAGTTGGAACTCCTACAAAACTTTTTTATTAATTTTGAACTCTCAAATTCAGTCACATATCTAAAATAATTTCAAAATCTTATAAATTAATAAAAGCCTTTCCTGCTCTTGTACCCTTTTCAGAATATGTCTCTGCTTTACACACCTAGAGAGACAGCACCCCTCACCCATTCCTCTTTGCAAAACAGCTTAAGCTCAGTCAGATTTGAAGGAGTCTATAAACAGCTATTTCCAATTCTAGCCACACATTGTAAATTGGATGAAGATCAATACTTTTACTAGGCCAATAAAAAATATATTGTAATATTTTTCTGGGGAAAAAAAGAAACAGATAGAATAAAAAAAACAGATTGAATGAAAATGTCAGTAATTATATCGTTACACACAATTATATAGCTGATATACACCCAAGTAGATAATGGTGTGTAATGGTGGGATTTTCTGAATTAGTTTGGTCATTTCTTTTAAAAATCAATTTTTGCATAATAAAACTCATATACTGACATATGATTAGATAAAAGTTGATTCTCTAACAGATTGTTTAATTCTTCCAATTTCACTGAAAACCCAATGCCTCATTATATTAGTCTGACATTTAATGCCCACTCATCTGGGGCAAATCATCTGATTAAAGCTTATTAATAACAATGTAATGTGTCATGACATGTTTTTGTAAAAAAAAACATCCATCTTCTCCCACTTATTCTGTAATGGTTGCAGTGGAGCCATTGCACATCTCCAACAGTCTATTTGGGAGAGGCGGGTTACACCCCGGACACAGAGACAGACAAAGACTTACAACAGATTGTCAGAGCTTAGAACAGAGAACCCAGTATCCAGACAGACAGTATGATGTCTCAAAAAGTGTTTATTAAAAACAACGTATGTGTAATGAGCAGCTAGGGCTTCTAAGGCAGAAACCTCTGCAGGAAGAAAACACAGGTTGGTGACCACTTCAATCTGGCGGAGGATCATTATGAACGTCTAAGTCACTAATCTTGTTTTAAAGTTCAGTCCGTCCTCAGAGGAAGATGTAGATTCCAGTCAGTCGACTGCAAACAAGACGCACGGAGAGTCCCACATCTTGAAGCCCCAAAGACTGAAGAACAGGCAGCAGATCAGATCAGAGCAGACAAAGGAAGGCAGGACAATCCTAAGGGCGAAGCCAAAGCCGGTATCGAGGAGGTTCACATAAGACCAGGCCAGAAGATTTATAGATCCAAAGAGGTACCGAAGGGAAATCCAGGTCAGTGTCAAGAAGCCCTTCCAGGTCCGGTAATCAGGCAGAAACCAGCTGGAGTCTGAAGACAGGTCAGGCAAACTGATCAGAACAGGAACAGGAAGGCTCAGAAGTCCAGAGGCAGAACAGGTCAGGATCAGACAATACAAAAACATTACTAAGTGCTAGAAGACTCTCATCAAGAGCTTGAATAGTCTGGTACTGATGACTGGAAGAAGGCTGGTTGAATAGAGACTGGAGCAGGTGAAACAGATGAGTGGTAATGAGAAACTGAAGCTAGGCAGGTGAATGGAATGAGTAATTAAGCCAGTCCTTAGCACCAGGATCATGACAGAGATGCCAATCATCCTAACATGTTTTTTGGACTGTGAAAGGAAGCCAGAGTACCCTAAGAGAACCCACACGTGCACGGGGAGAACATGCAAAGTCAATACAGAAAGACCAGGGGCTCGGAAACAAACCTGGTACCTTCTTCCTACAAGGCAACAGTACTTCAAACTGTTTAACCGTGCAGCCCAGGAAAACAATAGCAATAATAATAATAAATAATTAAATTGATTAAAAAACAAATATTGTATTGGTAACATGTTGTGACTGTACCTGGAGTCAGTTAAAACATGTGACTCTTTGGGTTCAAATGCAAACTATGAAAATCTGATTTTTTTATAATCTGGTATAAATGATTTTGACTTTTAACAGATACATTTAATCCTACTGCTTGGACAAACACAAAAAGAGTTGCAGCCAGCCTTCTGTACAGTGGTAGAGCCTCAGGGGGTTCTGCTCAGAAGTCAGCCCAGAAAGTGATGCACATCACCCCAAAGCTTACGCATCACGTAGACAAGGCTATTTTGGTTTCCTCTGTCCTGTTGGAGCACAATTGGAAAAGTCCTGAAAGCACGTCAGTGTGAGCTTACACAACCTTTTGCTGCCTGGTCTCTAAAACACCGTTTAGGTGGGAAAGAAAGAAAACGCTTGCTCTATGAAATGCTGCCACTGCATGATGGATAATAGCTGCAGATGTGCCGACTGGAAGCATAGACTAGGCCGTCTCAGTCTAATTCAGAGGAGGGTGGTTAAAAATAAACCCCCTCCAAGCCCCTCATGACCAGAGGAGTTCAGTGATGCATACACCTCAGGAGCAGAATGTGACAGACAAGGAAAAAAATAAACACTTTCCTTTTCTTTGAATTGTTCTACTCCTAAAAGTGTAGAGGTTTTATCTTGTAGACAGGATAAGGTGATGAATTCTGACCATATTTTCCAACCAGACCTCTCAGAGGATCAGTTTGTGTTGTGATTTAGCCTCAGACAGCCTCTCTCAGCTGGAGCGCCAGTCACCCCAGCATGGGGTCAGGTCAGGTCCATGGCTGGGTGCCAAGTGCTCGTATCTGATCCAAAGCCTGACTGACCCTATAGTGGCAGTGAATATCAACGACTGCTGTGATCCTTCAGAGCTTGGCTAGTATTGGTTTTCCATAAGTGGCCTTGAATCATGCCCACCTTGACCTGAGATCACCTACAACTGCTTGGAGTACTGTCACTTTAATTAAAATCATCCAGCTTTCCATTATTAACCCCACTGTGGGTTTTTCCCTCAGGTAGATGTTTGTCTGCTTGACTGGAAGAAGAAGCAGTTTCAAAGTTCAATATTAATCTTTTTATCATCGAGATGGATGGAAGATAAAATAATCTTAATCATATGAATCTTAAAAAAAGCAAACTCTGTTTTGTAAAGGTTCTTCTATAACCATCAATCCAAACTCTACTGTTATGCTGTTCAAATATTATATTATGATCTATGGAAGCATGTTGCAATCACATAGAAAAAAAAGAAGCTGGTCTATTTTTTCTAATTAAAGAGATCATTTTTACAGAAAAAAAAAATTATAAAAATGACGCTGCTGTACATTTTATAGAGGGTCTTCTGTTACTGCTGGCATTGCATATTTCTAAACAAGAGATGCATTTCCTTCAGAGAAACTTCAACCTGTCCCATTTGTTGAGTTTAATTTTTCTTACTCCCTTTTGAGATACTGGAATTTTCGTATATCTCTTAGTTATGAAGATTCAATCACTATTAGTTTGTTGATTTTGCAGAGATCTGCATGTTGGGCGCTGCTCATGATATGGTTGTTTCCCTACTTCCTCTTCTTTTTGCAGTTTATCTCGATTCAGAAAAACAGGTTATTTTTATTTACGTTTTATAAAAATCCTCCAAAAAACTAACATATTTCAATTTTTTCAGGTGAAGATTCTAATGATTTAATTGCATGGTCTAATGCTGCTTCCATTGTGGCCAAGAAGAAAAAAAAATACTCTCTTATAAAATGCCAACCTGGACAGCTGGAGAGCAAAATCTGTTGATGAGGGAAGAAAAACTTGCTTGGCTGGAAATCTGAAAACTGATTTAATGGATTTCTTAAATTAAGAAGTTGTTTAGGTCTTCTAATTCTTAATTTTAGCCAAACAATTATAGGGTAAAATATCTGAAAAAAAAGATGAAAATATGAAAAAAAAACAATTTGGATAAAAAAGCAAGAACATGTGACCATAATGGAGTTTTTTTGTTTTTTACTTTCTTGAAGATTTTTTTTCCTACATCCAACACCTCTAAAGACTCTAAAGATCAAGGAACTGAGATTAAACCTTCAAGTTTATTTCTGTTCAAACAACTGAAGAGAAGTAAACTTCCTTAGAAAGATTTCCAATGTTCCGTTAACAGGAGGCCAACAAAGGCAGGTTTTGGATATATTTTCTAGTCACTGTTTCACTTTAAGAATTAAAAAAAAAGTTAAAAACAAACCACTGGACTTTGTTTTTAAAGTTTGAAGATGATTCATTTCCCTTCCCAAAAGCTTTCTCAATTCGAAATGTCTGGAAGGGCATGAGGCTCCAGGCTTTATGTAGTAGCCCAGCAAAGCCTTGTTATGGTTTAGAAAACATGCAAATTGAAACTAAAAATAGGACTACCCCTTTGTAATGAGGAGTTGTAGGCAGAGGACAGAGGTATGGGCCAGTTTCGGGTTAATTTGCAGGCCACCAACTACCTTAACAACTCCCCATTACAAAGGGTTGGATCTATTTTTGGTTCAATTTGCATGTTTTATAAGCCATAACAAGGCTTTTGTTGGGCTATTCTATAATGCCTGGAGTTCCATGCTACTCCAGACATTTTAAATTGAGAATCTTTCCGGATGGGAAAAGCGAAACGTCTTCAAACTTGGAAAAACAAAGACCAGTTGTTTCTTTTGATTTTTTATTTTTTTTTATTTTTTATTATTATGTCCTGGATCACTGAGAATCTTCACCATTCTTCACTTTAAGAAAACTTTTTTTATGGATGATGATATGGATGATTACAAACCTGTCAATATTCATCTCATTTTACCTGATATCCTACGCCTACTCCATAAACCTTCAGTGTACATCCAATCATGTATAAAGGTCACATGTGTAGATCCAGCTGTTTATAGGGCATTGAATGTTTGTTAGAGAACATTAGGGGATAAAAAAGTATAATACATTATCATAAAGTGCAAGCCATTTAAAATTACCCTTTCCAGTCAAACGGCAGCCAAATGCCAGCCCACTTCCCTGTGACTCTAAGCAAAGTCCCCTCCAGCCACTGGCCTTCTTCTTGGAATGCGTTTTTAACTCTGACTCCACACTTTCACTGAACTACAGGGTCTGACCAGGAGATGATGCTTCTCTTTAGATCTTAATCTTAAATCATGACAGAAAGAATATTTTAGTACAAAGATTGATGTTTAAAAAGGAATTGTAGGGGACCAGCCAAGGATCCATCAAGGAAAGTGGGGAACTTTTGAATAACTTTTGAATGACTACTACTGTAGGAATAAAGCATGCTCAGGGGGGAAACTCTATTTCAGAATTAGTGCAGTAAGACTTCTTGTTTTGATATATATCATGATTTCAAGAAGTCTTACCAAGTGCAATGAAGTTTTTGCACATATTTTGAGTAAAATCGTCAGAAAAAGAGCTTATTAATTAAACAGTATTTGCTCTTGCTTAGTATATGAATATGAAAAGACTTTATGGTTGGATCTAAGACAGTTTTTGCTGTGCAGATTCTTGACTGATTGTTTGAATTGAATATGTTCTAAGGGTTTAGCTGGTTCTACTAAATGTTTTTTTAGGATGTAGTTCAAAGATTCCTTGACAAAAGCTATTTGATGCACCTAAAATAAGAAGTTTCTTTTATTGAGTCCCAACAATGAAAGGAAAAAAACTGCTTAAAAAGGCTCGGAGGAGGCAACAAAAGTTTAGAGGGCAAAAGGGTGCAGACAGAGCCCTACGCTGAATACTGAAGCCCTGACAGCCTCACAGAAGTGACTGAGGCCTCGTCTGGCTGCTCGGGATGAACCCAACGTGATGACAGGCAGATCTTCTCATGCTGTTGATGAAAGCTGGTCTCCTCCTCTCCCCAACAGAGATGGATCAGAGGTTCATGCCTAAGCAAAGTCCTTAGCACATGCAGGGTCTCGCTCGGGATGGAGCCACGCGTGACATCACATGCATCACGCAGAAATAAAGGGGGTATAAGTAATTTAGCACATTGTGACACTTTCACGGTCTAATTAGCCCCATCATTGCAGTAAACACGCCCCAATGGCCCTGCAGTTCTGGGTGCTCATTAAGTATGGATGGAGCTGAGGATGGCCAGCCTCTCTCATCCGTCAAGATCTGACTCGTCATGGTGGTGGTGTGGGAGGGGGGCTCAGCAGAACTGTCCAGAACCAAAGCAGAATCTGAATGAAAAACAAGCCCCTTTGTGTGCAGAGTTATAGCAGAATGCAAAGCTGCTTTAGGCCTGCAAAGACTGAGGGGAGGCAGGTGCTCTGCTCCTCTCTGCTTCTGCCTTTGACACAGTGATGGGGATTTTCCTCTCTCTCTGTTGCAGCAGCAAACGTGGCCAGCGAGCTGTGATCAAACCACACTTTCATCCCTCCTCTCTTCCTTTTCTTCCCTCATCAGCTGGAAGGCTTCAGCAGCAGGATGCCCCAGATTAACAACCACCTCTCCACCTCCCATCCTGTGCAGAGGCTGCTCGCAGTGAGGCTCTACTACCACCTTCTGGCCAAGACTGAGGAACAACCAGAACTCAGAGCTTCAAACCAGTGGAAGCATGTCCACATAAATTAAAGCATACAGAAGGGGAGCTTGATTAATCTTGGCAAATTGCCACAGACTTATGAATTTCCAGAAAGTGACACTTGAGCCCTGATCAATGGCAGAATGTGGTGCTAATTTAGTGAGTGGCCTTCTGGCAGAAAATAGTGAATGAGGTTGAACAGCAAAGCAGAGCAAAGGAGCCATTATCTAACAGGACAGGCTCAGCATTTTTCTTCCAAATAACCTCCCCTTCTATCACAGTGCAGTGTAGCCAGGGTTCAACCCACCCCAGGGGTGACCTGAGACTGAGTCTCTTTCTGAGCTACAGTATTACATAAGACTGTAAGTACTGGAAGTTAGACATTTATAGCCCCTTTACCTTTAAACTTTAACAGATTAGAACGAACTAAACTGTGTTTACTAGGATTTAAGGTAATATAGCTACATATAAAGGAGAATGATTGGGTAAAGGAAAAACATTTCTTTACAAACTGAAATCTGAGGAATGTGGAGTTTGTCTGAATGCAGCTCACTCCACGAAAAAGAAGCTGCGAAACAAAATCAAAAGACAGATGTATGAGTTGTGCGCTTAAGAAATCTGCAAGTTGCATCTTGGAATAGTAGAAACCAATGATTGCTTTCTCTAAATGTAAAGACATTTGGAGTGCATGACCTTTGACCAGTGCAATATAAATCAGTTATTACATCTGGACTCAGTTATAAGAACAAAGTTATTTTTTTCCATTTCACCTTTAAATTTACAGGTTGTCTCATTGAGTTTTCATGTAAGAGACCTGTTTAGATGAAAACAAAAATAAAAGATGCACCTTTAAAGTGATTTTAAACTGATAAAAACACTTCATCAGGCCACCGATAAACACACCTGCCTCATGCTGTCGACAACGAAGCATGTCATATAGAGTCCCTGACGCTGCCTCGTTTTAATCAGGTTTATTGGACAGATCGACTCACTGATTGGTTTAAGCTTAGAAGGCTTTAGAAAGTTCGACCAAGCATGGGGAAGATTTCAGGTTTTTATTTTTTGATTGTTTCATGTACAATAAACCATAATGCATCAAGTAAAAAAGAAAAAAAAGATCTAAGATGACAAGTTATTTCTCAGAAAAAGCCCCACAAGGCTTCTTATTGGTACCTCTGAACACAATACTGCTGACTGCTAATACTTGATTTGGACAAAGTTAAAAGTCAGATAAAGCTCTAGAAAGAACACAAACTTGCTGAAATGTAACACATACACAAATAGAATTTTTCTATATTTGTTCAAACATAAAAAAAGATTCTCACTTAAAACAAAGGGCACAACGACAAACATGAGAAGGATGGGACAGCGCATTACACATCAGAGGGCGGCCAAAATACCTCTTTTTAACTCCATGTCTTAGATCCTGAAGGAGGAGGTACCTTTAGCTGTTTGGCAACATTAGAAATCACAGAAAACAATGTTTTTATATACAGATTAGCCCCCCCCCCACCTCAGCTTCTGCTTGGAGTGGGGGGGCTCTGTGTAGTGCTCAAAAATCAAAGTTACAAAAAAACATCAAGAGATCAAGTAGCACAAGTTGATTTGCACATTATGATGTGATATGTTGCTAAGGGAGGGGTTCCCAAAATAGGACTGGAACAGAAAATTCAAGTTCAGAGTGTTTCAAGTCCAAACGCTCGCTGACCCGCTTCAGTTCTCCTGCTGCCAGTGAATGTAGCGTTGGGTAAGGCTTCGCTGCGTTGATAGGTCAACCCTTTCTGCACGCCTCCTCGCTCTGCGGCCTTCGGCGGAGGCGGCGTCCTGCCTCGGAAAAGGAAAGGCACTCGACTGAGCTGTTCGCCTCACGGTTAGCTCGTCTCCCCCTGCTTTTTTCTCATTAGCAGCACTTTGCGTCGCTCTCCGCTCCAGAGAAGACGACGCTTTGTGGCGGTGGAGCTTTATTTCTCACATTACAGGAACGATACTCTCATGCAGAAAGCATCAGTAGATATCTGTTAGCGTTTAGACTGAAGAGTTGCAACACAGAACAAGACAGTGGAGATGAGTATGAAAGGGGTGGTGGTGATATTTTTCTAGTCTCCTCTACGAGTGTTTGATGGTGTATTTGCCTTTCTGCAGCTGGGAGATGTACAGCTTGGACTTGGTGCCATCCGCTCGCTTGAACCACACCTCATCGTTGTTGATTGTGGTGATGATGGCACTGTGGATGAAAACATGCATTACAACATGACAGAGCCACAGACAGAAGGAGACTATGTTTGGGAGAAAAGATTTAGAGTTCCCAGAGTAGGAATGATTCTTATAATAAGGCTGGTCTTACATGCTGGCATAAATTCATACTTTTAATTTCTGCAGTGCAGTCTGGGTCTTCCAGCAGCCACATAGGACCATATATGGAAGGAAAGATAAGAGTGATCTCTGCAATCTAAATGGACATGGTGTGTTTATCTAAGGAGGAATGTCGATGACGAAATGAAGAGCTTTCAGAACGACCACCAGAGATGTGTTTTGTTTCTGTTTATCCAAGACCTCTGAAATTCTCTCTCACATATTAATTTCCTTTGGCTGCAGTGCACGGATGTCCTGCATTAGTCTCAAATGTGCTGAATGCATATTTCATCATAGGTTAGGCAGAGAGTAACATCTTGCTCTTCTATGGTTTTAGATTTGTCAGCTGTTATAAAATGTTCTACAGGGACATATTGAGCTTCAGTTACTGGCTCTATGAAACCAAAAGCCCACGTTGGTTCATTTTGATGTTACAGTTTGTGCTGCTAACTGTGGCTGTTGTTCATCCAGCCCAGCTCCTCTAAAACATGTGGATCTTCTGCTGCTTCCTCTTAAAGCCTGGTGTACACTGTGCCATTTTCGGGGCAATTTTCCAGTCGTGCGAGAATCTTTGGATCCGGCCGACTTTCAGCCTTATTGTGCGTCGTGTAGTGTACAGGGGGTAACGAGCGGCGATCAGCCTCTCACAACCGCTTCACGATCAGGAATCATGAGAATACCAAACATGTTTGATTTTCTCCCGACCGTCGTGGGCAAATCGCTCAGGGCGCATGCGCAAAGAAGGATTCTTCTTTTTATTTTTCCTCTCAGATGTAAACACAGCAGCGTGGCAGGGATGCAATGAGTGAAATGCAGTTCTGTCTGTAAAATTGACAGACCGTAGTAGCCATGTTTGCTTAGCCACTTCTTTTTTAAATTCGCCTTTTCTTTTTAGGACTTTCAGCACAAAATTGCACAAATTGCCAAGGCTGCGCGGCTCACTATAGTGAGCTTAATATCCCCCTTCTATTTGTTTGGCTTCAGGATAGAGAGCTATAGAGCAGTTCCATCTCACTGTGGAGCTGAGTCCAAAATGGTTTTTAGTCGTACAGGTGGAGCAGGTAGATTGCATGAGAGCGTCGGGCCAAACATAAATGGTGAGCTGTGAACTCTCTAAACCCTGCGGTTAGTCGTACAGTGTGAGCAGCAACTGCGTGCAACGATAAAAATAAAAAAAAAGAAATGGCACAGTGTACGCCGGGCTTAAGTTTTAACTACAGACCTCCACCTAATGTTTGGGAGGATATAAGGACGCATCAATATGACTTACTTACGCATTAATATGACTAGTAGTGGGCAGTTATCGCCGTTAACGCCAGACTATTATTGCACAATAAAAAAAATATCACCTTTAATCTATTCTCAAAGTTGCTTTGGAAGCTGAGTCTATAGCTATGACTTAGCCTATATATATATGGGTCCTACACACACATATATATCTATATATGTGTGTAGGCCTACTGTTAACACATCAAACATGACATGCTAACATGGCTGCAGCTATAAAGCTTAAAGGACAATTTATTTTAATGAACGCCAATCAGCGTTGGTAAAGATGATGGGCTCGAGCTCATTCTCCAGGTGGCCACAGGTGACCCATCTTACACTCTACCTGCGAGGCGAACTATCATGAGAAAGAAGAACACATGACAATAATGCACCGTAAAAATTTGTGAAAGATCAGAAGTTTGTCGAGCCGACGCGTTTAGCACTGAGGATTTTAAATGATGCACATTGCTCTCACTGCACGCTCAGTTGGGTGGCAAGAAAAATTACGCCATAGATTTTGATCAAAAGAACAATGAAATGCAAAGTTTGCTTGAAAACCGTCGGGATTACCCAAGGTAATATATCCAACCTCCACCTCCTACAGCACAGCCACGCTGTTGAGTTTATACGTGTGCAAAAATTTGCACATTTTTGGCAACATATTTTCTCCTGTTCAAGGAGAAATTGTTGAATGTTTAAATCTGTATGGGTACAACACTTTGATATTTAATTGAAAGTAATATGTAATGCGATTTGTTCAAACCATAAATTATAAATAGATCAGTTGCATTTCGTGCATTTATCGTTATCAAGGTAAAACCTAGTATTAATTTGAGGTCATATCCCCCAGCCCCAACAGTGATTGCTGTTAAAAGTTATAGAACGACACATTCTATTTCTAATAAACATTTCCAAAATGTATATTTTGTAAAAACTTTTATTTTTTAATGTACTTGTCAAATTCTATCTTTAGAGTCTTAAAGAAGCAGTAAGAATTTGATTCCTCTTATTACAAATAATCACTAATTATGACAGAAATCTATGTCGCTCTTATAGATTAATAAAAAATGATACTTAAAATAGAACTCCATATTTTGCTGAATTATAAAATAGATCGGGTAATTTGTTAAAGAATTTAGATCGGTGCCTCTCAGCTATTTAAGGTTGTCCCCTTCTTCAATATTAATCATTGCTTTCTGATTACTGATGATGACAAAGCTCCTTCTGTCTGTGTCCAGTGAGATTAGCTTATCTTTATTCAGCTGCTCCACCTGCGCTGCTGTAGGAGACTCAGAAATGCTGGACATAAAGAGCCTTAAATCAAAAGATCAAAGACTGTTTTCTCTTCATCGCTGACAGGATGAGTCTCACCTTTTCTAGAGGAGCTACACCTGACCCAGATGGAGGCACTGCAGATGTGATTGATTAAGTTAATGTGGGTTTTTAGTCCAATGAGCCACAAACTTTCCTTCCATCATACCTGGTTGGAAACTCGTCCTTCCTGTTGATGCAGATGGTCTGACCTCTGCAGTACCACTGGTTGTCATAGAAAAGTCGACCTTCCTCAGAGCGCGCCACGTGGTGATGTCTGTCCGCTTTCACCGCAGGGACTTCTCAGCAGAACAAAAAGGAAAAAAGAGCAGAGTATTGACCCGATCCTTTCAGTTTGGGTCAATGTCTGAGCTCTGCCAGGTATCGACTGTAACCGAGGAAGAGGGAAAACTCTTACCATCCACCTTCACCCGGTGCGGCGCCAAAGAAGCCATCGCCTATCAGGGGTATTGAGAGTTAATCCAACATGAAGGGTCAGACTGAAAACCAACGATGGGAAAAGTTATCTGATTTTAAACCCTTACCTTTCTTATGGCGGTCCAGTCTTCAAGAATATCCAGGTCTTGCAGCATGTAAACAATATAAGGTCGTAGAAAAGGTGAAGCTAAGGAAAGTATCGCTCCGTCTTGACATGAGAATAACTGATGGAACGCATGGAGTGAAAGGATATCAGACACAACGACGGGTTTCTTCTTCTTCACAGGACAGAACGGATCTTTTTTCTTGTTCTTCCGAGCCTGCAGTCCATTGTTCCACAACTCTGGAGGACAAAGAGGGCAGAAATAAGAAACTAGCTGAGAGTCGTCTTTCTTCATTAGATTTTATTTAAGGTTAACAAGTTTTAGGGTAATAAAAGCGCTCATGTTCAGGTTAGTTTAAGAAAGAAAGACTTCTTCTACACAGCTGCTCAGATCAGATGCTGTTTCTACTGACTTCAGATCTTTAACATTTTACAGAATCACTGCAAACCAGATCATGTTAGCCGCAGGGACTAGGACTGAAATAATTAATCAGATTAATCCTGATTAATTGATTATTGATTTAATTGTCAACTCCTTTAGTAATCTTTAACTGGAATATAGAGACTGTAAAACATGTCTTTAGTCGACTTGTCTTTAGCAAGCAACCTTGAGCAGCAGTTATACCAAAACTGTAAAAAAAAATATGTTAACATTTTCCATTTAAGATCTGTCAATGTGCTCCATCCAGAACTCCTCAAGTGGAAAAGTTTTAGTTTCACCTGGTTTAATTTAATCAAAAGTCTTCATTTAGGAACCTTTTGCTATCCGATAATCAATCGAAAAAGCAATCAACAGATTAATCGATTTGCACAATAATTGTTAGTTGCAGGCCTAGCAGGGACCCAAACATTTACAGACCAAGGCCAAAAAAAGACCTTTCCAGTTCAAGATCAACTTAAATTGAGCAGCATTCAGTTGACCACTAGGTTGATCTGTAAAATTTAAAAAGCCTTGAAATTAATTTCATCTTTTATTTCAGCATAATAACCTCAGGCTACTGAAAAATTCAACCATTAAATCTGAGTTTGTTTTCCTATCTATGAAAAACCACAAATGAGAAATTATTGTTTTTTTAGATAATCATCAGTGGAACAATTATATTATAGTTGCTCTAAGGAACCTCTAACAGGTTTTTTATGGCTTTTTCCTTTCCTGGAGTATTAACAGAATGTGACGCAGGGGGGGCGTTTCTTTACGTTACTGACCACCAGGATGGACAAAGTAGGGCTGGGCGATAATTCAATAACGATATATATCAATCGATAAACGTGTGGCGCAATAGAAAAAAAAGAGGGTCGATAAAAGTTCGATAAAGAAACGCAGTTTTCCTTCCTTCTCATTGTAGCCTAGGATGTATGTTTATGCTAATCACTACTTCCTCCCAACCAATCGCAATCGCGGACCCAGGCACGCCGTCACAAAGCGCCGCCCTCTCAAACCACAACACAGAGCACATGAAGATGTCGCAGCAAGGAGAGGCGGAGGAAATTGTTCCAAAGAAGGGTTTTTGTAGTTCGCCAGTCTGGCAGTATTTCGGTCATGGCCAGTCGTACAAAAAACAAACCACAGTCATCTGTAAAATGTGTAGGGAACCAGTGAAAACCAAGTCTGATAACACAACCAACTTTTTTTTTTATCATCACAGCCGCTCACACCCGCAGGAGTACGAGCTGTGTAGGCCCCGGCGCGGCTCTCCTCCGAGGAATCTTCGGGAATTTTATATTTAATATATATATATATATATTAGGGGTGTGCAAAATAATCGTCACGATGATGCATCGTGATTCTAATTTTCATGATCTACTGCACCGATTCTTGACGCCAAGTATCGATTATTAATAAAAAAAAATGAATAAATAAAATTGCATGAATGGTTGATGAACATCAGTGTAACAAGTGTAATACAACTTCCAGTCCAGTAGATGTCGCTGCGGATGTGTTGACGCATGCTGCCTTGTGTCACAAGCATTTCAGGCCGTGAGATACTCCGCCGAGTCATTCAAAAACAAAACATAGAGGAGAAAATATTGCAATGCATCCCAATAATTCAAGTATTGTGATGCATCGTGATAGAATCGCATCGTGGCCCCTGAATCGTGATTCAAATCGAATCGTGACTTCTTTGGCAAAACCCACCCCTAATATATAATATATATATACACTCACCGGCCACTTTATTAGGTACACCTGTCCAACTGCTCGTGAACACTTAATTTCTAAGCAGCCAATCACATGGCGGCAACTCAGTGCATTTAGGCATGTAGACATGGTCAAGACAATCTCCTGCAGTTCAAACCGAGCATCAGTATGGGGAAGAAAGGTGATTTGAGTGACTTTGAACGTGGCATGATTGTTGGTGCCAGAAGGGCTGGTCTGAGTATTTCAGAAACTGCTGATCTACTGGGATTTTCACAACAACCATCTCTAGGGTTTACAGAGAATGGTCCGAAAAAGAAAAAACATCCAGTGAGCGGCAGTTCTGTGGGCGGAAATGCCTTGTTGATGCCAGAGGTCAGAGGAGAATGGCCAGACTGGTTCAAGCTGATAGAAGGGCAACAGTGACTCAAATAACCACCCGTTACAACCAAGGTGGGCAGAAGAGCATCTGTGAACGCACAGTACGTCGAACTTTGAGGCAGATGGGCTACAGCAGCAGAAGACCACACCGGGTGCCACTCCTTTCAGCTAAGAACAGGAAACTGAGGCTACAATTTGAACAAGCTCATCGAAATTGGACAATAGAAGATTGGAAAAACGTTGCCTGGTCTGATGAGTCTCGATTTCTGCTGCGACATTCGGATGGTAGGGTCAGAATTTGGCGTCTACAACATGAAAGCATGGATCCATCCTGCCTTGTATCAACGGTTCAGGCTGGTGTTGGTGGTGTCATGGTGTGGGGAATATTTTCTTGGCACTCTTTGGGCCCCTTGGTACCAATTGAGCATCGTTGCAACGCCACAGCCTACCTGAGTATTGTTGCTGACCATGTCCATCCCTTTATGACCACAATGTACCCAACTTCTGATGGCTACTTTCAGCAGGATAATGCGCCATGTCATAAAGCTGGAATCATCTCAGACTGGTTTCTTGAACATGACAATGAGTTCACTGTACTCAAATGGCCTCCACAGTCACCAGATCTCAATCCAATAGAGCATCTTTGGGATGTGGTGGAACGGGAGATTCGCATCATGGATGTGCAGCCGACAAATCTGCGGCAACTGTGTGATGCCATCATGTCAATAAGGACCAAACTCCCTGAGGAATGCTTCCAGCACCTTGTTGAATCTATGCCATGAAGAATTGAGGCAGATCTAAAGGCAAAAGGGGGTCCAACCCGTTACTAGCATGGGGTACCTAATAAAGTGGCCGGTGAGTGTATATATATATATATATATATATATATATATATATATATATATATATATATATATACTGTCCAGAACTGATTATATATATATATATATATATATATATATATATATATATATATATATATTCAGTTCTGGGCAGTTTCCCATGTAGTTGTAACAATTGAGAGAAAAAAATCCTGAGGGGCCAGGAACTTCAAAGTAATAACTCAGGTTAAAGCAGGAACCTAAGCTGAACCATAACGAGGTTCCAGCAGAACCTCTAGAAAATGGGGGTGGGAAAAAATAGCCCATAGAAATGCTAGGCTAAAGGGTGAGTTAATATTTGTTTGGGTTTTTGTTCTTGTTGAGTGGAGTTTACATGGTAGCCTAGTCCTACAATCTTTTAATTACCACAAGCTGTTGGTGTACTATTCCCACCCAAACAGGGTATTCTATTTATTTATTTGTTATATTTATTTTGGTCACTTTTCTGGTCACTTTAGTTTATTCTTTGTCAGTATTTAATAACATAACTCAGGTCTCTTAAGTTATTTTTCTTTAAAACAATTCTGTTATGGTTAAAAAAGTTGGTTAAATAAATATTTAATTGGAAGTCTGTGTTTGTGTTCTTTATTAAAATTAAATCATTTAGCAATATCATAAAAAATTTAGGCATTGCTGCACATAAAATATGGTTTCAAATCTTTTCAATAATTATTGATATCGATCAATATGCATTATTTTTATTGATAAGCTTTTTTTCTATATCGTCCAGCCCTAGGACAAATAGCCATTTTTCTATTTGTTCACAGTGAGAAGATATAAAGCTTATTTAGTCCCACTGACTGCTTATAAAGGCTGCAGACTAGACCCACATCCACACACATTCATCCACACAAAGGCAACTAATACCCCATTTACACTACCCTTGAAAAAATGCGCCGAGACCAGTCCAAGCTCAGTAACTGAGATAACTTATCGAGTGTAAATGGAAAGCAAACTGAACTGAACCGAGCTAGACACAGCCGAACCGAGCTAACTGCAGACCAGTTCCAGAGGTGGGTTGGCTCGGTTTTTCCCTTGCTCGGTTCTCTGATAACAAGAGCGCATGAGCAGAACGCGTCATCTCCGTCTGGCTGCACATCCCGATTCACGCTCCATTCCAGTAGTAGGCGGTAACGCCCCTCCGGAAGTTGCTTGCCAACCAACAAAACAGAAGAAGAGGAACAACTATAAACAACAATCGAAATCTTCTCCATGCAACATTTTAAATAATGGCTTCAAAAGAGAAGAAACACAGAAGTACAGCAATACTAATCAGGCATAACTTTCTGAATGTGACAGGCGGCGCCATTTTGATTTGCTTGATTCCCTCTTTTTTCGTCTTCTTCTTCTTGTGTTTTATGGCGGTTGGCAAACAACTTTTGGTGCATTACCGCCACCAACTGTTTGATTTCCTCCTTCAATACTGGCAGTAATACCGCAGATCGTCACTAGGAGGCGAGGAGTCGAGGAACCGAGATAGCGTGATGTGTAAACGGTCGTCAGAACCGAGCTCGGCCTGGTTAACTGATCCGAGCTCGGACCAGTCTCGGCATGGATCGGTTTTTCAAGGGTAGTGTAAATGGGGTATAAATGTCTAGAATCAAGCATTGCTCAGGGTTTAAACATGTTGCAGATGATGAAGCTGAAACTGAATTTGAATTTTTTTTACCCACTTAGAAATTGTTCACCGAACAACCCTACCCAGGGTTTGTTACGGTTATTACCTGAGGTAATGTCAATACTATGCCGGTCCTCCTCTAATCTCCGTATCTTCTCCTCCAGCTCACTTTGCACAGTGTCAAAAAGCAGCAACTTCTCACTCTGTAAGACAGATTTTATAAATTTTCCCCCAAGAAAACACCTTCCAGGCCTGATCCTACCAGGCTATTGACATTCTGTT
Organism: Cyprinodon diabolis; assembly: GCA_030533445.1. Lineage (NCBI taxonomy): Eukaryota > Metazoa > Chordata > Actinopteri > Cyprinodontiformes > Cyprinodontidae > Cyprinodon > Cyprinodon diabolis. The sequence continues at coordinate 29,993,368 of CM060076.1, forward strand.
ATTTTCCACTAGTTGTCAGTATTTTTTCTTTGTCCTCTCACCTCCCAGTGCTGGCAAGCAGCTTGGATTTCACAATCATGTTTGTTCCTCACCGACTCCAGGCACAAATCTTTATAGATCCCTGTTGAGATACAGTGAGAATCTAGTAAGACTGTTTCAGGTGTACTACCTCTGAAGGGAAACCTCACTTCAACTCACCAGCTACTTTAGTTCTAATCTGCATGTTCTCTTGCAGGTTGGCCAATGGTTCCAGGTACTCCTGGGCACAGCCAGCCATCACCTCCTGCAGCTTTATCTCCACCTGGCTCAGACGCTCCTTATACAGCCTGAGAAGCAGAAAACAAGCCGATTTAAAAGTCCAAACCCAAAATCTGTTTCTACAGCCTCCTTGAAATGTCCTCATACCACATGCTCTTTGTTATTTCCCAATCACAAACTCTAGTGTCAGTGCTGGTCAGCCTGGTGCATAACTGGAGGTGAAAGGTGACACAATGTGACTGCAATACACAGGAATTAGCTGGGCTTTTTAGACTTAGGTTTGCAGGTTTTTTATAGGTTTTTATGACAGCATAAAGTGAAACAATTAAAAATGGACGTTTATTCATCTTCTCTGCTCCAGCCATCACTTTATAGCAACTTTGCTAACGTAGCCCACTCCCATTTCTTTGGTTCTTATGCCTATATTGGAATATTGGCAGGTTTAGCTTTACAGAGTAACTGTTTGGGAATCCAGAACCTCCCTATGGCCACTCCACCCCTGACATCAATGGTTCCGCTCTTTGTCTGCTGATGGGAGCACATGTGACTGAGCCCAAGTCTCTGTTGGAGACAGTATGAAGCTCAGAAACATGCTAGCAGGGCGCCCCACTTGGTTAATGATAGGGGGAAACACTTATCCTAGATATACACACCCAAAAAAATTAAACATGGCTGTACACATTGACTCAAACTCTCCAAACAGACAGTTTTCTCCTTTTTTTAGGTAAATACACAGTATAGTTTTCAACATAATCTCTGCTGCTGTAATGTTGACTGAAAGAAAGCACAGGGTCCTGATTACATTCATTTTCACATATCTAACGCACTGCTGGAAACATGCATCTCTTTCAGGTTCTCCCATCTAGAGAGAAACAAGAATTTAGGGGGGAACTTTGACTAGACCGTTCTAACTATAAACCTGCTTTGATCTAAACTCAATTATGGGATAGTAGCTCTGGCTGTGCATTTATTGTATCCTGCTGGAAGGTAAACACAGCCACCAATCTCAGGTGTTTTACAGGTTTTCATCCAGGGCGGGACACTCTTTGACTCCAATTTATTTTCCGCTGACTGGCAAGATGGAGGTTTAGGGAATATATGCCAAACTGTCTGCTTCACCAGTTAGGGAAGATTGGAGCGGTAGATCATCAGACTGATCGTATGGCTGCTCCGGTATCTGGACGCTGCACAGATCTGTGGTGGTGCAGGAAAGGGTATATTTTTCCAACCTTCCATAAAGGAGATGCAGTATTTGAAGAGTGCCATTTATCTTTGACCTGTTATCTTTTCTGATCCAATTTATTCAGTAAAGGTCTGCAACAAACATCTTAGAACACAACCAAAATAGTACACAGGGGAGTCTGTTGATTAATGTCTTTTGATGCTATTTACGAGGAAACTAATTCATAAGGACATCAGACAGACTGTTTTTATCCCATGACAGTAGGTGAAGGATCTATTTATTAACATGTAATAACTTACTGCTCCTTCAAGTCCGTGAATTGTTTTTCAAGCGTTGTCATCTCATCAAGACACTCCATCCTCCTCCTCTCGCAGTCCTCATCATCCATCTCTGTAAACATAAACGCTTCACAGGTTTGACATCACCTTTATATATATATATATATATATATATATATATATATATATATATATATATATATATATATATATTTTTTTTTTTTTTTTTTTATTATTATTATTAAACCCCGCCTAAACCTTATAGTATATATCTAGCTCCTGCTTTGTTCAGCTATGTCTCCATTTGTCCTACTAATGTCAGTGAATGTTGCTGTTTAGGGCCTGGTTCTCCTACCTGAGCTGTCTCCATCTTCAGACACGGACGAGCTAACCGTGTCCTCCTCGTCTGTGCTGCTGCCGTCTTGCTCGGGAAAGTCCACCTCCATTTCTTCGTGGTTGCTTTCTTTTTTGTCCCGTGAGTGCACCGGCATGGCAGCTATCAGAACAGCCGGGGTGGACGGCGCAGCACGGCCGTAGCTTGACGTTTAACCCCCCTCCAGGAAACAGGGAAATGCTGGTCAGACTGCTAGCCCCGGGTTAGCCAGCTCCGCTACTCCGCACTCACCAGCTGGACACACAAACTGGCCACCTTCAACCAATCACGACAGACTCTTTTACAGAACAGCCAATCAGATGCTAGGATGACAAATATGCTAGTCTGGTGGAGCAGTAGGGATTTGTAGTTTTTATTCCTCTACGTAGACAGCAGTTATGTGATCCCCAATGTTTATTATAATAATAAATAACACAATAGATTGTATTTATATACAAGTAAAACCTGTACCAAAATAAATACAATTAAAAAGACATACAAATACTTTATGTTCTGCTACTAGCAGCTAGCTAATATGGAAATAATGGTATATTTTTATATATTTTATTGATATTTACTAAGAAATCCAGCTGTCAGCATCCAAAATGACAACTCTCACAAAAACATCAAAAACATTTGCAAAATAAAGTAATATTAACATATAAACATATACTGTGTTTGATTTGTCAAAGAAGTTGGAGAATGTAACTTATTATGACACCCAAGCTGTCCAATTGTAGGTTGGAAATGGTGAAATTTGCCCTTTGACATGGTGCTAACAAAAATCATCTATATATGATAGCCAAACTGGATACTGAACTCGGTGTTGCTTGGTAAGCTCTGACTTTCCCAATGAAAAGTCCAATTTTAGTGGGAGGTGTTATTTTTCTGACTAATAAGTGTGAAACATGGAGAACACAGTGATAGTGGGCTACAAATTCTACTTAGGAACAGGTTACTTTTCAAACACAGGCATGAACACAAATGGGAGAAGTTTAAAGTTCAAACAAAACTTAAATAAATTGATCCATGTCATAAGGTGACTAGATTTCTGCAATCTAATCTGGGGACGTTTCCAGCTCATAGATAAAAATAGATACATTTTATGAAAATTAAAATAGCAAACAGGGACAGTGATTTTTTTTCATCCATTTTTACATATTTAGACAAAAACCCAGTATGAAATCCAGGAATGCGCTTCTTCCATTTCCTAAAATAAATAATATTAATTCATTAATAGTGTATATTAGAGATATTCAGTCTTCTCTCTATTCTTCCCTTGTGAGCAACGTAACATAGTGTTCAGGGACAGAATAGTTAGCATCAATACAGTCTGTGGAAATAAACATTACTATAAAATGAAAGGGCGTCCATATTGTATCCCGGACAGCTGCAGTGCATTGGGTGGCCTCCAGCAGCCTGGATTCAAATCTGTGTCACTATTAAAAAAGTTACGTTAGATTTTTATATTCAGATTAAATTACAACCATTAAAACACATCTATAAATCTGGATCATTCTCATGAGCGGCTTGAAGCAGCCACACCAAAAATACATTTTTTGTCATTACACGTTTAGATAAATGAAAAATAAGCTCTCAGGGCCAGGATAAAAATAATCTGTCCTTAAATAAAGTTATAGTGAAACCTAATAGAAATATAATTTTTACAATCATAACCCTATTTTCTATTCATGTGTACATAAATACAGCTGATCTTTTTGTTTTAAATAAGCTGTTATTATTTTAATAGGATGTAAATAAATAAAGATTATATGATCCTAGTTATCTCTGCTACAAAAATCCACAAAAAATGATAACGAACCTGATAACGAACCTCATCGTCTGTTTTAAAACTGTTGCACTCTGCTCCTCATCTATAAGTAAACAGCTGTTTCTGTGTACAGCATGCTTGCATGCTCTTTCTACCATAATAACAGTTTACATGCAAAATTTTCCTCTGCATTCATTAAACGGTTAAATTGGGGGCATTTCTGGGGACACCTTTAGCCGGGGACAGGTGGTCCAAAACGGGGACTGTCCTCGGAAATCGAGGACGTCTGATCACCCTACCATATCAACTTGTGTTCCTTATAAAAAAATTTACAGCATTCTATTTTTAAAGCTATGAAGTTGGAGCGGGGAATAATGTCATAGTAAAGAAAGTTCAGAATGGCTGTGAAGTTTGCTGTGGTGGATTAGCTAGTAGGAACACAAATAAAATATATTGCAGTATATACCTTTCTTCATGTTTGATGAGTTCAAACAATATGGAAACATACAGCGGGTGAAATAAGTATTGCCACCATTTTTCTGAGTAAATATATTTCTAGATGTGCCATTGATTCCATGCAGTTGAATCCATGCAATCCCAAACCATAGATGTCCGAAAATTAAGTTATGCGTAATAAAGTTTTAGACTTAGACTTAGTCAACTTTTATTGTTCCATTTCGTACAGCCCTCATGACATTTCCATTTCTTAAAGTGATCAAATGTAAACCGTGTGGGAGAAAAAACATGGTGCAAATAAACGCATTATATGGAAGTTCAGAGCATTAAAATATACATGGTGTTGCTAAGTTGCAACTCAGCAAAACAATTGCAGAGCCCAGATAAAAAAAAACCAAAAGCAACACACTGGTTAATTAAACACATTGGTTCTTAGACTTGCAAATACTTCAACTTGGTTCTAAAAGCCTTTCCTGGTTAAGTTCAAACTTCTGAGACAAACCGATCACACCAGGAAGCACTAGGGAGAACAAATTACCTCATTAGCTAGATGTGACATATTTGATATAAAAGGTTTGAATAGCGACTGAACACAATCTATTTCCCAACTGTCTCACCAGATATACACACATACAAAGAGATCTGAGAAAATTACCCTACAAATGAAGTTTTTTTTTTCTTTTTTTTTTTTCTTACACCTACTTTTTAAGCAGTTTTTCTTTCTTTCTCTGAGACCTGTTAATAATTTCACAGTCTGTGCTTGGGATCACTGACACACTTGTTTTATCTTCACATTCTTATTAAAAATGTCCTTGTTTCTCCATTTATCCCTCTTGTATTATTGCATTATTATATTTTCAGATCTTTCTAAAGCTGTCTGCAAGTCCTTCTTCACCCTTGAATGACTCTCCTGTCAAATCTTACCATGGGCTCCTTGCTATGTCTTGTTTATGCTGAGATGCTCTTCTTTTCACTTCTGGATTATGAGTTAAGGCTTACAAATTCAGCCATATGAGGCCTATTTCTCATTGAATTTAACAATCATCACTTTTTTTGCCAATGCCTTGATAAGATAAACATTTTGTAGGGCACTTAATATCAAAACAAATTGATTAAAATATTTACAGAAAGGCTGTTTAAATACTGACAGATTTTTGGCTTGTTTCTTGCCTTTCTCAGCCATCTTCCAGATCCATTTCTTCATGAGTTCAATTTCCTGTCAGCACAATGTTGCTTCCCAATGTTTCTGCTCTCCACCTGTGAGAATTCTGGTTCATTTACTTCTTAGATCTTATGTTGTGACCTAATGATTTTATCCTATTACGTCTTTTAATTATTGTATTTGTATTTTTGTGACACAATAACACCAAATGATGCATTTTTTTATGAGATATAATTGGTCCTAACAGAGCACTTTGCTGTCAATCTGCAGGTTTACTAGTGGCTCCTAGAATTTTTCTAGAAGTAGAATGGGAGGCAGATCCTTTAGTTATCAGGCTCCTCTCCTGTGGAACAAACTACCAGTTTCAATCTGTTAGGCAGACACCCTGTATACTTTTAAGGGTAGGCTTAAAACTTTCCTTTTTGATAAAGCTCATAGTTAGTGTGGCTCAGGTGATCCTGAGCTATCTCTATAGTTATGCTGCTATAGGCTTAGACTTCTGGAGGACCTAGGAACCCCTTTTTCATCATTCTGCTTTCTTCTATCTATATTCTCCCACTCTGCAGAATTTGTTAGTTCAATCTCTAGTGTGCTGCTCTCTCTGCTTTTTCTAATCATAGTCGCTTTATCTGGTCTGTTCCTGTTTGGCTGTGACACCATCCTGTAGAGAAATATCAGCTGTGCTGCTGCCATCAACACCTTTGTTTATAGATGTTGGAGATCAGCCTGTTTTTCAGTGTAATCATGTTTTTTCTGACAGTGGCTGAATGTATGTACTCTCTTTCATCCTCTGACATGCGAGCTGGCTCGGAGCTCATCTGCCTGGTTGTGCATTTCCTTGATTGGGCCGCCTGTAGAGCCGATTGACAGTTACCTTTTGTATCTCTGCTTCTTTTTTTTAATCTCTACTTCTGTCTCCTTGAACCCCAGTCGGCCTCAGCAGATGGCCGCTCACACTGAGCCTGGTTCTGCTGGAGGTTTCTTCCTGTTAAAAGGCAGTTTTTTCTCTCCACTGTCGCTTCAAGCATGCTTAGTGTGAGGGACTGCCTTTGAGTCAATGAGTCGATGCAATCAGCTAGTTTTCCCTTAGATAGAAAACTTTGAATCAATTTGACTGGATGATCTAGTTGAATTGTCTCTGTAGAGTAGAACAATACATGGATTCAGAAAGGTTTAAATTAATAAAATTGGCAAATGTGAGTGTGCATAGGCAGCAAACCCTATTTTCAGTGTAACCAGAGGAAATTAATCATTAATTTGATTCATAAAGATATTTCTTACACACTACTTACTCTTATTCAGAATAGAAAGCTCTGTTATTTTGTCTTTTCAATTGGTGTTGTAATGAAGTGTAATATATGTAAGTTCATTCTGATGGAAACTAAAAGAAGTGGAGGTGAAAACAAAGGTATTGCACCAATAAGAATAAATCCTGCTAGTCTGGCAGCTGAGTACCCGTTGACAGGGGATCTTTATAGTGACCTGTATAGATGCAGAGGTGTTAGAAAGAAGCTGCCCGCTGAATGGGAGATGGATCAAGCACCGTGGGGTGAAAGCTGTGGCGGTGGCTGACAGACGGACGAGTTAGTGGAAAGTCGAGATGTTGGGGATGTCTTTTAGAAGTAAGGGCAGCTGCAAGCATAAAACAATGTTTAATTTTGATGGGAAAAATTAGAAAACAAACAATAATGTTGAGTCAGTAATTTTTTATTCAGATGAAGGAGAATATATTGTACTTTTCAGGTTTTTCCCTCACTTTGATGGAGACTTGTAAAAGAATGAACGTCTCTTAAGCTTTCTCAAGTTGTTTTTTTACATTGCACCAGCAAACCTTACTACTTCTGTTTATTTTGTTGTTTGTTTGCCTTTCGTCATAGACCAAAAAAGGTATTGCTTTATAGAGATGTAAAATGAAAAGGATGCTTCTTAAAATAATTTAGGTTAAAATTTCTAAAGCATTTTAACGCACAGAGACGCTTTGATCTAAACCAGAGGGCTTCAAATCAACTTTTACACCTAGCCTCACATCAGCGTTGTCCAATCTTTAAAAGGGTTTCCTGCAGCTGTGTGAATTAAACTTATGCTTACATGATTTCATTCACATAAAGCACACTGCTCTGTTGCTCTAAAATTAATCCTATTCATTTCTGGTTAGAACACAAACTTCAACTCTTCAATCATAGAAAAATGTATTCAGGCAAAAACACGGAGACATATTTCTAAATTCCATATAATACTTCTGCGTCACATCTGCTAAAGACAGAACAAAAACGCAGCAAATCTCGGTGAGCAGCTGAGAACATGTATGATCAGTACACTAATACATATCTAACATTCAACCACTACATTGGATGTATAAATACATACACGTGTAAACACACTTAAACTAAATTCTTAAAAAAAGAAGAAAAAAAAAAAGTATGCATCTTAGAGTATGTAAAATACCGCTACTGACCAGATATATCAGCATGAGTCAACCTGATTCATTGTTTAATTTATTATTAAACAATGGGCTACATAAACCAGGAAAATTTTACACCACTGAATAAAATAAGATAAAAAATCTAGAAGACCAGAATTTTGTGCATGACAGGTTTTCCCCTCATCAACATCTTTTTCGAACAAAGACTACAGCCACACTGACAAAGTTTTTTGTGCAGTAGAGAAGCAGAAGCTGTTGATGTGGTTACTTCGGCTCTGTGTGTGAAACTCTTAAGGTGGACTAAATCGTGGGAAGATGCTTTTGGCAGCAGGCTCGTCACGATAGCAAATTTTGCTTTATGTTAAACTGTACCAGAAAATATTGCAATAAATTATAATATTTTCATACGGTTTGAAAACTAAGTGCCCCCACACTGAGCTGTTGTGTTCAGTTTTGAAACCAACTCCATCTCTCTTTTTTTTTTTTCAAATCTCAGCTAGCATTATTCTGGCTTACTATTCCTTTGTGAACAAAACAAATAAGCATGCAAACATAAATGATTGAACTCATATAAGTCTATCTTAAAAGTATTTTTTGTGACTGGCTTTGCAGCGTCCTTATATTGGAGATTTTAGATCCATGCTAATAGAATCCAATAGTCTTTATTTTTTTAGCTGATACTCACAAAATTCAGTAACTTAAATCACAAGATTGTGTGTTATTATCAATAATTATACTACAAATGTGAAAAAATAGATGTAAAAGACAAAAACAAAGCATTGCTTTATCATTATTTTTGAAAAACGTGCTGCCATGTTGCAGTAATCCAAGCAGTGACATCACAGGGTTGGTTGATGTAGTTGCATACATTAAAAAAATTATGTTTGATGGAAGAAGAAACTGAAAGGACACTCAAGCGTCCAAATCTGATGCTTGAGCCCATTCGGGCATGTGACCCGAGCTGTGTAGTAAGCTGCTGTTGTGGCTATCCATGCTACACTGAATGCCTTAATGCTACTCTTAATGATTAAATAAAGAGAGATGGCTGGATTCACCCTATGGGCTCTCAGTGTGTGACATATGACCTAAACCCTTCCATTGTAGCACTAAGTATACAGTAGGATCGTTTCCCTGCTGGAAGGTTGACATCCATCCCTGTACAGACTCTTTCTTCTTGGATTATCTTGTATTTAGATTCGTCCATCTTGTTTCCATTCCATTTGTCATCAGAAGTTGAAATGTCCGATTTCAAAATTATAAAATTAACTAGAATGGAGTTGAAAGTCTGAATTTCAAGTTAGAAAATAAGTGCAGCAGAATAGTCACAATCTCCTGCATTAGAGATGGCTGCTACTGACATCAGCAATAGTTACCTACTTTGATTGCTTATAGCAATTTTTTATTAGTTTGCAACATTAAGTCAGTCTTTTAGGGGCTACCTGTAAACGGTTTGAAGACATACATTTCAGTAATGTGTATAAACACCAAATACTTGGTAGAACTGTGTTTTTTCTCGTTGTTATGGTTATAATATATACTATATTATATTATAGCATATTATATTAGAGCATATCATATTATATTAAGGATTTTGTTGTCTTTTCATGTTTTCATTTATTGTTTTAGAGTAATTACAGTAATTTGGAAATCTGATCTAAAAAAATATGTTATCAAGATACAAAATAAAAACAATAAAATCGAGATTTTGGTCTTTGGAAGTTTAAATGTTTTTTTTTTTTGCACTTGACCTGCAGTTTAAGCGGTAACCACATGAGGGCGATAAAACTCTTTATCTAAGAAAGGTGCCACCAAGGTGTTTCTTTTTATCCTTATGAAGTAAAGTAAATATCTGTCACAATTTAAAGATTAATAAAGAAGGAGATAACTTGAAAGCAGAAAATGGTGTTTAATATATCATGTGCTAAAAATGTGAACCCCAATATGCTTATTTTTAGGTTTTTGGTGTAGGGAATAAGAAGTAAGATTTAATTCAGGTAGTTCAGGTCTAATCAGAATGATCAACTCCAGAGCCTGGGAATCACTGCTTAATTCCATCTGATACTCACACCTAAACCATCAGATGACATAGAATGGCTACCCGAGTCTTTCAATTTAAAAAAACAAAACCTATGTGAAAATAAATTAAGAACGTACTCAGTATAGGTTTGTGGTTTGTGTTGTTGCCACAACGTTTCTGTGCCAGTCCCTGTCTATTCTCACACAGCTTGTCAGGAAACTTTGATGCTTTAAATATGTAACCAGGGCACGGCACTGTGATTATAGAGTCTGTGCTTTTTTCACAAAACATCAGAGTACCTTTTTTCCCTCAATCTCATAATATGTATTAGTGATTTTTGTGCAACAGATTAAGAATCACTTTTCTGTTACCATGCATGTCTAAATGACAAAGCTACTGCCACTGAAAAATTGTACATATTATACAAATATAAATATATACAATACATATATTACAAAATTATGCAATTACAATCACACGTAAGTGCCCATTTACAAACTGAATGAAATTCTGCACTGAAAAAACAGATATTAAGGTGGAAAAAAGACCTTATTGTATATCAAGTAGTAATATTGCTAAATACATTAATAAATGATTCACTCATTTTCAGTGATTCATGGCTGAGTTTAGGACTCCAACAGCCCACAGATTTCTATTTACAGTCTTATAATCCTCCTTTTTATATCCAGCCTTCTGACAGCTTGGATGAAAATAGATGAAATGTAAAAAGGAGGCATGAGTAATTGCTGGTCAGCTGGGTTCTTCTGTTAGTAACTCAGTTAATTCACTAATCTAAAGCTGTGTTCTTATCTTATTTCACCTTTTCTGCCTCTATATTTACACAATAAGCAACAAGAGGGACAAAAGTTGATTAAAAAAAGCCTTCATATCTCTATTAAGCTATTCTTTGATAATTTAATTTAAAACAATATTTGGTGTGGTGTGTCTCCAGGACAGTTAATGTGTTTTAAAATGTTCATTTTGACATGGGCGTGTAAACTTTTCATATCAACAATATATGTGATCAGGTTCAAACTCCTGCAACTTGAGAAGACTTTTCCTGCTCACTGTCCTCTTGAATTTGAATGATTTGAACTCCTATTAAGCATACTTTTCATAAAGGATATTTTCTTCAACTTCTTTGATCTGGAGCACAAAGGGCTTAAGTTAAAAACAGATTGCAAAGCTTGTGTTATCAGTCTTTGTACTCATTTGTGAGTGTTTGCTGTTATAAGTTATGGATTTCTGTTTTAAAAAGATAAAGGTTTACACATCCAGGAGATATTGTTGTGTCATCGTGTTTATAAGTTAGAGCTTGTAGCTAAGGAACAGTCAGGTTTGACCTGTTCCCTTAGGCAGAAATCAAGAGGAGCGTGTTTTGAACCAGCCTGGTGAGTAGAAGCCATCCATAGCACAGTAAAAATTAGCAACATCTACAGAAAAAAATCACAATATTGGATCAGAGATACCAAGAAACATTGAAGCTTGAGAATATGTGAGACCATCTGTAAAAAAATGAAAATTGAAACAGAGAAGGACCCTGCGACATAAGTGACTCAACCGGTAACAGTAAATCCACCAAGGACTGGGTGAGAATGAAGAAAGTCCTACCCCAGACTTTAAACTTTTGAAACAACCAGGACCTGCAAGAAACCCCTCAAACAGCTGAAACTGAAAAGTGGGGCAAACCTTCCTCAGACTGACGTCAGAGGAAGGTTTATGACTACAAAAAGCATCCTGTTTAAGTTAGTTCAACCAGTGTGGTTATAATTAGTTGTGGCATGTCCTTTTTTTTGTAACCTCTGTCTTTTTCAGAAAAAAAAAATTAAACCAGCGATTGATATGTGAAGACTTCTTATAAAAAGGTGCATATTTTTCAATTTAATTTTACATAACTGGAAATTATTACCTTTTACTCTAACAGGTTAGAATAAATAATAGTTATATGACTAAATTGAAAACATAAGGTGATAATGGATATTCTAAAAGGTGAGGAATGCAAATTTGCAAAAGTGTTTCGATTATCAGATTTCATCAATATCTGCATATGCAGGATATGACTTTTTGGCCTCAAAGCAAGCAGAGGGTTTTCATAATACTTTTTATCTCCACATAATAATTTGCATAAAGATTACCATTTCCACACATTCACCTCTGCCTATTATTGTTTCAGTTTCAGCCACGTTTGTATGGCAGTGAAGGAAGTTACAACTCCTTTTACAACCGATTTAAGTATTCAAGTAGACCGTGTATGAAAGCCATGAGGTTTTCATCGAAGCTCTATCTAAAGTGATGGCAACTTTTTGTGTCAGTGTGTACCTGTGGAAACGCTCAAAGCTTCTAAAACCGTGGGAATGCCATAGGTAAGGACGAAGGGTATTACCCCTTCTCCGAATAACACCCACGCTTCCCCGAAAAAAGATGCATTTGCACATTCAGCATGAAACCGAGGCTTCAGAGAGGGAGCATCTTAGAGATTTCTCTTTTCAACCTCACTTTGAAAGTATCAAATCTGTAAGCCAGGTTGTCTCCCATAATATTTTCAAAAGGTGCACCACAACAAAAAGGAAACTCAGAGAACCCATCATAAAGAAAACATGTACAGAAACCTCTTTGAACTGGATCCTTTAAGTCAACGTCTTGGATAAGAGCTTTTCTTGGTAATTTTTCTCCACAGTTAGGAAAAAAAAACAAAAAAAAAGTTGACAAATGCAGACTCAACACATACTGTGTATAATGGATGGTCAAATGCTTTAAGATAAGGTAATCTGTGCAGAATCAACATGCAAGGGGAGGGAAACAGGGCAACACGCTATCCATATACTTTCCCCTGTATTCATCTGCTTCAGAAAAATGGTAATATTAGCAAAACACAAAAAAAAATGTCTGTATGATTTTCTTTGTTGGATTGATGCTTATACTAATACATTGCATTTACATAACCAGACAAGCCTGAACTCACTTTAGCCATTAACTCACTTTTAGAATTTTGAAAGACACTGGATTAAAAAAAAAATAAAATAAACATAAAGCAGCATCAACAGGCTAACTTCCCAACCTGGCCGACAATGGTCGCTACATCCCATCATTTTGCTGTCAAAACAAAAAATGTTGATGCAAACTTTATTTCCTTTTTAATGAAGTATTACGAGAACAACATGGGCTAAATGTAAAAAAAAAAACACATAAATGTGTAATGTGGGAACAGGGCCTGCTGCAGCTCTGATGACAGGTGGTGTGCAGTTAAGGTGGAGAAAGGCCTATCCAGTTGGTCTTTTTTGGCAAGTCATTGATCGGGCAGCACTTATTGATACTTTCTAAAAGGCTCCTGAGGTCAGATTCCACAATATGCTTCGTAATTTGAATGGTTATGCCATAACTCTCCAAAAAACTCTGGACCCCAAGGTTGAGAATGGCTGCTTTACGGGATCGCTTTGTATGCCACTAGAAAATCTTTGTATCTTCTTTGAATAATTCAACTTTTTATAGGCAAATGCATTCGTGGGTTCAGCTCCAGGATATCTTTGTGGTTTGATAAGGAAATGTTCTTCTTTTAAATCTGCTCCTTTAATCAGAGACAATGTTTGGTGGATGCTTGTCATCAATCTTAAGTGGTTTATATTTATAATCCTCCACTTCTGCTTACATAATGGTAATAGTGTTTGACTTGTTGCAGTTTATTCCAAACAATCTTCCATATTTAATTCACATTTAGGATCAGGAAGTTTTGCCACAGAGTGACCCACCAACACCCCATTCTCAGCTTCTTGGGCATCGCTTATTCAGACAATAACTGCAGTTTTCTGTTGATCCTGGGCATCTGGTTTGTCCTGGTCCATTTCAATAAGCAGGTTTAACAAACTCAGATTCAAATTCTCAACTCTAAATTGATCTAGCCTAAGATCGGGAACTCTAAGTTTTAAGTTTATCAATGGCTGCTTTGAATTAGTTCAATAAACTCTAAGTAGGTCCACTCAGATTTGAACACGTACACAACAAGTATGAAAAGGCATTATCAGTGGTGCCCCGATTCAACGGGTCACCATGACAACAAACCAACAACCATATTTTAGGTTTAGATAACTTAGAATTTTCAGTAAACCTGCTTCTTGAAACAGATCTCTGGAAGTCTTAGGTGTACAGAGTAAAGTGGAATGGTGATAACAAAGTCCCCTGTGGTGCTCCTTTGCTGCTGACTACCTGATTACACAGCTGACCCTCCAACCCCACAAACTGTGGTTCATTTGTCAGATCATCTTTACCCAGGTACAGTAATTGTTGAGGCCTGCTCCCAGAAGTTAGGACATAGCAAATCCAGCTGAATCATTTAAAATGCACTGGAGAAATAAAAGAACACGATACTCACACTGCTCTCTAAAATGAGAATGGGTTTATTGAAGCAGGTAAATAGGGCCATCTTTAACTCTAATTCTCCGATAATAGGCAAATTGCAGGCGGTAATGATTGTTGCTTCTTTGCTAACTTTTGTGGTTCAAAATAAGCCTCCCCGTAACACCTTCATGTTGTTGGATGTCAGGCCAACATCATGAAGACAATAAGGACTGGTGGAGGAGTTTTTCTTGGTCCCCGAACCGGGCAGGAGTTCACAGCACAGGAACGGAAAACACCCGACAGAGGTCCTTATTGTCGGGTGTTTTCCACCAGGCCCTAAGACAACAATTAGCAAACCGCTGTCAGAAAATTCAGCTTGGAGAAGCTGATACTGCACAACTAAAGGTCTATTCGATGCTTCCCTTTAACAATAAGATTATTTATAAAGCTGTGTTTCAGCAGCTATACACCTTCCTAACAATGACCAGCGGTGTTACCACAGCACAGGGCCTGTCCTTGTCAAGATGTGCAATTCTGGAAGAACTGCAGTGCTGGTAATGCTGGGCTTTAGTGCAGCATTTGACACTTTGAGTACGTCATTTTATTAAAGTGCCTGGAAAATGCCCGTTCTGGTACAGCACTGGACTGGATGGGCACTTCTATCTGTCAGTAGGTAACTTTACTTCAAAGTCCACACAAATCAAATGTGGCGTTCCCCAAGGGTCTGTGTTCTGGCCCCTCACACAGCTGTACCTTACAATGTCAGCAGCTGACTATAAACTCATTCAAGCCATGAGTTTCATAGTAGAAATCAACACATTGATGTGCCAAATCTTTTCTTCAGCTAGATCAAAACAAACTGAAGTTATAGTTTTTGGATCAAAGAAAGAATGTTTAAAGGTTTGCAAACAGCTTCAGCAAGAACAGCGAGAAACCACCAATCAGATTCAACATCTTGGTGTAGAGTTGGACTCAGACTTGAACCTTTAGAGGTACAAAAAGCCACTAACAAAGTCAGACTTCTATCACCTAAAGAATGTCTCCAGGATTAAAGGACAAATTTCTTGGCAGGACTTTGAAAAACTAATTCATGCATGTGTCTTCACAGGTCTGCCTAAAATGTTGCTCACACTGCTGCAGCTGATCTAAGAATAAATACAAGTAAAATAATCGTATGTACCTACTGCCTCAAGTCTTCTCTGCATAACCACAACCAGAACCAAACGTGGAGAAGCAGATTTTAGCTCTTTTGCTCCACTAATCAGAAATTAACATCCAGAAAACCATAAAATTTAAGTTGAATTAAATCAACATTAAAACTTTATTTGCTTAAGGTGACCTTGGTCTGTGTTATCTAAACATCATTAGTTTAAGCCTGTAGCCCATTTCCCTTCATTTTATTTTCGATAAAGTGTATTACTCATTTTTATAATTTATCTATAATCTCAGTTATTTTACTCTCTTTATTCTTTTGCACTTATTAATTATTTAGTAACATTTATGCCACTGCAACACACTTTTTCTGTCTTGTTTTGGTTTTTTTCACATTTGAATTGTCTTGCTATTAAAATATGCCATAGTAAAATAAACCTGTTTTGCCTTGGAGTTGCTCTGCAGTTAAAAAAGAAAAAGATGAGCAGAGTCCCCCATTTGGCTAGCTGGTTGATAACTTACTAGAAGGTGGGGGCAGCAGCATTGTAGCCATCAATGCATAGCAGGGGTGTGACCATTTAACTACTCAAAGTGAAATACTCCTTCACTTTGTGTTATCAGCTGGGTGTGAAGTATGTAAAATCGTAGGTGTTGAACTGCTGTGTCACAGCACCCACAGAAAACAATGTACCGGCTTGGGCTGACTGTCAGCGATTACTGTAAGATTGAGGGATAGCTTCCTCCTGGAAGGAGGGAAACTGTCATGAATGACATGCACACATCGGGGAAGCTGAAACTGTTTTTAGCAACACTGAGAAATGTGATAAAAAAAATGGTCTTATGTCTCACATAGAGTGACAGCTATATTCTTTGTGATCAAAGCATTACGATGTTCTCACTAAGTCGATTTGCAAGCTAACCCCAGTGCAAGTTGTGGGACTATGCAGGTGGAAACATGTCGTCTAGATGGGAAAACCAATGAATAAAACATAATTTGAAGAGGCTGACTTGTTTTTGAGCAAAGGATTATCTTGCAGGATTATCTTAGTTATTACCTATTTAAGCTAAATTATATTTGATTGTATTTAAATGAATAAAAGGACAAACTTTTGTTTCTTTACTCTATGAAATGTTGTTTGTCTTTTTTAATTATTTACACTATATTGGAATTTAAACACGTAATACAGTGCATTTGGAGTCAAGATTATTTAAAAGTGGTGAAACAGCCCCAGTTTTATTCAGATAGGAATCCCAAAATCCGATGAATCCAAGAAGGGATCATTTTGTGGCACTTTTTCTGTTTTGAATATTGTTTTTAGTGCGTATCTTATTTTGGAGAGTGGCTATTTAAAATCCATCTACCAATCTCTTGTCTTCTACTTATAATCTAACTTCAGTTGTGAAACTATCTCCTTGAGGGGTGTTGAGAATATTTCAAAGTTCTTCCAACAAGTCCTAAACCTGTCCTGGGATCTCTTCTGGTGTTAATGCTCCCATTAAACCTCCTAAAGAATGTTACCCTGAAGGTACGGTCTAAAAGACTCACCTTAGAGAAGAGCAACAGAGGCTCTAATCCGTTGTTTGTGTCAGGATCTTGATGTTTTTAGCCATGATCCAATTTTCATGGCCAAGTATGACTTTAATTGGCTGATAGAATCGGGTATAACTGTGACTATTATGCATGTACAGCGATTCCCTGTTTCTTTTGAAAATACTTTATACTGCCAAGTTTGAAAAGAAAATATAATTAGATACAGAATAACGTCATGCTGAAATTGTGGAATATACACAAAAGAAGCAATATCCACATCAATGGCATATGTTTTTATCTTTTGGTTATCAAATTGAGATAATGATTAATGAAATGAACTTCAAGCTGCTTTGAAGATCTTAAAAGGCACCACATCAGTCACAAGGTTCTTAGGAATGGATCTGTTTCCTTAATTCTTCTAAAGGAAGCAGTGTAATGCATTTTCATGGGGCACATATATTAGTTTAAATCATATCTCTTCATATACTTCAAAGACAGTTGTTGCCAGTGCCAGTGCAGCCATGCCAAAGACCAAAACTTCCTGTAAAACCCGACATAAAAGGAAGCTCTTCAAAGAAAAGAAGCTCTATGATAACATCTCCACCATCCGAATATCACACTAACCATTTCTATTCAAAGTACCCCAGCAATCTGCAAACAATCCTTCCTTCTCATATAACTAGTACGCAGTATCAAGGACAGTGATGTACAGCTGGGATGTTTTTCTTATTTCACAAATGTCAACGTATTCCTTGAAGTGACAACAGACAATGCTATCCACATATTACAAATGTTTCAGTTGCACAATCAAACCATGATGCAATAATGTAATTTCAGTATTATAGATACATGTTCACTCCTCCACACACACACAGCCCTCCCACTCAGTTTTACCACCTGTGAAAAAAAGGAAACCAAAGGATTAAAGTGCATCATGATTTTTAGTTATCGCATATAAGCAGCTATCAGCACTCTGAAATGAGTTGGCAAAGAAAACCACATTTTTCCCATTCTTTAGGGCCCTTGGTTCTTGATTTTATAACAGTTGTTTTGTTTTTGTTAACTAACAGGCAAATACAGAGCTTTATAGAATCAACACTTCTACAAAATATAACTTTGATGTACAACAGCATAACCAATGGCAAACCCCCCCCCCAAAGAAATAGAATTGTGTTTGAAAAAGTCCTGATATAGTATTTTATCTTACTTGTATCAATAATAAGGCATGACATCATCTAATGTAAATGTCCGTACTTGGAAACTACATAGATGACTTTCTTCCTATTTTGTGGCTTATCAATTAAACAACATAAAAACATCTTATATGAGTTGTAAGGAAGGAAGTGTATTTCAGGACACCAAGTTCTAACATACTACTGCATAAGGATGGGGGGGGGGGTTCCTTTTTTCATGTCACCTTGTTCTTTTATTTTATTCCATTGTTACAAATCAACTGATCATGTCAATGCTTCATGTGGCCAAGTGGTCGAATAGGTATCAGTTCAATTAGTCAAAGACAGGTCAACCTGTTATCAATTGGAGCCCCTCAAAGCACTCGGCATCTGAGAAGGACTGACTCTTCATTGATGCAGACAAAGTACCTGCATAGCTGAACATGATATTAAGTAATACAGCAACATTGGAGTTTCTATAGCATAGATTCTTTACTGTTTCAGTAAAGTGTGCTTATAAAGTGTCTGAAAGTTGTGATGCTAATGCTAGAGCAGGACATTATTATGTTAATCCAATGAAAGGCTGCCATATTGTACAGCATTAGATGAAAGGTAAGAAAGTGTGCATCATTTTGCCACAATGCTGTGTGCACAGTGCTGGCTTACTGGTTAGAAAGCAGGGCATTTGTATCCTGAAGATGCCACAATGCTTGTAAACTTGAAACTCAGACAGTCAATGGCTATTCCACAGCTTAAACACTAGTTTGAGGAAAACGTAATATCACTGTGCAGATCAGGTTCTAATAGAGCCACCTTTCTCAAAATTGAGCAGAAACGATCGCTCCGCTTTTCATCACCGCTTACTGATTGGAGAAAGTTGGCGTGTTTACTGGAGAGGTGTGCCACATTTAAGGTAGGTGTTTCCAGGGGGGTAAGGCAATAGTAGCTCTACGTAGACCTGCCATGGCCATTTGTTTATCCAAAATAGTTAAAAGCTCAAAAATTTGGATCTTGCATTGTATAGCCCCCTTAGCTCAAGTATGTCCTTAAGAGTAAGAGTGTACAGCCCACTGGACTTAAAGGGGAACGCTTTTTTTTTCTTTTCTTTTTTTATATCGGGCCCTTGATTTTACATTATTACATCATGTTCTACTCACCCATATGAGTTTTGTGTCAGTTGGAGCTATTCTTAAGATATTCCTTTAGGTTATATCCAAGTAATGTCTTCCTTATGGGAAACAACTTGAAGGCACAAACTAAACTGTTCATAATTTATCATTTATGGTACGCCAGCATTCATAACATGTAGGCGAATCACTGTCCCCTACACATCCATAGTTATATTTTTTATATTTATATGGGCATGATGTAGAAAACCCGGCATTCCCCTTTAAGTTAAATTATTCTCCCACTATGAGAAAGTTAGGAGTTGTTGTTGTCAAAAGTTATATTGATGTGTTTAGAATAAGGAAATGTGTACTTTCCCAATAAGCTAACAGGAAAGTGAATCCTGAGTATATTTTTGTGTATATATTAATGCCAATATTATAGACTACACTCAGTAACAAATGTCATTTAAAATGCCAGAACTAATTATACATTCCGGATGTAATCTGGTTTACAAATTTGGTATAAATGCAGCGTAGTCCGAAATGTTTCATACCTTTGGGCAATGTTTAAATGATGTTTTTTTATGAAATAAATCATAATATTGTTTAAGTATGGCCAATTTAGATTGAGAGCTTGACCGGATAGGAGGCAGCCAAACATTATGATGATGGTAAGAAGACCTCAAAGATTAGAATGATATAACTAAATCGATAGTAATCGATAGTAAATACTAGTGTTGCGCCGATGCCATTTTTTGGCCCCGATACCAATACCCGATACCTGGCTGTGCAGTATCGGCCGATACCGATACCATAATAATGTACAATAATTGCCATCATGGCTTTGTGAAGCTGCTGCCTACCTTTGTGAAGCAGGAAAAAATCTAATACAAAGTGAATCCAGTAGAACTTTTTATTGCCTACTTGGAGTGGGTGACAATAGTTGAATAAACTTATGGCTCTCAAAATGGTATCGGCGCCCTATTTGTTGGTACTCGCCGATACCGATACCACCATTTTAGGGCAGTATCGGCACCCCGTCCGATACTGATATCGGTATCGGTGCAACACTAGTAAATACATTGAAAAAAACCAGTGGACAGAAATGAAATGCTGGTCAGAAAATAAAAGAAAATGTCTGACTGCTGTAAGGGCATGAAAGATTTTTTTTTCACAGATTATTGTAAAGGTTTTAAATACTTTTTAACAGGTCATTTATCCAATGAACTCTTGTAGAAATGAAATCCCAGAGCTAGATGAAAGCCCAACAGATTTGCTCTCACAAGCAGACCATTATTGTCATGATCATGGCACCTTTAGGCTGTTTTTTTTTCTTTGTTGCTCTCCTCTGCTTTGCTCCACCCTGTTCTCATTAGCTCTCATCATATCCACCTGTTCCTGCTGCTATTTAAGCCTCTGGCCCCCAGCCTTTGGCGCCAGATCATTTAAGCTTCTAGAGTACAGTAACTCTAGTGTTCCCTGTGTTTAGTTCTGCCAGTTCCTGATCTGTTTCTGCCCTCGGTCTTCTGAGTTTTCGACCGCACCTGTTTGCTCTGTTTGCCTGTTCTGTGTTTTCTGGACTGTTACCTGGATTGTACCTGCTGCCGACCTTGGCCCTGTCTTCTTCCCATGCGTGCTCTTGGCTGCTGAAGGAAGCTGCTCCTCTTCTCTCCTGGATGTCTGGCGCCAGCTCAGTAAAAAGCAAAGAAATTCCGCTTCTCGGGACAACACTCCTTCTAGGAACAGACTGAACTTTTCCAGAGTGTCCAATGAGCCCGCCGCAGCAGACGAGCAGCCGCACGCTATTTCAATAAACTCTCTTTTAAAATATATCACATAT
The DNA here is from genome assembly GCA_030533445.1 of Cyprinodon diabolis. Classification (NCBI taxonomy): domain Eukaryota; kingdom Metazoa; phylum Chordata; class Actinopteri; order Cyprinodontiformes; family Cyprinodontidae; genus Cyprinodon; species Cyprinodon diabolis. The sequence goes on from CM060076.1 coordinate 30,014,424, forward strand.
GTCCTATGTTCTGGGCCATTTGACAATTATGACTGTTGCCATAAGGTTCTGCTGATACTTGTTTTTTGAAACTTTATTGAAAAATGTTTTGGGAGTAAATCGAATACAGTGGACACAGACACAGGGGGAGGTGCGAAAGAACGAGAGGATAAAACAAAACTGCAAAAATAGGCAACAGAAAATATATACAGTAACTCCTTGAAGTCTGCTTCCACACCTGTGTGAGACGAGAGGGTGTAGTGGGAAAAGTGTGAAACTTTTCACCCCAGTTAAATAAATGGAGATCAATGGATTTCACTCAGTTAGGACTTTATTTTATCTTTGCAAAGACAGAATAGTTCATCATACGGCCCCTTATTGCATGGTAATCAGCCCTGTTCTGAAGTGTGCAGCGTTTGTTCCCGCTTACTTGCAATAATGAAAAGTAGTCAGAGTAAAAACAACTTACAGACACTTTTATTAAACAGTAACATGTTATGAATAAACATTGAGAAATAATCTGGCTTGTTATGGGAATAAGTATGTCTTTTCTGCAAACATCCCTCACTCAGACATTGTGAAACTGACTGAGTAAAAAAAAATCCGTAAGTAAATAGCATACATCAATATATGAAATAATAGAAATCTTAGTTTAAAATTTAAATCTGACCACAGAGGGAAAGAAAACAGTAAACATCACAACAGCAGAAAGAAGACAACAGACATCCAAATTAAACATCAAGAAAAAGCTTCCAGAGCAGTGGTTATCCAAATAACATGTAGCTATCCATGTGTGTATGTCGATTAAACAATATTATTCAGGGTGGAATTGGAGTATCCAAAGCTGCCGCTTAGTGTTTAGTATTAGTGTGTAAACATGAACACATTCTGCCCACTTTATTTCTTGTTGTTGACCTATGAATCTTAACAGAATCAACTAACTCTCCTTGTAGGCCAACCACCCTGTATGGATCATGGCTCTCATTGGATTTGATTTTAGTTCTCCTAAACAACTGTGTCAACGATAATTTTAAATCACCCAATTGTGAAAATGTATTTATAAAATAAAAAGGTTACTTTGCACTAAGCTTATATAATTTTTTTCTGAAATCAACTTTTGTTGTAAAAAGAAGGGAGTCTTACTTTTACCCAGCCTTACAGATATCATTGCTGGTTATGTATGTACTTTTATTAATTCAAAAAATCCCTCCCAATGAGGCTTGTTTGCCAGATTTAAAGGGGAACACCGTTTTTTTTTTTTACATTGGTCCCTTGATTTTACGTTATTACATCATATTATACTCACCCATATGAGTTTTGTGTAATTTGGAACTGTTCTGAAGATATTCCGTTAGGTTATATCCAAGTAACGTCTTCCTATGGGCGATCGACTTCAAGGCACAAACTGAACTGTTCATAATTTATTCTTTATGGTACGCCAGCATTCAAAAAGTTTAGACGAATCACTGTCCCCAAGACATCCGCGCTTATATTTTTTTAATTTATATTTTTAAAAACAAAGCGGAGTGTGTATGACATCATCCGCAAGCGCCAGGTACCATTCATTCATCCTGTCCGCTGAACTGCTACTAGTTTTACTAACCTGCCTTGAAGATGTCTAGTGCTGCTACCACTGATGATCTCGCTCTCGAAATGGAATTGAACGATTCAGATTAGCTAGCCGAATGAATAGAAGGGGTAGAGCGTAGCCGCCTGTGGCCCGGGCTGCCTGTCACAACTCCAAGTCCGGCACAACTCCGCTTTGTTTAAAAAAAAATATACATATAAAAAATATAACCGCGGATGTCTGGGGGGCAGTGATTCGCCTACATGTTATGAATGCTGGCGTACCATAAATGAGAAATTATGAACAGTTTAGTTTGTGCCTTTGTGCCTTCAACTTGACACAAAGTTTATATGGGTGAGTAGAACATGATGTACAGTAATAATGTAAAATCAAGGGCCCAATGTAAAAAAACGGCGTTCTCCTTTAAGGTACCATTTGAAAATACCAACCTTTTGTCAAAAATTAAAGGCTTTTTGTTTTTCATTAAGCCCACTGTTATTTTAAAAAAAATGTCGTAATTATCTTTAACAGGAAAGTTATCATGCTTAACAGAAAGAAGTTCTAATCTCTACCTCTTTGTAATTAGTCTATGATGTGTTTTTCAAATTTAATTAAGTCAATGAAGTAAATTATCTTTTTAAAAATCTTGTAATCTATTGAATATGGCTGCATATTGGTTGAAATGCAAGTCTAACAAAGGATATGGGTGTAGATTTCAACAAAAAAATCATAATTATTAAGAAAAAGATGCAGTGGCAGAAGTCCAGAAAGTACGCAACATTGCTAAAAAACAACTTGCTCATCTTTTTTAAATCATTAAATCAAAATTTCCAGTCTCTTCCACTGGGACGGCTGTGTAAATTCCTGCATCAATATGTGACGCTGCTTTTATAAACATTTGTGAAATAATGGCTCGTCATCAGGAGCTCAGTGAATTCTGCTATTACCCTGACAGGATGCCACCTTTATGATAACTCCAGTTGTGAATTTCCTCTCTTTTAAATACCTTGCAGTCATTTGTGGGAGTTATTATAAAAAGTACTGTGGGTAAAATCCCAACGCTGGTCAGGAGATAAGGTGAACCATCCTCTAACAATTGCTGAGTCAATAGGCTCCTCCAGCCACCATTTCTGTTAGGAACTGACAAAGGTGAGTCACCTCTGACCATTTATACTTCCCAAGTGGATGTTGGGATATCCTGCCCAGCTGTGGGCTTTCCCAAATCAAATGGCGGGGTGACTTGATTGGGCGTTAACATCAGCATTGCACGCAAATCTTTCAGTAAATAGCACTTTAAAAAAAAAAAACAGAAATATCAGTAAAACCTAGAGAACCATTCGTGTCGTTGGCCGAGAAATGTCCCAAACCCCCCTTCTGGTCCCTGTGTCTTTTTCTCAAGTCCTGTAAGTCCTTTAACATCACAGTGAAAAATTAAAGGACTAAGGGGCTGGTTATACTCCTGTCGCAGTGAGCTTGTCGCAGGTATGACACAGATATTTTTGATTTATGCCCAATTTTGAAGTGTGGTCTGCGCTATGTTATTCCAAGCCACAACACAAGAGACGAACTAGCTGTAGGTCTAGATACGGCCGAGGCAGTGAGGAAGTTGAAAAACGCAAAGGGAAAGTTTGTGCGACAATTGAGGGACATGAGGGCAAACAAAATTGAGGATCCAGGTGGAAAAAAGGTCTCAGCGTTCAAGCGCACCTCGCTCTTCTAGCTGGTCCAACTTCACGAGTCGTTTTTCACAATGGCGGTCATACAAACAAACAAGCCGGTAAGGTACCAAACAGGAAATACACATAGTGTAGAGCTGATGTATAATTGACCAATCAGAGACCTGCTGTCTGTGGCACTGTCTGCGGTCACCGACAATTTATAAAAGGTGCACCAGAGTCTCTGCAGAAGGGGTGGGGGCATATCTGAGTTAACTGCAACACACACGCAGACGACCTGGACATGCATCCTTTTATTTAATCCTATGGGTGAAAGGTGGGTTACATCCTGGACAGTCCATCAGTGGGTGAGACTGTAACCATGGACGTACAATGTCACACCTGAGGGCAATTTAGAGATGCCAATAAACCTAGCAGTCATGTTTTTTGGACTGCGGGAGGAAGCTGGAGTATCCAGAGAGAACCCCAGGTATTGAACCTAAACCACACCACTGTGCAGCCCAAATATGAAAATGATTCACTTTCACTTTAGCTGTCCAGACTCCAAAGGTTTGGAGAAAAGAAGATGTCCCTTCACTTGCTTTTTTGTCTTTTAGAATCTACCACTTAACTAGTAAAATTGCTTGCTTTTGGGTTTTTTTGCACAAATTCAAAGTCATGAATTGGACATTTATAAGGCTGATTTACTATCTGCATTTTTATTTGTTAAAAAGCATTTTTTCCCCCCAAGAAACTCCATCTTTAGGGCAACTGTGCTTGTTCTTGGGCAGTTGGAGAAAATAGGAAACTTTTATGACTTTCACTACATCAGCTGACCTTGCTGATGTGACACAACCTGGAGGCAGATGGGGGGGAATGTGCAGCATTAACACCGATTCAGCATGTATGCTCTCGGCAAGTGGTATCCAAGCAACCACAGATGTAAACACAGCAAGTATGGACTGGAACACTTGAAAATGAGGAAAAGAAAAACATTAAAGTGGAAGTTCCACTATTTCCCATGTGGGCTGTATGTATCTGACCTTGTAAACATGCAAGAAACGCTGCAGAGAAAGAACATTATGTCCCAAGATTCCTCATTATGATACTTGGCAGGAGCGAAAGAATGTGTGGAATTCAACAGAGACAGAGAGGAGACGGCTTGTGCTTACACAAGTGACGTTCATCTGATGTAAGACGCTATCTCAGAGAGCTTCTAGAGAGCGTAACCACAGCGCAGGCTGGGTGTGTATCAGTGTGTGTCTGTTTGGCTTGTGTGGTATAGTCTTTGTATCTCACAGAGGTGCGACTGCCGTGCAGTTCCACAGATACCGTTGCTATGTTTACACCAAGCCTCACCTTTGGTAATGCAAACAAAAAAGTGATCCTGGGATTTTTAGCACAAATGTCAGGGGTAGCCCAGACAGGTAGCTCTGTCATGCACACAGGCCACCTTATTGTGAAACAAGGAATTTCCTTCTGAAGAACAGTGTGACTGAAGAAATAGAAAATTCACATCAGGGACATGTTTGAAATTCCAACTAAAAGAAATCCTTGAGGCATTTTAGGTTTTGCTTTTTTTCCAGCATCTATTTAGTTGTGTAAAGCATGACTACGTGGGTAACTCCAGAAAAGCGCAGTTGGGTTCAGAAGAAGGAAAGTGGAGAATACCCCCGCCTCCAATCTGTCCCCTGTTTTCTTTAATGTAAAGATCACCTTGTTACAGTGGAGCTACTGTAAGAGTGATTCTAAAACACACCTCTCTCCGTTTAATGCTTGAATTTATTGTCTTTCTATAACTAATACTCTTTTTTTAGAAAGATAGCATAGATTTAAGCAGTTTGTCCTCTAGAGAGACTAATAGATTTTGAGTGTAGGGGCAGCGTCCCTCGCTGTTAACGCCAATATGGACCAATTCATGGTCAACCCTGGTGTTAAAAGCATAATGTTAAACAGAAAAATTCAGAAAAATCTACCCCTTGATTGGAGTACATTTGTTCAGTGGGGAAAACACCCAGATAACGCCCCTTGACAACATTCCATTTGGCACATAAATCAAATCAATACTCAGGGAAATTGCAGAAGTTATTTTCTAGTTCATATTTTTATAAAACTGATGAGTTTCCATGATCATTCTATTAATAATCTATCACCCTCTCTTGTGTATATATACATATGTATATGATAAGATAGAGGGGACCTTTTTATGACAGAAGTTTGAGCTGAACCAAGACTTCTGTTTGCTTTACTACAAAGCACACAGCGGTGGAAGACAGGAGAAATGTAAACACATGGAGTTTTCTTAAGTCTTCTGGGACTTTAACTGGAACCATACGCTTTGGCTTTGAGACCCAGATTAAACATTTTTTACCAACAATTTTTTTTCAGGTGGTTTTTAGCAAATTGTTTGAAAAAAAGCACCTTAAATCCACTGGAGTACGGTGGAGTCTCTATGATGCTGTGGGTCTTTTTTCCTTTTCCAGATACCCAGGGAATTTTTGAATCTTAGGCATCCTCAACTTTTTTTTAAATTTGAAAATATTAAAAAAGTATACAAATGTTTAATTTCACATGTTTTCTTTGTTCTTTGTCTCCTTTTTTCATCACATTCAGAAACCAAACTATGCAACCATGGTAAACTGACTGCAAGAGGCGCTACTTCTGCTGTACACATAACAATTTTCACACACACAAAAAAAGAATACATATAGAAAACATACGCTTGCACTAAAAGAAAGTTAATCCTCATGAACTCAATACCAAAAACACGTTTGCCCATTTCGTTTCATCCAAAAAAATACCTGACTTTTTTTTTTACACTGCTCCAATGATGGATGATGAGCATAAATTGGGAGAAGTTGTATATCGAAAAGGGAAAAAGATAATTTTTAGGAGTTTTTTTCTATTATCCCAAATATAAAGAGAGAATAAAACCAAATTCTAATTTCTACTCAACTGTTTCAACAACTTTAATTTTCCATCCATTATCTTTTTATCATAAGTAATACATGTTTGGAAAAATCCATCAATCAAAAGCTACACATGCCATGCATGCAACATGAATATTACATATTGATTTCAGTAAAAAAATCGAATAAAAAGAAAAATCCACTGTATGATAAAGCATGGTGGGAAATTATGCGGCTGTGGGTTATTCCTACTTTGTCTGTGTGAATTTTAAAACGTTCTGCATTTTATTTGAATGCTTTTAAATTTGGCCAATTAGGAAAAATTATGCTGCGCTGCACTTTGGTCAGCCACTTGAAACACATAATTTCCCCAGAGCACGAAGGGAATTCTTCAATAGTCAGTCAGGGGCTGTCTTTGCCTCTCATTCATGCCCATTGTGTCTCATTCACTGACATATGGCCCCTGTGCAACACGTAGGACAGGTAAAAAATAGGTGTCTAATAGGAAACTACAGGTTTTCATTCTGAGTCTCTATTGGAGAGTGGGGGGGATTTTTCGCTCAAAAGCACAGCTCCGATGTGATTTCCCTTCTGCTGTTTCTAAGTCAGTCGGAAATCCCCACACAGGCTCCTCCCAAAGCGCACAAAAGGCTGCCTCCGCTCCGCAGACGCACACATCTACTCTGACCTTCCTGCGCGCCGCACAGACGCACACCTTTTACAGACATCATGGACATCCACTCTATGCTCGGACAAATGGATTATAATTCTGTTCTCATGGAGCCCAAGCATGGGAAAATGCTGCCCGGACAGGAGGAGCGGCTGGACAGCGGTGTGGATTCGATGCAGGACGACGAGATTTTGAAGGAGTTTGAAGACATGAGCGTGAGCGCTGGGGAGGAGCGCACGGAGGAGTACGAGCGCTGGAGGGAAGCGGTGACCGAGGACGGAGACACGTAAGTGGGATTTGTTCGGATTATTTCATCTGTTATCCCCCCTTCTCTTATTTTTCCTGCAAAACTGCATTTTTTATTTCTTTTTGCAACGTGCATGCATGCTTTTAAAGGAGCTCAGAAATGCAACAATTTCAAAGACGTGCACTAGAAGGTTAAATGTTGCACAGATGTAGAAGTTTTAAAGAACCAAAGCAGAAGTGCATGCAAAGGTGCATTTGAGAGTGTTTGCAGTGCGGCTGTGCGCAGTCTGGGCGGTGCTAAAGTCCGCTCTGCGCATTCAGGAAAGTCCCTGGCCCCCTGCCAGGAACTGATAAAGCATCAGATGTGTCAAGCCACAACTGGTGGAAATAACCCGACAAAACTCCACTGTTGCGAAACGCTCCGCTGCTTAGCCTTTGTTCTCTCTTACATGACTGAAACCACTTCCCCTGTGAGTAGTTTCTTTTTTTAAAAGCTCTATTTTAAAATTTTTTTCCTTCTTTCCCCCTACAGGCTGCTCCACTTGGCTATTATTCATGAAGCTACAGAACAAGCCCTTCACATGATCCAGTTATCCAGAAATCACTCTTATCTCAACAAACAGAACCATCAAAGACAGGTAACAGTCAACATAAACCCCAGTAACACTAAGATCTAAATCCTCACATGTTTGAAGCATCATCTAAATAAATGTTTCCTCTTGTGTAGACTTCCCTCCACCTGGCTGTGATCACTGAGCAGCCCCAGGTAGTGGACAGGCTCCTGAAGGCCGGCGCTGACCCGCTGCTGGCCGACAACAGCGGCAACACAGCGCTCCACATTGCCTGCAAAAGAGGCTCCCTGGCCTGCTTTGGGGTCATTACTCAGAACTGCCAGCGCCACCTCACCTCCATCCTGTCCATCCCCAACTACAGTGGTAAGCATCATCCGCAGCTCATCCCTGCTTTTCACACACCATCATCATAAATAAAATTCAAAACTGAGATCCTCTTTTTTTTTTTTATTGCTTCCTCAGGACACAACTGTCTCCACTTGGCATCCATTAACGGTTACATTTCACTGGTGGAAAGCCTTGTTCGGCTGGGAGCAAACATCAATGCACAGGTATGTCTCTGACATGATGAAGCTTAATGATCTAACCCCACAAAAAAAATAATAAACGCAAAAAGACGCAACCAAACAAAAAAACCTAACTGTTTGCTTTTACGGTTTTCCCTTAGGAACCCTGCAGCGGACGGACGGCGCTCCACCTAGCCGTTGATCTCCAGAACCCAAAGCTGGTTCGCTGCCTCCTCGAGCTTGGCGCTGAGGTCAACTGCCAGAACTACGGAGGCTTCACGCCGTACCACCTCACATACGGGCGCCAGAACGACGAGATCCGCTGCCAGCTGTATGAGCGGACGGCGTTTGAGCTCAGAGAGCTGCCCGACAGCGAGTCGGACGACAGCGACATGGAAGAGATGCTGGAGGACGAGGTAATTATCCCCACCAGAGCGCCGCCAATCCCAACAGTTAAAAAAAAAACATGACCTTCCAGGATTAAAGCTTTGTTTCTAACGAATTCTTTCTTTGCTTCTCTTCAGGTCTACGATGACATAAAGTTTGGGAAGTAGACAAAGCGGTTCACTGCTGGTGTGAACATCAAGTGAATGGGTTTGCTGAAGAACGGCTCCCAAGGGGGTATAGAAGCAGGTCATGAACACCCCCCACCACCATGGTTGGCCAACGGTTCGAGCCCGCAGGTGCTGGCCCCGGGACTGCAAACAGGAATGAAGATGGTGTCCAGTGAAGAATACTGGAAAACCACAGCGGCGACACTTCCACCTGTGCCACAATTGTTTAAAAATATAAATATATATATATATATATTATTGTGTAAATACAAGATTTGTAACATATTGTAAATACAGAGATCCTATTTTTGTACTGAGTGTGAATTTAACACTATTATGACAAAGTCAAAAAATAAAAAGTCTATGAATATGAGTGGTTGTGACTCGTGGTTATCCTCAGCTGAATTACCCTCCACATGAAACATGACTGTTTGATGACCTTTCCAAAACTTTACAACAAGCGTCATTTCTAACAATGAAGCAGAAGTCGCTTAGTAAAGATTAAATGACAGAACAAAACAGAAAAGACCCGCCAGCCATGGTTGGAACAGTATGGGATTTCCTTTGTTGGGCGAGGTCAGCACGTCTGAGTCACCTCGCTGAAAAGTCCCTGGGCGGCACGCTGGAGGAACACGGCGTGCTCTCATACATTCCACGCTGACTGGCAGGCGAGGAACTGGCACTGCCAGATAGCTGCCCCGTGGAGGAAATGTTCTTTTTCAAATGTGGGAAAGAAAGCTGGGTGGGTTAACTGCTGTATCATAGCAACAGGGAAACTTTGCTCCAGTCTGGGAAGTACAAAGCTTCCTCTTTGAGATAAGCTGGAATTTCTTTAAGAGATGATTCAGTTCGCTGATGTTAGTTGCTTCCTTGTAGGATAATGTTTCATAACTCCTGTGTAAAAATCCCAAATATAATGGAAATAAACCCACCAACTACATGGGAAGAGAAACTGATGTCATGAGGATGACGCGCGTTAACATCATTTCTGATCACTGTGGATGACAGAATAGCTAAAGGAGAAGCTGAGCTTGACGCGTTCATTCACAAGAACCCTGAATCTCGCAGTAAAGAGAAGCCCATGTGTCAGGGCTTTAACTGCGTAGATTTCCTGTAAATAAGCTACTTCTAATAATGGGGGTATAAAGGAATATAAATAGGTCAAATCAGAGGCTGTGTAGTAAAATAACCTTATTGCAACACCCCAATGTAATCTGACCCTAGAGCCACAACAGGAAGCCCACACAGAGGGCTCATGTTTCCATTTACACTTTCAGAAATGTCAAAAAATAAATATAAGCTATACCTTTGCATGATAAAAATTTAAATAGAGAACAATAAACAGGACAGAGGTTGTTTTTACTCCAAAAACTTGTTTAATTGTTGAATGAAATTGTTGGGGAGGAGGGAAAGAGGGATAAATGTACAGCAAACAAAGATAAACACCAGCCTCCTTCTGGGAACTGCGCTTCCCATCATGCTCTAGGTCAGTCAAACAGGTGGCATCTCTCTGCTCGCTCAGTCCCGCTCTGCCAAGGACATGAGGTGGGTGTCTACTTCAGACTCTGTAAGCATCCTGAAGGAGATATGAAAAGAATGGGAGAGCAGATGATATTTCTGAGAAGTGAACATTGTCTACAGACTTTCCATACTTCGGACAGTACAGGGAAAAGTCTTCAAAATTAAAAGTCTTCCTTGGTTTTGTATTCAGCCTTCCTGAGTCAAACATCTATGGTTGCAGTTACACTTAATTTAAAGTAGTCCTTCTATCTTTATAATAAAATGTATGGGGAAGAAATTGCATGAAATTTTATTGTGTGTACCACCCTAAAGTCAGAACAGATGCACCTCTGCAAGTGCAGTCATTCATTTTCCCTCAAATAACTACAGAAGGTGCTGGATTATTGATTTGTAAAATAAAATCAAAACAGAAAAAGGCCCAAAGAGCTGCTAAGATGTTTCTGGCTTCTATAATCAGAAAAGGCCGTTGCTGTTCCTGCGTTACAGGATAAGAGAGGTAAAGGAAACAAACATTTCTCCAGATAAAACGCTGAAGCCTTTTCGTCCATTCATGTGCTATGAGGTTAGTTCACCTCAGTCTGAAGGACATGATGGGAACAAATGTTTAGAAGGAAGCAGATGAGAAAAGGTTAGGCTTAAACCACCTTTGTTAACTGGAATAAATGTATTTCTGATTAAGCTGAATTTGATCAGTCGCCTTTTTACTCCTAACCCTTATTTCCTTGTAAATACCGTAAATTCCGGACTATAAGCCGCTACTTTTTTCCCACTGTTTGAACACTGCGGCCTATAATACAGTGCGGCTAATAATTTTTTTTTTTTCATGGCGCGAAAAACAGACCAATAAAATTGATGGATATTCAGAGAGGTCAAATTAAATTGTGCGATACATAATTCTCACTTTCACTTTTATTTGCAGTCTTGTAAATCAGTCATTCATACTGACCCTCAACATGGATACTCGAAGAAAAGCATACAATGCCACTTTTAAATTAAAGCCATAAATCTGGCAATTGAAAACGGAAATCGAGCTGCTGCACGTCATTTTGGGATAAATGAGTCGATGGTGAGACGGTGGAGACAACAGCGTGAGGAACTGACTCGGTGCAAAAAGACCACGAAAGCTTTCAGAGGTAATCACAGCAGGTGGCCGGAGCTTGAAAACTGTCTTGAAGACTGGGTGAACACACAGCGAGCGGGATGCCGCGGTGTATCCACCGTGCAGATCAGGCTGAAGGCTAAAGAAATAGCCACCGACATGAAAATTCAAGATTTCAGAGGTGGGCCATCATGGTGTTTCAGATTTATGAAACGAAAAGGCCTGGTGGTCCGGGCGCGCACGACGTTGTGTCAGCAGCTCCTTCCCGACTATGAGGAAAAACTCGCTCTCTTCCGTACTTTCACCCAAACAAAGATAGCGGAGCATTCCATCGGGCCAAATGAAATTATAAACATGGATGAAGTACCTTTGACTTATGACATGCCTCTTATGCGGACTGTTAATAAAAAAGGTGACTTGTCCATGACGCACTTCACCTGTGTTCTGAGCTGCACAGCATCCGGACTAAAGCTTCCACCCATGGTGATTTTTAAGCGGCTGACAATGCCAAAGGAAAAAATCCCAAAAGAAATTGTGGTGAAAGTTAATAAGAAAGGCTGGATGGAAGAAAGCATAACGAAGGAATGGCTTACGGAGTGCTATGGAAAGCGTCCGGGGGGATTTTTCATTAAAAAAAAGCACTGCTCGTGATGGACAGCATGAGGGCCCATATTACAGATTCTGTAAAAGCTGCCATCAAGAGGACAAACTCAATTGCAGCTGTGATTCCTGGGGGCACCACCAAGTATTTGCAACCACTGGACATCAGTGTGAACCGTGCATTTAAAGTGGCACTGCGCAGTGAGTGGGAGACGTGGATGACCAGTGGCGAGAAATCCTTCACCAAAACTGGCCGCATGCGAAGGGCATCTTTCACCGATGTCTGCCAGTGGGTTCTCAATGCGTGGAGCCGTGTAAAAACATCCAGCATCACCGGCGGGTTTCGGAAGGCTGGGCTGCTGCGAGATGAAGAGGATCGCGAGTGCTCAAGTGAGAGCGACAAGGATGAGACTGAAGTCAGCGACAGCATCCTGAAGCTGTTCCATTCAGACACCAAGGAAGAGGACTCTGAGGGTTTTAGTGCGCAGGAGGAAGAAGAAAATGATTAAGGACTTTTCCTGGTCGGCTGCAATGTTCTGTTCAATGCGTTGTTCAATTAAAAGTCCCGGCACATGCAGCGTTATTTGCGTGTTACTGACAGATGTGTTTTAAAATGTGTTACAGGTAGTGTGAAAAAAAAAAACGTTCATAATATGTACCGTATTTGTTTTTTTATCATACGGATTAAATCAAACGTTAAAAAATGCTCAGGTGTAATATCTTTATTTGTAAATATCTCATACAATGTGGGAAACCTGCGGCTTAAAATCGGGTGCGGCTTTTAAAAGTCCAAAATTGATTTTCTTTCTAAAATTAGAGCGTGCGGCTTGTAATCAGGTGCGCTTTATAGTCCGGAATTTACGGTATGCTACAAGTCTAAAGTGTTTTCCAACATTGAACGTTTCTGATGCAGGACTGCCCCGTTTTAGCTCCTTCAACAACATCCCCACAGGATGATGCTGCTAATACCATAGTTCACAGTTCAGAGCAACATGCAAATCTAGTTTTGCAAAAATAAAAAAGTTTTCTTGATCTAATCTGACAATTAGAGTCCATTAGATTTATGCCCATAGTGGAGCCCCCCAACCTGTTCCTCAGGGACCTGTCTTGCATGTTCTAAGCTGGGTATACACTGTACGATTCTTTGCCCTTTTCAGGTCAATTTTCCAGTCATGCAAGAATTTTTGGATCAGGAATTGTGAGGTGGGAGAAAATCAAACATGTTTGAAATTTGATCGACCATTCTAAGGTGTTCATGAACAAATCTTCTGTTGAAGCAGAGTTACGAGCGTCTACAAGCAGATTTGCCAGAACTCCAAGCACTGCGCATGTCCAAACAAAAGAGTGGACAAGTCTCTCGGTGCTGAGCCCGACGAGTGGTTTCTGGACGCACGGTGTGAGCATGCAGATCACATCAGAGCGTCAGGCCGTACAGTGTAAGAACATACATCGTGAGCTGTGAAGTTTTAAACCCTGCAGTTTCGTTGTACAGTTTGAGCTGTAGCTGAGAACAACGATTACAAATATACAGTGTATGCCCACCTGCTGAGGAGGTCATGCAATTATTTCTAACAGCCTGCACTGGAAGAGACACATCTGGACTTTAACAATCTAATCTTTAACAATCATCTGCTGCAGATGTTCTACCTGAACTTGGGGTCCTGTGTTGTCACAACGCCCACCTCCAGCTCAGAGGGCTTGAAGTCAATGGAAAGGACAGTTGAAAGACAAGAAATGGCCGTCTGCAATGTAGGGAAAAATAAAGGTAGTTAAAGGTCAGGGGTCATCATTTTGCATGCAACAATGAGCAGTTATTACATCTTTAGTGCTTATGTGCTTCTTAAATTGGAATATGAGGGTTATATAATATTTTACAAGCAGGCAGGAAACCACCAAAAGTTATGCAGGTTGCTTTCACATTCGGGTTCTTTTCTTATCAAGCTCTGCTACATCAGCAAAACACGGCTTTACCTCAATCGTTTGCTCGAAGGTCCAGTCCAGTTTCTTTTTTACTTTCTTCTCCAGGAAGCTGGTTGCTTCTGTCTGCTTCACTCCGGCAGCGGTGGCCTTAAAACCGCAGTAATAACCAGCCGGGTCGCATTTATACACCTGGGGACCGTACTCCTCGTCTATGCCGATCACAATCATACCTGCAGATAAACGGGGAACCGTAGTCATTTCTCCGTGTAGCTTTGAACCTAAAATCTATTTAAGTGCAATGAGTGAGAAATGGACTCACAGCAGCCTAGCGGTCGCATCTCAGCGTTCTGCGTGTAGACTTGTGAGATGTCAGCGATTCTCTTGCACAACATGTCCACTGGGATCTCATAACCGTACTTGTACTGCCAGTTGGCTGCCTCGTAGCGAGCTCGCTGGACCTGAGACCTGCTGTCAGCTGTGGATCGCGTACGAGGTGGACAGGATAAAAAAAAAAACATGAATTCTCAGATTTAAAAAAGGCAAAGAAAAATGCATTTAGTTTTAAATAAATACAGGTTTTATATAGAAACAGTGAGCGCTAAGAGGTGAAAATATGATAGTTTTGCTCATTCTTTTCTTAAAATAAAATGTCTATAAATCAAAATACATTAACAGGACAATTTACATGTTTTAAAGAGAGAAAACAGCTTTGCCCAGCTGTGTTGCCCCTCCCCCCAATTTGCTGCTATATACAGTGCTGCTTGAAAGTTTGTGAACTAGTTGAGTAGTTTAGATTTTTCTTTATTTTTACCATGATTTTCTTATTTTTTCATCACCAGTTTTTGTATATGAAATGTCAGGTTTATGTTCATCAATTCCATTAATTTGTTTTGAGGAAAATGTGGGAGTTGAAAGCAAACTAAATGAAAAACGGAATCAGAGCATCTGCAAAAGTAAATGAACCACAGCTGCACTGGTAAAGACAATCAGGTAAAAGACTCAGGTGAAGCACATGTTAGTGCTTGAGTAATCAATTAAGCAGACCAATCAAATGAGACGTCCTTGGGAAAAGTTTGGAGGTGCACTGGTTAAAAGGGAGACGAAACCAAACAAACCACTGTTGTGTCAAGGCATAAAGACCAGATCAACAATGCCGAGAGGAAGGGAGACATCTGAGGACGTCAGGAAGAAGGTGGTGACAGCCCATCAGACTGGGGAAAGCTATAAGACCATCTCCAAAAGATTCCAGCTTCATCCATCCACTGTAAGACAAATCATTTACAAATGGAGGGCACTAGGCATCACTACAACTCTGCCCAGATGTGGACGGCCGTCAAAACTTTCACAAAGAAGCACCAGAAAAATAATGATGCAGGTAAAGGCCAACCCACGCATCACCTCCAGAGAATTGCAGACCTCTCTGTCAGCGTCTGGGATAAATGTACATGCGTCTACAATCAGGCGAAATATCAATAGACATGGCATTCATGGGAGAGTTGCTAGAAGGAAGCCTCTGCTCTCAAGAAAGAACAAAGCTACACGTTTAAAGTTTGCCAGAGAACACTTGGACAAACCAGAGGCTTTCTGGAAGTCCATTCTCTGGACGGATGAGTCCAAAATTGAATTATTTGGCCACAATCACAGGCGCCATGTTTGGAGAAAAGTAAACACTGAATTTAAAGAGAAGAACCTCCTCCCAACAGTGAAGCACGGTGGTGGAAATGTGAAAGTCTGGGCCTGCTTTTCTGCCTCTGGACCTGGATGACTCCATATTATCCAGGGAACCGTCAATTCCCAGGGCTATCAACAAATTCTTGATCAGAATCTCTTGCCATCAGTCAGGGAGTTGAAGCTGGGACGGAAATGGATTATGCAACAAGACAATGACCCAAAGCATTCCAGCAAAAGTACCAAAGAATGGCTTAAGAGAAAGAAGATTTGCACTCTGGATTGGCCCAGTCAAAGTCCAGACCTCAATCCCATAGAAATGCTGTGGCAAGATCTGAAACGGGCAGTACATGCCAGATGTCCCTCCAACATCTCTCAACTGGCAGAGTTCTGCAAGGAGGAGTGGACAAAAATCCCAAAAAGCAGATGTGAGACACTTGTTTGTGGTTACAGAAGACGTTTAGTTGAAGTAATGGCTGCAAAAGGAGGTGCCACAAGGTACTAACTGAAAGAGTTCACATACTTTTGCACTTGGCATATTTTCTGTCTTTGACAGATAAAATACTTTTGTTGAATAAATAATAAAAAGATGCATCTTTTTTGTCTTTGTGTTCCTTATCTGGAAGGTCCGCATTACAATTTGAGCTTTGGATGTTCATTTTACATGATTATTATAATTTTTCTTTAGAAAACAATGGCCATGTTTGGATGGTTCACAAACTTTCAAGCAGCACTGTATGGTGATGTCAGTGTGATTACTTAAACTGCCAGTCCCCTAAACCTCGTTATTTTCATAAGAAGTTTGGACATCCTTTACAAAGCTCTTAAAATATGAACTATATGCATTTGGAATGGAAGCAAATGTCGAGAAATGTTTCTGTTGTCTCCGTTATCGTGACAGCAGCGATTTTGTGAACTTCTACAAACTAGTTAAGAGCATCTATATACTTTGTCTGGAACCCGATCATGCCTGCCTACAAAGATGGCGTAAAAAGAAAACAGTTCTAGCTTGGTGTGGAACGGTTCACAAAATCCACGGTTCGGTTCGTGGTTTCGTGGTCACGGTTTTCGGTTCGGTATATGTTGATTGTTAGCCTGACATGTTGGTCGTGTTGCTGTTAGCATAGAACAAAACGTGTTGCACAATGCTTGCACACTGTTGCACTTTTATCCACAACTTTCTTTCCGCCGCCATTGTAGGTCACTCTAAATGCAAAGCGCTCCCATACAGCAGACCTATAAAGTGCTGCTGGCGCGTCTTCCAACTCCTGTTCTTTCCCACTCGCCATTCCGACACAATTCTCCACAACAACTGTTTTTTTTTCCCTGCTACACCCGGCTACGCTGTTCACTTCTTCTTCTTGTTTACTACTGGTGGTTGGCTTTGGTCGCAGTACCGCCACCTTCTGCTCTGGAGTGTAAACGCCTCACATATGAGAAAAAGGAGCAGCGCATGAACCGAACGCAACACACGCGAACCGAACAGAGACAGTCGAACCCAACGTTCGGACTGTTTTCATAAACCGTTCCATTCCTAGTTCTAGCAGAACAAATTTCTTACATCTCTAATTTTTTAATACATTAAACACAAATAAAAACAATACAAGCATTAAATCAGTTTTACCAAAGAAAATAGTACTATTTTATTCTTCTTCTTCCATTTAGAACATTGTGTCACTTTCCTTCTCTGTGGGGGCTGGTTGTGAAGCAAACACAGAATGAAGCATTTTAACCAATTACTTGCAAAGCACACTCCTATTTTAGTTTAACAAATCTAAATACGTTAATTACCTAATAAAATTATTTATCCAACACAGGAAATGTTTGAGATCATTTTATCATTTTAATTTAATACAACAAGCATGGGTGATTTATAACTATTACACTGGAAGTCATTTTTTCCCCTTACAGGTGTGCAGATAAATAGTTTTAGGATGAGCATACACTGTATGATATTTTTAATCACTGTTCTCAGCTACGGCTCAAACTGTACGATGAAACCTCAGGGTTTAAAAGTTCACAGCTCATGATACGCGTTTTTCAACGAATCCGATGCTCTGATGCAATCCCACTGCTCGCGCTGTGCGTTCAAAAACCACACATCAGGTTCAGCACTGTATTTTCTTTCCACAATTTCCTTTTTTGTGCAAAATTCCCAATCAAGATGAGTCAAATTTTCTTAACATAAGTGCATTTGTTCTTGTATTGAAGAGGAAAGCGAGACATGTTGCCAATGGAACGAGATAATTTACATTTAAAATAAGAAAAAAATCTATTGAATTGTCTTATTTCAAATGCATATTATCTAATTATCTTATTTTAAGTGTAAAAATGCTCATTCCATTGGCATATCATCTTATTTATCTACTCAAAGTAAGGGTAAATGCACTTAATTTAATTTAAGTTTCAAAAGCCGGATAAGCTCACAATTTCCTCACGAGGGCCGACTCAACTTCAATAATACTTGTTTTCATCCAAACCGATTGGAAGGTGGTGGTGAAAGGCTAATGGGCCCTCGTTACCTCCTGTATTCTATAGGGGTGTAAATCACATCCATCATGGCGATTCGATTCAGTATCGATTTCCTGACCCAACGATTCGATTATTTTCGATACTCAAGAATACACCACGATTCTATTAATCGATTACATTTTTTTAAAATTATTATTATTTTTTTTTACACCTTACAGACTAAACAAAGTTTCAAGTTTGAAATAAATCAATGAAAGCTGAAATATCATTATGCATTTTCTTTAGAAACAACAGCAAATAACAGAAGTAGAAAAGTGGCATCAAAAAATACTGCAAAAATACTGCACAATATCAGTGTAATGAGTTCAATGCAATACCTCGGCTCCAGAGAAACTGTCCAACATATTTTTTTAGAATGTAATAAATATTCTCAGGACAGAGAAATGTTGCTTAGAGAGTTAGACAGGAATAAAAATAAACTAGATATAAGGGAATTGTTTCAAAGGTAATCTGGGGATGTAGTTTTTGGGAGTATTTTTTATTTTCTAAGAAGAACGGGTATTTTAGGGAGAATATAATAGTTTGTCTGGTCCATACTCCATTCTGGAAGGTGGCGGTAATGCACCTATAAGTTGTTTGCCAACCGCCATTAAAAAAAAGAAGACGAAGAAGGCTCCAGAGTATCGACGTCACCGCCCCCTTGAGAGACACTCCGCTGCTCCTCTCCCAGATTGTAGCCGACCGCAAACAGTGCAACAGACAGGAGGCCGGCGTGTTTTGTTTTTATGACCGAAATTGCGGAAAACAACTCGTGAAGTTTGACCCGCTAGAAGAGCGAGGTGCGCGAGACCGCTGGGACCCTTTTTCCAGCTGAATGTCCGCTCATTTTGGCCCTCATGTCCCTCCGTCGTCGGACTAAACTCGCCCCCACTTCCTCACCGCCTTGGCCGTATCTAGACCCACAGTGTGAAGCTCAGACCACGCTTCAATACTGAGCATAATTTTAAAATGTCTGTCTGAAGCTTACTGCAACACACTGCTGTAAGAGTATAACCAGGAAGCGCGGTAGGAGGGCAAAATAGGTTTAGCGGCACCGCAGCACGGGAGGAGAATTACGCCCAGGAGCAAATGGATTAAAATAGACCGGAGGAAAAAAAAAACATGAATCGATTATCTTGCGGACGTGTCGATGCATCGGATCGTCGGCTTTTGGATCGATGCATCGATACAAAACGATTATTATTTACACCCCTAGTATTCTACAAGACGCCAAGAAGCTTGGCCAGATCCCAAAAAATTCTTGAACAACTAAAAAGAAATATCGTACAGTGTATGAAAACCTTTCGATGTGGGGTCAGTTACTTGAATTAACATATATAAGAAACTAAAATCTTCTTAATATAACATCAATTAGGTCTTAGATAACTGTAAATTGCACCAGAGAAAGTATAAAAGTAACCCGAGTTTTCTCTGGGTTTGCGCAGAAAGGAGTATAAGTGGTATCCCTACCCTACCTTTTTGCTGCTCAGTGTTAACTGTCATCATCCCACTTGGGAATTCCTCCACTGACTGAAAGATTTGCCCTTTTGAAAATATTTCTGGTTGCAAATAAAACCTTGGGTCTGACAAGCAGCTGACTAGGCCGCCTGCCTGACCAAACAGCCTGACTAATCAAGCAAATAACATCCCATTTTTAAACTTGTGTCACTATATAAGCTACAGGGAAATTCAGCTGGTGTTTAGTTTGATGTGAAAGCAAAAAGTACGACAAATAGATTTGATTGGTAACAGACAGGAGCCTCAATAATCAATAGATATTTTTTCATTTGGAATAAAGAATACATATTTCTTCACAGTCTTAATCAAAACATGTTTTTAAAAAGTACATCTTCATATGAATATCATAAAGCGTCATACCATTACATGCCCATCTTACTTTTTGCAGACACCTTTGCCTCCAAGTATTAGGGCAATAAGATAAACTGTGAAATATGTCTTGGAGATCCAGGCGTATATAGAGAGGGACAAAGGTTTAAAAAGACTATTTACCTTAGCAACCGCTTTAAATAACTCTAAATGTGGTTTTGGCTTTGAAAAGTGTTACCTCACCCCCACCAGAACAGTGTTATATTAAAACCTCACTAAACACTCCCACAATCAGCTGTAATAATTCCCTAATGGTCATCAAACTCCTCACCTGTCATCCCAGACATTACACATCCAATGTTGTCTGTTATTCTGAAGAGGTGGGTCACTGTGGAAGCATCCAAAAGCTTATCCTGAAAAAAGGGGGGGGGGAGGTAAACAGTTATTGCTACCATTTTATCTGTAAATGCATCCCTCTTGCACCTCAAATACCCAAACTCACCGGTACTTTTTTCTGTGTTACGACGACTGCACAGTCCTTCCCTCGGACCGCTACTGATGTGAGACCACCTTGGTTTATAGCTTTAAAAGCATATTCTGAAGAAGATGAAAGGTAAACAAAAGTAGACACGTTTATTAGGGAAAAAGCAAACTCCATGTCCAGGATTCAAGGAATTCAATAGTGTCTAACAGCTAGAAAATGTATCATATATAACCCAATTGATTTCTGAAGGAAAAATTGAGATCTTACATTTTTACATGAACACTAACTTTTACTGGAAGAAATTTCTAATTAAACTTTAATAATGCATAATAAACGTTCAACATTTCAGGAGATTAAAGTAAATACTGAAAGATTAGTGTAAAATTATCTCTATCAATACTAAAAAGGGATATTAAATTGACTAACAAGCTGTATCTATAATGAATCAGCTACCTTCACTGTAGTGCTAACTAAGCTAACTAGCCCAGCAGCTGCTCTTCTGGTAACATTTGATATTTTGTTACACAATAGCGTCAGAAAGGGAGACAGAAAAATAGAAACACCGCTATTAAAAGAGTCCGGTTTACATTTATAAGTGACACTACTTTCACATTAGCGGGTGTAATTGTAGAGCCAGGAGCCGGCCTCAGCCAACCATGACAGAGCATTTAGCTAGCTAGCAAACAGCCGAGCCAGCGAGGCGCTTCTTTCTAAACGGCTCCAAATACTGACCGACTTGATAGAGTCTCCCCTCGGGAGAAAATATGGTGATGTGTCGATCGAACCCTGCACTGGAGCCTCGGGACATTCTGCGAGCTTAATTAGTTGATTTTTCTGCCGAGAAGTTCGTCCCCAATGAATCTGCTAGCAGACTTCACTTCATGAACAATATTCCCACCCGGAAACTGATCTGAAAGGTCACAAACTTCTTCCGGTGCGAGAGGCCTGTCTCGTTACCATGGTGATTCAATATGTCGGAGATATTTAGTGTTTCTTGCAAAGAAAACTACATGATGGCTCACCATGTCTATATCTTTATAACTGAAATAAAGTATTATACTACAGTTGGTCATTATTGGCGTATACCTTATAAATACTCTATATCTGCTTAGAGATCGACTGGAAATGCCCTGAACCGGTCCCCAGAAACATAGGAAGGGCAACTCTACACACATCCTCAATTTCACAAAATCTAAATATTACATAAACCAATAAAAGGGTGTTTTTAATGAAGAAATGCATATGTTATTGCCTATTCTATCAGAGAAATGACAGCTGTACAACTACCACATGAGTGGGTAAGGCCCTAAAGCTAATTGATCGAATAAACAAGGTGTGAAAATGATCGAAATAACAATTTTTGGGCGGGTTTAATGGAAGCTCAATACAGTTTGGAAGAGCTTGAGAAAGCATGGACTGCAGAAAGAGTCAGAACAAAAAAGAAAACAAACAAAAAAAACACCACCTCACAAAAAATGACTGCAACTGGAACATAATGTATATCAAGTCAGTCCTGAACTAAGATAATTACCAAACTTTTGCTTCATCATCCAAGATCCTCTTTTGAGTTGAATTAAATTTCAATATCATTTTTCAAATCATGTTTTCATAGTTTGCACGAAGAACAAAGACATGTATTTGAAGGTTGCTGATGGTCCATTGTTCAATGATATCTCTGTCTTCTTCCAGGAGATTTTAGAACTGGATTTAGATTCATGCTTTCTTCTATGGACAAGCTGATTTCATTTTCCAGCATCATGGTACCTGCTCAGGCTGCAAAAATAAGTTTACCTGCTTTAACGATCACTGTGTCCTTTGCTAATTCTACATTTACAGAAGGGTGCAATGCCAGCAGGGAACTAGGTAATTTTGCAATTTTAGTTCCCAATTTTATCAATTTCTACTAATCGGTTCTCACACCATTTTTAATTAGTTTGCTCTTTACTGCAGTTAAGTGTTGTTGATGAAATATGAAGATGTATTATCATGAGAATCCTAAATGTCATGCATGATACATTGTTATTATTACTCTTTGGCTCAGTGTGATCACTGATTATGATTATTCATTAGAACAAGAACGTAGAAAAATGCTGTTATGCTTTTGCTGGTAAAGTAGGATTAAATTGTCCCCAGGATTGGAAGAAAAGTTAGGCCAGACAGCAATGGCGTAACGACACAACTCTACTTTGCTTTTACTTTTCTGGAATCCGCTTAAGTACACATTGTACGTAACGGTTATTATTTTAATATATGCTCTGGATTACCCAGAATTCCAAGCTGTATTGTAAAAAACAAAATACTCAAATACACCGTTCTTTTAAGATCTTTATTGCGGGTTGAAACATACTATATGAGTGTATTTTTTACCAGCCGTCTAATGAACTATACACAGTTATTAACATAGTAATTAAAAGTACCATGTCTGCTTTGCTATTGGTGTCGTGTTTAAATGGCTCACCATCATGTTGAAATCTGCCATGTGTTGCGGTATAAATAAGGTTCAGTCAGTAAACTGGCGGGTTTAAGAATAATTTTTCACACCACTACATCTGCAAAGAGACGCCCTGGTTCACAATTGCATAGGGGGCCAACCAGGTGTCAGTGACGGGGCCCCTGAGAGGTCAGGGGGGGGGCCATAAGCAACTGCAGTCTCTTCTTACTGATAGTTATGCCATTGCCAGATAGTATAAAATGTGGACAGAAACCTCTTTTAAAGCTCATACCTTCCCAAGGTAAATAAACCAGAACTTCAAATGTACATCATTAAAAATTTGTGACAGAAAACTCAGCTGTGGCATTTTTATCCTTTTAAGAATACAGGTGCAGGACAGGTCAATGGATAAGCCAGAACAGGACTTCTGAAGGATTATAATGTTTGCAGATGACATTTTAATCTATTGTTGAGGTGGTACAGTGAGAGTTAAGGAGGACAATAAGAACTTCAAGTGAGAATAAATAAGCAATATACAGCTATGGATATTTTTACAGTCATGGATATTTGAAAATAGAAGCAACATCAGAGATATGCAAAATGACAGCAGCATGTTATTCAACTGGTTAAGACAAAAACGGAAAAATCAGCATAAATATAACAACTTATTTAGGTTGTTGGTAACAGTGGTGGATATAAAGTCTTACAGCTGCTGGGAGGAAGGATCTGTGATAACTCTCCCTGTTGCATTTAATGTGCAGCAGTCTGTCACTGAAGGAGCTCTGCTATAGCTTCTGTAACCTTCAGTACAAATCAGGAATGAAGATGAGCGTGCAGATACCATGGAGTAAATGTAGATTAATGTCACAGGGAGAAGGATAGATGCAAGACTGGTGGGGGAAGTTCTTGAAAAATGTCACTCAGGAATCCAATGGCTGTGAATAGGTTTGATTATCCATCAGTCTCACATCTGCAGACGGTCATGGTGTTTGACAACCCAGTCCCTCATTTGAACAACAGTTGATGTCTTTCCAATGTCAGTAGTCTATGCTCATTGCTGCAGAGGAAACAAAAGTTCCTGAATGTGAGCACCACCACTGAGACTTTTTACCATTTCTTGACAGCGTGGCTTAGCCAAAAGAGGCAGTGAAAGATATAGGTCTATAAAAAGCCCCAGTGTTCTTCCAATAAGCACTTAGAGGCCAACCAGTGGAAAAATTCTTACAGATCACACTTTCTGACATTTGATCTAAACTAACTCTGACTACAAAGGAGTCTGACCTTATAATTACTGCATCTGGTTTAATTGAAGCAAATATCCTTTCAAATGTTATATGTTGAGGCTGCTTGCAATTGCAAGATAAAAAAAAAAGTCACTTCTATGTAAATATTGTGTGTGCTAATATGCAACCATGTATTTGCAAGAGTCTGAGTGGAACCCAAATGAGGAAGCAATGTGTTTTATAATTTCCTGTAAGCGCAGAACATTGAGGTATGGTTTCTTGCAGAGCTACAGAACAGCATTAAAAGTAAAACAGTGCATCATAAAAAACAATTGATTAAGCAATAAGAAATTAATTTTTTTCTCGATTAATTCCTAAAAAAAATTCACTAACAGAATTTAACAAAATGGAAAATTATAGCTAATTGTAAACTATAGCCAGCAGGGGTAAATGTTATCAAAAGGTCATGTGCAAGGAGCAGAAATCACTGTTTCATGCCTTGGTAAAATCCCAAATCCCATTTCCTAGTTCCTTTCTTGTAATGTGTGTGCGACGTTGGGGTTTTCCCTCTGCACACAGGTAGATAACACAGCTGCATAGAGGATGTTGGCTTCCTCTTTATAAGTTAGTTACTTATTTAGATGATGACTCATAAGGGGGCTCTGTGAGGTGCAAGGATGTGTGATCAGCAGAAGTGGATTCTGGACTCTGCGATGCACCTGCTGATTATCAGCCCTACATGGTTCTGATTATGACTTCCAGAGAAAAA
Organism: Cyprinodon diabolis; assembly: GCA_030533445.1. Taxonomy (NCBI): domain Eukaryota; kingdom Metazoa; phylum Chordata; class Actinopteri; order Cyprinodontiformes; family Cyprinodontidae; genus Cyprinodon; species Cyprinodon diabolis. The sequence goes on from CM060076.1 coordinate 30,039,135, forward strand.
GCCCCAACCACTGGTTATAGTCTCATGTTCTTGTTTAAACGAATGTGCGTTCTGTGACAAAAAACAAAACAAAAAAAACTGATTTTTTTTGAATGAAATTGCTCAATTATTTCTTAAATCTGAATCAGTATGGAATGGATGCAGTGGATTAGTTTACATGAACGAAAATCATCAGATACTGAAAGTCTGTTATGAAACATTTATTTTAAATTTCATAACTGAGGCAGAAAGCCCCCTGCCCCCCCAAATCACTCCTCTATTCTGATACCTCACCTTCCTCCCCCTTTCCTGTCCTCTTTCCCTCCTCCGCTCTCTGTCTTTCTTTCTTTCCCTCCCTCACTGCTTCTGTTCTTAGTTTGCCTCATTCTTAACAGTTCACACTGTACCCCTCACATTCTGAAACCAGAAAGACCCCCACCCGCGCTCTATTGAGAAAAAGGTGTAGGAACAATTTCTAGAGTGTTTCTGGTGGGGGGGGATCTCCATCATTTATGAAAATAGTACTGTATCACATTACAAAGCTGTCGCAGTGGCTAATCTTCTCCAAACTCAGAAGTTCAGATGTTAGGTAATGAGGGAAAGGTTAAGCTCACTAGGCCCTTAAGTAAGACATGAAACACAGTCATCTTGACTCATTTTTAAAAGTAATTGATATTTTGAAATGTTTACTAAAAAAAAAAAGATGGCTTAGATCTAAACTCTCTGGTTGATTGTATCCAGCTGTTAGTTTAAACCTCTATAAGCCTCTAAAAGATTAGCTTAAAGGTACTTTTTTTAATGCTGGTGCAGCTTCCCTCCCCTACTAAAGGATGCTGTGTTCATTTTCATTTTGAATTTTTTGAAACATGTTGGCTATGTGCCCTAAATAGTTTGTGGTAAACTTCTTCCTTAAACATTTTAAAGCTGATGAGATCAACACTTACAGCATTTCATGCATGTAGGTTAGAATAAGGTAAGATACTTCGGATAACAAAATATATATTGTTTAATGTTTGTTCACTTGACCTTCAAACTATCATTGTGTGTCTTTCTGCTAGATTGCTGTTAAAAACAAACTTGTTCTTTTTTAGAGTGAACTTACTCATGATGGGTAGATTAGCCAGAAATTTTATAGGAGTAGCGACAGTTCATCATTAACTTCAGCTCCACCAGAGTTACCTCTTTGTAAGACTTTCCTTTTATTTTAAATGAGAAGCTGAACCGTCTGTGTTCAAATGTTGGGACTACTGCACTCTTTACTTTCGGAGCATCAGAGTTATAGGAGTTAAAAGAATTGCCGCATGTCAAATGTAAAAAAAAAAAAAAAAAAAAGTAACATTCTGCAAAGCAGATATATCATCAACCTTCCAAATTCAACCTATTTGTTGGTTTTCATGCAAACATCAAGTGTTTCATTTCTAAGAACCTGTGGACTGTCAATAGCTTCTACGAAGAGCTTATCTGCAGGGGACCGAAATGCTGAGCGAAGCCAAGATAATAAATGTAAGGCCACTAAAAGCAGCTATATGCTGGGCATTGGTTTCCTGTTACTACCGGTGTCTTCCTTAGAATTTGCATCTTGTTCCTTGTAAATAATCTAGTGGCTCGTCATGTTAGAAACACTCAAAGCCTGACGTGTGTTGAAATAGAAAAGATCTGTATTTGGCAGTGATTGGGGGGCATTTTACTGATTTGAAATAGCTTAAATAGAAAAAGAAAGAGATTGTTGTCTCCTTTTGGTTCCTGCAGAGCACCTGGGTGTGGACAGGTCTTCTGGCGTAGTGACGCTCAAGGTTAGGACTAAAAAAACCAAGGACTTTACATAGATCTGCATGTACACAGAGCAGATTGGAGAGGTTAGATAAGCCTGTTCTGTGGAACAGAGTTAAAGGTAAAAATGAAAGTTAGATTTGATTGTACACAAAACAAAACTGGATGCCCTAAATAAAAACAGAAGAACAGTTGTTCAGGGAAACGTTTTGCCTGACATAAAATTAGCTACCATCAGGAAGAACCGGGCTTGCAATGATTTGTACAGGAAGCTTCCTCCTTCCAAGCCCTCTGTGAAGTTAAGAGTTGAGCTGACTGCAACCGGCTATGGAATTAACTGCTTTCATTAATTTCTTCACTGGTACAGTTTTATTTGTATTATGACTAATTTGTCCTCTTTGTTACTTTGCTTTTGTAATGTAAAGCTGCAGGAAATTTGGATGTAAACCATAAACACCAAAAAATATCCTGTAAGTGGCCTAAAGCAGAAAACAGGAAACAGCTTTTGCATAGCAATAAAGTAACTTCTTGCCTTTAAACCAAAGTAATGCTTTGTTTAAATTGTTCATTTTCATTTTAATCGTTATACAACACACAAATGTAAATTTATTAATAGAAATGAAAAAATACATTATTTATAATGTCTATTACCAAGATGCGTGATTGCTAAAATATTTAATCTGCATAATTGATGGAGTGGTGGACTAGCGGTTTGAACATAGAGCTTGGAATACTGAGGTTGTGAGTTCAAAACGTACCCCCATGGACTGCCTCTCTGGGTCTCTGAGCAAGACCCTTAACCCCCAATTGCTCTCCGGATGTTGCACAGTTGTGGCCCACTGTTTACCAAGGGGATGGGTTAAATGCAGAGAGTAAATCTTTCCATTGTGAGATCAATAAAGTTCAATTTACTTTTTTAATTGAGCTCTCTTCTTGGTATGTATCTGGTTTTCTGAGTATTTTAGAAGTTTTCCTCACAGTCTAATTAAAGAGACTTGAACGTTTTTACCGAAAACTATCTTTACAATAGCCCTCTTAGTTGACCCTTAATTTATTTTGTCCTTAATATTACTTTAAGACAGAGGTTGCACTCTGTTCTGTTGCTTTGGTCTTTAAGCGTGTCCATGTTAAATGGGTCAGACGTAGCAAACCATAAAGCGTTATATTTAAGATGGATTTTGTGGATACTCAGAAAAAATTGGCATCCAGTTCAACTCAGACAACCATGGCCACTCTGCATGAGGTGAAAAAAGTTAAAGAAAAAAAAATCTTGTCAAGTACGAGCACGAGCCACGAGCAGAAGAATGCTGCAGTTCTGTGTTGTGGACACAGGTGGCAGTATCACAGGAAACCTCCGTAATGCCTCGTAGAATGCCACTCCAAAATCATAACGCCTTATCATGTCCAGAATGAGTTTGGCCAGTATTTTAAATGGTGATCCTGTTTGAAGCTTTAATAGATCTATGGGTGTTGATTTTGGTATAAACTGGAAGAATTTCGGATTGCTGCCTTTTCAATTTTCAATTTTTCCCATGACCACCAACAGCAAACACACCACACAATGATGCTGCCACCACTATGCTTACGGAATGACCTAGTATTTTTAGTTTTGAGTACCTCACAACGAAGAAAGCTTCTTACCTTGTGCCAAAATAGCTCATCTTTGCCTCATCTAACTATAAAATTATTCCCATTATATTTTTTGCTTGTGCATTTAGATGCTCCGGAGTTCCAGTTTAAGGCAGACTTAAGATTAGTGTTCAAATGGGATATACAGTAAATGGTCTAAGATTTTTTTGTTTTCATGAGATTTACCTTGAAAGATTACATTTGAAGCAAAAAATGTTTCTTTGTAATTAAATAAAAAAAAAAATGAAAAGGGATAGTCATGCTAAATATAAGCTAACATTCATTAGTAGGATTGGAACTTTTCTAATAGAGTTGTATTTTTTTAAAGGCATAGAGATTCACAAATGTGTATGTATGAATGTTTTACTTGGGACACTACATTTTCCTTTGCTTGTGAACTCCAAAGATCTTTGTTAAAAGAGTATTTATCTAGCAAAAGGTGAGAGATATTTTTGTATTTTGGGTGTTTTCAAAGTTGAAATTTGCCCTTGTTTAAGTGGGAAATATATATTTATTTATTTTTAGAGCTTTAAACAAGCACATATTTCCTGTTCTTGGTCCCTTAGGTAAAGTAGTGTTGCCCAGATGATTGAAAAAATGCACGAGAAGCCTCATTATGCAATCCCCCTAACCACCCTGGCTTTTTTATTGTAAATTTGACTGCTATCTCTGTTTTTGGTGAATCATTTAAGAACAGGTATGAACATCAGAGCTTGTGTGGTTGTGGAGAGTTGAGTTGTGGGTGTGTATCCGTGGTTTGCACCCACTTAGATACATGTAGCATGTTTTGAAAATATAAAAAACAGTGGTACATAAAATCCCCAAAAGATCTGAAACATGAGAGAAGCTTTACGGTCAGAGGGGAGGGAAAATAATAAAAATGAAATATGGTATGGTATGGCTGGTGCAGATAATAAATATGCAAAGGAAACCAGAGATTAACCCTCGCTTCTGTATACTAAGCAAATGATTGAGAATTAACTTTTTCACATTTTGTCACGTTAAACCCCAAACTTGAATGTTTTAAATAAAATTTGATTGACCAACAATCACTATAAAATACAAGAACTTTTTTTTAATAAAGAAATATAAAAAAAAAACCTAAAGGTGTGAAACTACCACCTTCCCATCAACTCTGACAAGCTTACATGATTCCGTCACTGGTGGCTTTTTTTGAGCGGCGCTTTTTATTCAACTTGTCAGTCTCTAAAGAACAACTAGTTAGTTAACTTTAGGCCAATTTTTGCACTGAAATTTAATTTAAAAAAGAACAAATGACTACATCTACTAAACTTATGTAAAACATAATAATATTTTTCACCCACTCCACAATTCTTTGTGTTTTTCTTTCACAAAATATGCACAAAATAAATAAATGATTATAATCATAAGATACTCTAACAAGATGCATTGTTTGACCAAAGAACAAATCCTTAAAATTAAGAAGAATGAATGCTGGACTGGATCTGAGAGGCAAAAAGTAGTTTTAACTAATACCAAAAAAAAACAAAAAAAAAAATCAACGACTTTAACCGAGCTTTCTTTTAAATGTTGGAGAGAGTCAACATTCCTCCCTTTGAGCCACAGGGCAGCAGGAAATGCACCAGGTGTATTAAGCATTAGCTGTCAGGTTGTTTTTGGAGTGTCAGCCATGTCTCATACCCTGCTTGCCATTAGATAATGTCTCATGTTGAGCTGCCTCATTATCTGTACTTTTTAAAGCCTTTTATCCTCTAGTTTAAAGACCTGCAGGATATACTCTGGGTATTTCACTAACAGGATGACAGCAACCTTACTCTTCTCCCTCAGGCCTGTCAGGGGGGGAGATTGTTTATCAGACGTTAGTAGAAAAAAGCTTTCTGAACAGTATTATTATACCTAGTTGATTAAAAAAAATTAATAAAAAAGGGATGAACGCAGACTTAAGTGACTTCCAGCATATTATACCAAGGCAACAGTGGCTTAAATAACCACAGTTCAATCTTGTTCAATTGAAGGAATGAACAAGAGTGGGAGCTTGCCCACTCTTGTTCATTCCTTCAATTGCGCAGTTGCCAGTTGCTTGCCAGGTCTACCAAAACTAATGCTAAACATGTAACTGACATGTCCAGAAAGAAAGCAGCAACCTTCACCTGGCTTCTAAACCTCTTTTCTCCCTTAAAGTGACAGTATGTAGCAAATTAGGCTTTTTATTAGCAAAAGTCAAGTATTGCTTTAATAAATACATATTCTACAGAAGTCTAATGATATTACTTCAAAAAAGAAGCCTCCTCGCAGCTTAGATTAGTCATGGGAGACGCCATGTTGTATCACCATTTTTTGTTCTTAGTAGCTGAAAAGGGGACAAACTGGCAAACCTTACACATTTTACCTGAATCTGGGAATGTGTTGTTGTGGCAGTGGAGATTAAAAACAAGCAAAAACAACTGTAGATCATTCTACCTTTGACTTCCATTGCAATAGAGGAAAACCTGTACTATCTGTCCAGTAAGAGGAAAGAAAAACAAACAAAAAATAAAAAAAAGTTAAAAAAGAATTAACCGGGAAAAGAGGAGAGTCTTTATGAGCAGGTTCTGCAACAGCTTCTTCCCCGCTGTATCAGAATGTTGAAATGTGGAAACTCTAATTAATGACTCTGCATCACACTTGAAAACATCATATTTGCACCAACGTAGCTGATTTTTTCACAATCCCTTTAAACAGAGTAAAACTCAATGTTCTACTGCATTTTGCACCATATTTACTTATTTTGCACAGAACTGCCCTTTCCATATCAATGCCTTTTGCACCATGACTTTAAACTGGTTTTCCTTTTCTCCTAAATTTACATTCTTGATCACTGCTGCACTTTACAAACGGTAACATTCATTTCACTGTCGTAAGCTGCTCATTCACTGTTGAAAATCTGTATGCATTGAAATGTAATTTTGTATACACTCTTTGCATAGAAAATTACGGTCTAAGTCTAATCAGCGCAGATTTTACTCAGTGGAGACAACTTATGACAGAGCAGAGCTTTGAAAAAAAACAACAAAAAAAAAAACGGTTGCAACTCTGCTAGACAGGTAAGCTAATTCAATATAACAATGTTTGTTTTGGCATTGTGTTAGAAACAAGGCAGTGTTGTGCAGCAGCTAATCTTTCCTTTGGCAGAAATGGCTGGTTGGTTTGTTAGCCTACACTGGACGAGTTCCAATGGAGGGAAATGAAAATTTCAGGTCTGTTTTTAGAGAGATTTTCTGTGTATTTCGTTCAGCACTATATGGGGGTAAATCTTACACACTGCAGCTTTAAGACACTGCAGATGCTTGGAATCTTGACCGAAGTTCACCCTCTTTTTGTTTCCTTTTTTCTTATTTTGTCTTGAATTTGAGGAATTTAACACATAGAAGAAGCTATTTCCCTGTACTATTACAGGCCTACTATGATCTGATAGAAGAGCTCCTTCTCAAATTATTTGATCCTATTGTTCCTATTGATGCAGAATCCTTTTTAAGTCAACACTGGCAACAAAAAGTATACATTGACATATTTTGGACCCATCAAAGTGTAATAAACAAAAGTTATGCGATATTTATTGAATAAAACAATCATTTTACTTTGCACAACTCTAGAGTCTCTCTTATATTTTTGATGTTAATCATTTTAATAAAACATTGTAGCCATGTTCTTTAAGTCTGCTCTGAATTACCCTTCCTTTTTTCATCTAAAGTATGTCGCTGAACTTTGCATGATTCTGCTTTTAATTCTTTCATTTCTGTAACTTGGCACAGCAGAGGAGCAACGAACGTTAGACATTCACCTTTTTTAAGACATTATGATCATGTGCTGGCAATTCCTACAGACGAAACCGTTAATAAAAGAATAGTTAAACCAAGTAAGGTGTTTTTTCTTCCCATGACATTGCTTTTAGTCACTTTTACATCAAATGACTCACGAGGGTGTATCAGAATTTAGCATGATGACAAACTGTGTTGTAAAAATAATCCACTTTATAATTAAAATACACTGAATGGCAAGTTTAACCTGCAAAGACGTACAAAGTAAGTTCAAGCTTGGCATGTTGTGGTGGAAGGAGCTGTTATAGGAAGACATTTCTGAGGGAAGTTTTAAGATGAAAAACATAAGTCCATTAGCTTGATTTAAACAAATTAAATTTTTCCTAAATGAAGTTTGATTGTAAAGGGTCTTGTACAGGCAGGCTTGGACTGGGAATGATCTTTGGCCCTGGAATTTTCCATCTATACTGGCCCACTTTATGGTTTTATTATATTTTAGTTTGTTGCAAGGATTTTACAGTTTAAAGAAATAGAAAATTACACTATATGCCAAGCGTCACAAGAATGTGCATGAAGGAAGGGTAATATAATGATGCAAATAGTGCATGCATCATTTAGGTAGTTAACATTTTATTACTTCTTGACCTCCTTGAGTCATTTAATGTCACAAATAGGTGCTTTGGCCGGACAGTAAGTGTGCCGGTATGATTTAAGGAGAGTCGGCCCACCCACGCTGGCATTAGGACCGGCCCACCAGGCAAATGCCCGGTATCACAGATTACCAGTCCGAGCCTGTGTACAGGGTAGGTTATCTGAGTAATGTCTCCTCATGACCTCAGTAATAACAGTGAAGGCTGTAATCTCTTGATGGCTCAAGGAGAGAGGAAACACCCTGCAAGACTGCAGCAATACAAACCATGCAGTATCGGCCCAAACCAGCAAACCATCAGGCCTTAAAATCCTTCATGATGAAAGAGGGAGATCAGACCAGTTGGTTGAAAACAAATAGGGACATTTAGAATGCTGCGGTACCCTACGTTTGGTCTTGGCGAAGGAAGGCCGCAGTTTGAATGACATGCCTGTGGCGTATTTAAGGAAGGAATGGACCTCGCTGCCGCAAACATGACTCATGTTCTGCACACTAATGCAACTCCCCCCAAACATGGTTCTGAAGTCATTAACTGAGCTTCCGCATTATCCAAAAATGGAAAACACAGTCTCCCTGATTTCACAGCTTGGGAATAAATGGCCGCATTCAACTGGTAAGTCATTGCAGGGAATTTTAGGGAAATTTGGAGTGAGAAAACAGTTTGTTTAAATCCACCCGATGATATATGTGCCTTCTTCCACCCATTGGTAACTGTTAGAGCACAATTACTGACACCATAATATAAAATAGATTTTAATTTATTTGGCACCCAAAGAATTTGTTCTCTGGAAAAGCTTGTGGTCTCATCCTGTGCCTGCTTGTTCCTTCATGCTCACACAGCATTCCCTGCACGCCGCCATGCAGGAAGTCTAGCAGGAGTCAAAGCTTAAATGTGATCGGATTAAAGATTCACTGACATTTAGATTTATTGCTCACTTGCAAGGATACGCTGGGTCCTCCAAACTGCCTTGCAGCTGTAAATCCCTTTTTCATTTCAGCTGAGAGATGTAAGGAACAGCACAAGAATGTACTCACAGAGGACTGCTAGCGTGGAATTTTTGCTGGGAATTTCCCACACTCTGTGTGTGTGTGCAGTGTTTTGCATACACGCAGAGTGTGTCTCTGGCCCGTGTTGAGTGCATGACTCTGAGACGGCCTAAACAAAAGTGAATGACTCAGGTGTGCATAACTCTTAAAGAAGGTAAACAACTGTGTGTCAGGAAAGATGTGCCAAAAGGTGTTATATGCATCTGAGACTCAATGAGGTTAGTACTGTATGATCTGTACTGCTCTTTAGCGGAAGACTTTTTTTTGTGTCCACCCCAGACATAATCCAAATTCTTTAGTGCCCGAAGAAGAAACCTTTCAAAATAAAACTGCACCTCTGTGAAGTAAAGGATTAAGGGGCAAAAAAGTCTCCCCCTTAAACTCCATCACATTTGGCCAGGCTACAGCCACAGTCTTTGATGTATATCATTAGAATTGAAACTAATGTCTAATTGCAAATAGAAAGGAACATTTGATAGAAGATTTGTACAGTTCTGCTAAAAGGTGAACCACCCTAGTCACAAACAGGTTTTCTTCTCTTTGTATTTATCTTTTCTTTGTCTCTAACAGGCTTCCTAAGTTAGCTCAGGGCTATTTTTGCAAATGCAAATGTTGAGAATGTCAGGAACGTGCTGGCATTTCCGAATTTCTCAATTAGCATAGACACATAGATGCTTAATGCACATAATTTATAAAGTTAAACAAAAATATTTTGAACATGCTCCTAGGATGCATTATAAAATAGTTAAAGAACAAATCATCTTTAAGATGCTTCATAATTCTTTACAAACATTCTGAGAAAATCAAAAAGCCATTTACCATTTCCTTCTTTCGTGTTGGTCGAAAATGTTTTTAGTAACTAGGTGACTTCCTAAGAAAATGTGTTGTATTTGATTATATCTATGTGTGTCAGAACAAGGAAGGTTTTTACTTTCATTATCCTCTAACCTGCTTTAAACATCTCATCTTTCATCTGAACTGTCTGATGTGTTTCTTTTATCTCCCAAGCTAAAGGATTTTGTTTAGTGGTGTTAGAATAAAGGAGGCAACATATAAATGAAAAGGATATTTATTTTGATTGCGATCTAGAAGAATTGTAGAAAACAATTTTCTTTCCCTTTTTATCATTACGATTTGCACTTCTAGGTGTTTAGTCTATCATATGAGATCCTAATAGGATACACTGGAGAGTATAGTCATTAAAAAAATGTTACACTGAGGTGTGAATACTTTTTCAAGGCATTGTATTTGGAGAAGTGCTTTAAAGAAGTGCCTTCCTTGCTGCATGTAAAGGATTGCTTCAGCAGATGCTGACCTTCAGTAGCCTGGCTAATTTGAGGCCGCCTCGCTCCTTTGTGAAATCCCCCAAACTTTCCCTGTGCCAAGTCTCTCCTCCCAGCCGCCAAGATAATGGTCTTTTCAGGCCTCCCATCGTCCCCGCAGCTGGCGGACAGGCCGCCTGACGAGTGGCAGCGTAGCCTCGTTTTCCACCTAAGTGCTTTTCCAGGACCGAGAACGGGGGCAAGCGCTGCAAAAGGCCAGACTTGGAAGGCCCAAGCTTTGCGGTCCAGATGTGTGGCAGTAGCACCCAGCCAGGCGCACATCTGCAACCATTTGAACTTACTGGGGAAATTCCTCATTCAGTGTGCCTCTCCTTAAGTTTTTTTTTTTTTTTTCCTGCTGGATCTTCATGTTAGAGGAGTGAATGCTGTACCGCCTCCCTCTGTTCTTCTTCTAATGGTTCCCTCTGTGTGTCATGATGCACACAGACAAGACAAACAGGCTGGTCTGTCTCCAGAAGGCGTGGGGTACTTTGTGTTGAGGAAATTTTAAGGGAAGATGAAAGCGCTAAAGCCTTCATCTCTTTAAATGCATCGTTCTGCATAAGAGACTCAGACATAACAAGTTGGTTTGTGAGGCCGTGTTTGTTATTACTGTCTTTAAATCCATTTCACCACACGTATCATTAGCGCGACAAAGAAGAAGAGGAAAAAAAAATGCATGGATTTCAGCCTTAAGTGATTCATAAAAGGCTAACCGGAGACGGGCCAACGCTTGCCCCATAAGAAAACCCCTGTTTCATTTTTCCATGCCGGTGTCTGTGGCATATTTAACAAAAGGCTCTAAAAATACCTATTGTTCTGCTGCTGCGTGGGTCAGGCGCGGCACAACAAAAGCGGGGAGTTTCACCATGTCCAGGATGTTTGTGAATTTCCTTGTAAGTGCATTTTAAGATTTAGGACATGATGTCCTGAGCTCATATGCATCTTAGTGCCTGATTTTCACAGGTACACAGGATTCCTAGCATTGTGTGGTTTGTTTAGGGACAGAATTACATTGTACGTTCCACTGCTGGGCCTGAACTAACCTTTCTGGGAAACCTGGTTTGCTCTGTTTTTTTGTTTTTGTTTTTTTTTCTCTCTTGTCCTCTAGTGGCTGAGTGGAAACCAGGTCCCCAAACAAAGACTCTCACACTCATCCTTTAACTTTAAAGTTACTTCCATTACTTCCTCTGGAACTTGCAGGTGACTATTTGCCTTTTTTTTTCTTTCGTAAGAAGAGATGCATGATTGATTTACAGCAGCCTTTTGCCAAACAACAAAGCAACAATCCCTCATTTCACTTCTGTTTTATCCGCACAACACCAATTCCCCAAAATGTAAAAGTTAAAATTAGAACTTCTGCCTTGAGAGGCAGAGCTGGTTGTACTGCAGCAGTCTCTTATGCTCAGCAAGCATGTGAAACGGTGGAAACTGCAAAATGTAAAGTAAAGTAAAACATTACTGTATGTTGCAGATTGGGCTTCATATGGAAAAAAAAAACTCAATAGAATTCCAATTTTGTTTTTTTTTATGAGGTTTTTATGGCACTAGTGGGTCATTTTTTATACAGTGGGCTGACAGGAAAGGGGATAGGAGACAGGGGGAGTGACTTGCCGCAAAGGATCACACCACCAACGGGACGTGCGTGCTAACAACTGCACCACCAAAGCACGCCCTAAATTGTTTCAATTAAGGGCAAATACATTCATTTCAATCATTTTTTTCTTATTTTTAATTTTTTTTCACAGTGCCAACCTATCTAAAAGAACGAACCTCCAACTAAGCCAGGCTCAGCAGGGCTAAACATCAGATAAATGCTGGAGGGGATGTGAATGTATAGGAGATTTCACCCATAGATTTATGGCATGTCCAAAAGTGAAATCTATGCATGTTTGGGCATTACAATCCCTTAACAACCTTCTTTATTAGTACTAGGAATAATTTACAGCTAAATTTTCCTGGCTAAAGCTACAGACTTCTTCTTTTTTCTGAATGGAAGAATAGGGTGAAGTATTACATGGAACAAATTACAGCAAAAATAACAGATCAAAAGTGATGTTCATAGAAAAATTGTTCACAATTCAAACATTTATTTTAAAACCACTGATGGTAATTGTGACTGCTGCGCTGGAGGAGATAAACATCTGAATTCTACATTTACTTCTTTTTTTTCTCCTCTCTCTCTCTTTATTTCCCTTTTGAACTGTGGACAAACAAACCCACAGTACAAGTGGTGTTTTATACACACACACATATATATATATAGTTTGCACTATGCTTTTTGTGTATGATGTGACGTGATTTGCATTGGAAATTCTGAATAAAAACAAGCACAAAAAAGAAAATCATAGCTCAGCATGAGTTTGCATCTGTGTAGTGAAAACCTCTGACTGCCCTGAGTGTTTACGTTGGCAGCAATTCCTGCTTGGTTGTCTGTTGGTTCTGTGAAAACGTTTGCTGCAATGACTCCTTCTGATTAAAATATGTGGGGGCAAAAAGAAGGAAGGATTCTCTTTTGAATGGAGGAAAATGGAGAAACCTCCAGAGCCTGATTTTTTGGGGGGGGTGGTGGGACTGGTATTGAAGTACTTTCTTCTTTAAACATATCAGTTCTAAGATAGTAGTAAATCCTATGGGATAAAAAAAAAACATATATCCAGCTTATTCACCTGCCTAGTTCAGGTTAGACACAGATTGGTGCGGCTAGGTGAAACATTCAAAGGAGAGATGATGTCAGCAATAGCTCAGCAAACCGTGAAGGTGTCACTGCAAGAAACACAAGACTAGTGGTCAAATCTGTAAAGATAAATCTGAAAACAGAACAGCAGAAAGTTATATATTCTATTACATAGAAGGAAGAGAAAATACCAGGATGGGGAAAAGTAGTCAGTATGTCTAAAGCAGCTTAGACCTATTAGTTAGGAAGGTCAAGATTCAAAGCTGGTATTGATCTAGACAGGCCTTAGTTGGGACTACCACATAAACGTGTCCCTGTGTTGTTTACATGCTAGTATCATCCAAATTGGCGCTATAAACTCAGAAGCTTGTTCATTTCTTCTAAGTTCCTAAGTTGAGAGCTGTATCCCCCTCAGCAGGGGTGGATACAGGGATAGGAAAATCCTGCATGTGGTCAAAGCTACATATTGTTATAAATGTGTGCATGATTCAGTGTGTTGCAAACCCCTGTGGCCAACAGAAAAATTATATTTATCAAACTGCTCCAAGCTGGGCAGAAATTCGGTTTTAAAAGCCAACACCGCTGCTTGGCTCATAGAGTCCAAGTTTACTCTTTTCTTGGTTCTTCAACTTTCTCTCTGTTTCCTCATAGTAGGGGCATCCCTAACAGAGATTTTCTTTAACAGATTTGATCAGAAAAAGGCCTCAGCGGAGCTTATTGTGCTAAAGAAGTTCACACAAACCACAACCATTCCTTGTTATTTGGAAAATGCTGCTTGTTTTCTCTAAGTCCCTGCAAAACCCGATTGTGGAATAGAATTCATGACTCCCATGGCTGCTGCTTTTTGTCTAAACGCGCTCAGCCATCCGATTTTTGCTCTGCAGTGGAAACTGGCAACTTTGCATGGCAATGTTAACTGCATAAAGACTTTGACCTAATTTACAATCCAAAATAACTGGTGGTTGAAATTTTGGAGAGGAAAAGAAATCCTCCAATCTGTCTAGACATCCCACTGCACCATGTAGATGTAATAACAAAGTCACATTTCTTCACTAACCAAATAGCTATATTCTGGAGAGATGTAATAATTACAATTTAAAGTTAAAAGGAAACAATGAAACTGGCTTAGCCTCAGTCTTTGCATCACCTGTATGAGCTCATCATAGAGTTTTTATTACCTCTAGAGCTGAAGAATCTCCCTAGACCAAACTAACTTTATTTTTAAAACATTTTAAAGACAGTAAGCATTGACAAAAGTGCTTAACAAAATGGGCCAGTACTTTAAATTACAGCAAATATTATAAATAAAAGTAGAAATAAATAATACAAATAAAATATCAACATCCATCCAATCATTTCCTCCTGCTTAGTCCTGTCAGGGCCGGGGCCTATCTCTGGCAGTCTATGGGCAAGAGAGTCTGTCGCAGGGATACAAAAAGACACACAACCATGCCTATTAACCTAACAGTCATGTTTTTGAACTGCGGGACAAAGCCAGAGTACCCGGAGAAAAACCCACACATGCACAAGGAGAACATGTAAACTCTATGCAGAAAGACTGCAGGCCAGGAATTGAACCCAGAACCTTCTTGTTGCAGGGTAACAGTGCTACCCACTGATCCACTGTGCAGCTGCAAACTATCAATTGACAAGAAGAAAGTAAATAATTGTTTAACACCTCAAACATTCTATCATCAGTTGAATTTTCTTCAGGAAAAGAATCAGCAATGCTTTTTGCCACCTGAGAAATGTGTTTATGTGATGAGGTGCTTCACATAGAAACGCAGTTTATAGAATGAAATACAAGAATGTAAACATTTTCAATGCTACTTGTATACAAACAGTACCATGCAGTTACAAAACTGCTTGGTTTTTGTTTGTTAATCTTTGATTTGCTGTTCTTTTTCTCCGTTGATAATCGTGTCAGTAAGGGACATAAACATCAGCCAACTCTGACAACATTAAGTAGGTGAAAAAACACATTTCAAAACACTTTAGCATTTACTGAAAAATATTGCAGAAAGGCAAAACCTACTTTTCTAGGACAGTATAGAGAGGTTTTAATTTTTTTTATTACCCCAAACAAAAGTAGATGTTTTTGTTTTAGTTATTATTATTTTTTTTTTCTTGGATAAAGCAAAAATCTTTTGTGGGAACATTAAAAAAAACAGAGTGAATACAGGAAGACGGATCAACACGTTTTACTCCTGATGAAGATGCACCTCTTTGCTACCAGTGTTGGGTCCAATTTTAGCCCCAGACCTTCCAAAAAATCCACGTTAAACAGACAATAATGATACAAACACAAATGAAGAAATACTTAGTTTGTTCTGTTGGCAAAGATAATCATTAAGTAGGAATGTATCAGCAAATTAATATCTAAACACAAAGGAAACACAGATAATGAATGTCTCTTCTTACCAACAACAAAATGTTATCTCATTTTACATATGCTAAAAATTACTTCACACAGCACAACATTTGGGTCACCAAAGCGTTCAGCTGCTCTGTCAGCTGCTTAAACAGCTGCCCAGTTATCAACTAATCATTTCAGCAGAAAGCCATTGCACTGCTATTCATACAGCTGTGCTGTTCTCCTCAAGCTTCCCACGACTAACCCTGGAGGAGCTGCAGAGATCCTCGCCTCAGCAAACATGTGGAAGTAGAGGGTCACAAGGAATTAGATGGAGATATAAAAACAGTAGTTTTTGCTGGATCTCCAGTTTAAAACATAGGGTGGATAGCATTATGTTGTGGGGAAACTTTGGCACTGACAAAAAGGCTGATCTAGGTTGTATAGCAGAAAATACTGAAACAAAACTATTAGAAACCCAAACAGACCAGGAGAATAACAAAATTTAACCTTTAGTCAGAACTAAACATAAGAATTGGTTTTGTAAATTGATTTTCACTATTTTTCCACATCCCATTTGACTATTGTGTAGTTTAATGAAAAAGGACTCAAGTCTGCCTGTGCAAAGATTGAAGGGCCACGCCCAAAAAATACTTGAAACTGTAAATACAGCAAAAACTGGTTATAAAATAATGAAACACTGAGGCTGAATACAAATTGCATGTTAGACTTTTCAGATTTGTATTAACAAAAAATTTGAAAACCCCTTCGGACCTTCTTTCCAATCCATACCTATGTTTTACTTGTGCTGCCACACAATACAGACAATGTATTATGAAAAAGAAAATATTAAAATAGATCATAAATAGTGAGCATCAACTAGATTCAAGTTTATGGTTTCATTTTCTCTTTTTTGTGCAGCTCTTATTTTTTTTATTTGATTTTTATCTTATCAGCAACACAGACTGATTAACTTGTGACTGCTGCAGGGGACGGTTTCACATATGCGTGGCTTTCTTCTTTCAACCCTATGTTTATACCCAATACTGTGTTTCAGATCTAACAGTGACAGACACATGGGAGGAGATTGCTCTTTACCCAGGAAAGTACCTAAACTACGCTTTTAGGCCCAGTGTCCTTTGCAGCGCCACACTCCGCCCATGCACACGCACTATTCTGCAGAGGATGTTTCACTACCGTTTTTGCCTTGACCAGCGGTTACATAAGCCATTCTGAAAAACACACAACTGGCCTCCACCCTGCAGAACAAAATATCCAGAAGCCAATCAGGTTTGTTCAGACAAAAGTCAAAAATCATATTTGCTGCTACTGGTCACCTTAATGTTGGAGATTAAGACAGATTGCAATGCAAGTTCACACCCTGTAGTTTAACTAAGACAGAAACTTAAAAGCCAGACCAAAGACTTATCTGATAAGTCCTTTGTGGTGGCTGAAATTTTATTTTTAGACCTTTTTCAGTTTAGTTGGTTTGCATCTCTTTGTGTGTGACATTTGTTCCTTTTTCCACTGTCCTCTGTTTGCATTCGTTTGACTTCCCTTTATGTGAGGGCATTATGCTTTATTAAGACGATTCAGTGGCATATTTGCATCCTTTTTTGATAACTAATTTGCATATTTCATTCATGATATTCACAAGCCAGATATCGACTGTCAAAGACAGCACTCAGGTACTTTTTTACTATGATAATATGGGAGTAAAAGTTTTTTTTTATCTTAACTTATTTCATATCTTTCCCTAATTCGCATTTCCAACCAGGATTCTGATGTTTATAAAAAAGCCAACAGGGGCCTCAATAATTCTTGCCAAATTTCAAGCATATACATATGCACAGGGAAATAATAATAGGGTATAAATGTCTCAATGAAAACAACTTGGTGAGGAGGGGATAGAAAAGAGAATTCAGAAAAATTGTTTTTTTGAGCAAGGATGGGTGCCAAGATGAAATGTGATTTAACTTGGAAGATATCACTAATTTTGAAGCTTATAGTAAATTATGCAGATTCAAGGGCTGTACAGTAGAGCTGTATTGGATTGACTTTTCAAATCAGAACAGCAAGTTTTTTTTTATTATTTGAAATCTTAAACATAGTTTTATATAAATTTGCTGCTTTTTACAAAATTTCCAAAGTTCATGTAAATGGATGATTTTCAACCATACTTTCTGTGTTATATCAGAAATGGCTTCATTAGAGTCACTGTCCCACATTTAACCTTTGAACTATTTTACAGGATGTTACAAAACTGTTATCATTAATTTAGACAGCCTTTTTATAAAAAAAAAAAAGAAACTTTGATCATGAACTGTCATCAAATAAGGAGAACATTTGACTTATCTTCAGTATATTTTCACATGTCTGAGCTGGAATTCAATGCTAGTGAGTTCATAACTAATACATTTTAACTGTGGAGGTAAAATAGATTCTTTTGGATATAAATTAAGCTTGTCAGACCTATTCTGCTAAGAAAAACACAAGTCAGTATTTGTGGGCTTTTGCTTTTCTTAGATGGATGTGAATGGCTGCTGGAATGGTTTTAATAAGACTTTCTATTATAGTTTTCCTCTCTACTGTCGCCCCATGCTTGCTAATGAATGCTGACTGCATGGATTAAAAAAGTAAATGCAGTGCAATTTTATAATCCTTTTTTCCTTGAAAGTCAAGCAATGAAAGCTCAATTATGTCACTTTCTTCATTTTATCTTCCCACTAATGTCTGGCAGTGGATACGTCCAAATGGAGCCCGCAGTGGCCTGAAAATGTTCACAGCCTGATAATCATATGATAATAAATCATCCATACATCAGTTGACGCCACACAAACACTAAAAAAGTCTGATCATGAGCCGAAGGAGTCAAACAACAGTTAGACTTGCTTTTTGTTTGTTAATCTTTGATTTGATTTGCCCTTTCTTGCAGTGAGGGAAGGTTTGTTTTTCCTTTGGCATGACAAAAGCCCTAAACCAGCAATCAGTTCCTGTGAGAAACCACCTTATTCTTTCTTTTTTTAGCCGTTTTATTTTTCTTCTCCTCTGGGTGTATAGCTTCAAAAACCTCATGAGGCTGTGATGAAAAGTGGTAAGTCTGAGTGGAAAGGCTGTGGTTCCACTGACTCAAAAAAAAAAGAAAATGTGTGAGTACAGGTGTGTGTTGATGACCACGTTGTGCAAGGTCATAGTTAAAAAGAACTAGCTCAAAGTTCAGTTCACACAGTTAAAAATGAACAAGCTCATTCATAGTTCAGTTTTTCAAAAACTAAGGCTGAATCCCAAACTGGATTGTATGAGTGATGCAAACAGCAACTTTTAAACAGAGCATGCATGAGGAGAAATGGGCTCATGCATGCTCTCCCACACATATATTGGGCATTGCCTCTCGGGAGCGGTCACAGGGTTGTTCATGTGCATTCTTTTTTTTAAACTGGAGAGGGCGGGTCTTTTCAAAAATACACAAAAATTCTCCACTGTACCTTTAACTATTAAGTGTCACTCCCGATGAAGTCTCATTCGCAGCTGCAGAAGGTTCTTTGTTTGAAGGTGGGAGGTAGAAAAAGGAAAGCAGTAATTTCTATGGTAACACAGGGACACCCCATGTGTGGCTGTAGCTCTGTGGTTCAGGTTAACGTAACATTAAACATTTGCCCCTTTCTTAAACAAATGTATATGGTCAAATAAAACAATTTCAATGAGGACCTTCTCTTTTCGAATTAACTATGACTTTTTTCATACACTGCCTTTTGATTTTCCGTGATGAAGATGCAGCAAACCAGTGGAACTTGGGAATTAGTGGAACATGTTTCTTCCGCCATGAGGCCACTGTTACACCTGCTGCTGAATTCCAGCAAGCCTGCACTGATGCAGACTTGCTATTTAAGGGCTGAATGGTCTACTAGCCCTACCCACTATGTGGTTTGGTATGGCACTTAATGTGGCGGACCCTCTGCGGGATCGCGCAAATGGAGGGTTGGTGTTTAGGGGCTGGTTTGGGATTGGGCCGAACTAAGTTTATAAACCTACAAAGGAGCTAGTTCAACTCCATTTTGTAAATTAAGCTACAGCGCTATCTCAAATTTTACCCTTTAAATGTGTGATCATAATATATAGAAAGAAATGAAAAATTAATTTGAAGTGGACGTGGCTGATGTGTGGACTTGTTTGTAAAGTCCCAATGGGCACAGCTTGCACAAAAACATGAGTTTTTACTGTCCGAGTTTTCCTTTTTGAGTTCATGAAACTGCCAGTGCAGCGCTCTGCAAAACTGGTCTCAGAAATACCAGTAGATGAGTCTTAATTATTTAGACTGGTACTAGCAGGAGACATGCTGGTCTGTGAGGCTGTTTGCCGTAAGAAGTGCCATAAAACCAGAAGTTTTCCAATGAAAAGTGTAATTATCAAATGAACATAAATATGAGCTGTGTGTGTTGCTCATTATTCTCAGAGTGAACGTCGTTCCCGTTCATTACTTCAAAACTGATCTGTTTAGATCACCTATTAGTAAAAATATGAACGTATTCAGTTAATGTTGTTTATTTAACGCATTCATGCACAACACTGGTCATAGATCTCTAAGCAGCAAGCCTTTGAAAGAACTTTCTTTCCACCAAAACTGAATCTGATTTAATTGTTATTAATTTTGATTGAGCAAGAATGATTGTATGCTGGTTCTCTGTGTTGCCTGTTGACAGAGTGATGACTCGCTTCTTGCCCAATAACAACTAAAAATATGAGCCCCCCGTACCACAACCATGCAAGGATAAGAATTGTATGGAAAAGAAATTAATGAAGGAAAGAAGTTCTTATTAAAAGATGATATTTAACGTTTCTTATCAGAGTAGCTTCATCTGGTCTATTCCTGGAGAGAAATATCAGTTGGGCTGCTGCAATCAATGCATTTGGTTATAGATGACAGAGTTTGGCCTATTTTTGTTCCGTTTTCTCTCAGAGACATACTGTAACTATTGGCTCAGCTTTTACTGTGTCTAACTCTATATCCTTTTGACATGAAAACTGCTCAACTGTATCTTTCCCAGACAGAGCCTCCTATGGAATTAGTTTACCTTTACCTTTTATTAAAGAAGAAATGTATGGATTGGGGATCCCATGTTTTCTTGTACGCCTGCCAGGAAAAACATCCTTTTAATAAGCCGACAGGGGTTCAAGTGGATGTAACCTTTAACTCCAGTCGGCTTATTAAATTGATGTTTTTCCTCTTCATTAAGTTGGAAGGATTGCTGTACAGGCAATGACAAAGTGAATGTGAATACCTACTGTCGCCACATGCTCATCCAGGTCCTGCAAGTCAAGGACTCAATGCAAGGAAATGCTGATTTCCTTAGGTAGAAAACCTTTTACCAATCTGACTGTATGATCTGGCTGAACTGTCTCTGTTAAGTTCACTGAGAAGACATGTGTTGGAAGTTGGCCCTATATAAATAAACTGAATTGAAATGCGGGTCTGCATGCTGCTGCAATATAGTTTTTTGTGGATTTTCCAGTTATTTTTCATTTTCAGCACTTTTGTTTTTCTTTACTGAAATGTGAAATAAGGTAAACGTGCCTTGACTTGTAGGGCTGAGTTTGCATGTTCTCCACAAGGATGTGGGAGTTTTCTCTGGGTACTCCAGGTTGCCCCAAAGTAAAATAAAAACATGACTGCTAAGTTAATTTACAGTTGTGCTCATAGGTTTACATACCCCTGCGCAGTTTTTGATTTCTTGGACTTTTTTAGTGAATATGAATGAAAATACATAAACCTTTTTTCGACTCATGGTTAGTGGTTGAGTGAAGCCATTGATTGGCTTCACATAACTGTGTTTTCTATTTTTCAATCATAATGAAACCAAAAAACCTCCAAATGAACATGATCAAATGTTTACATATCCCAGTTGTCAGTACTGTGTATCACCCCCTAAAACATCAAAGATAGCTGGAAGTATTTTGGGGTAGTTGTGGATGAGACTCTTTATTTTCTCGGATGATGAAGCTGCCCATTCTTCTTGGTAAGAAGCCTCCAGTTCTTGTAAATTCCTGCGCTGACTTGCATGAACTGCATGCTTGAGTTCTCCCCAGAGTGGCTCAATGACACTGAGGTCAGGGGACTGAGATGGCCACTTCAGGACCTTCATTTTGTCTGCTGTTGCCAATGACAGGTCGACTTGGCCTTGTGGGGCATACTGAGGGAATACCCAAGTATGCCCCATGCATAGATTCCTGGCTGATGAATGAAAATTTGCTTTCAGTATTGGTTAATGATTACTGCATTCATCTTTCCTTCAACTATTAGACAGCATGGGAATAATTATTAGACAACATGGGATTAATTTTTAATATTTTCTTTTTAAATGTTATTCTTACTATACCTGGATGACTTTTAACTTTCTGCCCTTAAATGCAGACAAAACAGAGGTTATAGTCTTTGAACCAGAGTCTTTGAAAAATAAGCTGATTAGTCAGTAACTTCATTTGGATGGGATTAAACTGATTTCAGATAGATAAAGTAAAAATTCTGGGTGTTATTTTTCATTCAGGGGTGATGCTGAGAAACTAGTCCATGCATTCATTACTTCAAGGCTGGAATATTGTAATTCTTTACTATCAGGAAGTCCACAAACTGTAGTTAAAAGTTTTCAGCTGATTAAGCATGCTGCAGCCAGAGTTTCAAAAGAATTTTATCCGATAAAAGAGAAATCATATTTACCTACCTAGCTTCTCTTCATTGGCGTCCTGTTAAATCCAGAATAGAATTGCTACAAGGATGTTTGGGGGTGTGGGTTTGCTTTCGAGTCAATGAGTAGATGCAATTAGATGGTTTTCTTTAGATAAGAATTCAAGAGTACAAAGTCAGGGGCCCTTTACTAGGGGCCATCCGGTTTCTGTACAAGCTGAGAAAGAGTTTAACCTGTTCCCAGTACATGTTGGACTCTTACAAGGCTGCCCTCTGTTAACGATCTTGGTCATTAATGGGGGGGTGTTATCTGGTCCAGGGACCAGCGGATCTCGTCCCTGCTTTTTGCGGGTGACATGTTCCTGCTGGCACCCTCCTGCAAAGGCCTACAGCATTCACTGGGGAGACTGGAAAAAAAGTGGCTTGTTCCCTTCCGCTTGGGAGAGAGTTCCTGCCTCCAGTGGTGGAGTTTAAATATATTGGGGCAATTTTCCAGAGTGAGTGGAGAATGGAGTGGGAGATTGACAGATGGAACCGCGCAGCTGCTGTTATAATGCTGACGCTTCAACAGTCTGTCATGGTAAAGAAAGAGCTGAGCCAAAGGGCAATTTACAGGTGTAGGTACTAGATCTGCTCGGGTCCTGTGCATGCCAGTGACGTTACGCAACATGATTGGCTGAACGTCGCCACATGACGTAAAATATAGTGGTTGCCCATACAACGATAACAACATCACACAGCATCTGTCAGGAGCTTCTGTAGCGTTAGCGTTTCAAATGACCGATGAAGTTTTACCTGATTGTTAACAAACTGAAAAAAATCTGTTTCTGGTGAACAAAGTAACTGTTAGACCATGATATAAAGGGGGAAAGCTGGGTAGCGCTGTGGCTAGCTGTGTTCAGTAGCTAACAGGTTAGCCTCTTTTAGCTTGGTCAGTTAGCCATATTAAGCTACACTACTTTTGAATTTGTATCAACAACAACCATTCATTTTCTTAAAGTAGAATAACTGTTTTATTTGTCTAAAATCTTTACGAAAGTCGTTTCTAAGATGTTCCATTTGTCCTCCACTGTCCTCAGATCTTAATAAAAAGAATAAAAATAAGCTGTGACTTTTCTGTCACCTTCTTAAATGGCAGCGCTCAGTCTGTCTTAAAAGGCAGCGGTTTCCTTCAAGATTGACGATGATTGTTTTCTACTTTTGGCTACTTTAGATTGCCAATGAAATGTGAAATAATAGCAAATAAAGGTAATAATATGTTGAAAATCCAAAAGAGATTAGATCATTAAGAAATGGGTGCAATACAGTTTGTCCGAATGGAGTTGCTAAATATTGACATCATAAGAAGCTGCAGGGCCCCAAGCAGATCGGACCACCCGAGCAGATCTAGTACCTACACCGGTCTTTCTGCATTCCTACCCTCACCTATGGTCATGAAATCTGAAACATGAGAGCCATCCCTCAAAGAACGAGATCCTGGATACAAGTAGCTGAAATTAACTTTATCCACAGGGTGGCTGGTCTCTTCCTCAGGGATAGGGTGAGGAGCACAGTCATCTGGTTGAGGCTCCTAGAACAGAGTCGGATTTCTTATTATTAGTTTATTTAGCTTTTTTAAGCCAGTTACTCTGATGTTGTTACCCCAGCAGATGATGGCAGAAGAGATCACACTCTCAACAACAGGCTTATAGAAGATACTGTATGCAGCATCTTGGTGCAAACGCTGAAGGACCTAAGCTTCCTTAGCACAATCTCCTCTGTCCTTTCTTGTAGACGGCTTCACAGTTGTTTCTCCTCCAGTCAAGTTGGTTGTCAAGGTAAACACCATGGTATTTAATCTCTTCCACCACCTCCACTTCTTCTGACATGCAGGATCAGATGTTTCCACACCATGCCACAAAACGGTTCACTAGCTCTCTGTAGCTGGGCTGCTCAGTGACTCAGTAGGTAACACTGCTGCCTCACAGCAAGACGTTTCTGGGTTCGACTCCCGGCCCAGGGTCTTTCTGCATGTGTAACATAGTTAATGTGTTATAGAATTCCACTTGTCAGCATTCCCAAGTTTGGGTTCATCGCTTATGGGTGAAACAGCACCCCCTTGTGGTGGTTGGTCATGTTAAGTATAGTGAACTCGGACATCTCGTTGCCAGTTCATGAGTGACGGGCGCGAGGTGCTGTACCGGCTGTGATGAGCCTGATCGCTGATTGTCATTGTTCTGTTCTGCACAGATAAACATTTCAACTCACCCTGTCTCCTGGCCGTCAGTAACACAACGCAGAATCGAACCACACTATAGAAAAGCGTTTACCGAGGTTACATTGGTGCCGTGACTCGTTCTTCAACTGCAACAGCGCGGGCGGGGCCGTCTACGTCCTGGAACGCGGGCTGCATCTACTTCCTGGTGCATCGGTGGATCGTGGGTGGCACGTCAGTCCCGTTTATCAGACACGGTGCTCTGTATGGACTCCTGGCAGTGTAGAAGTGGTCAGTTTTTTTTCCCTCTTCCCTCTCTTTCTGTGATCCCTCTGTGAAGGAGGGGCGCTTTGAAAAAAAAAAAAAAATTAGTTTGAATGTTTTTACAGCTTTTTCTGTCAGGTTTCACTTGTTGATTTGTTAAAGGTGCACTTTCGCCACTGTGTTTAATCTGTAAGTGCTAAAAAAAAAAAAAAAAAAAAAATAATAATAATAATATATTTTTTTTATATACATATTTTTTTTTGCTCTGGATCATTAAGTGCTGAGTTATGGAAAGAAACAATTCTGTGGGTAGGGGGAGGGGCTTTGGAATGTTTACTCCGATGCCTGCAGTTGCTAGAGGCAGGGGTTTGTTTTTGAATACCCCACAAGCATCCACACCAAATTTTGCTTATTTGGGTGAAAGAGCTAACGACACTGTTGATGCTCCACAATGTGATGTTGATGGCAGACTTTTGAGTGACATAGCTTCACGAATTGGAGTTTCTATAGGTGAAAGTATTGCATCCTGCATTGAGACCTGTTTAGGTAATACAGTGGGTCCAGGGGTGGCCGGAGCTACAACTAACGAGTCTGCCATGTTAAATGTCATTGTTCGCCCTGACGTGAAAGAGCCTGTGAGTTTTAAAGGGGATCATGATTCATTTTCAGTCCAAGAGTGGGAGGTTATGATTGTTATCTTATTTGAGAAAGAAAGGCATCCCTGTGGCTGAACAGGCTGATGAGGTGATGTCTCAGCTGGTGGGGAGGGCACATGAAGTGGTTAAAGTTGGTATACGCAGTAAGCCAGTTTTAAATCTGACCACAGGACCTGAGCCCATTTTTGAGATACTGAAGCAGCACTTCAGTGATACTATTTCCTCTAGTTTGCCCTTAGCGGACTTTTATGCTACGGTGCCCCACCCTGACGAACATCCCTTTGACTATTGGCTGAGACTCAACAAAGTTTTGGATGTGACAGAGGACTGTTTAAAGAGACAAAACAAGGCTTTTGACTCTCTGCACTGTGATCTAGCTGCCATGTTTATCCAGAACTGCCCTGATCCTGAATTTTCGCTCATATTCAAATGTAAGCAGCTGAAAGACTGGACGGTGGCTGATATTCACGAGAAGCTTGTTGAACACTGCAGTAATCGCAAGCGACAAACCAAACACAGGATGTCAGGTTTCCTGTCTTCCCAGCACCAGGAAATCACCTCCTCTATGCAAAGTGCGACATCCAGTGCTGAAGTACGGACTCCAGTAACTGTTGTTGCTCCTCCTATTGAGAAGTCAGCTGGAAGCTCGCCTGACCGCCTGGATCGAGTCATCGCCCTACTCGAACGTGTTTTGGAGCAGCAGCCACAACAGCACAAGTCTCAAAGTAGGTTCAATGCACGCACTCAGAGGGTCCAGCTGACAAATGTAAAGCCTGCCGTACCGTGTGCTGTATGCAGTGATGGTGGATACACCACTCAGTACCACTGCAGATCCAGCCATCTCTGCTTTAGCTGTTTTGCATCTGACCATATTCGAGCGGAGTGTCCAGGGGCGGTGGTGAGGAAGCCCAGGAGCGATAATCAGGTGGTGCAGTCTCAGGAAAACTGACCGGCCTGCATGTGGTGGGGGCAAGTGTTGGGCCTAAATGTGATCCCCCTGTTTCAAATGTTGAAGATGGCATGGAGTCTATATGTCAAAGTTCATGTGAAGTGAGAGAAATGGGATATACACCAATATTCCAAAACAGTCTGAGACTGAAACAGCATGACAACTTGTTTTATGAAGATGTGACACTGGGAGGTGTGGTTACAGTCAGAGCTATGTTTGATAGCGGGTCGATGGCATGCACACTGAGTGCTAAAGTAATACCTCAGCTGTTACATCGGGATGTTCTAAGGAGCCCCACCCTTGAGCCAACAACCACTGTGTTAATTGGGTGTGGGGGGTCCAGGACCTTACCTTCTGGCATGTGTGATCTGGAGATGGGTCTTTATGACTGTAAAGTGATTGTCCCGACATTGATTGTTGAGAACCAGAGTGAAGAACTGATTGTTGGGAGCAACCTGCTGAGATACATCATTGACAGGTTTAAGCTGAGGCAAGATCTCCATGGTCAGGGCCCCACAGCACTCTGTGACGGTAGTGATGCAGAGCAAAAACTGCTAGGGTTGTTGGCAAGGGTGGAAGCTGCCGATGAAAAAGTCCAAGAAGCAGTTGGGACTGTTAAAATCAAGCGAGCTGTCACTCTCGAACCCATGACTGAACATCTGATCTGGGGCAAGTTGCCACAGGTGAATGACCGGTTGGCTGGATGTACTGTTGTGGTGGAGCCAACTACAGCACGATCTAAATCGAGAACAGTCTTGGTGGGGAGGTCGGTGTCTATTCTAAGAGCAGATGGTTGGCTCCCACTAAAGGTCATTAACCCATCAGACAAGCCAGTTACTTTTAGACGTAATGTTAAGTTGGCGGATGTGTGTACTTGTGATTCACTGGAGATGTTTGCTGGTTCCCAACTCGACTTCCATCAACAACTCCAAGTGCCGCTGGACAACAATACAAGACACAGCCTCGTCTAAGAGGACTCCAACTTGCCAGATCAACCTCACATTTTGACACCATGCACAGTTGACACACCTCAGTCAAGGCGAAGAGGACTGGGACTGTCAGATGTGGATATTGAGGAATGTGACATTGCCCCTGAATATAAGGCTAAACTGGCTGAGCTCATTGTTCAATACCAGTCGATCTTCTCAAGGGACAAGCTGGATTGTGGTAAAGCCAATGGTTTTCTACATCGCATCCGGGTCATGGATGAGAAACCATTTCGTTTGCCATGTAGGTGCATACCACCAACCCAGTATGCCAGTATGAAAAATTGAGAGAGGCATTGGATGAGATGGAGGAGCGAGAAATCATACGAAAGTCCAGCAGTGAGTTTGCATCTCCCTTGGTGATCGTATGGAAAAAGTCTGGTTACTTAGGAATATGTAATGACTTCCGTTGGATCAATGTCAAGGATGCTCACCCACTTCCTCATCCAGCTGATGCTCTAGCAGCCTTGGGGGGCAATGCCTTTTTCTCAACCATGGATTTAACCTCAGGCTATTACAATGTAGAAGTGCATGAGGCTGACCGAAAGTACACTGCCTTTACATCGCCATTTGGATTGTATGAGTATAATCAGATGCCTCAGGGACTCTGTAACAGTCCAGCAACGTTCATGAGAATGATGCTAAACATCTTTGGTGACAAAAACTTCATGAGTTTGTTGTGTTATCTGGATGATGTCCTAGTGTTTGCTCCAACAGAAGACCTAGCGCTTGAGCGCCTGCACATGGTCTTCCAGAGACTCTAGAATCATAACCTCAAGCTTGCCCCAAAGAAATGTCACTTTTTGAGGAAGTCAGTGAAGTTCCTCGGTCATATCATCAGCATAGATGGGATCCAATCTTATCCTGATAAAGTGACTGCTATCACCAACATTGATGAGTCAGACCTTATGGAGATCGGCACGAATATTCCCTCACAGAGAAAGATTCGTTCCTTCCTTGGCATGGTAGTCTACTACCAGCAGTTTATTGAGGGGTGTTCTGCAATGGCCAAACCGTTGTTTAGGCTGATCTCACCCCCTAAAGGTCCACGTGGAGGTGGGAGAAAGCGCCGCCAAATCCACAAACAGCTCCATGCTGAGGATTGGACTGCAGATTGTCAGCAGGCTTTCCATCAATTGAGACAGGCTTTGCTAGATTGTGTGGTGCTGGCTCACCCAAACTTCAGTGACCCCTTCATCCTGTCTGTAGATGCCTCTACCGACGGACTTGGTGCAGTCCTATCCCAAGTGCCTGCCAATGGTTTAACGGCAAGACCGATAGCTTTTGCAAGTAAATCACTGAGTTATGCCCAATCTAAATATCCTGCACACCGACTGGAGTTCTTCGCCTTGAAGTGGGCGGTGTGTGACAAGTTCCATCATTGGTTGAGAGGTCACCAATTCACCGTGTGGACGTACAATAATCCGCTAACCTACATCCTGTCCAAGGCTCGGCTGGACGCATGTGAGCAGCGGTGGATCGCTAAGTTGGCGCCATTCCAGTTCGATATCAAGTTTATTGCTGGATCAAAGAATGTGGTGGCTGACGCCCTTAGCAGACAGCCCTTTGTAAAGTCTAGTACGTCTCACCGTTTGACAAGAGTACCTTATGATGACCTACTGGCAGAGGCTGCGGCGATTGGTGCTGATGGGATTCAGGAGGTGTTTCGCTGGTCAGCTAACCCGCCTGAAATATCGGAGTGCAACCAACAGATATCTCAAGGTGTGGCGGTTGTCAAGGCCGGAACAGTATCATCACTGGAGGTTGCTGCTGTATTCCAGGGATGCAGTGAAAGTGGTTCAGTGGTGTACCCGCATGCCCTTCTCCTGCCACAGTTCTCGCAGACTGTTCTAATAACACCCCAAGCCAACTCTGAGGTGTTCTCGCTTGAAGTGTTGCGGGAAATGCAGAGAACTGATTCAGTTTTTAGTAGAGTGATCTTCTTCGTAGAGAGAAGGCGGAGACCTTCCAGGAGGGAACGTTTCAAGGAGTCATCAGAAGTCATTAAGCTTTTGAAAGGCTGGGAAAAACTTTCATTGAGAGACGGAGTTCTGTACAGGGTAGCTAAAAACCCTGTCACAAAGAAGAAGTCCTACCTTTTTGTGGTGCCCCGCTCATTGCGCCAGAAAGTGTTACAAGGTGTTCATGATAAAGCTGGTCACCAGGGTCAGCAGCAGACTTTGTACCTGACGAGACAGAGGTTTTATTGGCTTGGCCTAGTGCGTGATGTTACAGTGTATGTACAACACTGCAGACGATGTGTTGTCAGCAAGGCACCAGAGCCTGAAGCTAGAGCTCCTTTGAGAAATATAAGAACTTCTGAACCCCTAGAACTTGTTAGTATCGATTTCTGGACTGCTGAGGATTCTTCAAACAACTCGCTGGATGTGCTAGTGGCTACTGACCACTTCACAAAGATGGCACATGCTTTCTTGTGTCCAAATCAGTCGGCTAAAGCGGTTGCACACCAGTTATGGAACAACTACTTCTGTATCTATGGGTTTCCCAAGCGACTATATTCTGATCAGGGGGCCTGTTTTGAAAGTTCGCTTATTGCCGAGTTACTGAATGTGGCGGGCGTGCAAAAGTCTCACACCACGCCTTATCACCCTATGGGGAATGGCTCGTGTGAGAGAATGAACCGGACTCTAGGTAACTTGATTCGGGCGCTGCCACCAAGAGCTAAACATCGTTGGCCGGAGGCCCTGAAATCTCTGACGTTTGCCTACAATTGTAAGGTGCATGAGACGACGGGCTATGCACCGTTCCTGCTCATGTTTGGGAGGGTGCCACGTCTTCCGGTGGACGTCATCTTTGGTTCGGTGTTCAGTGATCTGGAGGTGGTGGACTATGATCGCTACGTTGAGTCGCTGCAAAAGGACATGAGAGAAGCTATTGCGGTAGCTCAGTCAACAGCAACTAAACAGCTCCAGCATCATGCTGAACTATACAACAGAAGAGTGCGTGGTGCACCAGTGGAAATGAATGACAGAGTGCTGTTGGCCAACAAAGGAGAACGTGGAAAACGGAAGCTTGCTGACCGTTGGGACAGCACAGTGTATGTGGTGGTTGGAAAGGATGATGAGAACCATACCTTCAGGATCCAGAATCCCACTACAGGCCAAGTAAGAGTGGTCCACCGCAATCTGATAATGCCGATAAACTTTCTGCCATTACCTGAGGATGACCCTGATGACCAGGAGGAGGTTGTGATGTCTCCCGCATCAAGTTCCCTTGACCTAAGTGTTGGGAGGTCAGCAATCAGTGATGTTATTTCTGACTCAGCAGAGTTCAGAACAAGAGTGTGGGTATCTGACCTACCGTTGGGAGCGAGCGACATGACAGATGCAGAAGATACTGAGCTGGTGAAGGGCACTGTGCTGGAGAGAGCCACAGAACCTACTAACTTTCCATCAGAGCCCAGCCAGTCCTTGATCAGTTACAACCCTCTGATGGAAGCGCTTTGATGGAGGGCATTTCATCAGACTCTGGTTGCTCAGCAGTCCCAATGTCTGGCCCAGAGACCTTTCTGGCTCCTGTTACTGACACACTCACTGACGTACCTGCTACTAGTGCAGCTACAGTGAAAGTAGTTGATGGTGTGATGGAACGTAGATCTAGAGCTGGGCAGTTGT
Organism: Cyprinodon diabolis; assembly: GCA_030533445.1. Taxonomy (NCBI): domain Eukaryota; kingdom Metazoa; phylum Chordata; class Actinopteri; order Cyprinodontiformes; family Cyprinodontidae; genus Cyprinodon; species Cyprinodon diabolis. The sequence continues at coordinate 30,069,703 of CM060076.1, forward strand.
TGAGGCCAGTGACTAGACTTATTGAAATGATGCACCAAAGAACAGCCTTAGTTTGAGTTTAAAGCTAGAGTTTTATTTGTTTGAACTTTGATCTTGAGATTCTGTAATAATTTTGATATTGGGGAGGAGAGTTCGCAGTTACATGTTGATGAAATATGTACATGGGCATATTTTTTTTATTCCCTATGTATGTAGATGGGGTTTGGCCAACCTTTTCTCATACTCATCCTCATGGGATAGTCAAAGTGACTGGGTGTTTGTAACTGTGAATTTGATTTTATTGTACCTCACATGTGACTTGGGAAACAGTGGTTGTGTATTGGTTTCCTGTGCATTTGAATAATTTTTTTTCTCTTTCCATTTTGTGAGTTTGTACCTGTTGTACCTGTTTGCTTTGCTTGTTGTTATGGGGCAAGTGGAATTCGGCAGGAGGGAGTGTAACATAGTTAATGTGTTATATAATTCCACTTGTCAGCATTCCCAAGTTTGGGTTCATCGCTTATGGGTGAAACAGCACCCCCTTCTGGTGGTTGGTCATGTTAAGTATAGTGAACTCGGACATCTCGTCGCCAGTTCATGAGTGACGGGCGCGAGGTAGGTTCACTGAGCTTAACATTCCAGAAAAATTGTGTTAGCTTGATGCTAACATGTAATACTGTTCCTTGTAAGTTGCTGTACCGGCTGTGATGAGCCTGATCGCTGATTGTTATTATTCTGTTCTGCATAGGTACATATTATTTTATTTCTCTGTATTTCTGTTTAATATTCATATATTTAAAACGGCTGTTGGCCAGTTCATGAGTGACGGGTGCGAGGTGCTGTACCGGCTGTGATGAGCCTGATCGCTGATTGTTAATATTCTGTTCTGCACAGATAAACATTTCAACTCACCCTGTCTCCTGGCCGTCATTAACACAACGCAGAATCGAACCACACTATACAAAAGCGGTTACTGAGGTTATACTTGGAGTTTGCATGTTCTCCCTGAGCACGTTTGGGTTCTCTCTGGGTACTCTAGATTCCTCCCACAGTCCAAAAACATGACTGTAAGGTTAATTGGCATCTTTAAATTGTCCTTAGATGTGAGTGAATGGCTGTCTGTCTCTGTGTTCCCCTGTGATGGACTGGTGCATCCAGGGTTTATCTTGCCTCTTGCCCGTAGACAGCTGGAGATAGGCACCCCTTGTGACCCCACAAAGCCTGTAAAGAAAAGGAATGGGAAATGGACGGATAGCTCTCTGTACTCAGCTTCATGTGCATCCTTCAGACTTGTTGAGTATTTCTACAGATAACGGGATTCTGTTTTGTACTTGAAGTCAGAGGTGTTCATAGTAAAAAGGAACAGTGAGAGTACTATCCCCTGTGGTGCTCCTGTGCTGTTAATATTTACATTTGATCACTGCTGTACTTTATGGAATGGAAATGTTCATTTACTGTCCAAAAAGCTGCACTAAACAACATTTTTTTTTTTTTATCCACTCTGTGTATACAAAATGACAATAATAGTAGTCTTTGATTCAGGCAATGGCTCCACGTAAGTCTTCTGGAGTTTCTGACAAAGTAAATCAGATTGAATTGTATTAAATGCACTGGAGAAACGAAAGAAAATGATCATCACAGTGCTGTCTGCCTTCTCTAAACAACAAGATGTTAAGCGGGCGTATAATAAATCAAGCTGCCAGCATAAATTAATCAAAATCTGTGTCCAGATAAGAGAAATGATTAACAACTATCAAGACTCAGGGAAACGTGAGTCAAAGAGTGCAGGTTTCCCAAGAGTTTCCCAGCTGCACCTCAATGTCTTCATGCTAAAAAAACTGGATCACAATTTGGCAGACGGAGGACAACAATAAATAAATTTGAGCTTGATTAAAAAAGGCTGTATGAAAGTCATGAATTTTGTGTACAAGAGATAAAAAGACAATTGCATTAACTTTTCAATGATAGCAGATATGATATGTCACCCAGAGGAGAAATAAATCCTTTGTGCTTTTGTGTGTTTTCAAAATCACCCTTTCATTCAGTGCAGTTTTTTTTTGTAGCTTGAGAAATAAAAGAGTGGTTGCAAAATCAAAAAAATAAAATTAACAGCAGGGTTGCTAACCCCATTCAGTTGGAGGGAGGTGTTAATGTCCCACAAGTAGCTTTACACCCTTATTTTTTTCAGCCTTTTATTTTCAAACCAGCAGGAGGTCAGTAGAAGTGTGCACATCTGGATCTGCTGTAGGTTCAAAGGTCATGCTGTCTCAGCGCTGCAGTTGCTTTGGCAGCCACCTGTAGCTTCTAACTTGCATCTGAGATAGGAGGCTGAGTGCCAGGGACTTTCCACTGCACAGACTGTGAGAACGTGTGTGGCTGATGCGCGTACGTGCACACAACAGCGCTTCTTTTTTTTTCTCTTGTTTTCATGTGTGTTTATATGTGGAGAGCAAGCCTACGGTATGTGCAGAGTGAACTGAAACTGTTAGAGCTGTTTTTTAAAATGTGAAAGAAATTTAATTTTGCACAAAGGAAATTCAACACGCATGTAAAAACATGTGAGTCTGAGGTTAAAGGACCACGGCACACTGTGAAGGGAATATTGCAATGTTAAAAATAAAATAATAACTCCAGCAATGCACAAGCATATACAGAATTAAACCTTAACTAAAAGAGTTTAACGGATTATTTTAGTAGTTTTTGTCTTTCATTATTAAATCTTGAACAGAAGAATCTTCAGTGCTGACTGATGATCCTCTTTTGTTTTTTGCAGTGTTTATGAATTTATTTTTACCCATTGTTTTCATTTGTCACATCATAAACACAAAGCAAAATGGATCATAATGTAAAGTGGAAAATAACTGATGTAGATAAAAGGAAGCATTCCGATTTGGATAAAAATAGAGAAGAAAACCATTAATTCCACTTTACTTATTTTTTACTTTACTCTATAAAAAACCTTCCAAGATATTTATACTGGAGGTTTTAATTTACTTGTGGCACATCATGAAAAAGTTCCTTGGGTATAAATGATATTGCAAGTCACTGTAGTGCTGGAAGTTAATAAGTTGCTTAAACCTCTAACAACAGTTTCTGAATAGGGCGGAGCTCTGGGGAGTTTCTTGGCCACAAGTCTGACATTTCCTTGTTATGATCTTAACACTTCCTTATCACTTCTGCCTCCTGACATCTTATCACACTGGGAAATACACAGATCAGCTCCAAATTGGACTTGGACCGCTGAAAGAATTTTTGAGAATGTTTTGGTTTGAACTAAGGGTAAGCCCACTTCCTCCAAGAGACACAGATCCAATGTTATGCTTGCCTTTTCTTGCCTGAACACATGACTTTCCGGACACCCACTGCCTTAAGAAAGAGGAAAGATTAGAGATGAAACATAAGCATGTCTCTTGGTGCAGAATTAAATTTATTTTTATGCTTTTCTTGAAGAGAATCTGATTTTTTTCTTCTTTTTTGGGGGATGCAAAGATATATGCACATGCAAGCTGCCTATGCTGAGCAAGCTCTGCACTGGTGGCTACCACCTTTACTCTGTGGATTTTAAGTAGTTTTATTGCAATAACCTTTGCTAACACAAATAAAAAGCTGATTTTAAGCTCATTCTAATGGAAACCTTAAATTGTTTAGCACTTTTGCAAGAAAACAAAAAACAAAACATATTGTGCATCTTAAAACAAAAACTGATGTGGCAATACCAAAACCTTTGGCCAGATCTGCAGAGCCTCACTACAATAACATAGCCTGACGTTAGACAGTGAGGAGCCTCGCTGCAGAGAGTCTGTGTGATTTTAAGCCCACAAAGGAAGCGCAGGCTAAGGGGGTGAGACGGCCCAGGCAGTGCTGGTGCTGGAAATCCCCTGCAAGCCTGCTTCGTCTTAGGCACTAGCCTAGTTGAGGCCCACATCAAAAGGGCTGCTGCTGTTCTCATTACCCCCCCACCCCCACCCCCCATCCCCTTCTATCTTTCTATAGGTCCAACAGCAATGCATGCTTCCTTGCCCCCTGACTTCTGTTTCCATTACTCCTTGGAGACCTTTCATGTAAAACAGTATCAGGTTGGTGCTGAGAGTTCCTCCAGGGTGGATTGCATCTCCTGCACAAACCTCACATCTAAAAGTTTTTACTGAATGATTTCATTGAGAGTAAATGAGTTTGATTCTCCCTTATCATTCAAAAGTCAAATGGAGCAGCACACATGGTAGCCAGGTGGACTGGAAACATTTTTAGTGCTTGTGGTTAGACCTCTGTTAAACCTCTAACTAAATCAGAAGTGAAAATGTTGGTTCACTTAACACCCCTTATTCTCAGCCCCCACAGTTCAAAACCAACAAAAATGTCAGGTATGCATCAAGCACCAGAGAACTCGAGAGTGACACGTGGATGCTATGGAGGAAGGGGGGAAAAAACAGAAGATATTAAGAACGACCCCCTTCAGATACATGCAGATGCATTTGCTGTTTATCCCTGCGATCTTCAGTGCACGTGCCTGCATTGATAGGGAACAAAAAAGTCACAAGGAAAGGCATTGTGAATTCTCAAACTCTGGATTTTCCCTCCTAATCAGGGATTGTCCGATGACTGTAGTGTGTCTCACGCGTCCTGAACTGGGTCCTGCACTAGGGGTCACACTGCAAAAAGAATCTTAAAATGAGTTAAAAATCCTTAAAATGTGTATTTACCCTAGATTTGACTGGGTAATCAGTGTATTTAGCATTAAAATAAGATAATTAGATACTATGTGCTTGAAATAAAAGACTGCAGTTGCGTTTTTCTTATTTTAAATGCATATTGACTGATTCCATTGGCAAAGTGTCTCACTTATCTGCTCAATTTAAGAACAAATGCAGTTAATTTAGGAAAGAAATATATATATGTACGTATATGTATGTATATACATATTTATTTTATATATATATATATATATATATATATATATACACACACCAACACAGGAGTGTGTTTTGTGTGGGTGTGTGAGTGCTTATTATACAGCTGTGTATCTATACATAGGATCTTGTGTGAACTTGTTTGACTACATTGATTTTCCACAATCATAGACAATACTGCCATCTTGTGGACTGGTAGCAGTTTTTTTTCCCTCTGTTGCAGAACTACTGCAAAATACTGTAATTTATTAATTTTTAAATTTTTTTGTTTTCTTTGGCTCTGAAAGACTTTAATGGGGAATGAAAAACGCATTGAAACAGACAACATAAAAGGCTGAGCTGTGCATGTTTATGGTTTGATTCTTGGTTACTGACCATATAGAGTGGATTTTATTAGAATCCAAAAACTGAATCAACAAACCCTCCCAAACTTTTTTTTTTTTCTTAATTTCATGTGAACAATATCTCATTGGTTTCCACTCTGAAACGAGTTTCTCTGTGAGCTGCAATCAGTTTTATTACCCCAAAAACTGTTTTTCAAGTTTTCCAACTGGATCAAGATGGGAAGTAGTCCACATCAGAGTGGACAAGAGAGATAGTCAACTATTAAAAAAAACAACAAAAAGAAACAGAAAACAGAATATAAAAAGATGTACACTGCAAGTAGGTTGATATTTAAGTAACATACTGAATTTAATTGAGAAAAAAACTAATTGAGTGGAAACTTTCATGAGTACCATAAAATATTCGCGCATTATATGTTTTCCCATTGTAACATAACAAAGTAAGGTGAGGAATGATCTAATGTATTTATTCATTCAACAATCAACGTTGATTTGATCAGTTTTCCTTCATATTTGCCTTTAAAAAGGAAAAGGGATGCTAAACCAAAAATAGACACCAAAGAACCGCAACTGTGACCGCTATCTCCATAGAGGAAAACTGTGGAAGAAAACACCCCAGCAGCATGATGCTGCCATTACTATGAAATACATGTTTCCTTTTGCATTAGATTGCATTTGGGGGTATGAGAAAAAACAGGGCTAAATCATTTTCTGCACATTTCTTTGGTGTTGTAATTTCCTCAATAACTACCAAACAATAGAAGAAAATTTACAGTTAAAAGACTTCTAAATATGCATAAAACAGCTTTAATAATAATAAAAACAAATAAAACAACAACAATAATAATGATAATAATAAATCCAGCTTAAATTAATCTGGGGGGATGAGCCCATAATAACAAAGGATTCAATAAACAACAGCATGGATTATCCATATCACGCTGGAAACATGATTCAAAAATCTGGTCCACCTCTTTAATTACCAATGTTATGAACATGATGGATTATTAACAGTGTTCCAGTTTTGTTATCTGGGCTGAGAACCATGTTAGGCTGTCAGTGGGCGGTGGTGTCTGTCAGTGTTGTGCTGTGGGAGCTGGCGTTCTGGAATACTACTTACCTCACAAGCTGACAATTAGAGATGAGACGTCTCCATTCTGCTCTGCTGTAATGATGTACTGTCAGAGGTACAAACGTCATAAAAAAAAACAAAACTGCCTTTTTTGACAATTTGGATATTCGAAAGACATTCACATGTAGTGTCAGTATGGGTGTTTTATTGTTACGTAAATCAGTATTGTTTTCTTTAGTGTTTTAGACTCATAAAGAAATTTGGGTTTTCCATCATTTTAAAATATTTAAGTCATTTTGCTGATTTGAAAACTTTTTGGCTTCTTTTCTAGTTCTAACTGAACTCAAATCCTAAATAAACAAGCTCAGGTATGAAATGAAAACCCTCCACAGCTCTTTAAAGGCCTATTTTTATTATTTAAAATCCTGAGAAGTGATGTATCTATTGTAATAAATACTGATTAATCCAACTAGAAAACAAACCAGTGAAAGATATCTAAAATGGTATCATAATTAATCATAATCAGGGTTCGTATATACACCTAATATCGGTAATAATGCATCTGATTAAAACTTTTTAACATTTTCTTCAAATCAAGTTAGTTGTTTTCCCAGAGGACTGAAGGTAAAGCTGGATTTAAAAATAATGTAAGAATAACTTCATTAGACAAAATGTAAAATGGCAGAGAATGTAACCTTTTATTTTTAAATACTTGAAATAGCATTCTGATTCAGAGAACCTTTGCAAGATATAGTGAGAAATCGTATTGAGTCAAGATGTGGGATGCTTCTACTGATAAAAATGTGAAAAAAGAAAAGAATGCTGAAATTAAACCCTAACACAAATTCAATATAATAAGAGACACACTTTATTGCATCTATTTCTACTTCCCTTGCAACAGATATGGTATAAATGTTACATTATACATGGAAAAAAAGATCTCATTTTGAGGATATATCTGTAGTCAAATGTAATAAATTTGAGTAAATGTTCTGATGGGGTTTGTTTGTCAGATTAAAAGTGCTTTTTAAAAGCAACCTTCAAGCAGGTGTTTTACATAAAATTTTCATTAAACATTCAGAGCATTTTAGAGGCAGCATATCATTGATCACAGAACGGTTGGATGATCACTGTCTTAGTTTAGCTGTGATAGCCTCTATGCTGAGCTGTTGTCAGATAACTTCATGACCGTTAGATGATGCAGAGCTTGGTCCTTTTAAGCTTAAATGACAAAGCCACCAACAGTACAGACTGTTTTTATTTTTTATATCTCATATGTGTTGCTCCAGGCTTCTGTTGTAATAAAAAAAAAAAACACATTTCAACCTGAAAAGCACTCTGAAAGCGCAGACCTTTGCCAAGCAGTTATCTTCGCCCCAAATTGTGACTTAAATTAAAAGACTTGCATGATTTGGATAATAACCAAATCTAAATGAATTGTTTTTTGGCATGAGGTGCACCTCTGATATAATATTTCCATGAAATCCATTAATAAGTTTTCAATTGATCCTGCAACCCAACAATGTTCCCTTTTCTTGTGATTTTATCTTCAGTAAAATACATCTGGAGTCTGATACTGAGGCTGTCAATGGTCACTGCTGCCACCTTCTGGTTATATCTGGAACTGCTTTTTCTGCCAAATCCCCCCCATCTTATGTTAGAAAACCTTTTTTTAAATTCCTGTATCCTGATTATGATCTGGATCATCACCGAAATTGAATGGATTGTACTTTAGCATGTGGGAGACCACTGATAAAAATGTAATTAAAACCTGTCCTTAACTTTTCAAGTTGTCCCGTACACAGACAGACAAACACACACAAACTCTGGCAGTAATAAGAAATTTATAACAGTACATTTAAGGCTTGGAAATATCAGTTTTTATTAATCAATCTCTACAATGCGGTTCAGTACCAAACTTCATTTATTGAAATTAATTAGGATCTGAATAATATTCTAATTTCACTGACATATATTCAGCTCCTAATGTATGAACTGTTTTGATTCTAGGAAGTTATATTATGTATTTTTTTTTACAAATTTGTTCAGTTCTTAATTGGGGTGAAGAAACTGTTGCATTTGCTAATAATTGAGATTCTAACTAGAAGCTATATAAGGCAATAATGTATTTTCTTAATTTGATGCATTTCGACATTTAAAAGTAAAACAGACATAAATGGAGTCTGTACTACAGTGACTTTGAGTGAAATATACTCAAATATATTCTATCAGTGTAATTTCCACAAGACCTTACCTAGAGATGGTGATCTGATTGAGGAGAGAAGTGACGTGTTTGCTTCCCTGACATAAAAACTGAAGCCTTGTCCATGCTAGGAAACAAGCCCATTTCAAACACTGTGCATCAACAGAACTATAATTAAGTAGAGATTGGAATAGTTTTAAAACGACAGTGCTGTACCTATTGTTTGAAAGTGACTCATAGCAAAATAGAGCTGAAGCATCACTGCATGTCCACAGCATGTTAGGACTGCTGAGGAGGTTGTTCTGGCACAGAAACCCCCGCTGCACTCAGAATGGATTCATTGTGCAGCAGGCGGACAGAGTCCCTGACCTCAGGGCAGTGTGCTCACACAGTGACACGAGCTCTTTGTTTCCACTGACAAAGCCAGCCCTCGCATCAATCACACTGCGAAACAGAGCTAGATCTTTGAACAAGCGGACGAGCCAACGTAGCCGACGGTGACACCGGTCAAACGCTCTCGACTCGATGTAAAACCTGTTAAAACTCCTCTCATAACTAAAAAAAAACAAAGCAAACATGGGTTAAACTCAGACTCAACGGTTTATTTTAATTTTACCAAAACAATAGAAAATGTTTAAATGAAAGGCTTGATAAGTTAATAAATAAATACATAAGTAAAAAAGTCTTTACAAATGTTAAAAATTTAAGTTTTTAGGTCCTTAAACAGACTTAGTGTCATCACTCTTTACCCATTATCATAAGATTACAAACAACACAGACCGTTTTCATGTCGACAGAAAACAACAGTAACAAACAATCCTTACAACCTCACTTATTTTTTTAGCTAAATGTTAGCCTAGCCTGTTGCTAAAAGAGGATTTCAGAGCCACAATGCAATCTGCTTAGTGCTTCCAGACAGAAAGTGCAACACAAGTCTTAACATGTAATATTAAACACGTTAACATACAGCATGCATATTGAACCGTATGTGGGGGAGGGGTATAAGTGACCAGCCCTTTGGCGCAGCCAGGTGTATCCATGACATCAGTGCAAGCAGACGTAGACGGAGCGGCTCTTAAACTGTCCAAAGGGACATCGGCCACATCTGGCACCGGCTGTATAGGTGGTTTAGGCACTGGGTGTGGTCTATCTGAGGCACAGGAGAGCAACGCCGGATTTTCCTTGTATAGAATAGAGCGGAGGTTGCGATGGCAACCGACGATCGCTTACTTTTATTGACTTAAATCTCCCCAACTTCATGCATTTAAAAGGTGCTTAATAATATCACAGATTCAGAGATGGGTTTCTAAATTCACATTGTTGCGACATGCCTGTCCTCTTCAACTAGCCCGAAATACAGCGACGCTGCCCCATTAGAGGCTGTGTTATACACAAACCAAAACAGCTTGGTGAAACTAAATCTTTTTCTTTCCTTTAAAGATGGAAAAAAAAACACTTAAATAGTCCTTCCTTCAGGAGAGTTAGGTTGCAGTGACGATAGCTGGGACGGTGATGGTGTTCCCAGCCAACGGATTCTCATTCTCCACCTGATAGGTCACATCAGGGCAGGCCGACGCCCCCTCCTGTCCATCTGGTGATGTGATTGGCTCGTTTTTCCCTTCCTGAGATTGTAACTGGTTAAAGGTCCTCTCTGCTTCTTCAGACAGCCGGTTCTCCTCCTTCTCTTCTTCTTTCTACACAAGAAGGAACATAAGGTGGAACATTAGAGGGCTAAAAACACAAAATGAAGACAGCATTTATTCAAAGTACCCAACATCTCACCTCCTTCTTTATCCTGTTGTATTCATCAATGGCATATTGGTACTTAGCAGATGTTATTCCAAACAGGGACGCCATCCTCTCCCCAAGATAGTCACATGCTGCAACATAAAACAGCAATCTGTCCTTACTTTTTCAATAAATGTAACTATAATAGTATTTATAATTTAACTGTAACTAAAGGAAACATAAATGTACAATTTGCTTTTCTGTCATAGCAGTTATTGCTTAGTACTTCTGTTATCAACCAACACTTCAGAACACAACAGTCCTATTTGCCAATAATTCTATGAAATGTGTTTTAGGTTCTCTTCCATAGAGATTACTTTTGGACTTGTCTTTCCATTAACAATCAAATTAAGCAAATTGTAATTACAAAAATGTATTTTCTAAAATGGAAACACTGAAATAAAAAAAAGCTATTTTTTTAGATTAATGGGGTGTTTCGTTTTAGTCGCATCGTACATATACATTGCAAAAACTGCAGCGGAAACACTTTTTTCTTGAATCCCACGAGTAACAACATCAGCAACTGGACCTCCCTGCCTTGTAAAAAGATGAAGAAGAAGACCGAAAGTAGTTGGAGGAAGATGGTGCTGCATATTTGGATTCATGAGCAGATGGTGTATTTCTTATATGGAGTTTGCGACAATGGGCGTGATGAGAACTAGGGCCGTTGCTGTAAAACACCATGTTTTTAGATCCGCCACGGTTTAAAACGTTATTAAGTTATCACGTCAACAACTGTATTCATTGCAGCTTTCATTTAATTTCTCGTTTAATAGTAATACCACAATTGCAAAAATTTTTATTTTTAGAAATTAGCGCAATATCTACTGATTTTTCTGGATTATAATTCGCACCAGCCATAAAAAACAACTCTGCTAACTCCAAACATTCTTTCTGCTGTTCGATTACATTAATTGCAGCTTATAATCTACAGAATATGATTTTGCCATTTTTGTTAAGCCCTTCCCCGCTGTTTTTAGAAGTTAACGACAATGTTGACATTATCAACAAAGGCCTAGAGTGTGAAAATAACATGTTAAATGATATAATAATGTGCTAATAATTCCACACATAAGTCACTTCAGAGTATGAGTCGCACCCCCGGCCAAACTATGAAAAAAAAAAAACACGGTACATAATTTTGTGCACGTTTGTAAAGTAAACATAGCTGTAGATAAACCTATTTCGGCTCGTCATTCATTCTTTGTCGTTACCCATAAAGGTAACGCTCACTGCACCTTCCAATGAAAGTGCCCCTGGGCAAGTGAGCTGGTGTTTAAAATGTTAAACATCTAGATACTATATTTTATATGCTAGAACTGTGCAGGCAGGACACCCAAACTGCCTTAATTATCTTTCTAAAGGGGGCATTATACATCTGCAACCTGACACATCAAATGTTGCTTGGGTCTGGTCACGAACCAGTTTTGCTGGTATGCTTCTGCACCGTTGTCTGGAATTTCCTAGGGACACACAGCAGTTTCCCATCAAAGCGCTAGGGGGAGCCTCTCCGAGAACTTGCGAGAATTTCTTCTACTCCTCGGTTTTTAAAAATGGTGCGACCCTGCACCGAATCGAGAAGGACGACCAGACAGACAGCTGGAAAGGCATACCAAGGACCAATCAAAGCTGCTTTTAGTCTGCACACTTCCGCTTGAGGTCTGCGCTGGTTTGCCACCGTTCAACGTGTAGTCAGGATTTTTTTTAGGTGTGCGACGACAGTTGCTGAAATCTGCACGGGGGGCGTGGTCACTCACAGAGACAGATTTGACGGTTGCTAAATTGGCCTTGAATCCAACCAGATGTGAAAAGTATTTATTCTCCCGGTGCACAGTTTTTATATTATTAAAACACTTTACAGTACAGTTTTTTAATTGTTTATCTTATAACTCTTCACTATTATTTTATTCTTATTTTTTGCTGCTGTAAACACCAGAATTTCCCCCATTGTGGGACAATTTAGGGATTTTTTATTCTATTCTATTCTAAACAAAAATAAAGACATGTCACAGTAGGTTGTCTATATTTAAGGAAAGGATGATCTCTTAATAGAGCAGACAGTTTTAAATAAAGTCATTTCAGACCTGAGATGGTGGATGTGGCTGCTCTCCACATGTGAAACCAGAAGTAAGGCCCCCAGGTCATCTTGGACTGCAGCAGAAACATAATGTTACCATCATCATTACCATCACTATCATCATCATCATCATCATCATCATCATCACTATCATTATCACTATCATCATCACCATCCTCACCATCATCATCACCATCATCACCATCCTCATCTTCATCACCACCATCATCACCATCATCACCATCATTATCATCATCACCATCATCATCATCACCATCCTCACCATCATTTTCATTATCATCATCATCATCATCATTACACAGGGGGAAAGGGGGAGAACCCGACCCTCCACCGCTCCTCACCCTCACCGCATCCACCGGAGGAGACAGCAGGTCCTTCTTCTCCTCCTCCGGGTCCTCTGGCTCCTCCTCATCGGTGCTGTACTCCTCCATGGTCTCCCCGCTGGAGAAGTGGATGATCCGACGGGGAACCTTCTCCCTCGGCTCCGTTCTCTTCCCCAGCTCCCCCAGCTCCACGCTCTCAAAGTCCCGCCCCTGGTTCGGGTTCTGGATCTGGGAGACGGACACGGTATGAATTCAACGGCTTAAGAGCAGCAAACACTTCCAGAAAAAAAAGCAGCGGTAGTAAAAATGACATCTGTCCGACATGACAGCTGCGGCTAATAACAAGGAGCGATAAACCTGCAAACACAGCGATAAGGTCACAGTGGTTTAGCTAACAGGGAGACAGAGATGCTCCTACCTGTCCTGTATCCATTCCCCGTCCTAAAGAAACACTGACATTAGTAAGATACAAGGAAACATCAGCCATTGTTGCTTTCTTCTTTGTATCCCTCAGGGCTGCGCCGACCCGGAAGTACCATAACGGCCATAAGATGACGTCGAATTACGTCATGATCTGTTCAATCAAAACAAAGCACCAACTGACAGCGTCAGGTATCAGTGTTATCAGTCAGAGCTTTGGATTAATTTTCAAACCAACTCACATTTACTTTTCATCTGCTTTATTAAATGCTGATTTAATAATAGGCTGTAACGCTTTTATTTTATAACCTGCAGCTTGTACTGTCCTACAACAATTTCACAATACCTGCATAAGTGCAATATGTATCTGACATTATTAAACAAAACTGCATTAACAAAAAACATTTTTTTTTTTTAACAGGGACCTGTGGCAAAAAAAAGAATAATTGTCTTGATGCCAAAAAGATCCCAACAGATTATGCTTTCACAAGTGGAGCAGTACTATCGCCGTGGTGTTCCGCTTGATTTATGCATTTAAATAGCTTTATTATGATTCATGCAGGGAGTATTACAGATTATATGGACACTGCAATGTAAGTAGAACAGGAAAGGAAAAATAGGAGAAAAGATGAAAGAAAGATGAGATAAAAGGGAGATAATGAAAAAAATCTTCCGTCTGCTTAATCACCTGCAAAGATATGTAAAAAGAACAGCACAACCAACGGATATAGAATAAGAGATACAATAAAGTAACACCTTGATACTATAGCTGAAGTATACGTAGTATTATTTAATCTGACATGTATACTGTGGTAGCTGAAGATAAGAATATAGGCTTTCTGTATGGAAGTGAATCTGGAGCCAAGCACCTGTAGTTGTTTGTGAAAGTGCACTTCTGCATGTAAAGTTATCCAAAGGAAAAATGCTTAATAGTGGTTGTGAAGAACCGAAGACGCGCCCCTACACATTATTGTTATTAAACAACACTTAATAATGGCCCTAACTATTGAATTAATACTAACACTAAACCACAAGCTACAAACACATGCCTAAACCTCTGCTTTTTACAGCTAAAAACATTTTTTATATTTTTTGCATGCTGTAGGATGTCTTAACATCCCTGAAGCTAAGTATCTGCATTTCTGTCACCAGCTACTTTCATCAAATTATAGTACATGTAAATCTGCATTTCTGTTCCCCAAAAACGCTTGCAAATTATGTTAGTGCACTTAAATTTTTTTGTGCAAACCATGCAGCTCTAAAGGGGTCTTCCATAGAACCGTCATGTGTTTGTTGTCTGTTTGCAGAACAGATTCAGTGTATGCTATTTGTTTAACAGAGCAGTGGCACTGTAAAATTTCCAACTGATAACCATTAAAATATAAAGCATAAATAAAAAGTGGTCAGATAAAACAAGTACAGTATACACCAAGGGGACAGTAAACTATTTGATGTCTTTATTGTGCAGAGAAGCTATTCAAGGTTATTATTTTGTAAAATGTTGTTTTCTGTATAAAACAGTTCATATATGCACCATAGTTTATATTTTATTTCAGTACGTTTGCAATATTAGCAGACGGTTGTGTGACAATGTTTCCCTATAGAACAGGGTGCTTTCTTAATATGTGCTATAAAGAACCTTTACATCATTCTAAGCCTCCAAGGAGGTTTAGATTAGTTTGAAGATGTATCTGCTTTATGGAAACAGTGATTGTAGGCTTTTAGAGCATCTATATGTGGTTAAAGTTCAACTTGTCCTCATTGCTTAACAAAACAAGTAACACACTTATACAGTAACACAGCAGCTACAATATCTACAGTAACATTATTAGGCTTATTACTTATTAATTTTAATTAAAACTTACTGTTTTTTTTCCAAAGTTCTCATTTCCCATTCTTTTCCCTCCAAAAACATTTAAAGACAATTACAAGGTCGGCTTTCTATCACCTGAAGAACATTTCCAGGATTAAAGGACTAATTCCTCAGCATGATCCAGAAAAACTAATCCATGCGTTTATTTTTAGTCAAATTGATTACTGCAACGGTGTTTTCAAAAGTCTGCCTAAAAAGTGGATCGGATAGCTGCAGCTGATCCAGAACGCTGCTGCCCGTGTCCTCACTAAGACTAAGAAAGTAGAGCACATCACCCCAGTTCTAAAGTCCTTACACTGGCTCCCTGTATCTCAGAGAATAGACTTTAAAATAATTCTGTTAGTCTATAAATCTCTGAATGGCTTAGCACCTAAATACATCACAGACTTGCTATCAGTGTATCAACCCTCCAGACCACTCAGGTCTTCTGGCTCCAGCCTGCTCTGCATACCTAGAACCAGAACTAAACATGGAGAAGCAGCATTTAGTTCCTATGCTCCACTTATCTGGAACAAACTTCCAGAAAACTGTAAAAGTGCGGAAAGCTTGAGTTCCTTTAAATCAAGACTAAAAACACATTTGTTTAGGATTGCCTTCGACTGTTCTAGTTAAAGTTCAACTGAAACATCATTAGTTCAACTTTTTTTATTTTCTTTAGTCCAACTGTTTTTAAAATTCTTTTTTGTTTCTGCATTTTTAATTTTTTTCTTACTTGCTTTGATTCTGTTTTTATTATCCTATATTTTAATCATGTAAAGCACTTTGCATTGCGTTTGTACGGAATTGTGCTATACAAATAAATTTGCCTTGCCTTGCCTGGCCTTTTAACACTAAGACTGCGATAAACGATAAATGATTTTTGTGAACTTAAAGATAAATATAGACAACAAAAAGCTTCACTTTGAGCATCTTATCTTATTTAGGACAGGGGGCACAGAGTATCCATTATTTCCAGCTGCAGTTTAATTTTATGTGCAAATAAAGTAAACTGAACTGATTGAAAAACTAATCAGAGACTGACATGCTGTTTAGATTTAAAAGTCCACATAAATTAAAAGTTGAAATCCTAAAAATCGTATCTTTTCATAACAAAAACGGACTTTGGCGCACTGATTTAAATTTCCAGTTTTTGATCATATGATTGACAGCTGTGGAGTGTCCTGCAGAATGAGTAACAACAGGGATCTGTTTTTTTATTTTTAGCACAGAGTATATATATATATATATATATATATATATATATATATATATATATATATATATATATATATATATATATATATATATATATATGTATATATAGATATACAGTACATATATATATATATATATACGTCTCAGAGGAAGGTATGAAAATTATTACCCCACACTGTTAAATCCATTGGCAGGGGCTGAGAGGAAGGACGGGCTGTGTTCAGCAAGATATCCTGCCATGCTTTGAGCCACTTCAAATCTTTTTCTGTCCGGTCAGTTTATTAAAAATTGACCCGCTTTAAAATAAAAAAGTAGGATAATAAAAAAAACATCCAAAAATCTTAAAATGTGCTTTGCATTTTTCAGAACACTAGAGCTCGGTGCTATAAGGCTGCTGTTGCTGCTGGTTCAGCCAGCCCAGAGTGAGTGGGGTTTGCTGCTGCTGTCAGTCAGTCATTTCACATTTTTAAAATATTTTACAACAAGTAAATACTAGGATGTCCTTAAGCATAAAACTTCATCTCAAAACTTAATCTGTGGATTCAGATCTTCAGGCTTATGAACGTAGTTTCAAATGTTTTTTTGCACATTTTGCAGAAATTGTAATAAATTGAAAATTTTCTTTTGCAATTTTCAGAGCAGAATTGCTCTGCAGACAGTCTGTTCTTATTGTTAGGCTAGCTAAGCTACTGTAAACAGGCAGTAGCTGCCTTCACTCAGCCAGGCACTCTGTAATTTCCTACTAACTTTTTTAGTAACTGAAAGAGAATATAAAGCACTTATTAGGTATGTGGTAAAAACTGACTTTAAGTTAATGTCGGTTTTGCTCTAAATATTTTATGTCTATCTTTCTTTAGAAAATTTGAAACATTTGAATCTTAAAACAAAAGCAAAAATATAATTTTTTATTTCTTTAAAGAGATGTAAGATTTTTAGGAAGTGACAGAAAAAATAGCTTAAAAAAAGGAAAATTGAGAGATCAGGAAAGATGCAAAATGAAAGTGCTGGGAGATAAACAGTCACCACAATCTCTCAGTATGTTCATGCTGTTTTTACCTACCAGTCCTTAGTAGGATAGGAGAGAGCAGGAGCTGTATTTTACATTTTCATGCCTGGAGCAGGCTGTGTCATAAAACCCTGCTGAGCACTGAGACATCCTTAGGAGAGAGAGTGAACCCCTGCGTTGCCCCCGATATGCTCATCAGTCTAGGACGAGTGCAGTATTAGGTTTAAAGTTATAAGAATAACGAAACAGTAAGAGTGTGTAGGAGGGGGAGATGAAAGGCTGATATTTTTTTAGATATCCTGAAGGACATCAGGTCTTGCATTTCTGACTATTTAAAAAAAACAAAAGAAAAAACATTTAGACTGCAGGAAAGTCCCCATTACAGATAGTAGTAGGTATGAAAGCAGGATTAAACTTATTCTAATTTCAGGGACTTATTCTTTAACTTTGCAACCATAAGTCTGCTGAAGTATAAACATGTTTATGTATTTTATTAGCATGGGCTTAACCCATGTGGAATTTAAAGCTCCACATTTAGAAAGTTTCTATCTCTTTATTTTACTCAATCAGAAGGCATACGAGTCTTCTCACTTTGGACTCTGTTTGGACTCTGTGAAGCTGATCTTTATCCAGAGACCGGTGCTCTGCAGAACCAAATCCATCAGAAGAACTATTAAGGTTTGGACAAAATAGGGTTCATAGCTGTGAGCACACATATTGGAGAGTGTCAATAAGTAACATCTGTTTGGTCACTCTGCATCTGCAGCGATACTGTCCCACACTCCCACCCGGACATTCACAGTTTTTTCTAATTAGAAGCCTTGGCTTGACAGTATATTAAGCATCCTGCTAAAGGCTCAGGGTGCAGTCTAAAGATAAGGAATAGTCTTGTTCTCTTTCAACACATTTTCTCTGTCTTCTACATGGCTTGTAGTGAACTATCCTGTGATTAGATTATCTCAAATGTGTGGTGGACCTCAGCAGCTCCTCCAGAGTCACCATTTTTACAACCAGTTTGGGGTGAATGCAGTGACTCAATAGGTTTGCAATTTTTCTACTCTGTGAGAGTTTCAAAAGTTGGTTTATTTCATACCAAATTCTGCTTTAAAAATCAACACAAATTTCTTATTTTATTCGTGATTCATTGGTTTTCATCAGCTGGATCAATCCTGGGAAATAAATTACACTCAGATAGACTCTGTGCTGATTCGGTGACCTTTAAATGTAACTGGTTGCAATGGATAAGACTTAGTGCTATCAGAATAAAGGAGGTTGAATTTAATTGAATGACACATTTTCACTATTAATTAAAAACATGCACTTTTCCATCAATTTCCTATCTTGACACTATTTTCACGTTGCTTGTCACAAGAAAAAATACTCCAATTTTGTGGGAGCCTTAAAAATGTTCAAGCAATTTGAATATCTTTTCAGAACTGTAGGTTTCTTCATGCAGTGATTTACCCCATTTTGAAGAAAAACAAACATTGACACATAACTTTATAAAATATAAAGTACGACTCTGAAGAGAGAGAGAAACAAACCAGTTTTACTGGTCTGCAGACCAGGGCAGTTGAAAGCTGCTCCTGCATTTCAATAGCTGTTTAGAAAATTTCAAACCATAAAGAAAATCAGGCAATTGAAAGGGTTAGGAAACAGTTGTTCTTGTTATCAAATCAAAGGAAATAGGCACTGTTTGCTGTAAGATCTGTGAATTATTGCTGAACACCAAAGGGAGCTGATGACAGTTAAACTGGTAGCCAGTTCTAAGTTCATTTTTTATTTTCAATTCAAAAATTTTAGTGAAAAAAACTGAATTTAACATTATGCAAAAATCTTGTATAATTAACAATATATATAATTACGGTATATGTATAATTAATGCTTACATCTGAAAAAGTTAACTTATGTTATTATACACCTTCTCTCTTCTATATAACTTTAACGTCAATGATCTTCCAGATTCCAGCTTCTTATGAGTCTATACTGCCCCAAAAGTCCATTAAGTGAGTAGTTAAATTAGTTCATATATATATATAAACAAACAAACATTTACATATGCATACACAAATATTCATTCATTCATTTATTACCAATGACCCATACATTGCAAAAACATAGTGACTAAGAGCACCTATTAATATTCACGCTCCTTTTCCCATTTCATATGACTTTAAGAAAACCAGTTCAAGAGTTTCATGCTTTAACGTTGCTTTAAGGAAGTTGTTCCCTATTTTCACACCATTTATTGAAATGCTCATTCTTTTTATGTTTTTTTTAGCACATTACATTTTGAAATCTAGATTATCCCTGTAATTGAACCCTATCTATCCCTTAGCAAAAAGTGGTTGTATACTGTCTGGTAGCTGTTTGTTTCCTGCTTTATGCATTAGTTGTGAGGCATGAAACTGTACTAGATTTGAGAATTTAAGCAGGCAGGAATGAATGAAACATTGATTATTTTTGTCTTGATAGCCGAGCTTATGAATTATCCTCATGTCTCTTTTCTACAGTCTGCATAGTGGTTTGAGGGATAAGTGTTATCTCAAACGTTTACACAATACCTCAGGTATGGTTAAATTAGTCAACAAAACAGGATATAAAACTGTTGTGCTTTTCTAAGAATTGATTTTCTTTCTAAGAATTGTTTGATGGGAAATTTCCAGCAGATCTTGTAGTCATTAATCACAACAAAGAATGTTTTTTATTTCCTTTTTCCACCTCTACAGCACCAATTTTAACTTTTAGAAATAAATTGATATAAACTATACAAAAGAGATGTTACAGTGAACATTACAGTAAATTTAAACAATAGAAAATTCTTTATTGTTCATTACAGCAACTAAACTCTCCTTTAATTACTGACCAGCGTTTTTCTTCTCTGTGTTTCTGACTGTTTATCTTTTGCAAGAAACGTTCAATGTTTAATGTTGGATTACGTCCTTGATATCATTTATTTTGAGAAACATTAGTATTTTTTGTTAGCGAATAATCTCTTTAATATCTCTTTAAGCTGCGTGTTTTGTTATATTCAATGTCGCTAAGGACCAAATTTCTCTGCAGACTGTGCTGTTGTCGTTTTTTATTGAATTTTAATGCAGTCATCCTTTTTTCTATGATGCTACAGTATATAACTTGATAATGATCTGTGTAGTGTTAGTGGAAAAATCAGCCCCAAAAATTAATATCCCGACCATCATGCTGGACTCTTATTTTAACCCCAGCTGAATGTCTATAGCAAAGGCTTTGGTGTGGTCTACTCCTTATGTAGAGTCCATAAACAGTATATCTGGGTTCTTTTTCAGCAGTTGCACTACAATGTGGAAGATCTAATTTATTCTTACTAGAACCTCTGGATTTTGAGGAATTCTACATCTAATGTGGTAGCCGTTTCAGAAGCTACCACATTGTCACTCCTTGTTGAAACGCGCTGCAGAGAGGTGCTTTTTCTCAGCACTGGAGTTAATGGGACTATTATTCTCAATTATTCACAGGTGGGGTTCTTAGCATTTCTTGTAGTAGTGTAAATATTTTTTTCCCCGACTCTCATTTGCAGTTGGTGTGAATAATTTAACACATGCTTTTTTTTTTGAAAATCAAATTTAAGTATATCTTTAACACATTGCAACATGTTTTTTTCTTTCTCTGATACCTGAAACTCAATGAGAAGTCTAGGAATTTCTGCTTTGGAACCAAAGTTTGCCAGTACATTTTCACACCACTGGATGTCAGTAAAGTGTCATCCAACTCATTTTAAACTACCATGAGATAGCTTTGCTGCTGAGTGGATAGTGAATTATTTGGACCTGGATGGCTATTTATACAAATCACCGATGGGAACCTGAATACCCGCACATTGAATAATCACTCACTCTGTTTAGATACTCTCACCCTGGAGAGCTGCAAAGCAACTTCAACAGGAAGGATTTACTGGAGGCCACAAACCGCAGGACTAAATCTCAGACCTATGATGTCATTTTAAAGCTGCAGTCTCTCAGCATAGAAATCTTGGGGGAAAAGCACCTATCTGGTTTTAGTGCTTATATGCAAATGTTTCAAAAGGAATGCAGTTTTTTTTTTTAAATAATCATTGGATTCTGCCAGAATAAGCTTCCTTAAATAAAAAAAAACGAACAGCTTCACTTGCTCCCTCTTGGTTCGTTGGAAGGGACAAGATCACAACATGTATTGGAGATCTTTTTATTGGCTCAGTGTTGTTTCACATTAGCCACTGACGATAGCGTTTTAGCAGCCCATTTGTAATCAGGTACATGATTGCTCAGGTCAGCTGCTCATTGAGCAAACCATTATTAATCTTGAGCTGTCGAAAGTTATGGATTTCTCCATAGGTTGGAATCACAACAGCAGGGAGGCATTTATTATGTTATAAAATGAAACATATACAGGTAAATCTACAAAAAGTAGAATATGAATAATTTTCATTTAAAACTAACTAAATATCAGATCTATGATATATTCATTAAACTTTTCTGTAATTTTAATAATGGCTTTATTTTCATAACAATGCAGCATTGCATGGAGTAGGGCAGACTGTGGTTCTATTGAGGTATAATAGAATTGTTGGTTTTGGTGTCTCATCTCCCTTTTTATAAAATCCATAGATTATTGGTGGGTTTCCTTTCAGGGCAGTTGTTTTGGGATAATCCAGCTCATTAAAACTTTTTTTTTTTTTGCACCTATATACACAGGTGTCATATCCTGCTGAAAATAAAATCAGCATCTGAATCAAGCCTTACAGCTGAAAGGAGTTTAAAGGCGGTTTAAAATCTGCATATGGCTGCATTGACTTTGGAAAACACAGTGGACAAACACTAGCAGATGATAAGGAACCTCAATCCATCACTGAATGTGGAACCTCTTTACTGGATCTCAAGCAGGTTGGATCTTGTGTCTCTCAACTCATCCTCCAGATTCCCAAATTAACTTTACTTTGGTCTGAAAAGAGGACTTATGACCACCGAGCAACAGTCTAGTTATTTTCCTCCCATGTATAGGATTTATCTGAAAGTATTGCTTCCTAATGCGCTGACAACAGGCCTCCCTGTCAGGTTGGGTTGAGGTTTTGAGGACCCAGATGCAGAGGCAGAGGTGAGCTCTTGCAGTTTTAATTAATGATAACAGTTTACAGAGGCAGGAATTCAAAAATCCAACTTAAAATGTAACCCAAACCAGAGCCATGCAGACATCAGAGGAAAACAAGCACGAGGAGCCAGGGAAAGACGAGGAACCAGCACTGAGGAACTGCACAGGGAGAGTATTTATGGCTGAGTGAACAAAGGGAGGACTAACGCGCTGATTGGGAGCAGGCGTTCCAAGGCTTCTAGGAAGAGAGCTAGGAAAAGGAAATCAACACAAGAGGGCAACAAAGAAAAACCTAACCCCCAGATTCCACATACTCCATCAGCGCTCCGCTCCGCAACGCTGACGTACGTCGTGCGGAGCGCTTGTCTTTCATGTAAATCAATGAGAGCTGTTCCACCTCCACCACTACTCCTCCGCACGTCTCCGTCCACGTACGTCTTCTCCGTCCTTCACCGACAAATTACGGAGCCGAGCTATTTTTTTGCTCCGCTCCGGTCAATCCAGGTCAAGATCCGCAATTGCAATCGCACCAAAAAGGAAAAAGTACATCTAGAAATTCCGGTTCGTCAAATTAAAATACAGTAGCAACAGATCGGTAACTAGAAATTATAGCATTATTTTTATAAATTCCAAAAAACTAACACCGTTTATTTAAATGATTGGATGCAAACTATTGGTAATTCACCAACCAGGAAGCAGATTTCTCATCTCCATCAAAATATTTATTATATTCCTGAGGGACTTAAAGTTTAATCAAATCCATTCAAAATAAACTTCTTATTGCAGGAAAGGATGAAGAGATGCTGAGTTTGGGAGTAGAGAACAAACAAAGTTCATAAAAAAAAGCAGTTTTGAATGATCCTAGTTATCCCCGTTACAAAAATCTACAGCAAAAAATATTTGGGCAGAAACTGAACGTATGCTGGATGGTGGTGGGATTTTTTAATATGTCATATTAAATTAAGCGCTCACAGGGTTCATACAGGAATGAGTGACTCTATTTTAATGCTATTAGAAATGATTTTAATGCAATCAACAAGAACCATGTACACAAGTTATTAGTGTACATGAAATATGAAGGAGCTGTAAGCACAGTTCCATGACTCTTGTTTGTATGTAAACACACACACACACACACACACACATACATATATATATGTATATATATATATATATATGTGTGTATATACATATATATATATATATGTGTGTGTATATACATATATATATATACATATATATATATATATATATATATATATATATATATATATATATATATATATATATATATATATATATATATATATATATATATATATATATACATATACATATACATATATACATATACATATATATACATATACATATATATATATATATATATATATATACATATACATATATATATATATATATATATATATATATATATATAAACCCTGGTTCATTTCAGCATATTTTGATTATTTGAATTTAATCATCTCGCGCATGCCCTCTACGATCTCCAAGGAACTCAGAGCGGAGCGGTAGCTGTAGGCTTTGCTTTGCGCAGACGGTCTGGAGCGCAGCGGGGCGGAGCGCTGACGGAGCGCTGACGGAGTATGTGGGATTTCTGGGTAAGAAGTCAAATACATCAAAGACACAACAAAATAGGAATTAAACAGATAAAACTAGAACACACACAAAAAAAAACATGAATCAACATGAAAACTGAAAACTCAAAGAACTTAACAAAACCAAGACCATAACACTCCCAAGATGATAACTTTTCTTAACCTCTCACATGTCATCGAAGATCAAAACATTTTGTTCTGCATGTAACGTTTATTCTCCAAGTAATTACATAATTCACAACAATACATTTGTGCATTTCATATGTAAAAGCCCTGCATTTTGGATTGATATAAAAGGAAAAGATGCCATCCTGTGGTGCTACCAGCTCTAAGGTAAGAAGCTAACACTGCAGTAGGTTTGATAAAGTACAGATTTATTTTTTCACCACATATACCTCCTGGTTAGAGCAGAACATGTTCCTCTATGTGTTTTCTGTTTGGAAG
Organism: Cyprinodon diabolis; assembly: GCA_030533445.1. NCBI lineage: Eukaryota > Metazoa > Chordata > Actinopteri > Cyprinodontiformes > Cyprinodontidae > Cyprinodon > Cyprinodon diabolis. The sequence continues at coordinate 30,094,076 of CM060076.1, forward strand.
CTACAAACATGTTTTCCACAGTTAAGAATATTATTTTTTAATCTAAGCTGGTTTTAACCTCCTTAACTTACCGACCTGACCTTTCGGATGTGTTCCTTGATCTTCATACTGCTGTTGCTCACTAATGTTCTTTTAAAGAGCCTCAGAATTGATTCTAAAACCACATTATGCACTGGTGGAATGAAATGCATTTAATTATTTTTATTTTGAGGTTTAATTGTGAAATGAACTGAAATGCATGCCAGTTTTCAATATATTATGTTTAAATCCTTCTTTTTCTTCGACTTGCAGGTTCTGGTTCTGACATAAAGTGATATGAATACGTTTGCAGAGCACCATATAGTGTCATGCTTCATTTCTGAAACACACTGGATCATAAATTAGACATCTGCTTGAGCATTTCTAAAATTGGATTCTAACATTAAATTACTCTCTCTGGTATTTACATAAAAGTAGCACACAATCCGCTGTCAGGGTGACTCTAGGGAACTGTTTATTTCCTACTTTGTGTTTAATAAAGACTTGCTGGTGTGACTTGCAAGAGCGAAAAAAAGCATATTGAGAAAATCAGTTCCGGTAAGGTGGTTTTCAAATAATGGAGGTTCTCCAACAGCATTTAGATGAGTTCATTCACCTGTCCTGTGTAATAAATGAGAGAATGTGAGCCAGTTTTTCAGCTCTGAGTTGCTCAGCTTGTGACTTTGTCCGTATCACGGTACGTTCCCTCTCAGTGATGTCCCTTTCACACCTCAGGGGATGTGGGCTTTGCTGTCGCCGTGAATCATCCTTCTCAGTGGCCCGTTGCTTGCAGATAGTTACAGGTCTGAGTAGCCTCATGCACTCTCTTCTCTGAGGCTGTAGGAGTGCTGTTAACAGCTCTGTAAAACAAGGGAACAGACATGGGAGAGCCTCCAGAGGCAATGAAAGACAACTGAAAAAAATAATAGGCAGTGGAAAGCTCTTAAATACATATGTGACATTTCTGAGTCTATATGAAATGTTGGGGAAGATTCAGAGAGTGTCTGAGATCTTTAAAGGGCTCTCAGTGGAATTTGTTGTATGGAGAAGCAAAATCAGCTCTAACATTGTCCGCATTTGTGTTTTAATAGCCTGGATGAGGAAGATTTGTTGAGCCGAGTCTTTGCTGTTTCTCACATCCAGCACTGTTACATATAACAAAACATAAAGAGAAGAGGATCTCTTTTTAAGCTATCTACCAATGAACTAAGTTCATTATTGCCATAGTTCATTATTACCACGGGAAGATACAGGGTTCCTACTGTATATGTAAAAAATAATGAACCATTAACTACATAAAAAAAGCAAGAATTTCAATACTTTATAGTTTTCCATTTTCTAAAAGATAAAAAGGCTCCTCATACTCATCTATATTTTGACTTATCTTTTAACAAACCTCTTTAAAAAAAACGAAATATATATGCACCAATAGTAAGCATTTAAAGCCCCTATCTGCATTTGTTTTCAAACATATCCGTCATATCACTGAGATGACAGTCTGTGAACAAATTTACCTGTTCAGGATAGAGAACTATATCTATACTTCAGTACATCTAAAACAGGCTTCTTCAGAGGGAATGCTTTGGTAAAAGTTTAGAGTGACAAACGCAATGGAATTGGTCTATGTCTGCTGTATTGGTGTCACTTGATAGCATGTAAAGATTTTATTCAGGTTTGAATCTGAATCATGTGTGTCGGGAACGGTTGTTTTAAACAAGCCTGTAGGTTTAGACATGAATCCTGATAGGATAGTGGAGCTTTCTGGTTACAGAGCTTTATAACTGTGTTGGGCAAGTGGGGGTGGTTTCCAAACCCATACAAACCCTGCAACTGTCTAAGGAATACTGTTTTTCGACTTACTCGAAATTCTGAACTAAAGATTGTGTTCGAGTCCCTGCTTTTTTTATTTGTCCTTCCTCTGTCTCCTCTCCCCATGGAGACAAGTTGCTTTCAGAATCGCTTATCTCTGCAATAATTATATTCCTTCGGGTTGCAGAAGATCCCAATTTAAGTTAACAGAGATGCAGTTCTGTGATGTTACTTTGATCTTTTTAACAACATGTAATAGCTTGGAAAGTCGTCTTGAGCTAAAGGCTGAAGTCCCCTGAAAGAAAGAGTATGCAATTGTGCTAATTTACAAAACAGCAGTTGCTAGGTGATTGGTGTATTTAATCTGATGATCTGGACGTTTAATATTGTGGCAAGACATGGCATCTTTTTGTGTTTTTTATGTAGTTTTTATTTTATTTGGTATACAGTGTTTGATGCATAGTACAAGAGCGGCATCTGTGTTCAATCATTATCTTTCTGTCATACTGGTAATCCATTAGGATTCAAGATCATACCAATCTGACCAATCAGATATTTTCTGTATGTTCGGATGTATTCTGATGATGCTCCTTTAGAAAAAAAATGTAATGACAATTTTTTTTATCAAGGAATAACCCAATACATACATACTAGGTTCTACATCCAGAATAAAAAATGTGGTTTGCTGAAATTATCCTTTTTATGTACGCTTTTCTCCTTTCAGTTTTTTCCTACTAAGGAAAGTCACATTATGCCATTTAGAATAAATCCCTAGCTTTTTTCTTTGTAATTCAGCTACATGCCTTTAAGAGCCACAATTAAACTAATGTTCCTGTGCTCACCCACAGTCATTCCACTCTGCCTGTACTTTAGGTCAAGGTCAGTCAGGCGATGAATGGCAAGAAGTCATGAGGGTTTCCGTCATGTGTCACCCAGCTGAACTCCTGCCACCCACTGAAGATGTAACACAGATAAAAATACAAGAGAAAAGATTCAGCCTTGCCTGGGAAAAAGGATTCAGTCACAGCCAACTCCCATGAACCAGAAGGAGCCAAACAGTCCAAATTTCCTGTGTTGCTGGCTTTATTCAGGAGAAACCATTTCAAGGTTGAAGACTCCAGTCAAGTTGCACAGTCTTATTGGTTTTAATCAGGATTTTTCAATAATTTTACTGGTATCTTTTATGACCAGCACTTTGAGTTGACTCCCGGTTAAGATAAATGTCCAATTAGAGGGAGAACGCTGAATGCTAGTAAGAATGAAAAATAGTTCCTTTATTGTCAAACAAGGAAAAATGTCAGGTACTTGTAAAAGCCCCCCCATTATAGTACAATTTCTAATTATAAGTTGCAACCTTTCATTGTAAAAGAATAGGCCTTGGATGAAGGTTAATGAGTGGACCTACAGCGATAATGTGGTAGCAGTTTCTCCTGCAGCTTTCATAACTTACAACTTTTTTGTCTTTTAGAGCCTTTTTATGTGATTTCCCAGTGAAGCATTTAGATTAAGATTTTCTAACTTTGGGATATTTCTCTACGCCCTAATCTTGCTTTAAGCTTCTCCGCACTTTTTCTCTGACCTTGTATTATTTGGTCTTCGCAATGCCGTTTGTATGCTAATGTTCTCTAACAATCCATAAGGCCTTAACTGAATACCTGGAGTTATATCAATATTAAATAACACTCAGAAGACATGTGTTTATAGAAGTAAAGAAAATTTGACGGTCTATCAAGATAAATTCCTGTGAAATACATTGAATATTTGTTATGTAACCACATATCGAAAGGTTTGAGGGATTATAAAACAAAAGCAAATGGAAAATGAAGGTAAATAGTGTGTTTTATTCTCTTTTTTGCAGTTTAGAAACATGTGCTTCCCCCTGCAGATTTATTTGCATCACTAATTGAGCTCGGGCCCCGACGCAGCAAGACAAACAGCCTTCGATGTGCCCATCAGAGTGAGTCAGGTTATAGCTTGTTTTGAAGCACCAAGAGGAGCTCTCTAAGCAGATGTGCAAAAAACAAGCATTTGTTTGTACTCGTCAAGACCTAGTTTTAGGGAGGAAAACAATCAAGTGTTATTCTCTGGATATCCTAATTGCCGCCTCTGTCTCTACAAAGTATGTCTCAGCTCTTCTCTGTCATCCTCTGAGGGAAATTGTCTGGCTCAGAAATTCATTTTACCCTGTTTGCATTCTGAGCCCAGACATAAAAACACCCAGTTAACCGTTCTCCTTCGTGTTCGCACAGCCATATTACTGCAGCTCATTACACTCAAATCAACAGGGCAAAAGGGTACAGACATAATGAAAGGTGAGCAGTGTCGAAGAAACTTGCGCGTCTACTTTTAGACGTCTGAAACAGATTTTCAACGCCTGAAAATATTCCCCGCTGATTCTCAAAAGGCATCTCTTGTGTTTGGGTGCACTGAAATAGTTTTTATCTGTGCTCCCCTCTGCTGAATGAGTTATTGAGTTATCCAGCATGCTCCAGACAGACATTTATTGATGGATGTGGAAGGTGTAATTCTGAATGTTTGCTGGAATTATTTTCAAATAACAACCTGAAAGAGCGAGCATGAGGCTAATCCTTTACACGGCAGCGCTCCCCTGCAATCATCCCTGTTATTAAACAAAGTAATTACTCGTCATAATCAATGTAATCGATTCTTTTTTATTAATCTAATATGCAACAGTGTTCCAGCGATTAATGCAGCAGACGGGTTTATAATGCTTTGCTAAGATATGTTGTTACATCTCCATTTTTTTTCATGTTGCAAACACAAACCTCTTTGTATCATAGGTGTGTTTAATTTTATTTTAGAATATAATGCTGGATTTTATATATTATTTTAAGTTAAATTTAAATATTTATTAAATTTGTTCTCTTTTGACACTTTCTTTTTGTTTGTTTTAACAATTCCTTTTTAGCACTTTGTGCTCTATGAATAAAATGCCTTATTATTATTATCATTGCTATGCAGTCAAAACAAAGAAATCACAAAATATCTTTCAATGGAGGCTCTTTTGTCAAAATGAAAAAAAAAATATTTAAGGAGAGATTATAGCATATGTATGGATGATCCATCATTATTTGCAAATGATTTAGCAAAATGTCATCTTTAGATATAAAATAACCAAAAAGATGATTGATTCTGCAAAAAGTATTGACTTGGTAAAATCATTTGCCCTGCTACATGAAATCCTGATAAAGTTTCTAACTGTAGGATCTGAAATTATTTAACTGGTATGAATGTGTTGGAAGGATCTGTTTAAGGAAGTAGAAAAAATAAAAAAGACTTTTAGATAGCCGCAACGTTTTACTTCATTACTAATGCATGTGTTGGATCAGTATCCAGATGTGTTTTCGAACTGGATCACAAGCTTGACCTTCTGATTTATTTAGCTTTTGTGTTGTTGTCAGTAGGAGCACTGAGCTTGTCATGCAGGAATTCATGAAGTAAGAGGATAAAGCTGCAAGGCTACAGGAGCTGAGAGTGAGAGTGACATTCACCATAAAAACTGAAGAACGTCTGCCTTATCAAAGCTTTCAGCAGTCAGTTCTGGAAGGTAAATCATTTTTTGTCACGAACACTGTAGAACCATTCGGCATTCCCTCTATACACATTTGGTTTGGTGCCATCAAAGCTGCTCAGTGGGAGCGACGGAGGAATAGAAAACATTGTCACTTAACTAAAGGCACATAAAAAGTGAAATACAAGATAAGCCTGTTCAATTTTGCTCCATTTTATGTACCATACCTTTCTGATTTCTATTTAAGTATTAATTTTTATAGTTATCATTCATCAGCAGCTAAGCTGCTTTCATTTACTGACAGATGGAGAGTCGGTGCCAGATCCCCAGGAGCAGACTTGGTCCATGAAATGAACTCAGCATGAGAGCAACATGGGGTAACAACAGCTTCTGGTATTTTCCTCACTTGTAATCAATCACTTCAAAAGAACCCCCAGCAAAACAGTAAATATAGACTAATAACTATAAGGATATAGTTTATTTTAATATGTGACTGTCTTTTCAAGCCACGTTGAGCTATTTTAAGACTGACTAAATTTCTTTAGTTTGAGTCATAAATTCATATGTATGCAAAAATATTCTGTGATTAAACAGAAAATATTTTTTGGCAGATTTCCATCAGTCTACCCACTGCAGTGTAAAAAATCTAATTGAAAATAAAGAGCAAGGGCATGTTAGATACAAAACGTATGGTAAACTTGTTCCCAGGCCCTGTCCTGCATTGTGACCAATGAGCTGACAACATATATTTAACGATTCAGAATACCCTTATCCCATTGGTCAAGCTAAGTTTTACTTACGGAAAAGATATCGGGAGACAACAGAGCAGTATGGGGGACGAAGTGGCTGATTTAAACGCTGACGCTGCTTTTGAGGAGCGATGCTCCACCTCCGAAAAAGAAAAAAAAGGATGCAGAAATATAGGGAGGAATGGGGAAAAACAAATACCTGGGTGGAAAAAGTCTGCAATAATGAATATAAAGCACACTGCAAATGTGCATCTAATTCAATGCAGATTTGAGTCAAATTTAAAAGAAAATAATTTAATACACAAAGGGGGGCTAAAAAAATCACAGTGCCAGGAGGGGTAAAAGCAATCAGGTCAGTTGGCGTGCACATGAGGTGTCCCTTTTTTTTTATTTAGAGAGTTAGCAACCCTACTCCCCTCCCAGCAACAACATGCGATTGGCCATCACCACCACCATTATTTTTAGGGTAACTGTTTTTTTTTTTTCTTATTTCTTACATTTGTTAACTGTACAGTAACAGTAGACTGAGTTTGATAAATGTAATGTTTCCTGTGTTTTGACAACTCAACCCAAGCTTTTCCAGCTTGAGTCAAAGCTGTGGTTTTGTTTTTTGTTTTTCAGGCTAAACAGTGCAGTTTACCCTAAATTTTTACTAAAGTAAATAAATTTCTCTACTGAAAAAGTAAAAGAAATTAAATTAAGGATAATATTTTCATAGATGTTTGGATCTGCTTATTTCAACCTTAGTTTTGGTAGACAGGAAGGCAAATCAAATTTGAAAACTTTGTGGATTCTTGCCTTGCAGAGGACACTTTCTTTTCAGCTTTCCTGTAGATGTGAATTGGATCTCCAAAATATCTGGTCACAAAGTTCATCATCTTTTATATATATATATATATATATATATATATATATATATATATATTTATATTTTATTTGTCTGGCTCTGGGTAACCCAGATCTCTATAAAACAAAGCTTTTTGAAAAGATTTCCTGGCATTGCTCACCATTTTTTACAGCACATGCACAGACAAGGTGTAGATAGAGGCGGGAAAGATAAACAGCAAAGATTCTAAAGTCAGATTTCAAAACCCCCACAATGCTCCACCTGTTATATCTTCCTCCTTACAGAGATTGAAATTCTATGAATCACCCAGAAATTCTGGTGAGGTAGATCTGATTTTAGATGCATCTAAGTAAACAAAAAAATCAATATTTGCAGTATCTAAAGCTAGTCTTTAATCCTTCCTCAGCACTCCACCTCTTTCATTGTGCAAACCTTTGTGAAAACCCTTTGACTAATGATGGGATGTTGCCTCTGGGATTTAATCTGTCCCTACCTTGACATCCCAGTCTGCAGCTTGGAGCATTAGCGCAGCTGGAATCAATATCTCAAACAGATGTATCTTGGTACCATTATGGTTCCCCATTAGTAATGTTTAGGTCCTGTCTGTGGGTTCTGGGAAAACAGAAAGGTCTCTATGTCAATATAGCTCTCTCTTACAGGTGCCTTCAACTTTTACTGATCCTCTGAGCATCACGCAGTCTTTTGTAGCTGCTCAGTTAAATTAAATTAAACATAAGTAGATTTTAGATTCTGCAAAAAAATGTTTTTTTTCCCCAACAGAAATTACAAGCGCAATATTATTTACATTTTTTTTTGCTCCAAGCAGAAGCTTGTAGATATTTCCCTCCAGAATGTCATTGTTTGTATAAACATGAAAATTGCTTTTCTAAAGTCTATAGTCACAGGACTTCACTCTTATTGTTGTGTAGAAAAATACTTTCATTTACTTCCATTCATGGATCTGCATACTAGCTGTAACTGTCAGATCAACTTTAGGTCCCACTTAAAGTTCTGATTGAGAAAGTTATTTTCTTACTCCTGTTAAATGCAATGTAGCCCAAATGAAATGTTTCTTAAAATTGAAAATTGTGTTTAAAAAAAGGCTATTATATTGGAAATCAGAAATATATAGCTAAGCCCAAGTTAAAATTAGAGATGGTTACTGTTCGCAGTTAAACCAATAAAGTACCAAAGCATGGTACACAGGTACTGGTACTCAATTCTACCTATTTTCAATACCCTGCAAAGATCAGCTAAAACATTAGGCTCATTCACCTAAAGCCGCTAAAAATTATGAGGTTTTGCCTTATATTCCTGTCTGCAGATGACCTGATGCTAATGGAAGCTAACAGTACAGAATGAAGGAGCTAGCCGTGGATTTGAGGCTGTGAAATAGAATGCAAATAAACAGAAGCTTTCTCAGATTTCAAGTATTTTTTTATACGCTGGCCTTGTGCTTCACTTCTCAAATGTTAAAGCAAGTAAGATACAAATACTTTGTTACCTTACTTACTTAACTATACTTAACTGGAGTAATTATTTTTTAGTCAACTTTTTTAGTTTCTACTCCTTACATTTTATAAATAGATTGTTAGTTTTGTTTAATTTAAGCTCATTTTTGTTATGGCTTGTTAAATAAAAAACATTTAATAAAAAATTTGTTTCATGAAGCCAATTATTCTCTTTGTGGTTAGATTCGGTACTGTACGAGCTTGTTTCCGCTACATTCCAAAATAATTAGTGTTTCAAGATGATGCTGAATTAAATTTGATACTGTTGCCATTGGTTATACGACTAAGAAAATTAAGTATAAGAAAGTTATCATCCAGAATAAAAAAAAAATGTTCCTTTAATAGGGTAGTGCAGTAACCTGTTATGGTTCTACCCTTTTGGGTTTTCATTTTCTAAGTCATTCTGATTTGTTGATTTTTTGTTTATTTTCCATTTTGTGTTATACTTAAGCATTCTTGAGTTGGTCTCTGTTGCCCCCTTGTGCCAGTCTCCTTTCCCCTAGCTCCCCTCTACTCACTTCTGTCCACACCTGTTCCACATCAGCTGATTACCCCAGTCTTCATTCTATCTCCCATATATATACTCTCCCTGAGCAGTTTTTCAGATGTTCAGTATAAGTTGGTAAGTAGATCCACACTCCATACCAGTTGGTGGCGGTAATGCACCATTTCGTTGCGTGCCAACTGCCAATAAAATCCCATTAAGAAGAAGAAGTTTTTCAGTGCTGGATCCTTGTTGTTTCTTGGCTCCCCCTGTATGTTTTCTCCTGACGTCTTCTGTTTTTTTTTTTTTTTTTTGTTTGATCCTTGGATTTTGCATCTGTTGTCTTTTTGATTTAATTAAACCTGCAAGAACTCATCTCTGCATTTGGGTTCTCAACGTACCTTCACCCCACCTGACATAACCAGCATGGATTTGAAGCATCTGTCCTTAACATTTTTTCCTACTTTAAGTAGGTTTAAAACTGCTAATTTGACACTTTTACTTGATTAAAAAGCTTAAGTCGATACTCTAACTTCTACAAAAGTGTTTTTTAAATAGTAGGAGTTATACTTCTGCTTGAGTACTAAATATTAATTCAGTTGACCCCTCTGTATCTTAATGACATGTGGGAGTGGGAGAAGTCAGTCCTGCATGTTTTAGATGCTTCCCTGCTTTAACACACGTGATTCAGCCCGTGGGGGTTCATTAAAAGCATGTGAGTCATGAATGCAAATTAGTTTCACTAAAGATGGGACAACTCTAAAACATGAACAGGTGCTGGAGGACCGGAGGTGGACAACCCTGAAGTAGAAAGACAGTTAAAGCTGAAAAGCTGGAGTGTGGATTGAGACTTCCATTACAGCCTTTGGACGACTGAGTAAGTGTTCAGATACCATGAAGAGGACCAACTGTGGCTCTTAAGAGATTTTTCAGATGTTTGAAACCCACCTGCTGAAAATTTCCTCTGACCTTTAGTAAAAAGTTGATGAACGACCTTATCATGACAGCAGTTTGACCTTAATATGCCCTAACAAGAACAGAATACTTTGATCGATTTACAAATAGCTGCGGTTGTAAAGACCAGGAAAATATTACAAATACAGATCAATAAAAGAATACGTTCAACAGTGAGGCTGAAATCATTTTCTTCCTTGCCTTGAAAACACTAATATTGGTGTTGTGAATTGATCAAAGTAAACCTGATGTAACCCAAAGTAATGACCTCACCTAAAAATAATTACCTAGTCTGACACAATACCTGAATTTCCATTTTTACCTGAAAGGACGTTTACTAGGTCAAATTCAACATTATTACAATTACAAAGATTGAATGTTCTTGTGATTTGTAGGTTATATTGTCTAAAAATTATACTGACAGACTCATAATCCTCCTTTACAATGAATTAGCTGATGAGGTGAATTATATAATCTACATCTAACTAGCATGTTAATGTTCCACCACCTGGGATGATGTTCGTGGTAGGATTTTACAAATTACTCACTAAGACTGTTTTCAGTGTGAGTAGGGAAAATATTATCAGAAATTACCTCCACAAATCTCAACTGAAAGATCCAAAATGAACCTTTAATGTGATCAATGAATAATCATGAACTCTCGGTTGGATTCTCCTTAAGGGCACTGTTGCTCTCTTGGTTGCTCTCACTGTTGCTTTCTCAGCTGTCATCAGCTCATCATCTTTCGGGGTGCTGGAAGCGGCTACAGCTTTCGTCTGGGATCGGACTGGTTTTTGAACCAGTGACTTTTGCTCCTTGTCATGATGAGCCAGTCACTGACCTGTGTTTTCAACCTCTGCAGTGAATCCAGTTATCCGTCCCGCTGACGATCAGCGGCTTCCTGAGTAATTTGTTCTAAATAAAGCTTGTTGTAAACCGTCCTGAACTGTCTGTCTGAATATTGGTTCCAAGTTTCTGAGGTCGTTACAAACTTTATTTATTTGAAAGACAGAATTGGTTCCTGTAAAATTGAAATGAATGATTCATCAATCTAAGGGCCTTGTCACACCTTGTCGATTTAGACAGCTTATGCCCGAAGTCCCAGAATTTTCTAAAACTCTGGCATACGCTGAACTTTCTATGTATTTTTTTCAATTTTGGGCATATACAAAGCGTATTCATAACAACTACAGAAATTATATTAAACGACAGCCTAACTTATGCATAACGAAAAGCATCAGTTAAAGCTGCTACCCTCAGGTGCGCCCAGACTGCATAAAAAGATGTCTTTGTCACAGCAGATTCGCAGGAGATTCAGCGTCTGCTAGGAAGTTTGTTGGTCGTGGGCATGAATGCAGGGAGGATCCTTCACACTCACCTTCTCGCTCACCCTATGATGGGGATGCAGTCTGGCAGAGAACTGAAAGTTTCCTCCTGTGAACCCCCTTTTATACCACAATGATGCTAATACGGCATTCCACAGTAGCTGTAATTTAGAAAATTGTTCAGTAGACGTCTAGAACACGTGAAATACCTTGATATGTGTTGGAGATAAGTTACGCATAAGTTATGCACAAGTTACCCATAGGTTTTGGATAAGCTAGAAACCACGACTTATGAGTAACTTACATTTAACGTATGTCAACGATCAGATAACTTACCTGTAACCTATGCCCCATGTATGGCGTACGCTGGTTCGACAAACAGTGAGTATGCTCAGAATTATAAAATAAAAATAAAATAATGTGCCAGCATGTTTCAGCATTCTTTAGCTTACTTCAGCATGCTCATAACTTATACAAAATATACCCATAATTTTCCAACGTATGCCAACGTTTTTGACAGATTGCCTGTACATCAGGCAAATGCTGTTCTTTATCATCAAGTTGTGACAGGATCTTAATTTTATCACAGCTTTATTGTCATAAGTATTGATTTGGATGCAAAAATTGTTAATGGCACACTTTTAGATATTAAGGGTTGAAAAGAAAAACAGAGACTTTACAGTAAGGTACAGAAAATGTGATTAACTACTTGGAGAGCACCTTGGAAAAGCATCAGAAACTAATTGGTAAATTAAGCAGTACATTCTGGGGCACACACTGGCAAGGCCTATTATATGAGTACTGCTTTGTAACTTTGGAAACACAGAGTCAATAATCAGGAACTAATGTGTGTCAGGATTTGGTTGATGTTTGAGGACCCAAATGCTGAGGCAGAGAGGCTGAGGTGATTTCTTGCAGTTTTAATTGGGGAAAACATGAAACAAAGGCAGGAATCCAAAAATCCAACTAAAAATGTAAACAAAACCATGGAGACATCAGGGGAAACGAGCACAAGGAGCCAGGGAGAGACGAGGTGAGATGACAACAGTGACGACAGAAACAGCGACAACAAGGAACCAGCAAAGAATGACAGCAGAGGGAGAGTATATATGGCTGACTGAACAAAGGCAGGGCTAATGAGCTGATAAAGAGCAGGTGTGAGTGGAGACAACGAAGAAGCCAAGGGAAAAGGAACACACACAAGAGGGCAACAGAGGACAGCTACAGAAAAACCTCAGAACTAAAATATATCTAGAAACACAAAGTAGGAAATAAACCAATGAAACACACGGATTAAAGTTAAACAGAAAGTAAGACCGTGACAGAGTGTGGTTTCACTTTACTTTAGGGCACACAAAGCAATAAGATAATGGTCAGGTACTAATTAGGTAGCCTAATATTATTGACATGATATGATGCTTACCTCAACAAGGTCCACCAGTCTAAGCAATAATTTGGTTCTCAGTAAATAAGTTTTTCTTAACCTCTGACTTGACCGTTTAGGGTTTATTCAAAACATTTCTACGTTGGGCTACTCTACGGTAATAAATCAGTAGTACCCTAAAAAGCACTGCTGGCCTACCCTTTAGTTCTTTTTTACTTATTCTTTGTAAGTAATAAAGAACTAAAAACTTCCTTTATTACTACCGTTTAGTTCTTGATTAAGTCATTTTTGTTTCCTTGGTAACTACCCATTAGTTCCAGATTAGTTTGTCTTTGGTTTCTTTGGTAACTACTCTTTAGTTCCTTATTAATTCCTCTTTGTTTCCCTGGTAACTACCCTTTAGTTCTCAATCAGTCCATCTTGTTAGCAATCCAGTTTGTGTGGGTTATGTTTTTGTGTGTTTTCCCTCCACCACCAGGTGGCGCCTGGTTCTCGTTGGCCTTCTCAAACACCTGCAGATTGTTGCCTCATTACCGGAGGACTCTTAAGCTGCTGACTGCCACTACCTCGACGCCAGAGTGTTTGCCAATTTTGGGTACTCTAGCCAAGCTGAGTTTTGCTGAGTCAAACTGAGTTTTTGTCAACCTGAGCCTTAAACTTGTTGTTTTTGTCTTTGCCTTTCGGCAGGAAGTCACCCCGCTAACTGGATGTTTTGGACCTTCTCCCCCTGGAAGGATCGTCTGAGCTTCAAACTGAGCTGGGGATTCAAACTGGAGGTTTGGATCAACCTTTCCCCAAAGGATTGTTTGAGCTTCTCACTGAGCAGGGGATTCATCTGCACAAGAAACCATTCAAGTTCCATTGGAAATCTAATTCGCAGTCAGCTCCTCCGTTCCTCTAAGAAACACCTCAACCTGGGTGAACCCTGTCAGCCCTCCAACGTGCAAGTCAATTACTGGAACAACCCACACCGACTGGATTCAGAGAAAGACACCTTTTCTGGAAAGGCGAGTCCTGTCACCTTTATTCCCTTTTTCAAATTGAAGCTCAAATTTCCCACTGAGCCTGAACTAACCACAGGAACTTCCCCTTCACTTTTCAGTCCCGGTTCGCCAGTGTTCAGAGCAGCACTGGACCCTTCACTAACAGTCCTCAATAAACCTGTTAAACCTTCCCCTGGTCTCTCTTTTTGGTGTTCTGCATGTGGGTGAGATCTTTGAATAAAATCATGACACATCTTTGGTTTTCTTGGTAACTCCTCATGTGTTCCTGATTACGACCTTGTCAGTTTATTTGGTAACTGTCCACTAGTTCCTGTATGTTTTCTTGGTAACTACCAAGTAGTTCCTGATTAGTTGCTCTTTAGTTTCATTGGTAACTGTCATTTAGTTTCTGATTAGTTATTCTTTGGTCTTCTTGGTAACTATTAGTTCTTGATAAGTTACTATTTCGTTTTCTTGGTAACTTCCCTTTAATTCCTGATTAGTTGATTGTACAGGTAAACAAGCAGTAGTCTCATAATAAGGCTGGGTTTGCCTCAGTTAGCACTTTTAACTACCTATTAATTTCTCATTAGTTCTCTAGGTGTTCTGTAGTATTTAATCAAATTTTGTGTACACTTATTGTAAAGTGTTACCAAATAAGATTTGTCTGAAACGAAAAATTTAGTTGCACAATTGCTGTTAGGAATTGTAAAGGTGATAAGCTGAGAGTCTTTGTAGTTGTTTAATTTATAAAGATAGATTAATCAAACGGAAATCAGGGAAACTAGAATCAGAAGTTAAAAATTATATCTCGGAATAATACTTCTCTGTTAATCAGGCCTGTTTTTGTATTTAGGCTATAAAGTAATTTCAGATTTTAACTGCTACTTTGTCGAAAGTCTAATATATGTTCAGATAATCTCATTAACCACTAGAGGAACAAGGATGAAAAAAAGAACTTGCAGACAAGATACTTTTGATGCACATCAGATATTTATTGTGTGTCAGCCCAAAGTAGAAATATATGAGATATTGATAATTCAATAAGCACAGTAGCCTGAAATACTCTGCTACACAATAATATAAAAAATGATCTGTTGTGCATGTGAAAGTGTTTGTCCACATGTGATTTTTTTTCTTTTTACATCCCTTTAGGGGTGCTGTATGTTGTTGTTAAGAGAAAAACCTGAGACTGTTCTGTTTTTCCAATCATTCTCAAAATTGTTGCTGCATTGTGAATATTTAAATTTAGCATCAACATGCTGCAGCTCTGTCCTCACATGTGAAAGCAATTTGGTAAAAAAGAGAATGCAGAAAGAGATTCAGAAACCATCTTTTCCAACATCTGCAGCTTCTGAGCTCTTTCTAGTAAAGTTTTAAGGGTGAGCCCAAGAACATCCATTAATAATATACCTGAAACACATATGCATATAACATGGTGCACCGAGTCCCAGATCGAGAAAGCCTGACTGACAGATGCACATGTCCATCTCTGACATAAAGATGAAAGGCAAACATGAATGTTTCCACCCTCTGAGGGAAAGTGGGATGCGAGAGGCCTCTGCTGCAAAAAGAAAGTCGAGCTCATGCTGCTCTGACATGACAGTAAAAATGATTTAGAAAACCTTTTACATTGTGATTGGGCTCAAAGAGCATTTTTCCAACATGGTGGACATATGGTGATGGATAAAAACCTAAAAGAAACTTCAAGCGTAGGAAAGGCAAGCAGTTGTGTTAAATAGAAGACAATAACTGGCATTCTGGAGACAGTTGGAAGGTGTTTATTTATGCCATGTCACATATATTTCTCATTTTACTGTAAAACGTAAAGAATTTTGCGTATATTTTATTAAATTTCGTGGAAAAGACCCACACACTGGACTATAACTATGGAGAGGAAGGAAAATGATACAGAGCGGTCCTCCTATTTTTACAAAAGCTAAGAGATCCTGTATTAATAATAAACCCTTTGCTCTCTCCGGGCCCTGAATGCAACCCACTGTATTCAGTAATTAAATAATTAGAAAACCTTCTGCCTCACATGTACTTTTTTGTCTAATTTAACCTTATAGCTCTAAAATAAACCTTGTAGCTTTACAGACTTCATATTTGCCTGATTAAATATAAATGAGACAAAGAGTAAAAAAAAAAAAAAAAAAAACTTTTTCCAATGAAGATTTAATTTTCAAATAAAAATTAAACAACTGTCCAAACTACCATTGATTCCTTTTTGAATAAAACAATCTCCTTAATCTAATAACTAGGGGGTCATTACTTATTTTAAGTTAGTCTTTGACAAGGCCACAAGGACATTTTCATTTTGTGTTTTTATAGCCAGAGATGAATTTGCTGGTTTGTTTTGAATCATTTACTTGCTGTATAATCCAAGCACACTTGAGCAAAGACTTACAAGATGATAGCCAAACACTCACCTTCTGGAAAGAAAAATTCCTGTTTTCATCTATTTTAGGTTTTCCACATAAAGACGCAGCGAACATCTTTGACACTGACTGATATAACTAAAACCTGCGGTGCTTTAGATGTTGTTCTCGCTCCCTTTATAACATGCTGGATGAGGCTTTGAAGCACTCTTGAGCACCCCTCAGAACATCCCTTTGTTCTCTGATTCTAACATGCTTTTTTATGACTGGCAATCAATTGTAAGGGTGATAATCTTATAGGGTCAGCCTGATCTGAGAACCATGCTGTGCAACTGAACCAAGCAGCATCTGAAACAGGGAACGCTATGGTGCACAACAATTAACTGTTATTCAAAATGCTTAATTGATTTAAATAGCCTGGTTATGTGGATGGATATTCAATTTCTTTTATATATATATATATATTTGTTTTTGGTATGTACGAAGTCAGTCCTCGAGGGCCACTGTCCTGCCAGTTTTAGAGGTTTCTCAGCTTGAGGACAGCTAATTTTGATGATTGCAGTTTAGCTATTAATGACTATAACTTCTAAAACCTGCAGGACAGTGGCCCTCAAAGGTCAAACTTTGGACATGCCTGGTTTAGATCATATGTTAAAATGCTTTTCATCCAACCTGATCAAGCCTGACCATCTTTGCAGACTTAGTAAAAAATAAAAATAATTTTATTTTGGGGGGTATTTGTCAACCATATAAAATCTAAAACACATTCGAATCAGGGGTTATAATTTGACCAAGTGGGAGAGGTTTAAGAAGTGTGAACATTTTCCGCTCAGCTGTGTTATACAGAATTGCCTTTAAAGTGGCTCATCTGTTTTCATGTTCTGTATTAATTCTGGATACATTTGAAGATGTTATGTCTGTCTATCACATAGATTCCAAGTGAAATACACTGAAGTTTAGTGTGACTAAGGAGAACTTCAGTTTGTTTTTTTATATCAAGTGGTAAATTATTAAGCGTAGATTATTAATAAGAAATGAATAAATCGTGAGGAACTTATTAATTATGACTGATTAAGCAGATATGAGTTTTGTTTGTCTGAGGCTGTGTTTTTTCTATTAATATGAAGATAGCAAAAACCAATTCCTCTGTCATAGCTCCCAGCAACATTTCTCTAAAAAGCTTGTTTCCAAAACTGAACAGGAAAAAAGAAATGTTGTTATAGTTCCAGGTAACCTCTGCATGTAAAAGCAACAACAGCTCATGCTCGGGGACATGTTTCCTTTTCCAAACTAGATAAATCTCTGAGGAATAGACAAAGCCACACTTTTAGTAGGATGCAAGCAAACACAGCAGAGTTAAACAAGCTCAAACTGGGGCAAGAGAAATGTTTTCGTAAACAGCAGCAAAGGAGTTTGCATCGCTATTCTGCTGCCCTGTCCCCTTAATAAATGGACAGTGGTGAACCTGGGAGGAGGCGTCTGTTCACCAATCCCACTATCGTCTGTGTCAGGGTGCAGATGCCTCTCAGCACATGTCTATAAATGAATGTGCGGGCACGTTACGTTCCTCTGGAGGCAGGATGTCGTTTCCCCATCCCTCACTGCCTATAATTAGCTGTCCTGATAAAACACCACTCTGCTGGCGCTTGCAGGATCAAACAGTGATGAGCAGGCAGCTCTCTTCACAGTGCACTGAAGACGCCAGGTGGCTGCCCTTGAGTTGAGTGCGGGTCTATATGCAGAATGCATCTGGAGGGCAATTAATCAGGCAAGGCAATTGTGATATTATACGATGCTTCTCAAGCAATCATAATCACTATAGAGGGAGAGAGACTCAGTGATTGAATGTGAGGTTTGTTTTTTTCCACATTAAGAAGATTTAAAATTACCCAAGAACTTTCTTATACTATTTTAGTTAATAAGCATCTAAAACTGTCCTCGACAAACTGCTGAAAACTCAATCTAGCACGGTAAGGCTGTAGTTTACTTTACTTTTCTTTAATTTTCACATTTCTATAGATGTGTCAACCAAATGTATAAAGGTTAAGTACTGTTAATTTATTCAAATTAGAGACAATAAAATGTTATATTATTGTTGAAGGTGTCAGCAGACAGGTACAAGCAGTTTAAAGCAATAATATGCCATGGCAGAACGATTTATAAAGTAGTGAGAGTACAGTTTCAAGACAGAACTGAAAGTGCCTAGAAATGTAATAAAAAGACAAGACCAAAGCTGGTCACAGAGGTTCCCTGTACTGGTTGTTTTCCATGTAAGCTCCTTTATTCTCTAGCAGCTTGGTTCCAAAGAAAACCTCTCTGCATGGAAGAATGAATTATGGTCAAATATTTAGGCAAAATTTCCTGTCAGTGTGATGCAGCACCACCACTTTCGAGACCAGTGGTCCCCAAACTTATTCTTGTTCTCGTTTTGATTTAAAAGAAAATGTTCCCGCCCCCAACCACCATTCAGATCAAGGTTTTTAACAGTTGAACAAACAATAGTCAGCTGTATTGTTTGCTGCAGCGGATACATATTGCAATGAAATAAACTACAACCTCCCACACATCTCACAACTACTAGATTGAAAATTCAATTCAATTCAATTCAGTTTATTTATATAGCGCCAAATTCACAACACATGTCATCTCAAGGCACTTTACAGTTCAACCAGATCATACAGTCAAATTGATACAAAGTTTTCTATCTAAGGAAAACCAGTTGATTGCATTGACTCATTGACTCAAATACAATCCCTCACACTAAGCATGCTTGCAGCGACAGTGGAGAGGAATGTAATTACTCTTATTTTAAATAATGTAATAACAGGTGTAAAAAAACAAAAAACAGCAACTCTCAAAATAGGAAATTAATTCAATTCATTTCTATCATGCAATTACACTGGGACCCCCCACTTGGCAAGGCTCAGAACATAGGACCCAGTTATCAAGGCAGACAGACAGATTTCTCAACAAGAAATTTATTAAAAGATGACAGTATCTGCAAGGAGG
This sequence comes from Cyprinodon diabolis, assembly GCA_030533445.1. Classification (NCBI taxonomy): domain Eukaryota; kingdom Metazoa; phylum Chordata; class Actinopteri; order Cyprinodontiformes; family Cyprinodontidae; genus Cyprinodon; species Cyprinodon diabolis. Next base: position 30,113,062 of record CM060076.1, read on the forward strand.
TCTAAGGCAGGAACCTCTTTTCTTAAAGTTAAGTCCATGCCCAGAGGAAGAGGTGGATCAGCTGGTCGGCTGCAACCTCCACACAGAGAACGCTGCCCAGAGAGTCCCAGATGTGAAAGCCTTTGAGACTGCGGAACTGGAAGAAGGTCAGATCCAGAGGAATGAAGGCAGGACTTTCCAGAAGGCCAAAGCCAGAGTGGAAGAGGTCACAGGAGTCCGCAGCAGAAGATCAGAGATTCGAAGAGGTCGGTGGACGGTGGACAGGATGGTGTCAGGAAGCAGCTCCTGTTTTTGTCAACAGGCAGAATCCAGCAGGTGTTTGAAGACAGGTAGGGCAAACAAATCAGAAGAACAGGCAAGCTCAGAGGTCCAAAGACAGAACCTTCAGAATTATAATAAAAGTGAAAGAAATACCATATTTTAATGTTAAAAAGGTATTGTGGAGGATTTTTACATTTTTTTAAAAGACCTGCCCTCTCTACTTAACAAAAAGATGCACATGGACAAGCCTGTACCCACTCCCGACAGTAAAAGCCTATTAAGCGCGTGCCAGAGCTCGCAGAAGCCCTTTTCTCCTCTTGCACGCTTCAAAATTTGCTGTTCTCATAGCTCATACAAGCTTACTGTGTCTGAACGTCCTATAGGGACTTTATAGTAGATTTTATAGTGAACTCAGTAAACTTACTGTTCAGACAGATGATCACTGGTTTTCAGTGATGGGACTAACGGCGTTGAAAGTAACGGCGTTACTAACGCCGTTACCTTGTTTTAGTAACGAGTAATCTAACTAATTACTTTGACTGTAACTATAACGCAGTTACCATTGCAGACACCCCGTTACTGCGCGTTACTCAGGTCGCACAATGAACCTTTTTTCATGATAGGACTCGTGCGCAGCTGCGTGAAGCTGACACCCCACCCACGTCAAAAAACTCTGCAAATAGACTGAATGGTTAGTGCAACGTTAGTGCAGATTTGTGCAGAAAAAAAAATAATATTGTTTGTGCTACTTTTGTTTAAGAGATATTAAAGATTATTTTTTAGGTCATCCAGAGGTGCGCGCCTTGTCATGAGAGAGGGGAGGATGAGAATGGCTGATTTATAGTGAGATTCCGTCTGTCAGTTGGGTAGGTGGGTGTTTTCGCTGGTAGGTGTTAACGTACAGCACACACAGAGAGATGGAGAGTGAGGATGACTCCAGCAGCAAAACAGCGTTTTCCACATGGAAATACCGGTGTTACGTCGAGCTGCGTTTCCCCACCACATAACGGTTTCCTCTGCATCTCCGCACAGCGCAGGCGGCAAGAGTCACCGCGCAAGCGAAAGGAAACGCGCATGCTCGCTAAAGGCGCGCAACAGTCGCCCTGTGCTCGCTCCACAGGAGAACTATGGAGATCGTGAACGATCAAATGATAGCCTATATGGAGAAAGGGAGAAATCTGGATGGATGGATGGATGGATGGATGGATGGATGGATGGATGGATGGATGGATGGATGGATGGATGGATGGATACTCTGCCTTCTCAACCTACTGTATTTTTTATTTTAAACATTATTTGATGGCCTTTGTGGCAGGGACGGAGATCCATATGTTATGTTACACACAGAGTATACATCTAGATAGATAGATAGATAGATAGATAGATAGATAGATAGATAGATAGATAGATAGATAGATAGATAGATAGATAGATAGATAGATAGATAGATAGATGTTACAGTATCTATAACAACCCAAACACACAGGATTTCAGAATTAGACATCCCTAGTTATTAATTTCACCAGATCTGAATGCCCTGTTAAAAAACTTCACATGGCGTTCCCCCCTGATGTCATTTACGTTGAGTTGCAATAAATGCAAAACTCTCTGCAGGTTCTTGTCTTTGTCATCCACTCTATTCAGCTGGCTTTTGAAACACACGGCGAGAAGGTAGGGGCTGGGTGGTGAGGGTTACGGGGGCGAGAAACGCAAAAGTAACGCAATAGTTACTTTTACTAGTAACTAGTTACTTTTATTGTGGAGTAACTCAGTTAGTAACTCAGTTACTTTTTGGGAGAAGTAACTAGTAACTATAACTAATTACTTTTTCAAAGTAACGTGCCCAACACTGCTGGTTTTAGCTCCCCGTTGGTCACGTAATTTTCCTCCACCGCATGGTGCCTGCATCATTTTTCTTATTAGTCGCCGCTGTCAGGTAGCGACAGCCTATAGCGACAGCGAGCCGCTGTAACAGCAAATGAAAACGTACCTCACCACACATATACGCCTAAAAGTGCACTTAGGATGGCCTTCCGTAAACATATCACCAGAATGATTGACAATTAGGAGGACCACTTATTTAGATGATCCACCAGGAAATTGTCCTTTATTATACCTTTATTTTATCATTTTTATATCACTAACCCTGTTGCCTCTGAATTAATTCTGTATTGTATCACAGTGAGTGTTTTTTTATTTGTTTACATAACATTAACATTTTAAAGTTATTGGATGCTCAGTGTTTAACTAAAGGTTGTTCATGGGTTTTAGGTTTCCTAACCTACTGTCTGCCAGATATTTTAGTTGATTTTTTTTCAATTTTGTTCTCTCTAAATTTCTCACTATTGTCTTTGTATATCAAAAATTTTAAAGAAAATATAATAGCGTGTCCAAATGGTGGCAACATTACACCAAATGCTGATCCAATAGAGTTTTCAGCCATCTTTCAGGTTACAGAGAATGGTCTAAAAGAGATTTATCAAAAGAGCGACAGCTGTGTGGAAAAAGATGTCCTGCTGATGTCAAAGGTCAGATGAGAATGCACAGACTGGTTCGAGATATCGGAAAAGCAACAGTAACTTAATAAACCACTGGTTACATCCAAAGTATGTTTCTGTCTCTGCCTACACATCACCTTTCCCCTCTGACCTTGCAGTAGATGGGCAACAGCAGCAGAAGTGTCTCCTGTCTACTAAGAACAGGAAACTAATTCATTTGCACAGACGCTCCTATGCTGGAGAGTAAAAGATTGGAAAATGTTGCTCGTATCGATTACTCTTAATTTCTCCAGGACTCAAAGATTAAAGCCAAAATGTACTGAAAACAACATAACATATTTAAAATAGCAAGGGTTCAGAATGCTAATGTTAGTTTGACATATTTTTTCTTTTCGAACGTCTTTTAAGACATCTGGCTCCTTAACAGCTGAATTTTTTTCCACATGTCTGAGTATTGTTGCTGGCCATGTCCATGTATATGATGCCGTCTTATAAACATGACAAAAAAAAAATTGTGGCAAGAGAAAACCTTCTAGAAATCCCGGCATATGGCGGGTCCAGTCCAGTACTCATAAGATAAGTGCATAATAAGGTGGCCTGAAAGATCTCTAAAGAAAATATATCCCTAAAAAGTAGATTGCAACAGATAAGAAGATACAGCAACATTTTCTCAAAGCAAATCATGAATACCAACACAGAAACATAGGAAACTGCATAGAATTTTGTTACAATTTGATAGAAAAATCAGAAATAACTCATCTGTTGTTAATCTTGGAGTCAACACAAAACAAGAGAGATGCCAGACAGGGAACTGAGGACTTTCCTTTAACAACAAGCTGATTGGGAGCTCTGTCTGTTTGTAATGCTGGAGAAAAGCTTGAGATTTGCCTTTTTCTGGGTCAGTGCTGCAGGTACTTGAGCAGCACGTATCCTTCAGGACTTCAAAATTCATTGCCTCTTATATAAAGAAAAAAAAAACTTTTAAGATGAGTGCGAGAAGAGTTTCAACATGGAGAAAGTATATATCCACAAATTAAAATCCATATATGTGAAACCATGCACACCTCTCTCTCTGCACAAGGAGTGGGACATTAATGCATGAGACAGTGTCCACCGTCTGGTTTCTCCCACTAACTGGCTTCACAAAGGACCACAAACCAACTGCTCCTGTCACAGATTCCTCCTGTATTTGACAATTTGAAGGAGCAAACCTGAATTGGGGACATTTATGAATCTTATTTCTGCCAGTGATGAAGCTGAGAGAGTTTATACTAAGTAAGGAGAAGAAGCTGGGAATCATGCAGGAAAAAAAAGAAAGGGATAATCATGCTGTGTGCATCATCTCCATGGCAGCTGGTGGTCTGTGACATGGCAAGTCATCAAATGAGGCAGGAAATAAGAGTTTGGTTGATTTTTGCTTCAGTTATAAGCAGGAAACTCCCATCTGTTAGACATTCCTGCTGCAAGTAGCCTGACAGCAGAAACTGGCCATGCTGATGGTGTGAGGAGCACCTATGATGATGCTTTTCAAATATTTTTACTTTGTTTACTTGCTCCCTAAGATTTGAAATAAAAACCAGAAGACACATGCCTCGACCGTATGGTGGCAGTGCAGATGACATATACCTGAGGTATTCTCTGCATCTTCTTCCACATCCACATCAACTGCTAAGGTAAGAAAAAACTTAATCAAGGGTTTTAGCTCCTCAGGCTTGGTAGTAAGAAGGGTCATGGAAGACCCTGGAATTTAAAAAAAATTACTTTTCCAGGCTTTTAAAAAACTATGGTTTCTCATTGGTGTGAACAGCCTTTAATATTTTATTTTAGAAATTAATAAAAAATAATTAATTCTAAACACAGTTATAGCCTTCAAAATCAGAGGGATTTTCTTAAACAGCCAAGTTTGAATTTTCTAATCAAAAAGTGAATGCACTTGTTTCTGGTGTATTTCTGCACAAAAGCATTGTGTATAAATGTCTTTCATGGAGGGAGGCAGACAGTTGGGAAGGAAGGAGGGATTTGGGAGGGAGGTAGGGAAGAGGAAGCAAGAGAGTTTTTTTTTCATGAGAATTTTAACCAATTTTAACCTTGTTCTTGATCAGGCGAAACAGTGACCTCAGCGCTATATTTCTCATCTCCTGTACTTCTCGTAGATGTAGAGAAACCCGTTATGGCAAACATCTTCTACACAGTCTCTATCTGGAATTGATACTTGTTTATCGGCTTAAATATCAGTTTTCCACAAATCAAGTAGGCGTAAAAGTGGTTTTCATCAAAACTTAGCAATGACTGAGGACAGATGGTAGAACTGTGTTCCACATTTTGTAGGGATTTCGATGGTTGTACTAGGAATCACAGCAGCTGGTACTATGCTCATTCTGGCTCATACTGGTTTCCACACAAAGGGCTATCACATCAGTATCACCAAAGCATCATTTTCTAATCAAGGTGGACTCACAAACTTTACAGTGCTTTTGATGGCCCTTATTAAATCAATGGTGAAGTAGGGAAGCGATGGTGTTGTTTGCCTTTGCCTTTCTTAAGCAAATGACAGAACCAAGGTGCCAGATAACAAGTTAAGACTGCTGATAATTTTCACGACTCAGATGTGTATCCCACAAAAAGAGGTTTAATACCACATGGAAATAAGCAGTTGAACATAGCTTCCAAGAATTCTGACATACAGCTGGACTGGGAAAATACGGTTTCAGAAATTTCAGCCAAAACTGCATGTAATTCTTCTGCTTTGTAGAAATAGCCCACTGTATCTCATTCAGCAATTCAGAAATTCTCATGTGTTTTTTCTTTCATCTATCTATCGGACAGTCTGACATTATTATAAATGATTCAAAACGCTATGCTTTACTGACAAAAAGAGTGAAAAATATTCATTATTAAAACCGTAAGTTCATGAATTATGAAATTCAATTTTGAAATTAATTGTGTTACATATCTCCCTCTTTAAATGTTATTCATAGTTATCAGGGAGACTTCAGACATAGATTGTTTTACTCTGGTGCTTTTCATTGACACAATCCAAAGTCTTTGTGCCAGATGTAGACAGTCAGGCTCTGGCAGTACAGCTCAACGACCAAGAGAGAAGTTTGAAAGAAGACTGAAATTTGACATATCTTACCAGAGATAACATAATAGCAGAAATATTAAAGCTGATTCAACAAAGTCTCAGATTTAAATTAAAAAGCAACGCGCATGTATAAAACAAGAGTGCTGAGAAAACTCTGCTTGTTACAATGATGGTTGCTACACATGGGTGCAGGTAAGATAATAGCAGGTAGGGGGAGTAGTAAGCTATGAATAAGGAAACATTCAAGGAAACAACAAGGACAAAACAAGGAAAATTCAGCCCTACTCATGCTACCAATTAGCTACCAACCTTATTGTTGTGTATTTATCCAACAAATAAACCACCATCTCTGACTGCTATTCGAGTGGATTTTTACAAAGGAATGTTTCATTGGTTTAACATAAGGAGGATATAGGGATTGTGTTTTAAAATGTCAGAATGTCCCTGTGGAAAAGTTTAGAGCCACCCTTTTCTGGGAAAAAATTAGCCTGACAGAGCAGAGTGCAATTCAAGTTAAGCCCTCAGAGAAAAAGCACTTTCCTATTGTAAATCACTTTGAAATTAGGACTGAAGAGAATTCTAACCTGAAGAAAAACTGTCAAAATAATAATATAAAAATTGCCTTTGATTGGACTGGATCAAAGAGGAAGTCTTATGTCAGATTACAGGAGTTTTCCTCCCTTTGTCATCAAAGCAGCTCAGCAATACAATGAAACTCAATTAGAGTGAGCTGGGTCCAACTGCCTCAGGCTGAACATTGTGGCGCTAAACTGAAACAACTACTGGCTCTGCAAGACGGGCATTTTGGTGATAAAGAGGTTGACAGTCAAAAGTCAGCATGGGGCTGGCAATCCGGAAATCTTCTTCCTTCCACCAAGATAAATTGTGAAAAATGATTTTATAACAGGTCATCATCTAAAGTTAACGACGCTCATAGTTGTTCATAACAGCTAGTTTTCTCAACCTTTCTGCTCCCGACAATTTTGTCTCACTGAGTTTATCTTTCTTGGACAAAAAAAAAAGATAGAGAGGAAGACAGAAAAAAATGTGTAAAAAGCAAAAAAGCAAAAGTTAGAGAGGAAAACAGAAAAAATAAAAATTGGAGGGGAAAATAAAAATAAAAAAAGTAGTTATGGAAGAAAGGACAGCAAAGAAAAAAACAAATAATGGATTAAAAGAAAAAGGAAAAGACATAAACAAAAAGAGAAAAGGAAGGAAGAGAAACCTGGTAGATAAAGAAATGAGAGAAAGGGAAAGAAGGAAAAATCAAAAATTGCAGGCCTCGTCCAGATGAAGCTGGGTTTTACTGTACGTCACAAGCCTCTTGGTCAAATAGGGACCCGCTGGAGAGGGAGTGGAGGCATCAGAATGACCCGCCGGAGTGGAGGCGTCAAGCTGACCCTCCGGAGAGGAGGTGTAGGGACCCCATCATAATGAAGTGGCAACAAAAGTCCTCAACTGTCATGCATCAGCATGCGAGAACATAAAGTTAGGGGTTGAACTAACAGATGATAAAAAATTTTGAGTAAAAGACGAATATGGCAGAATGATGAAAATGGATCCCTATGTCCTCCAGCAGCCTAAGCCTATATCAGCATACTATAACAATTGCCTGAGCCACTATAACTATAAGCTTGTCCAAAAAGTAAAGTTTTCATTCAGCTTTAAAAGTAAACTGGGTGATTTGTTGTTGGTTCCACAGGAGAGGAGCCTGATAACTACTTAGATAAATTCCAGCAATCTAACTGATAGTGAAGTGCTCTAATTGCTCTAATTTACAGTGAAGTGCCCTGAAAGTGAAGTGCTCTGTTAGCAACAAAAGAAATGATCAGATCTCTGATATAAGATGGTGGTTGGTTAGTTTGGGCGTGATATGAGAGGAGGAAACCAATGAAGGTAAGCTATGATTTCTATCATTTTCATCAGAGCGCTGGGTGCAGTATTTTGGATCAGTTAACTTGACAATGAGAAGAAAGAAACAAAAGGGAAGAAAAAAAGGAACAAAAGAAAGCGGTCAAACAGTAAAGAAAGGCAAGAATAAATTGGAAAAAGATGGTAAGAGAAAAAAAGGGGGGGAAGGATTGTCAGGGTTTGTAGTGCCTATTGCGGCACAGGAACTGCCTCAGAGGGGGCCGCCGACTGCGGCACAGGAACCGCCTCACAGGGGGCCTGGAGCGCCCGCTGAGGGGCTTTGGAGAGCCTGCTGAGCTTTAATTCTCAGGGCCTTTCATTAGCGGGCTCAGGGGTCTCTGGACAGCACGGAGCGGGCTCAGGGGTCTCTGGATGGCAAAGTGCGGGCTCAGGCACTGGGGAAACTGCCCCGCTAATGGGCTCAGGCACTGGGGAAATTGCCCCGCTAATGGGCTCAGGCACTGGGGAAATTGCCCCGCTAATGGGCTCAGGCACTGGGGAAACTGCCCCGCTAATGGGCTCAGGCACTGGGGAAACTGCCCCGCTAATGGGCTCAGGCACTGGGGAAATTGCCCCGCTAATGGGCTCAGGCACTGGGGAAACTGCCCTGCTAAAGGGCTCTGGAGCTGGGGAAAGTGGCCCGCTAGTGGGCTCTGTTATGCTGACCCACCAGAGAGGGAGTGGAGGCGTCAGGCTGACCCACCGGAGAGGGAGTGGAGGCGTCAGGCTGACCCGCCGGAGTGGAGGCGTCAGGCTGACCCGCCGGAGAGGAGGTGTCAGGCTGACCCACCGGAGAGGGAGTGGAGGCATCAGGCTGACCCGCCGGAGTGGAGGCGTCAGGCTGACCCGCCGGAGAGGAGGTGTCAGGCTGACCCGCCGGAGAGGAGGTGTCAGGCTGACCCACCGGAGAGGGAGTGGAGGCATCAGGCTGACCCGCCGGAGTGGAGGCGTCAGGCTGACCCGCCGGAGAGGAGGTGTCAGGCTGACCCACCGGAGAGGGAGTGGAGGCGTCAGGCTGACCCGCCGGAGTGGAGGCGTCAGGCTGACCCGCCGGAGAGGGAGTGGAGGCATCAGGCTGACCCGCTGGGGTGGAGGCGTCAGGCTGACCCGCCGGAGAGGGGGTGGAGGCGTCAGGCTGACCCGCCGGAGAGGGAGTGGAGTTCTTCCTCTGGAGGAGGCAGATGGCATGGGGGGACCAACAGCTGGTGATGGTGGAGGAACCGGATTGGAGGCGCTTGACAGCAGAGTAGGAAGGAGATGGAGTGATGGTTTGGGTGGTGGAGTTCTGTTGAAGAGTTGGGCGCTGGCTGCTTGGTGGTTCCACTCCAACTCTTCAAACAGTTCTGACAACACTGGGGGAGAAATGAGTGTGGAGTTTGTGAGGAGAAATTACCTTAGTTGGCCAGCCGCACTCACGCTCTCCCCAGGCGGGCTGAGACTGGCAATAGTGTCCAGAGTTTTTCCCAGCTTCAGGAAGAAATCCCTCAGGGTGTCCAGACTGGGTTCTGCTGGGTCAATTTTGGTTGGTTCCTGTTGTCAGGGTTTGGTTGAGGTTTGGAGGGGCCAAATGCAGAGGCAGAGAGGCAGAACTATGGAGACATCTGGGGAAACCAAACACGACGAGCCAGGGAGAGACGAGGTAGGTGGATAACAGCATGGGAGGACAGCAAAGACAAGGAACCAACAAAGAGTGAGAGCAGAGGGAGAGCATATATAGCTGACAGAGACAAAGGCAGGGCTAACGAGCTGACAAGGAGCAGGTGTGAGAGGAGACAACGAGGGAGCCAAGGGGAAAGGCACACACACAAGAGGGCAACAGAGGACAACAGAAAAACATGAGAACTAACATAAATCTAGAAATTACAACAAAACTGGAATTAAACCAATAAAACTAGAAAACAAGGAGCAAAGTAAAGTACAACAGAACCAAGACCATGACAAGGGTGAAATATAAAAGAGAGAGAAAAGGACATAAGCAAAGAAAGAAGGAAGAAAGGAGGAGGAAGGGATGAATGGAAGAAAAATGGAAGAAATGAGGGAGACATTTTAAAACTGAAATCTACCTTTAAAGGGGTCATAGAATGGTTATATATACCGCATTTAGTGCTGGTCCTTAAGGTCTCTGAATAGGGTGTGTAACATTGGGTTGGGCTGAAAATGGCATATTTGCTGTTCTATGAGCCCTAATGTAAGCCTGGTTAAAAGCCAGGAGCTAGAATGAAGCGACAGGTTTCTTTCTTTTATGGTATGCTTATGAATATTTAGATGAGCTGTGCACTGATTGGTTGGTTTACAACGAGTGAAGCTGCTGAGCAAAGACGCATCATAGCAACCAGCACTCACTCACTGAAACATCAAATTGTTGTTCTGGTAGGTTATTTGACATTAAAAGTCCTCTTTTTACTGGATATTTCCTACTTTTCATACCTAAACAAATGTGTGGGGGGAATTCTACTGTGAAACCATCATCCCCCCGACCACAACCCTGTTACAGGCCCCCAGCCCCCCTCCTCCGGCTCATGGCTCTCTGCTGAGGTCTGGTCAAGTCAGCGGTCCAGCTGTTGAAACTTCATACCCCCATCCCTTGGGCCAGTGAACCAGTGGGCTTATCTGTATGTCAATTTCAGGTTGTGACAAAGGTACAAGCCAGAACAAAATAAGGCAACATCCCCAAATTGACGTCAACTCATTGCTTCGTTTGAATTTGCCTGTTTTATGGTGGAAGTTTAGAACTGTGAGATTTGCAGAGAAAGGAGGTGTCAATGGGGTTGGAACTTCTCTGTACGTCCATTTCATCCACTGAACTATCGTTATTTATCTGTGACAATGTAAACTTGAAATAAATTAATAAAGTTAAGATGGACAGAAAGGAATAAGAGAAGGAAAGGAAGCAGAAAGAAGTGGACAAAAGGAAGATAACAAATACGAAAGGATGAAAATGTGGTTTAGAGAGAAGAGAAAATATGACAAGAAGTGAGAACAAGACAGAATAAGGAAGAAAAAAGGGCAGGACAGAAAGAAGGAAAATAATGACCAGGGGAAGGAAGGAAGGAAGGAAGGAAGGAAGGAAGGAAGGAAGGAAGGAAGGAAGGAAGGAAGGAAGGAAGGAAGGAAGGAATTTATATAAGAGGTATGCATAAACAGACATTTCCTATACTGTTTTTTATATTTCTATACTTATTTAGCCCAAGAAGATATTGAAATCTCTCTGTTTCCCGGACAACCGATAGGAAGCCTAAGGAACGGATAGATTGAGAGAGTCGGAGTCAAATAAAGAGAAGGTCTTATCTGACATGATCAAACTGACAATGTTAAGATGAAAAGCCTCTTGTGAGCTTTGAGTTTGGGGCTACAGTTTCCATTCCTGCATGAGAGGTCAGCAGAGGTGAGAGGTGAGGAGTAGAAGGGCAGGGACTGAGAGCAGGACATGGTAAAGGTGAAAGGAGAGCAGACGTACAGAACAAAGAGAGCAGCAGGCATATGGCTCAGAATCTTTAGCTGCTCAACTGAGTAACCCCTCAAGCTTTGCACCTCACTGATCTGTTGACAGGTTTTATGACTTAATTCATCAAACTGCATATTTTCTTTCTGTTTTATTCATGAACTGAGTCTAATCACCAGTGTTTAAGGAGCAAGTTTGACAAGGTGATATGAAAATAGTAGGCATGTGAAAATCTTTTCATCGTAGAGTTTGTTGCTTTTAAACAGCAAATTTAGATTTCATCCTCATCCTAATAAATGTCTGTTTCATGAAGACAGACATATGAAAAAAAATCCCTGGAAACCCTCCACACTGGATCATTAAAGGGAGTTATTTGTCTTAACCATAAGCTAAACAGGACATTAAAGTAAGATGACAGATGTTCCATCAACTGGTAATAGCTTGGATTGCACCTGATCACTTAACTTCTTCACTTTTCAGAATTTATAATAACAACATGTCAGAGTAGTAAAGGAAAGGTGGGTAAGAATGCTGTAAAAACTATTGGTACTACTCAACTCTGTTCTAAATAATGGGGATAAAGGAAGACATTTTCTACCAGATTTAGTCTTTTAATTAAAATAAAATTCATCAGGGCATATTACCAACCCACTGAGCTATATTAAAACAGATGAATTAGATCAAATATTTTCTGCACATGTAAATTAGGTTATTAACGCAGAACGTCACAATTTTGAATGGTGATGTACTTTAATATGGCAAATAAGAAATAACAGAGCATTAAATTAGTACCATTAGCTAAAGATGTTTAGCGTATTCAACACAACATGGGCAGTTGCCTCCTAATCTATCTAGCCCAGCATGATCATTTCATTAGTTTTTTTTTTTTTTTTCTGCATTTTTGTGTCAATGTTTTTAAATTCAATGGTTCTTCTGGTAATGAGAAATACAATACCCCAATAGGTCCAGTGGACACACATGCATGCAGCACTCAGAAAAAAAAGGTTTGTTAGCCCAGACGGAAACACAGGATTGAGTTTTCGCCATTTGTTCTTAGTAGGAAATCTGTAATGTGAGGGCAAAGAGGTCAGAGGGTTCATGCCTGATAAGTCAGGGCTTTCTGTGTCGGTTGAATTGATGAGAAGAAATCCTATATAGTGTTGGGAGTTTTTACACAAGTGGAGACAATAGAGATTTTCTATCGAGGTGCAGGGTCAGCTTCAGCAGTTTCTCTTCTTCTGTCTTTGTTTCTTCTGTAATTCATTCCTCTCATACAATTCTTCCCCTTTCTTTGTTTTTCTCTCCGTTTTTTTTTTTCTTTTTTTTTTTTACAGCTGCACCCCTTTTTACAGATGTTGTATCTTTACAGTGAGGCCTATCAATACTAGTCCACAGAGAACAATTTATTAGGACAGGAAGGGAATGAAACTAGCAGCTCTGCAATCAATTCTCCTCCAGACGGTGTCCTGAATCAAAGTTTATCTCCTGTGTTGATTCCATCTCAGATTTTTGAAGCCATAACAACTGCTGTTGTCTCAATCAATGATCCACCTTCCTTTCATCAAACCTTTGCTCAGCTATTTCAGAGCAACATCAGAACAAAGAAAAGACTCATACAGTTCTTTGCCTCTTTCTTATCCAAAAAAAAAATCTATTTTTATCAGGATTACATGTGATGGAGCAGCACAAATTAGCTGATGATTGTGATTACCTTATGTAAATGGAGTCTCTGTGTAATTTAATCTCAGTCTAAGTACAGGTGTTTGATGATCATCTCACACAGAGTTTTTGCTCAAGAGATAATCATTGAAGTGATGTGGCAAAGTATTTGACCAGTTATATATATATATATTTTTTTTTTTTTTGTAAGCTTATGGTACAGTGTGTAATAGCTACAGGGATTTACTGACATTAATGTGATACATTTTCTATATTCATGTTGTTTATCATCACCTATGACCTGAAAGTCTGAATCTTTATGTTTATCTTGCCTTAGAAAGTGCTATGTATGATTATTTAGGAGTTGGTTTCCATTTGTGCCAGCAGACATCTTTGCACTACGGCAGTGCAGAGCTGACAAACTAGTGACTGTAGAGGTGACTGTAGAGGACATCATTACGCTCAAATGGGGCTGCGACAAGCTATAGAGCCATATACAATCCTACACAGACTTATAAAATACTATCTATATAAGCTAAACTTACACCAGCCATGATCTGCTGTTGCCTGGTTATTATTAAGATGACAGATTTCAAGTAGCGGTTGCATTTTTGACGTGGGCAACAGCGGTAAGGGGAGATTGTGTTTCTGAGCTCAGGTAGGGAATCAGTGTGAGAATAGCGGGAGAGAGAGCTCTATAACCGGGACAAGCCGGGAAGCTAGGCCGCCCTCTGGAGCTAAGGAACCACAGTGCTAGAGGCGGCAGCTTGCTACTAGTAGCTTATTAAGAGAGCTGAGGGGCACAGTGGTAACTCAGAGAAGATTCCTGGGAAAAAGAGCGCTGATGGTCTGGAAGAGGCTATAGCTGGCCCGGGCCAGTTGGTCTAGCTGGCAATTGAAGCAGAAGAGGGGAAGATCGGATTAGTCCTCCGGGCGGAGATAGGGCTGAAGGCATGGTAGAGTGGCTGTGGCTTTACATGAGGAGGACAGAGTGACATTGTAGAAGCCTGCCAGGGAGCCAGAGCAGGGAGAGACAATGGTAGGCTAAGGCCAGGCTCTGGAGGCTAACTGCTGGAGATGGACTGACGACCGCTGAGGAGGAGCTTGTGGGCAGATCATGAGTATGCTTTTTTTTTTTTTGCAAAAAAAGGAATGGATCTTATTTCTTTTTGAGCTGTTGCGGTTTTCATCTTGGGCACTCTTCCAGGAATGTCATTGTCACCTAGTCTCGTGCCTATTTTTAAATTATGAATGTTTGACCTCACTGAATTCTACCATACCTTAGATGTTGTTTTGGGTTCTTTTGAGACTTAAATCTGTCTGCAATCCCCTCTTGGAGTAATTTTTGAAAGGCTGTGCATACTCAAAAAGGTTCACCACTTTTCCACGTTTTCCCTACACTGATAAAAATGTAAATCAAAGTAAGTCGTTTTTTCCTATTATAATGGCATTTTGTCTTGAATTAAGAAGGTAAGTGAGACATTTTGCCAATGAAATAAGACAATATACATTTAAAGTAAGAAAGAACAATTGCAATTTCTTATTTCAAGTGCATTTTATGTGATCATCTTATATTAAGAGAAAATTATTGGCAGATAATCTTATTTTCTTACTCAAATTAAGGGTAAATACAATCATTTTAAGAAATTTCTTTTCATTTTCAGAGCATTTTTGCAGTTTAATGGTGGATAGTGAATATAATTATTTTATCTTACAATCATAAAGTCTATTTGGTGACAGTCAGGTATTATTTGTGTGTTTTCTCTATTTGACAGATTTGTCAGTATAACTAAAAGATCAATAAAAATAGAAGATTTGCCTGCTTCAAAGTAGCAGGTGAAACTGAACTCCTTTGAGAATTATCAGAGTTAATTCATTAATACTTTAACCAAAGATGCCAATTCTTTTTTCACACAAAATCTTAAGAAATTAATCATGGCAGGAATATATTTGAAACCACTGTACATACTGTACAGGTTAAGAAATAAACCACATTTAGATACGTTATAAAACAGTTCAGGTAAACAAAAATCAATGTCTATACATCTATGGATGTTAAAATGCTACATTAAATGGACTGAATGAAGGCTATATGTGAATGCACACTTGTCTGATTTTTATGCACTCAATTGTTTGTCTGTCAGATGAAATCCTAAGAAAAGCAATGACATTTATGACTGTATTAAAAAAACTTATAGTAGGTATAAAATATCTTTGCAAGAAACGTTGCTGCTTCTTTCAAAGAGAAAATGCTCACTAAAATGTAAACATTAAAATATTTTATTATTGTTACCATCGGTATTAAATGTTTTTGACTTCATGTCTTTTATTTCATCTGAAGAAAGATTTAAAAGCAAGATATAGGAATAGGAAGCAGCATTTAAGGTCTATAAAAAAGTCAGACAAAAACTTGCACATACTGTTGGGATCTGGAGATGTACCACCTTTCTCCAGCAGAGTGCGCTGTGGGTCTCCTGGGCTGGAGCCCTCCAGCACACCTGACGTTCATCAACCCATCAGGAGACCTACCTACATAAGCAGCAACCAGAACTTCCTTCGACGCCGCAGTGTTGACCTTAGTTTGGTTAGCAACCTGAGCCTCTGTTACCTGAAAGAATCTAAGTTGTCTCTAAATGAGAAAACTGGTTCTATCCTTCCTCTGTCTTTGCTCACAGGAAACCTGTCTCAAGCCTGAAGCTCTGGATGAGCTTAACCTGCCTTCCAGCCCTGGTGAGCCAAACCTGAAGATTCCTATTTGGATTTCCCCTGCTGCTCTCTGTGAAGAGCTGGAAACTCTGATCAAGGTCTGCCATTCAAAGTCAGAAGCTAGACGCTGCAGCTGCTTGTGTACTCTGCTGAACCAACAGTCTCTGGACCCAACGGTTCCCTCTCTCACATGAGAAGCCTGGACCCCGTCAAGGTAGAATCAGAAAAAGGACTCTTTAATCATCTGCCTGCCCAGCTAATCAAACTATCATCTCTGCAGACTTCAGTGAATCCAACCCGGACCTGTTCCAGATCCAGTTCATGTTTTTTGTGTCAACATCTTTAATAAACTCTGTTAAACTTTTACCCAGCCTCCTGTGTTCTGCATGTGGGTTTGATATAAAACCAATCTTGAAACATACACTGTAAAGTACAGTACAGTACTGCAATTTCCAACATGATGTGATTTCTTTCATTTCCAAAATAAAGTGGGATGTACATCATTGGAAGTAAATGCATGGTCTGCACTCAGAGCCCCGGGAGCACTATGAAAAGCCCATTTTACCTCTCCTGTTTTGTTTGAGTCTTGCCACAGTCAGTTCCAAACCGAGCAATTTTCCTTTCAAGGCTGCATCACTTTTGATGGGTGTGAGAAACCAAAGTGCTCACTTCACCTTCCTGCGCTTGTGGCAAGTTTAAAACAGTGGCCTGTTACTTTAAAACCTCTTCTTGGAGACATTTTCATGGATAAGAAGGCCTTTAATATTTTTATTGCTAATAATTACATTGCACAGGTAAAAAAAGGACACCTTGAAGTAGTGCTGATCTATGATTTAAATCAGTCAGTCAAATAAAGTATTATTTGGTCAAAGATACAAGAATTTAAGAAATTGCTTCGTAGATTTCTCATCCCTTCTAGGAAAGTTTTGCCTTTTTTAAATGAGGTTCTAAGAGGTAGATCTGAGTAGTCTGTACCACAACTGCTCTCATCGGTATGATATCAGTTCAAAGTTATGAATTGGTCAAGTTAGCTGGAGTAATTCAGGATCCAATTCTACAATTATTTATAATAAACATACATTTTATTCAAAAACACAATCACTACAAGAGCAGCAGAGCCTGTAGACCTGGAACACTGTGGTAGAGGTCTGTGCGTTGATAGGGCCTCTCCACTGTTGTGATCTGTTCATTCCACTTTGGGGATCCCACTGTGTGGTGGACTGGCTTGGAGGTTTGG
The DNA here is from genome assembly GCA_030533445.1 of Cyprinodon diabolis. Taxonomy (NCBI): domain Eukaryota; kingdom Metazoa; phylum Chordata; class Actinopteri; order Cyprinodontiformes; family Cyprinodontidae; genus Cyprinodon; species Cyprinodon diabolis. The sequence goes on from CM060076.1 coordinate 30,129,861, forward strand.
CTGGTTGGGTGAAGGTTGGTTGTGGGACCAGTCATGGGGTGGTGGGGGTCTATGAAAGTTTGCTTCTGTGTATTAGCATGCATGTTACTTTTGGTACCCCGTAGTTATCATATTCACTTGGTGTAGTAAGGCCTGGATTAAGGCTGTAAGGGTATCAGTCATAGTCTTCAGGAGGGATTGGGTCCCTTTAAGTCCCTTTATTAGAAAATGAAAGACAGGCACATGTTAAGCTCAGTGAGTAAGGATCCAGATTTGAGCCTGAACAAACAGGTGACATTTAAAGAAAATTTATTAAAGGGTAAACTGCAGCAGGATGGTTGATAGGTACGCTATGAGGGGCCGTATAGGACAGACTATGAGGAAAACATATTTTTGTTGAGTGTGTGTGTGTGTCTACTGAGGTGTGTGCATGGTTTTATTGGTGTACGTGAGAGGAAAAATAGTTTCTGTCCTAAACGGCCCCTCATAGTACGCTAACAATCCCCGCACTGATCAGGGGAACCATGAGATGGGCTCTAGCTGGTTCTCAGTTGTTGGGGGACAGACAGGGAATCAGAACCATGAAGACAATGACTGGCAAGAGGTCCAGGGGGAATTTCCAGATTCCATTGTCATACATGAGGTCCAGGGTAAGAGCCGGGTGATCAGAGGTCAAGAGAGAATCCAGGGGGTTATCCACGGTAGAGTCAGGGTACAGATCCAGGTCCAATAACAGGCAGGCTTACTGATCAGACAGGGGTAAGGCTAGCTCAGAGAATCGGGAGACAGAACAGGTTAGGCAAACAGGCAGGCAATCAGATCAGACAGTGGTCAGACAGACTTGGGTATCAAGAGACAGAAGAGGTCAGGCAGGCGAGAAATCAGGAAGAGTATGCGGGAATAAATGTCACCACTGATAGCTGGTCTGATATGTGCAGGTGGTTCCTATGAGTGGTAATGAGAATGAGGGAGCTGAGCAGGTGTGTCTTGTGATGAATCAGACTAGCATCAGTGCTGAGATCATGACAGCACACTTGCCAAATGCTAGTTTAAGCAAGATTTCTATCTTTAAAGCAGAAAAAAGCAAATTTTACAGTAGGTATATATTTGAACAGGATGAAATATCTGAAACTAAATAAATGAGGAAAAACTCCTTCACAAGGAAACCCTACAGGTTGCCAGACACAAGGTGTAAAAATGACTGAACAAAACACTTTAAGTGGAGCAGTGACAAAAGGTTTGCCAAAAAAGGCATGTGAAGAGTGAAAATTGGCCTATGTGTTAACCTTTAAAAAAGGAACAGTGTTGTACAACAATAACTGAAATATTAAAAAGGGAAATATTAATTCAGCCTTAAACCATTTAAAAACACAGGGCAGCACAGCAAATGGTGCTTATTGAGTGGCCTGAGACCAAAGAGATTACCAGCAACGACTCACCATGTTACCAGAAAATATCAGCTGTGCAAGATAGAGGGAAAGATTATAGAAGCTTCAAGTAATCATCTTCACAATCACAGTTTTAAATGTGAATGGTTCAGATAAGATTTATTTGGTATTATAGTTTGTAAAAACATAATGTTCTTCTCACGCATTTAAGAAAGGTCTCCTCGAAGTTGTGCTGAAAAAATTTGGATGTACCTTACAAAAAGCTCCACTTTTTCTAGCCCTAACCTGTGGATTAATGTTTCTTTGAAAACTATAAATAAGATAGTTCAAAATATTTCTTATTTTTAGAGTGTATGTTTGCTGTTTAAATGATTGGAGGTGTTTAATTGTTTCCTTACATGTGGAAAAGAACAGCTGCTCAGTGTGTATTCCAAAGAGAATGTAGAGCCTTACAAAGGGTCCATCTAAAAAAGGTCCGGTTTGGGTATACAGCATATACTAAGTTTCTTTGTCAGATGGGCATTACATTCACCCAAAGCAGGCAAGACTGACCACATTTCAAATCAACTCTGAGATTGGATAGGTTGTATGCTCTGGCTTCAGACCTCCATGATGGTGAAGACAAACCAATACTTGCCCTCACCACATTTAACACACATGTGCTGACACAAACAGCAATAGGTGGACTTCAAAGTTTTGGTTCTCTTTCTATACTCCCCAAAGTCTTAAATTTGTTGTGTAGTTGACACTCCCTACATTTCCCAAACATCCATCTTCTAACACACCCCATCTCCAGCTGTCAATGGTTGGTTGCCAGTCCATCGCAGGGCAACACAGAGACAAACATTCACTCACACCTAAGGGGACTTAAGAGAAGCCAATTAACCTAACAGTTGTGTTTTTGGACTGTGAGTGGAAGCCAGACTACCCAGAGAGAGCTCACACATGCTCAGGGAGAACCTCCATGCAGAAAGAAGGAATTGAACCCAGAACCTTCTTGCTGCAAGGCAGCAGTGCTACCCACTGCGCCACTGAGCAGCCACATCTTCCAAACAAACACCTCTTTTTTCTATTCTGTCTTTATTGTTTCCCCTTTACTTCTAGGTTCTGCACTTTTGTGGCAGCTTTATGGTATAATTACCGCACCAGTGAGGCATTGGTGAGTTTAAAAACTAAACTGCATGTGCCAAATCTTTCATTTGATTGTGAAACATTGAAACCATAACAGAGGAGACTTTTTCCTGCACAAAATACATACATTTTTTTTCAAATATGTTATCTAAACTAATGCTTTAGAGGCTATATGCGAAGCCCCCTATAGGTTACAACAAACAAGCAGTCCTCTGACCTCGAGCTACAATGAGGGTTTTCCTTTCCCGGACAATTTGCCCCTCCGCTGTCACTGAAACAGCTAATGACTCCCATATCCCTGCTGCAGAAGAAAATTAAGGGGGTTTTATACAGCAAAGTGGCCTGGCTTTTGGTGTTTTGGGGGAAAACAGATTGTTTCCAAAGTAGCCTGAGGGGGGCATGCTCATTAGGAGGATGTATCATCAATCATAGTTTAACAGCCTTTAAATGGGTGTGTGCCTCCCGAAGGGATCTTAGGATTTAGCAGCCAAAAGATATAAAGGGCAAAACTACTGTAGGTTTTTTTTTAGCATAGGCTATGTGTAAATGTTATTTAAACTATGTTTTATAAGCTGAAATATTCCAGGCTTTCCTTAATACAAAATGGCTTTAGGCATGCTAACAGCAAACATTGTTACAATGGAAGACGGAAATAAAGTGAACTTTTGATGGACTCTTCATCAAGCATGTAATACACTCAATTTGTGATATTTACAATGCAGTAAACAGCGGAAGAAAATTCAGTATTGCTGCACAGAAAGTTGTTTTTTTCCTGTTGATTGCTCAGCTGGAAATGGTTCACAAACTAAATTACAGACAGTTTCTTTAAAGTTACAAATAATGAAACTATCGGAGTGCCAATTTCGATAATTCTTTCTCAGTGGCTGCTCTTATTTGCCAGCTCAACTGTCTGAGAGGAACAAGACTTTCTTCTTTAGTTTGGCTGTTCTCACATTTTTATAACCATCACAGTGATAAATAAGTAATTCAGAGAAACACAATCTTTACTTTCTAAAATTGGCTAGAACATTTTTGTTTAGTGACATTGAAATTGCCAAGCTTGAAAGTGGTAAAAGCTCCAGAAATAATTTTGAAGTTATTGCTCTGGTATGCTTGGGATTAGGTCATTTGCATCTCTTTAAATCTGTTATACAAACCAATGAGAACTTCTTTCAGATTGTGAATAGCAGCTAGCCTGGTGTCTGACCCTATCAATAAGCAAATTCAAGCTTGTTTTCAGGCTTAGAACTGGAACACTATAAAGTAGGTATTTAAATTATTTCTAGATATGTTATGGATAAGTACTAATTTGTGAGATATAAGAAACCTAGCAAAACTAGCCACATATATTATATAAATATATAAATATTGAACCAGCGATACGATAGCAGAGGTTGGTGAGAAGGTAACTCTAGCTAGACTTTAATGTTTATAATGCGTAAGAAATGAAACATTACTATCATTAATTCTAGTTGCTCTGAGCAAAATCCTACCTCATGGGGTGATGACGATGATGAGAAAGGTGAAGGATAATGCCACATGTACTTGTTAAAGACCTTCAGGCTGTTTGGACAACACATTTTTCTCCAAACTCGTCAAATATTGAAGCTTGGTCAAGACACCCTGTGAATCAGAAACTGATCCGAGAGGTGTACCACCCTCATAGTATATAGATGCATAGGGTGCATAGAAGCTTGTGGAAACTGTATTATGAGACATGCACATGAACCACAAGGAAGATTTTAGCCAACAAAGTGATTGTTCGTAGCTTAAGGGATGTATGATAATATGTAAAGTATATAGTGTTTCATTACGTCTAGGGCAGGGGATTGATTAGTGATGGCTTTTGTTTGCAGTTCAAGGAAAATTTTGCAAGTTTTTTTTCAAGGCTCAGAACAGAAGATCCAGTTTTGAAAGCAGACAGTTTGTTATCTCAAAAAGGTGTTTATTAAAAGTTATGGATCTGCAGTGAACAGCAAGGGTGTCTAAGGCAGGACCACGGAAATCTGGCAGAGGATGATAATGATTGTGCGCATCACTAACCTGGTCTTACAGTTCAGTCTGTGCTCAGAGAACGAGGTTGGTTTCAGTCGGTCCGCTGCCTACAAGGCGCAGCAGATGCTGCCCAGAGAGCAGTGTTGTTTTCATCAACGATGACCACAATGGAGTTATTTCGTTGACGCTCCTTTTTTTAATGATGATAACGAGAACTGACGAGCCAAACATATACCTTTGTTGATGAAAACTTGACGACTCATGGGTGTGAGTCTTCGTCAATGAGAAAAGACTAAATAGAAATGTTACTGGATGGTCTGTCAGACATTTAAAAAGCATCACAGTGTTGTAATCTAATAGACAAACTTTCTACTATGAGCCAAGCTTGTAGCTAGGGGCTGCGTGTTATTTAGCTGATGTGCACATTCTGCATGAACAGATGGATCATGGCAGCAGCGGCAGGGGAGAAAATAACCCGGAATTGTCCTGTACTGCACGCTCAACTCTAAAAAATTCTGCTCTTCCTGCTCTGCTTGTGCAGAAATGCATGGAGAGTCAGCACTTCACGCTCCACACCAGTATGGCTCTTCCTGCTCTCGCTACTTAATAAACTATATGTGGCTGATCATCCACTAAGAAGCGTAAAAGCTCTTTAGCTATCAAGATTTTACTTCTTCCAGCTCACAAGAGGTGATGCTAAACATTCTTTTATTTCAACCAAAAGGAATCCCTAAATTATATCCAAAAAATGTCATTGCATACTGTTTGAATAAGAGCCAGGTTAAAATGTACATATATCTTTGAATATTTCCTTCTCATAGTTCTTGTTTTTATCTATTTAAATATAATGTAAATGTTTCCTTGTATTGTCATTAAAACATTTTCTCTTTTCCCTTTAAATATTTCAACATTTTAGTTAGCATATTCATTAAATTTAGGTTTGGATTGTCATGGCATTACAGGGCAATTACGTAGGTTCTCTCTGTATTTTTTTCCCCATATCAATACATCCCCGAGCAGTCTTAACCAAGCGGCAAATTGAAGAAATAAAGCCAAAATTGCCAAAGTAGAATGAAGAATGTTTTTGATCTTTGCTTTTTGTAGTAATGAACATTTTATTGATCTGTGTGTAATGCATAATTCATAGAAGATCGGGAAGTATTTGCTTTGGGATGGAAACCTTATGTGTCTAAAACCATTCCTTTGTTGTGGATTTTGTTAGCTTGTCTGTCTGCTATATTTACAATATATGATGTGTTGAAACTGATCTGCTATTTTCACAATTTTTGAGACTCACTTTTGTATAAAGTAGTGCATTAATTCATAACAAAGTTTATTTGAATTTTATAAATCGGTTTTCTTCCTAACAGCAAGATGTGCACGGCAGCATTCTATAGCCAGCCTTTTTATTATCTAGGTAAGAGCTGTCAGTCTGGTAAAGAATCTGCAACACAAAACTGACTAAAACTAGACTAAAACCCTTTTAAGATTTACTTGAATAAAACTGACTAAAACGATCGCATATCGTAATGACTAAAATGCAAATAAAAGTAAAAATAGTTTTAATCCTGAAGACTAAGACTAAATCTAAAATGGCTGACAAAAAAAAGACTGCCAGAGAGTCCCAGATGTTAAAGCCCTGGAGGCAGGAGGTCAGATCTGAGCAGACGGAGGAAGGCAGGATAATCCAGAGGGTGAAGCCAAACCCGATGTCGAAGAGTTGCTCAGGAATCTGGGCCAGAAGATCCGAGATCTGACGAGGTACTGAAGTTAAATCCAGGGTAATTTTAGGAATCAGTCCCAGGATTGGTAAACAGGTAGAATCCAGCAGAACTCAGAAGACAGGCCCGACAAACAGATCAGAATGGGAACAGGCAGGCTCAGAGGTCCAAAGGCAGAATGGGTCAGGATCAAGCAATCAGAACATAATCAGGTACACTAGAAGACTCTCACCAAGGGCTCACATAATCTGGCACTGATGACTGGAAGAGGGCTGGTTAAATAAAGGCTGGAGCAGGTGGAACAGATGTACAGTAATGAGAAACTGGGCGGAGCTAAGCAGGAAATTAATAATCAGGCCATTCATTAGCTCTAAGATCAGGACAGCTTCTGCCTTTCATGGACCCTGAGCTTGTCTGATGAGTAGGGGGCTTGAACAAGTGTACATTTTTGACAATTTGGGAGTGAGCCTGCATTGGTTTGGACCAAAGTCAGAGAAAACACCTTGGATAACATGCCATGTTTTTGTGAACTGTAATCCTCCAGAGCCTTGATGTTGAAGACACTCGTTATTGGAAACATTAAATAATTTGAATGATTCAAAAAACATTTTGAAGGAGTGTTTTGGTAAGATGCAACAAAAACAACTCTTTAGCACAAACTCAGCCTTAATTTTTTAGAGAAGGACAAATCCAGAGTATGACATAAAGCACCATCACCAGAGGCAAGGTTTACTGTTGCTGCGACAGGACAGCATTGCTGTATTGAGAGGCCAAGGAAGGGGTGCGTGAATGTGCCTTCTAGTGTAACAGCCCTCAAATAGATCCACCCAAACCTTTTCATAGAGTGAAGAAAAAGAAGAGGGACGTTACAGAGAGAAAAAGACTGAAGTGGATTTTGACCTTAATGACTTAGGTAATTGAGCATTTCATCTAGCTTTTAGCAAGAAACCAAATAGCTACATATCTGCAGCTCAGTGTTTCAAAGGTAGTTACTCTCCAGCCTATAACTTTCTATACAATGTAGAGCATCTTTTCTCCCTTTGAGCTGAAGTAAATACTTTGATTGCTGTGTTTTCCATTCATCCTAACTCCCCCTTTGCAGCCGTTTGTGTTGAATATGTTGTTGCCAAAGTGCAATAAGTGAAAAACAGGCTGAGCTTATGGATATTTTCCAATAATTTTCTTCTTTGACAGGGTAATGCTAGAGTGGGAAGCACTCTTTGGGCTAACTTCAGGACTGCATAGATTTATATGTGAAAAGTATTGTTAAATGACAGCCTGATGTGTGCCAAGTGAAAACATAACTGACAGAAACAATTAAAAAAAACAACCGTAGCATTTCATTCCCGAAATTATCTTTTGTGAGCCTCACTTTACTGCTTCCCTCTGTGACTTGTCATGTGAAGCTACTTATTTTTTTAAAGATAGCACTTCTCCAACTTCGGTTTGTATTGCCACAAGCAATGTCATCAAAGAATGAGCTTTTTTATGATCGCAAAAAGCTATCCTAATTTCACATTTTTGAAATTCTCAACAGGCTTTGCAGTCTTCTCCGGCATTTTGAAGACACGGGGAAAGCAATCAGGCATTGTCGGGCATGTGTTCAGCAGCTTGGATTGGAATTTATCTCAAACAAGATTAAAATGATCCATTAACTAACATACATTGGGAGAAAGGAATGCCTGATGTTTATTCAGCACACAAGATGATGAATGGCTGCTCTGATGCTCTCCTGTGTCAATCAGTCAGGTTGGCTCATTAGGTCAGCAGATCCAAGCCCACAGGAGAATAGTTATTTAAATTCCTGAAAATATGCAGAGATGGTGAAAACACCTTGTTCATGAATAACAATAGCCTTGAACAAAATACATCCTGTTTGAAGTACAGCCGATATTATAGAGGGAAGAGGTTCTGACCCCCTCAGTTTATACTGCAACATTATAATGTGTTCAGGAGCATGAGGACAATGATTTGACTTGTCAGTCATCTTCAGAGCTAACACACATAAAGACATCTGTCCACACTCAGAACATATTAATATCACAAATAAGTCAGACAATGGAGACTCATTAAAATAAAAAAGGAGAGGAAGTCAGGTTTTATGTCAAATATTTACTTTATAATTTGTTTACTTACAAATTTGATAAATTATTGCTTCTCCAGCCCCATTTAGATGATTTTAAAAAGTGGTTGTGTACATTTTGAAGTGTGAGAAAAATTTAACATGGTTTTACTGTTTGTTTTTACAAAATTAAAGAGTGAGGAATCTGTCAGTATTTACCTCCTGTACTTTTTGAAAGTCTCCTTTAAGATGTTTTATATGACCAGCTGTTCTGTAAATGCCTCAGAGTTTTGTTAGAAAATATCAGTGTTAAAAAGGGCTCTCCATGGGAGCTTTAATCAGAGAAGCAGCATCAGTGATCCGCAGCTTTTCTTCGCTGTGTTACATTCTCCTAACACTGCTATTTTTGCCTTATTTGCAGCTTTAACTTTAAATAAGTTGTTTCTATTTTTCTCTTTTCACAGCAGCTACATCTTGCTTGGCGTTTTCTTAAACTGTGACACTGTCCTGAAGCGCATCGGCTTGGCTGTTGCTGCAAACAACTCCATGTTCTCCTGCTATAGTTGCTACAATTGGTCCCATCTTTCATTAGTTAACCCAGTCTTTATTCTAGCTATAGCTGTTGGCTAAGCAGTTGTGTGCTCTTTTTTTATCTTCTACACTTTAAAATTGGCTCAAAGTTTATCTTCTTAACTGTATTTCTATCCTAAACAATGTAACTGCAGAAATGTCTACTGCATCTAACCTTTTTTTTGCTTTTCTCTCACATAGAAAGTACTTCTAGGTCAGTGCTTCTGTGTTCATTTTCTGAGTCTGCTCTGTTCTTGAGCCCTCTTTTCAGGCATGGCAAATGCTAAATAATGATGGTCTAAATTTGTGCCTTTGAAATACTAGACTGATGTATAATACTGCTGATTTCATGTGTGAATAAACATGCGTGGGTTTCCTAATTTCTGAATTACTCAAAGTTGCATGTGTTTTGACATTTTAAACAGAGCTTAAGATGTTCCTTTTGTTTGCATATCTAAAATGATTAAATTTTATAGTTTTAAACATTTTATTAAATGTAATTTATTTTGAAATAAAGAGTGGGTGAAGAAGTAAATGCTGTTCCAAAGAACAGTTGCTGGCTTAAAGCTACAGTGTGTAATAATTACAGGGATATACAGTCAGAAATGTAATATATTATACATAACTATGTTATTTATCATCATCTACGAGCTCGGCCTCTTAACCTTAATATTTGCGTTGCCTTAGAATTCGTTATTTATAATTACATAGGAGTGGGTCACGCAGCCATGGAGGCAGACATCTTTGCGCTACGGCAGCGCAGAGCCAACAAACTAGCGATTGCGAGATCGCCCATTACGCTCGAAAGTAACTACGGCAAGTTGAGAGAGATGAACTGAGACGGTACTGAACAATAGATGGCAGTAGTATGCCTGAGAATACTATCTGTAAAATTATCTATGTAAACAAACCTCATCACTTGAGAAGGTAGGTGATGCGGACGTCGTGGAAGACATTTTGTCCGGTAACGCTCGCCGTACTATTGGGGGGGAGAAGCGGTGGGGGGGAGATGTTCATGTTGCTGCGGTCTGCAGTCTGGACAATAGATTTCGCTAAAAATTACACACTGTAGCTTTAAGTGGCCAATAATGTTTGGTTTTGCTGGCTCTATCATACAAATTATTATAATACATTAATTTGCAGAATGTCTTCATTTAGTCCATTGTTTTGTTTTTGCCTGGATGGGTTTGTGTTCTTCTGTTTGTGCTTCCACAAGAGATATAGAGAAAGACAGTATTTGAAAGCCCAGTAAACTGTGGGAGCTGCCCGCCAGCAGGGTTCCTCAATGCGAGCTTGAGGCCTTGAGTTCTGATGTGTCTGATCTCTTTTATTTCCCCTCCTTAGTTCTTTTACACCCACGACCTCCCAGTATCTCTTCTTTCTCCCCCTTGTTAGGTGCCGGCCTTCCCCTCCTCAGCAGTGATCTGGGTTGTGTTTAGGAATCAGCCAGTCACTTTAACACCAGGAGGGAGGAGAGAGACCATAAACTCTGACTACTTGCCAACGCTGTTATTTTCTTCATCACAAAACGCGCCTTGACACACATAATGGAATGTGCTGGCAGTGGTTCAGAAAGACAGCAAGAGGAAAGTGGGCCACTGCCAACCCAAGGCTATGCAAATCCATCCGCAGCCGTCTGAGTTTAGAAATCTAATGATCAGATTGAACGCAAGCTCGTTCCAGCCTCCCTTTCTCCAATCTCTGTATTTTCTCTCATTTCCTCTCTCAGTTCCTATTCATCCTTTCCATTCCTTTTCTATCCAACTTGCCTGTAACTGGAACTACCATCTGGTGCTGATGCCCGAGAGATGGACTCGGCTCCGCTTTGCGAGGCTTAAAGTCAGAGCCAGGCCCCGCTGCTGCCGATTCCAGAATAATCTAGGTTTGTCCTGTTGTGGCTGCTTTTGCCTCTGATGGGCACCGTGACCGCTGGAGCATGTGCCTGCAATTAAGCCGTGCATTAGGTAAAAACTGCAATTTGCATGGCATCATGATGCTGCGTTGTGGTAGAACAATCGAGCTGAAGGGACGGGGGAGTAATGACAGGGGAAGAAACAAATAAAGCCATCACAAGATTTTATTCTTATTGTTGCTTCTTTTCAAGGGGCCACAATGCTGCAGTAGCTCTTACCTCAAAAGCGGTTACATCAGAAATATCACTAGAGACAACATTAAACCCACAAATGTTTGAGATTAAATCATAAAAAAAATCTCAGTTCATAAGGATTATATATAAATAACATTAAGGATTTAAAGCTGACAATAGTTAAGTTTTATGGTTTGATAATGCATTGAGAAGAGAACACTAATCTAAATGAGCTTGCTGCGGCAGGGGTCCATTGAGGCTTCCTCTAGGGTTCCTTTTTCTCACCAAGTGAAACACTCAAACATTAATGTCTCGGCATTTGATCTTGACAGGCTGTGATTATCTCTTAGAGCTGCTGTCACAATCTGACGGGAACAGCAGCAGAGGAACTTTTAAAGACATCTGCTCCTAGTTTCTAGTTTGGCGGCAGGCCTGCATGGACTTAAATGCATCTCAAGACATACACTTGGGAAAATTTGGATGTATGAATGCACAGAATAAAAATCAAGGCAAGGTGGGAATTCAAAATAGCTTCTTGTGTACTAAGCAGATAATTATAATCACAAGATGACACACATGTACGGACATCTGGGATCATGAGAACAGGATTGAATGTTCAAATTCTCAAACATTTCTTTTAATACCAGACAAAGGTTTAGCAAAAACTGAAATCATGCATTTTGGAAGGAGTGTTTTATGCTGCTGTGAGGAGCATCATTTAACGTCTACTTAAAAGTGTTCTGCTTGGACAAAGGCAGAATTCAAAACAGTTTCTTTATATAGCAGTAAGCTAGCAGTGATAGAGCAGCAATCTAAGAGCCAATAACAGTCTGAAGCCAAACTGTTCAAAACCCGTCCCAGTTTATTAATGTAATACTTTCTGGTGCATGTCCATAGAAACACATATTCATTTTTTTTTTTTTTAGGTTGATTCTTTTCTGGATAATAAACAATGCATGTTGATAACTTTTCAATGTCTTTAAGGTTTGAAAAAAAGTTGAAGGTTAAAATTAAGGCTTTGATTTCTTTCATATATTTCCATGTTTAAGTTTTGAGCAATTTAAAAGTTATTAGCTTAAAGGTTCTTTTTAAAACCGGGCTCAAACTGGAATGTTTTAATGTTACTTTTAGTCTTTTTTTAGGATTGGATTGAATTGACTATATTTTGGGATATAAATTAGATTTGTTTTGTTCAATGCCTGAACTATACTGAACTAAATTGATCATTATGAGGCTGGATTTGGAGCTGTGATCTACAGAACTCATGAAAGGAAACATTTTTATAAAGCAAAATATTTCAAAGTCTTCGTTCTCTTAACTCTAGGTGGGGTTGTCTGTAGAAGCCTTTGAATGAAGAAACTCTGTTGCTTTTTAGCAGTCTTTTGAAGAAGATGCTGTCAGGATCCAGAGATCTGCCACCTGATCTCCAGCAGAGAGCGCTGTGGGCCTCCTGAGCTTATTCCTCTACACACCTGGAGATCATCAGCTCATCAGAGGTCCACACTACTTAAGCAGCTGCCAGACCTTCCTTTGACGCCGGAGTGTTGCCCTAGTTTGGTTAGCGAACCTGAGCCTCAGAACGTCTGAACTTTACTAGTAGACTCTATAGAGGAACTAGTCTTCTAATCGCCTTTGTCTTTGTGCTCACAGGAAGCCCTGAAGCTCTGGATGAGCTCCACCTAGAAACCTGCCTGCCTGCTCATGAAAGCCAAACCTGAAGATCTCAGTTTGGATTCGTTCTTCAGCTCTTGGATAGAGCAAGGAACAAACCCAAGCCAGAAACGTTCTAGCTCGGAACTAGACGCTGCTGCTGCTTAAACTCTCTGCCACATCTTTGACTCTGGACCTACGGTATCTCACCTCACGGCTCAGTTACAATCTCCTCAAGGTACATCCTGATTCTTCTCTCTATCAATCCATCATCAACCTGGCTAACCAAACTCTCATCTCTCCAGAAACTCTGAGACCAGTCCCGGACCAGTACCAGAACCAGATCCAGTATTATATCATTGTACATCTTTCAATAAACCTTGTTAAACTTTCCTTCAGACTCTGTTGTGTTCTGCATGTGGGCTAAGTCCTTAAACCCAATCATGACAGATGCTCAGTGTCTTCCATGATTGTCTTCATTGTATGAGGATTTCTTCTTTTTTAAAATCATCCCCAGAGGTTTTAGAGGAGTTCCGAGAATAAAATCAACCTTCTTTAATTGCTCATGGAACTTTTTAAAGTTAGTTGCTCTGATGCTGTTACCCAAACAGATGATGGTAGAAGAGATCATTCTGAAGGAACAGACTGAAGGACCTGCTTCAGCTCCTTTGGAAGTACAGTCTCCTCTGTCCTTATTTGTGAACCGCTTCACAGAGGCTTTTCTACTCCAGTCTGTTGTCCAGAGGTCCGTTTCACAAACAGGTTTAAAAAAAAATCAAATCCTTCTCTCTGAATTGATCTTAACCTAAGGTTAAAACTGCGGGTTTTCGTTTTCACATAATTGGTGTGAGTTAGTTTAATAATGGTTTCATCCATCATTCTACAGTACATTCCTACTGGGGTGGGGAGTCAGTCTCTAGCACTGGTGGGAGTGTCTCGCTTTAATTGGAATATGTTGCACACGTAATCAACGTTTAATTAATACCAACTCATTATTAAGATTACCAATCCTCATGTTTGCTGTGCTTAAACTTAGGTTATTCTTACAGTGCATGTTGGTAGAATTTAGCAAACCCTGATAGTCTTTATTACCACCACCCTGTTTAACTGAAATGAGAGAAGCTAGCTGCGGTCATATTGATGTGTTTATAAAAGCTAAGCTGCTAATTATCACAAGTTAACTGGATGCTCATTAACATTATAAATCTTACTGTGTGTGTGTGTGTGTGTGCACAGACAGCCTCATCATGGAATAACAGAATTGTTTTTTGTTGAAAAAAGAACAATATTCAGTTAAGAGTAGCCTATATTAATGTTTATATTGCTTAATAAATCTGATTAATTGGTTCTGGGCCTCGAGCAGCAGAGAAATTACTCTATTATTGTTCTTCATTTTATATATTTGGTTGAATATTTACGTACACTCCCTTTAGAGATGGGAAAAAACAGCTGCCAGTGAAAATATCAAATCAATTTTGAATTGTGTTTTAATAGAAATATTAGTAATAAATAAAATAAAAAAAGTTAACAAACTGATGGGGCTTCTACACTAAAATGCCAAGCAACTCTTAAAGGCAATCACTGGAAACAGGAGTTTTCTGAAATGTTCAGTCAGATTTCTGCACCCATAGTTTGTAGGTGAAATGTCCCTGAGCAATAATATGTCTGGGACCTGTTTGCTTATTTATTTATTTTTTAACCACAATCACAGTCAATATTTCAATTAACCAAATCATTAGTACATTTTTTAAAATATTTTTTCTCCAGTTTTTTGTTATTTGAATGACTGTGAATTTAGTCTTTTCTTTGGATGGTGTCTTAACTTTCAAGCACAACTGTATATTTTAATCTAGTTAAATGCAATCCATTTTATGATTGCTGGTCCAAAGAGGGGGAGATGTACAATGGGAAGGAGAGGAGCAAGGTGTGTGCAAAGTTGGAAAAAGAACAGGTAAGAAAGCAAACAGAATACTGGCACACCAAACAGCAGCATCGCACCATATTAGATGCTTTTCAGAAGCACCCATACACTTAACATATCAGTGGACTTATGTCAAAAAAGTCATCTTTTATCACATTTTCCTAATGTTTATATATATATATATATATATATATATATATGCCTAACTACTTGCTTCATTTCACTATACAAGAAGGAAAAGAACATGAAGATGAGACAGAGCAGAGCAGGGAGAGAGAAGAAGAGGAGACAGAGAGGGCAGCAGCCGGGCCACCAAGCCAAATGATCTTAAAATCTGCCTTTGAATTTAGAATATTGGTCATAAAATGTTAAAACTGTAGCCACTCACTCAGTTTGGCACAAAAAACGGCATTTCATGAAAACTGGTTGAAAAGCTTTAAATGGTTGGAATATTCTTCTAAAAATATGCTGCTTTCTGCTTTGCTTGTCGAGTATTTTGAAAAAAGTCTCAGATGCGATGCATTAGTGAATGATGGAGTCAGTAATTGGAAAAAGGCACTGAGCAAGTTACAAAAATGTAGAAAATGTTTGTAGAAAACAGTGAAACTTATCATGCATGGACTGACAACCCCCTGGGTTCTCAGCACCCTAAATCTCCTAGAATCGTTCCTGACCAAAGATAAACAAGCAGCATGCACACACCTGCAGGTGTGTTAAAGTGTGATTTCTTTGTGATTTTTTTTATTAATATTTGCAAGATGCCAAACTCAGTCCTAAATCAAATTTTGGTTAAAATAAAATTTATCTTAAATTCCAAACCTGGAGTAGTTTATAGCTTAGCCATACAGTAAAATAGCAGAGAAGAGAACAAAAATAAATATGAACAGAACTTTATATTGTGCTGTGTTCTGTCAGGAATGAAAAAAAAACAGATTTGCTTCTGGCAAAAGCAGCTTTATGTTTAAGGAAGGCTGCTGCATGAAAGGAGATCATAGAGCAGGTGACTGCCGCGAGGGAAGAGAACAGAAAGCAATTTTCAGCTAGATCAAAGTGCATGTTTCTTCCCTGAAAGTAACTCAAGGGCAAAGGAGGAAACGACGGAACAAATGTTGGTTTCACTCACGGCGACCACACTGTGGCCTTGGCGGGACCGAGTCCGAACCCGGGCTTTGTTCCAGATTGATCCAGCCACTTTACATCGTCTCGCATCGCAGCAGAGCCTGCCGGGTTTCAGCAGAATTCACTTTTAGCCTATTTTGTTTGAAATCGCTCAGAAACAAGTTTTCCTCCGCCTCTTGTACTCATCAGTAAACCTGAACATTACACGTGGATTCTTTCGTTTGGTTTTTCCCCCCCTAAAATTGGCTGAGAAGAACAATTTGCTCATGAATGGATGATCCGTGGAGCTCTTCCACATGCATAATGAGTGTCGTAAATGGATGCTTAAGCCAAACCATAGATGTTCACTGTTCTACCCACGTCTAGTCATTTGGTGTTCCTACATCTTAGACGTATGCTCTCAGAAACATAATAACACTGACTATAAGAATTACCCTTATTTTTCAGGCTTTCTTGATCCCACATCTTTGCATTTTTAATTCAGGTTCTGACATTTTTTACAGCTGATCATTGATAGACTCATGATGGAAGACAATTTTAGTTCCAGAATGCCATTGCATAAACTGTTTAAGGCGACAGAAGTCACAGATGTGTCTGATTTATTTATGAGTCATCCCAGCAGCCCTGCAGCCAACAAAGATCCGTACAATCCAAGATGAAGCTCAGCCTGGTTTCTGCTTTCAAGTGCCATTTTAGCAAATTGTTCAAAACTGAACCGCTGTTAGAAGAAATAACACACAGATCTTTGTCAGCAATTCCAAGGCTGCCAGTCTGGATAGGACCGGTTTTACCTGAGCTTATTTTTACTGGACATTATACAAGGTGTACAATTGGCTCCGACTTTTCCTGGCAGTGCAGTGTGGTTTGCAGACAGCAAGAATTACCTCCCGACATAAATCACGGCCCCCTTAAACAGACTGTCAGTAGGTTTGGCTTGTTCTGAGCCTTTCTGTGTGTGGTACAGAGGGACAGGTTTTGTTTAAACTCTTGGAGTCGGACGTTTCTGTCAGTCAAGCAACAGGCATTTGTTATCTTTCTGCCTCTGTCTCAAATGCAGTCAGGGTTGTCATGTTCCCATATGGAAAAGATATAGGCTATGTCAATCCTATACTTTGCATCTACTTTGGTTGAAGCTTGTATGTAATGCACCAGACAGTGAAACTAGATGCAAGATTCTTAGTGAATTAATACAAAATTAAACTTATATGACTTGGGTATTTATCAGAACAGCATAAAAAAATTATATGATTGGCCAATCATCAGTGAAGCCAAACAATTGTAAGAAACATAGACAATACTTGTGTTGTCACCAGAGGTGGGTACAGTAGCAAATTATTTTAGTTAATTAAGAGTAGCCTTATTTTAATACAGTTTTACTTAGATGAAATTAAAAAATAGTCATCGAAATTTTTTTCAAAATAAAGAGTAAAAACGTCCTTGGTAAAATGACTACTCAATTTCTTAGTAAATGTTGGCTTAAATAACAGTGGCGGCTCACCAATGGAGGGCACTAGGGCGCTGCCCCACCCACCATTGTCATGGTTTTCTTAAGAGATCTGACCCACATGCGATAAACTGCTTAGAGAACCAGGATAAAAGGTTAAACAAGTTTATTGAGGAGATGAACGGGGGTTGGATTCAGGAAACTCAGTGTACTGGTGAACCGGAACTGGAAGAGGGATGGGAAGTATCAGAGGTTAGTTCAGGGTCCGTGGGAACTTTGAACGATGACTTGGAGAAAAAGAGAAAATGGGACTCACGTTAGTGGAGAAAACATTCTTCCCAGAATCCACTCAGTGTGGGTTTATCCAGAGGAAGGTGCTCGTTGGAGGGCGGACAGGTTTAGACTTGGTTGGGTTCTGAGGTGCTATGGAGCGGACTGTCACGCGGAAATCCAGGAGGTCTTGAACGGAACTTGTGGAGGTTAATCCCCTGCTCAGTGTGAGACTCAACAATCCTTCCAGGGGTAGAAGGCCAAAACATCAAACTTGCAGGATGACTTAGGCTCAGTGAAAACAACGACTCAGTTACACTCAGCTAATCTCAGCTTGGCTAGAGTACCCAAAACTGGCAAACACTCTGGCGTCGAGGTAGTGGCAGTCCATCACTTAAATAGTCCTCAGTAATGAGCAAACCAGCCGCAGGTGTGTGAGAGGACCAACGAGAACAGGGCACCACCTGGTGGTGGAGGGAGAGAAAAACACAAAAACACAAACCACACTGACTGGATTCCTAACACCAATGACCTGGATTAAGATAAAAAAAATAATAATAAGTTATAAAACTAAAATATTTCAAAATATATTGATACATAATTTTTAGATGTTCAAGGTAAACATGTAATCTTTAATGATAATCAAAGCTGTATTGATTTTCCCTCGAATTGGTGACGTATTTCCGCCCTAGGGCGCAAAAATCTTTGCACATTGACTCTAGTTAAAAGTTGTACATGTGTAGTGGCTCCTCTGCAATACAAAGGTATAGGAGAGTTCGGGGCACACTAGGGGTGCGCACAAAGGTGTCAGGAATTGGCGTCATGGAACATAAAAATTAATCAGTTGGAAATGGTACCCTTTGTCTTTTTTCAGGACCTGGTTTAGCTACAAGGCTTGGTTAACTGCATGCAGTGAGGCTAATGCTTTATTCTTCTTTCCTGCCTCCTTTTTCAAATGTCAGGATCTGAGCCAGCATGAATAAATAAAGGTAAGGCTGATTTAAAGCAATTTTTAGAAAAGGCAAAGAAGCATGAACAATCTGGGATTCACATGGAAAATATTACAATATTGTGTACTTTTTCTAGGTGTTGATAAATTGCATAGTTTCTGTAAAACAAATACATTTTCAGATAATAGTTAATATATCTAAAAAATATATATATAAAGCTGACTAATAGCTTCTCCATTATTAAACTGGTACATCATTTGTTTTAGGTTTGTGACACAATATTGGACCATGCAAAACACAGATCTGCCTTCACAAAGCCTCAGAAGGGCAAGATGTATGTACAAAAACTAAACCTGTACATGAAATTATGTTTTGTTTTTATAAAGTGTTTTTATAATGTTTTTTGATGTTGGCGTTCATATAAATATACTGGTATTATAATTTGTATAAATTGAAAGAATTTTGCATAGAAGGTTGTGTAAAAAATGTTAGTTTGTACATTCGTGAACTACCGGTATGTTTGATTGGTTTTTGGTATACGTCTACTTTAAATGTATAGCCCCCCTGGAGAAAACTCCACCAGTTCCATTGTTAAATAATCTGATTTAATGTTTAAAATTATGAAATGAAACAAACAACTCTGTGCAAATTCTGGAATTTCAAAGTATGAAATAAAATAAAAAATAATAATAAATAGAGAAGATGATTACTTTCTACATAAACTTATGAAACCAATCTTTACAGTAAGTCATGCATCTCTGAGAGGAAAGAATAAAGAGCATCCAGCTACAATATCTACTGTGAACTGTGTATTCACCTGATCTCCAAATAGCTCAATTTTCTTATGTTGGATAGATTAACTACAACATTTGCTCAAGTTTTTCTTAAGCAATACTCTCACAAGAATATTACTTATTACTAACTAACTATTACATACTACTCTTAAAAGTATGTTTTTTTTTTCTCTAAATGCTATTTAAGTACATTTCACTGAGTAACTGTAAACTATTTACAATCCACCTCTGGGTGTAACTGTCATGATGGGTTTAAGGTGACTAACCCACATGCAGAAACACTTAAGAGGCAGAGAAAAAGTTCAAAGGTTTATTTACAAGATGTACAATATATTTCATGAACTGGTCCTTGGTAGGTTGACTGGTCACGCAGGGGTTCACCACTGATGGGGGACAGAGAGGTTAGTAAAGATCCAAGTATTGCTGGTTTTTCTGATGTACAAGGGAGTACCTGTTCTGAAGTTGAGCAGAGCAGTAGAGGGGGGAAACTTGAGGGTCCAGAGGCTAGTCGGCAGGCTGAGGGCTGAGGGCGGAGGCTTACTGAGTGCAGGCAGACGGATTCCAGACAGATAATCCTCTCAGTTTTCTATGAGAGCGGGCAGGTAGATTTCAGGCAGATATAACCCTCCAGGGTTTCACTGAGATCAGACAGGCAGGCTCAGAAAGAGTCTTCTCTCCAGGCTTTCGGATTAACAGGCAGGAATCTCTGAGAGACAGAAAAAGACTGGATCAGATAGGTTCACACAATCAAGGTTCAGAGAAGCAGGCTGGCTCAGGCTTTGCTAACCATTACTGGCAAACACTCTGGCACTGGAGTGTCCGTCTCCGCCTCCTTAAGAAGGAGCCTCCTGATGAGCAGATTGAAGACAGGTGTTGCAGTCAGCTCGAGCCCTCAGGAGATCTCGTGCGCCCTCTGGTGGAGAAAGTGGACAAAGCCTCCAGATCCCAACAGTAACAATTGTAAGAAATACATAAACTGCAAATCTGATTATTGTTAGGATCCTCAGGCTAACCCTCCAGAGGGCGCCGAGGATCCTCTTCTGCTCTGTGTTTTTCCTTAGGGTTGGAGTTACTGTGGGGATCTGTAGACTACCCTCTGCCAGCAGAGTGCGCCGTGGGTCTTCTGCAGCTGGAACCTCCCTGCACACCTGTTGCTAATCCTCTCATCAGAAGACCTCTCCTATATAAGCTGACTTCAGACCTTGCCTCAACGCCGCAGTGTTGATCTTAGTTGGTTAGCTTCCAGAATCTCTGTTACAGATTGAATCTTGGTTGTCTCTAGTGTGAGATCAGATTCTAATCCCTCCTTTGTCTGTGTCTCACAGGAAACCTGTCTCTGGTCTGAAGCTCAGGAAGAGCTGCCTCACAGGAAAACCTGTCTCTGGTCTGAAGCTCAGGGAGAGCTGCCTCACTGGAACCCTGTCTCTGGTCTGAAGCTCAGGGAGAGCTGCCTCACTGGAACCCTGTCTCTGGTCTGAAGCTCTGGGAGAGCTGCATCACAGGAAACCAGTCTCAAGCCTGAAGCTCTAGGAGAGCTTAACCTGCTAATCTGCCCTGGTGAGCCAACCTGAAGGTTCCTATGTGGAATCACCCTGAAGAATCCTATGTGGATGTTCCCTGTTGTTCTCTGCAATGAGCTGGAAGCTCACCCTGAAGAATCCTATGTGGATGTTCCCTGTTGTTCTCTGCAATGAGCTGGAAGCTCAGCCTGAAGAATCCTACGTGGATTTTCCCTGTTGTTCTCTGCAGTGAGCTGGAAGCTCAGATCAAGGTCTGCTATGCTAAGCCTGAAGCTAGATGTTTAGCTTCTTATAAACTCTGCTAACCAACAGTCTCCGGTCCCAGTCAAGACTCTAGTGAACCAGCCCTGAACCTGTTCCAGATCATATTCTTTATCGTATGCTTGTGAACCATAATAAACTCTGTTGAACTTTTACCCAGTTTCCGTGTGTGATCTGCATTTTGGGCTTAACTCTAAGAACCCATCATGACAATTATAGGAAAATGGAGAAGTTTACAAAAAGCAGGTGGGGATTGAGAGTTAAATTATTACCAACTTTAGTATTTTTGCCAAAAGCTTTAGAAGTCATATAGGTATTTCATAAAGGGAAATACTACCAAATCTCAGAAGAACCACTTTGAGATGTGCTGGAGGATGAAATTCTCCCCATAGATGTGCAGCTGACAAGCCAATGAAAACTGTATCAAGTCAATATGGGCCAAGAACTTGAAGACACAACATCTAGTTGAATGTATGCAATGAAAACTTGTGGCAGATCAAAAGGTAAAAAGTTTTTCTGGTCTGATGCTGTCAGGGACCTATCTACTAGATGCAGTGGATGTTTTGACATTTTTCAACTGCTTTGGTTTCTGACACTTTGGTAATCTCAAAATTGCCTTCCAGAATTTAACAGATGTCTGACATTGCTGGCTCTTTTTCCACTCTTTAACTTTGTGTGCACAAGTATTAAAGTGCTACATTAAAAACGAGTTATTCTTTGGAGCGAGTGCAGGAAAAGCCTCTTTAATCTCATCTTTTGAACTTTGGCGGATTTGAAAATCTTGCATAACACTGATGCAATATGTTCTGCAGTTTAAATGGAATCACTTTTCAATTACGCTAAACCCACACCTTCAAATTATCTTCAGGGTATTGCCTTAGAAGTTATTGCTTCCTGAGTGTCACATTAATAATAAAACCAGACGAGGGTAAAAGCAATACATTTGTTTTTAAATGCCAGCCTGAGCTTTATTTTCATTCTGTGTGAATTCTCTGCCTTTGTGTGTGATTCACTCCGAGGTTGACGTTCTCTTCTTATTTTCCTCCTCATCCCGAAGAGGACAGACTCATCCTCTCTTTGATGTATCTGAAATTGCATTGTGATGGCAGCCAAATAACCCTGGCGGGGTTCAGTTTCATTACTGGATGTTTGATGAAATGTACTTCCGCTGAAAAGACACCACATTTGCAAAAAGACAAAATCATTTTCTGCGATGGAGAAAGGGTGAGCACCGTAAGATTACTGAAAAAAACAGAACACAGAGGCCTGGATGTTAAAAAAAGATGCATTCTGATATGATGTGGTGAAATCTTAAAGCTGTAATTTTCCACTGCGGCAGTCAAGGAATCAGCAACTCGATGTGACGCGGGGGGGCTCCATCACTGTGCCAATATCTGATCATTCACCAACTGCCAGATCCACATTGTTTGATATGTGACATGTAACCCCAATATGTGAGTTATTATTGTTTCATCTGTGGGCTGTTTCAGATGTGGAGGATGGCAGGCCAGGATAGTTCAGGGGCCTCAGGGGACACGGACCGGGAGTCTGTGTTCTGGGAACCAATACAAGTTTTGTGTAGCGGTTTTAATCAGCCTTTAGGCTAGAGAGAAACTGAGTGGAAAGAGCAGAGTATGAGAGTAGATTGGCATGTCGTGGAGGAAAGTGTGTCCCACTGGGTTTAATTCTCCTATGACTGTGTGTGTGTGCAAGCTTCATTTGCCAAGGGTTAAAACCTAATAATTTTAGCTTTTTTGTGTCTTATAGGGGATATTTTCTAAGCTTTCCTTTCAACGTTCCATAAACATACGTTTCAAACTGTTTTATTTGCCTTTAATTAGAGGGCCTCAGTCTTTTTTCCACATTTAGCCACAATATAACTAGTGAGTTCAATGTGTTTTATTGGGATTTTGTGTAAAAGATTGACAAAAAGTATTCCACAATTAAAACGGTAAACAGGGATGTTATGAATGAAGTAATACTTTCTGACATTCAGTTTTCTTTTAAACACTAAAAAAGGAAGCTCTGTGAGTTGCATTCTGAAGTCACCGAGTCAGTTAACATAATCAGCTTGTGTATTCAACTTATTCTCGGTTTATATCTGCCTATTCTGTGAAGGCCTTACAAGTTTGTTTAAAGACATCAGAAAACCACATCTGCAAACTCACTGTGACATCGCTCTCCACCCATTAAGAGGCTGGGTCAGGAAAACATTCATCAGAGGCACATGGTAACTCAGTGGTGCACAACAGATGTAAAGCTAAGATGGAATAATCTATCAACAGGACAACTAATAACCCCATTTTTGTACTCAAAAAGTCTGGCCTTTGTGAAATAATGCATGGAAGACAGACATTTCTGAAAGAAAAGACTAGCATGTCCTATTTAGAGTTTGCAGAACTGGCATAATATGTGCAAAAGGTGTTCTGGCCCAGAGCAGAACAACACTGAGCCTTTCGGCCTTCAAGCTAGATGTGGAGATAACTAACCATATCAAATATCCCAGTAACAGGGTGGTGGTAGCATTATGCTGTGGTTTATTTGGCTCGGTGGTGGTCAAAGAGCAAACAGATGGAAAAATAAGCATATACATCTTTTTTCTAGACATGGAAGCCATTTTTTACTCACTCACCCAGCTGCATTCACTTCCACCCTAATACCCACTGGGGATGGGGGGGTTAAGTGCTTTTCTCAAGGGCACATATATCAAGGGATAAAGCGCTAACTGTCCAAATGAAAGACAATTACTCAGAGGCCCAGCCAGCAGAGCTGGTTTAGCTAAATAAGATCCTGAAATGAATCTGTTATTTCAGTCTGTCAAAGGCTTGAAACTGAGACTCAGGTTGACCTTCAGCAGGACTAACCCAAACACACAATGACCTACCTAATGTTTTTTTTTTTGCTCAACAGAGACAGTGAAGCTTGGCAAAGTTGATGGGAGGATTGATGGAGTTAAACAGAAAAATCATTGAGAAGAACCTGTTACCAGCTGCTGAAGACTTGATATTGGGTTAGAGATTCACCTTCCAACAGGACCATAAAATCCACAGTAAGAGCTACAAAGGATGGCTTAGATGAAACCATATTTAGAATATGGTTCCGCATATTTATTTATGTTAGCTAGTTATGTTTGCTTCTTTGTTTGTTACACCTCAACCAGAACAAGTTCATTGTCTATGTAAAAACAAACATGGCAATGAAACAATTTATGAATCTAATATTCATGCTTTACAATGGTCCTTACAAAGTCAGTATTATTAGTTGACTTACCTTGAAAGATTTTGCATAGAATTTTGTGTAAAAAAATCCCTGCTGGTACATTATTAACACAGATATTAACAAAAATTGTGCTTTTTAGATATTAGATAATTATAGAAAAAAGAAAAAAAACACAATGCTTATAAAACCGTACTAACTGAATCACGTGGTTGCAAAATGACAAGATGTAAATATATTCAGAGTAAGTTTATGTGGCATTTATCTCTTACAGACATTATTGGAAGCCAAATCGTTTGAAATTGAAAAATTATTGTTCAATTCAATTTAGTATGTTTATATTTATAACACATGTCACCTCAAGGCACTTTACAGGTCATCATATTGTCAAATTGATTCAAGTTTTCTATCTAAGGAAAACCAGTTGATTGCATCGACTCATTGACTCAAATACAATCCCTCACACTAAGCATGCTTGTAGCGACAGTGGAGAGGAAAAACTTCCTTTTAACAAGAAGAAACCTCCAGCAGAACCAGGCTCAGTGTGAGCGGCCATCTGCCGAGGCCGACTGGGGTTCAAGGAGACAGAAGCGGAGATACAAAAGGAAACTATAAAAGGCCCCGTCCAGGAAACACACAGCCAGGGAGCCGAGCTCCGAGCCAACTCCCATGTCTGAGGATGAAGAGAGCACATCCAGCCAGTCACAGTCAGAGAAACAGGACTACACTAAAAAACAGGCTGCATTCCAACATCTATAAACAAAGGTGTTGATTGCAGCAGGACAGCTGATATTTCTCTCAAGGATGGTGTCACAGCCAAACAGGAAACAGAAGCAAAGTTACTATGAGAAAAAGAAAAGAAAGCATAACGTTAGAGATTGAACAAACAGATTCTGCAGAGGGGGAGAATAGAGATAAAATGAAGTAGAATGGTGCAAATGTGGTCCCTATGTCCTCCAGAATTCTAAGCCTATAGCAGCATAACTACAGAGATAGCTCAGGATAACCTGAGCCACCCTAACTATAAGCTTTATCAAAAAGGAAAGTTTTAAGCCTACCCTTTAAAGTAGACAGTTTGTTGTCACAAACAACAACACAATAAAGGTGCTTTTGTGAAAATATTAAAAGGGATTAAAAATGGAATTCTAAATGCAGTCGCCCATCAACTCATACAGTACCAGAGCATAAAAATGGCGTGTTAATCTCTATGAACTATACCTTTAGTAAAAGGGGTTTGCCCTTTCCTTTGAGTCTTTAAAAACACTGGATATCTGAGCACTCAATTCATGTCTTTACTAAGGGTCTGGTCCTAAGGAAATTTAGGATCATCTCCCCCGATTGGTCTGGAGGATTTTCATTATGCATAAGTGTTTTGCAGCTTTGCTTCACTTGTCCTTATTTTTGCCACTTGCAGCCTCTTTCATTTGTATAGGTTTTGTATTTGTATTTCAGCCATGTGCTTAAAAGCTATTTATTGACGTAGTGCTTTGATTAGTTTTTTTTTCTTTGTATGTGTTTAGACCCATGATGTTAAAATAGAACTTTGTTGAAGCCTCTTATCTTTGTATGCAATGGTAATAGAGTGCAGATATCCATTTCTGGGACAGTGGAATTATGCACAGATAGAAGAAAAAACATTACAATTGGTTCAACATGGAGATTATATTTCCTCAAATCATCAGTTTTTAAATTAGCTTCTCTTATTTTTAAGTTCAAAAGTCATAGAAGTACACTGTTCCTTTTTACATTTTCTGTTTCTGTACCAATAATCTTCACATTTATTTAACAGTAATTGAATCAGTTTTATAGCCATCATCTGCTAATAATTAGACTGCAAAATTATTCCATTAACTGATGGATTAATGAAACATTTTACCAATTTCATATTTTAAGTGATTGTTTTAAACCCTGTATTAATAGCTAATGCAAACACATCTTAATTGCCACTGCTAAAAAAGGGCATATTGTTTTAAGTGCAACTGAAAAATATAACTACAGTGTAATTCTAAGAGGATTATTCTTTTTTGTCTGTTATTTGTACTTTAAAAACACTTCTGCAGGGTTTTAATCCACATGAGATCTTAAAAGTATTCATTTATTCATCATCTGTGTTTCATAAAACCAATTAAAATGCATTAATTGCATCCTAAATGCTGAATGAATTATTAAAAGCAGAATACATCACACCTCTTTTTTCCATGGTTGTTGCACACAAAGGGGGAAACTCGTTCACCTCCTCTCCTTTTGAGTGCTGCCATTACCATCTTTACAGCTGGCTATCATTGCATATGTAATTACAGGAAGAAAGACAAAAGCACTTTTCTTTTTCTTAAACCACACAAAAATACCGTGGTCATGACTGGAGACTGCTACAGAGGGGAGACGGTCGCTGTCTGTGTGAGGCCTAACATAACAAGTTTCACGCTGAGCTGGTCACACTTTGGACGTGAAGCTGAGCCCATTAACACAGTGGGGGTCAAACAGAGAGCCTCAGTAACAGTTGATAATTTTTTCTCTGTTTGGTGCCTCGTAACAGAGCACTTTCTGCTCCTCTGGTTTTTGAATCTCCCTTATATTATTGATAAAACCTTTTTACAATGATGTAACTCCTCTGATGTTTCATAACTTTTCACATTTCTACAGCTCGGGGCCCTAATAACAGGTTTTAAACTGAGCACCTCTGATGCACTTCACTTACTGCTTTATCCGTCCTAAACAGCAGATGCTGCTGTTGAGTGTGCACGATCAGAGTAGCCTAAGAAGGGCACTAGACTGATTCATACAGACCATACCTTAACTTCTATTAAAAAATAGAGATTTTTCACATTTGATCAAAATACAGTCACAAACATGATTGCTTTTTTGCAAAGCCAATACAGCGGCTTAATGAGGAAATAGTTTTCTTGGACGTGAATCGTTATTGGTTTAATTCCAGCTTTCTCCTCGTTACATCAACTGAGTAATAAGCATCTGTAAAACAATCTTCACCCTGATTCTGGAGCGCATTGTTTTAGCTCCTGCCATCTTCCCTTTTTCTCTTAGGTGTCTCCTGGAACGCTCTAAAACTGTTATATTCAGTTTATGCCATGTAATCAGATGCATGCAAGACTGAAATGGTTAATCACAAGTTGTGACATTTAATTAATAGCAAAGTCCAGAGTTTGAAAGATCTGAAAGGATCTGACGAGGAGTGAAAGGTACTAAATGGTATCAGTGTGCTGAGGAATATAATCAATGGTGTGGAAACCATGCAGGTCTAATTAAGAACATTTACTGTAGCTAAGCAGGGACATTAACTGAGGAGATGAGGAAACATGACCGGAGAACGGAGAATGAATCAAAGGGGGAAACTAAACAGACTCGGATGGGTTTGCTGAGTGAAAAGTTATGGCAATTTATAGAGATAATGTCAGTCATAGAATTCTACATGCATAAAAAAATACAACAGAAAAACAAAACAAAAAAAATGCAGAAAAGTACATCACCATATTAAAGAGGATAATAAATGCAGGGAAAGGAAAAGTTGGACTATAAGGTAAAGACGACAAATAATGTTTCTACAGATACATGAAGAACAGAATAGTGTTGACCAGGAATCTCAAAAGGAAAAGAATGAACTGAATACGGAACATTGTATGCAACAAAACCTAAGACTGAGCCAAAAGCAAAGCATCAAGATCATAAAATTAGCATTACCACAGCATTATGGGGCTTATACCATGCCTCATCCTAATGAAAGGTTTACTTAGTTATCTGTTAACTGAGCAATAGTGATTGAAGCAGTAATCTAATCTTGCCTTTTTTTTCCTTTAATTTTGTTGGCTTTTCTGAAACTCAGATCTAACAACAACTTCTCCCATCTAAGCTGTTGATTTCTGAAGCTGCTGTATAGTACTCATGGGGCTCTTTGCTGCTTCTCTGCTCTATCTGCTTAATCTGTCACAAGGTGGACAACCACGTCTTTGTTGGGTTGCAGCGGTTCCATAATGTTTCATTGTTTAAATGATTGATTCTTTGTTTCGTAATCTGTATCTGTATGAAACAGTAAACGAGGCTGACTGTAGATGCAAACTAGGTTCGATATTTTTGCACAAAGCATTTTAAAAACCATAGACATGCTTCCATACACTATCTGTTGGTCTTTGATATTTCAGATTTCCGATGATGATATAGCATAATGCAAATAAATACTTTTATATTTTAATTAAATGGTGAACTGAACAGAAAAACTTTTAAGTAATAAATGTGAACTAGAGCGATGTTCTCTCTCACTTATTACAGCACACAGCATGACAGACCAGCATGTCTACTTCTTGTAATAGTCTGTGAGATTCATACACATCTTCTGGTATTTCTAAGGCCAGATTAACAGAGCGCTTGGCAGAGTTTTATGAACTAACAAAAAAAGACTCAAACAGAAAAGAGTGAGTCTTTTCTGTTTGGGTCTTTTGTTGTGTTGGTGCAAATTGTGCCCAACGGGACTTTACAAACAAGTCCGTAAATCAGCCACGTCCACTTCAAATTTAGAGCGACACATCGAGTTAAAGCATCTGAGCTATGTTGAGAAATATCTGCTACTGAATGAGGAGTGTAAGAAATAATTTTTGATACATATCTTTTCAGCAGAACCTGAATGCACCTGTATGTTTCTGAAGTTCTGTGTTATTTAGCTAAATAAAGGCTTCACTGCACAAACAGTATATCTTGACTGCATCCAGTATCTTTTGTTTCTTTCTATATGTTATGATCGCACGTTTAAATTTGGGGTTCTATTGAGCAGAATTGAGGCTTAATTAACAAAATTTATTTGAACTAGCTAATTTATAGGTTTGTGAACTTGCTTCATTTTTGAAAAAGTGAACTATGAATGTGAGCTAGTTCTTTTTCATCTATGTGAGCTTTGAGCTTGTTTTTAAATATGAACTGGCACAACATTGCATAGATAAAACTCAGCTCAAGTTTGAAGGTTTTAAAAACTGGTCAAGTGTCCTTTTTTCTGTACACTTACATTTGCATCTGATTTAATTATTTATGTTTTACTTATGTATTATTTAAAATGTTTAAAAAATATGGTAAATTTATTAGTCTTAATGTTTCTATAGGCAGCTACAGCTAAACTGATACACATTCAATTAAAGCAAACAGAGGGAGCCTGCTGCATTATTCAGCAATGCTTAACATTCCTGTGAAGGGCCTAGAAACTGCGTCTGATTTAGTTTGGTTGCACCCCTGTAGCAAAGCTGGCAAGTTTTTAAATGCTTATCTGTTAGACACCATCACATGTAAATGCATGATTTCCCACCAAGATGTTGCACTTATGCAAAATGAATCCACTTTACAGTCCTGATGTCACAGCGCTCATTTCACGGATTTGGACCCCACTAATGGCGGCTCCTGACCATCTTTTTCCATAATGTTGTTCGGCATCAGATGGTGATGGGATCCACTCAGTCCACATGTCTTTAAATCAGCCTCTAAATCTCATTCTGCTCTCTGCTTTATATGCAGGCTTTTTAACTCTGACTGCTGTGAAGAATAAATATTTTATATGTTAGCTGATGCACATTTCCCCTCTAGCTGCACAGTATTCCTGTTACACAGAATTTGGATATCACCTTTAGATTAAATTAGATTGCAAAAGAACCAAATATGGTTGATATATTTGAAAGACATGTATTTTTATCTGCAGGTCTAACTTTATACACACTTTTTGCTTTCTGAAAGCCTATTTGGGAAAATGTAGGAAACAATAGTAATATCTGCAACAAATTTCCTGACAATCAGCCTTCATATGACGGCAATTTGACACGTCTCGGCTGGCGTATCTCACTGATGAATGGAAAAAGGATCTCAGTGAACAGTTCAGTTCAGGAAGGCTTCACTTACTGTTCTGATTATTAGTGTGCCGCTGATCAAATTTATGGCTGTAATTTTGCGAGGACATGCTTGTGTTTTCCATTTACGTTTGGTTTATAGAGCTGTGATTTCATTTGCATAATAGGAGCTCAAAGTGATATGCTGATGAAAGCAGACACCCCCCACCCACAGTAAACTTTTCACAGGCCTTGGTTAAAAAGAGAAGAAAGCAAATACAGTAAAGCACAATGGATGCGCATTCTTCAATTATCTTCAGTGGAATCTTTTGTAGCTTCAGTCCCCATGAATAAATTCTGAACATCAATACCCATCAAAGCAGTCTTTGGATTGTACATCAGGAGAAGAGAAATCCAAAAACCCCAATCAAATAATTATATTTGAAATCTTGTCAAAAGATATACACGTCACTGTGCAAAGCATTTATTTCCTGTTTTGTAACATTGCAACCACAAAGTTAAGCGTGTTTAATTGATACAACAGAAAACAGAAAAAGGTTAAAGGAAATAAAGAATGACATTCCACAATTTTTACAAAGCCTTGCGCGTGTGTGTGTATTAAACCCCCTTTTGCTTTGCTTAAACTTCAGTGAACTAATTTCTTTCAGATGTAACCTAATTAGTGAAAGTGTCTGCCTGTGTGTGACACCATGCCAGGGAAGAAGTTATGGAGACACTTAAAGAGGAAGTTATACAACAAATATAAAAGAGGTGAATTAAAGGAATCTCACACTGCTCTGCTGGACCAACCTTTGGTCAGAGGAGTCAAAACCGTCTGATCCGTTAGGCCTCCGTGCAATGTTGTGCCAGTTCATTGTTAAAAAGAATGAACTCAAAGTGCAGGTTACACAGATGAAAATGAACTTGTTCACTTTCACTTTTTGATAAATTAATTAAGTTCAAAACCTATAAATTAACTAGTTCAAGCTCATTTGGTAAACAAAGCTACAATCCTACACAGGACAATCGCATATTTCCTCCTTTAAATTTGTGATCTTAATATTTAGAAAGAAACAAAAAATACTTGATGCAGCCAAGGTATACTGTATGTGCAGTGAAGCCTTTTATTTAGTCAAATAGCAAAAAACTTCAGAATCCTACAGGTACATTCAGGTTCTGCTTAAAATATCTGTGTCATAAATTATTTCTCACGCTCCTCATTCAGCTCATAGCTTTGATGCTTTAACTTGATGTGTCGCTTTAAATTGTAAGTAGAAGTCGCTGACATATGGACTCGTTTGTTAAGTCTCGGTAGGCACACTTAGCACAAAAATGTCTTCCTTTGTTAGTTCATAAAACTCTGCCAAGTGCTCTGCAAAACGGGCATCAGCAATACCAGTAGATAAATCTAAAATGTGCATGCTGGAGGAAACACGCTTTGGGAGAAAATATATAATAAAATCTGTTAATTAAATTGGATTTAGTTTCGGAGTAACACAGGGCATACACAGCAAGCGGGACAGACTCATGCAAAAACAATTAATGAAACATAAAAAAAAGGAATACTTTACCCATGATAGGAGTTCAGGAGGACAGAAAACGGATAAAGTAGTGATCCTCTTTGAGCCTAGCAAAAACAATTAGGGACGGAAAGCGCAGTTTATCACTCCTGCCAAAAAAAAAAAAGCTTCCGGAGGATAACAATACGGATAGAGTAAAATAGTCATCCTCTTTGATCCTCACCAAAAACAAAATAATGAGGGGCAGACAGTGCAGGGAAGCGCGGCATATCTCTCTCACCTCTATGAAAAAAAAAGAGAAAAACTAGAGATAATTTTTGCAGATCTCTCTCTGAGAATTTCCTCTCACTGCCTCATCTGCTACTTCAATGAGGCTAAAGACCTGAACACACCGGTTATGTACGAACTTTTAGTCTCCGATCTTAGTATATAGTATATAGAGGCTCCAACTAGGCAGGGTGAGCAAATCTGTGTCGATTTTTTTCACTTCTGTCTCTGGGCCACACGCAAAAAAAAAAAATCCCACATTTGACTTGGACAGAGTATGAAAAGTGGCGCAGCTATAAAGCAAATTCCCTTTTAACGAGTCTGCACAGCATCTGAAACCAGAACAGATAGAGAATTTCCATATATAGGTCTATATAAAAACAATGATGAGAACTACTTGTAAAGAAGAAGGAAAACAAAGCAATAAATGGGACAGTTTATATGCTGACTGAGGCAAAAAAGTGAGAGATCAAGGAAGGTTGTTTTTTTTTTCTCATAAAGAGTAATGAGCTTTGCTTACGTACATTATCTGCCCCTTGTTAATAATTTTTTTTTTGCAATGCTGAAAGAGGATCACTATTTTACTATATCCGTTTTCTGTCCTCCTGAAATTTATTTCTCTTTTTGGGGGAAGATTGATCAACTGCTCTCTTTCCCTTGTTTTTTTTTTTTTTTTTTGGGAGGCTCAAAGAGGATCCCGGCTATATCAATTTATTGGTTCTCCTGAGCTCCAATGGGTTAAATTAATCTTTCTTAATGTTTCATTTATTTTATTTCTTTTGCAGGAGTCTGTCCTGCTTTCTATATATGCTCTATGCATCTCAAAACTCGACTGTTTTCCCATGCGATTAACAGATTTTATTTTGTATATTCCTCCAAAGCGAATGTCTTTTAATTTGTAACCACATCTCTCTTCCTGTCAGACCCTTGAAATTGCAGCTGAATTACTGCACAGTGCAACTATAATAGACCTGGGGTCTATCTCGGTTGGAGCTATGCAAGCCCTCTTGCAGAAAATCGTGTCGTGTGTGATCATCCCCAATGGCAATCCAACTTTCTGTTGGATTGCCCACAAAATCATTCAGTGTGTTTTAGTCTTAGTCCTAAGCCTCTTATGGTGTCTATGGAGCAAGTGCAAGCTGTGGGCGGGTTATGAAGCTGGCTGCACGATGCTGATTAGCCGAAAACGCTAATGACTGATAGTGATCAAACAGAAGGGAGGTTTTCCTCTTGAGACTAATACCTGAGAGTAAAAAGCGATCATTCAGTCAGAACAGTCTTCTTGCGAAGACGTCCTGCAATGGTTTCTGGGATTATCATTTCAGAGTGCTTCACAACAGCTATCTTACAGTGCTGTTGTGTCCTTGGGCAACACACTCCATCTGTATTGCCTACTGATGGTGGTCAGAAGGCCTGGAGGCGCCAGTGTATGGCAGCCTCATGTAGTTTGAAACCAACAGTATGTGAGTTTGTACGGGAATGGCTGCAAGTAAAGTAAAGTGCTTTGTTTAAGTCTCCTGACTTGGAAAAAAACGCTATATAAGTACAGGCCATTTGTCATTTTTCCTCACCCGTTGTAGTAATGTTTTTATGTATTTCGACATTTGTGAATGGAATACATTACATTTGGATTTAATTAACATTAGTCCCCCAACCCTGGATGGCATGGCAGGCATGATGGATCCATGCTTTCATGTTGTAGACGCCAAATTCTGACCCTACCATCTGAATGTCGCAGCAGAAATCGAGACTCATCAGACCAGGCAACGTTTTTCCAATCTTCTATTGTCCAATTTCAATGAGCTTGTGCAAATTGTAGCCTCAGTTTCCTGTTCTTAGCTGAAAGGAGTGGGACCCGGTGTGGTCTTCTGCTGCTGTAGCCCATCTGCCTCAAAGTTCGACGTACTGTGCGTTCAGAGATGCTCTTCTGCCCACCTTGGTTGTAACGGGTGGTTATTTGAGTCACTGTTGCCCTTCTATCAGCTCGAACCAGTCTGGCCATTCTCCACTGACCTCTGGCATCAACAAGGCATTTCCGCCCACAGAACTGCCGCTCACTTGATGTTTTTTCTTTTTCGGACCATTCTCTGTAAACCCTAGAGATGGTTGTGCGTGAAAATCCCAGTAGATCAGCAGTTTCTGAAATACTCAGACCAGCCCTTCTGGCACCAACAATCATGCCACGTTCAAAGTCACTCAAATCACCTTTCTTCCCCATACTGATGCTCGGTTTGAACTGCAGGAGATTGTCTTGACCATGTCTACATGCCTAAATGCACTGAGTTGCCGCCATGTGATTGGCTGCTTAGAAATTAAGTGTTAACGAGCAGTTGGACAGGTGTACCTAATAAAGTGGCCGATATATATATATATATATATATATATATATATATATATATATATATATATATATATATATATATGTGTGTGTGTGTTTGTTTCCTGTGATTGCTTTAAAGAAAGAAAGAACATTCGTAGGTACAGTATGAACACAATCGCTTATTTTTTAGTAGTTGACTTTATTACATTAGGGCTTACACGGTTGAATTTTCTTTGAGATTGTGCAAAAGCTTTCTTTTAAATCCAAGGGGCGCCACCAAAAAAAGTTTGCGAACCACCAACCAAATGAATTATACAGGCCTCTTTTTCTGTGAAAAATGGGGTAAAGTAATATAATATCGTATGCAGTGTTTCAAATCTTTATTCATAAAAGTAGTTGGTGAGGACACCAGTAAACTGAATTTTATGATAGAGTGGAACTAGATGAGTCTGTACTCTCAATAACAACCCTCTAACACTTTAAAAGCTTGGCTAATTTACTTCTTTCATTGGCTGTTTCTCTCTCCAGACAGGAAGCATCCATGAGAGTAACACATACTTTTTGGTAGGAAGGCTTTTACGTAAGTAAACTATTATGCTGTTTGCTTCATTGGACAGGCAGCTTGATAGAAATGCACTACCATAGTCAAACAACCTTGTGAATAAGGTTGCCCTCCAATTGCCTCTGATTAAATCCATCAGTCAAGAAGCACCACTCAAATAGCTTTTTAATAGCTGTATCATTCCACATAAAGCCTTGGCGAGAAACGGGTTGGCTGGTTGTGTGTTTTTACAAACCCAGGCTTGACGCGGCGTAATCTTTTAATAAAAACAGCTCATCATCACAGTTATGTATCCCATAAACTCCAGGTGAGCTGCACTGACCACACTACAAACAAAGTCATCCAAGGCCACGTACATCAGAACTAACTGACACATTGTGGCTAAATTCACAGACTGATGTAGATTTTACATCCAAAACTTGGCTCACATCTGGTAAATATCTCACGCTGATCCGTCTGCAGCTTTTTGAGTGATTGCGGAAACAAGCACACACAAACAGTGCCAACCACATGACCTCTCTGGTAAATGTAAAATAAATGCCTTTTTTAACAGCGTGTTTAACTTTTGAATAAACCATCTTTGGACTAAAAAGATAAAATCAAATTGCCCTGGTAATAGCTCACAGTTATTGTGGGTAATGTAGGCAACAAAAAAAATGTTTAATCTAATCATAAGAGGCACCAGTGGGATGTGCGTGACATTAATGTCAACACCAGTGGTTGAAGTATTCTTCAGAATATTATGAAGCCAGAAATGTCTTTATCTTTTAAACTTTGTATTGTTTTTCGTTTTTGTATTTTTAACCACAACTGCAAAGTTTGTTCCTTGCAACCTACTTTAATTGAGTAAAGATTCAACTAAATTTAATCAATGTTTATCTCCATAATGAATTGACAGCATCACATAGCTGCCAGCAGCATGTCCATAACATCAAGCTTCTCTTCCACCAGCTCTAAAAGTTTTTTCTGAAGGACTGTGAACTGTTGACTATGTAATGAATTATAATTGAAGCCAGTTTGAGAGATTTTTTAGCTTTTTAAGATTGCAATATCCTTCTGAAAGTAGCTTTCATTTTCAGACTGTCAGATTCTCTGGAGTTTTGTAGAGAAATGTAGAGATGGTGGTAGAGTTGGTTTCTTGTAGATTTATTGAGATGATGGCAGCAAAATAATTAATCCAAGGGTAAACGGAACACAGGAACCACATTAGAGAAACACAGGCAGTGAGTAACAGGAAACCATAAAAACACGAAATAATGACAGCAATCCAGCAAAGACAAACCACAGAGAAGGGGTATATGTATACTGAAGAGGAGCCTTAACCCCAACATACACACTGTGATTTTTGGCTGTGTTTAATTGATGATTTTCTAGTTGTTTTGATTTTCAAGTTTAGGGAATGTTGTGTGTCATGCAATATACCAGAGGGTCACCAGTGATGATTGTCACCTCACAACGAGCTCCCAATCAGAAATCGTGGGGCGCAAAATACAACCTGTTTGATATTTAGGCCGTGGCTCATCAGTGAATCATGTATTGAAGGGGTGACACGTTCAGACTGAGAAGTATTCGCTCAGATATTTTTACAAAAAATATTTTACTTCTTCTTCTTTTTGTTCTACTGTTAGCTACCTCTATTTATTGAGTTGCATGTCAGGATTTTTGCAGACCCCAACCTCTCTTTGAGTACCTACAGTGTGAGTAATCAGATTGCATCCAAGCGACATCTGGATGTGAGATGTCAGTGTGAGGACATGCGTGGTGAGCTGTGAACTGCTGTGAACTTCTGTAAACTTTTGAACACTGATATTAATAGCACAACTTAACATTGGACAATTGAAAATATCGCACAGTGTATGCCAGGCTTAACACTAGAAATCCTAGAGATACGAGAATTTTCGTCAGCCCCAAGTCCCCCCAACAGTACTTCACAACTCATGAATCCCTTTTCAGATGTAAATGCCCCATTAGCGCTGTGGCTGGAGAACCATTCCACCCCATTCAGTTTCGGTTTTAGCTCAAGTCTCCCTCTTTGAGAGTGTTTTACCTGAGAGCAGGGGTACACAAATCATGTTTGTAATTAAATATAACTAGGTCTACGTCATCAGTGTCGCCAACACCGCAATGATTTCAGCTGAGACACCAGCACAGCGATCAGACGATAACTGATCTGTACAGTGAAAATAGCTGCATGAGCTGGAACGCTGTAGAACAATATTTATACAATAATAACCATTCATACAATAATGACCATTATTTATTTGGGGGGAAATATAACTCAACCGATCTCTCCTCTCTCTCTCTCTCCCCTCCGCTGCAGACATGCAGACATGCAGACAGCATTGTTAAACTGCAGTAAAGTTGGCAATATATCCACAGATTCTGCTTTTCCAGATTAATATCTCGTCTGTGGATTATTTATTCTACAAAACAGAAACCTCTCCATAACCAGAGCAAGGCAGACAGTGAGCTACAACCGTAGTTTCCTAAAAGTGAGCGCTGTGAGAATTACATTGGACCCTATACAGAGCTCCCTGCTCCGCCAATGCTCTGTCTGCAAGTTGCAAAATAATCAGAGAGAAATATTCAAAAGCATCACCAAGGAGTGGTGGATTATCACACATTTATTGGATTTGAAAATAATACAATAAATTTAATTAGAATTCGCGAGATGAAGCGAGAGCGACTGAGACTGATTGTTTTGAAAACTGAATGGGGCAAAGCGAGGGAGCCAGGGGTCATGGAGAGAGGAGAAACGGGATGAAACAGGTAAAAACTGATTAACTATCTATCGAGAAATGAAATCATAATGAAAGCACAATGTTGCTAGCATAGCTGCAATACTGATTTTGAGATGATAAAAATCAGGTTGCAGAACGTTATTTCTCTATCTATTATGTTAGTTAGGCCTGACGTCTCAGGCTCATAAAGACATATTTGCGGTCAACTATGACAGAAAAGAGACGATCACGTTTGGTTGTACTCAAATCAAAACGCACAAAGGCATTGGATCTAAATAAATTTGTGAAGCGTTTTGCTGAGCAACATGGAAATCACTGCATTCAGCTGTTATAGTCATGTTAACTTTATGTTATGCTCTCTGGTGAGCCTTTACAGAGCCGTTACATTTTGTTTTGGCACCTGAGAAAATCTGATATTTCCTTTAATAAAACCAAAAGTGTTAAAAGTTAAAAATGTGATACTGGTGTGAATCCTGCTTAATATGAAGCAGTGTTGTTGTTTCTTTTTTGTATATATAATATGAAACTATCCAGAAATGACCTGTATGAACCTACTCACAAGCAAAATGTATTTTTATGTTGCTTCTTTTCAGATTTGTGGAGATTTTGATGTAACATACAGAACCCGCCTTTTTGTTGATTTGTTGATACAGCAGTATGGAGGACCAACTCTGCCATATTTAAAAATAAATACAGAAATAAATAAATGCTTAATAAATAAATAAGCATACAATTAATTGCCACCAAAATACAAACAACAAATAAATGTAAGTAGAAATTAAATTATACAGCAAGTCATAAAGGTATATAACTCTTTTAATTGGCTTCTTTATTTCTTTGCCTTTTTAATATTTACCTTATTTATTTTTTTGTCATTTATTATCTTCAACTTAATTTTTTAATTACTTATATTTTTAAGTATTTATTTATGTGCATGTCATATTTTTGTCTGTTTTATTCTTCCTTTGTATTTTTTTACCCTAGTTATTTCTTCGCCGCTATTTATTTCTGCCTGCCCTTTTTACATTTCTGCCTGCCATTATAATATAATTTCTAATTACATTTATTTGTTGATTGTATTTATGGTGTCAATTAATTGTATGCTTATTTATTTATTGAGCATTTATTTATTTCTGTATTTATTTTTAAATATGGCAGAGTTGGTCCTCCATATACAGCTCTATCTACAGCATATTTACATGCATGAAATGTCCCTTTCATGTTGCCTTAACTGCTGTATGTGAAGTTACAGAGGAACAAATGAGGTAAATGTGTGTTCAGAGTAAACAATACATAGATGTCTGGTACCTTGTTCGGGTGCCTTGACCCATTTATTTCTACTGTGTAGTTCTGCTGACTTTAGTACAGCTCAGTCCATAGATCTCTGATGGGTAACTTTTTCTTTCTATAGTTTCTTCTTGTGCAAATGCTGCAAAGCTGCCTCTCTGACAGTCAATCTCACACATCTGCGACTCAGGACCTGTGTCTTACCTTAATACCTTTCCTGTCATAAGGCCCCTCTAGA
The DNA here is from genome assembly GCA_030533445.1 of Cyprinodon diabolis. NCBI lineage: Eukaryota > Metazoa > Chordata > Actinopteri > Cyprinodontiformes > Cyprinodontidae > Cyprinodon > Cyprinodon diabolis. Next base: position 30,168,686 of record CM060076.1, read on the forward strand.
AGTAGTGTTATCATTCTTCTATCTCCTATTAAGTGAGATCACATTGTACGATGTATTATTAATATGAACTGTTTCACATGAAACACTAGTACTGTACATACTATTCTCACCAAACTGTAATAACTGTGATTAAATTCAGTGTAAACAAATGCCATATATTGCCACCCCTAAAAAATTCCTGCCCCCCTCTTGCCACCCCATAAATATTTTTCTAGATCCGCCCCTGGCTCTAGAGTATTTCATATTTTAAAGTGCAGCCTTGAAAACAGCAATAAATACATAAAAAATAGTTATATAAACATGTGACTGTATATTTACAGTTCTAACATTCTTTTTTTCTTACTCTGGTAAGATAGGCCAAACTGTATTTTTTGGAGATTTATTCATTGTTATTATAAGCATATAATAGCCGACAAACACTATAGATCATTTTTGTGCCATAAAACTTGTAGCACCACACTATATCAAACATCCCAAGCAGAATACACTTTAGTTATACATATGGCTAATATGTTGTCCATTTACCGTAAATGCCCATTGTGCATACTCATATAATGCATATAATGAACAGCTACAACTATCTTTAGCTTTAGTTACAACTCTAATGCTTACATAATAACTTTGCTTTTGCTTCCATCTAAATTTGCACAACATATTACAGCCTATATATATCAGATTACAGTATTTGATTTATGGATTTGCGTTGTTTATACTCAAAAGGTTACTACTACTTCCTTCTACTGTGTTGATTAAAAATTGAAATATGAAAAGCTGCTAAGAAAAAGAATCTCCTAATGCTTTTTTAATGTAAGTTCAAAGAGTGGGAATCATGACTGATACTCCTGGGTCTGTGCATCAGTAAAGGTTGGAGCTGCTAAGGGAGTGTGCTCAAGTGACAAATGAAGACTTCCAAGATCACCCTGGCTTTGTTTGATGTCAGCGTCTGTGAAATGTGAACTGTCACACGCTTCTCTGAAGGGCAGCTCTTCAGCATGTACATCACTAGGGTGACAGTCTTCACCTCACATCCCTGACACCACTCCTCTCTTTCCCCAGCATGTCCGTGACCATCCATCTGCACCAGTGGCTCCAAACTGTGGCTTTGACAAGCAGGGTGAGCTCTTCTGAAGGGTGCTTTTTGGTGTAATGTAAGAGGTGGGAACCAGAGGTTGATGGAGAAACACTTCTCTGTGTTCCCATAAGTGTGAGTATAGATCACAGTGCCCCATATGCAGACATTAGTTAGGAAAGAAAACTTGTTAGTTAGACTTTTTTGTCTAGTCTGATTAGAGGTCTGATTTATTTGTCTATTGTTTAATAACAATAAATATGACAATAACTATGACTAGACTCTACTATGGCTTCAGAACTCTAACAATTCTTCTTGTCAGAATTGAAAAATACTTCTGTAAGATTTTCAAAAGCAGATGTATCTCTAAATACTGTTGTATAAGTACCAAGAGGTTCAAATGGTGATATACTGTTACTATACCAGCACCAACATCGGCCAGGTAATAATGTTTTAGGCTGAGGTTTAAAATGCAGCAGAAAAAAAAATAGAACAGAAAAAAATATATTAGATGTTTTAAAAAACAGGCTGATGATTAATTGATCATCATGCTTGAATCTGGTGGTTGCATTGCTCCATGTGGTGAAGACAACGGCTAAAATAACGGCAGCTTTTACCTTGAACTCATGTCAATTTTTGTCAGCCTCTTTTAACATGGTGGTGAAGATTCCCAGTCATCCAGGTCATAGTCATTCCAAAAAAAAGATAAAGTGCAACAACCCACTGGAATTTTTTCTCCATGTTTGAAGATATTTAGCTTCCCATCCAGGAAGCTTTTTCACTTCAAAATGTCTGGATTAGCATTGAGTTCCAAGCTTTATAGAGCAGCCAAACAAAGCGTTGGCCTATTGTTGGCCTGGTCAGCCAGGCCAACAATAGTCAGGCAAAGGACATAGGCGTAGAAAAAAGATCATCCATTCATTCTTTCATTTGGAATCTAACAAAAAATAATTGAAATCTAGAAAAATGGGCCCAAAAGACAATATCAGCTAAGAAGAATCTAACCAAGGATAACAAACCAGAACACAGGGGTATTTCAATACATAGGCTAGCCTACAAAAAACAAGGAGGGGACGGAGAAAACCTAAGACAAACAATAATAAAGCTAGATAACTATGTCAAACCTACAAATAATAACTAAAACACAAATATGAAACTAAGACAATCAAACACAAAAATGTGTTTTAAAACAGTGGTCTTTGAGTGTTTGACAGCTTCTCCAGAGTCAAGTCCCCCAGTGTCAGCTGCTTGTTGGATTTCTCCACTCCCTGGTGTTACACCATATTTGCTCCCCCAGCTAGTTTCTTTCAACCTCTGCATAAGAAAAACAGTTAGTGATCTTCAAATACTTTTCATAGGGTGTTTACTAAATGTGTGCTCCCTCATTAGCAAACATCCTAAAATAGATATGCTGTGTGAAAGAAACATTAAAATACTGACACTAAAATAGTTGGAGGAACCAAGGTATGTCCGTCTTAAAAAATAAAACATGGATCCCCCTCATATACCCTTAGTGATGGCCAATGCCAGCTCAGTCATCCTTTCATGGTTTAAGCTCCCTGTTGAATGTGATGCAGCAGTGTTCCATTAAAGAAAAAAATGGGCGTCCTCTCTGGTGCCAAATACGACTATAAATATAATAGCTTACCCTTACTTTCACTGCACAATAGAGCACAACAAAATTAATTGGCAGTCCCTATGTGGCTCGCACGTAAAACAAGTATGACCTGTTTCAAAGTCCAAATAGGCAGGTTTACAGCCATAAACCTGCAAAGGGGGCTTTTGTTCTTTAAAACTGCCTCTCACAGCACTCTTAGGTTAATAAGCATCAGCAAGAATCAGTAATCGCCTTAATTTGGGTACAAGATCAACTTTTGGTTTTTACAGCTGTTAATTAATTTTTTAATTGGAAAATGACACTTCTCTGCTTTGCTTTTTTACACACAAATGAGTGGATAAGTGTTGTTTTAGATGTCACTAAATAAAACTACAATTCAAAATCCATGGATGTGTGCTACAATGTTCATTATTGTGCAGTATATGTATGTATGTATTAAAAAAGTTATTTATTAAAATAACCTTTGGTCTGTGATGTTGTGTCCTGTGCCATGGCACAATAGCTATACTTTTAGGACACCAGATGAAAGAGTGAAGCTTTGATATTGTGAAACAACAAACTCTGTATACTTATAGAGTAATTGTACAACTACTTTTATAACTATTCAAAACAAACACATAAAAAGGCAAGTCCAAATAAAACATATTTTAGTAAAAAAATCCCTTTTTGATAATATATTCCAAGGAAAAAACAAATGTCCAAATCAGTTGATGGTGGTACAAGGCTCAGTCCAGACTGACAAAATGCCATTTAGAAGATGTTTGACCAGACGCCTACTCTTGGCTGGGCCAATTTATGTCATCATTTTAGAGCCTGACTGAGCTCTAAGTAATATGGCAACCCAAGGGCTTGCAAATTAAATTTACCCCAAGGGTTGACATGAGAACAAATCTAGCTTTTCCTTTTCTTTCAATCAGTATTTTTCTGTATCTTCATAGTGCATTTTTTTTCCCCCTCTAAATGACCTTGCCAGGAGCACTTAACCTCAGACCAGCCTTCAGGTTTGGTACACCACACAAGCTCCCCTGACCAAACAAAGCTCTCCAAGATCAGGCTTTCTGTAAAGACATTTGGACTTCTGGCAGGCTTTTTTATTTAACCATCTGTTCTACTAAGACAACTTACTTAGAGGTCCATAGTGAAAAAGCATTTTTTATTTAATTTTTGCCAACTCTGCTGTACTCAGTTATCACAGTTAAACCCACTGTAAATACTTCAATGGGCAATGTAAAATATCATCTGTTAACCAGAAGATACAGTAATATTTTTAATAAGTAAGAAACAAAAGACAAGTCTCCAAATACTGGACATGGAAATATTGTACATGCTATTCATTTAATTTTAACTTTGTGTTTATATGGGATGAATGAAGTTTGTGTAAAAATAGGATTGTCTTCCCTTAAAGCTCAATCCAGAACTTGGCCGAAATAAACAATTTAATCTATGCTGGAAATCTTTGACAATAACCATTTATGTCAATATTTTTGCAGAATACTTTTACAGCTAATTCTGTGAACACTTCATATTTAAACATGCTCCCTTATAAAGTTTGATGAAGCTGGAATGTAATTGTTGAACATCCCTATTGGTTCCTTTCAGTAGTTATAGCCTCATTCTTCTGTGATGAAATGATCTCTTTTTTCTTTTAAGAAAGTAGGTAAGAGCCTCCAAGTCCAAGATTCTGACAGATGGTCCAGGCCTGTGCCAGTGTAGGACTGGGCCAGAGGCTGAATACAAGGTGGGCCAAAGTGAGAGACAAACCACACACAGCTAATCTGGCATGCCGGCACTCCTCCTGGCTCCTCTTCCAGGGTAGTGATTGCTTGAAGCAAGGTGCTGCAGAGACGCTGCTTTGAAAATGAAAGTATTTTTTTTTCCAACTGCAGTTTCAATCAGTACAGACATGCTGATTACCTTTCAAATAGGGATTGTTTTTCCCTTTGTTCCTAATCCACTGAGCAGATTCAACAGAGAAAGCAGCATTTTGTGCTGAAAATGTATGGACTCCAATTCCATCAATGGAATATTTCTTGCAGAAGCTTAAGAAAGACAGAAAAGTCTTGTAAAAATCCTAAGATGGGGGACAGACAGACGGTAATGAGGCACCAAGGGGCCCTCTCAGATCGAAGACAAAACAGCCCCCACCTGAGTCCTTCAGCTCTCAGGGGAGCGGTGCCAATTCCATCCGCCTCCTTTGGGCTTGATGCCCTGAGTTGCTCTGTTCTACTCTTAGCTTGTGATCAATATGTCCCATTCTGCTGTTTTTTTGGTCATCTTGTCACCGAGCCCAGAGGCAACTGTGTAGAAATGGCAGAGCTCCATAAAGCAGCTGCACATCCCCCCTCTCACCCCTCCCAAACTAACCTGTCCTATAAATATATAAAGAGAAATTTGGTTAAAAAAAATCTTGTAGGAATACAACTCATCAAAGGTAACATTTTGGGAATGTCATGCTCTTTCAAACAAAGCAAGAGTAAGGCACAACTTGAAGACAACGATCAAGTAAATGTTCACCACCTTAATGGATAGGCCAAGACAGGAAACAATTAATCAGAGCAAAATTTTAATGGCATCAGGTGACTCAACAACTGGTAGTCCAGCTTACGGTTGATTTTTGGAGCTGTGTAGCAGACGTAGTCAACATGTGGAAGAAGTTTCTCTCTTCAGAGGGGATTAAAATTAAAATTTGCGTGAATCTAAAATAATATAACTGAAAGTGGCAGTGTTGTGGGACAGGGGAAGCAACACAAATCAAATAGAATCATGCTAATGAGTAAAACCATGGCCTTTATCATGCTCTCCTAAAGTATTTTTAAAACTGGAAGATATTTAAAAAAAATTTGCAAATGGCTACAAAAACCTGAGAATGAGCCTGATGCTTTCCTGCAGGATTATACAGTAACCCAAACTGGTCCCAATTAGGTGGAACCATTTTGTGGAAAATGTCTCCAAATGTAAAAAGTTGGTAGAGGCAGAAAGTAAAGAGAAAGCAGCAAGACTATGTCATTACATGACATGAAAAGAGTGTGTGTTTTCTTTATTCTAAAAATGCTGCAAAAATCAATCAATAGCAAAAAAACTGTAAAAAACTTATGACAAAAACACTACTGGCGGTAAAACCATTAATTGATTTTTGTCCATGTTAGGGTGTCAATCGATGTTGCTCTCTTGGTTTACTGCTTCAGCCCACATTGAATAATGTCAACAACTACTGGATTGCCAACCATGAAATTCCACAGAGGATGATTCTTCAACTGTTGCTGAGATTTAAGGGATTTATTTTTAACTTTAATGTCTGGATAACTCCTTCCATCCATATGGTTAGAGCTTTGCTGTTCATTCCATCTGTCACATGTATATATTTCTGGGTTATAATAAGAAAGGGAGATAGGTTTGTGTAACCAAGCCGCCATGTCATTTGTTGGTCAACCCCAGTGAGGATTGAGCTATCACACACAAGCTAGCTCCTTTGTTCGATGTGATTGTTATCTTCATGGCTTTGTTGTTTGTCTGCCTTTCATCTAACGGCTGACTGCAATGTGATAAAAAATCTTCTTGCTTTTGTCAGAAGTAATATGATTAAATAATATCAGACAAAGCCAAGACAAGATAACCCAATGAGGAGAGTTTATTTTCCTCTTGATAACTCTCTAATTAACTGTAATCAATTTAACCAAAAATTTGGTTCAAATTTACTAGCCAAACTCAGGTTGATCTAATTATTAAAATATTCTTTAAATAGATACATCACTCAATAAATGGCTGTCTTACTGCATTAAATATGCTGAAAGAACTAAAAAAGCAGAGAATGATATAATGGAACATGTGGCTTCCGGACTCTAGCAAATTACTGCAAAAATCTTATAGATAAAACATATAAAACATGACACCTTTCCAGTTTACAAACCCTGCTCAGCAAGAAATAAAAAATAAATAAAATAATAAAATAAAAACAAAAACAACAAAACACCCATGTTAGATTTTTTTAAGGTAAAAAAAAGCCTCGACATGTGAAATCAAAAATTGCTCGCTCGACTTCCCAAATGTAAAAGTCCAAACCTTAAGGTTTCTATAATATTCAACATAACCTGTAGGATATGGTGAATACCCATCATAACATCATGTTTGTCAGCCCTCACTGACACAGGCTGAGCTGCAGTTAAAGCTTGAACCCTAAGGGAGCTCAGAATCTGAATCAGTGTGTCCAGGACCTCATTTGTGGACTGCCTACTCAAGTGTTTCAGTTTTGCTAAAAAGCTTAGGACACTGAGGAATCCAGTTCATATGTCTATGCCAAACAACTGGGACAAAGTTGTGAAGTTTGCACCGGCGGCAAAGCCCTATACTTCCTCTGCCAGCTGTACAACCAAGTATATGCTGTTATATTACTTCTTCTCTTTGCACCATCTTGCAGGTGCTGCATTTTTGCATGTAAGCAAAGAGATCCCATTAGATTTTGCTCGAACACAGCTTGTAATACATTGTGATGGCAGGAGTGGAATAAACTGATACATTCAAATGATATCTGAATGAAAACAGAAATAAAAATTAAGTAAAACCAAAAATAACTTTGCAATGGATGCATATGGTGTGTTTTAGGTTCCTGTTCATTATTCAATCATTTAAAGTAATTATTTCTCAGTGGGTATAATAAAATGCCCCATGGAGTGGAAGTTTCAATTATTTCTGCATGTCACACAGTCATGTTGTCATATTACATTTGTAGTTGGATGTCTTTGATGGTGATTATAGTACATTTTTCCTGAGTCGATTCATAGTTTATTTTAAGATATATTAGGCTGTAAAATGCAGCTCAGTGCAGAGGAAGATGGAAGATGAAATTGTATAGCTTGATGTTAGCGCTATTACAGCTAGGTATGTAAAAAACTTATATATGAAAAAATTGCAGAAAAGGTCATTCTTGTTTTCAATTTAAAGTTCATTTCAAAACTTCTCAATACCTTGTAATTTTCTTTCCTCAAATTATAACCTTAAACTTTAGGGATTTTAATGGAAACATAATTAGTTTCCGGAAAAACAAAAAAACACCTGTAAAAAGTAGTTAATTTAAATTCAACTCCCTCTATGTTGGAACACCTTTTTTCCAGCACTTCTGGGGTATTCGGTTACCAGCATGTATACTAGATGCTGAGATTTGATTTAGTTCATTCAGACCGGATACATAAGATCACTAGCCAAGTTTCCATTAAACTGAAATGTGACGTTGAACCAAACTTCTAAAAGCAAATTGGCAGTGCTTCCGTGTGGTTTAAAGTGAATTAACCAAGCATTGCAAAGCGTGATATTGTGATCCTCATTATCATCAAGCATGGCTGTAATAAACAGGAAGTAAAGGCAACAATTTACCATGGATCAGAGATCCGTAATCCAGGAAATTAGGAAAGTTTTGATGATTGTATTCTGGCAAGTTGTTCTTATGTTGTCAGCTAGTCATAGCTATGTTGCTACGGATGCTACTATGCTACTATGATGTCCTCATGCATAACAGGAACATCCAGGAAGACGCCAACAGCGGCGACAGCTAATCAGTCATGTGAGTAAAAATTTAGCTACCGCAGAGCTAATTTGTAGTGTTTCCATCTATTTTTTTATGCATTAACCCTTTTCACAAAAACCACCTTGAGATACCGTAAAAACTTTTTTTGCAAATTTGAAGGAGTTTTTATTTTATTTAGTTGTTTCCATTAAGCTTTTCTAATATGATACTTTGAAAAAAGCACATAAGAAGAAGCTGCTCAGAGTAGGTTTGCCACTAAATGCAGTTTTCACATATTCTTATCATTTTGGTCTTGTTTTCCATTTATATGGAACAGGTTTATGGCATTCACAAATTCATAGTGCTTTATAGGGATTTCTGAGCTATCTTTCTCAGCAACCCCTCCAGAGATACCATGGGCCTGTTGGCTTGAGAAATGCTCCATAAGACGTTTGAAACTATTAAGCAGATGGGCTCCATTAATCAATGTGACTTTGGAAGGTGGGTTATTGCACTGGATTTTATTTGGTAATGTTGACGTGATAAGGTAAATTATAGATGTATTCTAGAGTTTGAAGATTTTTCATCCTAAAACATGTTGGAAACCCCACATGACTCACCCCCTGACACTTAATTATAAAATACTTTGATTCGCGCAGCAAGGGTCTTTGGAAAATAAAGCAAACTAATTTGCAAAATCTCTCTTCAAATGATTACATCACAATTAAAAGAACAAAACAATAATTTTAAGTTAATTTTACATTGTGCTTTTTCATGCTGAACCCCAGAGCAAGGAGTTCTCTCAGTTCCATTTTTGTGTCAATACAGCAAGTTACTGATGTTATTTTTAGTTAGATGCTGGCAAGCCCTTTTGCTATTTTGTTTCACTGAAAGCGGTAAACTGTGAGCAAATGTTTAAGAAAGAAAACCTCTAGATGTTGACAAAACATTAAAAATACTCTCTAGGCCTCGCACAGCTGCAGTGAGATGGAAGAGACGGAAGACCTGAAACATCCTCTTGAAATAGCCTGAAGCATCCAAGGAGAGAGGCCTGCCTCTGCCTGCTTTTTAATTCCCCTCAGTTCTTGAGTGAATGTGTTCGTGCATTCGTATTGAGCTTTAACAGAAATAGATGTATGTGTCTGTGTGTTTGTGTGCATTTCTTCACTCCCAACCATTTCTTTTCACTCATTTTCCTTCCATTTCCTCCTCCCCGCTACACTGATTTGATTTAAATAAAAGCCACCCAGTTAAATTGAAGTGTCAGGGTGAAAATCCCAAAAGTGTTTAAGTGAAACAGGACATTTCTATGAGTAAACATCACTGTCCTGTGCACCCACATTTCTTCATTTAAGGTGAACGCCTATGGAACTGTTTTGCTTGCAATATTCATTAGTTTCCTTTTAGCCTGATTTGTTGCCTTTTACATAACTGTACATCTGTTATGTTTCGCTTTATGGACAAAAACTTTATGGTCAAAGATTCAAATTTTAATTCTATATTTATTATGCTATTTATGAGGGAATGTATGTCTGCAAAAGTATTTAGCAAACTAAAAGAAACAAAGTATGTTTTTTCATATTTTGTTTAGGAGTCATATTGGAAAAATGAGCAAAGTGTCCTGATCCTTATTTACTCATGCCGTTCTTGGGTCAGGGATTAGGTTTAAGAATAAGGTATGAATTAGGTTTAGGTATGTACTGGTAATAGATATGGTTAGAGTTAGGGTCTGGGTCAGGCCTTAGAAATATGAAAAAAACAATGAGTGCAAATGCAAAGTCCTCATAAAAAAAGAAAAGCACATTTGTGTGTGTATTGATGTGAGTGTGTGTCTTTGCTCTCAGTTACATCCAATCTGTTTTGGGGCACTTGTTTTAGAGACAGCGCTATTTCTGGACGCCATCATCACTCAAGCTACCCAAGGTCTCTTGCTTGAGAAGTTGCCATACATCAAGGTATCGCAGATCAATATGGATTGATTTAAGGAGCATCAGGGAATATCGCTGCCTGTCACTGCCTTCCAACGATTTCTGTTTATGTAATTAATAAGGAGACAAGTGGCAGTTCAACTATAACTTTTTAACCTTGTAGAAAGCCCTGCTACATCTAAAACAAGAGACTTTAAAGTATTGCATCAGAATTCTGCCGAAAGTACACAAATGTAATAAATACTCATATGAAGAGCTTTATTTATAACTGTTAAAGATATGCTCTATGTATGCACCCTGATGCTCTATCTCTCTGGTTCTTTTCCCTGAAAAGAGATCACTCGGGACAAACTCTTTAACACTTTGTAGTTATATGTATTAGATAACCAGGAGACATGACAACAGATTCTGATAGAAATTGTAATCTTACTCAGATCAGAGAAATTGAATGTACGGAAGGCAGCTGCTCACCTCCGGGCTCACCTCTCAGGAAGTGGCCTCGATTAACAGTTAAAAAGGCATTTTATACATCTCCAGTCTGCCACATCATCTTATTTTACATCATACACGTTAGTAGATGATTAGACAACCATGGCTCCAGCCTTATCAAAATATTACACCTCGTTCTTAGCTGAACGACACCGCCCTCATTCCATTTCCAGATCTTTGCCACGTACAGAATAATGGCTGTATATATTCTGTATATATTCAGACAGAGGAACTGTCCTAATCAGTTCAGACACGTAACAAGCAGCCAATAGCAAGGGGTAATAAACTCACACATCTTCCTTGAGAGTTAAACTAACAAAACACACCATGCAAACTACTATCACTGCACCATATGAATGTTCTATGAGTGCAGATTTAATACTGAGGCCCAAACATATTACAACCATAAGTCAATGCTCCTTTTCTTCTTGTGGTTTGCTTTTTATGCACCTATAGATTCTCTTTTACCTGTGTGTTGACACTATGTCAACTTTTGTCACTTTGAAGGCATTACCCACCAGACAAAGCGGCTTGTTCGTGATTGGCTAGTTTTCAGGAAATTGTGTGGAAATCAAACCACATGCACACAGAAAAGTAACAAGCACTTGTGTGTGAAATATTGGGGCCCCGTGGTACTCGGCCAGAAAGCTGCTCATTGTAGGCTTGCCACTAAATGAAGAGTTTTCACGTATTTATATTTGAATTGTCCCCTATATGATTTATTGCAAACAGCAGACAGGATTTGTAATCATTTTACTCTTGTTATAAATTTATATGGAACAGGTTTATGGCATTCACAAATTCATAGTGCTGATTCATAGGATTTCCGAGCTATCTTTCTCAGCAACCCCTCCACAGATACCATGGCTCTGTTGGCTTGAGAAATGCTCCATAAGATGTTTGAAACTATTTAGTAGCGTAATCAATGTGACTTCGGAAGGTGGGTTATTGCACTTGATTTTATTTGGTAATGTTGACGTGACCTGGTCAATTAAAGATGTATTCTAGACTCTAGATTTTTCAGTCTAAAACTTGTTGAAAACCCCACATGACTCACCCCCTGACAAATAAAATCTGATCCAGGTCAGATCTTTTGGAATCTGACTGCGGTCTGATCAGCCAAGAGAACCATATAAGAATTAATGTGACGATGGGTTCACTCTGTACTGATGGCACTGAACTAAAAGAATTTCAAGATACATGGATGACAGCATAGACAGAGGTGTACTGTGGAGGGACAACGGAATTGTCAGTTTTCAGAATGTCTCAAAAGCAAGGACTAGATAGCTGGAATCTCTGTAGAGGGACAAACACAGTTTAATGACCATGTATCTCTGACGGAAAATGACAGCGAGCAGCCACTAGCCTGCTTATTAAGTTCAGCCCGAGCCCAGAGGAAGGAGTGTAATCCAGCTGGATTATTTGCCATAGCATGCCGCAGAAGCTGCCCAGAGAGTTCCAGGAGTAGAAGCTGCAAAGCATACTGGCGAGCTGAAGCCAGCTGATGAGGAAGAGCAGAAGTGTCCGGTAGGAGAATCCAAAGCCGGTGTAGATGAGGCAGCAGAAGTCCAGGCCAGGAGATCAGAGATTAGAAGAGGTACCGAAGGGAAATCCAAGCCTGGGTCGGGAGACAGATCCAAGGTCGTTAGCAAGCAGAATCCAATCTAAGTCCAAAGACAGGTCAGGCAAACAGATCATGAGAGGGGCAGGCAAACTCAGAAGTCCAGGAGCAGAAACTAGTCAGGATCAGGCAATCAGAATAAACACACTGAGGTATGCTAAAGAACTCTCACTTATGGTTCAAATAATATGGCACTGATGGCTGGGACCAAACAGTTTAAAAAAGAATTGGAACAGGTGGATCTGAGGAGTGAGAATGAAAACTGGGCGGAGCTAGGCACGTGGATGAAATAAACCAATAATCCATTCATCAGTGCCAAGATCATGGCAGAAATAGAGACAATAAGTGTTTGGAAGAATATGATGACCCAAAAGACACTTGTCATACCATAACAGGTCAGTTGACTACGATCTAATGCTGAATTTGTTTGTTTAACTTAAACATAATATTATGGCATCCAACAATAAAAAAACTCACCTAAGTTCTCTTTAATCAGCAAAAAACAAACTGTTTTTGACCCCTCATGCTTTATTGTGATGGGAATTGTACACATTAATATATAGCATGTCATAGAAATCTCCTCTCATGAAGTGTATAAATAAATTTCCCCAAGTTAGTACTGCCTGTTAAAACTGCCTACAGTAATCCATTGAAATGTTAGATAGGAAATCAAAGTGGACTATACCAATATCCTAACCTAGAAGCGTCTTGCCTAGTCTCATGATTTCTCTCTAACATTGGTAAGAATTTATGAGTAAATATCATTAGAATGAAAAGAGTTTTTACTGCAGTTATTTACTGCAAAGTAGATATTATAATTCACCATTGATAGAAAACCATCAACCTTTCCAAGTGGAAATCCAACTTTTAAGGACCTTACTGGAAGAGGAAATCTCTGAATGTAACCACCCATGCTCTGCATACGCATAATTGTTTTCTTTTCATATCAAACTGACCTTTCTATCATACTACCATTTAAAAATGTTATTTGAATTGTTTGATCTTTTACTACTTTATTTAATACAGTGGTACTGGCTAAAAAAGGTTTGAAAACTTTTGACAAACACTGCTTTAGGTAAATATTTACTATATACACTTTCACGGGTTGCATCATAAAAAAAAAAAATATAATAGACAGAGAATTCATTCACATGGTCAATGACAGACTAGACTATCTCTTAGATTATATCAAGAAACTAGATACAACTGCAAAAGGCTGAAATTTAACTTTTGATGTTAAACCCCAGTGATTTTAGTGCACTGCATAAAAAAACAAGGAATCAGAAATGATGTTTTGTTCATTTTGTAGAGGATCATACATATTCAATAAAAAAATGTCAGACTTTAAATATGCACAACATCACTAAAGCACAGGTCGTCTATGGCAGTAAAAACATATACATTACCTCAATTTTTTTAAAATAACAGCCCTATATTGCCTGGTGTGAGTTAAAAATCCACTACAACTAGTAAAGGAAACTTAAAATGAAAGATTAAATATTCTATTCCTTAGCTGCAGAAATGTTACGTCCCCTCCAAAGTCTTTTAAAGCGTTGAAGTTTTTTTCCCATCCTAACCCAAAGCAGTTCATAATGTCGAATGTAAATTCTGATGTAACTAACACCTGTTCACTGGCTGAATTAGCATCTCCCTACACCCATTAGATCTGTATGCATTCCCCTCCCATCTCTCCCATAACAAAGCTGGATTCTTTTCTGCCCAAAGCAGTTTACTAACTGTGGGTAAGGACCAAATTTAAGTCTGGTTTTAATTGCTTTCTCTTGCTTGGTCTTTTTTTTCAGTAAATGTTTAATTGCTGGCATAGTGGTCCTGTGGTTATTAGTCCTGCTTGTTCTTATTTAGAGGAAAACCAAGGCATAGTTTGCCTTAATTAGGAGACTGACGCTGCTGATGATTTAATTTGCTTTCCTGTCATGCATCAAAAGACGAAAAAAAATAAGTAATCACTTGTTTTTGTGTGCTTCAAAATTTTAGGCTGGAGGAAAAGATTTTCAAGTTTGTAGAAACTTGGCACTTTTCAGACGATATGTCTAAACAACCATGATGTAAATGTTGCAGGCTGTGCTAAGTGTTTCATCAGCCCTATCGTGTGGTGCACCCCCATCAGCAGTTGGTGTTTACTGTTGCGAAAAATAATTCCTGACCATAATTATACAATTTACCCCAAAATCATGAATGAACTAGGGCAAAATGAATTCATTTCATTTGTAACTGTTATAAGTTGTCATTCATAGCAGTTTCTTCACTTTATTTGTTATTTCGATCTACTGAGTTACAGTAACATTTCACACTTATGGTAGGTCCAGTTTACAATAATTTATTAATTCTAATAAATAAAATTTATTTTTATCCATTCATCGTTTCTCTCCTATCAATTTCCAAGTCACCAGCTTTAGCTTACTAGAGGGAAGGATAATTTTAATTCCATTGCATTGTTTCTACCTTTTCTTGATTTGCTCTGAAGCCTTGTCTAAGGCTGATCCTAAATATTTACATGTATAAAAACCTTTGCACACTTGCTTGTGTGAGCAATGTTGATTTACTAACAATGTGCAAATATCAATGTCACTTGTCTCTAAAAACAGGGAATAAAAGGGGCAATCTATTTAGGTTGTTTATCTTCATGAATATATAGAACTTATACTGATTAACAGGCAAAATACAGGGAGGAAGATTTACAAATCTAAATACTTGCAACCCACAAAGCGTTTAATGACTTCGTCTGAACATTTTTATAGATGTTTGAAAGTCAGGTGCAAACTTGCATAAATGTCAGAGATCATTGTTGCTGAGAGGGAGGCAATGGTACATATCAACATGTTTGGACTTATGTTCTGCTGGATGAACCAAAAGTTAACTTGAAACCTGTACAAAATAGAAAACGTACCAAATTACTTTGGAAAGAAAAACTCTTTGTAAAACTTCATTTTCTGGCTTTCAGATAGACCATTTTCATACAGTAGTAGAGTCTCCTGGAGTTGGTACAGTCCAGTGATAACAATTCATTTTATAGGTTGGGGGGCTGTTAGGGTGTTGTCACCTTGTCTTTGTACTTTCATTAGCTCAACTGGGAAAGCAGCTGCATTAAGCATTTCTTTTGTAAATGGAAATAACAATATATCGAGAGCGCCCTTGAATATCAACGCTGCTCTTTTATCAAGAAGTGGATGTTTCTATTTGTTAAAAATCATTGGTGAAATTTGTTAGTATCCATCCATCCATCCATCCATCCATCCATCCATCCATCCATCCATCCATCCATCCATCCATCCATCCACTTGCTAGTTGTGGTGGGACTGGTCCTTATCTCTGGCAGCCTATGGGCAAACTATGCCAGTTTGTTGCAGGGCAACACAGAGACACACAGAGACATACAACTATGCACAAAAATAAAGTTTCAAACATACGGCAGACCAGGGTAGGAAAAATTCATCGACTAATATTTTGTGGGGGAGTGCTACCATTTCCCTTGCTTCCCTGCAAGGTATGAGCTGGTTTACACGTTAAACCTCTGACTGGTTAGAAGTATAGTATTTTTTTGCGATATAAAAAAAATAAATAAATAAATAAATAAATTAGATGAGGAAGAGAGTTTTGTGACCATTTTTCTGGACAGTTATTTTTATGCTTTAACCGAAATCACATCCTCTTGTCCTTGAGAGTCTGACTGGTTTCCCATCCAGCATGATTCACTATCTATAGATGCATTTCTTTTGCATGGAAAAGCTCAGATTGGCTTCATTTCTCTGTTTTTTTTCTTTTCACTGCAGACAGTACCTTCTCTGCGTGGGAGGGATCTGTTGTCACAATGATATGCTGCAGAAACTCAGTATAAGCATAGAGTGTGTGTCAGAATACGTCTTATGTAAATGATCCAGTTATTTAAATCAGAAAAAAACTATGATTCTGCCCTTCCACCAGACTTTACTGCTGATGAGTTTGATAGTAGCACAGTGATAAATGCACAGCACAAAACCATCAGCTTTGCATTCACTAAGAATTTTTTTCCTGAAAGACAAATAATGTTCATGCCAGGAAAAGACATGCACAAGTGATTTCACTTAATCTTAACATTAAGGTGGGAGTAAAACTAGAACTCCATCTCCTGTATTCAATAGGTAGACAGTAAGTAGGAGATAGAAAATAAAAATTCCCAGTGGACTTGAACGCATCCTCACGCAGCACGCTTCTGCTTTTATTTGGTTAAGCTTACTTGCAGTTCCTTTGTGCTCCAAACAGCTCCAAAACACATCACGACTGCAGCACACAGGATCAGTATAAAGTGTTTCCTTTGCTGGTATTCAATTTTGTTGGTACTAAATTAAACAAAGTGATTTTTAAACGGGGAGTAAGGGAGATGTTGCACCGCAGTACTTGTGCTTAGTGTTACCAATGAGTATTGCTACTTCAATTACTAGTCTCATGAAATGGACAGATACTTTCACACTGGAAGGAACATGGTTAAAACAACATATCATTAGCAAAATGTTCATCAACAACCACAGATAATAGGTAGAACTAATCATATATGTATGTGTAAAGCAGCATATTGGTGCATTGAGAGCCTTGTGTATAAATTGCAGGGCATCATTCTTAAAAGAGAAGCCTCTGCTTGCTTTGGGGAAAATATTCAAGTCAGACTGAATTAGGTAAATATTTGGACCCAGACTAAGGAGGATTATTTTAACCACAATCTTGGAATTATTTTCAAGAAGTTCATAGCTATGATATCCTGATGCATCACTTTCTGTTTCATCTCTTACTACCCATCCAAATCCTGCGGTGTTCCATCTGCTTGTTTACACCCTCTCTCTAGCTCCTCTCTCTTTCAACAGCAACATGTCTTCTAAATCCTCCAATTTGAACTGGCTTAAAAAAAGAAGCCCGTCTAAGAACCCCACCACAAGCATGTCAACAGATATTTACTTTATTTAAGATACATGTTGAAGTAAATAAGTCCTCAGGTTTATTTTTATCCAAATAGAATAATTTCTACCAGTCATGCTCAGAAGTCAAGCCAATGGTTCTTTGAAAATATGACTATTCAAAAACCTCTGTAGGATGTTATTGTAGTTTGATTTAAATTTGAGTGAACTAAAAGTACATTTGCATTTCTCTTGTGTACATTTTGTTAAATTAGTTTTGATTGGTGACCTGTCCAAGGTTTTCCTCACATTTTTAGGAAATACCAGCCCCAACATTCCAATGATAGAAAGAATTCCCGCTCTGACATAAGAAGATGGATGGATGGATGGATGGATGGATGGATGGATGGATGGATGGATGGATGGATGGATGGATGGAATCTTTATTTAGATTTCAGGAGATCAAACAGGCTCTGCGCAAAACACAGATGTAACATCTCTTAAAGTGTGATTAGTAGTACTTGACAAAGAAATCAGTATGGCACATTAAGCATCAATGTCTGCCCCATGGCCTGCATTTATTCTCCATGGTAACCGACTGCTGCTCTAATTCAATTATAGTGATGGTCTCCAACACCTTTAAGTCATTTTGTGGTCGCACCAGTGCATCGTAGTTCTGTCTTTGCTTATTTCTATTTGATCAATAAATAATTCACCTAGTTTCTATGTTACCCTTCATATCCCAACAAATCCGTGTATCATTCGTTCTTTCTATTTTCAATTGCCAATCAAAAAACAAAAAATAAAAAATTGACTGGTTATTTTGTTTTTTGTTTTTTATGGTTAAACCAAAAACGAAAAAAGGATTGGGTTTTTCATTTATCAATTCTAAGCTCTGATCAAGAATACGAAATGGAAAAACGGATAGCAAAGCAGAATTTGATTTTAATATTTAATTGGTACAATTTACGTGACCCGGAAGTTTGGTGGAGCGTTAGCTAAAAAAACAATTGGCTTACCCCCACCACGTTCGATCAAGCTGCACCAGATAAGGCAGTCGGACCTATCAGCCATGGACAGTTACATGTTATTTGAAGGATCCAAGCGTGTGACTCTTAAGGAGGAGGACATGACAACGGAGAAAATCAGCAGGATTTTCCAGGTATAACTTTTTTCTTGAAACTTTTCTGTGCACTGTACTTTTAACTAGCAACAACAAACAGCTTCTCGATCAACATAGTGTGTGGTTCTAGTGTCGCCATGGTAGCCACTTCATTACCCCAACTGCTGCGCAAAGAGCTATTTCCGGGTCACGTAAACTGTACCGATTAAATATTAAAATCAAATTCTGCGTTGCTGTCCGTTTTTCCATTTCGTATTCTTGATCGGAGCTTAGAATTGATATATGAAAAACCCAATCCTTTTTTCGTTTTTGGTTTAACCATAAAAAACAAAAAAACAAAATTACCAGTCAATTTTTTATTTTTTGTTTTTTGATTGGCAATTGAAAATAGAAAGAACGAATGATACACGGATTCCAACAGTATTTATATCTTCCAAATTTTGTTTTTTAAAATTGTTTTTTTCTGTTTCTCTTTCTATGATTCCTGCTTGTTTATTCCAGGTGACCCTCTGCTGCTAAACATAATTAATTGGAGTCATTTAACTATGACTATAAGCAGACCGTTATAACCTGAAACCTCAGCTTTTTCATTTAGGTGAAATACACTCTTATTGACTTTGACCTT
The DNA here is from genome assembly GCA_030533445.1 of Cyprinodon diabolis. NCBI lineage: Eukaryota > Metazoa > Chordata > Actinopteri > Cyprinodontiformes > Cyprinodontidae > Cyprinodon > Cyprinodon diabolis. The sequence goes on from CM060076.1 coordinate 30,187,542, forward strand.
AAAATGTAGGTTAGGAAAAGGCTAAAACTGGAAAGTCAAAAGTAAAAAAGTTAAATGGCTTCCATCCCTGGCCACCTGATCCCCCTTTGAATCTTAACTGAGAATTTTCACACCTACGTATCCTCCAAATAAACTCTTTCAGTAGAACCCCTGTTGCATAATCTACATAGAGGGATGTAACATAATTCAGATGCTTTTATGTGAAGACAAGAATACTTTTAGGTATATGGGTCTGTGTTTTTGCATTTGTTTAATATCCATCTTGTTGACCAGGGGTCAAGCAAACTTTGACTCCTGCTGCCTCCAAGTACACCACATTCAATGCATTCTCACCCAGTTAACTCAAAGAGCAGTTGCCAATGGGCCATCTCCTCCTTAAAAAAAAACTGTTATAATTCATAGATCATCAAAGGTTGGAATAACTTAATCTTACCATGGACCCTATTGGTATATTCACACCAGAAAGTCCCTTTGGTGCACTTGTTTGATACAAATTAAAGACAGACTTTACTTCTTTGTTTGGTCCAGTGCACTATAATGAATGATAAAGTTAGGAGTGCGACAGTTGTTGCTTCCATTGGTGAGAAAAGACTACAACATGACAGCACACAGACTCTGAAATGAAGCTAAATTACTAGGGCATTCCTGTGTCTAGCACCTATGTTTTGGTTAAGCTGTTATTTCAGCTGCAAAATCACTGAGTGTCTAAAGCAGCTCAGAGCCTGTTTGGAAGTGGACCAAGACCTCATCAAAAACTGGGTATCCATGCAGTTGTTAAGTCTGGATCATGGATCACTAGTCTTTATTCACACCTGTACAGAACATCTGGACCAAAGGGGGGAAACAAACTCTAGTCTGTTTAAAGTGGACCAAAAGTATCAAGTGTATGAATCCATGAGTCCCCTTAATATCCCATGAAGTCATTCTGGGATAGATTTGGGTAAAGTGAGGATATGAAGGGTTTTTGCACTAGATCTCTGAAAGACATAAAAGTGTTGACCTTTACAAGATTATTTTTTTATGCTAATGGTACAACCTCTGGTTTATTATGGGTTCCATTGTGTACTTTTATATTCTTGTCCATTTGTATCTAGGAATGATACAACTTTTAAAAGTGACCAATAATCCCTTAGAATCCACTTTAGAAATGTTTTATTGCTTTTTAATTATCTGAATGTTTCAAATAACTACTAGTTATTTTGTTGATTGAGTTCAAGATTTAGTTTTTTAGACCCTTTTTTCGAGTTATTTAAGTTTAACCAGGTTAAATATTCTATAAATAATTTCTTACATTATGAATTACATTTTATGTACAAGGGATTATTAGAAATACATACCTACAATGAAAAAGTAAACTGAAGACACATGAGAATAAAATTTTGGTGTATAACGTATTGTCCCAGAGCAGTTTGGGAGGGGGGATTCATCAACTTCTCACACAATACATTACAAATACAGACCCACATGTGAATTTGTATATGCTTTTCAACCAATATTACAACACAAACTGAATGTCAATGTGGGGGGTGAGGTCGCTTTAGGACCCAAATGGAGAGCTGAGTGAGCCAGAGATGAGTTATTGTAGGTTTAATGAAGAAGAACTGAGGCCAACATCAAAAACACAAAATTACAGAGAACTAAAAACCAGCAAACATCGGGGAAACGACACAATCAGAGACGATGAAGCAACAAAAACAACAAGGACACAACATTAAAGAACTGGACAGGGAGAGTTTATAAGTGAGACAGAACAAAGACTGGGGTAATGAGATGATATGGAGCAGGTGTGGATGAAAGTGACTAGAAGGGAGCTAGGGGAAAGGAGGCAGGCACAAGGAGGCAACAAAGATTAACTAAAAACTGCTTGAATATAAGACAAAATGTAAAATAAACCAAAAATCAACAAAACAGAATTAATGAGTTAATGTAAAGTGAAAACTAAAGACTTACAGTTCCAAAAGAGGAGAACAATAATACTAAATATATTTTGTTAAAACTGCATGCAACCGAAACAGAATACCCAGCCCAACAGTATACCATGGTATTCTACTTCTTTTGAAATTCTTATCCTGTAGCTACTCAGATGATATCATTCCATTTCCCTCATCTGAGGCAGTTCAGTTATTTTCTATTCTTGTTTTCATGTGAGAGCAATGATGAAAGACTCCAAGGAGGTAATTTTGTGTCGGACAGCGCAACCTGTAATTCTGTCTGCATGATAAAGAAGTCTTCGAGCATAAGCAAATGAGGTGAGGACAAGGATAACATTGCAGAGGGAATGATCCCTGCAGCTGTCAGTGCAGGGCCACATTTTTATCACGCTTAAGGAAGCAAACAGAAGGAAAACACAACCTGACATGATGAAACACGATGAACACGACATATAATGAAAATAGGAAATAAGTGACAGTGTGATATTTCTGAGAGCTGTTTTTTTGGTTCTTGTCTGTCATGTATGCTATGTATCATTTTAGCTCTGGCTGCTTACTCTTGTGAGAGTCTCTCCTAAGGTGTTGTCACTGGATTGGTGTAAGCAGAGGAAGGTATTTTTTTAGTTTTCATGTGGAGATTGTTACACGTTTTTTTTTAAGAACAAACTGGAATGAGATCATCGGCATCCAGATATATTGTCCCTAATCAATGAGAAATCCACTGAACTAGCAAGCGTTTCAAGCCCCCGTTCCTGATTCCTTAACATGCTAGAAAATCCTATAAGGAGAGTTTTATTTGCATGTATAGATTTTCTCCTGGCTTCATCTATCCATGTCTCAAGTGCTGGGGTAGAAGAACACTATTCATACAGTAGAAGTGGTCTGTGTTTAACTTCTGTAAGGCCAGTTGGAGACATTTTGTTTTATTTAAATATACTTCACTGCCATGTTATGTTGCCATGTCAGATATTAACATAGTAGTGAAAAAATAATAATTTGAAGGAAATAGATGAACAGTTTAAAATGTTATTATTATATCAGTCTGTAATATAATCAGTCTGTAGGTTACATCCTTTGTTCGCTCCTGAATAGGGAATCGTTTGTTGACCTTAGGATGAGCTGCACTCAACCAATGTTTACCAGGTAAGAACAAATTAATTAATATTATCAATCCATCCATTTTCCGTCAAGCTTATCCCTGCTGGGATTGCGAGGGGTGCTGGTGCCTATTTCCAACTGTCAATTGATGAGAGGCGGGGTTGACTCTGGAAAGGTCTCCAGTCCATCGCAGGGCAACACAGAGAAAAAAAGGACGAACAACCATTCACACATTCACACCTAAGGAGAATTTAGAGAAGCCTATCAACCTAGCTGTCATGTTTTTGGACTGTGAGAGGAAGCCGGAGTACCTGGAGAGAACCCACGCATGCTCAGGGAGAACCTGTAAACTCCATGCATAAAGATCCCAGGTCTATACCCGGAACCTCCTTGCTGCAATGCAACAGTGCTACCCATTGCGTCACTGTGCAGCCCTCACTATAGCATACAGTGGGGCAAAAAAGTAATTAGTCAGCCACCAATAGTGCAAGTTCTCCCACTCAAAAAGATGAGAGAGGCCGGTAATTTTCATCATAGATATACCTCAACTATGAGAGACAAAATAAGAAAAAAAATCCAGAAAATCACATTGTCTGATTTTTAAATAATTTATTTGCAAAATATGGTGGAAAATAAGTATTTGGTCAATAACAAAAGTTCATCTCAATACTTTGTTATATACCCTTTGTTGGCAATGACAGAGATCAAACGTTTTCTGTAAGTCTTCACAAGGTTTTCGCACACTGTTGCTGGTATTTTGGCCCATTCCTCCATGCAGATCTCCTCTAGAGCAGTGATGTTCTGGGGCTGTCGCTGGGCAACACGGACTTTCAACTCCCTCCAAAGATTTTCTATGGGGTTGAGATCTGGAGACTGGCTAGGCCACTCCAGGACCTTGAAATGCTTCTTACGAAGCCACTCCTTCGTTACCCGGGCGGTGTGTTTGGGATCATTGTCATGCTGAAAGACCCAGCCACGTTTCATCTTCAATGCCCTTGCTGATGGAAGGAGGTTTTCACTCAAAATTTGACGATACATGGCCCCATTCATTCTTTCCTTCACACGGATCAGTCGTCCTGGTCCCTTAGCAGAAAAACAGCCCTAAAGCATGATGTTTCCACCCCCATGCTTCACTGTAGGTATGGTGTTCTTTGGATGCAAAGCTGCATGAAAAGTGGGATTTTCGTCAATATGCGGCACTGTAGATTGTCGTGGAAGTTCAGGTTAACAGCAGTTTACGCTAATTTGCAGGCATCGCCGAAAACTCCCATAAATTGTCAGAAATTGACGTGGGCTTTCTTAGGCAGTGTTCCCCCCATGCCTCCCCCCCATGGAATTCTAGGGGAGGCTTTAACATGTAAATGAAAATGCTGTGAGCTATACAAATGAAAATCAGGGTTGCAGGGGGAGTTTTATGCCAAGTGACATTTTTCTAAAAGGTAATTTTTCTCAGGCTCAGTATGACCTAATTATAGACAGATTTATCTAATTAAAGTACGCTAGATTACTGTGTATGCCATTAGCAATGGCAAATGTTATGTAAAAAAATACACAAAATAATTTATTTCAAAAATTAGTTTTAATCAGAATCAGTTGGTAAAATGTGAATCAGAATCAGCAAGGTAAAATGTGCATTCCTTGCACAGTGCTCCTTGGGATTTTTAAAGCTTGGGAAATCTTTTTGTTTCCAAATCCAGCCTTAAACTTCTCCACAACAGTGTCTCGGACCTGTCTGATGTGTTCCTTGTTCTTCATGATGCTCTCTGCACTTTAAACAGACCTCTGAGCCGATCACAGAGCAGGTGCATTTATCGGGAGACTTGATTACACACAGGTGGATTCTATTTAGTATCATTTAGGTACATTGGATCATTCAGAGATCCTCACTGAACTTCTGGGGAGAGTTTGCTGCACTGAAAGGAAAAGGGGCCGATTTATTTTCCACACCCTACTCTTCAGTTTTTTATTTGTTAAAAAAGTTAAAAATATCCAATATATTTAATTACACTTCATGATTAGGTAAAACTAGTTGTTGATTCTTCACTAAAAAATGTTTATGTTCGATGCCTGAAATGTGGCAAGAGTTTGAGATTTTCAAGAGAGCAGATTATTTTTGCAGGGCAAACTGTAACTGGGCTGATATCTAAGGAGAGCTCTGACAGGGTTTCACTTGCCAATAACGTACATTTATAACATAAGTTTTAGTGGTTGTAGAAGCAATAGAAAACACAGATCTGGGAACTGGAATTCTAGCAGCACTCCTACATTATTCTCTACATTTTCTCTCCGTTGTCCTTTCTTTCACAGTAAATGGTATCGGCATCTCAGATATGTTAGATTTGTTTACCAAGCTTTCCTGTCTGACCCTTCAAAACAATCTACCATCAACAGCATTGTGTTGTAGAAGCTTTTATGCAAGAGCCTTTTTTTGGGAGTTTTTACAGCACATTTTGGAGTTCTTACGGCACTAGTGTCTCGTTTTTTTGGCAGTAGGCTGGCAGGAAAGGGGGTATGAGAGAGGGAGAGACATGTGGCCAAGGATTCGAACCCGGGTCATCCATGTTGAGGACTAAGGAATCTTTCTGTACATGGGTTTTGTGCGCTAAACACTGGGCAACCAAAGCACGCCCTTATGCAACAAACTTTTAAACAATTTTCCCAACATTTATGGAGAACAGCAAAGTTGCTCTTTTGTAGTTTTTATTATTTTCACCTATAAACATAGAAAAAGTCAGCAGCCTTTTGAAATGTTCTGTAGTATGGTATAAATCAAGATTCTCCAGAACATATCTCCAAAGCCTGCTATTTTCTGTAACACAAGTTGTGCTACCCACAGTAATTGCTGATAAAAAGTCTAAAGACTGTTTTAGAATTTCAATATTTCTTTATGCTATTACTAGTTTTAAATCTGTGGTAAACCATTGTTTTACAGCAACTCCTCTCTCACATATACAATATTGCATCTTCTAATATGTTTCCTTAAAGACTGTTTAGGACAGGAAGCTACAAAAAGTTAAATGACCATAAACTCAATGTAAACCCCTACCAATTGTTATTTTATGTTTATTTTATTTATTTGTTTATCTATTTATATGTTTCCCTTGTTTTATTTTTATTTATTTTTTACATTCTATGTCTCATTTTTTTTAAAGTTATAATGTCACCAACTGCTGTGTATCTTTGTTTGATGTTTAAATTACTCTGTATTGTTACACAGAATTGCCAATAAAGCAAGAAAAAAAAAAAAAAAAGATAGACGTAGCTGTTCTCTCGAGTCCTTCCGTATAACAATGAGTATGTGATTGGAGGAGCTATACTCAGAAGAACTTTATCTCCAGTTCCTTTGTTTGGATTTTGCTGGTACGTGATCAATGGCTGGACGACGTCTAGCGTTCAACTCGCCTTCAACTCCTCTTGGACGCGATGGCGACTCTGCAGTCGAACAACTGTGCGGGAGAGACGAACTCCAAAAAGAGAAGCTAGCGGTAAATATATGTTTGATTACTGCCTGCTAAGCTAAAAGCAGCCTGGCCTAAAGCTACGGCTAATAGTAGCCTTGCAAGAACAAGCTTTATTAAAGTGTATTTTTTGTGATTCACAGGAAGCAGTACGCCGTCTTCACAACTCGGAGACAAATTGCAGGCGCTATGAACCGGAGCAAGGGTAAGAGTTAAAGAATATGCTTCCATTCTGCGGTATAAGGAAATAGATACGGATAGATACCGATCATAACTGTACATTTTGTTTTCACAGACTAATCTCGCCTCATAATGAGGCGGTGACCTCCAATTATTCATACCACTCTCATTTAATTGTTTTCCAGCTGCATGTAAGACATATTATGAGACTGCACGCAGGTTATTCAAGCCAGACCTGGCCAGCCGCGCGGGTTCGCTGCATTCATATGCTAATTAGGGCCATTAGTACAGCTGATCGCGCTCCACATACGTCAGAGTCCGTTTTCGACAATTTGTGGCACTGACAAACGACGACAAGCGCGGGTTGCAAATTGTCGGAAACTGACGAAAATCAGGGAGATCTGCGGGAGTTTACGGGGACGAAAATCTCACTTTTCATGCAGTGCAACTCAGCATTCTCTCTCCTCCAAACACGACGAGTAGAGTTTTTACCAAAAAGTTCTATTTTGGTTTCATCTGACCATATGATATTCTCCCAGTCATCGTCTGGATCATCCAAATGCTCTCTAGCAAACTTGAGACGGGCCTTGACATGTACTGGCTTAAGCAGGGGGACACGTCTGGCACTGCAGGATTTGAGTCCCTGGCGGCGTAGTGTGTTACTGATGGTAGCCTTTGTTACTTTGGTCCCAGCTCTCTGCAGGTCATTCACTAGGTCCCCCCGTGTGGTTCTGGGATTTTTACTCACCGTTCCTGTGATCATTTTGACCCCACGGGGTGAGATCTTGCGTGGAGCCCCAGATCGAGGAAGATTATCAGTGGTCTTGTATGTTTTCAGTTTTCTAATAATTGATCCCACAGTTGATTTCTTCACACCAAGCTGTTTACCTATTGCAGATTCAGACTTCCCAGCCTGGTGCAGGTCTATAATTTTGTTTCGGGTGTCCTTTGACAGCTCTCTAGTTTTGGCCATGGTGGAGTTTAGAGTGTGACTGTTTGAGGTTGTGGACAGGTGTCTTTTATACTGATAACGGGTTCAAACAGGTGCCATTAATGAAGGTAACGAGTGGAGGACAGAGGAGCCTCTTACAGAAGAAGTTACAGGTCTGTGAGAGCCAGAAATCTTGCTTGTTTGTAACTGACCAAATACTTATTCTCCACCATATTTTGCAAATAAATTCTTTAAAAATCAGACAATGTGATTTTCTGGATTTTTTTTCTCATTTTGTCTCTCATAGTTGAGGTATATCTATGATGAAAATTACCGGCCTCTCTCATCTTTTTGAGTGGGAGAACTTGCACTATTGGTGGCTGACTAACTACTTTTTTGCCCCACTGTATGTAGTTTAATTGTATTTTTAAAATAGCTGTTCTTAGAAGTTTTAGAAGCCTGGTCGAGTGCATTCAGTGATCTCTAAGTTCAGCATTTAGGGTTAGGGTTTACAAAGGTATAGTGGAAGATTTTCACAAATTTTTGAAAAGACCCATCCTCTCCAGTTTAAAAAGAAAATGCACATGCACAACGCTGTACCCTTACCCATAGTGGAAATATTGCACATTTTTCCAGTATGCTTCGGTCTTTTTAAAAAGACCCACCCATTATGATGGGTCTTTTTAAAAAATGTCACTATGTCAGACTCACCACCGGGAAGTGAAAATTGGGACGAGCATGTAGGATGGCCTTACTTAAACATAACACCAGAATGTTTTACAAATAAGAGGACCACTTATTTTGATGATCCACCCAGAAAAAGAGCATCCTCCACTAGAGCTAGTTCTAAATTCAGTAACGTAAGGTTAAAATTAGTTTACATTCCTCATTTACCGCATTCACATTCTAAACTTACCTTAGCATTGAACATGAGTTCCCATTCAATTATCCTCTTTGCACAAAAATATAAAAGAAAACAACACAGATCATTAGTATATTGATTACATTGTCAATAAACATTGGAAACCCATTATTTCCCAGCCTAATTACTGTATATCTCATACATTGTTACACTCAGCTATTCCCTTCTGTGTTATTTTTGCTGAATTCCAAACCCAACCCCATTATTTAAGCTTTCATTGTTTAAAAACCAAGATGAGTAAAATTTTTTGGCTTTCAAATAAAGTATTGATTATATGTGATATTCGCTGAGAAAAAACTGAATAATTTCCTTTAAAGGCATCAACTGGGCCTTAGTTTCATTTGTGTTAGATGGGATATTGATTCCACTGTTTGTCTGTGCTGCCTCCTGCCCAGAAACCACAAACTCTGCTCAAAATGTAAAAAACAATAATTATATTAATAATAACATCATATTCCTTAATTTGACGCAAAGCCAACATTTATAAACTAGATTTATAAAAGGGTTGAGATATAAAGTAGTCAATATAGGGACCCTCAAATATCCCCAAAACTGTCTGTGTAAATTACACTCAAACTATGCCTGAGCATTGTCATTTACCCGAGTGTCACTAAGTTCTTACCTTTCCATGTAAAGTTTCAAGCATTTGTGTCTGAATAACACAGGTTATTCGTTCAATCCTGAAAATTGAATGTTTGTTGAGCTCAGGATGAGCTGTACTCAACCAATGTTTGCCAGGTAAGAACAAATTAATCACTGTTTAGTCCAAGGTTATAAGAAATTGACTCATCATCTGCGAATGACTAAAGTGTGACAAAGCTACATTCTAGAACGACATGTTCATCCACTAAAAAAAGAGAATTTTATAAGACTGAATAGAAAGAAAGAATTTTTTTTTTAAATATATAAAATATACATTTTATTAGCAGTTTAGCAAGAGCCTTGAACGAAGCAAAAATACATATGGAAGAGAGGGATCAGGTCTGGGATAACCTAACTTTAACATTTAGCCTAAGTCAAAATACAATCTAAAATTGGTAAGCAAAACATCCCAATGGTGAGATTTTCCTTGGCAGTATTATAGTGTGTGATTGCTTTACTTTAGCGGGGAAAATAAAACTTTGCAGTGTTAAGAAGAAAACAAATATACTAGACATTTCTTGAAGAAATCATTTGAGACATTAGGGACTTTTGGAGAGAACCACTATCCAGTAGAACAACACTGAACACTACATAGTAAGAGGTACAATGAAGTGGTTTAAAGCTACAGTGTGTAAGTTTTAGTGACATCTAGCGGTCAGACTGCAGCAACATGAACATCTCCCCCCACCGCTTCTCCCCCACAACAGTACGGCGAGCGTTACGGGAGAAAATGTCTTCCACGACGTCCGCATCACCTACCTTCTCAAGTGATGAGGTTTGTTTACATAGATACTTTTACAGATAGTATTTCATTAGTCTGTGTAGGGTATAGATTTCATGTAGACTTAAGATAATAAATATACCCGTTATTTTTTCTACATCTTTGTGACGTTTTGGCGATCTCGCAATCGCTAGTTTGTTGGCTCTGCGCTGCCGTAGCGCAAAGATGTCTGCCTCCATGGCTGCGAGACCCGCTCCTATGTAATTATAAATAACGAATTCTAAGGCAACGCAAATATTAAGGTTAAGAGGCTGAGCTCGTAGATGATGATAAATAACATAGTTATGTATAATATATTACATTTCTGACTGTATACCCCTGTAATTATTACACACTGTAGCTTTAAAGCAAAGCATCTTTATGAGTAAGAAGTGATACTCCAGACTTTGGTTTGATTGAGAATCTTTATCTAATCACACTGAGCTTAAATCATCTTCCAAAGAAAAATGTAAGTTAAAAATTTTAAATGGTAAAAAAATGGTTGAAATGCTGCTCAGAGTTTCCAGCTGTTGAAATAAGTGAAGAAAAAGCACATAAGATGATAAATATAAATGTTTATAGGTAAAACAAAAACTTTAAAACAACAATTTCAACACTTAACACTTTTTAAATATGCACTACTTTTGCTCTATGATAAAAAATCCCACTGAAGTATTGTACTTTATAGTTTGCGGTTATACATACATTATAATTGAAATATTATAGAAAAATGGCCCCTTTTCAAAGACATTGAAACTTAATTTAATATTACCACACTTTTATATGCATATACTGCACAAAAGTTAGAATGCAGCATTTTTTCCTTGGAGACAAACACACTGAAATCATTACTTTTCTCATAATTCCTCTTTGTTTTGAAAAAGTATTTTCTGGACCATACAAGACTGTAAGAATTATTCATCCAATTTTCAGGTTGTTATATTGCCCCACGGGTTGCGATGGAAAATTGAAATAGCAAGGTATGATGAGATTATAAGATGAGAAATTTCTGCCTCCCATATGTAAATTCCTGCCAAGTTATTGTGCACAACAAAAGCAAGATTTGCATCAGGGAGAAGACATGATAAGCCGGAGCCTGGATAAATAAATATAACAAATGCAAGAACGTGTAAATGAAACATCAGAGCATTTGCTCGAAATCGATGTGGCTTTCCACTCAGCCCTTCATGAACCAGTGAGCCCGTCGAGTTGTAATTTGAAGTTCCTCATGTCCCGGAGCCACCCCAGTGCATCCAAAACACCATTTGCATTTATGGATTTTCTCCAAGCCCCCTGCGTCTTTGTGTCATGCTCTCACTTGGGGGAAATGGGATCCTATTCACAGTGTTTATCCATTTCATCTACACAGTGGTGTTGACCAGGGGCCTTTAGACCGGGTCCTGCTCCCTCTGAAATAATTTAGTATGTGCAGGTGTGGCTCTTGGATAAGAGTGGTACAAGAGGGGGGTTTCTTTATGACTTTGTAAACACATTGTACAATGATATTAATTGTTTGTGCTGGGTTTGGGATGCAAAGTGTCAACGACTTACAAACACTTCACTCAAAAAGGGAAGTTAACCATCCAGAAGGATTTAGATGGAATGTTTCACACATGCAGATTTGGAATAGTATACAATTGACATGCCAAGGGCTGCAAATTTATAGCAATACCAATTATTTGAGTTTTCTAAACACGGTTAAGTTAATTAATAAGTACTTCCATAATGTTTTTAAGAAATTCAAAATGTTGTAACTTCCTCTGTCATATTGTTTGGAGACCATTTAAGTGTTTAAGGTTCATTCTTTAGTCAAATTTGTAGAACGTTGTCTTAACAGCCACTAAATCCTAAGATTAAAGTAATAAAACATACTTTTCCCTAGTTAACTTGAATATTTTCCTAAAGGTTTGAATAAGAGAAGTAGATTTTAGTTATTTGGTTTGTATTTTTTTTTTTGTATTCATATATTTTGTGTAGATTTTCCAACATAAGTAGTTATTTGAGTAAATTTTAAGTACTACTTCATGTTTATTTCCTTATAATCCATCTAGATCCCAAGGTTTATTATAGGTCATATGGCTCACAGCCAAGCATTGCATCCCATTGGTGGAACAAAAACTAAATGGTCAATCTATTGAGCGCTGAACAACTTGCAGTTTTATGCACAGTGTAAGCAGCTGCGCTGGGGGGATCAAGACAGGTCTTGACCTCAGAATGGATTTTTCTTGGTCATGGGCTCTGGCAAGGTCTAGGAAAGCGACCTCTGTCTGGGGCTTAGTTTTGTTTCGTTGCACCTCTGGAAATTGGGCTAAGGCTGGTTCAAGGCTCTGTAATTATGTTAACCCCATGAAAATGTTACCCCTATTAATTTTAAACCTGCACATGCACATCCTCCCCCACAAAAAAAAAAAACTACTAAAACTCAAAGTGACTTAAAAGCAAATGCAAAAGAACACAGCATAGTTGCATGTAGATATCTCAGAAAAAAAGGAAATTATTGTTACCCAAATTCTTGTTTCACCTAAATTCTGGTTTACACAACAAAAATGTTTAAATTGTCTGTTGATTTTCAAACTGTGAGAGATAAAAAAAATTTTTGATAGACAAAAAAAAAAAAAAAAAGAGAGCGTGTTTACAAACAAACAGCATGCACAGCACACAAAGACATTTCATCCAGAAAAACTGGAGTTAGACCCGAAATCTCACAAATCCTTTCAAGATCAAACCAAGTTTGGTTAAAATAAAGACGGACATGAAGAAGTAATGGAGATAAGTTATGGATTAACTTTAAGTAAAAACATGACAACAAGAAAAACCTTTGGTTAAAGAAGTGAATAAAAGGGAGCCCAGTGCGAACAGGGGCTTTACTTTCTACACTGTTGAGTTGTTGTAGTTTTTGGAGGTTAAATGGTTCTGATTGGCTAAACCTGGGTGAAGTTGCCCCCCCCCCCCCCCCTCCACCTTTTGACCTGTGTCAAACGTTCGTTCTACGTTTGTGCTGGTTTGTGCAGCAAAAATTTTCGTTTGTGCCGCTATCATTTTTTTTACAGTTTAAAATTACAGAATCATAGGTTAGCAACTTAGAATTTATATTAAATTCAGTTTCAGAATGAACAAATGTTCTAAAAACAATTATTGTTAAAATGATAGCAGTATAAAAATGTATATATTTTAAAATATGCATTTTTAATTTTTTTATATATTTTAAATATTTTATATTTAAAATTAATTTTTCAATTTTATATTTTTGTATGGCAAAAATTTTCATTTGTACTGCTATCATTTCAATGATATTAATAACATTTTGTAGAGGTCATCAAAGATCAGTTAAAATCTGTTTTTGCTGCACAAACCAGCACAAATGGAGGCGAGTCAATTGACACCCACTTTGCCTCATTAGAAGAAGTTGGGGGGGGGCTGGCTGACCTTTGATGACCTCTAGAAACATCTCTTTATATCTTTAAAAGGATAGCAGCACAAATGAAAATGTTTGCTGCACAAACCAGCACAAACGTAGCACAAATGTTTGACACAAATTTAGTCTAATTTGAAGTAGGTGGGGGGGCTGGTTGACCTTTTGACCTTTACATTTTCATTAATATCTTCATAGCCAAAGCAGCACAAACGAAAATGTTTGCTGCACAAACGGAGCTGAGTTAATTGACACCCATTTCGTCTGATTTGAAGAAGGTGTGGGTGCTGGTTGACCTTTGATGACCTCTAGAAATATTTCTTTATATCTTTAAAATGATAGCGGCACAAACTAAAATTTTTGTTGCACAAACCAGCACAAACGTAGCACAAACGTTTGACACTAATTTTGTCTGATTTGAAGAAGGTGTGTGTGTGTGGGGGGGGGGGGGCGGGGGGCAACTTCACTCAGGTATTGGCTACATGTCACAGTTAACAAATTCAATTCAATTCAGTTTATTTATATAGCGCCAATACACAACACTTGGTCTCAAGACACTTTACAGTTCAACCAGATCATACAGTCAAAGTGATTCAAAGTTTTCTATCTAAGGAAAACCAGTTCATTGCATTGACTCAAAGGCAATCCCTCACACTAAGCATGTTTTTAGCAACAGTGGAGAATTGCATTGACTCAAAGGCAATCCCTCACACTAAGCATGTTTTTAGCAACAGTGGAGAATTGCATTGACTCAAAGGCAGTCCCTCACACTAAGCATGTTTTTAGCAACAGTGGAGAGGAAAAACTCCCTTTTAACAGGAAGTAACCTCCAATAGAAACAGGCTCAGTGTGAGTGTCCATCTGCTGAGGCCGACTGGGGTTCAAGGAGACAGAAGCAGAGATACAAAAGGCAGCCCCGTCCAGGAAACAAACAGCCAGGCAGACGAGCTCAGAGCCAACTCCCATGTCAGAGGATGAAGAGAACACATCCAGCCAGTCACAGTCAGAGGAACACTGAAACTAAACTACAACTACAAACTACACTGAAAAACAGACTGATCTCCAACATCTATAAACGAAGGTGTTGGTGGCAGCAGCACAGCTGATATTTCTCTCCAAGATGGTGTCACAGCCAAAGAGGAACAGACAAGGCGAAGATACTATTAGATAAGTCAGAGAGAGCATAACATTAGAGACTGAACTAACAGATTCTGCAGAGTGGGAGAATAGAGATAGAATGAAGCAGAAAGATAAAAAGGGGTCCCTATGTCTTCCAGAAGTCTAAGCCTATAGCACAATAACGATAGAGGTAGCTCATGATAACTTGGGCAACTCTAACTGTAAGCTTTAACAAAAAGGAAAGCCTAAAAGTAGACATGGTGCATTCAGAAGCAGAAAGTTAAGAGTCATCCAGGTTTTTATGTCTTCAGACATGCCTGTAATCTATGTAATGGGTTAGCTTCATCTGGATTTATAGACAGATATAGCTGGGTATCATCAGCATACCAGTGGAAATGAATCCCATGCTGCTAATAATTCTACTAATTGGGAGCATACATCTAATAAAAAGAATTTCTCCTAGCACTGATCCCTGTGGTACTCCACAGGTAACCTTTAAGCATGAGGAAGATTTGTCATTAACGTGAAGAAACTGAAATTGACCAGATAGAAAATGATTTAAACCAGTCTGATGCTGTTCTTTTAATTCCTACAAAATATCCAAGTCTTTCTAAAAAAATATTATCATCAACTGTATCAAATGCAGCATTGAGATCTACAGGACAAGTACAAATACAAGTCCATTATTTGAGGCCATTAGAAAATCATTTGCAACTTTCAACAAATCTGTTTTAATGCTATGATGAACTCTAAAGACTGAAACTCTCCAAAAAGTTCATTAAAAGGTTGTGTCTTTGCCTGCTCATTGGGAACACCTCACCCGTATACTGGACCAAGACAATCCATTATGTTGGATTTCTCCAAATTGCTGTCCCATCGTTTTTCCAAGCAGATCCGATCACTCTTAGCAAAACAACACACTTCATTATTAACTCATAAGATTTATTTATAGAGCCATCCTCATATTGGAGCCTCTTGGAAGGAGAAGATTGGGACAACATTTTAAACAATTATTTTGCCTTGTGTACCAGGCCTATATGCCTCTTGTTGGAAATTGCATTACCACATTAAATGCTCAAATGTAAAAAAAAAAAAAAAAAAAAAGCACATTTGTTTGTCCACTTGCTGATTTTGGTGGTGCAAATAGCTGCAGTCAGAGAGGAACTAAATATAAGTACTCTGCAGGTTCTGAGGCTATAAAATTCACTTTCCACAAACATCTGGAGTATTATGGGATGGGAAAGAAAAAAACAGGGCAAGGTTTAAAGTTTATCTGTCTTGTAGAGATCAACAAGTGAGGAGAAGACATCTCGCTTGACTAGATATTTGACATATACGTAGTAGACACACTTGGCAAAGTAAGAGTCTAACTTAATTAAGAATCTATCTTTAAAAGAGCTGCATTATTCTTTTATGTCTTGTAATTCTATGAAACTTTAGTTTGCCTTCACATGTTTAAGTGTTCATAGCACCTATGCCTCTAAGCTGCAAGGAAGCCTTTGATTGACAGGTATCATGAAATAATCTGACTGGATGAAGAATGAGACAAAAAGCTGAATGCCCACAGGGTCAGAGAGCTACGCCCAGAGAATTTTTAAACAACTATTGACATCAGTTTGGACTTACTTGACTGTAAATCTTTTGCAGAGTGAATGATCATCTCAGCTACCTCACTAAAGATCCTCACAGTAATAATATTAAATACAGCCAATTATTTCTTACCTTTACATAAAAAGCACCTATTAGGTCTGGAATAGACTGTACATGTTTTTGGCCTTTTTGGGCCGATTCTCCAGCTCTTTTTGGATCAGGCCGAGTTTCAGCCTCATTGTGCCTCCTGTGTTATGTACGGGGGTAACGAGGGGCAATTAGTCTCTCAAGACCACCTCCCAATGAGAAATCATAAGATCGAGAGAAAATCAAATTTGTTTAAAATTCAGTCGGCCCTCATGAGGTGTTCATGATGGAATCCTCCTGTTCAAGCAGAGCTACGAGCGTCTCACACACTTGGCATGTGCAAAAAAGGGAATTCTTCTACTTTTTCTTCTACTGTTTAGGTTGGGTTTCCACATTGAAGAGTCTTACCAGTGCCATCTCTCGGTGCAGAATCTGACGTGTCTTTTTTTTGTTCATACAGTGTGTGCAGTTAGATTGCATCAGAGCATCGGGCAGTGTAATGTAAAAACATGCATCATGAGCTGGGAACTTTAAAACCCTGCGGTTTCATTGTACAGTTTGTGCTGTAGTTGAGTTGAGAACAACAACTGAAAATATTGCACATTGTATGCCCAACCTTAGTAATATTAGAAGTGGTTCTATTAGGTTGTCAAACTGTATGAAATGTCAGATTAGTATTTTGTAATAGGTTTAGTAATCTTTCTAAAAATGATAAATCCTTATT
This sequence comes from Cyprinodon diabolis, assembly GCA_030533445.1. Classification (NCBI taxonomy): domain Eukaryota; kingdom Metazoa; phylum Chordata; class Actinopteri; order Cyprinodontiformes; family Cyprinodontidae; genus Cyprinodon; species Cyprinodon diabolis. Next base: position 30,204,396 of record CM060076.1, read on the forward strand.
ACTCTCCTGAGGTTTTTTTTTTAATTCATTGAACATGTTCTGTTTAGAGTGAAAGAATTCTGTTTAGATGCTGTGTATTGAAGTATATTACGTTAATGTCAATGTGAGTTTCTTTTGGCAAGTATTATTATAAAATTAAGACTATATTGCTGTTGAGTGACTGACCCTTTGAAATAATTTTTTGTTTTATTTTATTTATGGTATAGAACTTTTAAAAAGACAAAACAATCTCCCAAAAAATATTAGTATAATTGCCCCATCACAGTTAAGGTAAGTGTCTTTCTTCCGGTTTAGAAGAACACAACTTATAGTTAATAAAAAAAGGAAAAATCCATAGTACCAGAGAATATAGCAAATCATATGCCGATCCCTGATTTTGAAAAGGTTTAACAGTCATTATATATGTCTTTTAAAAGGCTGAGCCAAGGGCTCAAATATTTCAAATTACAGAGGGTGCGGTCTTGGGCTTAGTCTTGGAAGAACAGGTCTTGATTCCAACACTTTTAGGAATCCTAAGAAAATTCAGTATGGCTGTGAAGAATAAGCTAAAATAATGGCATTTAATTCAAACCAAAAGCTTTTGTTTCGGTCATGTTAGTCATAATTTCTAGTCATCTGGACACAGGAATTAATTCAGTTTGGTAATTAAGGTAAATAGGGTTTATAAAGCCTTGCTCTGTTTGAAAGCAAAACTAAATTATTTCAAAAACTACTAAAAACTAGTCAACTCTGGACAGATTCTTTTGCAATGATCTGGAGGAGTTATGCAGCACACAATTTATACTAAAGATAAGTCTAATTAATTCTTAGACTGCTTTAATAAGCTACATTCTGGCTTACGCTTCATCTATTTTCAACCATAACATTCATAAATTCTTTCATTTATAGCTGGAAGGAGTAAACTTTATTCATCAGGGAGGAAATGCTTTCATTCAAACTACTACAATTAAAACAAGCAGTGTACATATTCTTTGACACATACATCTGTAATTTTCAAACTGCCTAACTTTGTGATGTATTTCGAGTAATTCGCAACCCCAAATGTTCCACCAGCTGTCAGAGTGGAAAACAAAATTTGCATGATCATCAAGTAAGCAGGCGGCTTGTTGACAGAAACAGTTTTCAGGACAGAGAGAGAGTGTTTAGAGCACCCCGCAGAGGTAACAAAACACAACAGAATACAACTGCTGGCAGAGAATATTGACTTTCTATTCTTTTTGATTTAAATCTTGTTTGACAAAAAAAACGTCCCATGCAGAAATATAGAACAGGTGTGTCTGTCAACCTGAGAGTGAAGCACAGAGGGTTTGATGGATGCAGGCTGCAGCAAGTAAACAGATGTGCTTTTCACATGGAAATAGAAAAAGTCATCATTTTGCTGGATGTATTGATGTGTTATGTGATGATTAAACCTGGCATGAGCACAGATTGTAAAGTGTGAAAGAGGCTTCAATTTCATGCAATTATTTGCCACATGTGAGTGTCCCTGGCAGAGTTGAGAGATGTGGAAGAAAGCGCCCTCGACCGAATTGGTGTCAGGTATTCATTTGACTCCACAGCGCACGCTCGCTCTGAAGTGCATTTGTGACGAATTGCAAAGTGCAGCATTTGGAATCCATCAATGATTTGCCGCCGCTGGTCCTCTTCCATTTTGGGTTCCACTCGCTAAAGGAAGCCTGACTGTTTATAAAGTGTGTGCTTGAGTGTTATAGGCAGGGGACAGGTTGGCTCTCGTCAATGCAAATCACTCCCTGCCTGCCATCTAGCTCCAGCTGGCGTGATGCTCTGGCATATTGGCAAGTGAGGCGGTCGGGTCGATAAGGATTTTAACCGCATCTTAAAATGGGTAATGGTGGCCTTTATGCGTGTCATTGTCACTTACCCAAAAGTCATGGCTCCTAAGCGCCACCATCCATCACCTGCCTGCCTGCCACATGCCTCTTTCTGCCTAACTGATTTGCTCAAGCTCTGTTTGTTTGCTTGCTCTCAAAGTCACTTTCATTTATGATGGATCTGGGCACATGAGCTGCAATTCCATGCAGTGCTTTATGGAACGGGGATGGACTGACAGGGGCGGGTCGGTTGCTTTGAAATTGCTCATCCTCACTAGGTCTGTCAGATAGTGTTTTATACCATAATATAAGTTCATAAAACTGCCTAAGTTTTTCATACAATTACGAAAGTGCTCATGGTGAGGAAAATATCTCCTCTCGGTATGGGTAGCACTTTATTCATCAGAGAATTATTTGTAAAGCATTTTAAGATGCTTTAATGGTGTCTGCTTTGGAGAACAGGAAGACTTGGGCTTTGTAATGATCCCCTGCTGTTGATTTAAAAAGAGTATTACTGATTTGATAAGCAGGTGAGACTCAGCGTGCACCGTCAATGCCAAAAGGATGCCCTTGAAAAAATGCAGAGGGTGTCTCATCTTTTCAGTAACTTCAATCATGCCTCAGCATTTCTTTTATGCATCAGCACTTACAAGAGGTTTAAGAATGTGTGTAGCAAACTGACAAGTACATTTTGGTGCAAGCTTTCCAATTTGGGGAAGTCAGAAGTCATTTATTAAAGTGCAGTTTAACAAAGAATTAGTATGCAATATCTATAATTTAGTTTTTAACTATCAGAGTTTACAGTTAAAAAAAAGAAAGACGGAATAAATTTAAATACAATTTTTAAATATGTGGAATGTAATAAAAGCCTTCCTTTTTAAACATCAACATATCATTCCTCACATTTTATTCTTAAGGTGCATTAAGAATAAACAAGCAAGCACTGTATATCAGTATATCAAGTTAAGAATAAGAATTAAGGTGCAAGTATACATGTATCACACACAATAAAAAGAAAAGAAAAAAAGAAAAAAAAAGTTGCAGAACCAAAATGGACAACACCTTCCATCCTCTGCATCAGAGAGTAGAGGAGCTGAGCAGCTCCTTTAGTGAAAGACTTTTACATCCCGTTTGTAAAAAGGAGCGCTACGGCAGGTCATTCATCCCTGCTGCCACCATACTGTACAATGCAACACTGCAATGCCAATAACTTATGCAATGTATAATGTGAAATTACTATTTAATGCCCTGTGCAATAACCTCTCTAGATATTTGACACCCAGAGCAATAGCTGTATATATAAATATCCATCTATAAAAAAGATCCATCTGTATTAATACCCATGTAAATACACTGTGCAATAACCCTGAATAATAATCCTGCTTAAAAGACAAGAAAAAAAAAATGTCATATGTGGACGCAATGTATATACTGTTTATATCCCATGTGCCTTTTCCTTCCTTTGGCACCTTCTTCTTCTACTGTATTTCTGACTATTTGAGCAGATGTAACGAGTACTTTTCTCCACAGTTAGATCAATGCAGTCAATCAATTAATCAATATATCAAGGAAAATGTACTTGTTATAATGTCTTAGAGAAATCCATTTGAGAATGTGCCGCAAGAAATTCACAGTTCTCTCCATCCAATTTCTCTAAACTTGAATTATATTGCAAATAAGGGAAATTAGTTCCATCTTTAAATAAAGATAATAAAGGGTAATAGAGAGTCACCCAAAAGTCTTTAGTTGCTGTAAGATGTGTAGCCTCTTATAGAGTCAAAGGGACAGAAAAATGTGCCAGATTTTTCAAATTAAATCTCACCAAAAAGACACCAAACTATCAAGAGCTGCCCTCTTATGTAAAAAGACTAATGACATTAAGAATAGGCATCAGTCTGAGTTTAAGATTACATTAAATTGTATTTTATTAGTATTAACACTTAGCCTTCATTGTTTTTGGTGTAAACAGACTTACCTTCAACTGGTTACTTGTATAACTAGCAGTAGCGAGCACTGTCACTGTTAGTTTGCTGGAAAAGTTTGAAATGTGCAAGATTTACAGCTAGTTTTAAGATTAGAAAGATTCTCATAACAATGGCTGATGTTACATAAATGACCCCCACAAACCACACTTAAAGAAAGACTAGACTTTTTTTATCCTTCTGTCTTTTTCATTGACTTTTTTATCTTAAGTGTGCTGAGATAAAATGGCCCATTTGAGAATACTATCTGGAGGAATTGCCAGGAGGTGGAAAAGAAGGAAAAAGGGGTGAATAATTTAAACTTTACGGGGATTATTTCTTACACAACAGTAGAGAGTTTTGATTGTACAGCTACCTACTGGAAATAACACCTTTTATTGCTGGTGCCAATATGTATAGAAGATTGCCTGCCAGAGGGAGAATAACTTTTATAAGCAATAACTCAGGGATAAAAGAAAATAACCTGTGATCCACAGCTAATACCACGACACATTTATGATGTAATACTCAAGTTATGAATGTGAAATGAGCGAAGTATCCAGATTTTTTTGTATCGTGAGTTTATTGTTACGGCTGCAGCACATTAGAGTTTTAAGAAAAAGTTTTGCATTTAATCCCTCGATTAATATTTGTTTTTCAGTGGGTAATTTTACATTTCAATTAGTCTTTTTTGGGAGATCTACTCATAATAAAAAATACAGCTGGGATATTTTGAAAACAAAACTAGTGAAAAATGTCTGTATTTCTTTTCCCAATTTTATATGGGTAAAAACATGCATTTAGGCAAAACTATATAAAACTTTATGAATGTATGAAACTATATGAAAGTTTATTGCAAAACTATTCCCATGCTGAAGAGATTTACACTTAATTTTATTTGCACAAAATAATTTGTTCTCCATTTTATAAACAAGTTGTTGTTTTATTTGTTGTTTTTTTCTCAATGATGAATAGAAAGTTTCTATATAGGCATACCAGCGATCAAACACTGTTTATATTTGCTAACCAACTTGATGCATAGTTCTGCAGGTATATTAATGATTTTTTCTTTAGTGATGTTGAGCTTCCAGTCTTTAAGTTTGGAAGGCATCCTTATCCTTCCATGCCCTAATTATAATCTGCTGTATTCCTATCATCAAAGCAATACCTCAGCATAATGCTGCCACCACCATGATTATTGGTCAGTGTCGTAGTCATGGAATCAGATTTTATTCTGATCCACCCAAACACACACTCCATATAAACATATCTTTTACATTTGTGACAAAAATCTTTCTCCAAATTGCATTTTTCTGTGTCTCTCCATGCAGCTACACATTTCTGTTGTCCATCTGTCCATCTTCTCCCACTTATTCCATCGGTGTCGCAATGGGGCCTGTCGCTATCTGAATGATGCAGTCTATGGGCGAGCAGCGAGGTACACCCTGAAGAGGTTGCTAATCCATTGCAGGGACTTCATCATATTTTTACTCAAATAAAAGTAAAAAGTTGCCATCCTAGAAATAACTGAAGTGTGTGTAAAAAAAATTGATGAGGAAAAAGGTCCAGTAAGCTGAAGGCCACCGCTTCACAAATAAAATCAATGGGAACTACTAGACACATCTGGAATCAAGAACAATTATATTAGATTTCGAGAGGACTTCACCTTTGAAATTCGTGAGAGCTATAGTTACAGTGAGAATGCTCATGTGCATGGCAGTTGGATAGTGTAATACATTGTGTAAAAGTAAAAAAAAAAAATTTATTTCACCTTTCCGATTCATGATCCACCACGGGCGGGTTTGTTGTTGGAATGTCAACTTGAAGAGGGAGGATTTGGCATCGAACTTCTGGCCAGTGAAAAAAACACGTAATATGAAGCCAACATTTGAAAGAAGAATGTTTTCAAGATGACTTGGATAATAGCAAATGGTGACAAACACCAGATACAGCATTGCTCAACAGCCGATACCGCACCGTGACGTCACAAACTGGTAGGTGGCAGTAGTGTTCTTTGACAAACACGGATACCTTGAGTAAAGCACATTCAAATGAAAATGAGTCTTAATTTAAAACACTTATCATTTGTTGAACAGTATTTCCAAACATTTTACTCAAGTAAGACTATTTGCAAAGTTTGATTAAATTTAGTGTGTATGGATATTTCTAAACACATATGTAATATTTAGCGCTGATGGGAACAGAAGAAATCCAAAATATACTGGAAGCTTAGCCCAAATCTTATTCTTATTCCCAATTCTGCCCTATAAACTGCAAAAATTTAGAAGAAACTTTCCAGCAACCAAGCTTCTCTTCCTGCTGTGTGATGTTTCACACACAGATTTTATTAAAAAGGTTTTGCCTGTTTTAGAGTCTGATTTGATTCATTAACACATCCCTCATGTCGGGTTTTTTCCCCCCAGCCTAAAATTGCAAATTATCAAACCATTGTTGAAAAAGAGAAGCTTTGACAAATTGATAGTGCAGAACTACAGGCCCATCTCCAACCTCCCCTCCATCAGTAAAATTATAGAAAAAGCTTTGTTACAACAAAATGCTGTTTTAACAATGACAAACTGTTTCGATGTCCTACATTCAGGTTTCCGTGCCAACCATAGTACTGAGACTGTCCTGATTAAGGTGTTCAATGACATCTGTATAAACTTAGACTCTGAAAGACCCACAGTGCTGGTATTTTTGGACCTCAGTACAGCGCTTGATACTGTTGATCACTTGATTTTATTAGAGTCTGGAAAATGGGTCGGCCGTTCTGATAAAGCACTGTACTGGGTTAAATCATACCTGAAGGACAGGGAGTTCTATGTGTCAGTAGGGGACTTTAGAAAGACTTCAGAGATCAGAAAAATCCCATGTGGGATTCCTCAAGGCTCCATTCTGGGGCCCCTCTTATTCAACATCGACACATAAAAGCAGTTATCAGGTCATCCATTTATGACCTGGTGAACGTCTCCAGGATTAAAGGACTAATGTCCAAGCAGGATCAGGAAAAAGCCATTAATGAATTTATATTTAGTAGAATTGATTACTGCAACAGTCTCTTCATGGGTTTCCATAAAATGTCCATCAGACAGCTGCAGCTGATGCAAAATGCTGTCGCCCATGTTCTCACCAGAACTAAGAAAGTAGAACACATCAGCCCGGTTTTGAAGTGCTTTCAATGGCTCCCTGTAGCTCAGAGAATAGACTTTAAAATGCTTCTGTAAGTCTATAAATCACTGAATGGATCAGCACCCCAATACATAACAGATTTGTACCAGCCTGAGTTCTTTTAAGTCAAAGTTAAAAACCCATTTGTTTAGAGCTGCCTTTGACTGTGGAAGTTTAACAGCCAATTGATGTATTATTAGTTTAAGGTTGTGATCCAACTGTTTTATTTATTTTACTACCTGCTTTTATCATGTTATTTTCTACTCGCTTTTATTCTGTTTTTTGTGTGGTCCAATTGTTTTATTAGTTTTATTAATGATTTTTCTTTTATTTTGCTGGTATTTTTCTTATATTTTATTATCTAATTCATGTAAAGCAGTTTTATTTGTCCATGTACTTAACTGTAGCCTGGGTGCCATTCCGAACTTAGTCCCACAACGTTTGAGGTCGGAAAGTTCGGTCTGGCATTGCTCAATAGTAGCGCGAGTATGCTCGCACAATATCTGGCGGGCCAATCAAATTGTCAGGGCGGGCTTTATCGATGATGGACAGATGATCAACAGTAACGTAATCAACCACGTCACCAAAGCACGCTTCGGTGACAACAACAATGGCTGCAGCTGGAGAGCTGAGGTGTGTAGATTCTGCTATTAGGTCTGTTCTAGAAGATATCGACAGCAAATTAATTTTAAAAGAGGAACACAGAAACGGGATCAAGGCTCATCTTCTTATTCTAGGCGTGCAACTGCACGCTTTGATTTTTGTTGACAACAACTATGCGTCGCTTAACATACGTCACGCACTCCGTTGCTCTTATTGATTGTAGGTCTATCCAATTGAGTGCAGAGGCATTTTTTTTTCCTGGTTCGTTCGAAACACGCCCCATAATCACAGCTCTATGGAGCAGTATCAGACTCATATTCTGACTAGAATTGAGTAGGACTATGTCAGGCTAACTTAACTGTGCTATACAAATAAAATTGCCTTGCCTTGCCTTAGCTCCTGGTTCTATTACAGTATAGGCTGGATAAAGAATGACTCAAATGCATTAAAAAAGACACTTCAGTTTTATACGCTTTTTATTTACACTTCAAAAACTCTGCTTTTGTTTATGTAAAGTCATTTCATGCAGTTTTTGTTCTCATAAATTAGCTTCTCAACAAATCTCTTATTATTCTTCACATTCCACAAAACGCCTTACACATGTTGTGCAACCCTGCCTCATCATTCAAAAAACCAAACAATTCCATTAAAAGTAGTTAGCATGAAAAATTCCTCAATGAACCTTCATTTATAGTGTACCAGAGGGTTTTTTGGAAGGGCTGCTTAATCTCTTTGTATATTTACAGAACGCTGGCAAGCTTCCTGCTCATTTTTGTGGCTAACTGGCAAGGATGTTAAGTTGCCCAGAGCAACTTAGAGAAGCTGCAGAGAATTGTTGGCAGAATTGCGTCGGGGAAGAAATGCTCGTTAAGCCAACTAAGTTGTCATGGTTAATTAAATAACAAGTCATTTCTGAAGTTTGTTTTTCCTCGACGCGACCCCTCCGACCCTCTCTGTCATAGAGACGCCACGGGATTGAGCCACGGTCATCCAGGGTCTGCTCTGTCTTTCTCTTTAGTTTGACTGATGTATGTAATTAACTGCTATTAGGGCCTGACTTTCTCAGGTCGATCTCAAACCTCAGATGGGTGAAACTCCATGCATAGTTCTGGCTTTCATCTCCACACTGAATATTAGGTTTGAAAGCTCACAGAAAGGCTTTGAACAAACAAACGTGGACTCCAAACAACAAAGACCACCACAGCTTCAAGTGATTGTTAACTTGGATGACTAATTCATTTGTTTTTTGAGTCTGAATGGGGGATGAAAGAGAAGGAAAGCAGAGGAAAACAGACACAAGGCGCTTAAAACGTTCGAGGACACAGTCACCTCATGTCCAACCTGCTGGAGGAAAGGACTTTATTGAATATTTTGTTTTTATCTGAGGCAGAACATGGTCAGAATCACTTACGGATCTGAGTGTGTGCCTCAGTCAAAATGACAGAGTTAAATGTGTTTTATGTGTGTGTGTGTGTGGCTGTTACAAGGGATTCTCATTTACATATAACGCACTGGGCCCTCAGGAGGTAAGTGGACTTTAACAGTGAGATAGCTTTGCTATTTATTGCTTTTCATGCTGCAGTGAGTACCTGAGAGCCGCAGCTCCTCAAATGTGTCAGTGAAATCCATACACAAATGACCAGAAGCCATCACTGTTCTCTATTAACAGCTCTGCACTGCGAAGGAGAAAGAAAAGATGCTGTTAGACATACAGTTTACCCATGAGCTACGTTGTGTTATTACCCCAACAACATGATGCAGAGAACTCCATACAGTGTGTTCAATAACAGGCAACAAAGTTTTACAGTCCAAAGTTGGGGATTTAATACAAACTTCTTAGCATGACACGTTAATTGATTTGACTTTTACTCCCGCAGCCTATTGATAGAGCTGCCCACCCACACAATAAACTAATGTCAAATTGTCAGCCTGTCAACAAAAGAAGTCACTTTGCATTTTTTAGAGGATGACGATACAATCCATCACTGTCAGGGAAATCTGAATTGGAAATTTTATTACAAAGCCCAGAAAAAACAGCTTTTTTGTCTGGTGTAGTCAGCAGCATGGAAGATTTATAGCTATGACATTATTTTAAACCTAATCTTATGCTTGAGTTTAGCAGTGATTTATAGTCATTCTATTTACTTGTAAACCACAGTAGAGGACTTGCAGAAAAGGACAGGCTGATTTGCTAACAACAGTTTCAGTGTCGATGAGATAATCAAGCAGGGAGTGGAAGACCTGAGTTTTTCCGCCACACAATGATAAGTGGATAATGATATAAAACATTTAAATTTCTGAAGGACGGAAAGAATACTATCATTCACTGTTAAAATTATCATTATTACAATCATCAATTTACAATTGACAATTTAACTGGCTAAGACCTTATTAAAAGTATCTAAGTGACATGTTAGCCTAAAGAAAAATGTTTGTCAGTCAAAAGTTTCTGAGAATAACAGCGAAACATCTAGTATATTAACCAATTGTATTAGCATTTTTTAAATCAAAGCTGATTTTGGTATCAAATCATCTAATGTTTAACCTTGGCAAAAATAAAATACTATTAAGAAGTCCAAAATGTATCGCTGTTGTAACAAGTAAACAAGCCAGATGCATCTCGTGAACATTTTTGAGCAACAACAATTTGAGGGAATCAGTGGAATCTGGTGTTTTCTGTAATGTTCATGAAATGTTTAGTCAGACTTCTGCACCTGTATTGTACTTTAATTTCTTTGTGAGATTTTCCTTTCAAAAATTATTTATTAAATAAAAATCAATATTTCATTTTATTCAAGTAAAATGATGTTCATTTTTATTAATTTATTACCTATTTTACTTATGTTTTTTTTAATTACTAGTATTAATTAATATCTTTTATAATAGGAGGATGTGTAAACCTCATGCAAAACTTTATCAAAATAAAAAACTGTGAAACATTAGAAATATAACAAACACAAGAATCAGTTAAGAAGCAGAAATTGAAATTAGTTAACTTAAAAACAATCTCACTTTAGGCCAGGGGTCGGCAACCCAAACTGCTCAAAGAGCCATACTGGACCAAAAAAACAAAAAATAAATCTGTCTGGAGCCGCAAAAATGTAAAAGTCTTATATAAGCCTCGTATGGCAACACGGGCTCTAAGTGTATTATCCCACTATAGAAAAGGACTATGTGGGCTTAAATATATAATAAGCATTCATGATTAAATGTTGATACTCAAGCAAATGTCACACAGCAGAATGAGGTGCAGGAAGAACAGTGAACAATCTCACTGTGCGCTGCTTCACCGCCCTTCACCATGCAGTTTAGGTTTTGTTGCATTGATGAAATTATAGAAACACAATAAAGAAATCTTTCTATGGTGGACGTGTTTCTGTTGTGAGGAGCTGATTGAGTCGTGAGAAACCAAGCAGGAACTGACATCCATCAGAGCAGAGCTCTTTAACCTTTAAATCCCACATCCTCTGTCACCAGCGTTCCTTGGTGGGATTTAGATTTTGAGGATTTGGGGAAAAAAATGGGAGAAAGTTTACATCCCTGCATCAGAGCGCTACCTGTTTGATCTGTGGATGGTTTTCCATCCTTGCAACAAAACTAGCAGCAGTAGTGGAGTTTGAAGATGTAATCCACTTCTTAAATATATCTTTGCGCTCCTCTAATTTATCCAGAAATTCTGCAATCACACTTTTTCTGTTACTCCCAGCTTGGTGGTCGGCTGCATATTTAGCTTGCCTTCCCTGGAAATGCCTTTCCAAATTTTTTTATTTATTTTTTGCCAACCTCTCATTACAAAGCAAAAATGCAGGCAATCCTTCCGCATTGATAATGAAAGCAAATGATTCGGTCCATTCTTTGAATCCTCTTTTCTCATCTCTATCAATGGGCTTTGGGATCCATGGTCTGAGACACACCCACTGCTTTGTTTGCCTGGCATCGTGCCACGCTGGTTGCAAGTTATGACCACTATTTCTATGAGTATCATGCAAATTATTGTTTACATTTATTTATTATACAAATGTTTACAGCGTTGGAAAACGTCATTAATTTTTGTTTGACCTCCTGCACACCATATAAAAACCAAAAAACCAAAATTGATTTTCATATATTTTTGAAAAAGCTCCAGGGAGCCGCAAGGGGGGCGCTAAAGAGCCACATGCGGCTCCAGAGCTGCGGTTTGCTGACCCCCGTTTGAGGCGATTGAAAATTGCCCAAGCTACTGATTAAGCATAAGCATGATTAGGTGTTTTGTTATTTCCCAAACATTCAGACATACAGTTGAATTTAAATCTGCCACACACTCTGCCACCATCAACCTCTGTAAGTTGTTTATATCTATACTTTTATATAAAGATATCATAAAATCAGAATGCAAATAGCTTTGTTTCATCTGTGCATTTTACCTTTCTCTGCTAGAGACCACAACAATAGTGTAGCATTTTCATTCTTTTAAGACAATTCAAGCTCAATCTGTCAGTGAAAACAAGTAAAAAACAGTGTAAAAAATTTGTTAAAATGTATAAGCTTTCGAAGTTCTTTTGCAATGTCTAGTGAATTAAGTGTATTAGTATTTACTTTGTCACTTTGTGGAGCATAGGTACGATGCCTTTTATTGAAACTGCTCAGTTCCAGTTTCATGGCGCTACATTTCAGAAGAATAAAATTGCCCATTAGAAGACCCCATTCCTGATGGGGTCTATTTCAGCCCTTTGTTTATACACTGAATCCAGGAAAACATAGCAAGGTTACCAGACCATTGCTTACATAACATCAGATAACTGAAAATCAGTTAGCCTAAAGTCCTTGGATAAGAACCTTGATGCCCTACATCTCATAATAACCAGGTTATTTTGAAACCATGAAAGCCTTTCATGAAGACCAAGTCACTAAACCAATCTAGCCTTTAGCCTTGAAAGAACACTCCCTGAACCTCTGACTAGTTATTGCTTCCTGCTGAACAGATCATACATCTATGCTATTGATTGGCCTTGCCTGCTCCACATGTCTAATTGTGGTGCGGTCTTCACATTTCACAGACAGTAATAGGTTACACAGAAGAATAAAGATGCACTCGGTGGATATTGATCACCAGCAATCCACACCTCTGGCAAAATTAATGAGACAATGCATATTGATCAATACTGCTTTCCCCATGGCTTAGCCCCCGTCCACTTGGTTTCCTTTCTCTTGCATAGAGAAGAGCTACATTTAGGCCATCTTTACAAAAGCCTCTATTTAAACTTGATCATTTTGTATGGCAGTTAAGGCACAGCGAAATGTCCTGATGGACAGATGGGGGAGCTCACATTGATTGTTTGAAAGTAGAGAGTACTGCTGTTGAGCTAATTGTGTTGAAGGAACTGAGAGTGTGACTCAGGGATTTCAGCTCGTCTTACCAGACAATTTTTAAAATGATAGGCTCAAACCACATCCTTTTCTCATTTACACTCTACTGATCCACAGTGGATGATGGATAAAAGTCTGTATGTTGAAGAGTGAAAAAGATTAATGGGCCGATGACTTGAATAAGTGTGTATATGCTGTAACTGTCACCCTTGACACCAAGAGGAAATCGTCCTGTTTGTTGAAACAGGATACAAACCTATGAGGATGTTATAGCAGATACGAATCAGCTAAAGATTTATGTAATGAGGATGCATGAAAGACAGACTAAAACACTATAAATATGAGATTTGGTTCCTGGATGTGTGTATGTAGGGTAATTACAGTATCTGTTGTGCCTGTGCACTTTATCGGTTTCAGTGTTGGTGAATGAGAAACGAACGTCCTCTCGAGTCCTTGTATGTCTGGTGAATCTGAAGAATTGACATTAAAGCTGACTTTGACTTTGAAATGTTATAGGCCTACTGCATATTTAGAAAATTTAGATCGGTATTTCGCAACAATCGGGAGATGGGGACCCCCCCAAATATTGACAGGTATTTCGCACACTGCTTAAACATGTATATAAATGTACTCTTTATCAGACCATATTGTCTCAAATCTTAAACAGGCCAGTTAGTTATACGTCAGCCTGAACACCTAAATTCGGCCAATCATAAATCATCGGTCATCTGTCAATCAAATGTTTTCGCTCATAGCATCTTGATTTATATGTAGCAGCTAAAATACATAACAGTTGAAATAAGAATAATTTCCTTTCCCATTGAGTTCCGTCCCAGTGTTCACGGGGATTGACGTCTGTGTCTTCAGCAGGCGTAGAGCTAACAGAACTGGCAGCGTTGCGAGGCAAGGGCTCAAACATGTACGGCTGTAAGGCTTCTACACCAAACCAAGCTTTTGCCGCCCTGGCTTCCTCTTCCACAACATCTTCATCCCCGCTTTCCTTCTCTAAATAAAAAATGCATCACAGAGGAGACTCATCCACGACCTCCGACACTAAACTCTCCTTCTCTTGCATGTTTCCGCTGTCCATAGCGTTCCTTGACAGTGTCGTTTCTAAGGCATCAATTTAGTGCTACTTGGTCCCAATGGAATTCCCCATTGGGAACCTACTAGCATTCAGTTGCTAACTGGTTAGCTTGATACTTTCGAGACACTGGCTACAATCAAATGGCTTGTGAACCTTTAGCCAAAAAAATCCCGCTCTCTTTATAATCAACCAATCACATTCACTTTTTCGTCATGTAAAGTCGGACACCACTCGGGAGAATTCGGAAATGCAGCTGTTCCCTACGATTTTAAGACGCATAATGGAGTTTTGTGATGATACTGCCACTTATGGATAAAATTTTGATTTCAGAAGTGGGGATGGGGGGATTCAAGTGTTTTTAATATAATTAACTTCAGGGTATTTGAAAATCCGCTTGGTCCTAGTGTTCGACGAATGTCTGTGTACTGTAGTGTAAAAGTAAGTAAAACATGCAGAGGACCAAAACGGCTGTTTGAAACAGTGCAGGGGACATGAACGCCACCCTCCCCAAAATTACATTTACGCTGGCACCTCTGGCCAGAGCACGGCACTGTTGCAATCTTACTTTCCTACTTGTCAAGTTTTTTTTTTTTTTTTTTTACTTTCTTTCACATTGGTGGAGTTGTGTCTGAGATGTGCTTTTACGTATACAAAATTCCATCTTGAATATAACGCCTCCATCATTTGCTAGGTCGGACACACTCCACTTGGACTCGCTTAACGTCAGATCCATACAGCAGCGTGGGAACTTCCCACCCGAAGTACATTCTGGAAAATAGGGTGCAGGCTTATAGCTGCATCAGCGCTGAACTACTGAGGTGTTAGTCTGCTCATCAAACAATGTTTTAGTCCTAAAATGTCAAATAAAAAGCCAATCCTGATCTATTTGTTAGAAAACCTTAAGCTCTGCAATAGGTTTCAACTTTAAAATCAGGTGTGCCATTCAGTGGGGGAAAAAAAAACTATCAACATCTGTCATCCATGTTGGACAGGTGCAAAGATCTTTATTCAGCTTTAAAAATGAATGATGGCTCATTACAGTTTGCGTATAGTATGTCACATCGTCTATGTTAAACAAAGGCTACACTCTATAACTGAGGCAGCAATAACACACTAAGGGGCCCCAAAGCACTGGGATCTAATTATAGTTACAAGCCCAGGCCTTGGCCAGACTTACTGTAGGTTGGTTTCTGTTATCATGGTATATGGGGAATTCACACCTAGAATTTTTGATCCACTGTAAATGGAGACCTTATTTTTCCTACCTCAAATAACTGGCTTTACTGGAGCAGGTTTAAAAGCTCATTCAAATTCGGCTATGGATTAAACAAATAAAGCCTGTCCCATTTGAATGTGGATCGTCGTTTGTTTAAGAAGAAGACGAAAGTTATTTTAATGACCTATAGGAAGCAACGTCTCCTCTAAGCAGGAATTACAGAGACTTATATGATCTAAAAAACCTTTAAACCAAAGACATCTCAGTTATACAAACGACTTATTGTTTGTTTAGAAATATTTAAAGGTATAGGCGAAGATCTTTGATTTCCTGGTGGATCACCTAAATAAGTGGTTCTCCTACTGTATAACAGCAATTCTAAGAAGTTCCAGGCCAGCAAAGCCCTTGCACAAGTAATTACTCACTCTTGACGAAGGGCCCTCCCATGGTGAGATCCAGCACAGAGGTTTCAGATGTCATACGTTCTGCTGTCTGTTTTCTCTCTATGTTCTTACTGGTAGATAGGATTCATTTCATCACTGTCTCCTTTTATCTTACACACATACATAGAGAGGAATTGATCATTTTGCTTGTAAGTTTTTATACAACTCTTGGGGCAGCCAGTCTCTCCACATACAGTAGAGAAGTGAGAGAAGGTTTTCACACCAATTAATTTGGATAGTTACAGAGAATCCAATCCAATTAATTTCGATAGTTACAGGGAAAATTATGCTTATTTTTCCCCCTCAATGTTTTAATGCTGTTTCTGGGATCAGACTAGATTATGATGATTAGATTATTAGATAACAACAAATATTGGCAGACTAATGCTTCTTAGTCAATAGTGTTTTAAAAATTTCAGTATGGAAAGACAAAAGTCTTCAGAGAATTAATCAAAATCTAATTAGATTGAGAACTAATTAGCCATATCACACTCCAAAACATAAGAGAACAGAAATGTGCATGCAAAATGCATGGACTGAGCACAGAAGATTCAGGTCATGACACAAGGCTAAAAATTTGGCTTTTCAGCAAGCTTCTGTAAACATTACCTTTTTCCACACAACACAGGTGCTCCAGCAGACCATCCCACAGACAGGCGTCCATAATACTATAAATAAATCTCTTTGTAAGACCACCTGTCCCCTGGCTAAAGTAATCCAGAAGTGTCCTCGATTTTAACATCTAATGACTGAGGGGAAAATGTTGCATGTAGACTGTTATTACGGTAGAAAGAGTGAGTGAACAGGCTGCACACAGTAACAGCTGTTATAGTTGCTGCTTGTGCTGCTGCTAATGTAAAGAAGAGAAACAAAAGCACAACACATATAAAACAGAGGAAGAAACAGAGGTTTGTCACAACTGGTCGCAACTGATGGGAAACTGCCCAGTGTGATAATCAACTGATCAGTGTGTTAATCAATCCATTTGATTTTGATGGGCTGATCCTTGTAATAAATGTTTGGTTTGTGTCCAGGTTAATAAAAAAAATATTGGGCTTCTACTGTACCAGAAAGTAACATAAATCAAGCTAATAATGAAAATATGAGACAAGAACAAAGTTTGCAGCTGGCATTGGTGAGACTTAGATAAAAGGTAACCGAATAATTGAAAATTCTTTGTAAGGAGCTAATCTTGTATATTGGTTCTCCAGGGATCATCAAGGGATGATGTTTTAGAACTGATCGGTGACCTTTAGTTTATATCTTCAAATAGTTATTAGGCCCGAGCAGCAAAGCGCTGCGAAGGCCTATTGTATTTCGAAAGTTTCTTATTATTATTATTACGGTTCTTTTGGCACTTTGAACGCATTTTACGGGGACTTCGCATATTCAAAAACTCAGGAAAACGTGGCAGTAATTTTAAGTTGTTTTGCTGATTTATGGTTGTGATTTATGAGCATAGACTTCCAGGCTTGGGCTTCTAGTACTCAGTTTGGATATAGATGTCATGATGTTACAATGTACTGACCCGAAAATGCAGAAAACTGAACAGAGAGACCAGGGGAAAGGTTTAATGGGTTTTATTAAAGAAGTAAAACAAGGGGAGAAGTGTTGCTCTGAACACAGCTCAACCGGAACTGCAAAGTGAGGGGAAGACACAGTGGTAAGTTCAGGCTCAGTGGGGAATTTGACTCTTGAAACTTGGAGAAGAGGTTTTGGTTGCTGACTCAGGTTTCCAGTGAAGTTATTGTATCCTTGACTCCTGTCTGTGTACTGTGGTTCCAGTGTTTGTCTGATTCAGTGGAGGGTGGAACAGGGTTTTACCCAGAATGCGATAGATAGTTGGAGAACGGAGATACTGACTGCCACTCAGATTTCCTGCGGTACTTGAACGGGTCGTAGGGGAGAATAATCCCTTTCTCAGTGGAAAGCTCAAACAATCTCTCGGGGAAAATGGATCCAAACCTCATGTTTCAATCCCATCTCAGTTTGAAGCTCGGTTGATCCTTCCAGGGTGTGAAGGTCTGAGAGATCCATGTAGCAGGACAACTTCCTGCCAAGAGGCAAAGACAAAACAAAGTTGAACTCAGGTTGACAAAAAACTCAGCTTGACTCAGCAAACACAGCTTGGCTAGAGTACCCTAAACTGGCAAACAATCCGGCGTCGAGATAGTGGCAGTCAGCAGCTTAAGAACACTTCGTTTAATGAGGAAACCATCCACAGGTGTGTGCGGAGGCGCACCAGAACCAGGCGCCTCGTGGTGGATGAAGGGAGACAAACACAGAAACACAGACACAAAACAGGAGACCTGACAATCGCAAAGGGTAGTAAGCCCGGCTTTGGAAACTTTGAGATATCGCCCAGCCTTAGTCTGTTTTTGCTCCCCAGATGGCACTTGACCTCGTGTTTTGTCTGCCAAAGGAACACTTCACCATGCATTTTTGCTTATCAGAGGGCACTTTAACAAGCGTTTTAACTTTAAGATGGCACTTTAGCATGCATTTTGGTTCCCCAGAGGAATCTTTGAACTTTTTTTAGGGGTCTAATAAAAGAAAGTATTTTCTAATGGATTGTGGCAAACAGGTATGTTATTATGTAAGGATGAAAAGAACAATTTATGCACAATCACTTTTGAAATGATTTTCAAAGTGATGGAGGAAATATGGTTTAAATGAGAGGTTGATGTGACATGGTGCCAGAAAACTCTATCAAGCAGCTCTTAATCAAGCAAGACACAATTGTCCAGTATTTCCTTTGACAGAAAAGGATTTTTAGATGAATTTTAAAACTGCTCAAAAACTGCTCTAAAGGGTCTTATAAACTTTACAAAGCCAGTGTGTCAGAAAGCTCAGAACATAGGACTAAGAATTCAGGCAAGACAGACAGCTACATATATTCCAAAAGGCGTTTATTCAATTTGCAGGCGGCCGCTTGTCTGTTGTGGTGAGCTCACTGGAAACTGCAGGAGTAGAGGCTCATGTCAACGACTTCAAAAGTCAAAAGGTGGTTAATAATGAGCATGAAAGCCACCAACCTGACAAAGATTAGTCTGTGTCCAGAAGAAGGAGTATTGTCCAGAGAAGCGGAACTCATTACTTTTAACTAAGCCGGTACCAGAGATCCAGGAGTGAAGAGGAGCTGCGTCCTTCAGCTGCCAGAGCATGCAGAGGAACCGAAACACCAGAAGACAGGTCCAAGGGCCATAACAGGCGGAATCCAGGTAACAGTCCAGAAAAACAGAACAGGCAAACAGAGCAAACAGGGGCGGTCGAAAACCCAGACGTCCGTGGGCAGAAAAAGTTCAAAAACAGGCAGAACTAAACACAGGGAATCCTAGAAATAGTCTCGCTAAGAAGCTTGAATAATATATGGCACCGAAGGCTGGGACCCGGAGGCTTAAATAGCAGCAGGAACAGGTGGATGTGAAAAGAACTAATAAGCACAGGGCAGAGCAAAGCAGAGGAGCGCAACATGGAAAAAAGCCAACCTGTCATGATGTGGCAGGTTTACTAGCCCAGATGCAGAACTCACGGAGACAGAGGCAGGATAAAGTCCAATATTTATTGGAAAAACACAGGTTTCCCTCCTGGGAGGCAGAGAGGACAGAGCAGGTTAGGTTCAGGTACAGGTTCACATTCACAGGTTTTCAGGTTTCAGACAGGCAAGGTAGCTCAGGCTTGCTACCAAGGAAAGGACAACAATCCGGCTCAGAGGGAAGCTCTCACCCAGCTTATATGGGGAGAGCTTAATCATGAGCTGATGGGAATCTGCTGAGTGCTGAGCATCAGCTCCCAGGAGAGGATCCACGGCGCCCTCTGGTGGGCAAGCCTCTGGATCCCAACAGGAAAAACAGAAACCCACAGAAAGGGATCCACGTCGCCCTCTGGAGGGCAAACCTCTGGATCCCAACAGATAAACAGAAGCCCACAGAAAGGGATCCACATCGCCCTCTGGAGGGCAAACCTCTGGATCCCAACAGTACCCCCCCCCCTTAAGGGCGGATACCAGACGCCCAAAAACAAAAAAACAGAAACAAAAACAACCCACCCAGGGCGGGCGGAGGGGGAAACAGGCAAGGAGGGCCAGGCACAGAAACAGAAACAGGGTCCAGAAATCAAAACAACCCACCCAGGGTGGGCGAGGACAGGGAAAATCTCAGGTGGCCGGCCGTGGGGCCGGAGGCAAGACAGAGTCTCAGGTGGCCGGCCGTGGGACTGGCAGCAGGGCAGAGTCTCAGGTGACCGGCCGCGGAAATGGAGCTGAAGCAGACGCTCCGGAGGCCGGCCACTGGACCGGAGTCTCAGAAGCTGCAGGGACCCCGTAGGAGGACGCCACCTCCGCTTCAGCAGGAAGCACTGAGGGAAACGCCGCCTCCGCTTCTGCAGGAAGCTCCGAGGAGAACGCCGTCTCCGCTCCTGCAGCCCTGCAACATGCTCAGACAGGGCCGCCCACTGCGGCTCCGAATCAGGAACTGAAGAGGCCGCCGATTGCGGCTCCACATCAGGAGCAGAGGAGGCCACCGACTGTGGCTCCACAGGAACACAGGAAGCCGCCGATTGCGGCTCCGGATCAGGAAAAGAGGAGGCCACCAACTGTGGCTCCACTTCAGGAACACCGGAAACCACAGACTGTGGTTCCAAATCAGGAACTGAATAGACCGCCGCTTGCGGTTCCGAATCAGGAACACCGGAAACCGCCGACTGCGGCTCCGAAACAGGAACACCGGAAACCACCGACTGTGGCTCTGAATCAGGAACTGAAGAGGCCGCCGATTGCGGCTCCACATCAGGAACAGAGGAGGCCACCGACCGTGGCTCCACGTACCGGAACGAAGAGGGCTTAAAGGTCCTTAGACGGTGCAGAGAGGACTCTAGACGGCTCCAAGCTGACTCTAGAGGGCTCAGACCGGGCTCAGGGGTCTCCAGACTGCTCAGAGCGGGCTCAGGGGTCTCCAGACGGCTCAGAGCGGGCTCAGGGGGCCGTCCCTCGCGGTTCCGCTCTTTTGCATTTTGGATTATTTATTTGTTACTGGGCGTCTTATTAGAGTGCATTAATATATCAGACTATCGCCATGCTCATAGCTAACTAAGCTTACAAGCTAGCATTCTGAGGTCTACGGCATGGTTGACAACGCGCGCGGATTCATTTACAAAATGAGCTTAGAGCTAATGCAGGCATGGCTGGTGGGGGATAATTGCTTGTGTTTGGTGAATGTAGCTGCAGCTAAAAGGCTTCAGTCACATAGGCTACGTGAATAATAGTGGTGATGAATATTCCCCCAATCCGCATCTTGGCTTTGCGTGGAGTCCGCAGAAAGCTCGGCACTTAACAGTCATTAGCTCTAAGTTTGGAAACTACCACGGCATCCCGGCACCTTGGCGGGGTTTCTATGTCAACTCCACGTAGCATTAGCTCATCTAGCTAGTAACGTCAACACAGTAGTTCTTCGCGCTATGGAGCTTTCCACAGTCAGATTTTATTCACTTTGTTGACGAGGGAACAAATGTGTGCTACCTTAAATGTACTGTTGTGCTGTAGCCCATCTATGGAAGCAAATCGTTACCATATTTCAAATGAAAAAGCATTTTCAGAAATGCTTTTTCATTTTAAGAATGTGGCTGCACTGTTTGACTCATAAATGAAATTAGTAATCAATCATCCTGTTTGCATTTTAAATTTCTTCTTTAAAGCTTCTCATCATTTTACTTAATTAAAAGAAAAAAGAAAAATACATTTGAGATTTATTTTTTGAAAATGTACCCCAGTAAATTTTGAAAATGGAAAAGTATTTTCAGAAATTCTTTTTCATTTTAAGAATGTGGTTGCATTGTTTGCCTCATAAATTAAATTGGTAATCAATCATCCTATTTGCATCTTGAATAAATGCACAGCACTCATTCACTTTGATTGAAATATGTAAAGTGTGATTTATATCAACCAACAAAATGTGGGCTAGCTTTGGAAATAACTTGTTAGCTGATTCAGGATTTGGTGATAGATAACAATTGTTAAACTAGTCGGTCATTTCAATGCTAGTATAGTTAAATTTACTTTTGTGTACCCTTTCTGTTTAAGCTAACTGCTGAATTTAAGAGGATTACAACCGTCAGTTTGCTGTCAAAGTTCTTCTCCCAGCTGGATGCTCATTCTTCAAACTTGATGAGGGTGTTTGGCAAGAAAGGCGGCATTCAAGGAAGAAAGATAAGGAGCATCATGATACCCATCACCAAGGTATGATAATAGAATAAAATAGAAATTGTCAAACCTGTACCGATTCAATATTCTAAACTTAATGCTTGAAATTTAAAGCAGAAGTTTCAGAGGGATAGAGAGAAATAAAACTAGATGGAGAGGGGGTAATGTACTTTTATGAAGAAGGATCTGATAAAATATTACCTTGGGCAGATGTGACAATGGCCACTGATGTTACAATGGTAGGTACTGTTTCCTGGGAGCACATGCTTACATTTGACATATTTCTATGATAAAATGTCTTGCTGGGACATAAAACCAATGCACCCGTGGATATTGTATGTTCATATATCATAGAAATTGTCAATGATTTTTATATTTCGAAGAATGTATCATTTAAAGTTTTGTTTGTAAAATCTTCTACCAGTTGATTAAAATGTTTTATCTTTTATTTATAGTCCTACATACTCAGACTGATGCCATTGATGTCAAAAGAGAGTGCATCATCAAAGCCCTCTGTGTGTACCTGAATGAAGAGCCCGAGAACCTTGTGAAAGAATACATGGTATGTAATTTAGTGTGTGTGTGTTTAAAAATGGGACCAGTATAACATATCTTTACATGTATATCCTCTATTTCCCCCTTTTTTCTGTGAAGAACACAGATGGAGGGAGCAGTGAAGCTGCAATGATGGAGACGACATTTGGAATATTCGTCATTCTCAAGGAAGGTGCAGAGCCAGGTGATGGACCGGAAGATGTACGTATAGTTCTGGAGGGCGTACAAGTTCTGGATGGGCTGGGAAACGTGCCACTTGCTGTGGTCATGTTGTTTGCGCTTGTATATGCTCTTAACCTCAGCTACCCGCCAGAGCTCAGATACACCTTTGAAGCTTTGGAGAAGATCATCATGGAGCTTGATGGAAACAGACTCTCAAAAAAAACTCAAACACTGAAAACTCTACCTGCGCGTTAGACACCCTCAATAGAGTAAACTACAGGTTTGGAGTTACTCTAATGGGAAGGTATTTGAAGCCATTTGAGTATTTACTGAAATGGAAGCTGTGTTTGTGTTTTAATACATCCTGTTGCTATTTTGGGTTTACAAAATATAATGTTTTGAAATGTTTCTTTAAGCAAAGGTAAGGTTTTAAAACAAATTGTTATTTTCTAAAGAAACCTATTTTGATATGGATGCACAATGCTGTATTTTGGTTGTTCTCAAATATATGTTATATGTAAAATATGTTCTTTGTACTCAGTTGACAGGACCACTTTCTGCGTATAACTTTGTAAAGGGCTTTGCTGAAAGCTCTAAATATAGACACCTAATGTCAGGGGGCTTCAATTTCCTAACTCAGGAGTTACAACTTTTGTTTGTCTATCTGATGTTGTTTTTTTACAGACATGATGTTGGACAGTTTCAGGCAGTTTTAAAGTAAAGTGATTTCAACAAATCCAATTTAGTTCATGTTTTTCTTTTCCAAACTTGATACCAGCTGGGGGTATATAGGCTGACATTTACATTTTAAATAGCTGAATATGTATATGTTTAAAATTATTTATTTTCTGAATAATTACTTATGTTCATTTTCATATGATAAAGTTAATCTCTTACCTAACTTTGTTTTGTTGGCTCAGCACAATAAATTCATGTACTGTACTATTTTGAAAAGTAGTTGTAACTACCCTATTAAATTATGTACCTAATAATCCTATCATACAAGTTTAAATGGCTTAAGAAAATTATGTTAGTGTGTTACATTTACCCATACTTATCTAGTTGGACTGACCCCTGGTAATTAAGTAATAGTAATGCAAATACATCATGTTGACCCAACATATTTACACTTTGTTCACTTAACAAAATTGCTTCTTGCTAAATTAATGCATCTTATTTAGGTGGAAATTATTTCCATAATTTTATTACGCTCTGGGAACAAGTTTTTTTTTGTGAGTGTACATGAAGGCACGGATGTTTCCGTTGTAATAGAAGAAGAAAAATAAAAGCAATTGTCTTAAATACTTTCAGAGATAGCAATGGTTTACTCTGAAGATAGCAAACAATCTACTCAAAGCCCACCAAAAAATGACACTTAAGGCGGTATTTTGTCAAGAAACAAAAATATGATAGAACCTGGGCAGACACTCGGATAAATATTAGATACGCAATCGACTCATGAAGGGAACCTTTGCTGGATATACTTGAATACTAATGAAAAAGATTTCTACCTTTGTCAACATATTTTTTGTATTCCATTTTAAATGAAAAAAAGCTTTGCCTACAACCAGTCCCTGATTGGTTGCCGTGTCGGGATTTCACATAAAAGTTCAGCTCGTTTCAACTCTCTCCTTTGGGTGCTGCTGTTTGACAACACCTCAGTTCTATATGGAGTAGCACAAGGTGAGGGCGCAGCAGTGACCACACAGACTGCAATAATGCAACCATTTTGGGCATTTAATTTATTATATATAATTACTTTATTTTTTTATGTTGGCAGGGTAGGACATCAAACAATTGTGCTAAAGTAACTAAATATGATCAAATAGATGCCAAAAACAGTTGCATTATTTTTTCCAGCACTACTGGCCGCTTCCTGCCCTTCCCCTGCAGTTTGAATAGGAATTCAATGTGAATCCACTCTGGGGGGTTTCTGTGTCCAGTCTGAAGATCTGAATCATAAGGCTTATAGGCCCAACATGTTAGGAGAGATATTACGTTAGTAGCTTCCTTTAGTCACGTGTGGTGTAGTAACATTAGATGTTTTTGCTTTACTACGGTTGAATTTCCCAAAACATAGATGGAGGCCAAGATGAAAGTCTGACCTAAATAAGCATTACCAAATTACACATTACACATCAAAAATGAAAAACATTAATAGCATCCTGTTTCAGAGGTTAAATGAGCAGTGTTTTCCAGAAAAGATTGCAAGTCAAACAAAGCCCAGCACAAGCAGAGTGAGAGCAGGAAAGTGGAAATCAGCAAAGCCAGTGTTCTTTTGCATTTGTATGTGGAAACAGCATGAGTTATTGAACTCCTTTTCAGACAGAAGCTGTGGTGCTGCAAAACTTGTGGTAAAAGCTTCAGAAGCACGGACATTTTTGCAGAGATTGCTGATATGCTACATGTTATGAGTCCATGCTTCCTGGCTGCAACACCGCTTCCAATCTGTGCTTTGATTTAGAGGGAAAGGTGATCCTGTCATCAATATACAGTGTAGATCAATTTCAAGGATGCCATGGTAAGATTTCTTTTAAACATAATTTTTTTCCTACCTTTACACTCTTTTACTGTTGCCGAACATCTGTAATATGGTTTCCTATATTTACCACAAATGCCTCTACATGCTCCATTAGTCAGTTAATAGAACAGTGGTTTGAGTTGCGACAACTGTTTTTGAAGATGAGTTAATTAGCAAAAGTTTTTAATAAGAAATTTGTTTAAAAAAACCTGTGTAAAGGGGAATTAATCTTGAATCAAGGCATTTTTTTTAGAACTTTTTATTTAACCATTTTATAAATCTTACATAACATAACATTTCCTGACAGAAACTCAAATAGTACACATAACAACAAACACAAAATACCAAAAGTCTTTACAATTATGACAGCAGGCAGAGCAGACAACATCCACAATCTATAATCTGTGGCCAAGCAGTACCCTTTCCCAATGAGGAATTCCATCAGATCCCTCCTTTTAGTAATATCCCGTCCTCTCCATCAGACCCCCAGATATTCTGAAATACAAGTCCACCTTCGTATAAAAGTGTCCATAGTTAGCTGCAGGCTTGCAGTCATTTGTTCCATTATGTAAACATGTTTTAATCTCTGGGCCCATTGATTTATAGTTGGTGGAAGGCATTTTTTTAAAGCTTTTTCTGACATGATCTTGACACCGGCTGGGTTTAACTCCCCCTCTTATCTGCTTTGCTCCTCCCCGCCGAATTATCTCTTATCAGCTCCACCTCTCTCTTCTGCTATTTCTGCCACCGGTTCCCAGCCCATGGTGCCAGATTATTCGTGCTTCCAGTGAGTCTAATTCTAGCGTTTTCTGTGTGTTTGTTCTGCCTGATCCTGACCTGTTTCTGCCCCCGGACTGCTGAGTTTTGGTCGCCCCTCTTCTGCTCTGTTTTGCCTCTTCTGTATTTCCGGACTTACCGGGATTTCACCTGTTGCCGAACTTGGACCTGTCTTTTGACCAGGGCTTGGATAATCCCTCCTGGCTTCCTTGTTTCCTCTGTGTACTCTGGCTGGTGCTGGTCGCTGCTCCTCTTCCCTCCTGGATATCTGGTACAGGGTCAGTTTCAAGCTGCGGGTTACCACTCCTCTGGATTTCGCTCCTCTTCTGAGCACAGACTGAACTTTGCCAGGTTGGTGAGTTCACTTTAGTTCCCCGTTTGAGTTTCAGAAGTCATTGATCTGAGCCTACATCCCTGCAGCGTATCCATTGAACCTGGCCAAGCTGATGAGCAGCCACACACAGCTTTTTCAATAAACGCCTTTTAAGTTATCACTGTCTGTCTCATCTGAATTCTGGGTCCAATTCTCTGAGCCTTCTGACATTTTTAGCTTTTTCATTGTGATCAACATCATCATCATCACAAGGTAAATTTTGAAAGTACTTTATTCAAAAGGAATCTCTAACACTGCCTACATCTCAACAAGGCATTATGTAATACAGCTACTGTATATAAAAAAATAAATATATATATATATTTATATATATGTATAGTACAACTTTGAAGATCACCCGAACAAACATGTTTCTTAAATTTCTTAAATCCTTTAGCAAATGGAGTCTCACTGAGAAAAATCACTCAATGACTTGAAAAAGCTCTATATAAATACAGGCCATTTACCAGGTGCTTGTCAAACTCCATCACAGACTTCACATAACAGTAAGACAATAAAAAATATATGTGGTGAGAAAAAAAAGGGCCCAGCTGCAGCTGGATAAGCAAAGGAATAAGACTAAGTAAATATTAAAGCAGCAATAAAGGGAGCTCAGATCTGAATGAAAAGAGATCAGCAGTTTAGTCCATTCTTTTAATGTACCTTTTTGTGTGTTGGTGACTTCGCAGGGCAGGGGTGCTAAAAACCATTTCTAACAGGGGATGCTGTGAAAATGTTTTTTTTTTTTTTTTTTTGGGGGGATATGGACTTGAATTCAACATAAATAGCAACCTGATCCACCCTGGATTCTGGCTTTTGCACTCCAAAAAGATCAAAAAGGGTCAAAATCTAGTTCTTTGCTTGCTTTATTCTCGGTACAGACATACAGATTACAGGCTGCACAGGATTCTGCTATTGCTCTCACTCTAATTCCTGCACCTGTTATTTAATTGACTGACTGAGACTGTGACTGAAAACTGAGAATTGAGAACTGGGAACTGAGACTTCGAACTAATAAAAAACATATGACCACCCACGTCCATAATGAGCTACCGAAGACCTCCCTATTTATTCTGTGACCCACATCCCAAGTTAAAACTATTTAACTAATCAACTGAATCACTAAACAAATCTTTTTCTAAATAACAAATCAAAATAAATAAATAAAAATTCTAAGATTGAACTAAAAATGGAGAAATAGCTCCCACGGACAGGATACGATATTATCATTCTCTCTCTATTCTCCTATTCTGCAGAATCTGTTAGTTCAATCTCTAACCTTCTGCTCTCTCTGCTTTTCCTCAGAGTAGCTTTGCCTCGTCTGTTCCTGTTTGGCTGTGACGCCATCCTGGAAAGAAACATCAGCTGTGCTGCTTCCATCAATACCCTTATTTATAGATGCTGGAGATCGGCCTGTTTTCCAGTGTGGTCCTGTTTCTCTGACCGTGACTGACTGGATGTGCTCTCTTCGTCCTCTGGCATGGGAGCTGCCTTGGAGCTCGTCTGCCTGGCTGTGTGTTTCCTGGATGGGGCCGCCTTTTACAGTTGCTTTTTGTATCTCTGCTTCTGTCTCCTTGAACCCCAGTCGGCCTCGGCAGATGGCCGCTCACACTGAGTCTGGTTCTGCTGGAGGTTTCTTCCTGTTAAAAGGGAGTTTTTCCTCTCCACTGTCGCTACAAGCATGCTTAGTGTGAGGGATTGAATTTGAGTCAATGAGTCAATGCAATCAACTGGTTTTCCTTAGAAAAATTTGACTGTATGATCTGGTTGAACTGTAAAGTGCCTTGAGATGACATGTGTTGTGAATTTGGCGCTATATAAATAAATTTAATTGAATTGAATTATCAGAATATGGCAATATCACTATATATTAAGATTTTTTTTCCCAACTATCAACATTACATGTATAGATAAAACAGCAAGGGCTGTACATGTTCATCAGAAGATATTGATCATTTATATATTTTGTTATCCATGTTTTTTGGGTTTCTAGTCGGTCCAATTCTTCCACTGTGACTGCCTCAACTACAGATATGGTGCTGTGGCGCACAGCAAAAGGGCTCCATGGTGCTGTATACTAGAGTGGCAGTGCAGAGGTAGTTTTCCCAATTTTCCCTCATTGTTTTAGGTAAAATATTTTGTTTTTAAAATCGATACGAGGAACTGAAAAATATATATTATATCAGGCAGCCGGAAATCCCAATATATCACCAAAATGATTTTTGCCCACACTTTAATAACGTAGATTTGGTATGAACCTGAGTCTCTGTGTTTACGTCCCATGTGACTATTAGCTCCAAAATCCTTTATCACAAACCACAAGAAAACAATTATATTTTTATACTATTTAAACTGGGCCTGCAACTTCTATCAAAGGTCTCATTCCGCCTGCTCTCAGTTGTCGTGGTTAAGGTACTAGGGTTCTTCTTCATTGGTGGTAGTTTTCCCAAAAAATCCGATATGCGTTTCTGTGTCATATTTTCTCCTTGTTTCTGTCATTAGACTGTAAATGTACTTGTTTGCTGCAACGAGCGGGATACCTCTTTACTTTGTGACCACTAGCTTCCTTGATGTTGCCATGACAACGTAACTTCTGTTAACTTGTGTTGATTAGGCCTCAAAGTAAAAAAAAATTAAAATCCAAGTACAAGTAATAGTAAAATCAAGGCAAAATACTTATTTTCAATACATCTTTTTAAAATATCCCTCTCGCCACTAGGGGGTGCTGCAGCACCCCCAGCATCCTCACTTCCTGTGGCCATGTTGCAGGGTAGCACTCACCACAAACAGGACTGAACAAGCTTCTATCTTAATGCATGCATGAGGTGCTGCATAAAGCAACATGCCTATTACACTATCTCTCCCCTCAAGGTGTTACCACTTGTATAATTTTGTGGCAAAGAAGAAGTGTCAGCTTTTTGCAGATTTAATCATTTACATACTCAATATTGTTCTTCATGCAAGATGTAAAAACAATAAAAAAGTGACTTTTGATTTGTGGCTTTCATGGTTAAAGTATAGGATGTAGTTAAACTGCCAAAAACAACATGCTGGTCTTTCATAGCCACAGTCGATTCATTTTAAATATCTAAAAGTGAAACTGATGCTCACAGTTATCAGTTTCACTTCCACTTGATTTTTAGCAAAATATAAAACCCCTTGAGTCACTTAACCTTGAAAATTTAAATCAGACGTCGTTTTATCGTTTTCTAAAATGATAAGGTTTTTGTTTAGAATTACAGTAAGTTCCATTAAGTAAGAGCAAAACATGCAATTTATAAAGGAAATGCTATTTGTTATTACGTTATTACAATACAATGTTACATTACGATGCTGCAGCATGGTTTTTAAACAAAGCAATTAATGTGCCCTTTTTAAACTTTCTTTACCTTTCAGCAGTAGAACTGGAGAGAAGGTTAAAATGAAGAAAACTGTTATGGGTTAACTGGGATGTTAGGTGTGACTTTGTAGCAGCATTAAATGGTCTAAATGGCTCGTAATAATAATAATAATAATAATACATTTTATTTTAAAAAGGCGCCTTTCTGGACATTCAAGGTCAAAAGCACAAAAAAGTGTCATAAAAATAAAAATAAAGACATTTAAAAAGTATTTAAAAAATACAGAGGCTGTGACGGTGAAATTGATATTTAGTTCGGCTTTACTGGGGCCCTTAGTGTAGTTTCGCTTTTGTCTCTAAGGAGAACAAAACATTACCTACAGAGAAAAAAGATACACATTTACATGAAGTGCTTTTGCTTCAAGGCCTTTAACAGAAATCATTACTTTTGCTCTTTGGCAGTTTGTGACATTTTAAATTTATGCATAAGCTTTTCTGCTTTTTTAAGGTTTGTAGTATTCAGTACTCAACCTTTTATTTTAACCTTCTCACTCAGCCTTAAGTATCTTCATGATCGACATACAGTTACCTGGAAATCTTTCCAAAATCCTTTGGCTACAACTAAAAACTGCTGTAAAATGAAAAAAACATGTATCTGTTTGGTCTAAGCATGAAAAAGGAGGAGTTTTGTGGATAATCAACCTCTTTTGTATTTGAAGAATGGGTGATGTTTTTGGTGCACTTCTATTCTAAAATGTTAGAATAGAATTGCACATGAAGATTTTAATGAATAAACATTTCCATGGTACATTCATAGATTGTAAGTTCCACCTGTGAATGTACCATGAGGGCCTCCAATGGGTCACATATTACGTGTGTGCCCAATTCATTAGAATGCAAATCCCTAATATGCTTTAAAAAGTCTAGGTATGTTTTTAAACTTGAGAGCTGTCTAGCAACACATAAGTATCATTGTGGCAGGATGATGCTGGAGGCCTGTTTACTGGGCCCCAATGGAACAGGTGCATTGGAAAAGGTAGGACAATATAGAAGAGAGACTTCCTCCAAATTCTTTAACTTTACATCAAATCTACAATTAAACATTTTAAGTTTAGACTTGGTTGGATGTTTGAACTGGCCAATGATACTGAATACGCATTTACTGGTCGTTTATATCTATTTTTTTCACCACAGCTTTTGGTAGAATATTAGTTTCTCACTTGGTATCACTTTTATGGTAAACAAAAATTACATAAATTATGAAGTCCTTTCATATTAACTACACTATAAATTGTATCAGCTAAAAAATATCAGTATACCACTACAACACAAATACATTATATTCTTGATTTTGTTTCATACAGCAATGAATTTCCTGGTGAGTTTTTGATGTGTGTATGCTCCTGCAGAAACAAAGCTTATGCACATTAGTTTGTTGCTATTATAGATTTTCTGTCATATACTCAGGATGTATTTAGTGGACGCAGGGATTCTGTTAGTTGGTAGAATGTTACATTAAATATGAGAAAACTGGTAGGTTAAGAAACTTACTCTGTTGATTTGTCTCAAAATATTTGGCTACTAACAAGATGCTCGGCGTAACAATCTGTCAGATTGTAAAGCTTTTCCTGCACTGATACTACATTTTAACAAACTGCCCAAAAGCCATGCTGCTACTATGGGAACTGAGATATGGCACTAAACTGAAATACTAGAGGGGCATCTTATTTTTAATCAGGAAAAAAGAAGGATTTTCATTTAAAAGTGAAATAATCTTTTCTGACAACAGGAAAATAAAAGTCCTTTATAATCCAAATGAAAGTAGTTATGACTCATTGTGTTTTATTCATAAATCCCCTTTTGAAGTCGAGTGCAGATAACTCTCTGGCTCTCTGGCTCTCTGGCTCTGACTAACTGTACTGGGGAGATCGTCCAATAATGTGGTTTTACTTTGACAAAGGAAAAATGTATCAGACAGGCTGACCCACTTTGCTGACCTCTCTTTTTATTCTCTTTGCTCTGTCAAAAGCTTAGGGAAGCTATTTCATTGTTTGAGTTTCCAAACAAAAATAAAAAAAGGTTTCGGTTGTTGTACAAGAAGGAATATAATTTAAAACATCTAATTAAGGAGCAGGTGTTAAAACATTTTTAATTTTAGGTCTTGATTTTTACTGTGCAATAATTCTGTTCTATGAATACATTTGTGCCTTTCAGAGCTTAGCATTGTACTGATAGTGTAAACTTTTTAGAATTGAAGTGAATAGAATCCTAAATGAAAAATGAATCAGAATGACCAACTTTGCTCAACCTGACAATATTCCTTTGTTTAGCTTTGCTTATACACAGCACATCTCTAAAGGGTTGTTGTAAATGATTATGATCATTTTTATTATGTGTACAGGTTTCCGCCTTGAATAATGTAATTGTCTTTGAGGAAAGTCATAGTGGGCGTGCAGGTGGAACAGCGGTTAGCACGCACGACCCGTGTATGGAGGTCTTAGTCCCCGGTTCGAATCCAACCTCTAGTCCTTTGCTGCATGTCTCTCGCCCTCTCTCGTACCCCTTTCCTGTCAGCCTACTGTCAAAAATGAGGAAAGGTGTAGTAAAGTGAGCTGAAACACCGCTGGAGATTTTGTTTTTGTCTTGTATTATTTTTTTTATGGGGAAGTAGAATTCCAAACCAACTTAATTAAACGTGAAAAATAAAAAATTTACTCAATACAACACATTTTTTGTGCCATGTGTGATGATAATAGCCTTCAAGGGATTGCATTTATTATCAATGACGTTTTTACATCAACGTGAGCAGTTTTGATCCTTTCCCTGTTTTTTTCTTTTATTTCATCAATCATGAAGTTCCTTTTTTGCGTACAGAGGTTAAAACCACGGGATCTCAACTTGATGTAAGTCCAGGTTTAGTAATATCAGGTTAAATAATTTCTTTAGATTTTTTCAGTCCATCACGTCATTTAGGCAGATTTCCTTTTTTTGTTAAATTGAAACTATTGTCCTGTATCAGAACCCAATAGCTTTTAAATAATGTACTCAAATTCCTACTTTATGCATCAGGTTAGAGCAGAATTGGTTGTTCCATTTTTTCTTACTGTTAATTATGACCAAACAAGGACTACAGTTTTTAACACCTTTTTAGTGATCTTCACTTATCCCAGGATGAGTTCTCAATGCACTATTTAATTCATTTGGATAAGTTAGCCACTTCTTGGAGGGTCTACCACTGTTCCATACTTTTACCATTTGATAATCACTCTTAAATGTTTCTTATCTTGACCTTTTGGGATTTTTTTACATCCAAAATTACTTTGTTGACTTAAATAGTTTGTTTTGCCTTAATAAATTCAATGTTTATTTCAAATTATGTTTTTGACTTCCGGTTATGGCGGCCACGTGAGAAAACGCATTGAACTTCGTCCTGCTGTTTGTTGCTTAAATAAGGGGAAAATAACCACTGAGCACAAAAATTGTTGAAAAAAAGGGGACGATCTGACATATAATGCCTAGCTCGACTAGACAACAAAAAGGGAAAAGCGAGGCATCAAAGCAAACCAAGCTGTTTGAGCAAAACCTCTTCGGAGACGCTCAAAAGGATAAAACCATGGCAGCGCAAGAAGGGAAAAGTGAACCCGATCATAGTAAGTCGGATCAAATCCTGGCTGTACTGGAGTCATTAAGAAGCGAATTCTCCACAAAACTTGATGGAGTAATGGTGACACTACAAGATGTAAAACAAGAAATGAAAGACTACAATGAACGTATGTCACGGGCGGAGGACCGTATTTCTACCGTGGAAGACGATATGGCCAATCTACAAGCTAACATGAGCTCCTTACAGGCTAAAAATAAATGTATGGAGGACAAAGTCATGGACTTGGAAACATGGTCTCGCCTGAATAATTTGAGACTTGTGTATTTGCCAGAAGGAGCAGAGGGCCCAGATCTATGGTGTTTCTTGGAGAAGTGGATACCGGAGGCATTGGGGAATGAGGTGCTGCAACCCTCGGTGAGCCTGGAAAGAGCTCACAGATTAGGACCGAGAGCGGATGGAGCTTCACGACCAAGAGCCCTAATAATGAAGTTTCTCAACTACCAAGAAAAGCAAACCGTCGTTCGAGCTGCACGGGAGAAAAAGGACATCTTCTATAAGGAACATCGGGTCCGCTTCTACCCCGACCTGGCAACAAGGCTTCACCAGCTGAGGAAAAAGTTTGATCCAATCGGGAGAAGCTGCGTAAACTGGGCATTCGTAACGGAGTAACTCACCCTGCAACGCTTCTAGGGACTTATGAAAATAAAACACTGGCATTCAAAACACCTGGGAGTTTCTAAAGAAAATTCAAAGCAGCTCAGGACACACAGAGCAGTGTGTGAAGAAGTGAAGTGTGTGAATTGTGAAGCTTCACATGGAGGGTAAAGTAAGGTACGCAAATAACTGAAACCCACCATATGATACCGATCGCTCTCATGTTATTTCCGGTCTTTTTCCTCACATTCCAAAGTGTTATCTACAGTAGGTTTGTTATATTTCTACGTTCCACTTAATGTGTTATATAACCACGTTCTCAATATTGTAGCAATAAAGTGTTTAAACTTAATACAATCCCTTAAAATATTTTTTCAGTCTCAGTGGACAAGAATTATTAGCAACAACAGGGGTATTTCTTATAGAATAGGCTAAGGGTGGTTTTGCAGATCCTCACTGGTTGTGGATTGGCTTTTTGCTATAAGGGGAGTCTAATGTATGTGGGAGGGACTTTTCCAGTTTGGGGAAGGACAAAGGCAGAAAGGGTTGTTTTTTTTTTTTTTATGTTTTGTGTGTTGGATGCATGTTCTATTATCCATTTTTGTTATGCCTCACATTTCTATAAAGTAAAGCGACCTATTACTTTAGTTATTATATGCCTCAAGTTGTAAAATTAAATTTTATTTCATGGAACTGTCGAGGTCTTCAAAGTCTCCAAAAAATCAAGCAAGTAATGAATAGATTGAAAGAAATGGACTCTAAAATAGTGTTTCTTCAGGAAACGCATCTTCTTGATGAGAATAATTTAAAGGTGAAGAGGAGGTAGAGGGGCAATATATATACGGCACCATTCACATCTCACTCCAGAGGAGTTATGACCCTAATACATGAATCTGTGCCACTGCAAATTAAAAACATTATTAAAGATAAAAGAGGAAGGTATTTAATACTCCAACGGTCCTTAATGTCAAAAATCTCATTTTAACTAATATATATGGACCCAATGTAGATGACAGTAATTTTTACAACGATCTATTTATTCAATTCAATTCAGTTTATTTCTATAGCGCCAAATTTACAACACATGTCATCTCAAGGCACTTTACAGTTCAACCAGATCATACAGTCAAATTGATACAAAGTTTTCTATCTAAGGAAAACCAGTTGATTGCATTGACTCATTGACTCAAATACAATCCCTCACACTAAGCATGCTTGTAGCGACAGTGGAGAGGAAAAACTCCCTTTTAACAGGAAGAAACCTCCAGCAGAACCAGGCTCAGTGTGAGCGGCCATCTGCCGAGGCCGACTGGGGTTCAAGGAGACAGAAGCAGAGACACAAAAAGCAGCTGTAAAAGGCAGCCCCGTCCAGGAAACACACAGCCAGGCAGACGAGCTCCGAGCCAGCTCCCATGCCAGAGGACGAAGAGAGCACATCCACTAATATCTCTTACTTTTTCAGCGCTTAAAGGATTACACATAATGGGGGGAGACTTCAACTGTACACTAAACCCAAACTTGGACAGATCAACTGGATTAGATCAGTCACATGTTAATTGTAGAGCTGCAATTCATAGAATGATGAAGGAGCTGAAACTGTTAGATCTTTGGAGAGAGAAAAACCCAGCTAATAAAACATACTCCTGTTACTCAAGTACTTTCAAAACTCACTCCAGAATAGAATATTTCTTAATTTCTACAGAGTTGCAGTTTAGAATTCTAGATTGTCTCTACGATAATATTGTAATCATGCTCCATGTTGTCTGATCTATAAAGATGATAAATTAAAGAGAGACACTCAGAGATGGTAATTTCAACATAAATGGTTACAAGACAAAAAATTTGTGGAATATCTAGAAAAGCAGATCGATGATTTTTTCCGAACTACTACTACAGAAACAACAGCATGTATAAAATGGGAAGCGTTTAAGGCCTTCCTTAGAGGACAAATTATCAGTTATACAGGGTCTAAAACAAAACAAACTGAAGGATATAGAGTACAATTGGAAAATAAAATAAAGGTAATTCAAGCTAAAGTAAACAAAGAAAATGACCCACAACTAGAAAAGGAATTATTGATTTTGAGAGCAGAATACGACAAGTATTCAGCCGCTAGAGCAGCAGCAAGTCTTTTACGACTCAGACAAACATTTTATGAACAGGGTAACAAAGCAGGCAAATTACTGGCATGGCAAATAAAACAGTTGGAAACAAAACAACCAATAACATCTATTATATCAAATGATCTAATCTTACAGGATCCCCAAGAAATTAATGTAGCTTTTAAGAACTATTATGAAGAATTGTATAAAAGACAAATAAACATAAAATTAGAAAACATAAATAAATTTTTAGAAAACCTAAATATACCCAAATTCTCGAACGAAGATAAGGACAACTTAAATCAAGAAATTACAACCGAAGAAATTGGACAAGCCATTGACAAAATGAAATTGGGGAAAAGAGCAGGTCCAGACGGTATCCCAGTAGATATATATAAGACTTTCAAAAACAAGCTTTTGTCCCCATTGTTAGATATGTTTAAAGAAATCTTCCATTCAAACTATTTCCCCCCCTCAATAAATGCCGCCATGATAATCCTATTGCCAAAGCCAGGTAGAGCTCCAAATAAATGTGAGAATTTCAGGCCAATTAGTTTATTGAATTCAGACTTAAAGATAATCGCAAAGTTGTTAGCACAACGATTACAAAAAGTTCTACCAAAGACAATTGATCGGGATCAAAATGGATTTATTTTGGGTAGGCAAGGCTTTCATAACGTGAGGTGAGTACTAAATATAATTCATTATAATAAAGGTACCTCAGACTCAGCTCTCTTATCGTTAGATGCCGAAAAAGGCGTTTGATAGGGTTCACTGGGAATATCTCTTCCCAAATTTAATTGTGGAAACAACTTTGTAAAATGGGTCAAAATATTATACAGTAATCCCTCAGCTGAAATCTTAACAAACAGAAACATATCTAAACCAATAAAGATTAATAGAGGCTGCAGACAGGGCTGCCCATTGTCACCTTTATTATTCACTTTGGCAATAGAGCCTTTTGCTATAGCCATTCGCTCACACCCTCACCTCACTGGAATTACTGTTGGATCTATAGAGCATAGGATCTCCTTGTTCGCAGATGATGTTATCTTGTTCATATCACAATTAAATCAATAAATACAAATTATCGTGGAAATAATTAAATCATTTAGTGAGATTTCTGGATACAAAATAAACAAAAACAAGTCTTCTATTCTTTTAATGAATGTCAATGAAAGAACCAACCCATCTTCAGATGTCTTGCAGTTTAAAATAGTTAACGATTTTAAATAATTAGGGGTAAACATTTTCTCAGATCTTGATCAGGTTGTTGCGACCAACTATAAACATATATTGAACGAAGTAGATAGTTCATTTGAAAGATGGATGCCACTACCAGTATCTATGATTGGAAGAATAAATATAATAAAAATGAATATATTGCCAAAGGTACTCTATGTATTTCAGAATGTTGCTCTTCCGCCTCCTCCTGAATTCTTCTCACAAATTAAAAAGAAGATTTTACGTTTCTTATGGAACAACAAGAAGTCCAGACTCCGTTTGTCTCTACTGTATCTCCCTTTTGACGAAGGAGGCCTGAAGTGCCCGCATTTTCACTTGTATTACTATGCTGTGCAGTTGAGGTCTATGATGTTCTATTACAGTAATCATGCTCCTCATTGGATTGATATGGAAACTCAAGATTTAAATTTGAACTCTCCCTTTATATCTGTCTTCAAATTCAATATCAAAGCTTCTTAAATATACTAAAAATCCATTTCTTAAAAATATGATAAGAGTATGGAGAGATGTAAAAAGAATTTTAAATGAAACAAATTGTCTGTCTTTGTTCAGCCCGGTGTGGGGCAATCAGTTTTTTTTACCTGGAAGAACTGATCCAACATTCAAAGTCTGGAAAGACAAAGGACTTCAAATGATTCAGAATCTTTATGAACCAGACTCAGACATACTAATGAACTTCCAAGATCTACACTATAAATTTAATCTGGACAAGGAACATTTCTTTAAATATCTTCAACTCAGAAACTTCATAAGAACGAATCAAAATAATAAGTTGACGAAGCCTGCCATCTCAACTTTAGAGAGAATGTTAACAAAGGACAGTTTAAAGAAAGGTTCCATGACAGAGTTCTATAACTTAATGATGTTACAAATTTCAGAAGGATCTCATGATAGACTTAAGGTTTGGAAAGAAGATCTATAGGTTGTGTTAACAGAGGAAGATTGGCAAACTGCATGTAAATTAGCCCACACCAGCTCTATTAACACATCTCTAAAAATGATTCAATATAAATGGCTAATGCGGATTTACATAACACCAGTAGACCTCAATAGGTATAACAGGGAGATACCTGATCTATGTCCAAAATGCACAGGGGATCGAGGGACTCTGGTTCACTGTATGTGGTATTGCAGAGAAATTATACAGTTTTGGAAAGAAGTACAAGGTGCTATAGAAAACATTATTTCTAAACAAATAATTTTTGAGCCATGGCTGTTTGTGTTTGGATTATTCCCTGAAAAACATAATTACACAAAAAATGAACGAGTGTTTATAAACTTAAGTTTGCTTATTGCAAAGAAATGTATATCTATATTTTGGAAAAAGACTCACAGACCAAGCATAAACCAATGGCTGCAGCAGATGTTATCTGTCCTCCCTCTGGAAAAAATCATGTATATATTAAAGGACAAACAGGACCTGTTTGAATCTATTTGGAACTCTTTCATTAATTATGTTAACACTCTGAATATCTAAAAAAAAAAAAAATTGGAAACAAGTGCAAGTGATTGAAGAACAAGTGAACCGCAGTTCCTAAAGACAATTTATTGGAAGACAAATCCTGTCAACTTTAATTTTCATTATAAGAGGCTAAGTATGAAAAGTGATCAGTTGCATTGCATAATCCTTGCATAAATGTTGTATGAGGCAGTTTGTTGTTTGTATTTTATTTTGACTTGAACAGTAACGTAAATATTGCTGTGATTACATTCTGTATATTGTTCAAGATGTTTGTTTAAATTGTTAAAATTTGAATAAATATATTTGGAAAAAAAAATTATGTTTTTGACTCAAATATCTCATTTTAAAAAGGACGGCAACTCCAGAAAAAGCTAAAAGGCAGAAGTATAGTTTTTCAAGCACTGTACATTTCGCAAGCGAAAAATACAAATATGCTCCCCTTCAAATAATGAGGATATTTTCTTTTCTCTGACTGCAGCATTTTTAAAGGCCATGGTTTAATTGGTTTAAGAATTATAATTATTAACTACTTCCAGAAATATATATAATAGCAGGAAGGTTAGAGCTGTGTGGGAGACTGTACGTTTTACATAGTTTTACATAGTTTTCTTCACATGCACTCACACATTTTTACTGCCTGTCTTGTTTATTTGCCTAATGATGCCATTATTACATTTTCTCCATTACCTTACCTGCACTTTTTTCTACGCATGAAGAATATCTCTCTTGTGTCTTATTGCTATGCAAAACTAAAGAATCAAACAAAAAACAAACAAAAATAATACAAAAGGAAATGCATTAACGATTCATCATTCTGCTTCATTCTCTCTCTGTTCTCCTATTCTGCAGAATCTATTAGTTCAATCTCTAACGTTCTGCTCTATCTGCTTTTCCTCAGAGTAGCTTTGCCTCGTCTGTTCCTGTTTGGCTGTGACGTCATCCTGGAAAGAAACATCAGCTGTGCTGCTTCCATCAACACCCTTGTTTATAGATGTTGGAGATCGGCCTGTTTTCCAGTGTGGT
This sequence comes from Cyprinodon diabolis, assembly GCA_030533445.1. Classification (NCBI taxonomy): domain Eukaryota; kingdom Metazoa; phylum Chordata; class Actinopteri; order Cyprinodontiformes; family Cyprinodontidae; genus Cyprinodon; species Cyprinodon diabolis. Next base: position 30,244,066 of record CM060076.1, read on the forward strand.
CCTGTGACTGGGTGGATGTGCTCTCTTCGTCCTCTGGCATGGGAGCTGGCTCGGAGCTCGTCTGCCTGGCTGTGTGTTTCCTGGACGGGGCCGCCTTTTACAGCTGCTTTTTGTGTCTCTGCTTCTGTCTCCTTGAACCCCAGTCGGCCTCGGCAGATGGCCGCTCACACTGAGCCTGGTTCTGCTGGAGGTTTCTTCCTGTTAAAAGGGAGTTTTTCCTCTCCACTGTCGCTACAAGCATGCTTAGTGTGAGGGATTGTATTTGAGTCAATGAGTCGATGCAATCAACTGGTTTTCCTTAGATAGAAAACTTTGTATCAATTTGACTGTATGATCTGGTTGAACTGTAAAGTGCCTTGAGATGACATGTGTTGTGAATTTGGAGCTATATAAATAAACTGAATTGAATTGAATTGAAAATTAACGAGCAGCTTGTTACAATAACAAGTAGTACTTCCATCAAAAAAATATATTTTTAGGTCATTCCTGGAATCTGTAATTAGTCATCTAAAGAAGTTTCAGCAGTGTGTTAGCAAATTTGTAGACTCTATACTGCTATTCATATTTCTTTGGCATAACTTATATGAAAAGAAAATTGGCATAATTTTGTGTTGGCCCAAAACTTCCTACATCCATTTCTACGCTTATCCCAGTTGGGGACATGAGGGATACTGGTGCCTATCTCCAGCTGTCTACGGGGGAGAGGAAGGGTACACTCTGGACAAACAGGATAACCAATCATTCACGCACCATCTCACACTTAAAGAAGCCAATTAACCTAACAGTCATGTTGGTTTAATTGGTCATCTAACAGCGCATGCACAGGGAGAACATGCAAACTCCATGCAGAATGACCGCAGGCCAGGAATCAAACCCAGAACCTTCTTGCTGCAAGGCAGCAGTGCTAGTTGGTAGAATGTAAGATTAAAATTTCATATATCCAAACATTTTTAATACACAGTTTACTCCTGCAGAGGCAGGGGATACATATTTATAGCAGTAACTACCCTGACAACATCTGTGAAATGTAACATTTCTTTTTATTTGTAATGATCATTTCAATCAGTTTTTGTGGAATTTTCTATTTTTAATCAAATGCTTTATGTTTTACTTTTATTTCTGGGACATGACCTGATATTTGAATCTAATTTTAAGTTCTATTCAATTCAGTTCAGTTAAATTAAATCAAACTAAAAAAATCCTTTACTAATTCCAAAGTGAAACTAAATGTGGTTGTAAACCATTGTTTTTTTTTCTTTTTTACAAGTTGTCATAGATGTTAATAGCTGTCAGCTGAAACCCATAGGAAATTAAAACTGAAGATAATTTATGTCACATTTACATCTCCTAGACACAAAGGAGTATCAATCGAGACCGAAATGTTTTTTTTTCTCATTCTTCTCAATTTCTCTCCTGGGAAATAAGATTCATGGTGCGTGTTTTCTAATAGCTCTCGAATTTCTCTCTTTTACTGGCCTCAGCTAAGAGACAAATTAAATATATTGTGCCAATTTCAAATATTTTTCAGTCTCATATAGTTACTCTTCGTTTCCACTGGAAGTGGATGCAGCACAGTGAGCACAATGATTAGGGGAGTAAACACATGATCCAAAGCTCACTATTAGAGAACCAGGGTAAAAAGGGGTGTGTTGTTCAATAATACACATTAGAAGCTAGCTACTGGACATGCCACCTGGGTCTTTTACCAACACAATATTGGTTGTAAAGTGATGTCAGAAAAAAATAAAATATATTTTTTTTCCCACTATCACACATATGAGCTTTGAGTTTACTTAACTTTAATTGGAACTATAGATTCTTGCCAGATTGAGCTTTTTGGCTACGGTAGGTATGTTTGGTATAAAGTATGTATTTGGAAAATCACCTTATTGTGAGTTACTTTCCATTTCAAAGACCATAGAAACCTTCACCCAACCACACATAAAAACACCAGTAATCTGAAGATAGGTGCAGCCATCTAGTCTTCTCTCAGGATAACAACTGAAATGCTCAGATGTTTAACAGACATAAAATCAGTCTTTCATTACCATCCCAACTCCCAGACCTTCATTCTATTTAAAAACTGTATAGTTAGCTGAAAAAACATAATCTTGTTAGGACAAAACAATTTAATCAGATGAGAAACAAAAGGGCCCTTAGCTAAATTAACATCTCTATTAGATCATGTTTCTCACCCCATGCATGAAGCTGTTGCTGTACTGGAAAGCTCCTTCAGTGACAGACTGCTGCACCCTAAATGCACCAGGGAGCGTTATCACAGATCCTTCCTCCCAGCAGTTTTACGCCTTTATAACCGCCACTGTTTCAACACCTCAATAAGTTGTTACATTGATGCTGATTTTTGCACAGTTTCTGTCTTAGTTAGTTCAATAACATGCTGCTGTTGTTCTCCAGATACAGCGCATTATTCTGTAAAACACTGTACAGTACAATACTCTCTATGTTTTATTTTCCTATCTGTTATTTTTATATACTTGTCTAAGGTGCACAGTGTGTTACCACTTGCTGCTGTAAAATCCACAATTTCCCCATTGTCAGATAATAAAGGGATTTTCTATTCTATTCTATTCTATTCTATTCTATTCTATTCTATTTAGATACATTATGAAAGGAGGAATTATCAAACATCTCTGATGCTGTCTCTTCATGTTTCATGACTTGTTTTCTAGCCAGAAGGTTGCACGAAGGAAGGACCACATGATAAGAAAGCAGATTAAAGTGCAAATATACTGTATCTGTTTTAAGTGTCTAAATGCTTAAAAAAGTAAAATGCACTTCCCTTGTTTCTTAAAACCAAAACCAAAAGGGGTTTTACATTAAATTAACTGATTTTGGTGGGTTTGTCTGAAAAATCTTATAACATCATGCTAAATATTTTTTACTGTGTATATTTGTTGTCCAAGTGTTTGGCAGATCTGAGCTTGGCAAACTTTAATTAAGGGTAGTACTCTGGTCTTTTTTTTAATATCAATTTGATAAATCTGTCTCCACTAAAGGCTGCACTTCCTCTGAAATTGAGATTTTGCCAGTTTTTACATGTAATTACCAGGGATGAATTCCAACATATTAGAAAGAGTGTTTTCTACCCCTATGGATGCTAAATACTAAAACAAATCAACATAGTGGAGTTGCAAATGGTGCTGACATTTGCAGGTCCTTCTTTTTCAAAATTACATACATTTTCTCTTCACAATGGTCCATGCAAAAGCACATTGCATACTGATCCCTTTTTCATTGTACAAGATTAAAGCGCTCCAAAACCTGTATTTACTTCTACCCCGCATATATTTTGAGCACTATCTGCAAAGAGATGTCCAGCTCTATTAATTGTGAGAAAAGCATGAGATGAAAAGGTTCCCTGGGTGAAAGGTGGTTATACTTCCAGCTCTCAACCTGCCCACCGTGTCCTCCCACTTTGCTCAGATTAATGATATCAGACATATCACAAGAGGCCTTATCAGACATGGACGCTCCCAGTGAACAAAGCCCCAGTTAGAAGCTTCCTGTTAACTGATGAAGTGGGACTGATGGCGAGAAGAGGCAGATATTCAAAATGAATACTAATGACTGTTTTAACTAATAGGTGAGCATCAAGAAAGAAGGATTTAAAAGTATGTTAAAAAAACATTAAAATCATTATTAAGAGCATTACAGGTTGTATTATTTATAAAAACAAAAAAAACATCAGCTTTGGATGTTTGCTTGAACAGTGAGCTTAATTGACACTGTCTTAAGACTAAATCTTTTCAGAGCACCACAGTGGTCAGGTGGTTAGCATTCACAACATAACAGCTCCAGTTTGAAATCTATTTGCCTTGGGAGTATAAAGGTTTCTCACCAGGGCATATTTTTTAATAACTTTCTGGAAAAAATGTATTAGAGTAAGCGGCACTGGAAATGAATGTTTGTGTTCTTGCTGCATTTAAAAGCTGTTCTTTTCAAACACATACTATATTGTGAGGACCTGGACCTCACAACAAAGTTAGGTGGTAGGACTATAATGTGAGTTTAGGCTTGGCTTAGAGTTAGGGAGGTACTACTTATGATCAGGTTTTGTCATCATCTTGGCACTGATGACTGACTTAATTGCTCATTCCATTCACCTGTCCAACTCTGCCCGATTGCTCTTTATCTCTCATCTGATCCACCTGCTCCTGCCTCTATTTAAGGTGCCTGAATCCAGTCATCAGAGCCAGATTATCTGTCTCTAGCAAGTGGCGAGAGTGTTTTTAGAATTCCTTGGTGTTTCTGATTACCTGATGGTGACCTTTTCTGCCTCTAAACCAGTGAGCCTGCCTATTCTGATCTGTTTGCCTGACCTGTCTTCGGACTCCTGCATGTTCTCTGCATCTGGGAAAATCTGGGCGGCGCCCGCCGCATCTTGTTGTCAGCCCACTGGCTGGATCCTACCTTCTTCTCTGGGCACTGACTGAACTGTTAAACCAGGTTAGTGACTCACAAGGAGAATTATCCTTTGTCAGATTACCATGGTCACAAACCTATATGTTTCTCTCCTGCAGTTTCCTGTGATAGACACCCTAGTCACTAATAATCTGATCCGCTGGTTTTAATAATGAATAATCCCACTGTCTGTCTCGCCTTGAATACTGGATCCTCTGTTTTGAATCATTACAGGTTCAGCACATTGAAACAAATAAAAAATGAATGGGGGTCAATACAAAGTTCTCCTGCTGAGTATGTGTATGTTGGGGGAGGGTGATTTGTGTGTTTTCTGTAGATTTATTTCGTGGGATTTTTCTTTTTGTTGGCTCCTTTGTAAATGTGTGAACTGTTCATTGAGTACCTTTTCTTTTAATTGTTTGCTTAGTATGTAGACATGAGCAGTGGACAAGATGAAATGGGGAAATTTTTCTGTCTGTTTGTAAAAAAAAAAATCCTCTTTACTAGTATGGTGCGTGAGAAGTCCCACAGTACAATAAATGAATTACTTGTGAAAAAAAATATTTAAATGTATCTTTAATTAAAAATCAAAATGGAAATAAATACAGAACTTATTTAATAAACATATAATTAATAGCACGGGCCCAAAATGCTTATTTGATAAAATTGAGATCAGTCTATGAATATAGACTTTAAGTAAAAACAACAACAACAGGACATTGTTTTATTCTCAGTGAGAAGCAGCAAATCAGATTTTAAGGTTTCTATGGAAGCTGCCCTAGTCCCACCCTCTTTAATTTGACGGATGTGTGACACTTTCAATTAATTCATGGGATGCCTCAGCCCAGGAACATGAAGTAATATATTAAATCATAACATCATTAACCTTTCTTTATCAAAAATCAATATATTTCACTGAGGCCCATTTAATGAATTACATATTTATTTTATAAATTCTGATTTCTGATTCATTGGTGGATTCCGCTGCCATGCCTTGAGATCATGAGAAGCGCATGCATTGCTGCTTCCTCCGCTTGTTATTTATCGCTAATATTGGTTTTATTTGAATAGGTTTTTATACGCTGCTCATCAACAGGTCGACACAATCTCTACAGTAAAGCATGGTGTTGGCAACATCATGTTATTTGGATATTTTAAAGAATCAGGAACTGGCAGACTATTCAGGATAGAGAGATATATGAATGCAGTGATCCACAGAGACATTTTAGATGGAAACCTGGTCAAAAGGGCTATTCACCTCAGACTGAGGCCTTGGTTAATTTTTCAGCAGAAAAACTACAAAAAGCACACTACTGAAATTTAAGAATAATGGATCCACATTATTTATTCCCTGGAATCATCAAGCCAGAAATAATCTTGGGCTTGAGATGTAATGCAAAGAAGAATGCTTGAAAATAAGTGTGCTAAGCTTTTGGCATCATATTCAAAGTAGATTTAAGGCTGTAACTGCTGCCAAAGATTGATCAAAAAAGTAATAAGCAAAGGCTTTAAAGGGGGAATTGTTGTTACTCAGATTTCTATTTGTTATAGAATTTCAAACAATCTATCATCAACATAATAATCTACAAAAAAGCTGTGTAGAATATTAAGGAAAAGGATATTTTAAGGCTGCAACATAACTTGAAATGGAAAAATTGCAGTGTATACTTTCCAGATGCACCGCACGGTTATTTTTCAACACTCTTATGATACTGTAGATAAATTCTCATCTTCAGTATCGTGATGTAACACCTTATTTAATAGTAATACCTACCAGTTTAATAGATTGTACCCAAGTGAGAATCTCTACGTTTAGCAGCAAGGCTACAATGTTAATGGGACACTCAGAATTGATGATCTTATCAGAACTGATGGGAGCATGGAGATCAATAAAACATCTCTGGGTCTACTTAAACTATAATCTTTGCCAGAAGTTGTGAACGTGGTTATGAGATATCAACCTCGATAGGCATGGCTGGAATCCTTATCGCGTACGTGCATCTCATATTTTGTATAGAGACTTTGGTGAGTCCATGTGTGTGCAGTATATAGGCCCTGCGGTACGTGTCCCCAGCTGAGAGGGAGCGGTAACAGCAGAGAGATTGGATCTCAGTTCTCTGACTTTACACCGCTACAAAGGCTGAATCTCTCCTCTGTCCTCAGATTGCTATCACTGATGTAACAGAAGTATAATGCAGGAGGAGATATAAGCACTTATTTTTTTTATTTTTTTTTATCAGAGTGTGAGGGTTATCTTATGGAGGAGCATGCTTTCAAGATCATTCCAGCATAAAGCTCTTTAATAATGAACAGAGAAACAGCAGTGCACATGTACCAGGCTGCGGGAGCAATTACCTTCATCTCACTCAGCATTTAAATCCAATAAGACTTTTTAAATTAATTCTGTGTGATATTAGAAAACACACAGGCCCATTAAAAAAAAGATAAAAGGAAAGCGTGTATAAAAACAATTTGAATGGAAATGAGACTTCAGAGTGCTTTGCAAACTTCCTTGAGGATTAGATTGTTTTCATGTTTCAAAAGAAACCACAAGCTATATTGTTTACATCTTATGTGTATACAGCACATGAGAACCATATACAGCAGTGGTTAATTAGTTTCTGTGTGTTCACTGCACCTTATTTGCTTAGGGCAAATATCAAGAGAGCACACAGGAGTGGAAAATTAATACTTAATGACTGTCATTCATTAACTATTCAGCAGCTATCGTGGGACATACACAGGTGTGGGGATATCTGGTACGATTGTGGAACTGAGTGGATAGAGTGGGCTTTTTAATATGTGTTTGTAAAGTTAGATTCAAAACAACCTTTCCAGCTTCTGTGTGGAAATAATAATTTGATTTTTGGTTGGATTTTGTTTCTAAATTAAGAATAAAAATCTGTAATGTTTTATCCTAATAGGGGGAAAAACTAAATTAACCAAAAATCACAGAACCATCTCACAAAATAAGTTAGAGATGCGCTTGTTTGATAGAAATGACTATTAGTTCTCTAAACTAAGCCTATTTGCACTGGCTGGAGGAATATTTGTTGGTAAATACAGAGGACTGATCCTCTCAGTCTCATCTAATTTCTTTCATTTCAATTATTTGCTATTTGAGAGGAACAGATAGAAGGAGACATAGATCATTATTACAAAAATAATTTGATGCCTGTATCACAGTGTTTTTGACGGTTAACACACCTGTCCCTAGCAGGAAATCAAAGTAAGAACACAAATTGCAACAAAATAACCAGATAGAGATATCAAATATTTCTTAGAATGTTTTTTTGTGTCTTTTTTTCTTGTTGAGAAAGAGATGTTGTGGTCCACTCCTTCTTAGGGACTCGCTAAGCTCATTTTGTTTCTTAACTACCACAGGATTCTTTTACTAGTACTTTGTTATATTTTATCCCAACACCCCCTTGTTTAAAGGATAATTTTCTTTTCGAAAGACCAATCCACCATTCATCTCTTTGCATTGCAGATAAAATAGAAAGGTTCTCCTCCATTATTTGAGGTTACTTTGCCCAATCTATTGTCCTAATTATTAAGCAAGGTTGTCTTGTACAGACACAAATAATAATGCTTTCACCTCCATGCCTGACTAGGGATTTTATTTCTCCAGGTGAGTTTAGTCGATGTACTGACTACAGTGATCCCTCTGTATTATGTAGATAATTACATATGCTAAAAAAGCTATGAAGGTAAAAACAAGACATTCTCATTTTCCAACAGCTCACTCACAAACATGCAAACATCTAAAAATACATAAATACTTCAGATGAGCATATGCTTAATTGTAGAAGATTATGGTAACTTCAAAAAACAAAAACATTTTTTTTAAAGTATCTGTTGTAAAGTTAGAGAATAAAAGGTGAACAACAAAGCCAATTAAAGCGAGGAAAATACAATATATAATGACATTCACATATATTAAATTGTGATAAACTTGTAACTCAAGTTTGATGTGTTTAAAATATACAATAATTATATTACTGTATATTAAAAATATACAATATTAAAAATACACAGTAATGCAGGAAATTGATACCGTAATTCAAGCTTTCCCATTTCAACATCAGGTCAAAGAAAAGTTATGTTTCAATGTGTGACCAAGACTATATTTGACATGACGTAAAGAGAGAAGCTGGGTTTGAACTGACTACCTATCAAATGGCAATATGTCTACTATTCTTACTTAGCTTCACCTATCAAACTTATACCCTGATATCAAAAGGTGTGTTTCCAGCTTTTTTTTGTGTGTGCGTATTTTGAAGTGTTGCATCAGATTAATTCAAATTCAAATAAACTACCTGAAAAATAATTTTTTTACGCTCGTTTGAGGTGCTTTTTGACAAAAATGATTGATGTGCAAAACAGGAGATTGAAACAGTTGTTTTTTTTTATCAGTCCTGACATAGCAAACCTTTACACACGTGACTGATCAGCTGTTATTGCTTTCGGCGTCCTCCCAGATGTTCCTGTTCTCACTGTAAACATAGCAGGAAGCAACATCGCCACTACTTGCTTATATGTTAATGTAAGAATGAGTTCCCAGGTTGTAACACATTCATGAAAACTTTTGTCCATTACTGATCTGTGGTCTGTGCTAGATTGCACTCTAGATCCTGTTTACTACAGCCATTTTTGACAACATAGTGTGGGTGACGATGTAGCATCCCTCCCCTTTACCCATCTTTCTTTTTTCTTTTTATCCTTTTTAGCTTTCTAGTGTCCTCTTATATCTTACATACTGACGTGTGTCTTTCCTTCTTTCTTTGTGCCATGGTTTATGGTTTTGTTTAAGCTTTCTTTCTAAAATTGGATTGGCTTTATTTCCATTCCATGTTATTCTAGTTGTTTTTGGTTGTATTTGAGTTATTTTGTATTTCTTGTTTACCGTCTGTTCCCCTCTTGTGTCAGTCTCCTTCTAGCCCCCTTCTTTAATCTTCAGTCCACACCTGCTTCCAATCTCCTGATTAGCCTGGTCTTTGTTCTGTGACCAGTTTATACACCTCCTGTTTAGTCACTGTTTGCTGGTTCCTCATCGTTTCTTGGCTCCTTTTGTGTGTTTTCCCTAATGTCCCTCAGTATTTTGATAATTCTTAATTTGTTAGTTCTGTTTTTTTGCTTAATTTGCCACCTTTTTTGTTATTAAATCTGCTAGAAACCATCTCAGCTTACGTCTCTACATTTGGGTCCTCTTCATCCCTCCACTCAAGCTGACAATTTGTGTCTTTCCTTCCTTAAACCAACATAAATGACTGAAAGCTTAAAAAATTTTAAAAAAGAAAAGGTTCCCATGAAAGATGTGTTTGATATTTTTGTTGTTCTATTTGTACAATACTTTAAATGAAAAGTCTAGGCATATTCAGAGATCAAACTTCTGAAAGTACTTTAAAAAAATATATATTATATACTGTTCAATAAATGATAAGCATTTTAATTAAGAGCAATTTTCATTTGAGTGTGACTTACTGGAGATATCCATGTTTGTCAAGTTGTTCTTGAATGAGTTTGAAAATGGAACAGTGTGTAAACAGTAGGGCTGGGCGATATAGAAAAAAAGCTTATCGATAAAAAAAAAAATGCATATTGATCGATATCGATAATTATTGAAAAGATTTTAAACCATATTTTATGTGCAGCTCTGCCTGGACATTTTATGATATTGCTAAATGATTTAATTTTAATAAAGAACACAAACACAGACTTCCAATTAAATATTTATTTAACCAACTTTTTTAACCATAACAGAATTGTTTTAAAGAAAAATAACTTAAGAGACCTGAGTTATGTTATTAAATACTGACAAAGAATAAACTAAAGTGACCAGAAAAGTGACCAAAATAAATGTAAATAAATAAATGGACCCCGCCCTGCTTTAACCTGAGTTATTACTTTGAAGTTGCTGGCCCCTCAGCATTTTTCTCTAAACTGTTAGAACTACGTGGGAAACTGCCCAGAACTGAATACTGAAAATATATATATATTTTCCCTAAATTCCCGAAGGTTCCTCGGAGGAGAGCCGCGCCGGGGCCTATACAGCTCGTACTCCTGCGGGTGTGAGCGGCTGAGTTGATAAAAAAAAAAAAAGTCGGTTGTGTTATCAGACTTCGTTTTCACTGGTTCCCTACACATTTTACAGATGACTGTGGTTTGTTTTTTGTCCGACTTGCCATAACCGAAATACTGCCAAACTGGCGAACTACAAAAACCCTTCTTTGGAACAATTTCCTCAGCCTCTCCTTGCTGCGACATCTTCATTTGCTCTGTGTTGTGGTTTGAGAGGGCGGCGCTTTGTGACGACGTGCCTGGGTCCGCGATTGTGATTGGTTGGGAGGAAGTAGTGATTAGCATAAACCTACATGCTAGGCTACAATGTCAAGGAAGGAAAACTGCGTTTCTTTATCGAACTTTTATCGACTCTCTTTTTTTCTATTGAGCCACATGTCTATCGATATATATATTGTTATTGAATTATCGCCCAGCCCTAGTAAACAGGTAGATTAGACCGCTCTAGTATACCTTAGATTAAGGTTTGGACACTTTGATATATAAATTTGTAGATAATATCCTTGTGGTAACAGCTATCTCTACATCATATAAGGGAGTTTACACCCTTTGCAGCTTTTATCCAAACCTCACGATTTAATGACCTTTGCTCATTATGTGACTGTATTTTTATCTGGGATGAAACAGAGCACTGATTTATGTAACCATTGCTTTGTCTTACTTAGTATAAAAGGAGTTAAAGCTTTGTTCCAACCAAGAGTCATCCCTTTAAGGATGTTGGTATTACTGTGAAGTGCTCAGTCAAGACGCAGTGGTTTTGTTTGACTGCAGATGGAAAGTCCAGTCACATGACAAAATCCTACAGTCATGTAACATAAAGATATATCCAAACCATACTGGTAAAACCATACAGCCTCATGTTTCCTGACATCCCAAGAAAGCATGTGGAGGCTGTCAGGCATTAAAAAAGGCTGTGCCACAAAAAAAAGTAAAGGTTGCATGAAAAAAGATCATATAGTGATGCCAGTAACATTTACCAAGACTGTTTTTTCTTAAAATTCTAAATCCCCACATTCACATTATTAGATATACTTTCTGGTTAGAAAGACGTATGTTTTTATAACTTTTTGAATACCACGTTTAAGTGTCAAAGTGTTTGATGGAATGGCAAATTAGAGTACAATTGCATGTAAATTGACTGTTTCTGTGTCACTCTGTTGGTCACAGTTTCTCCTCACTCATGTTTTATGAGAACCCGTGGTGGAAGTGTGTTGCTCATTGTGCTTTCTGTGTTGAGCTTATTTTCTGAATGACTCAATATTGGCTGGCAGCGGCGAGTCTGTGGGATGCATATGTATCCAGATTTACCCGCTGAAGGATCCCTCTTCCCTCATTTGCCATGCAATTTAAAAAAGAATATGAAACATCTTGCACGGAGCTTGGCTCCTTCTTCTCTTTCAGTGTATTCTCTCCATTGCACTCATACATCGTCCGTGCCAGAGAAGTCCACGAGACTCATTAGAGCCCGCCTCTGTGTTTGATGCCGTGTTTCCCCCAAGGCATTACTAGCACCATTAGCCCAGGCTGCAGTGAGATTTCAAACTGCCTGGGCAGACGGATGTCTTTCAAACCAAGGCATTTGCCTTTCTTTAATTAGCATTTTTCCATCGTCAATATATTTTCCTCTGGCCTCCTAGGACCAAAACTCTGCCAGATTAATTATGAACAGCCTTGCTGTCTTCCACTTTCATTTGCTCCCTCTTTGCATGCTTCTTGTCCATGTGAAGCAATCTTGGTTTCCAATCTACTGCTTCTGCTTGGTAGTTGACAATGAGCTAGAATCCTTTTGCTTAACAAGCACAGTTTTAGTGATGTAATTGACCAGTTGAAGACAAGTGAATAGCTATCAACTGGATTGTTATATAGAGTAGAGGGATTTCAATGTATTTGATCATGATTTTATTTTTTTGTCATATTTTGAAAAAAATTGAAAAATTACCTTGCTATAATAGTTATAGTTCCATGACTTTATTCTTGTCTTTATGTGATCACAAACTTCAGTTTTATAATTGCTTTTTATGTGTTCCACAGACACAGTGACTGCTACTTCTGATAAGTTTCATCTATCATCCAAAACAACAAAATAAAGTATAGCAAAAAAACAAGCCCTGCAAGACACACCTACAGTACTCTACTTCTACAGACAGTAATAAGATAATTGTTTTTTCCTTTTAAGAGCCGCAGTTCAGGTAAGAGTTTCACCTTTATAGAACTGTTGCTTAAAGAAAACTATTGCTACAGAAACATATGAAGAAGTCCCATTTGGAACTTGCCAATTTGCCTGAGTAAAAAGTCTAACATTTTTGGCAAAAGTCCTCACCATGAAGACTCAACAAAGGATTAACTTCCTACAAAAATGTCCAGATGTTCATCTGAAGATGATAGTGAACTTCTACACTGCAACTCCCTGAGTCCACTTTCACATCATCTAACACAGCATGGTTTGCTGCAGCCTCGGCGGGGGACAAGGCCAAGCTGCAGCAGATTATCCACTAAGCAGAGAAGGTGATTGGCTGCAACCTCCAGCCTCTCCAGAAACTGTACAACTCCAGGACCTAGAGAGATGTGGCTGACACCGCTCACCCTTTATACAAAATGTTTCACTCTCTCACCTCTGGCAAAAGACTAGTCCAGCAGGACAGGAACCTTATGCCACCAGAACCTCTCCTTCCCTGCAGCAGTCTTTTCCCAGCTTACACCTCATGTCCATCACATCCATTATTTATTTATTGTGTACATTTATAAGCAGTCTGCCTATATATTTTTCTTTTTTTTGCACTTTTTGTTGGTTTGTTTACTTGTTGTTTTAAGCGATTTAACAGTCATTTCCTAGTCCTGTCAAATGTTTACTTTTACTGCACTTGGCAATGAAGTGTTTCTAAAATTGATACAAAATGCTTTGTTTTCCTAGAGGCATGCAAAAAAGTAAGAAAACATAAAACAGATTGTATTTGTGAAGTTACTATACATGGGAAATGTTAAAGAATATAAATGCAATTTTACAAATCAAGATATTCTTTTTAAGGTTTTTCTACATGTCAACCACTAACTTTGTTTTCGTTTGATGGTTTTTCTTGTGAGAAACCAATACATGGGTTTTGCATAGTTGTGAGGTACAAAAATGATACACAGCCTTCTTTATATATTTTTTTTAAATAAAAGTATGACCCAGAGTAATTTTATTTTGGATTCAGCCCCCTGATTCAATGGATCTTCCCATACTTTGCTGCAGAGAGAGCTGCAAGTCAAATGATGTATATTTTACAGGCTTTGTCTATTAAGGCATAAACATATTTGCTCAACCTTCTATGTAAAAATATCTCTTATTCAGGCTAGTGTGATAGAAAACTCTATGAGCACCAAATTTCAAGACTTATTCACATGTTTTTGGCTGAGATTCTTCATTTAAATTCTTTGATCCTTAATATTTCTTTGCGGCTGCCTCTGAGTTAAGGCAATAAAGAAACTTTCTGATACAGTGGAAATGGAGTTTATAGCTTTGGGCTTCATTTTGTTTACATTTCAATCACATCTTGCTTATTTCAGGGCTATCCTGTGATTGGAAAAAAAAGGAAAACATCACCTAAAAATTGAATGACTTGTTGTCAAAAATTCCCCCAAGGTGAGACAGATTTTTTCCCTCTGCCATGAAAAAGGAAAGAAAAAATGAGGCCGCAAACTTGAAAAGGCAGAGACTGGATTGGGGCACAATATGGTGCAAGAGATAAAGTTGAAAAGGGAATAGATAACCCTTTTCACCGCTCAACCTCCAAGACAGGGTTGAGAATAGGCACAGCTCATGAGAGCTCTCTATGGCAACCACTCTTATCTTCTCTCTCAATACACCATCCTCCTATTAAATTCAGTTAATGCATATGTGGACATTCACTAATGAGGGGATGAGGGGTTATGTCCCTGCTGTCTACTGTAAATATTGCACTACTAAATAGAAGTGGAAGTTCAGAAACAGAGACTTTGCAGAAAAGCTTTTCAGCAATGCAATGTTCCAACAATACTTTAATTACACACACACACACTTACACACCAGTTTGTAATTCTATCCATATTCAGTCTTTACATAAACTTCCCCTAGAGAGATAAACTTCCCTAGAGATCTTAAAGATGTTTAGAACACATACTTATGGATTTAATTATAGAAATCAGCATACTACAATTTATAGTACCTTGCACTTTCCTAAATTATTATCATTAATTATTTTCTTATTTGCATGCCTTAAAATTTGCAAAAAGAACCACACCTTTTTTATTTATCTGTTTGAAGGATTTAGGTGGGGTCTTTTTTGCATTTGTCTTTTGTTTTTTAACCCTTACTTTGAAAGAGAATCCTGCAGTGCCTTTTTATGGCAGCTGATGCTGAAACAAGCAATTTTAGCTACATATATTGTGTAATGTACGACACAATCTGATCTACATGTAGCTAGACCAACCGAGAGTATGTAGCCCTAGTGGTATGTGAGCATCTTGACATCAAATTTTCTTATTCCCATGGAAAAAAGAAGATAAAATCATAAAAGATTAAGGTACAAAAGTGTTGGAAAACTCACTTTTCCCATCTGTGAGGGATTTACCCCCTCCCTAAGAGGTGCTGTTTTTCATGTTCTTTGTATACTCTGGGTTATTTGGGTGAATGTATTGTTTTGGGAGGTGGTTTGATTTGTTTTAATCATCTTTCTCATCTCTTTGAGGTCACCTGGTCCTGTGTTGCCGTGGAAGCGCGCCCATGAGCAACGCTGACGAGGACCTGGTGTTTCCAATCAGCCTCATTGGGAAAATCCATTTTGGAGAGGGAGAAATGCATTTCTATTTTGACTGGATTCCAGATTGTTTGTTTCTAGTTTTGTTTTGGTTGTGTTTAAGTTAATGGTAAATTTATAGACACTTTTTAGGTATAGTTTAGAGTATGTTTGTTTGTTTCTAGCTGAAAATGACTCCGCCCCTCTAATTAGTTTGGATGGGAGCCCAGCCTTTAAAAAAAAAACAGGTGGTTGGGATGAGGTTGGAAGTCTCCCTCTGGCTTTGACAAACATGTGGTGCTGTAAAACTGAAATGTAATGTATGAAACTGAAAAGAAAAGATAAAAGCTACCGAGTGCTCGACAACTGCAGACTCCAGCCTCCTTCCTCCGTGGCCGCAAACTAACATTTGGTGTCAGAAGTGGGATGCGACGCTGATTTCAGATAGGTGTTAATTATGGGTCCAAAGCCGCAGACAAGAGGCCTTGTAGTGTATTATTTGTCATAAATGATTAGAATAAAACAAGAATTAAAAGTTTTAAATGATTAAAGAGAATTGTGTTCATGAATATATTTATGTAGGCCAAGAGGAGAAAAACAGAGCAATGAGTGTGTGTAACTGCTGCACCTGACTGTAAGAGGAAGAAAAGCACACTCATCTGCTGGAAAGCACAGGATTAAGGCCCTTAGTGATAAGAAAAAGCACCCTCATAAAAATGAAGTATTTGACATATCAAGGTTAACCAGCCCAGCAAAATTTGGCCATACAACTTGTGATAAATAGAGTTGTTATTTTCAAGGCACAATGTGCAGTACTGATCCCAGAAGGGGTGATGCTTTGACTGAGACACAAAGAGGAACACTAGGCCAGACTGACATGGCTTAAAGTAGGGAAAGGATAAGTTTCAACATGTTTTTGACTAAACCGTCATAAGTTTCTGCATGGCCTGAGAGAGTGCTCTCACAAGTATGAGATGTGTCTATGAATGTTACCGTGTTTTGCAGATAAATATCAATGTGACCTTTACCAATGACTGAAATATGTTCTGAAGGGGGTTTTTCCACTGATAAGAAATGTATAAAAGGGAGCTGGTTTCACCATTTGTCAGCTTCGGCTCACCAGCGCTGTGTAAATATGTAGTGTTTAGCAATAAACTCACTGGACCTGGACTCAGCGGCCTCTGTCTAAATTTTTTGATCCTTGTTTGAGACTTTTTCTGCTTTTTAAGAACTTTGAATTTTTATAAAACTTAGCTTCAATTTTAAGTCGTCAAGAAGAGAATTATAGGACGACATAATTGGCGGAGCCAGCCAGGAGAAAAGCAAAAAGGGGACGTCGGACGATCTGCAGGCACCAGCTGGAAGGCGTGGAACCCCCAAACGGGCCCAGAAATTCACCGGTTAAAGGTGAGCTAATTTGTTATAATTTTCTAAATTAGTGGGGAACCAGCCTCCGGCGACTGCTTGTGGGTGTCAGGCGTCACAAAGCTCTTCTAAAAGAACCTAGTTTTCCAAATTTAATAAAGTAATTTCCAAATTTTATAAGAATTTATATAAGAATATGCCAAAGGCAGACTAAGCTGAGGAAGGGTCCAGGTACGTATGAATGTATGTATGAATGTATGTTTTAGGTGTTATTAATGTTTGTGTTAAACTGTTTTGTGTTTGGATTATTTTGTAAATAAGTTAAGCTTAACACGTGTTGTTCTGAGCGGATGATTGGTAAAGGGACAGATTGGTCAAAGCGTTTTGACATAGTCTGTGGAAGCCATAAAATCCGGAACCAATAGTGTACGCGTGTTACGTGAGGGTATCAGTGACTAAGGTAGTCAGGGTGCTCCACGAGAAGGCTTAAGTAGTCTTAAGGTATTGGAATATTGTGCCACTGTAGGGAAACAGTGAGGAAAAGGTATTGTGCCACTGTAGGGAAACAGTGAGGAAAAGGTATTGAGAGGCTAAGCGATAGCCAGGCTAAGGGATAGCCAGAATATTACCGATTAAGCGATAATCGGAGAATAGTACCGCTCGACCAACCGGAGGACGTCTATGCATTTCCAGTTATCTGGGTGTAGCCGGGGGCAGCAGGGAAAAACGTATGTGCCACTGTAGGAAACAGTGAGGAAAAGGAAGTGCACTGTAAATATATATAATCATTTGTCTTGTGTGTCTTTGTTAGTGTGTCGAGTGAAAGAGTTGAGTGACTGAGGGGAAGTAAGGGGTGGGTGATATTAATAAATAAAGATTATAATATTGTTAAAGCTTAAAGATATAATAATAAATTAATATGAGTAATTAGTACAGAATATAGTTAAAAGGAATAACCTGAAAATTAATAAGGATTGGAAAACAAAATTGATAACTGAAAGAAACACAAGAGTTATGAGAATGAAATAAATTAACAAAATTCCTAAATAAGATTGGAAGAAATTGTAAGCCTTATAAGATAAAGATATAAGTATATATTATTACAAACTATAGTCTACATAAAGTAAAATATATAAAGTATAAAATTAGTGAAAGTGCAAAATAAAATTACAAATTTGTTTTATTAAAGATTTTATCTCAAAATTGAAGAGATCTAAATTTAGGAAGTAAATTAACTGGAAAGAAACTAAAAGAAAATAAACACGATCTGTATTGAAGAGAGCAGAACCAGTTAAGATAAAAATTAACTGAGGATTACAAAGACTGGTGAATAAGCACGGACCTGACGGTTGAGTGACTGCTAGTAGCCATGGGAATCAATATGAGCAAACAACAGTCTGACGGGCTGACGCCAGCCAAATTGGTAATGTTGACACACCCATCCAATAAACGCAAAATTCAAAAATGCATGACCAAATGGCATAAGATGACATCTGGAAAAAAAATCGTTGGCCTAAAGAGGGCAGCTTTGATCCTTCATGCTGTGACGAGGTTGAAGAACAATTAAGAAATAAAGAAAAAAGGCGTGACCGAGTGCACTTGCATAAAAAACAGAAACATGCTGAACAGAGAGATATCCTGAGATATTTTAAAGTTGAACATCAAAAGAGCCCAACAGCCCCTGACTACACTGATCATAAGCCACCACCCTATCGCCCTAGCATAGCAGGCCAGTACCCAGTAGTAGTAGAATCAGGGAGCAAGGGAAAGATTACTGGACAACTTAAATTAGTATTAGAAGAAGAAGAGGAAGAAATAGAAATAACAGAAGAAGAAATAAACATCACACCACAGACAGAGTGTAAATACCGTGATGGAGAAGACGATTGGGAGAGAACCCCAGAAGTAAGGAGAAAAGCTCCCCATAGTCGTTCCCTACCCCCAGCACGTCGCAGGCATTCACCATATCAAAGAGGCCCCATAAGCCACTCAGAACCCAGGACCAAGTCATCGTTGAAAAAATCAGCAAAACACTCAGAGCCCGTGACCAAGCTAGTCTTGGATGAATCGCCAGAACTAATGGAACAAATAAACCAGGAGGTGGTGGAGCTGACGAAAGAATATGTAAAACTCATAGCGAAGGAGGAAAAATTGGAAAAAGAAGTACAAATGAAACGACTAAAGCATTTGAAAGAAAAATTGAAGAAATTTGAGGAAGTATTAGAAAAACAGAAAAGGATGGAAACAGAGCAGCTCATACTACAGGCCCGAAATGACGCCCCAGATAAGGCAAATCCATGGACTAAGGCCTTGATTGAAGAAGCTAAAATAAAAGAAGGAGAGGAGAGAAGAAGCGAGGAGGAAGTCTTCATAGAGAGTGAGGAGACCGACTGGTTGCATGATGGAATGGAAGAAGAAGGCTCAGACATGCCACTGTCAACAGACCCATGCCATAAGGGGTTAAAGGAGAAAGACAGACCAGCGACCAAAGGACGGGAGCCACTCACAGCTGAATGTGAAGTGGACCTGCAAATAGAAAAAAGCGGCCCTCACTCAATGATGACCAGGTACCAAGCACGACAGCAGAAGACAGAGTCAGATCAAAAAAAGGCCTATATGGCTCCCCTGCTGTCTAAAGGACCTCAAGAAGACAGATATGTGCCATGGTCATTTATGGACATGATCACACTTGCTGGAAGGCTGACCCCGTTGGCAGATGGTGCTGACAGGTGGATAGAAAAGCTGGAAGAAATCACTGGAGGCATCAATCTGGCAGCTGGAGACATCAAGGCATTGCTGATTAAGACAGCAGGACACTCAGCAGCCAGAGAAGTGTTTGACGAAGCCCAGCTTCCAAGGGTCATGACCTCACACCAGTATGACAAGATACCATTCAACCAAATAAGACCCAAGGTGTGGGCAGCCGTAAGGAACAAATACCCCACCTGCAGTGATCCAACTAAGCTGAGACAAGAATGCCTAAAGGATGATGAAAGCCCCGCCCAGTTTCTGCACAGGTTCCAACAGAAATGGAAAACAGAGACTGGAAGTGATGGGAATGAACTGAAAACATCTGGCCCTCTATTCAGAACCTACATCAGAGAGGCCATGCCCAAAGAAGTACAAGCCAAACTGGACGGAGTTGTGGGGCTCATGAAGATGGACTGGCCTCTGTTCTCCGAGCATGTTAATCACTATGTAAACATGCATCGGGCCGAGAAACGGGCCTTTGATGACCAAAGCAAGATGCTGGCCACCAAGCTAACCCAGCTGCAGATTGGGGAATTGTCCAAAGCAAAGAAAGAGAAGCCCAAGCATCAAGCTGCACTGACTGTGGTGGCCACACCCCCAACCGAGGGAGCACCAACAGGGGAGGCAGTGGTACAAGCACCAGTAGTGTCTCCTGTTATTCCTCCACCCACACAGCAGATGCAGTATCCAGCAGCGCCACTCGTGGGAGGAGCCCTGCCACAGCAGACCCAACCCCAACCAGTCCCTCCTATTTATGTGCATCTAAACCAAGGAGGAGGTCCCCAACAAGCAACGTTCGGAAGGGGACGAGGGGGGCCACCCATGCGGGGAAGATGGAGAGGCCCACAAGGAGCCCCAAGAAGGCCCCCTCAAGGCCAATACCAGCAGATGCCACAAGCAGGTCCAGACATGGGACAACAGCGAGTGAGAATGCAATGCTGGGGATGTGGACAAATTGGACACATACAAAGAGACTGCCCCACTAACCCATGGATGGGACCCCAGCCCCCTACTGCGGGACCAGCCATCTATGGAACGGGACAAGACACGTACTGGCTATAGGGGTGCCCAGAGAAACCTGATGGAGAGGCTATTCTACCTGTATTAACCCAACGTCCACAAACAGAACCCACCATTGATGTCACAATATATGACAGCCATCATCGCTTCATGATTGATACAGGAGCGGCCTACTCCTGTATAGGAAAAAGTGGAATTGGCCTGCCTCTCTCAGCATCAAAGATTCGAACAGTAGGTTTCTCTGGGAAGACCCAAATAATACCCATGACTAAGCCAGTTCCCATGATCATAGGTGAAAAAACTGTGTATGCACCACTACTTTACTCAGAAGATACGCCCATAAATCTGCTGGGTAGAGATGTGCTGTGCCAGCTTAATGCAAAAATTAAATGTACCCCTAATGGAATTTCTTTTGAAGCAACAGACAAGAATGAAGCCTACATGATGCCAATGGGCCCGCAAATGACCCCCCAGATAACAAGCCATGAGCCAGAAGACCAAGTATTTTGGCTGAAACTAACATCACCAACCTCCTTCCTCCAACTAGAATGGGAAACATGGAGACCCCTGATAATGAATCACTACGAGAAATCTAAAGAACCTTTTCTTCTAACTCCATTGTACCATGTTTTATGACAAAGGCAAACCACATGAAGACTACGAGAAAAGCTGGGATGAAGACATAAATAACAAAACAACTGTCATCCAGTATGCTGACATAGTGATTGGACCACAAGGAGCTGCAGCTGTTGTCACATTTCCTGATAAAGATGTAGCAGAATGGTTCCAAGTTACCAACTCAGCCCCACATGTCACGTTACTGATTGCAGACGAGTATGAGTCACATGACTTAGGACCCATGGTTCAAAAAGCAAAGCAAGTCACTGAATGGGTCAACACAGCATGGGACTGCATTAAGTTATCCAAAGATGGACTGTTCTTTAAGATCTCATTCTCACAAGCTGATGAAGTCATAGCAGAACACATTAAAGTTCCTGGGAAAAGACAAATGGCAGTGGCAGCAGAACATGAATCCCTATTAGAACAGGTCCCAGAGCAAGTATGGTCTAAAAGTAAAACAGATGTAGGATTAGTGAAATCAGCAGACCCCATCAAATTCACCATCAAACCAAATGCTAAATTGCCCTTCCAAAGACAGTACCCACTTAAAAGAGAAGCAGTAGAAGGAATACAGCCTATTATTACAGGATTAGAAACAGCAGGAGTTCTTAAACCAACAGCAAGTCCCTGTAACACACCAATTTTTCCCATCAGAAAACCCAACAGTAATGACTATAGACTAGTCCATGATCTAAGATTAATTAATGCCATTGTAGCTGAAGAGATACCAGTGGTACCAGACCCGCACACATTACTGAGTAATATACCCCCAGGTACCAAATGGTTTACTGTGATAGATCTGTGCTCAGCATTTTACAGTGTACCGGTCCATCCAGATTCCCAGTATTTGTTTGCATTCACCTATAAAGGCCAACAATACACTTATTCACGATTACCACAGGGTTTTGTACACTCACCATCAATTTTCAATCGAGTACTGGCAAATGACTTAAATCACCTTGACATACCATCTACAATGTTGATGTATGTTGATGATATTCTGATTTGTTCTGTTTCTAAAGAGCAGTGTGAGAGTGACTCCATTACAGTGTTGACTGCTTTGGCAGAAGGAGGACACAAAGTAAGTAAACAAAAATTGCAATTCTGCCAGCAAACAGTGGAGTATCTCGGCAGGCAACTTAGTGGGGACAAGAGGTGTATTGCACCGTCCCAACTGGAAGCCATAACCCAAATGCCCAAACCTCGGACTGTTGGTCACATGTTGTCTTTCCTTGGCATGGCAGGTTACAGCAGACCGTGGGTGTGTGATTATGCCATCAAAACGGCTCCACTGAGAGCAATGATTAAAGCCGCAGGTCAAGGACACCAGTCGGCTCAATTACAATGGACAGATGAGGCAGAGGGTGCGTTCCAGCTGCTGAAACAAGATCTCCAAACTGCTCCTGCTCTGGCCAATCCAGATTATGGCAAACCATTCCATCTCTATGTGGCTGAGCGACAAGGGTATGCATGTGTAGTATTGATGCAAGACACCCCAACAGGTAAACAGCCAATTTCTTATTACAGCACAAAATTAGATGGTGTCGAAGAAGGTCTGCCTCCCTGCTACCAGGGCTTGGCAGCAGCAGCCTTCGCATACAAAAAGGCTTCAGTTATTACTATGGGCCACCTTATCATTTTGTACACATCACATCAATTACATGCACTGCTCACCAGCCCACGCTTTGTGATAACACAAGCTCGTCGAACAGGTTATGAAGTTCTGCTTTCAGGACCTGACTTAACAATACAACGCTGTACCACCATTAATCCAGCCACAAGAATGGTATTGCCCACAGAAGGTGAGCCCCATGATTGTCTCCAGGAGACGGACACCTTCATGAAGGTAAGAGAGGACTTATACAATCATCCAATCCCATCTGATTTGACACTGTTCGTAGACGGATCATGTGTCAGAGGTGAGACAGGTAATAGAGCGGGATATGGAATAGTCCAACTTAACCCTGATGGGACCTTTACCAAAGTACAATCAATGAGCTTAGATCAACCTTGCTCTGCCCAATTGGCAGAGATAAAAGCATTAACAGCAGCATGTAAATTGGCTAATGGTAAAAGAGTGACAATCTATACTGACAGTGCTTATGGGTACGGGGTATGCCATATAAACGCTAGCATCTGGAAACAACGAGGGTTTGTTAGAACAGATGGTACCCCAGTGACACATGGGCAAGCAGTAGTATAGTTAATTAAAGCTATGCAACTTCCATCTGCGTTAGCTATTGTAAAATGTGCTGCTCATCAAACAGCAAAAACACCTATTGCCATTGGAAATAACTTAGCAGATGAGGCAGCTAAAGAAGCCACAGGATCAGCAGTGCAGGGACCAATGGTCCACGTAGCTGAGTGCGAACCCATTACTAATTTGGCCTCCTTAATAGAAGCCCAAAATAACGTCTCAGAAGCAGAAAAACGTCTCTGGGTGCAAAGGGGGGCAGCTCGGTTAACACACCCCCACGATGGATTGTGGCATAGTTCTCGAGGACATTTTGTACTACCTTTGTCCTTATTACCAACGGCGATTAAAATAATGCATGGACCTGATCATTGTTCACGAGCCCAAGTTATTCAAAAGTTACAGGCAGTCTGGTGGTCACCTTATATGACACCAATGGTAGACAGAGAACTGGCCTTATGTCCGCATTGTCCTAAATATAATGTGCGTAAGATGTTCACACAGCCCTTAGCACATATTCCCATGCCAGACGGTCCCTTCCGCCATCTGATGATGGATTACGTTGACATGATAACTCGGGTTCAGGGAAAGAGATATATGTTGGTGGTTGTTTGTAGGTTTAGCAGATGGGTAGAAGCATGCCCCACTGCTAAGAATGACCACAAAGCTGCAGCAAGATTTTTGTGTAAAGAAGTTTTTCCCAGATTTGGCATGCCTGATACAATATCATCTGATAATGGACCTCATTTTGTTTCACAGGTGATCCAGCAAATGTTTAAACTGTTGTGCATAACACAGAAGTTTGGTTGTGTGTATCATCCCCAGTCACAGGGCTCCGTGGAACGAGCTAATGGAGTGCTGAAATCAAAGATAGCAAAGATAATAGCTGACAGCAACAACCGTTTGACTTGGGTGGATGCCTTGCCTGTTGCATTGATGGCAATGCGCTCTCAAACTAACCGAATAACCCATCTTACTCCCCATGAAATGCTTACAGGTCGACCAATGCCTCTCCCACAGGTTCGTGGACCCCTGCTGCAGGAGGTCTCCTTGGCACAGCTTGAACGTGAAATGGGGGACTATCTTAGGTCCTTAACACGCATTCACAGGCTTATATTTCAACAGGTGAAAGCTGCTCACAGCCGAGACGAGACACACATTCCAGTGGACGTCAGGGACGTTCAAGTTGGTGACAGTGTGTTCATACGCGTCTTTAGACGTCAGTGGAACGAGCCTCTAGGGAAGGCCCGTTTAAAGTTGTGCTTACCACTCCCACTGCCCTGAAAGTTGAAGGTAAGCCCTTCTGGTTTCATAAAAACCACTGCACCAGGCATCGGCCTCCAGACCCACCTGGCCTTGCTCCAGGACCGACGGGCTCTGCGCATGCTGACAGGGCAGCAACAAGTCTCCCTCCGCAGCACCCCTCCACTAGCTCACAGACTGTAGATGTTGCACCGGTGTCGGGCACTGATGCGCACCCACTCCCCTCCACGTCCGGCGTCCACAGACGTTCGGCACATTTGGCAGCCCGCCAATCACCAATGCCAGGGGACTCTGAGGATGACAGTGTTCATTCTTATGCTTCCCATCCGCCTTCTGATTCTGGTGGCAATGATGATGATCCTGTTGCCACTGAGACTTCTTCTGGGTCTCACCCAGATCCATCCGTCGTTCAGGCACTGGACGAACTTCTTTCTTCTGGCCCATCAGATGCTGGTGGAGTCCTGTCCCCTTAACATCCCTCACCTGCACCTTTCCCTCTCATCCCCTCCCTTTCCCCCTCCTCCTCCGCGTCAAGTGGGCCGTCGATCGACTCGGTCCCGCCCACCCCATCGCCGTCTGGGCATCTCCCGTATGCGCCTTCTTCAGACTTTGATTAACTTCTTGTTGTATTAACCCTTTGTGGGTTAACAAGGGGGGATCTTATGAAAATTAATACTAACAGTGCACACACACATTTAATGCGTCACACACAAACATGTGCACTAGCAATGGTAACACTAGCTACTAACCAAGGGGTAATCAATAATAATGATGGAGAAAATTTATCACTAATGCATGTGCAAGTCAAAGGATATGATTATGTAATGTCTGAAGAAATTTTAGGTAACTCAATGGGGAAACATTGGCTTGGAGTTCCACAAAGCATGGACTGCCGTGAGGATGGGATGGTGATCATTGAGGTAAGATGCAAAATGTACATATGCCAAAATACATTAACAGAGCAGGTAATGACGGTAGGGAAAGCGCATAGAATGTTAAAATTGGTAAACAAAAGGCAGAAAAGAGATCTAGACAAATTAAAGACTGCACACTGGGAAACCAATATGTTCCAACAATGGATTCAGTACTCTGTCCAGGCAATGTTCAAAGCCAAAAAGCGCCCTAAAGATGATTGTATAGCCTGCTATAATGCTAAAAAATTACCAGCCCTTCAGATTATTCCCGGCTAATTGGAACACTCAGCTGAAGGGATTCTGGGATTGGTTTCACAAGCTTGGAAGGGGAAAATATCTTGAGGCAGCAGGAATGATTCTAGGGGCAGTAATGCTGATTATATTGATAGTTGTGTGTTGCATCATACCCCTTGTTCGGGGACTGGTCTCAAGACTTGTTGTAAGTGTAACTGGTCAGTTCCCAGTTGTAGAGATACAATTGGACCAAGAGATATAAAACATAACCATGATCACCTTCCACCCTCACCAGGTACGTGCATTTCTTTAATAACAACAGTGTATATATATAAATATTTTGCATAACAATGACTTATATACTTACTCACGTAGATATAGCAACTTGCATGCTGAATAATCCATAGATATAAGAGATAATATGCCTTCAGATGATGCCTAAATTTGCCATACTATGTCCCCACAGGTAGATTATTGAACATGGCAGAGGCTAGTTATGATGAATATGAAGAAAACCAAATGAATTTACAAGCTGCACTGGCGTCGTTAGGCCCATCACTAGGGGTAGGATGCCCATATCTTCCTCCCAGGTACCTACTAGATCCTGCAGAGGGGCCAAGCAGTGCACCTTTGGGTTGGAGCAAACCTATGATGACACCCAGCAGGCAGCCTGATGATCAACCACCATCACCTACTGGGAAGCCACTGTCCATCTCAATGCCACCAGGGGACCTCAGTATTGATCTCGGTCCAACCAGCACCCCTGCCAGTCCTGAGAATCCCGAGGATCGACGACCACCGTCACCCCACCAATATAATTATCCGCCACCACCCATTCCAGGCGTACTGGCTATGTTCATGGTCATAGCAGATGACATAAAGCTTGATCTTGCCGAAGCTCATCATGTTGCAAAGTTCTTGGCTCATCCGCTGGAGTCCTATGATACCAACGCTGACCTTAAGCCTGAAATCACCTCTATGACCACAGCAGTTTATGCCAAATTCATGAAGGGTCTGATGCACCCCGAGCCACGACGGTCCTTTGAACGAATGCGCGGCACCATGTACAAACGCAAAGTAAAGGCTGGGAATCGGCAGCTGACCCGAGACAATCTGGAACTGAGGCAGCAACTTCGGGATGCACAGCAGACCATTATCGACCTACAAGAGCAAGTGATGCAGCTGACCGCTGATCTGCAGCGTATGGCTCCGTATACCCAGGGGGGCCCGGACGGAGGGCAGAATTATGGACAGAATTATGGAGGCCATTATTATTATTAATATCAACTTCAACACCATACTGGATATAAGGACAATGCTGATAATTGCTGATTATATATACCTATGTTAAAAATAAGTGACATAATCATTGTGTATACTACATGTGACAGTACACGTACTGTGCAGGAGAGTGCCACTTGGTTACTCCTATGTTGGTTGTAATGACGGTCATTGACCATTAGATGACGTGCGCGCCTGCCTTAGTCCAGGCATGATGTGGCTTTTCTTGGTTATTTATGGGTGTGTCTTGACACCTATGCAGAGGGGGATGCGATGACTTCGCAACACAAGATGCTGCTTGGGCATTGGAATTTTCCTCTGCTGAAATAATAAACAGAATTAGAACATCTTGCTAAAAGAAAAAAAGTAAGCAACGAGGACGGGTCCTCTTAAGGGAGCCAAGAGGGGGATCCCTCTTTGTTTTTATATATTCTGTTTTCTGCATTTTATTAGTTTAATATTTACTCAGACACCACCACATCTTATATTACTCACTTCTACTATATGGTGTGTATTTAATCTCACGTTTAGTTTAGTGTGCACAATATATATATAAACTTTTGTCACTTGGGTGAGTTCACATTTAAAGTGTTTTAGATTAGTTATCACCTGCATAATCACGTAAATTGATCCTTTTTAGGATCAAAGGGGGGAAATGTAGTGTATTATTTGTCATAAATGATTAGAATAAAACAAGAATTAAAAGTTTTAAATGATTAAAGAGAATTGTGTTCATGAATATATTTATGTAGGCCAAGAGGAGAAAAACAGAGCAATGAGTGTGTGTAACTGCTGCACCTGACTGTAAGAGGAAGAAAAGCACACTCATCTGCTGGAAAGCACAGGATTAAGGCCCTTAGTGATAAGAAAAAGCACCCTCATAAAAATGAAGTATTTGACATATCAAGGTTAACCAGCCCAGCAAAATTTGGCCATACAACTTGTGATAAATAGAGTTGTTATTTTCAAGGCACAATGTGCAGTACTGATCCCAGAAGGGGTGATGCTTTGACTGAGACACAAAGAGGAACACTAGGCCAGACTGACATGGCTTAAAGTAGGGAAAGGATAAGTTTCAACATGTTTTTGACTAAACCGTCATAAGTTTCTGCATGGCCTGAGAGAGTGCTCTCACAAGTATGAGATGTGTCTATGAATGTTACCGTGTTTTGCAGATAAATATCAATGTGACCTTTACCAATGACTGAAATATGTTCTGAAGGGGGTTTTTCCACTGATAAGAAATGTATAAAAGGGAGCTGGTTTCACCATTTGTCAGCTTCGGCTCACCAGCGCTGTGTAAATATGTAGTGTTTAGCAATAAACTCACTGGACCTGGACTCAGCGGCCTCTGTCTAAATTTTTTGATCCTTGTTTGAGACTTTTTCTGCTTTTTAAGAACTTTGAATTTTTATAAAACTTAGCTTCAATTTTAAGTCGTCAAGAAGAGAATTATAGGACGACAGCCTCAAAGCTGCAGAATCGGATCCAGTGGAGGAAGCAGACCAGGATGGAGCTACAGGTCAGCAGACTTCGCAGTTCAGTGATGAAGCAGCATCTGTGGACATGAAAAATATTGCTGCCATGCTGGAAAAGTGTCTTCAGTTCCAGAGTGACTTTGTTGACAGATGGGACAAAGAAGAGTGTAAGCAAGAAAGGAGATGGCATCAGATACAGGCTGAAGTTAAAAATCTGAGAGATGACTTGGAGAAGAAGCATCAAACGGAAGCTTGTCTTCATTCAGGCCCCTCTTCGGAAGATGATTTAGAACCGGCTTCTCGGCATAAATCTAGAGGTGAGCCAAAACAAAGAGCCTGGACTCAATCTGATATTCCAAAGTTTGAGGAAGGAGAGGACATTGAACAGTACCTGACAACCTTTGAAAGGTTAGCAACAGCATACCAGTGGCCTGAGAGGGACTGGGCAGTAAGGTTGGTACCTCATCTCACCGGCAGAGCCCGAGCAGCGTATGTGGCCATGGCTGCAGAGGATTCATGTGACTATGGTGAAGTAAAGGCAGCCATCTTGACAAAGTATGAAATTAATGAAGAAGTGTACCAACAACGTTTTAGAGAGCCAGATGTCCGTGTGAATGAAACCCCCCGAGAGTTCTACAATCGTCTGAAAGATCTTTACTTGAAGTGGATACAGCCGCAGAACAGGAGAAAGGATGAGATTGGAGAGATCCTCATCCTGGAGCAGTTCTACAGTTCTCTGTCACTGGAGCTCAGAGTATGGGTCAAAGAGAGGAGCCCAGCATCGGCACAAGAAGCGGCAGAACTTGTTGAAAACTTCCTAGCTGCACGACGGGGACCAAAAACCTTCCGATACAACCCTCAACAGAAGTCCAGCTATATGCAGGGTAAGTCTGTGGGGTTTGGTTTGGGTGGTGGTCCAGGTCAGATGGTAGGGGTAGAGAAGCAAAGGGGGAAAACGTTTTCATCTAAGCCTAAATCGGAAATAAAACCTGTTGTCTGCTATTTCTGTGGTCAAGAGGGTCATATAAAACCAGAATGTCCATTGAGAAAAGCCAAATCAGCATATTTTTGCACTGTACCAAGGTCATTGTCTGCAGAAGACCAATTTCAGGAAAAAAAACAAGTTATGGAGGTTAGAGTAAATGGAAAGCCGGCCATTGCTCTATTAGATACAGGAAGTGCACAGACCTTAGTTCACCCTTCTATTTTGAAAGATCAATGCTATCTACAGGGTCCAGGTCTTGATATTTCCTGTGTGCATGGTGATCATAAAACTTACCCTACTGCTACAATCTATCTAGAAGTGGCAAACCAAACTTATCTCTTAAGTGTAGGTGTAGTGGAAGGTCTTCCCCATAAGGTTATCTTGGGTCAGGATATTCCAGTCTTGCCAGATCTGATCCAGACCTGTAAGCCAGTGTATGTTGTAACCCGATCACAAGCACAAGCTAAACAATTAGCTGGGGGAGATGATTCAGAACCTCTACCAGAGACTGTGAAGTCAGGCCAGCAGATGAACACTGAGACTGCTGGTAAACTGAATTCCCTGCAAGAACTGCCCTTCTTTAATTTTGATATTCCTTCTGAGAGGGTGGTTAAAGTGAGGAAAAGCAAACAACAAAGGCGGCTTCAGAAAATGGCAGGCACAGTTAGACAAACATCTTTGGGATTGCCAGATCTTGATGGGGACATTGTGGGTTCACAAGTTGACTTCAAGAGATTACAACAGTCTGATGAATCGCTGAAGGGTCTTTTTGATCAAGCAACCCCCATTACTGCGGGAGAAATTGATAAACAGTCTGTGGGGGGGGATTTTATCCTTAGAGACGGGGTGCTTTATCTTCAGGGTGGAAAAACAGGATGTGAAAAACTGGTGGTTCCACAGAGTCTAAGGGAACAGGTGTTAAATTTGGGTCATGGGGTACCCTGGGCTGGACATCTGGGTTTTAAAAAGACCTATGACAGGATTTATGCCAGGTTTTATTGGCCAGGTCTTTATAAGCATGTAAAAGAGTACTGTCAATCATGTACAGTGTGTCAGCTATCAGGGGGAAAGAATGTCCCAAAGTACCCACTACAGACATTACCTATTATTGATGTTCCTTTCAGGAGAATAGGTATGGATGTTGTGGGACCACTGGAACGGACTCAAGCAGGAAATCGGTTCATTCTGGTGGTGTGCGATTATAGCACTCGCTATCCAGAGGCTTTCCCCCTTAGGGACATAACAGCTAAACAGATAGCCTATGCTTTACTCCAGTTGTTCTCTAGGGTGGGGATCCCATCAGAAGTACTTACTGATCAGGGTACTAACTTTTTGTCAAACAATCTTAAGCAGGTCTACAGATTGTTGGGCATAAAGGGTATTCGGACCACCCCCTACCACCCACAGACTGATGGGTTGGTAGAAAGGTACAACCGGACATTAAAGAGTATGTTGAAGAAGTTTATCTCTGTCAATGGTAAAGACTGGGATAGGTGGCTACCCTATCTTCTGTTTGCTTATCGGGAAGTTCCGCAAGCTTCCACTGGCTTTTCGCAATTTGAACTTCTTTATGGCAGGCAGCTGAGGGGCCCTCTGGAGGTTCTTCAAGAGTCCTGGGTGGGCAAGAAGGATCAGTCAACCAATGTCATCAACTACGTTCTAAATATGAGACAGAAGATGGAGGAAACAACCAACCTCGTCAGAAAGCACCTGGAGAAGGTTCAACAGCAGCAACAGACCTGGTATGACAAAACGGCCAGATGCAGATCCTTCAAACCAGGTCAGAAGGTTCTTTTACTACTTCCAACATCTGACAATAAACTTTTAGCAAAATGGCAGGGGCCATATACTGTTGTGAAGAAGCTAAGTGCTACCACCTATGAGATTGAGATGCCTGAGAGAAGGAATTCAAAGCAAACCTTTCATATCAATCTGCTTAAGGAGTGGAAATCCCGGGCTCCGCCCCTTAGTCAGCAGTGTTTTGTGCGTGCAGTGCAAGAGGAAGATGATGATGAGGGTGAGCTGCCATCTGTAAAAGACTCTGTTATTTCACTTGATCTCTCTCATCTCTCTCTCACCCAGCAACAGGAGTTGGAGGCCATTATTCCTTCAGATCTTTTCAAAGAACATCCAGGTTCAACAAACTTGGTGGAACACGATATTCGTCTGAAATCCGGTGTTCCCATTCGACAACGAATGTATCGGATCCCAGAGAAGATGTCTCCTGTATTAAAGGAAGAAATTGAGGTGATGTTGAAGCTGGGCGTGATTGAACCATCCACCAGCGAATGGAGCAACCCGGTGGTTTTGGTGATTAAGAAAGATGGGAGTATCCGTTTTTGCATTGACTTTAGAAAGGTAAATGCTCAATCAGACTTTGATGCTTATCCATTACCCAGGCTGGATGACCTCATTGAATATGTTGGCCAGGCTAAATATATAAGTACTTTAGATCTGTGCAAGGGATATTGGCAGGTCCCTCTAACGGATGCTGCTAAGCCTCTCACTGCCTTCAGGACCCCGCAGGGATTATGGCAGTTTACAAAGATGCCTTTTGGACTTCATGGAGCACCCGCCACTTTTCAAAGACTGATGAATAAGGTACTGTCAGGTATGGAATCATTTACTGCAGCTTACCTTGACGATATTGTCATTTACAGCAACTCGTGGCAAGAACACCTAATTCATCTGGGTCGGGTGCTACAGGCCATCAAGCAGGCTGGCCTGACTATTCATCCCAGGAAATGTGCATTGGCCAAGAAGGAACTCCAATATTTAGGTCACATCCTGGGTGGAGGAGTCATAAAGCCAGTGAAAGACAAGATGGAGGCAATCCAAGCGACAGAGAGACCAACAACCAGAAGACAAGTCAGGTCCTTTTTGGGCCTGGTCGGTTGGTATCGTCGATTTATCAGGGACTTTTCTGCTAGAGCAGCTCCTCTTTCTGACCTCACTGGGACATCAAAGACAAAAATTGTGTGGGGAGAAGCACAGGAGAGGGCCTTCCAGGATCTTAAGCAGGCACTGTGTCAAGAACCTGTACTCCAGAGCCCAAACTTCTCTTTACCCTTCACAGTACAGACTGATGCATCTGCCAGGGGAATTGGTGGGGTTCTTTTGCAGGGAGAAGGAGCGGAGAAGAAACCAGTCGCCTACATTAGTAGGAAGTTGTTTCCGCGAGAGACCAGATATTCAGCGGTGGAACTGGAGTGTCTGGCTATCAAATGGACGATCGACTCTCTCAGATATTACCTGCTGGGGCGAGAATTCACCCTTGAGACTGACCATCGTGCATTGAAATGGTTGGAGGCCATGAAAGACACAAACAGTCGCATCACACGATGGTTCCTGTCTCTTCAACCTTACCGGTTCAAGATAAGTTACATTCCAGGAAAAGAGAACAAAGTTGCAGACTTTTTGTCTCGCTGTGGACACAGCGAGTCTCCTGAAGGGAAGGGAAGTGTGAGGGATTTACCCCCTCCCTAAGAGGTGCTGTTTTTCATGTTCTTTGTATACTCTGGGTTATTTGGGTGAATGTATTGTTTTGGGAGGTGGTTTGATTTGTTTTAATCATCTTTCTCATCTCTTTGAGGTCACCTGGTCCTGTGTTGCCGTGGAAGCGCGCCCATGAGCAACGCTGACGAGGACCTGGTGTTTCCAATCAGCCTCATTGGGAAAATCCATTTTGGAGAGGGAGAAATGCATTTCTATTTTGACTGGATTCCAGATTGTTTGTTTCTAGTTTTGTTTTGGTTGTGTTTAAGTTAATGGTAAATTTATAGACACTTTTTAGGTATAGTTTAGAGTATGTTTGTTTGTTTCTAGCTGAAAATGACTCCGCCCCTCTAATTAGTTTGGATGGGAGCCCAGCCTTTTAAAAAAAACTAGGTGGTTGGGATGAGGTTGGAAGTCTCCCTCTGGCTTTGACAAACATGTGGTGCTGTAAAACTGAAATGTAATGTATGAAACTGAAAAGAAAAGATAAAAGCTACCGAGTGCTCGACAACTGCAGACTCCAGCCTCCTTCCTCCGTGGCCGCAAACTAACACCATCACACACCAAATTATTGCAGGAGGATACAATGTTTTCACATGTGCATTCATTTCAATAAATTATGCCTCTCATTAACATAATAACTTCCTATATTTTGTTATTGAACCTCCAGATGTATTTAAAGTTCAGAGAACAGGTACTGTATTAAAATTCTTTGAAATTGTAGATCATAACAATTAACTGCAGTTTTATGATGCATAGAAAAAGGTAATTGGTCCACGTGCACCAATTACCAAAACGAGAAAACAGTAAAGCATGAGCACAAAATTTCCAACAGCTTTTTTATTTTTATTTTTTTTTTACCATTTGTCACTTTTCGGGCTCTGTAGGTATAGGGGTAAAAATTAACATCTCCTCTTGCCTGATCTCAGTCAAATCAATCAATCAAAACTTCTTTATTGTCAACTACAATTGACTTTGTAATCAAAATTTCAGTTTCAGTACAACTGTTCATCACAATAACATTACATACATTTCGGATGGGGGGGCTGAGAGGGGGGAACGAATTGACTGAGGCCTTGCATGCCATAGAACGCTAGCCTGGGTGCCATTCTTAACTTAGTCCCACCCACAACGTTTGAGGTCGGGAAGTTCGGTCTGGCATTGCTTAATAGTAGCGTGAGTATGCTCGCAAAATATCTGGCGGGCTAATCAAATTGTCAGGCCGGCTTTATACGATGATGGACAGATGATCAACAGTAACGTAATCAACCATGTGACCAAAGTGTGACAACAACAATGGCTGCCGCTGGAGAGCTGAGGTGTGTAGATTCTGCTATTAGGTCTGTTCTAGAAGATATCGACAGCAAATTAATTTTAAAAGAGGAACAGAGAAACGCGATCAAGGCTCATCTTCTTATTCTAGGCGTGCAACTGCACGCTTTGATTTTTGTTGACAACAACTATGCGTTGCTTAACATACGTCACACACTCCGTTGCTCTTATTGGTTGTAGGTCTATCCAATTGAGTGCAGAGGCATTTTTTTTTTCCTGGTTCGTTCGAAACACGCCCCATAATCACAGCTCTATGGAGCAGTATCAGACTCATATTCTGACTAGAATTGAGTAGGACTACGTCAGGCTAATAGAACGCTGCCATTCAGCTGAACAGCACATTCTTATGGCTTCCCACCAGTTACCTGGCTTCTCAGGTCCCAGGTGGTTCTCTAATAGCGCTGCCTTTGTCTCTGTGGAAATGTGAGACCCTCACAAAGAGTGAAATAGTTTTTATTTTACTTGAAAATGAAAATGCAAGTTAAAAGTATTTTAATGTACTGTAATGGTTATTCAGCCAAATAATATCAGTAGAAATCCGCTGTAGATCGCTAGGATGAGAAACGGAACCTTTCTGTCATAGTCCGTGTTTCCAGGTGCTCCCTCCCCTCAGAGGAGTTTTGGGAACGAAAGAGAATGGTTCGGTGTTCTTGATCCTGTGATCATTCACTCTGTTTTTCAGGTTAGTACAACGTGAAAACAACCTCAACTTATCCCTTAAGATTCAATAGTTTATATGAAGTTACTGGGAGACCGTTTATGACATTTTTGAGTGCTTTAGATCGAGTTTTAGACACTATAAAAAGTCCGCGATTTTCGCGGGTTGTGCTGCCGTTATTGCCGTGGCAACGGGCAGCCTTGTGACACTGAAGATGGTTGTTTATATTCATCCACGATATTACTACTGTTGGTTACCTGATTACTTGACAACTGTAATTTATTAGGTGAAGGGTTTTGTTATCTTTACATTTATTATAATACTTTATTATTTCTTCTCTTTACATTTCCAAAAATTTGTGTTTAAGGATTTACTGTACACTATATGGTTTATGAAGATAAGTGAGCCTTTAGTGCACTTATTGTTGTTGGAATGGTTTGAACATATTTGTTATTTTCCATTTTTATTTCCCATTTGCAATGATGTCAATACGTTTTGAAAAGACATATTGAGTATTCTGAACAGCTTTAAGCTAAAGAAAATGAAAGTGAATTCATATTGCACTATAAATGTGATTAGCAGCACTATAAAAACTGCAATGGCTAACAGTATTATTTGTACTATTTAATGGCAGCTATATGGTACTAGTACAGGGGTGGGCAATTCCAGTTCCTGAGGGCCGGTATCCTGAAGGGTTTACATCCTTTCTTTATCAAACACACCTGAAGCAAATGGCTGAGTTACCTGCTCAGTATGCAGTCTGTTTCTCACAAGTCCTCTCAATCAATTAATTACTTGATTCAGGTGAGTTGAACCAAAGACACATCTAAAAGTTGAAGGATACCGGCCCCCAGGAACTGGAATTGCCCACCCTTGGACTAGTACCTATACAGAGAGTGCCCGTGGATATATTTCAATGTGAAATGATGATGGGTTTAGGTTTTTATTGAAGTCAAAGCGTGATTGTAATGAGCTCAGAGTGTAGGACCCAGAATTCGAGGCGAGACAGGCAGTGGGAAAGTTCAAAGCGTTTATTTAACTAAACAGGTGCGCGGGGCTGCTCGTCTGCTGCGGGGCGGATCTCTGCAGAAACGGGAGAATACAGATCAGTGACTGGAAATGGAGCTTAACACGACTTGGAGCAAAGTCACTGACCTGATTCAAAGTTCAGTCCGTTTGCGGAGCTTTGACCGCAGTTGCGGCGGGAGACGCCCCCAGAGTTCCAAGAGAGCGCGCAGCAGACGCCGAGCAGCAACAGAGTCCAGAAGGGAAATCCAAGGCCGAAGTCAGACGACAGTTCCAGGATCAGAAGCCGGTAGAATCCAGGGTCAGACAGGACAAACAGAGCAGACAGGGGCAAGGCAAAAACTCGAAATCCTCAGGGCAGAAACTGGTCAATATCAGGGAAACAGGCAGACTACAGATTGCTAGGGAACGTATCACAAAAACACAATAATAACCTGGCGCTGATGGGAGGCAAACACACAACTTAAATAGTAGAGGAACCAGGTGGAAATGATCGGCGATAATCAGCTGCAGAACCAATTAGACAGGGAGCAATGAGCAAAGGAAAAAACCAAACCATCAGCGCCGAGATCATGACAGAACCCCCCCTTCAAGGGCGGATTCCAGACGCCCCAACAGGCTGATCAGGATGATCCCCGTAGTGGGGTTCCTGATCCCGGACCAACCGGGCCGGAATCCAGGACCTTTCCCTAGGGCCATAACCCTCCCAGTCAACCAAATACTGAAGCCCACTGCCTATCCTCCTCGACCTGAGGAGGCGCCTGACAGTGAAGGCAGGCCCCCCCTCTCTGAATCGGGTGGGTGGAGGTGAACGGAAGGGATAAAGATCTTCTCTATCCCCATAATAAAAATCCACCAAATCAGACTCAGAAGAAGGGGGAGAAAAATAACCCGGACCAGGCTCCGGGGGTGCTGGGGCCGAGGTTACCGGAGGATCTGGGGTTCTGAAAGAAACCAAACGAGTCTTAGGTAACAGGAGAGCTGGGGAGGCAGAGAGTCTGGTGCGTCCCAGCCTGGTTTTACCCCTAGAAGGACAGGAACTGAGGAAGTGTCCATCACTGCCACAGTAGAGACAAAGACGACAGCTGATTCGACGTGCCCTCTCCTCCTTGGAGAGGCTTGTGCGTCCCAGCTGCATCGGTTCGGGCTCCGGCATCCGAGCCGGGCCAGGGGCTGACGCAGGAGCATAGGGTGCTGAGTGAAGAGCAGGTTGAGGGAAGGCCGTCGTCAGTGCCCTCCTCTCCCTGCGACGCTCAGTGAGGCGAAGGTCGATCCGGTTGGCAAGGTCCTCCAGCTGCTTCAGAGTCCGGGGGTAGTCGCAGGTCGAAAGCTCATCCTTGATGCTTTCCCGCAGGCCAAAGAAAAAAACATCCAAGAGGGCATCCTCATTCCAGGAACAATCGGCAGACAGCAGATGGAAGTCAGTGATGTACTCCATCACTGACCGCTCTCCCTGTCTGAGAGTCAATAGTCCCCGGGAGGCTTCCCTGCTTGGAAGAACTGGACAAAAAACTCAGATTAGTTCCAAAGAAAAATCATCAAAAGAGCTGCAGAGTTCAGGATTATTCAGCCACTCAGACGTTCCCCATAATTTGGCTTTTCCCGCTAACAGAGATATAACGTAGGCCACCTTGGCACGATCAGAAGGAAACGCTGAGGGCTGTAATTCAAAATGAATCCCGCACTGGGTCAGGAAAGCTCTACATTGATCAGGATCCCCTTTAAACACTTCAGGAGGGGACAGACGCGGTTCAAGATAAGCTGGACTATCAGTAGAAGACGTGGGCGCGGCAGCTGTCACGGGCGGGGCAGCTGGAGGAGCCTGATTACGCAGGTAATCGAGGATCTCCTGCATGCTTGATTCTAGACGGGAAATGCTCTGATCCACGTCATTTCGCCACTGCCCGTCTGCCGATGGGTCCATGTTTTGGCCAGGTTATTCTGTAATGAGCTCAGAATGTAGGACCCAGAATTCGAGGCGAGACAGGCAGTGGGAAAGTTCAAAGCGTTTATTTAACTAAACAGGTGCGCGGGGCTGCTCGTCTGCTGCGGGGCGGATCTCTGCAGAAACGGGAGAATACAGATCAGTGACTGGAAATGGAGCTTAACACGACTTGGAGCAAAGTCACTGACCTGATTCAAAGTTCAGTCCGTTTGCGGAGCTTTGACCGCAGTTGCGGCGGGAGACGCCCCCAGAGTTCCAAGAGAGCGCGCAGCAGACGCCGAGCAGCAACAGAGTCCAGAAGGGAAATCCAAGGCCGAAGTCAGACGACAGTTCCAGGATCAGAAGCCGGTAGAATCCAGGGTCAGACAGGACAAACAGAGCAGACAGGGGCAAGGCAAAAACTCGAAATCCTCAGGGCAGAAACTGGTCAATATCAGGGAAACAGGCAGACTACAGATTGCTAGGGAACGTATCACAAAAACACAAGAATAACCTGGCGCTGATGGGAGGCAAACACACAACTTAAATAGTAGAGGAACCAGGTGGAAATGATCGGCGATAATCAGCTGCAGAACCAATTAGACAGGGAGCAATGAGCAAAGGAAAAAACCAAACTATCAGCGCCGAGATCATGACAGAACCCCCCCTTCAAGGGCGGATTCCAGA
This sequence comes from Cyprinodon diabolis, assembly GCA_030533445.1. Lineage (NCBI taxonomy): Eukaryota > Metazoa > Chordata > Actinopteri > Cyprinodontiformes > Cyprinodontidae > Cyprinodon > Cyprinodon diabolis. Next base: position 30,282,551 of record CM060076.1, read on the forward strand.
CGCCCCAACAGGCTGATCAGGATGATCCCCGTAGTGGGGTTCCTGATCCCGGACCAACCGGGCCGGAATCCAGGACCTTTCCCTAGGGCCATAACCCTCCCAGTCAACCAAATACTGAAGCCCACTGCCTATCCTCCTCGACCTGAGGAGGCGCCTGACAGTGAAGGCAGGCCCCCCCTCTCTGAATCGGGTGGGTGGAGGTGAACGGAAGGGATAAAGATCTTCTCTATCCCCATAATAAAAATCCACCAAATCAGACTCAGAAGAAGGGGGAGAAAAATAACCCGGACCAGGCTCCGGGGGTGCTGGGGCCGAGGTTACCGGAGGATCTGGGGTTCTGAAAGAAACCAAACAAGTCTTAGGTAACAGGAGAGCTGGGGAGGCGGAGAGTCTGGTGCGTCCCAGCCTGGTTTTACCCCTAGAAGGACAGGAACTGAGGAAGTGTCCATCACTGCCACAGTAGAGACAAAGACGACAGCTGATTCGACGTGCCCTCTCCTCCTTGGAGAGGCTTGTGCGTCCCAGCTGCATCGGTTCGGGTCCGGCATCCGAGCCGGGCCAGGGGCTGACGCAGGAGCATATGGTGCTGAGTGAAGAGCAGGTTGAGGGAAGGCCGTCGTCAGTGCCCTCCTCTCCCTGCGACGCTCAGTGAGGCGAAGGTCGATCCGGTTGGCAAGGTCCTCCAGCTGCTTCAGAGTCCGGGGGTAGTCGCAGGTCGAAAGCTCATCCTTGATGCTTTCCCGCAGGCCAAAGAAAAAAACATCCAAGAGGGCATCCTCATTCCAGGAACAATCGGCAGACAGCAGATGGAAGTCAGTGATGTACTCCATCACTGACCGCTCTCCCTGTCTGAGAGTCAATAGTCCCCGGGAGGCTTCCCTGCTTGGAAGAACTGGACAAAAAACTCAGATTAGTTCCAAAGAAAAATCATCAAAAGAGCTGCAGAGTTCAGGATTATTCAGCCACTCAGACGTTCCCCATAATTTGGCTTTTCCCGCTAACAGAGATATAACGTAGGCCACCTTGGCACGATCAGAAGGAAACGCTGAGGGCTGTAATTCAAAATGAATCCCGCACTGGGTCAGGAAAGCTCTACATTGATCAGGATCCCCTTTAAACACTTCAGGAGGGGACAGACGCGGTTCAAGATAAGCTGGACTATCAGTAGAAGACGTGGGCGCGGCAGCTGTCACGGGCGGGGCAGCTGGAGGAGCCTGATTACGCAGGTAATCGAGGATCTCCTGCATGCTTGATTCTAGACGGGAAATGCTCTGATCCACGTCATTTCGCCACTGCCCGTCTGCCGATGGGTCCATGTTTTGGCCAGGTTATTCTGTAATGAGCTCAGAATGTAGGACCCAGAATTCGAGGCGAGACAGGCAGTGGGAAAGTTCAAAGCGTTTATTTAACTAAACAGGTGTGCGGGGCTGCTCGTCTGCTGCGGGGCGGATCTCTGCAGAAACGGGAGAATACAGATCAGTGACTGGAAATGGAGCTTAACACGACTTGGAGCAAAGTCACTGACCTGATTCAAAGTTCAGTCCGTTTGCGGAGCTTTGACCGCAGTTGCGGCGGGAGACGCCCCCAGAGTTCCAAGAGAGCGCGCAGCAGACGCCGAGCAGCAACAGAGTCCAGAAGGGAAATCCAAGGCCGAAGTCAGACGACAGTTCCAGGATCAGAAGCCGGTAGAATCCAGGGTCAGACAGGACAAACAGAGCAGACAGGGGCAAGGCAAAAACTCGAAATCCTCAGGGCAGAAACTGGTCAATATCAGGGAAACAGGCAGACTACAGATTGCTAGGGAACGTTTCACAAAAACACAAGAATAACCTGGCGCTGATGGGAGGCAAACACACAACTTAAATAGTAGAGGAACCAGGTGGAAATGATCGGCGATAATCAGCTGCAGAACCAATTAGACAGGGAGCAATGAGCAAAGGAAAAAACCAAACCATCAGCGCCGAGATCATGACAGAACCCCCCCTTCAAGGGCGGATTCCAGACGCCCCAACAGGCTGATCAGGATGATCCCCGTAGTGGGGTTCCTGATCCCGGACCAACCGGGCCGGAATCCAGGACCTTTCCCTAGGGCCATAACCCTCCCAGTCAACCAAATACTGAAGCCCACTGCCTATCCTCCTCGACCTGAGGAGGCGCCTGACAGTGAAGGCAGGCCCCCCCTCTCTGAATCGGGTGGGTGGAGGTGAACGGAAGAGATCTTCTCTATCCCCATAATAAAAATCCACCAAATCAGACTCAGAAGAAGGGGGAGAAAAATAACCCGGACCAGGCTCCGGGGGTGCTGGGGCCGAGGTTACCGGAGGATCTGGGGTTCTGAAAGAAACCAAACGAGTCTTAGGTAACAGGAGAGCTGGGGAGGCAGAGAGTCTGGTGCGTCCCAGCCTGGTTTTACCCCTAGAAGGACAGGAACTGAGGAAGTGTCCATCACTGCCACAGTAGAGACAAAGACGACAGCTGATTCGACGTGCCCTCTCCTCCTTGGAGAGGCTTGTGCGTCCCAGCTGCATCGGTTCGGGCTCCGGCATCCGAGCCGGGCCAGGGGCTGACGCAGGAGCATAGGGTGCTGAGTGAAGAGCAGGTTGAGGGAAGGCCGTCGTCAGTGCCCTCCTCTCCCTGCGACGCTCAGTGAGGCGAAGGTCGATCCGGTTGGCAAGGTCCTCCAGCTGCTTCAGAGTCCGGGGGTAGTCGCAGGTCGAAAGCTCATCCTTGATGCTTTCCCGCAGGCCAAAGAAAAAAACATCCAAGAGGGCATCCTCATTCCAGGAACAATCGGCAGACAGCAGATGGAAGTCAGTGATGTACTCCATCACTGACCGCTCTCCCTGTCTGAGAGTCAATAGTCCCCGGGAGGCTTCCCTGCTTGGAAGAACTGGACAAAAAACTCAGATTAGTTCCAAAGAAAAATCATCAAAAGAGCTGCAGATTTCAGGATTATTCAGCCACTCAGACGTTCCCCATAATTTGGCTTTTCCCGCTAACAGAGATATAACGTAGGCCACCTTGGCACGATCAGAAGGAAACGCTGAGGGCTGTAATTCAAAATGAATCCCGCACTGGGTCAGGAAAGCTCTACATTGATCAGGATCCCCTTTAAACACTTCAGGAGGGGACAGACGCGGTTCAAGATAAGCTGGACTATCAGTAGAAGACGTGGGCGCGGCAGCTGTCACGGGCGGGGCAGCTGGAGGAGCCTGATTACGCAGGTAATCGAGGATCTCCTGCATGCCTGATTCTAGACGGGAAATGCTCTGATCCACGTCATTTCGCCACTGCCCGTCTGCCGATGGGTCCATGTTTTGGCCAGGTTATTCTGTAATGAGCTCAGAATGTAGGACCCAGAATTCGAGGCGAGACAGGCAGTGGGAAAGTTCAAAGCTTTTATTTAACTAAACAGGTGTGCGGGGCTGCTCGTCTGCTGCGGGGCGGATCTCTGCAGAAACGGGAGAATACAGATCAGTGACTGGAAATGGAGCTTAACACGACTTGGAGCAAAGTCACTGACCTGATTCAAAGTTCAGTCCGTTTGCGGAGCTTTGACCGCAGTTGCGGCGGGAGACGCCCCCAGAGTTCCAAGAGAGCGCGCAGCAGACGCCGAGCAGCAACAGAGTCCAGAAGGGAAATCCAAGGCCGAAGTCAGACGACAGTTCCAGGATCAGAAGCCGGTAGAATCCAAGGTCAGACAGGACAAACAGAGCAGACAGGGGCAAGGCAAAAACTCGAAATCCTCAGGGCAGAAACTGGTCAATATCAGGGAAACAGGCAGTCTACAGATTGCTAGGGAACGTATCACAAAAACACAAGAATAACCTGGCGCTGATGGGAGGCAAACACACAACTTAAATAGTAGAGGAACCAGGTGGAAATGATCGGCGATAATCAGCTGCAGAACCAATTAGACAGGGAGCAATGAGCAAAGGAAAAAACCAAACCATCAGCGCCGAGATCATGACAGTGATACTGAGTGTGAGAGGAACTAATGTATTTTGACAGAGTTATATGGTTATGTTGAATATAACAATAGCTTTATGGTTATACTGTATGTTTGTGTTCTATGGGAACAGAACAAACAACATTACATACTCACCTGTTTAATGGACACTGCACATTCACCTACATTCACACATATCATACTTACCTGACAGTGACACACACTCACCTACTTACCTTAAACATACGCTACCTGAAAAAAAGGGAATAAGAACTGTATACACGTTCGTATGCACGTTGTACCTGGAAGAGGACACTAAAAGAGACACTATTCATATTTTGGGAATATTTTATTGGTTGTTTGATTGATTGTTTTGTTATATAATTGTGAATAAAAGAGAGGAGTTTTGGGAAGGAAAGAGAATGGTTTGGTGTTCTTGATCCTGTGATCATTCACTCTGTTTTTCAGAGCACAAAGCCAGCAAGACACTGAAGACTAATCTTTTTTTCAATATTGTGACGTGGTACCCGTTACAAATTGATAGGAGCCACATTGGGGAAAAGAGGGGGGAAAAAACATATTTCACACTTTATCGTTGACAGGATACAGTGTGAGATATCAAAAAACCTCTGCACAAGAAAAACACATGTAAACACAAGACAGACATTTCAGCAGAGGGGTCACATCGGAGGCGTGGTCACATGAAGTCAATCTGCCATATTGAGACGTTAGTTGTGTGTGTATGATGAGTGCTCTCTCCAATCGGGCTTCCTTCCTTCCCCTCTCCTCCTTCTAGCTCCCCTTGGTGTGCAAAGCATCCACAAGCCAAACCCACGCCCCATTCATCTCTCCCTCATTTGGTGGATGAATAAAGTCCGAGAGCATCCTTTAGCAAAGTTATCTTCTCCAGCAGATATTTTGGAAAAGTTTGTCAGCTTGGGGATAGGTCCCAGTAAGTCTTTCTCTCCAAGCCCTTATCGACAAATATATTTTCTAATGAGCATCGTGTTGGGATCCTGAGGCTTGCCCACCAGAGGGCGCCGAGGATCCTCTTCTGTTTTTTGTGTTCTTTTAGGGACTGGGTTACTGTTGGGATCTGGGGATGTACCACCTTTCTCCAGCAGAGTGTGCCGTGGGTCTCCTGGGCTGGAGCCCTCCTGCACACCTGGAGCTCGTCTGCTCATCAGGAACCTTCTCTACATAAGCAGCAATGTTGACATTAGTTTGGTTAGCAAACCTGAGCCTCTGTTACCAGAAAGAATCTAAGTCATCTCAAGTGAGAAACCTGATTCTAATCTGCCTCTGTCTTTGCTCACAGGAAACCTGTCTCAAGTCTGAAGCTCTGGATGAGCTTAACCTGCCTGCTAGCCCTGGTGAGCCAAACCTGAAGATTCCAGTCTGGATTTTCTCCTGCTACTCTTAGAGAAGAGCTGGAAACTCTGATCAAGGTCTGCCATTCAAAGTCAGAAGCTAGACGCTGCTGCTGCTTGTGCACTCTGCTGAACCAACATTCTCTGGACCCAACGGTTCCCTCCCTCACAAGTTAAGCCTGGACTCCTTCAAGGTAGACTCAGAACAATCTTAAAACTCAATTAATCTTCTGACTGCCTGGCTAATCAAACTGTCCATCTCTGCAGACATCAGTGAACCCAACCCAGACCAGTACCTGATCCAGTTCATGTTCTTGTGTCAATCTAACTTCAATAAACTCTGTTAAACTTTTACTCAGCCTCAGTTTGTGTTCTGCATGTGGGTTTAACCTAAAAACCAATCATGACACATCGCTCTTAAATTTCTTTAATGACCTCCATCACTCACTCAACCACTGCGTGGAGGGGGCAAAACAGGTGAAAACTAGCTAGTCAAACTATGATGTCAACCAACGGGTAATAAATCACTGAGCTCATATGGGTCATGTTTTTATTTGAGCAATCAGTAGCAAGAAATCTGTTTATAAAGTGATTGAGAGAAAACCTGACAGGTTACAAAACAAATATTTTCAACTCGACATGTGACCTCGACACCAATGCACTTTGATGCTATGGCCCTCTGAACTTTAGTCCAGGTTAGTATAAGCAGCTCTTGCTTCACAGTGACATGCACTTGGTGTCATTAGGAAAATAATCCACTGAGACTCACCCTATTGTTTCAGGATAGAGAGCCACACATCCCAAAGAAGCCTAAACTATGGGAGAAAAAGTGTAATAATTGAGTCGCACAGTAGGCTGCTCCCACTTATTTACTCACTGCCACAGTTGTTGTCAGGGGTCCAGTGTTCAAACTGTTGCAGAATTGACTTTTGCCAGAATTTTCAGGACTATGACAAAAGTCAGATATACTGATTGGGTAAGACTGAGTGAGAGTAGCAACAACTTTCCTGGAGACTGCAGGAACATCTGATGAGAATGCTGAGAATGGCACTTGCTGAGAAGAAATTGACTGAGTTTTGGCATAATGTGAAGAAGAAATATCCTGAACTGTGAAAACAGGGACTGCTAGAACTTTTACCTTCCTCTACTGACTTTCTCTACCTTTAGCTAATTCTAACAATTCTACTCATTTGTGAGATGACCCTCTCAGCTTTAAAACAGATCACAGGAAAGCAGATGAAGAGCCTGGATGTGGAGAACAGCCTGGTAACAGCTGTTTCCAGATTGCACCCACGTCTATCAGAGCTCATCAAAGAGAGGCAAGCTCAGGTGTCTCATTAAGCTGAGATAAGGGATGAAAAGTAAAACTGATATAGTATTTTTTTCATTTCATGTTTGTTTAGTTTTTCATCTTACTTCCTTCTCCATTTTCTTTAGATCGTTTACATCCCCTATTTTCCTCTTGATTCTTCTCATACTTCTGATTTTCTTTCTTTACTTATCTTCTTTCTGTTATCTTCTTTTCTTATTGGTTTAATTTCTGCTATATTCCTTCCCTCCATGTGGAAGGGTTTTTTGAAGCTGAGCCCTAACATCAAAACGGATCAAAACTAAACTATAAACTCCCCTAATTTATGCCTTGTAAAAATTAGACATGAAAACTGTGTAGCGTTGTGCAATAATACTTATTTGATTATTCATATATATTAAACATCAGCTTTAAAATCTAGATTAATAATTCCTAATCCCTACCCAAAATTACCCGCAAAGAAAAAGATATTTAAAGTACATTAGGGGATTGTGAATATTGGTCTACACTGTATGGGAAATTAATACTTATATTTTGAAAGTGAAATGAATAAATAATAATCAATAAAGAAAACTATATTAAAAGTCACTGTGTTATCAATTGATTAACAACACAACAAACAACCCCAGCTTTGACTCAAAGAAAACATTAAAATGCAACGCCATTGTTTAGCACAAGTTATGGTGATCTTGTGTGTAAATAATTAGTAAATAATTAAGGCTAAGGTCAGTTTCAAAACCTCTGTAATATACAAGAAATAGACCATGGATTTAATAATTAAACATATAAATGTAGATGTTTGGACCAGCTGTCATTAGACCTCTTGCAAACTGGAACTCCTCTCTGTTGTTTAGTTGAAAATGGACGGATTTCATCTCCTCTGTCACTTCCTCCTTCGGGAGTGGTGGCCCACTTGTTAGAGCAGAATTGTTGCATTCTGAAGAAGGCTGCAAGTAGCAGTTTGATCACCACTGAATGTAACTGGGGGTCACTGAGCAACACCTTTACCCACAAATTCCACATCTCAGGTGACAAAGCCTTACATTTTTATGTTACTTAATGAGAACTATTCTCCTTATCTCCTCAGAGCAACACCCTCCATGGACAAACTCTTTGTTCTTCAACATCAAAATGTGGAGCAACTGCAATTTTCTGCTTTGCTCTTGTCCACTTGGCACTGCTGGGGCCTCTCACTTGTGCTCTCTTGGGACTTCAAGGAACTTGTAGCGGCGCCAGAGGTGTGACCTCAGATGCAGTTGGTGTGACTATGGAACTAACCTGACACAGACAGCAATGGAGAATGTGGAATCTAGACACTGAATGTAGAATGATCTCTGGGCGCTTTGGGCTACTCACTCCTCCTAAAGGGTGATGGTTCACTGGAGAGTAAAAATTCAGTTGCAAGAAAAAAAACTGCAAAAAAACCCCACAAAGATTAGAATTATTATGCTCCCATGATGGTAATAATGTAGGATCTATTGTTGTTCTCCTGAGATTAGTGTTTTACACTGTGCCACATTGCACTACACAAGCTCCATGTACTTCTTTTTGTCAATCTCTAATACATCCAATAACTAAGGAGTCATCAGTGTAATTCCTGACAGGAAGCTGTCTTGCATTGAAAGTCAGAGTTGTACAGAGTAAAAACAAATGGTACCCCCATCCCCTGTGGTGCTCCTGTGCTGCAGACTGCCTGGCTAGACACTTGATCCTACAGTCACACAAATAGTCTATTAGCTTATCTCTGATCCAGGCAAGCATTGATGTGCCACCTTGAGGCTTGCAGAATATTTGAAAAAGCAAGTAATGCTGAATTATCTGGAGCTAAACAAGTGATGGCTTACAGTGTCATTGAAATGCAGATTTAGCATTGAATAAATAAACGCTGTAAATGCAAACATTTTCATTAAAAAATAAACATTTTTTGAAGAAAATGGAGCTATAAAAAACAGTGGAATAGGTAATTATTTAAAGTTGGCTCAAAGCTTCAGCTAGTTACACTTCGAAACTACTGATTATGGCTGAAATTTTGGTTTTATAATAGACTCAGACCTGAACCTTCAGAGGCTCATAAAGACAGTTAACAGGTCAGCCTTTTATCACCTGAAGAACATTTCCAAGATTAAATGACTAATGTCCAAGCAGGATCTCGAAAAACCTATTCATGCATTTATCTTTAGTAGTATTAATTACTGAAACAGTGTCTTCATAGGCAGTGTATTCTCATTATGAGTTCATATGAAATCGTACGAAAAGTTATTCACCGTAATTTTGTACGTTTTAGACGTTTTTTTCATCAAGAACATAGAATTTAAAATACAATTAGCCCTATCCCTGACCCTAACCCTAAGATATTAAACAGCAAGCAACGTAGTTAGAGACATGAATAAGTGATTATTGCACTGTTTTTCCCAGTTTTACGTCCGTCCGCTGATCTCCTTTTTTTGTCTGTCTGCCAGCGCATACACACTGATCTAGTTTTTTGAGGAAAAACGTCCAAAACTTACGAAATAGTGTGCATAACGTTTCGTACGATTTCATACGAAATGATAATGAGAATATGTTGTCATAGGTTTCCCTAAAAGGTCAATCAGACAGCTGCAGCTGATGCAAAATGCTACTGCCCAGGTTTTCACTAGAACTAAAAACGTTTATCAGCCTAATTCTGAAGTCCTTCCACTGGCTTCCTGTAGCACAGAGAATAGACTTTAAAATCCTTCCTTTAGTCTATAAATCACCAAATGGATCCGTGTCTCAATACAAAACACATTTCTTGTCAGTGTATTAGCCTCCCAGATCACTCAGGTCTTCTAGTTCCAGCCTACTCTGTTCACCCAGAACTAGAACTAAACATGGCGATGCAGCATTTAGTTCTTATGTTCCACTGATCTGGAATAAACTTGCAGAAGACTGGAAAAGAACTGAAAGCCTAAGTTGGAGGTGGGGTTAAACTAAAGGCTTTGAAGGAGCCAAAGTTTATATAATCAGTCACATACTCAGTCATTGTATTGATGTCCTCTCAATGTGGCAGGAACACTGCATCCTAGTCTGTAGCCTAAAAAAAAAAAAAACTACAAAAACACTTCAGGGCTTTTTCAGCTTTCTGTGACAATCTTCTCACAGTTCTGGGTAGTAAAGCGAAGCTTCAAATGCCAGACTAAATAAAGACTGAAAAAAATATATATTTTTATCAGAATCTTAACTCTTTTAGCAAAACAAAATGGGGATATTGCTCCACCTTATGTTTTTCCATAGGTATTGGGGGGGGCAATGACTTCTAGCACTGTAAGAAATACATCTGGTCCTATCTAATCTCCTTGGCTGTAGACATACTTTCAGTTCTGTCATCATTGGTTAACCCTACCAAACTGTCCATTTCTATTACTTTACGTGCTAAGGCATTATGGCAATGCTGGAACTTTGGTTTATATTACGACTTAAGCATGTCCTTCAAATTTGTGAGGATTTGATTTGTCTGATTTGCCATTCTGCCAGAGATGAGCTCTGCAGCTCCTCCAAAAACAATAAACAAGAAGTCTGTTTTGTTACAGTAAACTACTGAGAGGTGAGTTATCTCTTTATGTTTAGTAAATATTTTCATACCTCTCTTGTCCTTAAGTATAAAAAAAAACATGCTATTTAATTCAAAACAACTTTCATGTGTTTTGTCAGGTAATTTAATCTCATCTTGTACAACATTTATGTAATAACTCTGAATGGGTCATCTTCAATACAACAGTTCATTAATATTTTTATTTTTCCTAAACACTAATTGACTGAAACTTAGGTGGGTTTAGGTTATTTATCCTCACAAACCATTGTTTTTTATGACTGTACCAAGTACTGACTTTACCTGTAAACAGGTGAAGATTTTGCCATGTTGCCTAAATTGATTACTACAACCATAGACGTCCATCTGGCATCACTTAATCAGAGTAAAAAGATATAACCTGGGTAAAGTTAGTGCAAAGAAAGTGACTGACTAAAGGCGGTATCCTTGATAATTTTCTATTCACTATAGTAGAAATACTACTATTTATAATGCAGAAGCTATTCACAGCCGTAATATAACTGACAGACACAAAAACCTTTGAAAGGTAGAATTGGCTTAAGGCTGAAATACAAGTAAAGGTAACTTTATAAAAAAAATGCAGTTCCTTTGTGAGAAAGTGTGTGTGTCTGTGTTAACCTTGCAGGGGGGCTGAGAGCTGTCAGTATCACACTGGAATACCAGTAGTTAGGTTAAAACATCAGGGAAAAAAAATGTTCAAAAGAGCATCACTTCCCATCTGAGCGTTCCCATAGATGTTAACAAGACTCTAGTTTTATACATCAAATCTACCTTATTCATCATTTTTTGACACAAGCTGCAGAGGGAAAAAGAAAGAGTGTAGACCCTCTGTGACCTGAGGCAGCTTTAACAAGATTGACAAAATCTGAAATGATGAGATAGTTTTGTTGTTAGTCCTGAGGAGAAATGTATGATAGTGAGGATGTGGGTTCTGAAAAACAAAGGTGTATACTTAGAAGTATAGCTTAGAGGGATAGTTTGGTTTGTGAGCTTTTGTGATCTTGAGATGACTTGTTTTCTAAACTGAACAATTTTAATACCTTCACCTCTTAGCAAGTGCAATTACACATCATTATTTGAATGTTTACTTTAGATTCTATTATCATTAATTTTGATCATATCGGTATCTCAATATAGATTCTTTAGTGTATATGATACCTCAATAGACATACAAAGGTAAACGTACCACCGGATAAAAATCTACAATTTTCTTTCTTAAACTGCTGAAAAAATGCTGCTCAAGCCAGATTTGACTTAAAAAAGAAAACCAGCTACCTATTGTGCACCAATAGGGCATAAGATTATGTGAACAACCCCTATTAATTGTTAGAAATCATTTGACAGAAAGTAAACAATTTTTTACCTTAATTAGACTTGGGGTCGGCAACCCAAACTGTTCAAAAAGCCATGTTGGACCAGAAAAACAAAACAAAAAAACAAATCTGCTGGAGCCGCAAAAAAGTAACAGTCTTATATAAGCCTCGTATGGCAACACAGGCCCTAAGAGCCTGTAAAAAAAGACTATATGGGCTTAAATGTATAATAAGCATTCATGATCAAATGTGTATCCTGGAGCAAAATGTAACATCATGTGACTACTCTGCTGTACGATATTCGGTGCTTTAAGGTTGAATTCCATTACTATATTATTGTATTAGAATTTGTTGCATTGATGCAATTATAGAAACACAATAAATAAATTAGATTTTTGGGGTTATTTTTATTTTAAGGATTTCGGGGAAAAATCCAGGAAAGTGCACATAACTGCATAAGAGAGCTTCCTGTTCAATCTGTGAAAGGTTTTTCATGCTTGCAACAAAACTAGCAGCCTTAGTGGAGTTTGGAGATGCAATCCACTTCTTATGTAAATCTATCTTTGTGTTCCTCTAATTTATCCAGAAGTTCTGCAATTGCACTTTTTCTCTCACTCACAACTTGGTGGTCGGCTGCAAATTTAGCATGCCTACCCTGAAACTGCTTTTCCAAATAACAGTTTTTATTATTTGACAACTTCTCATTACAAAGCAAACATGCAGGCAATCCTTCTGCAGTGGACGGATTGCCTGCAAAGCAAATGATTTGGTCCATTCTCTTTTCCCTTTGGGATCCATAGCCAAAGACACACCACCTGGCTATGACGCAAATCTTCATTGAAAGAAATGTTAACATTTATTGTTTACATTTATTCATTATACACATTTTTACCTCATTGGAAACATAATGAATGTTTGTTTGACATACTGCACACCTTATTAAAACAAAAAAAACAATCATTTTTTTTCCATTGTCATAAATTTTGTAAAAACTCCAGGGACCCACAGGGCATTAAAGAGCGGCATGGAGTTGCAGGTTGTTGACCCCTGAATAAGATGTGTTAGAAGGAGGAAAAAAAGGCAAAACAATGATTTGAGGAAATGTATAATGAGACATTTTTTGGTGAATAAATGACGGGCCCAAATGACACTAAAAGCGCAGCCTTTGAGGTGAACTGGCAACAGGGTCATGGCTACCTCACTGACTCTCTGGGGAGAGAATGTTTGGTAAAAAATGGATTCACTATACTAAGGGTGTGATTTAAGGCAACTGATGCTGGTTATTAGAGTCAGAATCCAAAATTCATTGCAGTGTTTTGCGTGTGGGACACCTCGCTGGAACACAGAGCAATAAAGGCCTTGTCTTGTTATTGAAGTTCTCTTTAAAACACATGGATTGTCAATTGCACATAAATCAGCGTGCATTAACACGTGAATACAGGTCAGTGGAGGTCCTTGGATGTTTTGGCCATTGATCAGTTGTCTAACATTAGGATCTGTCCTCCCTTACTTTATTTACATTACCACCTACATAATACTTTTCTTGCATGAGCATGACTATCATCTTATGGATATGGTGTTTCTTCAGGGCTTTCTCTATGGACAAATGGCTGTTACCAAATTCCCTAGAATTCCCACAATATCAAAGACTTTTGATATTGTGAGGCCAAATTTAACAACTTAAAGATTAAAGTGCCATATTCCACATTCAGGGTCATGGAGGAGTTTAGTAAATTACATACTTATAAATGTAGTTAAAACCTATAGATGAACTCAATGGTTAGTTTTTGTATTCCGTGCTATGTTAAAAACAATTGATTTTCCGATATACTATTTATTAATTTTATATTGTTTTTCTTCAGTGTCTCCTTATTTGAGTGTTTTTTATTATTCACTGGTGTTGACTTGTGTACTATATAATAGAAAACTTCTGTAGATGAGAAATCTGCATGGATGGCATGATAACCAGGCTATGGCAAATGTAAAAAAATGGTACATAAAGTAAAACATAGATAACTGAATGGACCAGCCACCAAAGTTGAGGAACTCCTACGATCAGAACCCAAGTTCTTTCATAAATGATGCAAAACTATTTCACCCACATTTAAGATTTATATACCTTGCACATAACACAATTCCCATTTAAACAAATTCAAACCTAATAAATAAACCCTACATGGTCTATATTCATTTGTGAAATAGAACAGATTTAGAACAGATTTAAATAAAATGGAAATAAATTCACTGATTAGTATTCATTTTTAATTGCTTTTTTTTATTAATCCTACATATATAAACCTGAAACCTATGTATATTAAATAAATAATAGTAGTAGTAGACAGGGTGTCCACATCACAGACTGCAACTGGTAGTTGGTTCCACAGTAGAGGAGCCTCATAACCAAAATATCTTCCTCCCATTCTACATTTAGAAATTCTAGGAACCACTAGTAAACCTGCAGATTTAGAGCGAAGTGCTCTGTTAGGAACATAGGGAACAATCAGATCTCCAATATATGACAGAACTTGCCCATTTAACGCTTTAGATTTATCACAATAATTACCTTTTTGATAACTGAGACTGACACAAATTTAAGCAGTGGATATATATTTATTTATAGAAAGTAAAAAAAAAATTGACTTAACAAACAAACAGATTTAGTGGGTTTTACACACAGCAACAAAGATAAAAAATAAAACAAATGGACAAAGAGAAATCTGAATCTCACTGTGAATCTTTTTGTTTTCCTTTTCGTTTTTACCATCAAAGCTGTTTTGTACTCTGTGTGATCTGTAGAATATTATCAGCTACAGCCTGAGTGTATTTCATCAGCCTCTTAACCTATAATACATCATATCAGCATAATTATGCCAAAGGTGTTTGTTGAATTACTGTCAACAATGAAATTTAAAGCCTTTGATATGTAAATGTTTTCAATTAGAAATCAGTGCCGATTTTTTTCTTTTTTTGCGGTGCCTCTTTCCTTATTGTTCATTTAGCTTCAAAGAACCCACGCTCACACTGCTGCGGTAATACACAGATGCAAACACAAAACTTTGAAATATACTAAGTGATATTTTCCAGTTAGTAAAGACACAAACATGGATATGATGGTACCGAGATGAACCTGATGAACCTGCCAGAAAAATACTTATCAAAAATAAATCCAACCAATTCTGCATCTAATCTTCAAAGTAATTTATTTAGCTTACTTTCAGTTATAGCTGAATAAATTATGGTTGACATGAATTTTCCATTTAACATAGCAGGCAAACTCAAGAGTTGACAGAGGTCTGTCGACACCAGATGGAGAGAATTGTTACCATTAGGGGATCATTTTTGAATTGATGCATGCAGGTGATTTGGTTTTCTGGGCTGTCGCAGATAAATGGGAAAAAATATATTGTAGCAAAGGGCCCAAATTAAGCATGTTCAGGAACTCAATACTGAGAGAGGACTTGTTGCAGAACCAGATTAGAGGAGCTGAAACTTCTTCAAACCCACCAGCCTTAACCCGTCCTATTGTTGTTGTTGCCTGATCATTCTCTGTGTATCCTAAAACCTAACCTCCAGAATCCTGAAGGATCAAAGTCTATGACAGTTCATCTAAATTTCATGCTGCTGTGTTTGTGGGGTTTGAATTTGAAGCTAAGTGAGGTCAAAGTTATTATTTTATGGTTTTGGTCATGGAGGAACTTTGATTTAAGAAGTGGGGGGGAACAAGTATTTTTTTAATATAACAAACTTCAGCCTGTCTGATCATCCAATCACAGACCCAATTCAGTGGTGCATCAGATGTTTGTAAAGTGAGAAAAGACGATGGGCCAATCAGGAGATTGGGAAGTGGGCTTCAGCTTAAGCTGCGTTTTTTTCCGCTTGGTCCTAGTGCTCGACAAATGTCGGTGTGCTGCAGCGTAACATTGTTTTTGAACGATAAAATGCGCAAGGGACCAAAACAGATGTTTGAAAAAGTGCAGGGGACATGTTCCCAACACCCCCCCGCACTCTCTCTTTCGAAATTATATCCATGGTGGCGGTACTGACATGATTTTTATTTACACGGCAGTACCCCAAATTATTTGGTCCGCTGAAAACAAACCAGATCCCTATTTTTCTAGCAAACAACATCTGATTAAAAAGTCTAATTATTAGTATTTCAATCAAGTAAACTGGATGCCCTCCCCTGAAAAGATAAAAAATAAAAATAAAAACAGATACACTTCTGTCCTCTTTACAGATTGAAAAGAGAAGAATTTTTGTTTGATGCAACTTTGACTTGGTTTTTCCTTACCCAGGTGAACTTAACTGTCCAGCTGATGAGCAAATCTTTCACTTTTGTGCTGTATGATCCCACTCTGGTAAGAGCTGTAGATCCATGTCTCCAAAACCTCTACATAGTCTGAGTATTAAGAAGTCACATCCATGCAGCCTATAGTGGGTAAGTCTCTTTCAGCTGCCTCTCCGTGGTGATTTTGTCTGACAATTCTTGTTAAAACTACATGAATGAACTTATGAAGAGGGTGAGAGAAAAATAAAACCTCCCAAAAAAAAAACAACTTAATTTCAGCTGTATTATTGTCTGAATAATTTAGTTCAAATAATTTACAAAGTCTTTGATGTCACAAAAACATCTGTGACAGACCCGTTAATTACTCAGCTGACAGTCAACTCAGTGACATGGCAATGTTATAACTTTCTAGGTGGATTATTATTGTAAGGCTGGTCTAATTAGCATCAATCGGCAGCGAGCCATGTTAGCACTGAAATGGGCATAAAGTCTCTTTTCATCATTGTCTATCTGTCCGCATTTACTAGAGTACTGAAAAGATTTTAGGTATGTCAAAATGTCAGGAAATAAAGGTGACATTTATGGAAAATCACACTTATTACTCTGTCATATCTTTGAATTACATTATGTCACTTTTAATGCACAATAGTGCTCAGCTGTTGGGATTACGAGTGTGTAATTTAGTGTCAGAAACAGGTACAAAACCTTTCCCATGATTTTTAATGTTTGTTTATTTTTATGATTTTTTTTATTCAAGCTTTGACTGAACACTTTTCTATAAAATGTTAATGCTCTTAATGACCTGCAATAGTCAAATAGTTACAAGCTGCATTAGTCAAAAGAAGATCATCCATTGAAGCACTTGGCAAGCCAAAGTGATTATTTAATTTGCATAATATAGTGTAAGATTAAGTCATGCTATTTTTGAAATTTTACATGACATTTAGGTTGGAATTATGTCTTGAGCATAATGTACCTGTGATACATGCTGTTGGAACATTTAAAAGTGTCCAAAATTCAGCTGTCTAACCAAAGGGGTTTATGTGACTGAGTCTTGAAGAACAATGGAGCAACAACCTTGCTATAAAGTTAATAACAAAGGCAGTAACATCAAAGTTGACTGAGAGGGTGCCCACCAAGAAGAAAAAAAACCCAGCTTCAAAATGGCTGCTTCCACATTTGAAGAAAATATAAGTTGAAACCTTTTCTTGATGGGCATTGCATTACCGTATTTTCCAGACTATAGAGCGCAGCTCATTTTAAGCCAAGTCCGCTAAATATTTTTTAAAAACTCGCAACGTACATATATAACTCACACAGGCTATAAGCCGTCTCCTACCAAACCTGTAGAGGGAGCTCTACATATAGACCCTTGAATAGGTACGGAGATGAACGCTAGAATGTCAGCTATTTATTGCAGCTCTGCAGCAGTAGTTCCCAGCTCTTCATTGGTTCCGCAACTTTAATGTTGCAACTAAATGTCAAAATGTGTCAATTTAGGACATGTGTTCTCCATTGTGCCTCCTGATAGCATGTTCATGTAATAAAACTCAAACTAGACTTTCCCCCTGGCAGTTAGGAAAAATCAACAGAAAAGCCCCACCTTCTCTGCATGGTTCAAAGCGTTGGAAAAAAATTGCGGCTTATATTCGGAAAAATACGGTATTCATAGATGGAGGAATGAACTAGTGTTGGCAGTATGCTATTATAAAATATTTTTTTCTGAACTGGAAGGGGTGCTCAGCATATCAATATAAATAGTAACAAAAAAGTTGAGCATTGAATTCTTAATTGCTACTTTGGAATAAATGGTAACAGTAAAAAGAGTCAACAAATATTATGCCTCAATTATAGCAAGACATTGGTAATGAAAACGAAAGGTATTTGATTGAATTGCAATTCAAAAAAATTATCCAGATATTGATGCAGTTGTCATTATGTATCTTTGTGTATATAAGAACCTGCATATTTAATTTGTAGACAGTGTGGATATGTAAAAGCAAATGTAAGGTTTACTCTCAAATAGACTCTTTTTGAGACACTTTTCCCGTTTTTTTTTATTTATTTTTTTTTTAAAGTCAAAGTCGATCCACTGGTGATATGCCTCACAGAGTAAACTTGGCTTCCATGTGGGCGACAGAGAGCACAGAGCAACGCTCCCACCAACAATACTGTTGTCAATCAGATTTTCCTGCAAAGCCAGCTTGTGGTGTGGTAAAAAGCATGGTGTGTCCCTGAACTGCTGCTGCTGCTTGGCTTGAGATAATTGTAAACAATTCAGTCTTATAACACTAATTATTAATAACTATTATTTTTTTCTTGGAGGCATGTTTTTTTATTACAAACAGTAATAAGTATACTAAATATATCATAACAGTAAATTAGTCTATCTGTAGAAAATTCTAAATTTTAAATCTTCTGTACATAAATCAAACCACAGTGTTTTTTAACTGCTGTCTCTATTTCTTTTAACTTTATATGTTTCCACAAAATTTTTCTGTTTTAAAAGGGTGAAAACATAATTCTGTGTAAAATTTTCCAAAACAAAAGTCATATAACTGCAGAAACAGAACTCAACTATTATTTTGCAAATAATTAAAAAAACAAACCTAATCGGAGCTGTGACAGACTCGCAACCTGTGCAGGGTTTCCCTCACCTTTCATCCATCGACTGCTGGATGTATGCACCAGGCCCTCTGTGACTCTGATGGTTAAGAGAGAAAAGATGGATGGATAAACCTAATCAGATCTGCTTATGTTCTTCTGGTGTTAGCGGCTAACAACATAACACCTGAATAATGATTTCACAGCAACATGACTCCTACATTTACCAGACTATAACTGCAGATGACTTTCCTACAGATGACTCTCTTTATAGCTGCTAGGTTGTGCATTAGAAAAGAGGCATATTGTGTTGGATGTTCATGACTTGCACAAAGCTCTGGTTTTCATAGAATTTCCATATGCATTAATTTGATACAATGGGATTCAACAGCTCATAGACACATTGTTTTAATTTTTGTTTGGTTAATCAGTTTTCCCAGCATGCAACACACCATTGCTTAAAGGTGTGTTACACCCAAACATGATTAGCCTTCATTTTCTACTCACCCCCATGCTGAACAACACTCTGGAGTAATTTTTTGATATCTCAAATGCATCTGGAGATCTGGGAGGCTTCTTGCTGTCTGCTGACATTCAAATAATGGAGGTTTATGGTGCCCGAGGCAGAAAGGTCCATAAAAGTCCACAAAAAACGTGTCAATATTCCTCCATACTGCTCGTCCAATGTATAGGAAATCCTATACACTACTGTTTATGCTCTAAAAACATTCTAAATGACTTTGTTTCGAGTAAATTATGGACGCTACCCACTCAGGACACTTGGAATACATTGGACGAGCAGTATGGAGGAATATTGACACGTTTTTTGTGGACTTTTATGGACCTTTCTGCCTCGGGCACCATAGACCAGACATGTTCACAAGTCATTTTTTGCAAGTCCAAGTCAAGTCTCAAGTCTTGAGGGCTCAAGTCCAAGTCAAGTCTCAAGTCTTGAGAGCTCAAGTCCAAGTCAAGTCTCAAGTCTTGAGAAGGCCTGTCGCAATAATCAATTATTCGCACAAAAAATTCTAATCACTTGATTAATTAAAAAAAGTGCAATAATTTTCATGCTTGCTTGTTTCTCCTTGTGTTTTCATCTCTGTCACTGAGACGGTAGAGCTTAAAGGTCGCTATTATATCTATGGAATTATCATTATCTTGAACTGCTAAATGAAAAATACAATTAAAAAAAGCACACACGCAAAAAAATTTTCCAGATAAATTTTGCATTTTTAGTTTTTTTTCTTTAAAAAAAATATTTTCCTACAGTATTTACCTGACATTTTTGGTTACAACTTTTTCTAGTTTTAGCAGTAAATGTCTGCTCTTTTATTTTTAAGTGAAAATGAGGACTGTGGAAAAAAAAACAATCACAATCCTGCCTTTTATTAATACATATGAGGTTAGCAACTACAAGAGATAAAGAAAAACCCTAAACAAATAGCAGGACAATAACAATACTTTTATAAAAGAAAGATTGTGGCAATAACTTTTTGTAACTTAATGACTTGGCGGGCAGTATTTTCAATTCAATTCAGTTTATTTATTTAGCGCCAATTTACAACATTATTCACAACATATTTCTCCTCTACCACTGCCATGAAGCTTTTAAAGCTGGGCTTGTCGATCACAGAAAAGGGGAGGTTGCATGAAATAATAAGGTCCTGAATTATTGCCTTATGTCTGTGATGTCCCTGGCTGTACACCTGCACTGCACTGTGGCTGATAAAATGAGATGTGGTGGACCAAGCATCGTGTATTTTTTTCTAAAGAAGCTGCAGTTTGCTGCTCTTTTATTCCCGCCTTATGTAAAGTTTTTGTAGCCAAAGGTTATTATGAACGGTGGCACCGAAACAGGGGGGGTAATCATCGCTTCCATATCTGTATGAGTTGCATGCATGCATGCGCACTGGCATATATGTCACGTACTGTTGCGTCAGTGACGTCAGTGTGTTGCACAGGGAAAAATATGATTTATGGTTTTCTTTCATTTAAATGTTAGTTTTATGCTTTGCATGTTTGGAGAGGAAGATATGATTTGTTTTTCTTTGTATTTTCTTCTTGAGCTTTGCATGTTTTGATGTTTCTTTTTTATATGATTGTTTTCCTTTATTTTAGACTTTTGAATTTTTCCTGCATGTTGGGTTGTTTTGGTTTGTTTTTCCCTTGTGACAATCCATGCGCACTGGACTGAAGTAGTTGTCTGAGGAGGCGGAGTGCATTAATTGCTGCGTAATTGCTGCGCTCAGGTGTGAGCAAGGGCTGATTAAAGCCGACATAAAAGGAGTCTGAAGGAAAGGAGAACTGAATCTGCAGGTGACAGAGACGGACGCGCTGCTGGGATCTGTGCGCCAGGAGGGTGCACAGATGGCCCAGTAAGGAGTATTAGGGCAGAGGAGGAACCTCGCCTGTAAGTAGCGCTCCCCCTCGCTTAAGGCATAAACAGGAATATATCTTCCGACGGGGTTTTGACGCGTGGATGCTGGCGTTCTCCTTGCTTCTCTTTTTAGCTGGATCGGTCTGGAAAGGGGTGTGGGACGCCAGGGAGTGGAACAGTGCCGGGGCGCCGCAGAGTCAGCTGTGGATCAGCCAGTGGGTGCTGCAGGGCGATCACTCGCACCAGAAGCAGCATAACAAGCGGAGCCCAACTTCCAGCCTCTGATTTTTAAGGAAAACTCTTGAATTTTAAGTTTTATCAGGAGAAGAAAAGGACTGTTTTATTATGCCACTTTTGTTGTGGCTTTTGTATAAACAAAACACTTGAACTTGAGTGCTTCACGGTTTGGGTCTTTGAGTTGTTTGCTCCCCCTTGTGTCAACGACTGAGTGTGGGGCCATACTGGCCGCAAGTGCTACTTTTTTTTTTTTTACCTCTTCTGTGTGCGGGTAAGGCGAGCGGCGATCAGTCAAGTTAGTAAAACAAAAAACACTTGAATAAAATATTGTTCACAAGTCAGAAATCACGAGTCTCAGTCGAGTCTGAAGTCCTTCAAATGCAAGTCTAAGTCGAGTCTGAAGTCATTAAATATGCGACTTAAGTACGACTCGAGTACGAGTCACAAACTCGAGTCCCCATCTCTGCCATAGACCTCCATTATTTGAATGTCTGCAGACAGTAAGAAGCCTCCCAGATCTCCAGATGCATTTGAGATATCAAAAAAGTACTCCAGAGTGTTGTTCAGCATGGGGGTGAGTAGAAAATGAAGGCTAATCATGTTTTGGGTGTACTATTCCTTTAAGTTCATTCTTGTTAGCATGCCTTCTGCACAAACTCATCTTGTTATACTTTTTAACTTGTGATCAAAAGCACACATTAATTGATAATAAGAGAGCCAAGCTCGTTATCCAGACTTGCTGACAGAAACTTTAACACTTATCATGATAAGCGACATGTTTACTCTTAAATTTTTTCCATGTGTAAATAATTCTGCTCTTAGAATAATAGATTTAAAAAATCTTTTAACATTCCTGAGGACCTTTCTAGATTGAAGTGCATGAAATGTTGCTTTCTGAAGGTGATTTTGTGTTTTGCTCCAAACCAGTCCAAAGTGCAAAAAATCAATCTTCTACAGAAGTATTTAAACTTATTGATGATTATTTTATGTGATTTATGTCAGACTCACCTTATATATCCTGTGGTAATGAAAGACTTTTGGGATAGACTCAAAGGTTCCCCAACCCTTTTTATTCCAGTATGTGTTTGGAGGAATGCCTGCAGCAAAACAACACAATGTTAAGAGAGCACATAGTGCCCTGGCTGAGAGCTCCCAACTGAACACTGAGCAAACAGTTAGCTTGCAACTAGGAACTGATGGATAAAACATGTGTCTAGATTTTTTCAATTTCCTCCTCTGTTGTTTAAATCAAAGGTGGGAATTCAGTGGAAATCATCAATTTTTAGGCATCATTTTCCAAGCAAATCATCAGGAAACACATTCTTTGAGGGCCCTACTTTCATTCATGTTTTATTTCCTTGCTCTCAGATCAACTTGGCTCAAGTGTGAGTGCATTTATTTTGTTTCCTGTAAGCTTTTTAAGTCCAACTTTAGAAAAAAAACGACATAAACATGTGTTGGAATTCACAACGCATCAGTTTTGGGCCGGTTTTTAATTTCTCCTTAATTAAAAGGATAAATTATTTTACAGCAACAGCTGTTTTATGAAATACGGTATAATAATCTGCTCCTCTGGTTGCAGGGTAATCTTGGAAATCAGAATTTCTATCTTCCACATAAGACATTTTCAACTTGTAAACCAGTTTTTATCTAGCATCTAGTTTTACGCATTATTTATTTGGGACTGCTCCTATTGACTATGTTTGGGGAATGCAGGGGTATTCAGCAGAACCTTCCCAGCTTTTTGGGCAAAACGATACCTAGTGCCTACCAACCAGAGTTTGGTTGTAACTAATCATGTTAACAAATAGAATAGTAGCAGACACCATGAGAAACCACAATAAGTAATGCTTTTGAGCTTCCACTATTCCTCTTTCAAAGATGACATTGTGGATTCTGACCAAATGGGTTATTTGAGGTAGCTTTGTTACTGCACTGCCTGTACATTTAAAATAGAACAAAAAACTACCTTCCTTGTCCCTCAATGTGGAAATTTTGGTGTAACAGCAACAAAAATAAAGGCATTATAGAAAAAGGGTCTCTGTCATGATTGGCTAATGGAGTTAACCCACATGCAGAACACCAGAACTGGAGACTGAGAAAAGTTAACAATGTTTATTTTGGGGGAAACACACAGAGTAAAATGGACAGGTTCAGGTAAAGGTAAAGGACAAGTTTCACAGATATCTGAGGGGAGGAGAGTTTGATTAGCCAGGCAGTTAGATAGTTTGACGAGTGAGTAATTTCTGAATGTACCTTGAAGTGGTTCTGACAGATCCTTGAGATGGGAAACCGGTTGGGTCCAGAGAATGTGGAAGTAGCAGAGAACTCAGCAGCAGCAGCGTCTAGCTTCTGGTTAGAGAGTCTCAGACTTGGGTTTAGTTTTCCTAGCTCTTCCTTGAGAGCTGTTGGGGGTCCAGAGTCTGTAGATTCAGCAGGGAGCTCAGCGGCAGAGACGTCTAGCTTCTGACTCATGAGTTTCAGACTTTGACTTGGTTTCCTAGCTCTTCCTTGAGAGATGTTGGAGGAATCCAGACTGATGTCTTCTGGTTTGGCTTCCTTGGGCAGGCAGGCAGGTTTCCAGACTAAGCTCATCCAGAGCTTCAGACTTCGATCAGGTTTCCTATGAGGCAGAGAAGACAGAGGCAGGTTAGAATCTAGTTTTTCTCAAGAGTCTACTAGTATTCCATTAACAGAGGCTCAGGTTTCGCTAACAAAACTTGATCAACACTGCGGCGTTGAAGGAAGGTCTGGCTGCTGCTTATATAGGAAGGTATCCTGATGGGCTGACGAGCTTCAGGTGTGCTGGAGGGCTCCAGCCCAGGAGACCCACAGCGCTCTCTGCTGGAGACAGATGGTCGATCTCCAGATCCCAACAGTAACCCCAGTTCCTGACAGAAAACATATCAAAAGAGGATCCTCGGCGCCCTCTGGTGGGCAAGCCTCAGGATCCCAACAGTCTCACAGATATATAGACACTAAAAATGTGTAAAACAATATAAAAAAAGTAAAAAATGCTCAAACCAGAAACACAAATACTGCACAGTAAGACCAAAAAGAAGTTTTAAATATATATTTTCGTCTGACTTAACAGCTCTTGTTTTTGTCACAGCAATACATCCAGCTTTGAATCTGATTGGCTGACACTTTTTTGCAAGTCTTGAACAAATTAAGATTTTGGTCTAAAAGATGGATTTACATTTGTAAATACAAATACTGCAAGAATTCAAGAGTCGTTATTCAAAATCAGAAAGTCGGGGAAGCAAAGTTATTACCTGACTTCTAAATTCAAGATAGTACTCGCATTAACAATTCTCATTCTTTATTATATATTCAACATAGACTGGTATTTACATTTTATTTTTTTTATCTTTTACAATATGAAATTTTAACCCTGTTAATTTGCACAAGTTCAATGTAAAACAATGTCTTTATTTGGTTATAGTTACCACCATGGATGTAGTGGTCATATCCAATAAAGATTATGAGTGTCCACAAATATTATCGCCTCAGAGATTATGTCATGCTTACCTCCCTGTTCCAAGTTCTAAGGTAAGTTGATTACACCTAAAAAAGTATTGCCAAATTAAACTCCAGTAATCTCGTTTTTATAGATTTTTTCCTGCACTAGTGTCTCATTTATTGTAAATTGGGCTGACAGGAAAGGGGCAACGGGGAGAAACGTGGCAAAGGCGGGATTTGAACCCTGGTCAGCCACATCAAGAACTAAAGGGCTGGTTATAATCCTGCAGCAGTTTCTCGCAGTGAGCTTGTCGCAGGTATGACACAGACATTTTTGATTTATGCCCAATTTTGAAGCGTGGTTTGCAAAATGTAATTCCATGCCACAACGCAAGGGGGACAATCACAAACTAGCTGTGGGTCTGGGCCGAGGCGGTGAGGAAGTGGAAAATGCATGGGGCAAGTTTTTTAACAGCGGAGGGACATGAGGACGAAAAAGAGCGGGGATCCAGGTGGAACAGGGTCCCAGTGTTTTCATGCACATCGCTCTTTTAGCTGGTCCATCTTCACAAGTCTTTTTCCACAATGGCGAGCATACAAACAAAACAAGCCGGTAAGGTACCAAACTAGAAAAACACATAGTATAGAGCAGGGGTGCCGAACCTTTTTTAAACCAAGATCTACTTTTGAAGTTGATGGTATGCCATGCCGAGATCTACCAAGCCAAACACAACGGATAGGCAGTATTTGTTTTTTGTTTGCACAGGTGAAGAATAAAAAGTAACAAGCAACAAACAAGGAAATTATTAATCTTGTCAAAAAATTGGTTTCAAAAAAAGAACTTAATCTCATAAGAACTTCACATCATATCACTCACTCACTCACTCACTCACTCACTCACTCACTCACTCACTCACTCACCAAAACGTCAGAAAAGAGCAGTCAAGATCTCAAAAAAACTAAATAAACCAATTGTTTCCCACACACACACAGTCCAGTAGAGATGAAAAAAAAAATGTTAGAACTGTAAATTTGCAGTCATATGTTTATATCATCGTTTATATATCTATATGTCTCTCTCTATATATATATATATACACTCACCGGCCACTTTATTAGGTACCCCATGCTAGTAACGGGTTGGACCCCTTTTGCCTTCAGAACTGCGTCAATTCTTCGTGGCATAGATTCAACAAGGTGCTGGAGGCATTCCTCAGGGAATTTGGTCCATATTGACATGATGGCATCACACAGTTGCCGCAGATTTGTCAGCTGCACATCCATGATGCGAATCTCCCGTTCCACCACATCCCAAAGATGCTCTATTGGATTGAGATCTGGTGACTGTGGAGGCCATTTGAGTATAGTGAACTCATTGTCATGTTCAAGAAACCAGTCTGAGATGATTCCAGCTTTATGACAAGGTGCATTATCCTGCTGAAAGTAGCCATCAGAAGTTGGGTACATTGTGGTCATAAAGGTATGGACATGGTCAGCAACAATACTCAGGTAGGCTGTGGCGTTGCAACAATGAAAATATTCCCCATACATGACACCACCACCACCAGCCTGAACCGTTGATACAAGGCAGGATGGATCCATGCTTTCATGTTGTAGAGGCCAAATTCTGACCCTACCATCCGAATGTCGCAGCAGAAATCGAGACTCATCAGACCAGGCAACGTTTTTCCAATCTTCTATTGTCCAATTTCGATGAGCTTGTGCAAATTGTAGCCTCAGTTTCCTGTTCTTAGCTGAAAGGAGTGGCACCCGGTGTGGTCTTCTGCTGCTGTAGCCCATCTGCCTCAAAGTTCAGAGATGCTCTTCTGCCCACCTTGGTTGTAACGAGTGGTTAGTTGAGTCACTGTTGCCCTTCTATCAGCTCGAACCAGTCTGGCCATTCTCCTCTGACCTCTGGCATCAACAAGGCATTTCCGCCCACAGAACTGCCGCTCACTGGATGTTTTTTCTTTTTCGGACCATTCTCTGCAAACCATAGAGATGGTTGTGTGTGAAAATCCCAGTAGATCAGCAGTTTCTGAAATACTCAGACCAGCCCTTCTGGCAAAAAACAATCATGCCACGTCCAAAGTCACTCAAATAACCTTTCTTCCCCATACTGATGCTCGGTTTGAACTGCAGGAGATTGTCTTGACCATGTCTACATGCCTAAATGCACTGAGTTTCCGCCATGTGATTGGCTGCTTAGAAATTAAGTGTTAACGAGCAGTTGGACAGGTGTACCTAATAAAGTGGCCGGTGAGTGTATATATAATTTTTTTTTTTTTCTTTTCAAGGCTGCACTTTAAAAACCATGAAATTGTCCAGAGAGCTGTTCCAAACTAAATTTATTTTGTGTAAACAAAATGACAAATAAAATCTGTCTGAGTCTAGGATAACTTCAAAGCAGGAAGAAGGAGAATGATAAACTTCACTGGGCATTGGCATTGGCAGAGAAACTGGCAGATGGATTCAAATTCAACAGGAAAACAGATAAAAATAGGAAAATACAGAGTACAAACTACGTATGTGGATGTGAAGATGTAACATACAGCAGAATGGGTTGTTGACTGTTTCAGAAACTCTTTCATTTCGGGCAAAAGTTCCAAAAATCTTTCGAAAAATCTGCCACGACTCAGCCACCTGACGTCGGTGTGCAGCAGCAGATCAGTGCGGTCTGCACCTGCCTCCTCAAGGTGGGCACGGAATAAACACCTCTGAGAACTCCTGGCCCGAACAGAGCAAGCGATCTTCATCGCTATGTCCATGACATGCTTCATATTTAAAATATTGCCGCACAGCTGTTGTTGATGAATAATGTAGTGGTAGCTCCAAAAATCCGGGAAAGTTTCAGACAGCTTGAACAGACACCCAGGGCACCCCTGGTGTAGAGAGAGACTGTCAGAGACCTCCTGTCTGCAGCACTGTCTGCGGTCACCTACAATTTTGGAGACGTGCACCAGAGTGTCTGCGGAAGGGGTGGGGTCATATTTGTGTTAACTGCTACACACAGAACTGGTTTCTGAGTATAAATCAGCCATACATGGGTTGTGCATGCTAACCACTGCGCCACTGAAGCACGCCTAAAAAAAGGAAAGGTAAAGGTCTTCCAAGGATTTAATGACCCACTTTAAATAGTATTAGCTTATAAAGACATTTTTAGTTTCCTTTAAATATCATTTGTGAGAATCGAGGAAATTGGGGGAAACCTTTCTCTAGGGGTGACAAAGCTGGACTCTTCATCAGAATATGTTAGAAATATCCTATATGTAACTAAAATAAAAAATAACACATAAAAAAATTTGTATTTCCATTTTTCTCTTCTAAGAAACACTGACAAGCTAACCAACAAAAATGTTCCACCAAAATAAATAAATAAATACACATATTCAGAAATAAAAAAAAACTTTAATAAGCATAGAGAACTGATTTTAGGATAGCTTAAGGCAAAGATAATTCTGCTACGCAGAAAAACATCTTACAGAAACCCCAGTCTAATATCTCTGCACTGAAATATATAACAAGAATAAACACGTACTATGTGGTGCAGTTAGATAGGATCCTTGATTATGCTCCTTCCTTTTCTTCTTCATCAGTTTCTTCTTTCTCTCTCTTTGACTCTGAAAGCTTAACCACTTATCTAAACACCATTTTCCTCATCTGCACATATTCATTCAGCTTTTGCACTTTCAGTGGCCGTCTTCAAATGAGATTTTGCTACTCTATCATTCTTCCCTCCTCAGATCTCTTACTTCTCATCCCTCAGATTTTTGCTAGAGAAAACAGGAATAACTCCATTTCTTAAATTCCTATTTATCGTGAGATATATGTATCAAAATTTTTAAAAATTGACCACTTACTACAACAAGAGGTATTACGTCATACAAGCAGTATCATCTAGAAATCTTGTTTTCATGGCAGCCAATTTGTCATATTTATGTGTTATATTGTTACAGATACAGATATCTTAGAATATTGTATATAATATATATATATATATATATATATATATATATATATATATATATATATATATATATATATATATATATATATATATATATATATCGGATAATGGAGATACACTTTTGTGGCAGCTCTTATGCCTTTAGGCGTCAGTCCTAAATGCCTTGTCCCCAAACTCTTCCTTTAGAAAAAAATCTGAAAATGGGATTTAATTGCTGCAAAGTGATTTACAGTTAAAACTGACATTTCGGGACATATTTTAAATTAAAAGTAAGTGTGGGCTTTGCTGCTTAAAATTTCCTATGACCGTATCTGCAAGCCATAATCAGGACATATCAAAATAGAATTTTCCTTTTCCCCATGGGGCTTGAATGATCACAAAATGCTTGATTTGTTTGTTACTTTATTAAAGGTTTAAACTTCCTTTATCTGTTGTTGGTGTGATTTTTTTTGTTGACATTTTGTCTCTGGAAATATCAAGTTTCAAGTTTCAAGTTTCAAGAATTTATTGTCATTGTCAAAAAAAAGGCAACGAAATTATGTTTGGGGTACAATACTTAGTAGCAGCAAGTTCCAAGTAAAGTGAGTAAATATGAGATACTGAGAGACATTTGCAGTATGCATCATCTTTTTGCCACAGAAATCCACCTTAAAATCCACTGTTTTTACAGTGCTTTTCTTCTCACAGGTGCTCCGCCTGCCATGGGGCAACCTTTGACATTTTTCTTAGATTGGCTATCCAGCTGTGTGTGTGGCATGTTTTTCTTTTCAGGATTTCCTATATCAACTATTTACAGAGCTGAAAGTCACAGTTGTTTACTGTGCATCCCATCCACCCTTGTAGCTCATACAATTTTTTTTTTCAGAAAGTATAGAAAAAGCACAACTTACAATAGTAGTTTTCACTGTAATGAAGAGGAGCAATCCTTTTGGATCAATACTCCTAGCCATTGTTAATTTCAGCTCCTTATTTCATATTTAATTAGTTTGGTCTTCTGTTGGACCTCTTTATGTCATTCTGAAACTCCAAGCTTCCTCATTTGCATAGAGGCCTATGACCTATTGGTATAAGTTTATTCCTAAAACCACAAAACCGGGATAAGTTGAAAGACAACCAGACTTTCGCTAAGTTTTTTTAAAGATGCGTCAACACCGATCCAGGCCCTCTGTTTGTCTCATCAGAGAAAACCACAGTTGGAGCGCTGATGTATTTAATCAGCATGGAGGTCCTTCATGCTAAGCAAATTCCAAGTCAGATGCAAATAAAATTGCCAAACCTTGTTCTTATGGATTGATGGAGTTTTTTGTTGTGCATGGGCTATATGATTGCCCTTTTGACTCATGAGGAGCGTGCTTATGTAATTTCTTTGGAAAAAGTTCTACAGGTGTATGACTGAACTGGTGGTGGTTGGAAGCTGAAACCTCAATCATGTACTTCTGTTCAGTGATGGCTTTTCTCTTTTCACAAAAATATGTTTTAGTTGTTTTTATTGTCATTTTTTATTGTCATGACGCAGTCACAAGTACAAAGCAACAAAATGAATTCTCTGCATTTAAACAATCCCCTTGTGGAGCAGTGGGCTGCCATTTTGCATCGCCCTGAAGCAGTGTGGGGTTAAGGGCAGTAGTGTAGGTGTCCCTGGAGAAGTGTTAACACTTCCTCTCTTTTTAATACTTCCCAAAAACAATGACATGTGAGACCGCTCTATGTAGTTTACCCCAAAAATCCTTTGTTGTGTTTACTTAATGTCATATAATTTCTGCTATTTGATCTCAGAGAGGAAGGCTTATGAAATTACTAAACGCCGGCCCACAGACTAGTGAGATACAATTATAGATTTTGGGTGAACTATTCCTTTTTCCTGAGTCCATCCACATGGATGACACCTATTCTCTCACTTGAAAAGTCAGTAGTTTCTTCTGTAAACTGTCTCTTTGAACAGCTGATCATAAAAGTTAGTGTGGCCACTATTGAAATTAAGTTTGTTGGTATTACTGGACACACAGGCAGCCTGCATGAATATAAAATATAGATGAGGCAAAGATGGTGTTTAAATAAAGACATTTAGATGTGATTTGATATTCTTGTTCATATTTCAGCTTAGATTTAAAACAAAAAATCAAACACATCAAAACGATTCAGATAAACTGAAAAGTTGATAAACTGAAAGAAAGATTATTTTGGTATAAGTCATTATATGACTTATGAGGTGAGCAGCTGCCATTCTGTAACCCTAAGCAATTTCTCTGATCTGAGTAAGATTACAATTTGTATCAAAATATGTTGTCATGTCTCCTGGTTATTTGATATATACATATGAAATGTTATTTCAAGAGTTTGTCCCGAGTGATCTCTTTTCAGGGAAAAGAACCGGAGAGATAGAGCATCAGGATGTTGACTTTGTGTTGTTGTTTTTTGGTTTTTCTGATATAGTAGACCTATACTAGTTTACATAAACATTGCCATTCAGCGTAGGTTTAGGTTTTCTGTCTTTAGGATGATGCAGTTTTTGCCTTGGTGTGTTGCTGGGTTTGAAATTCACCGGTATGTTGTGTTTCCAGAAAATCCTCCTGGGTTTCTCAGAAATTAAGAAGATGGCTGCTGAGGCAGACAGCACAGCCCTGTCTGCTATGAGAGCATTTATCAACTTCCAAAAGGATTAAATTGCAGTGCTAAAATGCCTGATAATAGTAACCCAAGCATACTGTATAAGTTACAGTATTTGAAGAGAGGGCTTCAAAAACTGATCACTCCTGGCAAACATTTAATCACACTAGGGGTATGCACCTGCTGGAGCTGCTGCGAAAATGACAGAGGAAATCCCACTGCAAACTTTATAGGATGCAATTAACTTGAGGAAAATTGAAGTTTTGATAAGAATGACAGGATAACTCAATCACATCAATGAACAGATTAAATGAGCAGTTAGAGTTGATCTGAGTGAGTACTGTGAAAGATAATGTGCAGGAACTGATTAGGAAAATGGATATTCTAAAAACCAAGGTGGACTACATGGAGTAAAAAAGGCCAACAGAACAACGTCATCATCTTTGGAGAAGGTGAAGAGTAGAATGATATGGTATGTTTATCAAACACCTTCAGTCCGTGTCTTAATGCTTGTTCACAAGGGTCTCCAAACTACGGTTATCTGGATATGTAATCTCAGGATGGGTGGCAATAAATGTAGAAGTCATTTCGATGATAGTTTGAGAAATAAGACTTACGTTTTTTTTGTGTATGTGTTGAACTGAGCTACTCATGGTCTTTTGTAAAGTAGATTATTATTTAGGCTTATATTTTTTGTCAACTCTTTGTCTTGTTTTATTTTATTTTTTTTGTCTTGTTTTTTATTTAGGGGGATTTATTTATTGTAAGATAAGAGGATAGCTGGAAAAGTATAAAATGAGGTACAACGTCTTTGTCAGTTAACTTATGTTCATTTCTGAAAAATCTTGAAAGAATATTTCAATTGCAATGCTACAAGGGGCACATTTAAGTAAATGGGAACATAAAAAGCTTAAAATGGAATGAATAGGCAAGGTTTATTTTTCTTTGTTTAATAATAAAAGAAGAGCTGTGGCAGTATTGATACATAAAAATCTTCCTCTGGTTGTTAATCATATTGAAACAGATGATAATGGTTTTGTTTTGCTGCATAGTCTTATTTGGTCACAAAGTGACTGTTGTTAATGTGTAAATGGCTCAACATCTTGACCCCACTTTCTTTACAATCTTAATGCATCTAGTATTTACATCTACACTCACCGGCCACTTTATTAGGTACCCCATGCTAGTAACGGGTTGGACCCCCTTTTGCCTTCAGAACTGCCTCAATTCTTCGTGGCATAGATTCAACAAGGTGCTGGAAGCATTCCTCAGGGAGTTTGGTCCACATTGACATGATGGCATGACACAGTTGCCGCAGATTTGTCGGCTGCACATCCATGATGCGAATCTCCCGTTCCACCCCATCGCAAAGATGCTGTATTGGATTGAGATCTGGTGACTGTGGAGGCCATTTGAGTACAGTGAACTCATTGTCATGTTCAAAAAACCAGTCTGAGATGATTCCAGCTTTATGACATGGCGCATTATCCTGCTGAAAGTAGCCATCAGAAGTTGGGTACATTGTGGTCATAAAGGGATGGACATGGTCATCAACAATACTCAGGTAGGCTGTGGCGTTGCAACGATGCTCAATTGGTACCAAGGGGCCCAAAGAGTGCCAAGAAAATATTCCCCAAACCATGACACCACCACCACCAGCCTGAACAGTTGATACAAGGCAGGATGGATCCATGCTTTCATGTTGTAGACGCCAAATCCTGACCCTACCATCCGAATGTTGCAGCAGAAATCGAGACTCATCAGACCAGGCAACGTTTTTCCAATCTTCTATTGTCCAATTTCGATGAGCTTGTGCAAATTGTAGCCTCAGTTTCCTGTTCTTAGCTGAAAGGAGTGGCACCCGGTGTGGTCTTCTGCTGCTGTAGCCCATCCGCCTAAAAGTTTGACGTACTGTGCATTCAGAGATGCTCTTCTGCCCACATTGGTTGTAACGAGTGGTTAGTTGAGTCACTGTTGCCCTTCTATCAGCTCGAACCAGTCTGGCCATTCTTCTCTGACCTCTGGCATCAACAAGGCATTTCCGCCCACAGAACTGCCGCTCACTGGATGTTTTTTCTTTTTCGGACCATTCTCTGTAAACCCTAGAGATGGTTGTGCGTGAAAATCCCAGTAGATCAGCAGTTTCTGAAATACTCAGACCAGCCCTTCTGGCACCAACAATCATGCCACGTTCAAAGTCACTCAAATCCCCTTTCTTCCCCATACTGATGCTCGGTTTGAACTGCAGGAGATTGTCTTGACCATGTCTACATGCCTAAATGCACTGAGTTGCCCCAATGTGATTGGCTGCTTAGAGATTAAGTGTTAACGAGCAGTTGGACAGGTGTACCTAATAAAGTGGCCGGTGAGTGTATATGCTCATTATTGACAGTATGTAGTGATTAAAGTTGTGTCAGGGAAAATGCTGTAGACAAAAAAAAAACTATCATTGCTGTAGCTAAACAAACTAATTGGAAGAGCTATAATTTGAATGATTGAGGAAAATAAATTTGTGGATTTTTGGATAAGTATATACTGTATATGGAGAAAAGAATTTCACTTTCTTTCCAAACCACATACTTAAGAATTTACTTTTTCTGGTTTCAAAAACAATATTTGAATCTGTTAAAAGTAGTAGTATTCATAATATATATTTATCTGATCATGCTCTTATTAAATTAGAAATAGTTATTACAGGTTTGTGGAAAGATAAGAAATTGTGGCAATGCAACAGTTCAATGGTAGCTGACCCAAACTTCTGCAATTATGCAAAAGATAACATTCTGACCTTTTTACAAATCAACAACAATCAAACAGACCCATCAAACTTATAGAAATCTGAAAAAGAATACTTGCATGTTTTAATGATTTCATACTGTGCTGCCAGAAAAAAAAATCGACAAAAAGAGCAAGAAAGACTTGAGCTACAAGATGCAAAGACTATACATAAACATGAAACAGCTGGAAGTATATGTCATGATGGGTGTAAGGTTCTAGCCCATATGCAGACCACACTCAGGAGGCAGGGGAAAAGTTCAAAGGTTTATTGAATATGAAAGAGGAAGCAGGTCAGGGTGTTATCAGGTCCAGGGCTGGTCACGGCTGGGTTGCTGACCTGGAGCTGAGCAGAGCAGCAGAGGGGAATAATCCAAGGTGGGTCCAGAGGCTGGCTGCAGACTGAGGGCTTGAAAGAGGCTTGGCTTAGCTGAGGCTTGTAGACCTCCAGATGTGGGTTCAGAGGCAGACGGCAGACTGAGGGATGAGGCTTGAGCTGAGCAGGCCGAAGGGGGGAGCCAGGAGGGTTCAGAGGCAGACGGCAAGCTGAGGGCTGAGGCTTGAGGTGAGCAGGCCGAAGGAGGGAACCAGGAGGGTTAAGAGGCAGACGAAAGAAAGTCTCTGGAGGCCAGCCATGGGACCGACAGCGAGGCAGAGTTTCAGGTGGCCGTCCGTGGGGCCGGCAGCAGGGCAGAGTCTCAGGTGGCCGGCCGTGGGGCCGGCAGTGAGGCAGAGTTTCAGGTGGCCGGCCGTGGGACCGGCGGCGAGACAAAATCTCAGGTGGCTGGCCGCGGGAACGGAGGCGAAGCGAAGTCTCTGGGGACCGACCGCTGGGCCGGAGGCATGGCGGACGATCTGGGGGCCGACCGCGGGACCGGAGGCGAAGCTGACGCTCTGGAGGCCGACCGCGGGGCCGGAGGCGAGGGCGTTTGTGGATCAGGCGACGAAGGAGGGCCATTGGAGGACGACGTCTCCGTTGCTGCAGGAACCTCGGAGGAGGACGACGACCCCGTAGCTGCAGAAACCTCAGAGGAAGACGACGTCTCTGTTGCTGCAGGAACCTCAGAGGAAGACGCCGCTTCCATTTCAGCAGCTCAGCAACAGACTCAGAGGAGGCCGCAGACTGCGGCTCTGGAACAGGGTCCGAGGTAGCCACCGACTGCAGCTCAGGAACTGGAGCAGGAGGGGTCGCCGACTGCGGCTCAGGAACAGGCTCAGAGGAGGCCGCCGACTGCGGCTCATGAACAGACTCTGAGGTGGCCGCCGACTGCGGCTCAGGAACAGACTCTGAGGTGGCCGCCGACTGCGGCTCAGGAACCATCTCAGAAGTAACCGCCGACTGCGGTTCAGGAACATTCTCAGAGGTAACCGCCGACTGCGGTTCAGGAATAGATTCTGAGAAGGCCGCCGACTGCGGCTCGGGTACAGTCTCAGAGGTAACCGCCGACTGTGGTTCTGGAACAGGAACAGATGAGACCGCCGACTGCGGCTCCTGGACAGGAACAGATGAGACCGCCGACTGCGGCTCCTGGACAGGAACAGATGAGCCCGCCGATTGCAGCTCCGGATCAGGAACAGAGGAGCCCGCCGATTGCAGCTCCGGATCAGGAACAGAGGAGCCCGCCGATTGTGGCTCCGGATCAGGAACAGAGGAGCCCGCCGATTGCGGCTCCGGGTCAGGAACAGAGGAGCCCGCCGATTGCGGCTCCGGGTCAGGAACAGAGGAGCCCACCGATTGCGGCTCCGGGTCAGGAACAGAAACCACCGACTGTGGGTCCAAATCAGGAACGGAGAAGACCACCGACTGTGGCCCCGAATCATGAACTGAGGAGACCACCGACTGTGGCTCCACATCAGGAACAGAGGAGACCACCGACTGTGGCTCCACATCAAGAACAGAGGAGACCACCGACTGTGGCTCCACATCAGGAACAGAGGAGACCACCGACTGTGGCTCCAAACCAAGATCAGAGGAGGCCACCGACTGTGGCTCCAAACCAGGAACAGAGGAGACCAACGACTGTGGCTCCAAATCCAGCATGGAAGAAACCGCCCATGGCGGCACAGGTTCAGTCTCTGAGGTGGCTTGAAGTGCCCACAGAGGGTTCTTGGCAGTTTAAAGCGCCTGCAAAGAGACCCTAGGAGGCATAATACCACATACCCCGAATTCTGACACCTCTTTAAAAGTCTGCTCAGGGGTCTCTGGACGGCACAGAGCTAACTCAGGGGTCTCTGGACGGCACAAAGCTAACTCAGGGGTCTCTGGATGGCACAAAGCTAACTCAGGGGTCTCTGGATGGCACAGAGCTGACTCAGGGGTCTCTAAACGGCACAGAGCTGACTCAAGATGGCTCAGGGCTGACTCAGGGATCTTTAGACGGCTCAGAACTGGCTCACGGCGACGCCGTCTCTTACGTCGGGGGGTCTTAGAAGCTGGGCTAATGGGTTCTGGTTTTAGGCTAACTGGTTTGGAAATGGATTCATACGCTAAACTGGTTGGTACGTGAACTGGTTCTGAGGCTAGAAAATCAGGCGAGGTAACTGGCTCAAAAACTAAGGGGAAGGATATACTAAAGTGATCAGAAGCTAGGTTTGCAGGTTCACTAACTGTTTCTAAAACAAAGGGAACAGGTGTGGGTACTGAAACTGGAGAAACTGGATGACTGACGGACTCTGACGCTGAGGTAAACGGTTTGCTAACTGGTTCTGAGGCTAATGAAACTGAATCACTTCCGGGTCCTGAGGCTAGGGAAACTGAATCACTTCCGGGTCCTGAGGCTAGGGAAACTGACAAACTAACAGGTTCGGAACCGAGAACTGACTGGCGGGGAATTTTGACTGTTTGGGGTTTGATTTGTGGACCAAATTTGAGCTTAGTAACTGAGGGAACTAATTGTTTATCTAGTAGGTGGCTAAGGAAACGGGATGGACTGATCACTGCTGCTGGCTGAACTAACAGGAGGGTGGAAGCGTCAGGCTGACTCACCGGAGAAGGAGCAGAGGCGTCAGACTGAACCACCGGAGAGGGTATGGCTCTCTTACCCCGGCGGCGATTCCTACGCCTGGAGGAGGCAGAAGGCAGAGGTGGACCAGTAGCTGCAGCAGATGGAGATTCAGATTCGGAGGTAGGTGGAGATTGTTTGAATGGCAGTTTTGAAAAGGCGTCCTGAATATTCCAGTAGATGAGGTCTAGGTATCCGGCTAGTTGAAGGTTATTGTTCAGATCTGGATATTTCTTGAGTTCGGAGATGATTATATCAGCTGATGATATCCGTTCACGGGGTGGAGTAATGGTGGAAAGATCATCTATGGACTGTTTGAAGAACCGGAGAACTCGATTGAAGGAGTCTGAATATGAAAGAGGAAGCAGGTCAGGGTGTTATCAGGTCCAGGGCTGGTCACGGCTGGGTTGCTGACCTGGAGCTGAGCAGAGCAGCAGAGGGGAATAATCCAAGGTGGGTCCAGAGGCTGGCTGCAGACTGAGGGCTTGAAGGAGGCTTGGCTTAGCTGAGGCTTGTAGACCTCCAGATGTGGGTTCAGAGGCAGACGGCAGACTGAGGGATGAGGCTTGAGCTGAGCAGGCCGAAGGGGGGAGCCAGGAGGGTTCAGAGGCAGACGGCAAGCTGAGGGCTGAGGCTTGAGGTGAGCAGGCCGAAGGAGGGAACCAGGAGGGTTCAGAGGCAGACGGCAGGCTGAGGGCTGAGGTTTGAAGTGGGCAGGCCGGAGGAGGGAACCAGGAGGGTTCAGTCAAGAGCAGGTTGGCAGGCTTCAGACGATGAGCTCCTCCAGAGCTCTTGAGGTGTGGCAGGCAGATTTCAGCAATGGAGACTCCTCCAGAGTCCCAGGGTTCAGTCAGGTTTCTTCCTAGAAGCAGAGAAGACACAACTGATCAGGTTCTGGTTCTGGTTACAGTGGAGTCAGAGAATCAGACTGGCTGGTTGGCTCAGGGTTGCTGTACCGTGATAACAAACACTCTGGCCTGGGAGTGTTGTCCACAGCCTCCTTAAGTACTGGTCCCCTGATGAGCAGATGAGAATCAGCTGGTGGAGTCAGCTCCAGCTTCAGGAGATCCAGTACGCCCTTTGGTGGAGGAAGGTAGACAGCACCCCAGATCCCAAAATAAGAAAAAACGATCAGGAAGGGATCCTCGGTGCCCTCTGGTGGGCAAGCCCCTGGATCCCAACAGTAGAGATAAGATTTTTGCAGCAAAATCAGCACTGAACACATTGTCTGTTTTTGCAAAATTACAAAAGGTATGATGGGAGAGGATATGCAAGGTATTAATTAGTAACAAAAAGTATAGCTCTCCAATAAGAAAAGTAATTGATAAAAATGGAGAATGGTTTACACATTGGGTGACATTGTAAATGTATTTCTTTATACAAATCTGATGGTACAGACAGTGAAGGAGACAAGGACTCATTTTTTCCCTAGAAACTTAAACTACCTGAAATAAGATTACAAGATAATGAACTGATTGATGCTGATATCACAACTGATGATGCAAAAAAGTCAGTTAACTCTTTAAAGAATGGAAAAGCCTGAGGTAAATTCAGTTTTCCAGGAGAGGTAAATAAAAGTTTTATAGATATTTGCTGGAGTCATAGAGGACAAGTATGAGTCCATGCCAGGTAAGAGAAACAGATCAGAGCAGTAAGGCTCAGAGGTCCAGGAGTCCAAAGCCCAGTCAGGGTTACTGTTCCTGTTCTGATATCCAGAACAGGAACAGGCTGGTTCAGGGTTTAGGAGTCCACAGACAGTTAAGGCAGAACGTTCATTTTGGAAATGGCAGGCTCAGTGGTTGAGAGACAGAATAGGTCAGGATAACAGGAATACAACAGAACACTAAAGAAACCGTTCTGTCCAATGAGCCGAGATGGGAACAGGGCAGGCTCGGGGATAAGAGGCAGATCAGGATCAGGAACACTTCGAAACGCTAAAAAAACGCGCTCGCCACTGGCCCCAGAGAGCGTTTTTTTAAGCCTTTCGTAGTGAGGCAGATCAGGATCAGGAAAATTACAAAACACACATAAAAGAAAAAAAACGCTCTTGCCACTGGCCCCACATGAACTTCAGCACCAAAAACAGTAATCTGCTCTGATAACAGGGACTCAGCCATATATACGGAAGCAGGAACAGGTGGATTAGAAAAGTGGTAATTGGAAACCAGGCAGAGTTAGGTAGGTGAATGAATTAAGCAATTAAACCAGCCATCAAGAACCATGATCATGACATAGTTTGTGTTTATTGTGCAGCAAATACTTTATCACTCAGGTCAGACTCACCCTAGGTAGGTGATTAATAACTCTGCTGATAGCCACAGTCTAACTTACTAAATTGGTGGAGACCACTGGATTTTAAACAGCCGATCCAAGAGTCTAACATTGGATGTCAAAGACCAAGAACCCTGGTGAGTAAGTAAGTTATATCCATTTAAGTAATATTAATCAATTGGTTTTACCCTCCATTATGAATGACCTATTAATTAACTACAGCTTCCAGTTGTAATTAATAATATATTCATAATGTACAGGTAAAATATCACAAGAATGGGCACCTCTTAGCTCCTACTTTAGTTTTGTCACACAACATGTATAAATATGGACTTAAAATGTGCAATACACTACGACTCCTATTAATATCATCATAGATATTTGCCTGAGAGCGCTATTCTTTTTTGTTGTTGTTCTTGCTGTTCTTTCTTTTTTCTTTTCCCCATTTGAATATTTTTCTATATTTTTGTTCGCTTTTTGGTTGACCCTCACTTGCTAAGACAAAAAGAGTTTTTAAAGAGTTTATAAAATGAATGTAAATATGGAATTACAATGTTTATGTGTCTCTCTATTTTCTCCTCTGGGTTTGATGCAGTGTTGTTCTTACTGCTAGACTTTTTTGCCAACGTAACAAACATCCAGTTAGGATAAGCACATACTTAAACTGATCTTGTAATATGCTGGTGTTCCTTTCGTTTCTCCTCTGTAATTGAGCGAATATTGTCAGCCCGGAAACTCAGAGTTTTGATAACAGAAAGTTTATGTTCCAGTGGGCGATGTGGGTCACCCACTGGAACAAACCTTATTCTGGGGGAGGATTGCCTGGACAACAGAAGTAAGGCTAGGAGAGAGAGATGGTGGGTGACTATGGCCAGCTATGGAAGCTTACAAAATTAACAGCTGAATATTATTATCCAAGAGGATATCTGTAAATATAAGAGGAGGATGAATGATAAATTAATTAACAGTCCTTTAAAGGTCTAAAGGTGTAAATGTGGATTTTGGCTTGGCTCTCTCTATATATATCTATATATATATATATATATATATATATATATATATATATATATATATATATTTATATATTTATATATTAATTCAGGTGCAATTGGAGTAAAGGGGGTATGAAAAATAAGTTTTACTTCATTTTATATATATATATATATATATATATATATATATATATATATATATATATATATATATATTTATATATTTATATATTAATTCCGGTGCAATTGGATTAAAGG
This sequence comes from Cyprinodon diabolis, assembly GCA_030533445.1. Classification (NCBI taxonomy): domain Eukaryota; kingdom Metazoa; phylum Chordata; class Actinopteri; order Cyprinodontiformes; family Cyprinodontidae; genus Cyprinodon; species Cyprinodon diabolis. The sequence continues at coordinate 30,322,903 of CM060076.1, forward strand.
GGGTATGAAAAATAAGTTCTACTTCATTATGTCAGACAATTTACATGAATCAATGTTATTTCTGTGGCTGTATATACCAACAGGTTTATCTGTTGGACCAACTAAGTTCAGATGAATTTAGTCGGTGTTGAAATTGGTGTTTGGTTTCGTTGATGTTAACTAGTCTCTTTTGTGTGCATTTTGTTGATTCATTTATTGTTGTTTATTTTTGTTTGTCAAAAACTGTCTGAAATAAATTCCCTTTGATTAAATGAAACTGACTTTTTAAAAGCCACTCACAAATCCCGTAAAAGCTTTCATTACTTCATCCCATATTAAGACTGTTTTGTCCCTTTCTTTTTTATTGTAAATATCTTTGTCTCCACCAGGGGCAGTGCCAGACATCTTCATCATCAGGGGCTTAGCCCAGTAAATATTTCATTATAACGATAGTGCAGTTCTCCTTCTTGTTCCCTCTCTGTGCTGCCATGCGAAGATCAACCAGAACTACATGAAAAAATATTATTGTTTAAAATGGAAACTTGATTTGACACACTCATATGTTTTGTAAACAATAATATGCATTCATGCATAAACCAGAGGCAATGACCGTTATCCAATCTTATATGACACATGATAATGTAAAACTGTCTCTAGTTGTTCTCTCACCTGAACTGTTTTCCTGCCTTTTAAAAAAGGACCTGATGTCCATGGTTGGTAAATAACTAAAATATGTACACATTTTTCTAAATTACGTAAGACTGGAATCAATTATAATAGCTCTTTTCATTAACAAATGCTAATCTAGTCAATCGTGAAATAAAACTCATGGGCACCATATCACTAAACCTGTGCATTCAACTTGTTGAAATCTACATCTGTGCTCTCTGCATAACAATATACAGTATTGTGTGATATTTTCCTCCATCATCAGCCAGAGAAACAGCATCTGAGCAACTGAGTTAAAAAAAAAATAAAGCTCAACAGGCTAAAAAAGGCCAGCTCTGTTCTAGGAACTCCTCTAGAAATTCTGGAGAATATTTCACAAAGAGATAATCTTCATAAGTGAAGAACAATATGGACAAAATTGAGCTTCCTCTTGAGATGATCTTTAAATAATAAATGTTCTTCAGTAAGAAACTTCTCCAGATTCGGTACAAGAAAAACAGCTATAAAAGATCCTTCCTGCATACAGCTATCAAAACCTATAGCATCTCTGCCAGAAGCGTATGACCCAGAATTCGGACAAGACAGACAGTGATAACTTAAAGGGTGTTTATTGAAAACTGTAAATTGATTTTAGTTTGCACAACATCTTCCTCAAAGAGTAGAATGGGCTCAAACCAGCAGAATAGCCTGGTGAATTAAAAAAGTTGGTCTTGTTAGTATGCATCTCTTTTGGCCATCCAGAAACAATGCCAGCAATCTATGCCATACTTGATGATGTATTCAAGTAGCCTTTGGCTTGAATGAAAATAAAGGCCAGATAATTAAAGGTACTGCTAGACAGACTATAGCCCCATTTCCACACCCTCTGAAAACCGATTTGTGCCGAGCTTGGATCAGTTAACCTTGCCAAGCTTGGTACTTTACAAAAATTTACACACTATGCTAGCATGGTTCCTCGCCTCCTATTGGGGATTTATGGTACCACTGCTCTCTAGAGGTAAACAAGCAAACCAGCATGGAGGCGCCCGTATCATCTAGGCATTGTGTTTTGTTATCATTGTGATATTTTATTGTTTGCTGAGAGTCAGGTGAAAAAGGGTGCCTTTGGTGAATTTACTTGACAGAGTCGACCTTAGGGAAGTGCAGGAAACAACGACGGATGTTGAGGTTCATCATACTGCTAAGCAGAATCATCCCTGGAAATCGGGATGCATGGTAAGAAAGCAAGTATTTTTATGAATGTCTGAACTTTCATGATTACAGAGGATGACTGTAAGGAGATGATGCAGTCTTCTCATGCGTTTTTTTTAATCTGAGAACCGAGCTAAAACTGAACCGTGCCAAGCCCTACTGATGAACTAGTACCATATCACCGCAGTTTGGTTGTGTCTGGCGCAGTCCGGTTCAGCTGTGTGTGTCATTTACACTTAACGGTTATCTCGGTTACCTTGCACGGAATGATCTTGGCATGGTTTTAAAAGGGTAGTGTAAATGGGGCTAGAGTTAGACTACATGTAACCTGGAGGGATTTGTAGTACAGTAGACCACACAGCCTCCACACCTACAAGTCACTCCATCAGCAACATCTAAAACCATTGGTTCTATCCTCTCATTGATGAGTTGTCAATGAAATAAAAAGGCAATTTTCTCATGGGCTATACCACTGGGAATATCTGCATTAACACCAAAACAGAAGTTTTCCCTTCTGAGGGAGTATCTATCAGACTTGGAACTGCATTATGGAGTATCACTTGATAACATGTCAGCTGAACTGCACCAAGTTTGACGTCATTTTGACAGGAAAGAGTTGAAATAGCAGACTCTGAACATCACAAAAGAATCCCTCCACAAACTCAGAATAAACTATGATATTTATATTGATCTGCACAGGCTTTTTTTTTATCTCCCACACAGCTCCTGTTATTTCTGCAGCCCTTAGACATAGTTTATCATGTTTACGGTGTGGTAAAACTTGAAGAGCAGCATTGAGGACCCAGCAAATAGCAATTAGGCTTGGCTTTCCATTAGTGCACAATAAGCATTAGCCCTTGCAGAGGACATCATAGATGCTTTCTCCATGAATCGCAACAGATGGATCTTCTTGAATTGACAGCTGTAACTTCCATCAGTGAGAATAAGCTGGCTCTTACCTTTAAAGCTTGTTTACGTTTGTGTGCCTGAAATTTTGCTGCCATGTTTTTGTTATGGAGCCACCCATGTATAGATGTAATAAGTGAGTAAGAGAGCCATATACTGATTGAAGAGAGCACAACAAACCCACTGGTTCCGTTACACTGATGACAACTGGATCAAAATCAAAGCAATGGAAACAGAAGCATTCACCAGGCATTCACCAGGTGTTACAGCATATTGTGTGCCCCAGCATATATTGTTACCCAGGGGTCAGGGGATATGGGGAAACACCTGTAAGGGGATAGAAGCTCATTCTGTTTTATTAGTGAGCTGGGCAGAGGTTTAATCCAGTGTATACAGGAATGAAATTATATGAAGATATAATCCCCAGATTGGACATTCAGTTCTCTTTATCTGTTATATAATTGTGCCTAGTCAAAACTTAGATATATTCAAGTTTTGATTGGTCAGAATGATGTTCATGATATCGTTAATTGTAATGTCTTGCACACTATTTGAACCTTATCATTAGATGTTAAAAAGAGCTTGCCATACCCCAGGATTGCTAACCCCTTGCTCACACTGGCTCTGGTGCGATTACCGAGCCAACGGAGACCGCAACTCCCGCACACCCCCTCTCACACCGCCCTTTTGACTACGGTGCGGTGCGGCTCTGCGGCTCCGGCAACAGGTCCGGATATTTAACAGAAGTTCACTTGAGTTCACGTAACTTCACGCGATAACACGGCCCAAATAAGGATATTTGCGAGAGCTTGTTGCGGAGGGCTCTGGCACGCCGCAAGGATAGCTTTCTTGCGGAATTTTCTGCAGTGCCGGAGTGTCTCGGTAACCGCAGCCGGACAGCTCAGCAGCCGGTGAGAGAGGTTTACGTCTTTTTAATGACTTGGAATCACTGCGGCGCCGCACCCACCGCACCGCAACGGTAAGACCGGAGTCGGTGTGAGCCTGGTGTAATGCCAAGCTACCATCAACAGGGGAACCACGTTGACAATTCAACAAATTTTCCTGAATGAAACCTTAAGACGGTGTTGGATGATTTCTGTCTATGATTAAACTATCACTAAATATGTGTAGATTTCCCATTTCTTCAGTACACTGCTCTGAACTTGAAAACAAACGTGCAGCTACAATTTTATTACGTTGATGAATTATCATGCATGTTTCAAATCTGCATGCTCTGAGCATGTAATGGCACTGATCGAGAAGTTGGAAACCTGAATTAAGCAATGCATCATGGATTGTAGGTATAGGATGCTGTGATGTTTGTTGGTAAATAAATATGCCTCTACAATCATTTAAGTTGATCAACAGAATTTGAGGGTTCCCACTCCTTCTGATTAATATACAAGTTAATTGATATCTTAGGCAAGAACGCACGGTTTTCACTTCAACACACCATGTCTGAGGCTGTCAAGCTTGACAGTTTTAAGTTTCTATAGAGAGACTTGAAAGTGATAGAATGAGAACACCAAACAGCTCAAGGCGTATAGTAAATTTATCAGTGAAGTCTGAGGTAGTAAACAAACTTGTTCTTCAAGAAGCCGCTGAGCCTCTTGAATTTTTTTTCACATACAACGACTTGTGTCCTCAGATAAAGACAGGAGCTGCTGTTGCAGAACTAGCAGAAATTCATGCTAAAATCAAAGTTTTTATTCATGCACAACCATGCACAACCAAATTCATCCTTCTCACCCCTACCCAGCTTTGATGCCAGCTTGAGTTGGAGAAACATGGCGATGAAAACTAATTGATTATCTTCCGGTTTTGTACCAGAGCCTTGCTGCTGAGAGCACAAATGTGACTCTTTATCTCTTCTTATTTCACAATTCTCTTGATTTGCTTTGAAAGATGCTCGCTGGGAAGGTAATGTGTGTTTGTGCATGTGCTAGAGCGTGCAGTTAGAAAAGGTGTTTCCTTTGATAACTGCGAATGAGGAACTTTTGGCCCACAGGCATTTTATTCAGCATGAGATAATGTTTCCAAAAGACACTGCTCATTTGTTTAAAGCTGACAGTTCTGTTTTATTTCTAGTATTGCAGTTATTAAAAATGGCACGGCGACGTTGGGGGTCACATCTAAGAACAGTTAGCACACCACCTATGAAAATCTGTAAGATATTAAAGAGTTTTTTGATGTGCTTCAGGAAACTTTGAAGATTATTCTATTTGTATTTTTTTTCCTGCGTTTTTGATCTCTGTATCTGATAAAGAAACATGGTTCTAATTTTAGGATATGCTCTCATCATACTTATAGCAAAAACGTAATTCTTAATCATTAGCTTAATTAATTTTCTGAAATGCAAAGGAACTAAATCATCTAACTTTTCAAAAAATTTTTTAAAACCTTTCAAAGTGTTTAATGTGTCAGACAAATAAATTAGAGAATAGTTGTGAAAAGAAAGTAATGACTTATTTTACTTTGATATTATTTAAGAAAATCTAACCAAGTGCCTTTAAGATTGGTCTAATTAATTCATGTAATCAAGCTGTGTATAAATTGATCTCAGTGCAGAAATAGCTGTGAAAAACTGAATGAAGGTCAAATGGACGAATTCTTCTTTGTTGGAATGTTTCATCTTTTCACCAAGATTTCTTCATGCACATGGATCAGGACATTCTTTAGTGGAGTATCAAGGAGATCCATTGTAATTTTGGAGGAGATTAATAAATATGCATGATTTAAAATTAGTCATAAATATGAATGCTACAATTTGAGGTCTATGGAAAGAGGAAAGTAGACTTTTGTTTGCATTTTATCAATACACTTTGCTCATATATATAGAGGAAGTAGTCTGAGTAGATGAAACCGAAATTAAACCGTTTTGCCTGCATGAAAAACTCTATTTGGTGAAAAATTTATATTTTGCTCATCAACAAATACACACCTTACTTACAGTGAGATCTGGCAGTGGCGACATTATCATTCCAGGAAGTCTTTCCTCAGAAGGCAAAGGAGAGCTGGTCAGACCTGTTTAATGTTGCCAAAACTGTGTAATAATTAAAAGTTCAGGTTTATGAAGAAAATTACCAAGAATGAATTGGATTTCATAATTTGGGTCTCAACACAATTAGCAGTCGTCACCTTGTTTAAGTTCTTAACATTAATAATGCACCCATCAAATCTGTTTTGGAAAAGGGGGGATCTTATGCTTCTTGCCCCTCTTTGTCCAGTTTCCCAAGTTTATCAAGCGCTCAGAATTTATATAATGCTGTATGATAATAAAGTTCCTTACCTTGGTTTATCACGTGTCCTTGTGGATCTTTGTAACCTCTGGGCTCAACACTCTGGGTGTTACATGAACAATGAAAGGGAAACCTTTACCTAGATTTAAATATGCTTGCACAGATGTTGATAGTCTAGATGTTTTTTGAATATAATAGCTAACCTATTGTTTAAAAACTGTCAATAATGAAAATAATATCACAGCTTTTCTTACAAGAAATCTTAAAGTAAAAAGCAAAAAAAAGTGTCATTTAGGTCATCTGCTTATAGTCGTTGGGCTTTTTTTTGTTGTACTCAGCATTGATGGTGCGACTCAGAAAAGAATAGCCTTGAAGTTGTGAAGGATCCCCCTTCAACTGGCTAACAACCCATTTCATTTCCATCCATTTCAGCTCACTAAGAAGCAGCAAGAGCAAAGCTGCTTATTTTCTAAAGCTGTCCTCCTCCTCCTCCTCGAAAACCCTCATTTTAGCACTGCAGGCTGCCTGCCGTGTTTGACTAATTGTGCAAAAAGGCAGATGCTTTTTAATGCATGTTACACTTGGAAGCATTTTACTTTGTGGGCCGTTTGATGATGAAGTGAACTCACATACAGGTGCTGGTTTTTAATCGATGGTCCTTAAGGTGTGGAATTCTGCTACATTAGAACTAATCTTTAATGGTGAAATTACTACATTATGTGTTAAACTTCCCATATATGTTTTAAAATATTTTCATGATTATATGCATTTACAAGTGACCTCAGCTGATTGTATATCAGTTAAGATGGATGCAAAAACACAAATTTTATTCATCTTTTGATTTGGAATATTTAATTATTTCATATTAAGCCTATAGTGCACAGTTCCATGGGGGGGTGTAGTCATCTAAAACTTCAATCTCTCAGTGGAGTCTCAATTCTGTTAACTGGCTTTTACACAATTAAATAAGCAAGGTAGCACCATCAACACTTTTTCTGTCTTTATCGTCTTAAAATAAATTTTCATATAAGATCACAGCTTCTTAATCTCTGTGAGATATATATGTCGGCAGGGCTAACCAACTTCTAACTTTCCACTGAAGCCATGGCATCAGCTTTTCTGTGTTTCACGTTAATCCAAATACGCACTCTATCTAATTAATTAAACTGCAGGGATGTCCACTCTTGCTCTCCTTTATTGCAGGTCTCTGTAAATTTACTGGCTGAATTGGTCATTCCATTTAGCTGACTTCAGTGACAAAGGGAGATAAAAAAGTCTTCAATCCTACAAACTTATCTGATCCAGAAAGTGAAAGGGTGATTAAAAAGGTGCAGCAATGGTTGTAATGGTTTTCATTTGATTACTATCCAAAGCACTGTTTATACAGCTTTCTCGTTTGCAGTTGACCACAGATCCAGTGAACATTAATTAATTATATAATTTTTCTTTAATCATTTTTTTAGTTATGGCTAATTCTCACACACATTTCTAATGTCTTTCTTCAATTTTGATACACCACAGTAAAAATGATGATACATTTTTTGTTTGGCCGAAGGAAAGTAGCATAATTAGCTCATTACCTTCTTTTCATTTTAACATTGTAGTATTGAAGACATGAGTACCACAACTATTACTTGTACAACACAAATACAGCACCATAGCAACCCACATACTTACCTTGACTTTTTAAATTATGTTAATATTCAAATAATCAGTAAAGTATTACAAAAGCATTCCTAGAATCATTTTATTTCTTCTTTCCATTTTTTTATGTAACCAGTAGAACCCTAGCTAGATTTAATTTGTAAGAGGACCTGACCCAAAATTGTATATTTCAAAATAGTTACATTGCACAAGTTTAAAATTCAACAGTTTTTTTTTTGGGGGGGGGGGGTTCCCATACTTGCTCTTACAGTTTCCCAACATGTGAAAAGTTTTCCTCAATTTACTGCACTTGCCTGTTTAGACTCCCTTAGTGACTTCATGAGAGAGTGGTTCAATTCTCCAGGCATAGGTGTGGGTGTAATGCGCTGTGTACTCCTGCTCACCTGGTTACTTTTGCCATTGATGCATTCATGTGGGAACACGGGTGACTGTTTTTTAAAAAAGGGATCACACAAAAAAAGCTACAACTGCACTTCAAACCCCATCACAAAAACCACTCAAAACTAAGAAAATAAAACTTTTGTCAAGAGCTACAAAAAGGACCTATCTGATCTGTGATGGAATAAGACAATGGGGAATTTTGGGGAAGTTTTTGACAAATGAAGTGGGTTCACATCTGCTGTAAAATTGAAAAGGAAACAGCAGTTGCCCTTCGTTTTTGCAAAAAATTTAAGACGCTTTGTCAAAAATAAGCTGGTCTGTTGTAATCATTTCTTGGGAAGACATTACAACTGTTGGGATCTGGAGATCTGCCACCTTTCTCCAGCAGAGAGCGCCCTGGGTCTCCTGAGCTGAAGCCACCTGCACACCTGAGGCTGATTCATCTCATCAGGAGACCAGCTACTTAAGGAGCGGCTTGACTTCCCTTCAGCGCCGGAGTGTTGACCAGTTTTGGTTAGCAGAACCTGTGCCTCAGTCTGCACATAGAATCTCTGTCTGCTCTGGAGAGTAACCCTGATTCTAACTTGCCTCTGTCTTCTCTGCCTCTTAGGAAAACCTGATCGAAGTCTGGAGCTCTGGAGGAGCTCATGTTTGGAAACTTGCCTGCCTGCTCTGAGAAGCCAAACCTGAAGATCCTCAGTCTGAATCTCCCTGCTTGTTCTCAGGAGAGAACTTGGAGTACAACTCAAGGTCTGAATCTCGCTAGCCTGAAGCTAAGCTCTGCCGCTGCTAAGCTCTCTGCTGAACCCACAGTCTCTGGACCCAACCGGTTCCCTCTCTCCACCGATCAGTCTGAACCTCATCAGGTACAACTCAGAATCAAACTCTATCAAGACATCATAGCTACCTGGCTAACCAAACTGTCCCTCTCTGCAGAGAACTCTGTGAATCCAGTCCCGGACCTGTACCAGAACAAGTGCAAATCATTAACTCTGTGTGTTTATACTAATAAACTGTAGAACTTTTATCCAGTCTCCTGTGGTGTTCTGCATGTGGGTTAAGTCAATAAAACCCATCATGACAGAACACTCCGGCCACAAACAAAACCCAGCAGATCACCTCCGGAGGTTGATTGAGGAGCAAGCTACTCAGATTCAAGGACACGAACTAACCCTCCGTGAGTTTAATACACGCTTGGAAAATCAACATCAAACTTTTCAGGAACTAGCAGGCTACGTGAGAAACGCTAACGCAGCGCCTGCCCAACTTCCGGTTCCGGAGCTACGTCCGCCTCCATGGTCAGAACCTGTCACGTCACTTCCGGAATTCCGTCCGTGTCTTCCTGAAAGATTCTCAGGTATTCAAAGCAAATGTAAAGGATTTTTGTTCCAGTGCCGATTAATTTTTGAACATTCACCCGCCAGTTTTTCTAGTGAAAAAAAAAAATAGCCTTCATCCTGTTGGGATCTGGAGCTGTACCACCTTAATCCAGCAGAGTGCGCCGTGGGTCTCCTGGAGCTGGAGCTTTCCAGCACACCTGAGACGCATCTACTCATCAGGAGACCTCTCCTTTATAACCAGCTGCCAGACCTTCCTTCGACACCACAGTGTTGACCTTAGTTTGGTTAGCAACCTGAGCCTCTGAAACTGAAAGAATCTAGTTGTCTCTGTTGAGAGATCAGATTCTAACTCTTCTATGTTTTTTGCCTCACAGGAAACCTGTCTCTAGCCTGAAGCTCTGGGTGAGCTTAACCTGCCAATCTGCCTTGGTGAACCAAACCTGAAGATTCCTATGTGGATTCCCCTGCTGCTCTTGGTGAAGAGCTGGAAACTCAGATCAAGGTCTGCCATTCAAAGTCAGAAGTTAGACGCTGCAGCTGGTCGTATCCTCTGCTGAACCAACAGTATCTGGACCCAACAGTTCCCTCTCTCTCAAAGAGAAGCCTGGACTCAGTCAAGGTAGAATCTGAATAATCAAGAACTCATAACTCATCTGCCTGCTCACTAACCAAACTATCATCTCTGCAGACTTCAGTGAACCTGCCCGGACTAGTTCCAGAACCAGTACATTATCTTGTGTTGTTGAAACTTTCAATAAACTCTGTTAAACTTTTACCCAGCCTCCGTTGTGTTCTGCATGTGGGCTAAGAACCTTAAACCCATCATGACAGAACACTGCGGCCAAACACAAAGCCCAGCAGATCACTTCCGGAGGAGGCTTGAGGAACAGGACGCTCAGATCCTTGGACATGCGCATACCCTCCGTGAGTTACACACAAAGATTGAACATCAGAATCAAATACTACAAACGTATGCCAGCTATATGGGTAATGCTAACGCCACGCCAGTGGTACGTCCAGTTCCGGATCCACTTCCGCCTCCGAGGTCACCGGCAGTGACGTCACCTCCTGATTTCCGTCCTAGTCCGCCTGAAAGATTTTCAGGTAACCCAAGAGATTGTAAGGGATTTTTGTTCCAATGTCGATTACTTTTACATTCTCCTGGCAGTTTTCCAAATGACAGAAAGAAAATATCATTCATTCTTTCTCAACTCTCTGGATGAGCCCTTGAATGGGCGGAGGCAAGGTTCTCTTCAGAATCCAGTTTTTCTTGTACTTTTTCCGAGTTCATATCTGAGTTTTCCCAAGTATTTAACCACGACTCAGATAAAACTATTGACTCCCGAGCCCTGCTAGATTTAAGACAGGGAAATTCTACAGTGGCTGAGTTCTCAATCGACTTCCGGGTCAAAGCCGCAACCTCAGGTTGGAAAGAATGTGCACTCAAAAGTGCTTATTTTAAGGCCTTCAATGAAAACATCAAGGATGAACTAGCCACGATCGACGAACCAACTAGTTTGGAGGATTTAATCCGTTTAACAATCAGATTGGATAACAGGCTCCGAACTAGAAACAACACTAGACAAGGAAGTCTAAATTTTTCTGTGTCAGCTCCTGCATTAAATAATGCTTCTGTTTTTTTCTGGATCTGCAGAACCCAGTTCCAAGCCAAAGTCTAAGAACCAGACTCTTTCTGTGCCTGTCCATGTCTCTCACTCAGATGGAGCGGAGGTCGAACCCATGCAGATTGGACACACAAGGCTATCCCCTGAGGAAAGACAACGACGATTTAGGGGCAATCTGTGTCTATACTGTGGTGAGACTGGCCATTTCATAGCTTCATGCCTGGCTAAGTCAAAAGCCGGGGCCCGTCAGAGGAATTGAGGAGTCTGACGGGCCATTTGAAAACTGAAAAGGCTCCTCATCTGATTTTACCTGCTACTCTTTTCTTTTCTAACCAGAACCTCACCTTGTCTGCTTTCATTGACTCTGGATGTGAAAGTAATCTCATTGATTCAAATCTGGTCCAACAATTACACATTGAAACCGTTCCTTTGTCTAAACCTCTCAGAGTTTCCGCTATTGATGGAAAGAAACTTCATCAAGTCACTCATCAAACACAACCTCTAGAACTTTTGATCTCTGGAAATCATTGTGAGACGTTAACGTTTTTTGTCTTTCCTTCTGCATGCTCCCCCTTGGTCCTGGGATTCGAGTGGCTGGAACGTCATAACCCCCATATTAATTGGGCTGAACGCCACATTGAGTCTTGGTCCACTTCCTTTCACGAGACATGTCTTCGTTCTGCAGCTCCTGCTGTGCAGTCCCGTAGAGGTAGGGGGGAGATGCACTCTCCTGACCTTACTTCTGTTCCTCCCGAGTATCATGATCTGGCACCAGTCTTCAGTAAGGTCAGTGCGACGTCTCTTCCACCTCACAGACCTTATGACTGCGCCATAGAATAATTACCAGGAGCTCCCCTGCCCAGCAGTAGACTTTATAACATCTCTAAGCCTGAACGTGAGACCATGGAGAAGTACATCAATGAGTCTCTAGCTGCTGGGATAATCCGCCCATCTTCTTCTCCTCTTGGTGTTGGTTTCTTTTTTGTGGGCAAAAAGGATGGTTCCCTGCGCCCCTGTATAGATTACAGGGGCCTAAATCAGATAGCCATCAAGAATAAGTACCCCCTACCATTACTGGCATCAGCATTTGAGCCTGTTCAGGGTGCAACTGTTTTCACCAAACTCGATTTGAGAAATGCTTATCACCTTCTTAGGATAAGAGCAGGAGACAAATGGAAGACAGCCTTTAAGACTCCCTTAGGCCAATTTGAATATTTGGTCATGCCTTTTGGTCTCACAAACGCTCCTGCCTGTTTTCAAGCTCTAGTCAATGACGTCCTCGGAAATTTTTTGAATGTATTCGTTTTTGTGTACATCGATGATATTTTGATCTACTCCAAGAACCTATCAGAGCACAAGAAACATGTCCGTCTGGTTCTTCAGAGACTTTTGGAAAACAAGCTCTTTGTGAAGGCAGAAAAATGTGAATTTCACCAACCATCTGTCACTTTTCTAGGGTTTGTGCTCGAGGGCGGGCAGGTTAAGCCATCCGAAGATAAGATAAAAGCAGTTCTGGACTGGCCGACACCTGAGAACCGCAAACAGCTTCAGAGATTCCTTGGGTTTGCAAACTTTTACAGACGCTTCATAAGAAATTACAGTCAAACAGCTCTACCTCTCACAACCCTGACTTCTGTAAAGAAGACTTTTCAATGGACACCTGAAGCCCAGAGCGCTTTTGAAAGATTAAAGAACCTGTTTTCAAGAGCACCCATCCTTATCCAGCCAGACCCCTCTAAACAGTTTATCTTAGAGGTGGATGCATCAGACTCCGGTGTTGGAGCTGTTTTGTCTCAACAATCTGACTCAGACCAAAAGATTCACCCCTGTGCCTTTTTTTTCACGTAGACTCTCACCTGCGGAGCAAAACTATGATGTTGGAGACCGGGAACTTCTTGCCATAAAACTCGCCTTTGAGGAATGGAGACACTGGCTCGACGGGGCCGAGCATCCAGTTTTGGTCTGGACAGACCACAAGAACCTGGCCTATCTCCAATCACCCAAACAATCTAATCCACGTCATTCAAGATGGTCATTATTCTTCTCCCGATTAGATCTCATTATCTCTTACAGACCTGGATCCAAGAACGTCAAGCCCGATTCTCTCTCTCGTCTGTACTCCGGTGACCAACCTGAGACACCCGAGCCTGTCCTCCCTGCCTCCTGTACTGTTGGAGTGGTTTCCTGGGAGATCACTGATCTCATCAACGCTGCCCTAGCCTCTGAACCTGACCCAGGTAACGGTCCTCCAAATAAAACCTATGTTCCATCTTCCGTCAGATCCCGACTGATCCAGTGGATGCATGCTGCTAAATTTTCCGCCCATCCTGGAGTAAGCAGAACTTATTGCCCTGATCACAAGACGTTTCTGGTGGCCATCCTTACACAAAGACTTTAAGGAGTACGTTTTGGCATGCCCCATCTGCGCCAGAAACAAAACCTCTCACCAACCACCTTCTGGCCTGCTGCATCCTCTACCTGTTCCAACCCGTCCTTGGTCACATATCGCAGTAGACTTTGTCACTGGTCTTCCGATATTCAGAGGTATGTCCACCATTTTAACCATCGTCGACCGTTTTTCCAAGGCCTGTCACTTAATCCCCCCCAGGAAACTTCCCACGGCTTTCCAGACGGCCCAGCTTCTCGTGAAGCATGTTTTCCGACTCCATGGCATCCCACAAGAAATCCTCTACGACCGCGGTCCACAGTTCATCTCTCAGGTCTGGAGAGCCTTCTGTTCTGCGTTAAACTGTAAGTCATCTCTCACCTCTGGTTATCACCCACAGTCTAACGGGCAGACGGAGAGAATGAATCAGCAACTAGAGTCCACTCGCCGCTGCCTGACCTCTAACAACCCAACTGACTGGAGTCAGTTTCTGACCTGGATCGAATATGCCCACAATTCATTAAAATCTGCTTCTACTGGTCTATCCCCGTTCCAGGTGTCTCTCGGTTATCAGCCTCCACTTTTCCCTGCAGACGAGAGAGAGATCTCAGTCCGATCAGTCCAACATCACATCCACCGTTGTCAGAGAGTCTGGAAGGACACTATCGCCACCCTCAACCGCTCATCAGCTTCCTCTAAACGCTTCACTGACTCCAAGAGACGCCCGGCCCCTGACTACTCCATAGGCCAAGAGGTATGGCTGTCTACACGTGACATTCCCCTCAAGGGTATGTCTCGGAAACTGTCCCCCCGGTTCATTGGCCCATATAAAATAGCCCAGATCATCAACCCCTCTGCTGTCCGTCTGCACCTACCTCCGAGTCTTGTAGAATCTGAATAATCAAGAACTCATAACTCATCTGCCTGCTCACTAACCAAACTATCATCTCTGCAGACTTCAGTGAACCTGCCCGGACCAGTTCCAGAACCAGTACATTATCTTGTGTTGTTGAAACTTTCAATAAACTCTGTTAAACGTTTACCCAGCCTCCGTTGTGTTCTGCATGTGGGCTAAGAACCTTAAACCCATCATGACACATCCTTTCTCAACTTAGTGGTCGAGCTCTTGAATGGGCGGAGGCTAGGTTTTCCTCTGAATCCAGTTTTTCGTGCACCTTTTCAGAATTCATAACTGAATTTTCTCAGGTCTTTAATCAGGATTCAGATAAACTGAGCTTTGCTCAGTTTAAAACAAGGAAATCAGACGGTGGCAGACTTTTCTATTGACTTCCGGGTTAAAGCCGCAGCCTCTGGCTGGAATGAGTGTGCACTTAAGAGTGCCTATTTTAAGGCTTTAAATGAAGACATCAAGGACGAACTTGCCACAATCGACGAACCAGCTAGTTTGGAGGATTTAATCAGATTAACCGTCCGGTTGGATAACAGTAACAGACTCCGAACTAGGAACAGATCTAGGCAAAGAAGCCATAATTTTTCTGTTGCTGCTCCCGCATCTAATAGCACTTCTGTTTCTTCTGAATCTCTAGAGCCCAGTACCAGACCAAGGATTAAGAATCAATCGTGTGTGTTTATACTAATAAACTGTAGAACTTTTATCCAGTCTCCTGTGGTGTTCTGCATGTGGGTTAAGTCAGTAAAACCCATCATGACAACAACAAGAGACCTGTGCCATTGCAATGGAAAACAGTGGTGCTTTTCCTCTACCATGACTGTGCACACTGCTGGTTTCTTTTCAACTTTTTGTCAGAAGAAACAAATGTTTAAAAAAATTCTGGAACTTGCACTACGCTCCTTTAATAAATGTGGAGAAAAAAAAAATGTTCCTATCTTGATATAACAAAAAATGTATTTCACATCATTAATCCCTATGCACATACCCTTCTCTGGGCATGTGCATAGGATCATTGTGAATGCTTTATTACAATTTCAAAGTATAATTCATCATTATGGATCATATATATGGATCATTCCAATTATGGAACTATGTTGCTTGCTGTTTTGTATCTTAGGGTTAGGTACAGGGTCAGGGTTAGGGTTAATTCTATGTTACATTCTATGTTATTGAAGATGCGCATGCGCAAGGATACTGTGCATAACTTTTCGTACGATTTCGTACGAACTGATATTGAGAATACACTGCTCTTGAAGGCCTCTTTGTTATCCAATCTTAACCCTCTGAGTTTTGCTGTTAACTAGGGTTTGTTATTATTGTAACACACCCTGTTTCGACTGTATTTATTTGGAGCATATTTGAATCTGTTTTATATTAGTTTATAATTAAGTCATATTTGTAGATATTCATAAATAAAAGACCAGTTTAAGACTAGGTTGCTATTCTCATTGTAACATGTTTTGGTTAGTGTTTGTATGTATTGCAAATTAGTTTGCAAGTTACAGTAAATTAGCCCTAAAATATATGCTTTAAATTAAGCTTTGAAGGGAGAAGCATTTTACACTTTAATTAGAGTAATTTGTTTAGTTAAACTGCAGAGAAACTCTGTCCGGCATTCATGACAAGATATTAAAGGGGAGAAAGCACAAAAGGTGAGAAGAGGTGGATGTAAAACAAGGAAATCAATATCTTTCCTGCCAAACAAAAACTATAATGCATACAGTCCCCCCTGGTCCTGGCTTTTGTTCTTGCTGTATTTGCTTTCCTGAGCTACAAATCCAGTCAAACATAAAGTTTGAAGGTAGACTATGGTATCAGAATGAATTCCCAGGATTGATGGGAAATGTACTGTCTTGTCTCACTGAAGCAGCTCATAACCATAACCCCTTTCCTAATCTCAAAGAGCAGGAACTACAGTTGGGGGGAAAAAAGTGCACATTTTCTGTACTAGTCAGTTTTAGTTTTTATGATGTTCTATAATCATTTATGTATGCCCTCAAGTGCACAAAACCACATATCACAGATCATACCGATCCATTATTTATTCAACAGAGGTGAGGTCAAACTGGCAACTGAAAAACCAATACAGAAAAAATCTGTAAACCTGTAGTTGATATGGGTTGTACTTCCTATTTTTTTATTTTTTTTACATAGAAAAATGTACAATGGTTGGCTTAAACTGTCACTTGACACTGTAGCTTTCCATTCCTATTAAGCTTTATTTACTTTTATAAATGCAATTTTCTATTACTGGTAACTAGACTATTCCCTGTAATGACTTTATAAAATTTTGCTTCAAAATTTAAACTCACCAAAATATGGTTTGACCAAGAAAAGTATTTTTAGAGAGCTGACAAAATAGTATACACTATCACCCCTTGTTGTCTCAATTGATGGCGAAATCATGATCACCTGAAAAAGAAGCTCACTGAAAGGGCAAACAGTAGAAATTCCAGGAACACACTCTTGTGTTTTATCTGTCTGGACTTTTCCATGCTAGCAAAGGAGAGCGAGGTGACTGGATGCATGAGATCAAAGTTCTTGTTAATCAGGCTTAGAATGGAAGGCAAAGTGCGTAGTTACCAAGACTCAGGATTTGCGTCCATCAACGTAAGCCCTGACGGCCTTTGTTCTTGGCCGACCTCTAAAAAGAAGCTTGTTTATCTCTCTTATTGTACAAGATTTCTTCTTGATTCATATCCTAAGCATATTGTTTCATCTATGATATTTTCCTGCCTATGGATCTTAGGTCTAAGCTTGCGCACAGCTTGCCCTGGATATTCAAATTCTTATCTGCATAGAGGAAGAATTCTGCTGTCTTAAAGGACATGGAGCAAAGGACAAGTGAAGAGGCTTAACTATTGTTTCCTAAGCATTTACATTATCATCTCAAGTACTTCCTGTCTCTTTGAGGTCATCTTTGTCTCTTGCAGTTTAAGTTTTTATACATTAATTCTTTGCACTCCTGTATCTCTTTACTTTACACTGAAAATACACCTGATTGAGTGCCAGAAACAGAACAAAGCTTAACTTTGCCAATTCCTTTCCTGTGCTCCTTTTCTCCATCCCTGGCTGTTATTCCATTTCTCCCACACCTTTTGCTCTGTTTTCCATTGATATAAAAGCACAGCAGCTTTTTTGCTCCAAGCTGCTTGTCGGCATGACATAGCACCAGGGAGATGATGGAAAGTACTTCTTCACCCCTGCTCCTGTGTTTGAAAGCCTCTTTTTAGAAAGACAAACCAGTTCCATACAGAAGGATTTGAGAGAAATACAAACAGGGGATTCAGGAAGAAACCAGAAGAGAAAAAAAGGGTATTCAACTTCCAAATAACATATTCATGTGAATTTGAAACACCTTTTCTTGAAGCTATTTTGCTTTTTCCTTTCTTTCAAGGAGGCTAAAAGAAGCAGCCCAGCAAACTACACACATTAATTCTCCTCTGCTAGTCACAGGGATTCCAAACTGACTGTATGGGAGAAAATAGAGAGGAGAAAAAAAAATGAAAGCACTCCACAGCCTGCCTAACTAAATGATGGTGTTAGGATTATTGGGGACCACCAGTTCAGTGAAGCAGAAAATGGGAATATGCTTGTGAGGGTTCACCCGTTTACTTGGGCAGGAACCACAGGCTCCCAGAGAGACAGACGGGGCAACCTCAGCAAAACACTCAGCTGGGATGGATGAAGTAAAACAAAATGGTACCATAGTGCTCTGAGAAGTCTAGTTGTCGCTAATTGGAATTCATCTCAAGCATAAATGTGTTTCAGAACCTTATTGAATTCTGAATTCTCAATGACTTGACTTTAAGCAGGCCTGATTCAGCATGAGGGAAAATTAATCACAAACCATAATGGGACTGGAATTAATTTTCAGGCCCTGCATCGTGTCCATTTTTAAATCACACTGTGAGTTAAAGTATGAGCTCTTTCATTTTCCCAAAGAGAAGCGAGAAGCTTATTAGCCTCCTGCGAATAACCAAATAAGAAAGGAGGTAAGCTAATTTCTGCAACACTGCATTCTGTATATGTTGTCTTTTTAGAAATGAATCATTTGATTGGGAAATGCAGATGAAAATAACATTGACATTTCACTGATTATTACCATCTTTAGACACTCTTTGATTAACAAACAAATACCAACTTCCATTGATTTCAGTCCTTGTTTTGCCAGGTTATAACGATGAAAATAGAAATTGAAATCAATAAGCTTGCTCCACGAATGAAATTCAAAATGAATGTTTATCTTAAAAGCTTGTTTAGAATTATTATCTTTAGATTCTATTGGATTCTCGTTCCTGAATTCCTTCCTATCTACCGAGCTTCTCCAGAATTCCTGGCGGTTGAATCCTCCAAAGCCCCTCTGAATCCACAACCACATAACAAAAAAGCAAAAAAAGATGTTTTTTTTTTTTCATTGATAAGAAGAAATTGATGAAGACAAGGAAAGAGCATAACATATTCTATACTACTTAGAGGATGTATCATACAAGTATTCATATTTTTCTTACCACCTCTGCCAGCTAATCATTAAATTATGCATCACATAACAGAGAAACATATGGTTTCCACTTAAAATAACCATAGGATTACTGATAAAAACAAGAGAGGAAAATCATTTTAGCTTTTCTTTTTAGCAACATCCATCCAGATCCTGACCCATTGTACTACTGTTATTGGTCATGCTGCAAGAAAAACTACTGCCCAGATTTGTCCAGAACAAGCCACAGGAACTGGGTCTGCAAGAAAAAAAAATTGTTAGGATTATTTTTTTTCTGTGTTATGTACTCATTAAGACATATTGTATTCCTCCCCATAAGGATGGATAATGAGTTTTTATTAAGAGAAGATGTGACTTCCACATTACCAATCACTTCTCACTTCCTGTTATAGTAAACTTGAAAATTCTGAATCCAACCACTGCAAATCTTGGTTGTTCTCAAGCTCCATCTTATGACTCTAAAATGACAAATGTATTATAGGGGTTCCATTAATTGTTGTTGGTGCATTCTCAACAAAAGCAAACCATATCTGAGACACTTTGCTGCTTATTGGCCAAAGATCTACCCAGACACGCTTTGTTTTGATAATTTGCATTAGGGCTGCAACTAACGATTATTTTAAAAATCGATGAATCGGCCGATTATTTTTTCGATTAATCGATGAATCGGACAAAAAATATTTTTTATATTAACCTCTTTATTCCAAAATAAACATTTTAGACAGAACAAACAAGCACACAAGTACAGGTTGCTCATTAACTGTACTGGTGCAATATGAAAAATAAATTTTTGTGTTAAAACTACGCAAACTTACATGAGAAATGTAGCTGTACATCCACAAAATATAGGATACTTTGTTTCATAAAGCACAAAAAAGACAGGCATTTTTGTTTTTAAAAGCCCCTAAGGGGCTCAAACAATGGGTCCCCCCATTTCAACAAATGAGTTTTTTTTAGACTAGAAGATTTCTGCCTTTTAAGACAGGAAAGTATAGCAGTTAAAGTTGCTACTTGAGAAAATACTTAACCATAGAGATAAAAATAGCCCTGTGGTTCAAATTATAAATTGTATTTGGAATAAAAATGAGAGAACTAGGGGTGCTAAAAAACACATCCTTAAAAGACGGATATTTACATGGGAATGTGGCATATAATTGACATATTACTGATCTTGCTGGATTTTATGCTTTACTTCCATAAATTGCAGGATCTTCTTTACTTTATCTTTGCCAGAAGATTTAAACTTCAAAAGCCTTGCCCTCATAATTTGCAAGTTAATTTATTTATAAAGGCTATTTTAATTATTATGATCAATTTGCGCCGTCAATCCCGGCGCATGCGCGCTTCATTTGCAGTCTGGACGCTGAGACATCCTGCTGCTCTGACTGCAGCGCCGAGAGGGATTCCTGCGGAGAACGGGGTTGGGAAGGGGGAGGCGCCTCACGGCAGCAGCTGCTGCTGCAGGACAAGAGTAGGAACGATACATGCTTTCACGTAAGAGTCTCCAAAAGCCGCCAGTGATACCGTAAAAAGTCGCCAGATTTTTCGCTAGTCGCTTTTTAAAAAATTAGTGGCTGGAGGGGTCTGAAAAGTCGCTAAATATAGCGACAAAGTCGCTGAGTTGGCAAAACTGCGCACCTGCAGCGCTGGCTCGCTGTACCGTAACTTTTTTTTCTTCCCCCGTTTCAGTCAAGTGGATGTGATGACGGCGGCGGCGGATGACGCATTAATCGCGCGACACAACTAATCGATGATGAAATTCGTTGTCAACGCTTTTAAAAGTCGATTTTTATCGATTTTATCGATTCGTTGTTGCAGCCCTAATTTGTATATTGAAAGCTAACAATCTATAGATAATCTAATGTAGTTGACAGCAAAAATACAAATTATGCAATTTTTATGATTGTTGTATATGTGTGAAATTCCAGCAGAAATGTATAAAGAACATTGAGGTCATGGCTTAATGAATAATGTTTGAAATCTATATGGAAAAGCAGAATAATGTTCTGGTTAACTGTATCTACAAACAGAACATCAGGGTCAGGCATGAAAACATTTCAGATGTGATTTAAAGACATTTATGTAAATTAGAAGAAAACTTTCATCTGTAGAGGATTTAATTTGCTAAATTCAGAAAAGCGTAAGTCTTATAAATTTTAGACCTTACCCAAAAATCACAACCAACAGTGTTACGTTAATAGTAAAGTATTTACAAACAAAGATAACTGCAAAATTAGTGAATTCATTATTAAAGATATTAGTGACCATCTACCAATGTTTTTGGTTTATGACAATTGAGAGGTAGTGAGGGTATAATTACTGGGAATTTTTATATTTTAAATAAACATAAAAAGAAAAAACATTTCAATAATTGGTGTAAAAGTAAGAGACAAATTGAATGTTGACTTAAGGCAATGTCCAAGCATGGGACTCTTTAGGAGCAGTCTAAAACCAGTTTTCTTAAAAAGGTATGAGATGGAACAATGGTGCTGAACATCCATGGATTCTCTTAGTCATTGTACATGGGTGAAAAATATAACTTGGAATGGCTGTAGTGGGCTGTGGGCTATGAGTAATAACTGCATGATTTAAGATTTGGATAGGCATGTGTGAATGTGTGAATATATGTTTATATGTAGATAAATCAGACAAACTGTTTAATCTAGACTTAGACTTCTAGGGTGTTGGGATCTGGAGATCTGCCACCTGTTGCCAGCAGAGAGCGCTGTGGGATTCCTGAGCTGGGGCTCTCAGCACACCTGGGAGTCATCAGCTCATCAGAAGACCACACTACTTAAGCAGCAGCCAGACCTTCCTTCGACGCCGCAGTGTTGACCAAGTTTGGTTAGCGAACCTGAGCCTCTGATTATCTTTGTGTTCATTAGTTGACTCTTGAGAGAGACTAGTCATCTAACCTGTTTTTGTCTTCTTGCTTATAGAAAGAGCCGACTGAGGTCTGAAGCTCTGGAGGAGCTTAACCTGGAAGATTGCCTGCCTGCCCTAGTAAGCCAAACCTGAAGATCTCAGCCTGGACTCTAATCAGCTCTCTGGGAAGAGCTAGGAAACAACTCTGATCCGTCAATCCCCTAGCTAGAAGCTAGACGCTGCTGCTGCTGAATCTCTCTGTTGGCCCTCTCGTCTCTGGACCCAATCGGTTTCCCCTCTCTAGGATCTGTCAGAACCTCTTCAAGGTATCTACAATATTCACTCACCAGTCCAGCCTCTTATGTCTCTGACTAACCGAACTCTCATCTCCTTCAGAAACTGTGAGACCTGTTCCGGACCAGTACCTGAACCTGAATTATTTACTCTTTGTACAAATTCTCCAAATAAACATTGTTACACTTTTCCTCCGTCTCCGTTAGTGTTCTGCCTGTGGGTTTAACTCAGTGAACCGATCATGACATAGAGTAGCACAGACTCATAAGTTAAATAGGAGTCAGGAAGATTGCTGATCTTATGGACTCAATTCATACCCCTTTTTAGAGATGAGCATTAAATATAGATATAAAATCTATATCTATAACATATCTATATTTAGATAATATATAACTGTTAATCCTATTATTATAGAATTATCAAATTGTAATTTTTTTCCCGATGGTCTGAGATAAATCGTTGACTAATTTTGTATAAGAAAGTGGCCCTTCCACATGCTTACATTTACTACTATGTATGTATTACACGTTTTGGAAAAAAGTTGCATTCTTGCTGGCACAGTTTTCCCTGTTAGAAAACTGTTCAACAAAACCCTTTAAATATATTGACAAGTTAAAGAAGCAAACTTTTCCTTTTTTTAAACAAAGGTTAATTTCAACAAAGTTGAAAGTTTAAACATGAAATAATATGTTTATCATGGATTATTTTTGTAATTTCCACGTATGGTTTTGAATCAACAACAGCTAAAGTCTACATGTTCTTTTTTATATTACAAAAACTAGACACAAGATAAAATGGTGGAGAGCAGCTATGTATATATGATTAAGTTTCAGGTTAATATCATGATCAATGTTTATATTAATTTAAACTCCTCCTTTTTTTAGCCAAAGCCAGTGTCATCGCCTGTCGCCTGTCACCCATTATCTCAAATATAGTGATGCATTGTACCTATTCTGCTGCTGTTCATTTATGTCACATTCTCATGTCTCACATGAGAATGTTAACAAAAAAAGTCCTCTAGTCTTTTCTTTACTATTTCCGTGTTAAAAGTCTGTGACAGATAAAAAAGTTGAGGGACTTGAAGCACTTGTGACATGCTTTTCTCACAGAGGCAGAAAGGGGAAGAAAAACATAAGTTTTAGATTTTATTGTGATTAATTTTGTAAAAAAAAAAAAAAAAGACAATTAAGAGAGAAAATTTGCATATTTCTTTGTTTAAATTTTATGGTACAAAGTCAAGAGGAACAAAGGGGAGCTCCAGGATAATTTATTCTATTGACATCCATTATAACCAGTTTGGGCAAAAGGTTGTGCAAAAAATAACCTTATTCTGGTAAACTAGTGCAAATTTTTTTTTTAATATTAATAATTTAAAAAAAAACAATATAAACAGGTTTATGTACAAAAAGGGATATTTTTTTCTTCCTTTGCATTGAGTGTTGGAAGAGAAGATAAAAAATCTTGACCCAGCCTAGTTTTATTCTAAATTAGATTTTTAGAATTTCAAAACCAATAAAGGGGTCATGGATGAGGAATGTTTTGCATCTCAGAATCTGCCCTGATTCATTGATTATAATGTTTCAAAGCTTACTGTCTTCATCAATGTTTTTTCACAGTATTTTTCTGAGAAACAAACTCAGCTCGAACTGGACAGATTCTTTTCTGTTGATTTTAAAACTCTATGTCATTATCAATATGCCTACAATTAATGAGCCAGTTTTGTGAGCAAAAGGAGTAGAAAGTAAAAATGTTTGGATCCAAACATCTTTGAAAATTATGTACTCAATTAAAGCATTTATATTTAGTTACTGGACACCTCTTTAGTATAGGCGTACTATACTATAACAGTACTAGCACAAAATGTAGGTCAAAATGGAGCCTAACAATATGTGAGGATGAACTGTACAGCTGCGTAATGTCACATGGTAGCAGGGGTTGATCCCTATCACCGCCCATCAGTAGGTGAGAGGCGGCTACATTCTAGACAGATTTCAGTCCATCACAAGGTAAAGCACAGACACATAGAGCAACTAATACCACCAGCTTAACTGTACTTTAACAGTTGTAGGGTTTTCAAAGCACACAAGTTTAATCATCTTGGAATCAAACATTTTCTTGTACTTTTTAAAATTGATCTTGAGATTTCATTTATCTTTTGCAACAGAGTTGAGAGTTCTACAATTGCTTTCCTCCATTTCCTCAACTCGTGGACCAATTGCATGCAAAGTGACATAATTCTGGTAACATTATGTTGTTATGGTAAAATTACACAGAGAGTATATATTTACCAACAAATGAGTAAAAAATAAAGCTTAAAAGACAAAAAGTATCAAATACTATACCAGCAGGACACCATAATTTGTTATAAAAACATAATTCACAGTGATTGACATATAAGTTGAAAAAATTTCAAATAATGTTACTATTTTCCTTTGAGTGTTTAAAATGACAAGTCTTATGAAGGGGACGGACACAACACTGCAGAGCCCATTGTATGTGGAAACAAAATAACTACCTCAGACGGTTTGTGTCACTGCTGGGAAATCGTTTTGGGGATGAAGGTGCCCCTCAACAGCACTAGTCACCTATGGACAATATGAACATTTGTCTGGGATGTATATAGGCAAATTTAGTTCTCATCATGTAATTTGCCTGTGGGCTCTGTGGTGGTTATTTCAACAGCACAGAGGTAAAGGGATGAACTTTCATATTTTTTTTGTCTAATCTGAAGTCATGCATGTTCATATGCACATCAATCGAAACAGCTATACACAAACCTGTCAGTTTTCGGACTGTCTACGAAGGAATTTTGTGTTGATTTTATGTATTTTAGGAATATGAAAGTTGCATATATATATATATATATATATATATATACTGTACATATATACGTGTGTGTGTGTGTTGTAAAAGTGGTAGTATCCTGCCACAGAATCCTGCTTACATGCACATCCGGGGAAATGGGAGTCAAACTGAACGACTTTAAAATATTTGGTGGTTCTTAATATATGACTAATCAATTTTTAACCATATGGGTACATAGCTTCCATTCACAGGGAAAGTAAAATTCCATTTACATTGAAATAAAAATTTACCTGCACAAAAATGCTCAGGGAATAACTATTCACTGCCTTGCCTTTATCCCATAAGGCATCCTGCTGACATGTGTTGACATTATGAATAATATATATAATTTGGCCATTGATTGTCAGCAAAATCTTACAAATGCATCTGTAGATTAATTGAAAAGATCAAAGGATTGAACTGGAACTCTGTTGTATTTCTGCCCAACAGTACCCACTAATCTATGATGAGAAAAATGTGCTGTTGGAATCTTGATTTTCTTTTATGTTTTGCTATGTCAGGAACAAGGACACTATTAAAAGGGGAAGGGAAGGTGGATGGAGTTAGAAGACTTTTTCTGGCTGTAATCTAATGAAACTTTTCCTATATCCTGCTGTGAAACTAGGCAGTTGTGAAGGACTGTGGTATTTAGAACAAATGTTATAATAACTATCATATGGATAAAAATAAAGATTACAACCTCAAAAGCTATCTTATTATTAACACGACAAGCATACAGAAACCTGACAAACGAGGAATAACATAGCTCTACTGCTCTGACATAAATATTGACAACACATTAAAAAGAAGATGCATTTAAATTACAAAGACAATCTAATTATAACCTCTTTTATATTACAGAGACAAGATTCAGAGCTACAGGGAAACAGGGATGCATTTGATTCTCCTTGCCTATATTGCCTCTGATCTTCCATTATAACAGACACTGTGTGAGTACCAAACTTTTAAGGCTCTGGTGAGCTGATCCTGGACCAGCGCTTGTTGTGGTGGCTCAGTAATGAGCCACATGGGGCAGCACACAACAAGGGGAGTCTAGAGCAAAGGACCTAAGCAGGCTAAAAAATAGGGTCTGAAATGATTGGTTATCAAGTTGTACAGCCAGAGGCAGTGTCATACCAGCCGGCTTGCTCAGTGTCCTTACATTATCCTTTCAGAACGCAACTGTGAGGGGGCCTCACTATTTATTCCAGAAGCTTCATTGCAGCATTGCAGGTACAATATAAGGGCCTGATACAAGGCCTTGCCTAGACCTTACCCAAGGTTCTGTTGTAAAAGAAAGAAAAAAGGCCTGTTTCTTACTGGTGGGAGATCTGGAGTTTAGATTTTTTATATAATCTTTAAAGAGAAGGCCAAAAAAATACTGAGCAAAGCATTTTTTTGTTTTAGAGATATAGGTTTCTAATGGGGCTTACTGAAATGAAATTCACATAATATATTAATAACTATGAAATTACTTACAGCATAGATTAATCAGAAAAATTCTCCATAAAGTATGTGTAATAAAAACGCTGTGAGGTATAGGGATTGAACACTTGAAAAAGGATCAATAAAAAAAGATCAATAAAAAAAAAACATGTGCCACCTTCCAAAAAATCAGTAATCTATCCTATCTGTGTAAATTCAAGTCCTTGTGTTTGGTCAAATTAAAGCTACAGTGTGTAATAATTACAGGGATATACAGTCAGAAATGTAATATATTATACATAACTATGTTATTTATCATCAGCTACGAGCTCAGCCTCTTAACCTTAATATTTGCGTTGCCTTAGAATTCGTTATTTATAATTACATAGGAGCGGGTCTCGCAGCCATGGAGGCAGACAGAATGGGAGAAAATCTATGTTTTATTTTCAGCCAACAAACTAGTGATTGCGAGATCGCCCATTACGCTCGAAAGTAACTAGGGCAAGTTGAGAGAGATGAACTGAGAAGGTACTGAACACACAGACTAATGAAATACTATCTGTAAAATTATCTATGTAAACAAACCTCATCACTTGAGAAGGTAGGTGATGCGGACGTCGTGGAAGACATTTTGTCCCGTAACGCTCGCCGTACTGTTGGGGGGGAGAAGCGGTGGGGGGGAGATGTTCATGTTGCTGCGGTCTGCAGCCTGGATGTTAGATGTTGCTGAAAATTACACACTGTAGCTTTAAACTTAAAAAAAAAAAAAAAAGTTTTTTAATCAAGCACATGACTTCCTTGGAGATAGCTGTATTAATAAAACCGGACATTAAACGTACATCTTTTCACCATGAAGCAGCCTAAACCAGATGCTCCTCGACAAGTCTCTGTGCCAGCTCACTGCATTAGACTACCCTGCACAAATAAAGGAATGTTAACAGCCATTCCATTGCAATATATGTTAATATCAAAAAAGGATACCACGAGACCAAATCTGAAGTCTTTGAAACATCATTGCAGACAAAATGTTCAGAGTAAAAGTGCAGCATAACCACCCAACAACAACGGTGTCCAACTTAAATCTGTAGGGCTGGTGTCCTGCCACCTTAAGATGTGTCCCTTGCCCTATCAGATGGTGAAACTATGTCACTACAATACATTCTATCTCTGGAGAACTCTGGTAATGAGCTCCCATTGGAGTAAGGTGTGTTTAAGGAGATACACATCTTAAAGTCACCATTACACTGGCACTTGAGGACTGGAGTTTGAAACCAATACCCAAACGACAATCACAGTTATAGTGCAGCTTGGAAGACATGGCATGGTTCTGTTTTATGATAATTAGCATTAGCAGCTTAAATAATATCCACAATAAAAAAACAATGGGTGGAAATAAATATTTTTTACATTGGGATATTGCCGCTATTTTATTTGTTACAATGATTGGCTAGAACCTAACCTTTTTAGGAGGGCAATAGGCATCACCTTGCAAAATCAGTTCAGAAGGTTCTGCTGAATGTCTCTCCTTTCTCCAAACTGATTTATTCGTAGCAGATCCAGATTTCTAATTTCCAGAACCATATCATTGTGTAACAGATTATCAATCTGGTTTGTCAGATTAACAGCCTTCACCTCATTCTTTACATTCCGCTGCAATATTGACTTCTGAGTGCAGGGTCTGGCCTGGTTAGTACTGACTTCTGAGTGCAACCAAAAAGCACGAAAAGATACTGAAAGCACACCCAAACAATGTGTGCAATGCATTAACAACAATAACTTTTTACTAACAATTCAAGAAGTAAAAAAAAATGTATATTTCCACCTTTATACCAACTTATTACACACTGTTAATAGAGAAATACAGTTCACATGTTTGTGCATGTGGTTAACTTGGGTTGATACCAACATCTGGTGTAAATTGCATGTCAAAAACCTGATTAATTGGAGATAAACTTTATTATTCCATGTTCAACAACTATATTCCCTGTTTAATGTGGCACATTTGCCCGGCTTTAATTTGAAAATAGCTTCGTTTTTTCCGGTTTAATTTATCTGGCTAAAGAACAAGAAAGTAGAAATACAATTTATTGTAGAGGAAAATAATTTAATACAAAAGGCAAAAAAGTAAGTTACAGAAGCAATAGAGACAAAGAGACCTAAGCTCCTCTAGATGATATTATAAAACAAAAGCAGAGCTAAAATTACAGTGTTTTGGTGCCTAGCCACCAAGGTAACTTCTCAGTCATCCAGGTCATAGTCCTTCCAAAAAAGTAAAAAAAAAAAAAAAAAAATCAAGAGAACTAATTCTGACATTTGACTTTGACATTGACAAAGTCCAGTGGATTTTTTTTTCTTCTAGAAAACTTCACGTCCAGATGCCTAAATTGAACCTTTCAAGCTTGACCATGACCTGGAGGACTGAGAATCTTCACAGATATCCTAAAGATTTTGTTCAGGAATGTGGTTTGGCAATTCCAAAATCTTACTTCTTTTAAAGTAGATGTTGTTGATTTAGTGTATGCTTGTCTCACAGTGATACTGAAATGTACTTTATGTTCAGCTTTTTAACAGATGCCTGAATATGTGGTCTCAAAACAAATGTATTTCTGTCAAGAAACGGGACAGTTTGACCCAGTATTTAGACGAGATAGACAGTGGGAATTTTCAAAACATTTAATAAAAAAAAAAAGACATAATAGAACAGAAACCTAACGCAGGCTGATGTGGATGAGTGGACCTGCAGTGGCTTCAGAGGGAAGGCATATCATCGCTCATCACTGGCACTCTGGTTGTGGGAGAAACACAGGTAAGTGACCACGATAATCTGACAGAAGCTGATTATCCACGGGAGTCACTTACCTGGTTTAACAGTTCAGTCCATCCTGTCATATAAGGCAGGATTATCTGATGCACTGCCAATGAAATGCGGCGCTGAGCTATACAGAGTGTCCCCGATCCAGCAGCCCCAGTTAGCAGGCAGGAGACAGATCCAGGTAATGGAAACCCGTACAGAACAGGACCTTTCAGAGATCCAGGAGTCCGTAGCCTGGTCAGGGGATCCAATCCAAACAGGAAAAGACAGATTCAGGGTTTCAGGAACCAACAGAGCATTCAATGAGTCCAGCAGCGAGCTCAGACAGACACGCTCAGATGGAGACAGGCGGGCTCAGTGGTTGAGAGGAACAGAGACAAGACATGGAGAACTTTGGAATTTTAAACTGGCTCTGGGAGCTACTGACTCTCCTAGGAGTCTCTCACGGGAGTTAAAACTGGCCTCCCCCGCATGCCAAGCCAAAACCCTGAGGGCTCCACGGAGAAGAGCTGTGACACAATCAGGAGACAGTAGACAAACACAGAGACCCTTTCAACACACTGGCCCACCAAGAGCAGGGACATGAACCATGGACTTAACTAAAACTCAAACAAACAAACATAATAAACTAACAAGAATAAGTAATTATCTGGACCCGATAGCTGGGCTGAACCGTATATAAAGCAGCACGAGCAGGTGGATGAGATGAGTGATAATTAGAGAGCGAGGAGGGTACGGCAAGTGAATGAAGTGAGTAATTAGTAGTGTTGCGCCGATGCCATTTTTTGGCCCCGATACCGATACCCAATACCTGGCTGTGCAGTATCGGCCGATACCGATACCATAATAATGTAAAATAATTGCCATCATGGCTTTGTCAAGCTGCTGCCTACCTTTGTGAAGCAGGAAAATATCTAATACAAAGTGAATCCAGTAGAACTTTTTGATAAAAAGTACTGTATAATAAAAATAAAAAGTTTTTATTGCCTTCCAGGAGTGGGTGACAATAGTTGAATAAATTTATGGCTCTCAAAATGGTATCGGTGCCCTACTTGTTGGTATTCGCCGATACCGATACCACCATTTTAGGGCAGTATCGGCACCCCGTCCGATACTGGTATCGGTATCGGTGCAACACTAGTAATTAGATGAGCTACTGAGGATGCGATCATGATAATTTCATTGTGATCCCCTAATCCATGAAAAAAAATCCTAGTTCCCTCTGAAGCCTCTAAATCAACTAGTTGAAAGGGTGAAAATAAAACATAGATTTTCTCCCACTCTTAAAAAATAGCCATTACCTTCGCTCTAGAAATCACATTGTAATGCATAAAAGGTAGCTATGGGGGAGATCTACAGGCCTGTTTCTGAACGTGTAGGGAGGTAGGGTAATTTGAAAGTATTTAAAGTATTAAACATGATTCATGATTAATTTCTTTTGTCTTAAATGTGTTAAACTTGTAAGGTAGATTGATGATTTGCAGCATTCTTGTTTAGTTATACACTTTATCAATCAAGGACTGCTTCTATTGAATCTGTTTGGACAAAGAAGTGATGTTCAACAGAACCTTCCAAGCTTACTGAGTGAAGTGCAACGTAGTGCCCACCCACCAACCAATCACCCTAAAAAATAAAAATGTTGCTAGATACAATGAGAAACCAAAACAACATGAACTTGTAACACTCGTCCTTTCCTTTGAAAACCAAAATCATGGATTTTAACTAAATATATGTGGTAACAGCTGCTACCACTTGTGCAGCCATGTTAACTTTGGTTCTGCTGTGAGCTTGGCAGCTCTTGGTTAGGCACTATTCATATGGATTGTTCTCAGTCGGTTGAAGTAAAAGTAGTACAAGTTAAATTCTTGTGTGCCTACCACAAGATACAATAAGAATTCAGTTTGCAGACAAGGATAATGTTGATGGGTAACTATTAATAGCCTAAATAAAATGTTGGATCCAAAACCGTTAAATCCTCTTAAAGTTTAGTAAGCGTAAGCGTATTTCTTAAACTGCCAGATTTTTTTATAATCTTTAAAGCAAACACCCCTCAATTCCAATTGTTCTAATTTGCTTTCTGGAATCAAAATTAACTATTATTATTTACAAAACAGCTAGAAAGTAATTCTATTGGCCTCAGTCCAAATCAGTATGTGTGGTCCTGAAATAATGCAGTTAAATGTAATTTTAAAGACTAGAATAGGCAAGTAATTTGCAGTATGCAGCTAAATGAATATAATTATTTCTTGAATAAAACCAGCTCCTGCTACTAAACAGGAGTTGTCACAGGATAAGGTATTTCAGTAATGCCAATCTTGCTCAAACTCTAGGGATACCTATGGAGAACCACAGCGATCAGTGCTAAGACAAATGATCTTTACTATTTATATGCTCTTAATTTTAGAATTATCTGACAGTATATGAATATTTACACTGTTATGAAACTCAGCTTTATTGTCGATAAATCATAAACATCATAAACGGAGTCTGGGGCCTGGAGGAAGAGCGAGCCACCTGGTCCGTGGTTTTGGCTGGGGCCGGCTGCGGGGCCTAGGTGGCCTGCCGGCCGGTGGGGCGGTTCTGGTTGGGTGGCCTGCGCGGGATGGGTGGGCCCCGGTCCCGGGGGGGGGCTCTTGCTGGGGGTGGTCCGGTCCGTGTGCGGGGTGGGGGGCCGGGCTCGAAGCAGGAATGAGATGGGTTGGTGTGGTGGTGTCGCCGCTCCCCTCCCCCCACACCCGGATTTTAGGTTCACTTATTGAGTCATCCGATAGTCCCGGGACCAACCACCGGTGCCACTGGGTTTTTGGTCCTGGTATTATTGGATGTGAGTGTCATGTGTGAATGTGTGTCCGCGTTGTTATTTTCTTTATTTATTATTATTATTATTTTTTTTTATTATTATTTATTTCTTTATTTATTTATTTTTCTCTGTGGTACGAGTGGGGGCACTAGGGAGGGAAGGCATGATTGAGATGGTGAGTGTTTTTTTTTTTTTTTCTCTCCCAGGTTGGGGTCTCAACCGCACCCCTCAAATACATCTCAAGTCTCCGCTAAGTGCGGAGCCCATTCCCCCCGTCCTCCTCTCCCTCCGCTGGCTAGCGTCGGGGCTCACCGGTGCACTGGTGGAGCTCGGGGTCTGGGGGATGATGCCCGGGGGGCTGCTGGCTCATTCCTGGCGGCCTCTCCGCTGGCCCCGGCAGGCCAGGGCTTTGCTGGGGCTCCTGTCTGGGGGTCGGGCGCCCCTGGGGCCCGGGACTGGATCCACTTCGGGGTGGGGCTGGGTGTTGTTCGGGGATTTTCGGTGTCGGTGCCGGTGCCTTCACTACGATGCCGGTTCCTTGGCGGTGCTTTTTCCGATGTCGGTTCGGGGGGGAGGGGAGCTGCATGGCATGGTGAGGTGCAGGTCTTGGGTCTTGTTTTGGGCTCCGGTTTTTCCGCTTGCATTTCTCCTCTTGCATAGGGGAATTTTTATTTATTTTAATTTTAATTATTAATTTATTAATTAATTTATTTATTTACTTATTTATTTATTTTTTTTAATTTTTTTTTCTCGGTGGGGGGGAGCGGTTGCGGGCGGGTCAGTGTCTGGTGTCCACTGTCGCATTGTGGGGGCTTTCTTTCTGCTTGGTTTTTTTTTGTTTTTTTGGGGGGGGGGGATTGGCATGTCTGTTTTCTCAGGGGGCGGGCGGGCCTGTTGGGTGGGGGTCCTGCTGGCGGCGCGCCGCTGGTGTGTGGGGGTCCGGGCGGCTCCAACGGGTATTCGGGTGGGTTTTCCCTCTTGGAGGCATGGTGGAGCCGCTTTGTTCCCGCTGATCGCGGCGGGTGTGGCTGCGGGGCGGGTGGGGTTTGGGGTGGCTCTGGCCGGTGCGTGTCTGGGAGTGGCAGGCCGGGTGTCGGGGCCTGGTGCGGGCGGCGGGGGGGGCGGCGGACGTAGCTGTGCTGCTCTGGCTGCTCCGGGGGAGTGACGTGGTTCCGCTCTGGCTTTGTACTGCCCCTCGGGCTGCTGGGGGGGGGTTGCGCCGGCTTTGGTCTCCTCTTCTTGCGGTTGGGTGCCGGGCGGCTTTTCTACTCTTGGGTTGAATCTGTGCAAGGTGTGTTGTGTTGCGTGCTGTTTGCATCGGTCTTGGTGGGGTGGGGCCACGCTTCTGGCCTGGGGGGCGTTTTCGGGGGGGTCCCGTGGCGCTCACGGCCGGTTCGCGGCGGATTCGCATGGGCCCCGGCTGCGGGCGGGGCCACCTGTGTGTTTTTCCTGGGTGGTGCGGTCGCGGTGGGTGTTGCGGCCGGTCGCCGGGGCGTGTTTCGGTGCTCTGTGGGGCTGGGGCGTTTCGGTCGGTGCCGTGGGGGGGCCGGTGTTCGGTGCCAGGCTCTACTTCAGGGTGGCCGGCTGCCGGCGGAGCCCGCGGACTCCTCCCCACGGCTCCCCGGGGCGCCGGCATGGCGGTGGCTGGGGGGCTTTCTTCGGGGCTGTCTCTCCTCTTCCCTTGGTGGGGGGCTGATTTCCGGGGCTGGCCCCTCCTTGGTGCCTTCGCTCTTGGGGTCCCTTTGGGCGCCTGGGGCTTTGGTCTCCAGGTGCTGGGGGATGTGCCTCTACAGCTCTCCACAACCACTATTGAGCATTTTTTCTATGGATAAACTTTACATGCACAAGTTCACCCTCACAAACAACTACAGGTGATTGGCTCCAGGAACTTAGAGATTCACTTCCAAACAGAAACCCCACATTCATATCTTCAGGTAACACAGAGTACATGTCAGACTTAATAATATTACTTTAGCGATAGTTTCAAGGTGTTGCTTTATTGTATATCTCGTACCATGTCTTTTGGTTGTGCTGTTCTTTTTTCATCTCGTTACAGGTGATGAAGCAGACTGAAAATGTTTTTTCATTGTCTCCTTTCTATCTCCTCTTTCTTTCATCTTTTCTCTTTTTTCTCTCTCTTTTTTCCGTTTTCTTCTTCTGTTTTCTGCTCTTCTTACATTGCAGTGTCCATATAAACTGTAAAACTCCCTGCATAATTATAATAAAGCAATTTATATGCATGAAACAAGTGGAGCAGTATGGCAATTGCCATACCACTACACTCGTGAAAGTCAGATCTGTTGGGCTCTTTTTGGCATCAAGACAATTATTCTTATTGCCACATTGCCAGACAGGACACTGTTAAAAAAAAAAAGATAAAGACCTGCCATTTAAGTCCCATATTAAATGGGTTTTTAGAATAGCCTTTTTCAATCTCCAGAATACTGCAAATCTAGAGGTCTGTCCACTTTCTCCACCAGAGGGTGTAGGAGATCTCCTGGAGCTGGAGCTGACTGCACCACCTGTCTCTCATCTGCTCATCAGGAGATCCGTATTTAAGGAAGCGGAGGGCTTCTCTCCAGTGCCAGAGTGTTTGCCAGTGACGAACCTGCCTGAAACCTGAAACCCTGGAGAGTTTCTCTGCCGGTGATCTGCCTGTCCGTTCTCAGAAGAACTCTGGAGAACAGTTCCTGTCAAAGATCTGCCTGCCTGCTCTCAGAAGATTCTGGAAGGAAACTCAAATCAGTGATCTGCCTGCACTTAATGAGCTCTGCCTCCGCCTTTGCCCTCAGCCTAACGACAGCCTCTGGACCCTCAAGGTTCCCCCCTTCAGCTGCTCTGCTCCACTCCAGAACAGTGAACCCACTCGTGAGCAATCCAGCCCCTTCCTGGATCTGATAAATCTGTGTACCTTTTCAGAACCCTCTCGTGACCAGACGAGTTCCCCACTGGACTTGATCATTAAACTTGTACATTCATCATTTAATAAACCTTTGAACTTTTCTCCTGCCTCTGAGTGTTCTGCATGTGGGTTAGACACGTTAAACCAAACATGACAGAACACTCTGGCCAACAGACTAACCCAGCAGAAACACTCCGGACGATATTGGAGCAACAACAGACCCTCATTCAGAGCCACAACACTGCCCTCCGTGAGTTAAACACACGTCATGCAGAAACTAATCACTCATTACAGGAAATAGCCGGCTATCTTCAGAACTCTACACCTGGAACGGAGACCGTTCAACTTCCGGTACAAGATACTAATCCTCCACTCAGGTCAGAACCCAGCCCGTCGTTTCCTGAATTCCGCCCTTCACTTCCTGAAAGATTTTTCGGCAATCCAAGTAAGTGCAAGGGATTTTTGTTCCAGTGTCAGCTCATTTTTGAGCATTCTCAGTCAAGTTTTCCAAATGACAAGACGAAAATAGCTTTTATTTTGTCACAATTGTACGGAAAAGCCCTCGAATGGGTGGAAGCCAGATTTTCTTCAGAATCTAGTTTTGGTTGTACTTTTGGGGAATTTATCCAGTAGTTTAAACAAGTCTTCGATCAAGACACTGATAAGTCCACTGAATCTCGTGGACTGTTGGAATTTAAACAGGGAAATAGAACTGTTGCTAAATTCTCTATCGACTTCCGGGTTAAAGCGGCTGCTTCCGGTTGGAACGAATCTGCGCTCAAAAGCGCTTATTTTCATGCTCTTGATGATTCTATTAAGGACGAGCTGGCCACTCTCGATGAGCCAGCAACCTTGGAGGAACTCATAAAGTTAACAATCCGCTTGGATAACAGACTGCGAGCCAGACCCAAGTCTAGATTTAGAGGCCATGTTTTTTCTGTTTCTGCTCCAGCGGCTAAGACAAATGACACCTTTTCTTCCTCAGTTTCCTCAGAAGTTGAGTCCAGATCTAAGAGCCGTGATCTACCTATATCTGTTCCTGTTACCAAGACTCATTACGTCTCTCCTTCCACAGAATCCTCAGAAGTTGAGCCAATGCAGATCGGTCACACCATGCTCACATCCGAAGAAAGGCAAAGGAGATTTAAGGAGAACCATTGTATGTACTGTGGAGAACCTGGTCACTTTGTTTCAACCTGCCCAGCTAAGGTAAAAGCCGGGGTCCGCCAGAGGAAATGAGGAGTCTGGCGGACCATCTCCAAACTGAGAAATCTCCTCGCCTGCTGTTACCTGCAACTCTGTTTCTCAAAGATCAATCCCTCATGTTATCAGCATTGATTGACTCAGGCTGTGAGAAGAATCTGATAGACTCCAGTTTGGTGAAACAATTAAACATAGAAACCACCCCACTAACTAAGTCTCTGAGAGTCTCGGCCCTTGACGGTAAACTATTACCTCAGGTCACGCACCAAACCAAGCCGCTTGAACTTTTGACCTCTGGTAACCACAGAGAGACCATATCATTTTTTGTTTTTCTATCAGCCAGCTCATCCATAGTCCTTGGATTTGAGTGGCTTCAACATCATAACCCACACATAAACTGGTCCAAAAGACATGTTGAGTCCTGGTCTGCATCCTGCCATGTTTCCTGTCTCCGCTCCGCCGCACCTTCAACTCAGTCTCCGGCCAGTCGTCAGGAGGCTGACCTGCCTGATCTTTCCTTAGTACCTCCTGACTACCACGACCTGGCACAAGTTTTCAGTAAGGTTAGTGCACTATCTCTTCCCCCGCATAGACCTTATGACTGTGCAATTGATCTTCTACCAGCAGCCCCCCTCCCTAACAGTCGGCTCTATAATATCTCCAAACCCAAGAGGGAGACCATGGAAAATTAAATTAATGAGTCTTTAG
Source organism: Cyprinodon diabolis (assembly GCA_030533445.1). Lineage (NCBI taxonomy): Eukaryota > Metazoa > Chordata > Actinopteri > Cyprinodontiformes > Cyprinodontidae > Cyprinodon > Cyprinodon diabolis. The sequence goes on from CM060076.1 coordinate 30,359,551, forward strand.
CCGCCGGAATAATTCGACCATCCTCATCTCCTCTCGGGGCTGGTTTCTTCTTTGTTGGTAAGAAGGATGGATCTCTGCGACCCTGCATCGATTACAGAGGTTTAAACCAAATTACAGTCAAGAACAAATACCCATTACCCTTGTTAGCATCAGCCTTTGAACCCGTCCAAGGAGCTACGGTTTTCACTAAGTTGGACTTGAGAAACGCCTATCATCTCCTCAGAATCAGAGAGGGAGATGAATGGAAAACCGCATTCAAAAACTCCTCTAGGTCAATTTGAGTATCTTGTAAAGCCTTTTGGCCTGACCAACGCTCCTGCTTGTTTTCAGGGCCTGGTTAACGATGTTCTGAGAGATTTTTTGAACATATTTGTTTTTGTCTATATTGATGACATTCTGATCTACTCCAAAAACATTTCTGAACATAAGAAGCACGTCCGTTTGGTTGTACAAAGACTCCTTGAAAACAAGCTGTTTGTCAAAGCTGAGAAATGTGAGTTTCATCGTCCATCTGTCACCTTTCTAGGTTTTGTGCTCGAGGGCGGGCAGGTGAAGCCGTCTGAGGACAAGATCAAGGCGGTTCTGGACTGGCCCACTCTCGAGAACCGAAGACAACTACAAAGATTTCTGGGGTTTGCAAATTTTTATAGGAGGTTCATCCGCAACTACAGCCAGACAGCTCAGCCTCTGACTGCCTTAACATCTGTAAAAAGGAATTTTCACTGGTCTGCAGAGGCTGAGGCTGCATTTAATAAACTCAAGGTTCTGTTTTCAAATGCACTCATCCTCATCCAACCTGACCCCTCCAAGCAGTTCATCTTGGAGGTGGATGCTTCTGATTCTGGGGTGGGGGCAGTTTTGTCCCAAGTATCTGATTCTGACCAAAGAGCTCATCCATGCTCATTTTTCTCCCGCAGACTTTCGCCTGCAGAGCAAAATTACGGCATCGGAGACAGAGAACTCCTCGCAATTAAACTGGCTCTGGAAGAATGGCGGCATTGGCTGGAGGGCGCAGAGCATCCCGTTCTGGTATGGACAGATCAGAAAAACTTATCTTACATTTAGTCTGCAAAAAGATCCAATCCCCGTCAGTCCCGTTGGTCCCTGTTCTTCTCAAGATTCAACCTGATTATTTCCTACCAGCCTGGTTCCAAAAACATTAAACCCGACGCCCTTTCACGCCTCTATGCTCCGGACAAACCTGAAACTCCAGATACCATTCTCCCTGCCAGCTGTACAGTTGCAACAGTCTCCTGGGAAATCTCCGATCAAATTAAACTGGCCCAAGTTTCTGAACCCGACCCTGGTAATGGTCCACCTAACAAAACCTATGTTCCTTCCTCAGTCAGGTCCTGTCTCATCCACTGGATGCACACTTTTACAGTGTGTATTTTCAGCTCACCCCGGGGTTAGCAGAACCATTGCTCTGATCTCTCGTCGATTCTGGTGGCCACCCATCCATAAGGACACCAAGGAGTATGTCCTAGCCTGTCCCGTCTGCGCACGCAAAAAACCATCACATCAACCTCCCTCTGGTCTTCTCCATCCACTACCTGTTCCGTCTCGCCCCTGGTCCCACATCGCCATGGATTTCGTAACCGGATTGCCTGCATCCAGAGGTATGACCACCATTTTCACCATCATTGACTGATTTTCAAAAGCCTGCCATCTTGTACCCCTCAGAAAACTTCCAACGGCCTTCCAGACAGCACAGCTCCTCGTTAAACACGTCTTCAAATTACATGGAATCCCCCAGGAAATCTTGTCGGACAGAGGGCCTCAATTCACCGCACAGGTCTGGAAACATTTCTTTTCTGCACTTGACTCTAACATCTCCCTATAATCTGGTTACCATCCACAGTCCAATGGTCAAACTGAACGTCTCAACCAGGAATTAGAAACCCTCAGGTGCTTTACTTCTACCAACCCGATCTACTGGAGCCAATATCTACACTGGGTAGAGTATGCACATAACTCCCACACATCTTCTGCAACCGGTCTTTCTCCTTTTGAGATCTCCCTAGGATATCAGCCACCCTTGTTCCCCGCTGATGAAAAAGAAATCTCAGTACCATCTGTTCAGCATCACATCCGCCGTTGCCACAAAGTCTGGAAGGACACAGTTGCCGCTCTGAACCGGACATCTGCCCAGAACAAAAGATTCGCCAACCGCAAACGACGCCCAGCTCCAACCTACACACCCGGACAACAGGTTTTGCTCTCCACACGTGACATCCCTCTCAAATCCATGCCCCGTAAGCTCTCTCCCAGGTTCATCGATCCTTATAAAATCGAATCCATCATCAATCCGTCTTCCGTCCGCCTGCATCTGCCACCCTCCCTCCGGATCCATCCCACATTCCACATCTCTCAGATTAAACCTGTCCTGACCAGCCCTTTTTGCCCTCCGTCCGACTCCCCTCCACCCGCCTAGGACATTGATGGTCACCCTGCCTTCACCGTCCGCCGGATCGTAGACTCCCATCGCCGAGGCTGCGGCTGGCAGTACCTGGTCGACTGGGAGGGCTACGGTCCGGAGGATCGAACTTGGGTTCCTGGATCCTTCATACTCGACCCTGCACTGATAACTGAATACAGTGAGTCTCTGCCATCTACTTCATTTGGACCACCAGGAGGTGGTCGTTGAGGGGGGGTACTGTTGGGATCTGGAGGTCTGTCCACTTTCTCCACCAGAGGGCGTACGAGATCTCCTGGAGCCGGAGCTGATTGCACCACGTGTCTCTCATCTGCTCATCAGGAGATCCGTATTTAAGGAGGCGGAGGGCTTCTCTCCAGTGCCAGAGTGTTTGCCAGTGACGAACCTGCCTGAAACCTGAAACCCGTTGAGAGTTTCTCTGCCGGTGATCTGCCTGTCCGTTCTCAGAAGAACTCTGGAGAACAGTTCCTGTCAAAGATCTGCCTGCCCGCTCTCAGAAGATTCTGGAAGTAAACTCAAATCAGTGATCTGCCTGCACTAAATGAGCTCTGCCTCCGCCTTTGCCCTCAGCCTGCCAACAGCCTCTGGACCCTCAAGGTTCCCCCCCTCAGCTGCTCTGCTCCACTCCAGAACAGTGAACCCACTCGTGAGCAATCCAGCCCCTTCCTGGATCTGATAAATCTGTGTACCTTTTCAGAACCCTCTCGTGACCAGACGAGTTCCCCACTGGACTTGATCATAAAAGTTGTACATTCATCATTTAATAAACCTTTGAACTTTTCTCCTGCCTCTGAGTGTTCTGCATGTGGGTTAGACACGTTAAACCAAATATGACATGGACTATGTCAGGATTCCTGTCTGTGTGTTTGTGTTTCTGTGTTTGTCTCCCTTCCTCCACCAGGAGGCGCCTGGTTTTGGTCCGCCTCCCCACACACCTGCAGAGGGTTACCTTGTTAACGGAGCACTCTTAAGGCTGCTGACTGCCACTACCTCAACGCCAGAGTGTTTGCCAGTTTTGGGTACTCTAGCGAAGCTGAGTTTTGCTGAGTCAAACTGAGTTCTTGTCAACCTGAGTCTTAATCTTGTTTTTTGTCTTTTTCCTCTCGGCAGGAAGTCATCCTGCAAACTGGATGTTTCAGACCTTCTCTCCCTGGAAGGATCATCTGAGCTGAGGATTTAAACTGGAGGTTTGAATCCACTTCCCCTCAAGAGATCGTTTGAGCTTCACACTGAGCAAGGGATTCATCTCCACTACGACCCGTTCAAGTACCGCAGGAAATCTGAGTGGCAGTCAGCTCTCATTAAGCCATACAAAAGAAAGAAAAAAAAAAAAAACGGTCAGTTCAGGTTTTTTATAAAACATGTGAATCAGGAAATTGTCTATATACGACACTGAAAGATTGTTGTTCTCTACACTTTAGATTTTGAAAATGGAAAATTTCTTTTTTTTTTTTTTTTTTTATTTAAACATTAAATGTATGTATGCATAAACACCTCATTTTATTTCAGTGTTGAATTCTTTTTAAAGTAACAGATCATTAAAAATGTCTCCAGATCTTTACTGGTTGATACGTTTCTTTAATCGGACCCGGCTGATTTTTAATTGTTTACCCCTGGTTTAATGTTTATAGATATTTATTTCACGTCATGTGCGTCATTCAATGCAAATCTTTGGCGCCATTCAGATCTAGTCAAAACTAGTGTAATTGGATGAATCATATAATGCACTCATTGGTTAGCTATTTGTCAAATTTGTGCTGATGCCAAAGGAAATCATCAGAAACAAACAGGTGATCTTCAAACTGTAAACACGAATTGTCTATGCCATGCTACAATGTTGGATTCAGAAAAAGATTTTGAAATGTCTGAATGGTAGGACAAAGGCGAGAGCGTATCAGGAGTTGGAGACGGAGACCAACAAGACCTCCTCATCCTTGGCCCTATCTCAACGAATTTTGCGAAATAGTCGTAAAATTGAGCTTTCAATTTATATAGTGGCATCTGGCTGTTTTTTTAAAGGTTATTTTATACTTTAAGTAGATTTTGGAGCACATACTTTTTTACTTTTACTTGAGTAAAGGGTCAAGTTGATACTTCAACTTTTACCAGAGTGTTTTTAAACTGCAGTATCTATACTTCTACTTAAGTAACAAATATGTGTACTTTTGACACCACTGTTATTAACTAACAATTAGCGTGTGTGACCAATCACATAACTTACCAGTAACTTATGGCCCATGTATGAGCATACAGTACACTGTCATACGTCAAGAAATTTTGAGCTCAAAATACAAATTAGGGTGCTTCAAGTTAGAGTCAATGAGATATAAAAATAAATGTCTATTGTCACAACATACTTATCTAGAAGGAGAGAATCGTGCAAATTCAGTGACTCAGCAATAAGCTGTTTTTTCTTGGAAGAAAACTTTTTCAACAATTTGTCTATTTGAATAAATTATATCTCTTTAAATGCCTTGAGATGATATACTCTGAATTAGCACTATATAAATAAACTGAATTGAAAGTCCAAACTGAAATGAGTGACGCTAGCTGTTGGAGCTGCAGTTCATATAAGGAAGTCACAATTTCTTTCCTTAGAAAACTTGACATATAATAATACCACCCTACACACCACCTCCATCAAAACTATTGGCTGTAACCAAATCTAAACCCTAAAGAAACACAAGGTGAAGCTCAAGTCCTACTTGTGCGGAAGTTGAAGAACATTCTCTCTGGCCAGCAGTACAAGGGTTGAATGTCTTTATATAGACCCAGGCTTGGAAGGGCCTAACTATGAAGATGGCTTGATTAAAAAGCTTCTGGTCAGGAAAAAATCATTGTTCCAAACTATTGTTTTGTTCTCCCACCAAAAACTCAAGCAATCTGTTCGGTCCTTTAACTCAGAATCAGTCGCTATTAAAACGCTGGGAAACAGTTCAATGCGGAAAAAAAAAAATTGTGACTGGTATATATATTCAGCAGTACTTCACTTGATCTCGACTTCAAGCCAGTACAATTTTCTTTTTGGGAGCTAAAAATTACTCTGGTTTGGGCCAGGAAACCAGGAGTCATTCAGCACTTTCCATGCTAAAGACTTTAAAAACAAGATCAATGCTATCTACCTCCTAAATTTACCTCACAAAGTTAAATTTAATTGCAACCATCAGTCAGCCTTGGACACTAAAAAAGCCGTTTTGTTGCCAATCAGTGGTTGTATGCCAATGACCTAATACCCTAACTTCAAACAAGTTGGAACACAAACCTGTAAATCTAAAACACTGTTTATATGTCCTGGGAAAAGCTCTTGTTCCAAATTTCTGCGACCTAATTTCCCTTTTTAAACTGCATCTAACTTAATTGTACGGGACCCCCAGAAAAAAAATAATGTTTCTTAGAATTGCTTAAGAAAATCAATTTGTTTGGTGTGCACACTCTCAAACAATAATTTCCCGCCAAATATGAGGCCTTCATACAGAAATGTTTTTTGTTCCAATATCACTGTAAAAAACAGAGCCACTTCATAGAAAAAAAAAAGACTCAAAGATTTGCTTAACCTGGAGAGAAAGATTATCCAACAGCTAGCTTATTATGAAACAGATAACATTGACAGAATTAAAGACAGTAAGATGTGCTAATGAGCTATAGCTTATTTTATCTTACCAACATGTAAGTTTACTTACCAATATGTTTCCACCAAATGGACAACTTACACCAAATATGAAAGATTTGTTATCCTATAGTCTTTACAGTTTTAAAGAAAAACCCAAGCATCAAGGCAAGGCAAATTGGGAATTAGGATAATTAACTAATTCAACACCATATCTGATGTTGTTGCTGTGGGGCTAATATAACTGATCTCCTCAGTCGTTCATTACATAGAGGCTAATTAGTAAATCGAAAAAACAAATATTTAAAAATATTTGTTATGCATGTTAACACGATTTAAAAATCTCTAACCATTCTACCACAATGTGAAAGACTATCTTAATAGGCTATAAAATGAATATCTTTCTAGTCAACTGTATCTTACTGCAGACAACACTTTTGTGCAAGGTGGCCATGTTGGTTTTGGAGAACACCTTAAAGGAATAGTACACCCAAAACATGATTAGCCTTTATTTTCTACTCACCCCCATGTTGAACAACACTCTGGAGTACTTTTTTGATATCTCAAAAGCATCTGGAGATCTGGGAGGCTTCTTGCTGTCTGCTGACATTCAAATAATGGAGGTTATGGCGCCCGAGGCAGAAAGGTCCATAAAAGTCCACAAAAAACGTGTCAATATTCCTCCATACTGCTTGTGCAATGTATTCCAAGTGTCCTGAGTGGGTAGCGTCCATAATTTACTCGAAATGAAGTCATTTAGAATGTTTTTAGAGCATAAACAGTAGTGTATAGGATTTCCTAAAAGCGCGCTCACGAGTCTACGGAAAACGCGGCAGACCAAACCAGATGAAAGTGCGCATTCAGCGTCTGCTCTGCCGATAATGCAAGCGTAGAAGAAGAAATGTGCTGTTTACCTGTGCAAAGAAAGAAACAACGAAAGAAAAATGTCTGAGGACTTCAGTGTTGAGGAAAGGCATGAGTTCATTGCCGAGCTGAATGCGCACTTTCGTCTGGTTTGGTCTGCCGCGGTTTCCGTAGACTCGTGAACGCGCTTTTAGGAAATCCTATACACTACTGTTTATGCTCTAAAAACATTCTAAATGACTTCGTTTCGAGTAAATTATGGACTCTACCCACTCAGGACACTTGGAATACATTGAACGAGCAGTATGGAGGAATATTGACACGTTTTTTGTGGACTGTTATGGACCTTTCTGCCTCGGGCGCCATGGACCTCCATTATTTGAATGTCAGCAGACAGCAAGAAGCCTCCCAGATCTCCAGATGCATTTGAGATATCAAAAAATTACTCCAGAATGTTGTTCAGCATGGGGGTGAGAAGAAAATGAAGGCTAATCATGTTTTGGGTGTACTATTCCTTTAATCTTCCTTGGTGGTAAGTATTTTTTCCTCTTAATTTGGAACTTTAAAATTCTGATATTGTTTTATAATTGAGCAAACTAATATTTTTTTGTCATCTGGTAGGTATGGATTAGCTTTAGTGCTAGCCTCCCTTATCACTGTCTATTGATGCAATCTCCTATAATTACAGCTGTTGCTGCCTTTAGAGGTTTGTTCTATCTTTTTCTTTGTAACTCCTTTCTATGGAAGCCCGTTTCCACCACTCCGTAAAAAAATATATATCTCATTATAATGAAATAGTATCTCATTATATTGAGTTACTATCTCATTATAATGAGATAGTGTCTCATTATAATGAGATACCATACCATACCATACCAACTTTATTTATGAAGCACTTTATACACCGAACAGGACCAAAGTGCTGTACACAATCATAAAATACAATAAAATTATAAAATAGAGAAAAAACGAGTGTAAAATACATATTAGTATACAAAAAGAATAAAACAAAGTAAAACCTCTCAAATTGTGCCAAAAGCCAAGGAAAAAAGATGAGTCTCAAGAAGGGACTTAAAAACAGCAAGAGAAGAGGCCTGTCTTATGCTCAGAGGCAGATCATTCCACAGCTTAAGAGCTGCCACAGAAAAAGCACGGCCTCCTCTGAGCTTGCATTTTGTCTTTGGGACCCTCAGAAGCAACTGATCAGCTGACCTGAGGGAACGGGAGGGTGTATAAGAATGTAACAGCTCAGACAGATAAGAAGGAGCAAGGCCATTAAGAGTTTTAAAAACAAATAAAAGAATTTTAAAATTAATCCTAAAATGTACTGGCAGCCAGTGTAAGGAAGCTAAAACAGGGGAAATGTGGTCGAATTTTTGTGTACCTGTTAAAAGACGTGCAGCAGCATTTTGAACCCTCTGAAGATGAGAAATATACAAGTCACTGACCCCTGTATAAAGTGAGTTACAGTAATCCAGCCGTGTGGTCTCAAATGCATGGATCACTGTTTCGAAATGCTGTCTGGAAAGAATGGGTTTTACTTTTGCTAGCTGCCTTAAGTGGAAAAAGCTTGACTTTATAACGGCTCTGATGTGCGCTTCCATTTTAAGACCAGCATCCATCTTAACCCCTAAATTTGTAATAACCGGCTTAACGTACTGAGCCAAGGAGCCAAGACTGGTCGCGGAATCAGCAGTGGATCTGCCAAAGATCATTACGTCCGTCTTGTCCTCATTGAGTTTTAAAAAATTTAGGGCCACCCAGGCCTTCACATCTTCAAGACATAAAAACAGAGACCGAAGAGAGGTGGAGTTTACATTCTTTAGCGGTAAGTATATCTGTGTGTCATCTGCATAGCAGTGAAAGGCAATCCCATGTTTTCTAAAAATAGAGCCGAGCGGAAGAAGGTAAAGTGAGAAAAGGAGCGGGCCTAGAACTGAGCCCTGTGGGACACCACACGACAGTGGAGCAGAGGGGGACCTATGGCCATCAAGTCAGACACAAAAAGTACGTTCAGCCAAATATGATCTAAACCAATCTAGAGCTATGTGACCGACGCCCACCCACTGTTCCAGACGGGAAAGTAAAATGACATGATCAACTGTATCAAAAGCAGATGATAAATCCAACAGCACAAAAACAACAACGTCACCTGAATCAGTTGCTAAAAGTATATCATTAAAAACTTTTAAAAGGGCTGACTCTGTGCTATGAAATGGTTTAAAACCGGACTGAAAAACCTCTAATATATTATGTTCATTAAGATAAGCCATTAGCTGATTACAGACTACCTTCTCAAGAATTTTTAAAATAAAAGGCAATTTAGAGATAGGTCGATAATTTGCCAGAACAGTAGGACCCAAAGCTGGTTTCTTAAGTAGAGGCTGCAGGACTCCATGCTTCAGAGCTTTAGGAACAATGCCCGAGGACAAGCTACTATTTACAAGAGCAAGGACAGAAGGACCTATAGCAGAGAAAGCTTCTTTAAATAATTGGGGCGAAATAACATCATCTGGAGAACCAGTTGGCCTTAAGTGACTAACCACCTCCTGCAATAATTGCAAGTTCACACATTCAAAGCTGTGGAAAACACCAGAACAAGGCACCACAACTGAAGGATCATAAGAAGAGGGGATAATCTGGGCCCTCATCAAAAAAGTGTAAGAAGTTTTCACATGCAGCAGGTGAGGTCTCCATAAAGCCACTATGTGAATCATTTAGAAAAGAGTTAATAATTTTAAATAGGATAGCAGGATTCTGACTATTTGATACAATCAAACCCGACAGGTATTTTCTTTGGCTGCCTTTTGCAATCCTTTGATAACGGCGCCAACATTCCTTTAATGTTTGGAGAGACACCTGTAATTTGTCCTTTCTCCATTTGCGTTCTGCTCTCCGGCAGTCTCTCCTGGCAGCCCGAGTGACCTCATTTAACCAGGGTTCATGCTTGGATTTTGGAAATCAAATTTTTAGAGGTGCCACCAAATCCAAGGCTGCTTTACTGGTAGAATAAAACCAGTTGCTGAGTTCCTCAGTGTTATTTCCCACATCCTCTGGAATAGTACAGTTCTGATTAAAAACAGAAGAAAACTGACCAGCAGTAGTAGGGTTAAAAACACGACAGAGCCGAGCTGCAGCTCGAGTTTTAGCTTTTCCACGGGACAGCGTTGTCTCAAATAAAACAGGCATATGGTCAGAAAAGAATGAGTCACCAATTTCTAAGTTAAAGACTGGTAGACCATAAGATAAAACCAAATCAAGAGTGCGACCATGTTCATGAGTAGCACTAGTCACAGACTGCACAAAATTAAAAGAATCAATAACATTAAGAAATGACTGAGCCATAGGTGAAGTCGGACAGCAGACATGAATATTAAAATCACCAACAATGAGAACTCGGTCATATTTTTGCATGATATCGGCCAAGAAATCAGAAAAGTCATTTATAAAATTTTTGTTATACTTTGGTGGCCGATAGACTGCAGCACACAACACAGTCTGAGAGCTGCCAAGTTCAAATAGGCTCAGCTCAAAACGAGGGTACAGGCAACTGCTTGCAAGTAAAACTACTTTTAAAAACAGTCACTATTCCTCCACCAGAGCCCGACATCCTTGGAGAATTAAAATAGCTGCAGTTTCCTGGGACAAGTTCATTAAAAATGCTGGAGTCACCCAAGCCACGTGTCCATGATTCTGTTATAAATAAAAAATCTAATCCTTGAGAGGAAAAGAAATCCCTAATTACGAAAGTTTTATTTGCCAGCGACATGGCATTTACCAAACCGATCCTGACAGAAATCGGCGGATCCACGTCATCAGCTGCCATCTGGGACTCCTGGCAGAGAGGGCGCAGGTTGCTACAGGTTGTACTTCTACCGAAAAGCTTCAGGGAGATGCATATTTCAACAATGCTTGGAACCTGCCTATGCTGCCAAGGATCCAAAAGGTGGTGCCATGAATAGAGTTGAGAATTGATAAGATTTTCATGATTCCCTTATTGAGTCTGTGAAATGAGTCGATTCCATATCGATTCTGTGAAACAATGAACTTGGTAAGTGCACGGTGACATTCGTCTACCTTCGCCTGGGACACTCTATTTCTGCCTGCCTCAGCGAGAACAGAAGGCAGTGAAAGGGAGCTGCCAGCCTCTGAGCCTAATCTAAATCTAATGGAGAATGCATCTGCTCAATGAAAAAGTATTGTAAAATTGCACAATAAACTCATCTTCGCCTGATTTATATAACCGAGCGTCACCTTTCTCTCACTCCCTGAACTGCGGAGCAACTTCGTAGCATGTTAAATAACCCCAAAGAGAGGTAGGGAATTGGAAATTTATTTCCAGAAATGGCATATATTTAACTAGGAACCCCATTAAGCACAGTCAGTGATATAAAACTACCTACTTACCACCAGAGTTGCCTTCCATGCTGGTCGTAACTTTAGCTTCTCTAAGAAGCTAAAGTTATGACCAGCTGCACTGTAAGGACCCAGACCTGCACTGTCAGGACCCATAGCTGCGCTGCCAGGGCCCAGAACTGCACTATCAGGACCCAGAGCTGCACTGTCAGGATCCAGAGCTGCACTGTCAGGACCTTGGCTGAAGATCTGCACTATGAGGTCTCCGCTCTGTTAGAACCGGAAGATTACTCAAAGACTTCCAAAGTAAAAGTGAAGATGATTTGAAGCCCATCTAAAGTAAAAGCTAGCATCGATAAACTCTCTGTGAAGCTAGCTTCCTTTCACAAACAAGTGTTGTTTTGCTGAAAACTTCTGTACACGCATAGTTTTTATCCCCATCAAACTCCTATCTGGAATAATAGATATGTACTACATAGTAATAAGTCTCTGTATTTGCATTGCTGGATGGAAAAGGGGATTTGGTCTATAAGACATTTTCTAAACGACAATGGATGTTGGCTGTCCTATGATGATCTTTGCTTACTGTATAATTTAAACTGCTCCCATTCTCACCTTAACGCTGTCATAAACTCTAATCCGGCAAACACGTGCTGTGGGCTATTCCCAAAGGCTTTGGATTCAACTTCCAGAATTATCTTCTGGTCCTGACAGTGCAGGAGACCCCATTTTGCCAGTCTGCAATGAAGGGTCCTGACAGTGCAGGTCTGCAGGTAGACCCACTTGTGAAGTATTGACAAGAGAAAAATAAGAGACACCAGGCCGAGCATTTTATATGACAAGAAGAAAATTACAGCAACCTAGACTTACAGTGCACCTTAGCAGTGCCACAGGTGACTTTTCTCCATGATAGACTCCATTGATGCACAAAATGTTATGGAATAATTACATGCGTTTTCATTAGGTTTTTATAATCCACATTTTAAAGCATCACAGCATGGTTTTTGTCTTTTGTAAAAAGGGTTAACATGCAAAACAAGAGATGGAAACACTTTATTCAAATCAGCTCTGGCGTAGTGAACTTTTCCTCACATGAAACGTCTGCTGTTGGAATCTTCCTGGATGTTCCTATTATGCATATAGACATAGCTAGAAACAACTTTGCCATCACCAATTGATTTGTTGACCCAAGAACGACTTCCCCAATTGCAGGACATTAATTAAAATGTTTCACGATTACTGATCTGTGGTCAGTGCTAGATTGCAGCCTCTACTTCTGTTTACTACAACAATGCATGATCACGTAATGTGGACGACGACGTAGGAGGGCAGTACGCTTTGCGGTACTTCATAATTCACTTACTGTAAAACCAAATAAAAACGCTTCCAATTTGTATTTCTTTTTTTCAAACTTTTAAAAGTTTGCTTAAATTTTGAATTTTTGTTGAATGGAAACATATAGCTATTGAGATAATAGAAATAAATAAACTTTTAAAACCCAATATTTATGTAAATATTTTATTATTATACGAAAACAAAATGTATTGATCTTAAATATTTTCATTTATTATATATCTAAGACAATCATCCAATGTTTGCTTAATGAATGAGTCTCACTCTCTGAAATTAGTGAGAAATAAAACATTTATACACTGTGTAATATTTTAAGATGCAACTGTGGAAGTAAGTATCTAGTGGCTGATTGGTCTATACGCTTGTGAGGTCCTGTCCATCATCTGGTTACAAATAAAAATAGTGTAGTGTATTAAAATACAATGGGATCTTCAAATGTAGTGGAATAGGTGTCTTTTTCTTTTAGGCTTACATCAGATAAAACATCTGTTTCTTTTTTGTCTTTGCCTTAAGAGCAGCTTGGGAATGCATATAAATGCAGAAATCCTATGACAACACCTATGTGATCCATTATTCCTTTCTTCTTTTCATCTTCTTTTTCTTGTCTGGCAGAGTCAGGAGTCAACGCATTACTTCCCTAATCCTCCTAAGAGAATTATGAAATCCTGCTTGAGCTTCTTAATTTCAAGGCTTCATTGTCCTGTGCAATAACAGTAGACAAAAATACACATCAGTCAACATTTTTTTTTCTTCTTCACAATTACTCCAAATGACTGATATGTCTTGGAAAACAGAGATGACGCAGTGGCCAAAAACAGAATGGTTTCTCAGCAGCAAGGACCATACATCATTGTAAATAATTCACAGAAGTAAAGCTACTTTCCTGGGGCCCGTGTGAGCCCAGGCTAACATGTGATTCATCTTGTTCACTGTGAAATTCCCCAAAGATGCCGCATTGACCTGAGGCAGCCATCTTGGGGACAGGTTCCAACAAAAGAACATCACTCCTCGTCTTCCAAATGGAGTTTTATTAGGTGCCAAAAGTGATGGCTAAATGGTCCTTTCTTTTCTTGTGTTTTTTTTTCTTTTCTTATACGGTTTCATGTTGCTTAGAAGTTTGTTACCTTCAGACTTGAAGCCAAAGAAACTTTTCAGAGTGAGTCTGTCTTAAATATTGCAATAGGAAAAATGTTATAATATATTTGCATGCCAAATCTGCATTTGCTGTTTCTGAGTGGCATGAGACTGAATCTAGAGGAGACTTGTTAAAGTGAAAACACGCACACACTTTGACGGTTTGGAATCATTCATACACACATACCTATTTTTAGCTGCTGCCATTCAGTGCAGTGAGGTGTGAACTAAGCTGTCAGTTGCTCCTGTGAACTTGACACCTCTGACTACACACTTTGGATGCCCATCAGATCTGTTCACTATACCATATTAGGCTCAGTGGTTTTACAGTTAGTTGGATTGCTTAAGAATCTCCCATATACATCAACAGAAGGTTGAATTGTAATGATTATAAATTTGAATAATAATAAGATTTCTTAAATTTTTTTTGACACAGTTTTTTGCCTAAAGCTTGCCAAACTCTGTAAGACAAACAAACAAAATCAAAAAATCAAATATTTGAATTGTATTTTTCCAAACCTTTTCATAATTTAATTTCACTGTTTTATTTTTTCTGCATTTTATGAATTTACATTTTTATGTTTTTGGTTCATTTAGAGCAACTTTGAATTTCCTTGAGTAAGTTTAACTCTCATAAAATGTGCTTTTATTTAATTCTTTTCAATTCACTGTAACTTAAATCCGTAAATGAACGTTTATTTAGAAATAATTAAGAAACAATTTCAGTTCAATTTAATATGAAATTATTATTCAAAATGTGCACACCTTTTAGTGCAGAAAAACATCATATCTTTGCCTTTTAGGGCAGAAAAAAATCATAGAACCTTTCTCATCAATATATATATATATATATATATATATTTTTTTTTTTTTTCTCAAATACCTTTCACGGCTTCCACAGATCCATTACACTAAATAAAATTTAATTTCTTTACATTCTGTAGTTTATGAGACACCTAAAATACCAGACTGATTCTTTAATTGCATGACAATTAAAGATTTTGTTGCAATAAGGACAAACTCTCTGTTTAATCACCATTACATGCTAAAGTGCTCATGAAACCCTAAAGAGAAGGCACTTTTTATACATGCAATATTTGTTTATGCAGAAGATAAGGTTTAGGAAAATCACAATACCTAGTAATGAAAATATATAAAGTGGAATATGTGGGTGTGGCTTTTAAACTCTCCTTCCAGGGATAAACACCAGCTTACTTTTTAATTTTTTTTTTTATCATAAACCCTGCAGGCCAGACAGTTTATTATCTTTAGTTCATTATTGTTAGTTAAGGTCACAATTTGTGAATGATCATTATTTGCATGTAGTTTACTGACATATGGGACATACTGAGAGCTGCATCAGAGTTCACACAATTAATTTTTTCAAATCATTGTATCTCGATTAATTTAACTTTCATTTAGAGAAATCAAATTTGGGATGATTACTCATCGAGTCATTTGTTGTTTTTTTTTTGTTTTTTTTAAGAAATTAAGAATTGGAGTGGGAGGTTTCATTGTAAGATCTGTATTCTTACCTTTTCAGATCCAAATCAGTCAGTCTTTTTAAATATAATCAGTATGATTTAACTTTAGGATTGATTCACTACAACTTTATTTAAATTAATTGAGTGCAATGTAATATGGATACATTTTATTCCTTTTTAAAATAAAGTCAAAATTAATTTCATAAAATTACAGTAGAAATTTTGCTCTTGATTACAATTTTTCAGTTAGTTTTATTCCATTTCAGTTCTGTGGTGTTTTAATTTTGAAACACCACTGTTCACTGAGTTCTTTTTTTTCTTTAACTTAAAAATGATTGTCCTCGCTCAACATTGAAACATCATTATGTAAACCTTCCTCATCTGTTCACATGCTAGAAAGACGTTTGAACAACTTGCAACAAATAGTGAAGGATAATCAGTTGATATGTAATGTCTTGTGGGCATGGGGAAAGCTGAGAATACTGTTCAAGAGTAGTCACCTGCTTAATATGGTATCAACACTTATAGACAACCCAGATCTCCTGCCTCAAGACATAGGTTCGAGTTTTGTGGGTTGGCATAAAGGCATAATTAGATTTTCTGATCTCTTTGAACCTGGGGCATTCAAATCGTTTGAATCTTTAAAAACACAATACGCATAATCAAATATGGAATTTTATAAATATTTACAAGTTAGGCATTATGTCATGAAGGAAACAAAATGATCTATACACCCAACAAACTCGTATAGACTGGAGAAGTTCCTTCTTGAAAATATGAATCACAAATATTTTATATCAAAATTTTACTCTGAGATTTATCTGGCATGGTTGAGGAAATCCTGGGAAACTTTACTCAAATGTGAAATAAGCACTCAATTATGGGATAAAATCCTGCCATCTAAAATCTCTGTTTGTAACAGATTTAAAGAAATGCAGTATAACATTTTGCATAATGTATATATTTCTCCTTATATTTTTATCAAGTACAATGTGGAAACTTCTCCAGATTGCCCTAAATGTAAACTTTTTGTGGGCACCAGGTTTCACTGTTTGTGGGAATGTGATGTTATTCAGTCATTTTGGAAAGATGTATGTGCCAGAATCAGTTCAGCTATTGGTCAAAATGTGTCAGAAAGCCCACTGAAGTGTTTGTTGGGACATATTCCCAAGCCCCTAGTAAAACATGAGCATGTGATACAGTCACTTTTAATGTTAGCAAGGAAGGCCATTATGGTAAATTGGGTGGGCAGGGAACCCCCCTACATTTCTTTATGGAAATCACTAATATCTGATGTTATGGCTCTGATTAGACTTGGACATTACATTGATGGAAGTCTTCAATTCTTCACAAATATCTGGAGGAAGCCACTGGAAACACTGGGAGCGGAATGTAAAATGGACTCTAACGGACAATCGCTGTGGACATAGAACTCATGGACGGACTCTTGTATATACATGTGAGATGTAGTGCTGATATTGTTTTTGACCAGTCTTCTACAAAGTTTGTATGTTTGGGAGAAATTAAATAAAAGTAAAAAAAAAAAAAGATTGTCCTCAATTTATCATAATTTCAAAACAACTCAATTAAGTGTGGCTGATTAAGTTTAATTAGTTAGTTCACCTAATTTTTTTTTCTGTAATTCTAATCCTTTCTTTGTATTAAAATAAGATAATACTAAGAAGACTCAACAAACTGATAGGAAATGGCTGAGACACAGCAGCTATACAAAGAAATGTTTAGGCTGTTGGAGGAATATCTGTTTGATTGATGCCTGTAATTTTAGCATTTTGCTATTTTGACAAAAAGAGAGTTACTTCTCCAAAAGTTAAACAGCATATCAGGACAAAATGCAGATTAATGTTGTAAACAACAAATGGGCCTGTCCAGAATCTGCTGGATACAAACTATGCAAATGTAAATAACTTAGCTTGCTTTTTTGCCCAACATAGGCACTTATGAAAACTGACAACCCCTGTCACTAGAAAATGAAATCATCAACATGAATGATGATTTTAAACTGTGAACAACAACTTTTCGAACCTCTATATGCTCAGGGTGGTTTCATTTGTCTCGAATGGAATCGATGAGTTTCAGGTGAGAAAGTGTTGGCCAAATATTAACCAAAATAGAA
Organism: Cyprinodon diabolis; assembly: GCA_030533445.1. NCBI lineage: Eukaryota > Metazoa > Chordata > Actinopteri > Cyprinodontiformes > Cyprinodontidae > Cyprinodon > Cyprinodon diabolis. Next base: position 30,376,920 of record CM060076.1, read on the forward strand.
ATTACTGTATTGCATTAAGCTAACTGAGCATTTATTTTTTTCTGTCACTAACTATTATTTTGAAAAAATAACTAGCTTCTGTATCACACCACATTGCAGGACACTTTGTTATTAAGAATGACTATTTTAAAGCACACTTCATCCAAACCATAATAGTGTGACCACTGAGTGGTGCATTCTGGCAATTATATGAATTGCAGGTTACAACATTTCAATGGTAGCAGACATCGGCTGAATTCGAATTCAGGGGCTGAGTCCTCTGGAGGCCAGATTCGGCTGATTACATCATAGCGCGGCGCCAACGCCTATTCGGACCGGAAGACTCTTCCTTATGCGGCCAACAAATGCATCCTTCTTTTTGCTTATTTTGAAGGACGAGTACGGTGTATCATAAATAGCTTAGGATATGCAGTGATTCATTGTAAGACCATCATTACATTTGCTTTTATCTGTTCATGCTCCCGGTGGTTGTCACCTTTATTCAACTCTGTATTCTCATGAGTGTAGTCTTTGTTCACTTGGCAATAAAAAAACATAAAAAATAAAACGAAACATTTTTGAAAAGTTTTGTCATGATGGGTTTCAGAAAAGCCCAGTATGCAGAACACCACGGAAACTGATGAAAAGTTTAACAAGTTTTATTGAGCACAAGCACATGGAATAAACACTGGTACTGGTGCAGGCCTGGGGGCAGGTTCACTGGAGTCTGTGAGGATGACAGTTCAGTTAGCTTGGGAGCAGATGAGTCTGAGTTTGAGAGTTCCAGATTTATACCTTGAGGTGTCCGGGTTTGGATTTGAGAGAGGAACTGTTGGTTCCAGAGACTGTTTAGTTCAGCAGAGTCCAATAACCGCTTCAGCCTCTTACTTCTAGCGTTAGGGCAGACCTTGGCTTTGGGTTTCCAGCTCTTAGTCCAGAGCTGCATGAGAATCCAGAGAGGGGTCTTCAGGTTTGGCTCAGAGGGCTGGCTCGGCAGGTTAAGCTCATCCAGAGCTTACAAGGAAAAACTGGATTCCTGAAAGCAGAGACAAAGAGGGATTATAATCCAGTCAGGAATCATGAGCAACAAAGGTTCTCAGAAGAAGCTAGGCTCAGGTGCTAACCAAACTGGATAAACACTGCGGCGTTGAGGCAAGGTCTGAAGGCAGGTTATATACTGTGGATCCTCTGATGATGAGATGCGCCTCAGGTGTGTCGAAGGCTCAGCTCAGGAGGATCCACGGCGGACTCTGCTGGAGAAAGGTGGAACTTCTCCAGATCCCAACAGTACCCCCCTCTCAACGACCGCCTCTTGGCGGTCCAGAAGACGTCGAAGGGAGGGAGCGCTCATACTCCTCGATCAGAGATGGGTCGAGGATGTAGGACCCAGGAACCCACTGGCGATCCTCCGGACCGTAGCCCTCCCAATCGACGAGGTACTGCCAACCGCGACCTCACCGACGGGAGTCCACGATCCGGCGGACGGTAAAGGCCGGATGTCCATCGACGTCCAGGGCGGGTGGAGGGGAGTCGGATGGTGGGCACAAAGGACTAGAGATGACTGGTTTGACCTGAGAGACGTGGAATGTGGGATGGATGCGAAGAGTCGGGGGCAGTTGCAGGCGTATGGCTGACGGATTGATAACCTGGGCAATTTTGTATGGACCAATGTATCTAGGTGAAAGCTTGCGAGACATCCCCTTGAGGGGGATGTCCCGAGTGGAAAGCCATACCTCTTGTCCAACCGAGTACTCTGGGGCAGGACGTCTCTTTGAGTCAGCGAAGCGTTTTGTAGTTTCCGAGCAACGATTGAGTGAAGCGATGGTGTCTCTCCAGATGCGTTGACATCGACGGATGTGTTGGTTGACTGATTGCACCGAAATCTCTCTCTCGTCTGCAGGAAAAAGTGGAGGTTGATAACCAAGACTAACCTGAAATGGTGACTGGCCGGTGGAAGCTGACTTGAGAGAGTTGTGGGCGTATTCAATCCATGTAATGTATTGGCTCCAATCGGTGGGGTTATTGGAAGTGAGACAACGAAGGGTAGATTTGAGCTGCTGGTTCATTCTTTCGGTTTGACCGTTAGACTGTGGATGATAACCTGAGGTGAGTGAAGACTTACAGTTGAGTGCTGAACAGAAAGCCTTCCAGACTTGAGAAACGAACTGGGGTCCACGGTCCGAGAGAATTTCTTGAGGGATTCCATGAAGACGAAAGACTTGTTTAACCAGGAGCTGGGCGGTTTGAAAGGCCGTGGGAAGTTTCCGGAGGGGGATCAGATGGCAGGACTTTGAAAATCGGTCGACGATGGTAAAAATTGTGGACATACCTCGGGAGATGGGAAGACCAGTGAAGAAATCAATAGCAATGTGAGACCATGGACGCGTGGGAACAGGAAGAGGATGCAACAGACCTGAGGGTGGTTGATGTGAGGTCTTATTTCTGGCGCAGGTAGAACAAGCCAAAACATATTCCTTGACATCCTTGTGCAGGGTAGGCCACCAGAAACGTCTAGAGATTAAGGCGATGGTTCTGCTCACCCCCGGATGAGCGGAAAATTTGGCTGTATGCATCCACTGGATTAGGCGAGATCTGACAGAAGAAGGGACATAAGTTCGGTTTGGAGGACCGTTACCTGGGTCAGGTTCAGAAGCCAGGGCAGAGTTAATAAGATCGGTGATCTCCCAGGTAACCACTCCAACAGTGCAGGAAGCGGGAAGGACAGGTTCAGGCGTCTCGGATTGATCAACGGAATAAAGACGAGAGAGAGAATCGGGTTTGATGTTCTTGGATCCCGGTCTGTAAGAGATTATGAGATTGAAGCGAGAGAAGAAAAGAGACCACCTTGACTGACGAGGGTTGGCTTGTTTGGTAGACTGGATGTAGGCTAGGTTCTTGTGATCAGTCCATACAAGAACCGGGTGCTCAGCTCCCTCAAGCCAGTGTCTCCACTCCTCCAATGCCAGTTTGATGGCCAAGAGTTCGCGGTCACCAACGTCGTAGTTTTGCTCAGCAGGGGAAAGTCTACGAGAAAAGAAGGCACATGGGTGAACTCTTTGATCTGTGTCGAGTCTTTGGGATAATACTGCTCCTACACCAGAGTCGGAAGCGTCCACTTCAAGGATGAATTGCTTGGTTGGATCGGGCTGGATTAACACAGGGGCTCTGGAAAACAAAGTCTTAAGTTTGTCAAAAGCATTTTGTGCTTCGGGGGTCCACTGGAAGGTCTTTTTGACTGAAGTTAGAGAAGTTAGAGGAAGAGCTGTCTGACTGTAATTCCTGATAAATCTTCGGTAGAAATTGGCGAAACCCAGGAATCTCTGCAGCTGTTTACGGTTTTCAGGTACCGGCCACTCCAAAACTGCTTTTATCTTTTCTTCAGAAGGCTTAACCTGCCCGCCCTCGAGAACAAACCCCAAAAAGGTGACTGATTGTTGATGAAACTCGCATTTTTCGGCTTTGACAAAAAGTTTGTTTTCTAATAATCTTTGCAGGACCAGGCGGACATGTTTCTTATGTTCAGAAAGATCTTTGGAATAAATCAGGATGTCATCGATGTAGACGAAAACAAATACATTTAAAAAGTCTCTGAGAACATCGTTTACCAAGGCTTGAAAACATGCAGGGGCGTTAGTGAGACCAAAAGGCATGACTAGATATTTGAACTGGCCTAAGGGAGTCTTGAAGGCTGTCTTCCATTCATCTCCATCTCTTATCCTGAGAAGGTGATAAGCGTTCCTTAAGTCGAGCTTAGTAAAGACAGTAGCCCCTTGTACTGGTTCGAAGGCTGATGCTAGCAATGGAAGTGGGTACTTATTCTTAACAGTTATTTGGTTCAGGCCTCTGTAGTCGATACAAGGTCTTAGTGAACCATCCTTTTTGCCAACAAAAAAGAAACCAGCACCCAGCAGAGAAGAAGAGGGACGGATTATCCCAGCAGCTAATGAAACGTTAATATATTTCTGCATTGTCTCACGTTCTGGTTTGGAAATATTGTATAGTCTGCTGCTGGGCAGGGGAGCTTCTGGTAATAGTTCAATCGCACAATCATATGGTCTGTGAGGTGGAAGGGACGTAGCACTGACCTTACTGAAGACGGGAGCTAGATCATGGTACTCGGAAGGGACAGAAGTAAGGTCAGGAGAGTCCATTTCCCCCCCGCCTCTAGGAGACCTCACAGTGGGAGCTGCCGAACGGAGGCATGTTTCATGACAAGAGGTCGACCAAGATTCAATATGGCGATCTTTCCAGTTAATATGGGGATTATGTCGTTCCAGCCACTCAAAACCAAGCACCAGAGGAGAACATGCAGAGGGAAGAACAAAAAATGTTTTACGATGGTTACCTGAGATTAATAGCTCGAGGGGTTGCATTTGGTGGGTAACCTGGTGAAGTCTCTTCCCATCAATAGCGGAGACACAGAGTGGCTGGTTTAGAGGAATAGTCTCAATTTGTAGCTGCTGAACCAAGTTGGAGTCAATCAAATTCCGTTCACAGCCTGAATCGATGAAGGCAGATAGTGTTAGATTCTGATCTGAGAAGAACAAGGTGGCTGGGAGCATAAGACGCCAGGAGAGTTTTGGAAAATTAAACGACATTGAAACAAAAAACCTTTACAGTCCTTCATATTACCTGAAAATTTCTCAGGAAGACTAGGGCGGAACTCGGGTGATGACGTCACCGCCGGTGACCTCGGAGGCGGAACTGGACCCGGAAATGGTTGTGCTGCCGGCGTGGCATTAGCACTGCTCATGTAGTTAGCATAGCTCTGAAGCATCTGATTATGGTGATTAACCATGCAATGCAACTCACAGAGGGTTTGAGTTTGTCCCTGGATTTGAGCATCTTGCTCCTCCAACCGACGACGGAGGTGATCTGCTGGGCCTTGTGTTTGGCCGCAGTGTTCTGTCATGATGGGTTTCAGAAAAGCCCAGTATGCAGAACACCACGGAAACTGATGAAAAGTTTAACAAGTTTTATTGAGCACAAGCACATGGAATAAACACTGGTACTGGTTCAGGCCTGGGGGCAGGTTCACTGGAGTCTGTGAGGATGACAGTTCAGTTAGCTTGGGAGCAGATGAGTCTGAGTTTGAGAGTTCCAGATTTATACCTTGAGGTGTCCGGGTTTGGATTTGAGAGAGGAACTGTTGGTTCCAGAGACTGTTTAGTTCAGCAGAGTCCAATAACCGCTTCAGCGTCTTACTTCTAGCGTGAGGGCAGACCTTGGCTTTGGGTTTCCAGCTCTTAGTCCAGAGCTGCATGAGAATCCAGAGAAGGGTCTTCAGGTTTGGCTCAGAGGTCTGGCTCGGCAGGTTAAGCTCATCCAGAGCTTACAAGGAAAAACTGGATTCCTGAAAGCAGAGACAAAGAGGGATTATAATCCAATCAGGAATCATGAGCAACAAAGGTTCTCAGAAGAAGCTAGGCTCAGGTGCTAACCAAACTGGATAAACACTGCGGCGTTGAGGCAAGGTCTGAAGGCAGGTTATATACTGTGGATCCTCTGATGATGAGATGCGCCTCAGGTGTGTCGAAGGCTCAGCTCAGGAGGATCCACGGCGGACTCTGCTGGAGAAAGGTGGAACTTCTCCAGATCCCAACAAGTTTGGTATTCAGTGTTTTCCTGCTTTGTGTATCAACTGTCACGGTTGCTAAACAACAGAGTGTACAGGCGGAAAAAGCCCCGGAAGGCTTGAATTCAGGCATCGTAACAATTGGTGGTAAGATACACTGCATGAAAAGTGAGATTTTCGTCCCCGTAAACTCCCGCAGATCACCCTGATTTTCGTCAGTTTCCGACAATTTGCAACCCGCGCTTGTCCGCGTTTGTCGTGCCACAAATTGTCGGAAACGGACTCTGACGTATGTGGAGAGCGATCAGCTGTACTAATGGCCCTAATTAGCATATGAATGCAGCAAACCCGCGCGGCTGGCCAGGTCTGGCTTGAATAACCTACTCAGTATTGGCTGAAACCACTATTCTCAAACAAGTGAAATCGCTCGTGATTGGCAGCAAAACCACACGTGGCCAGGCCAGGCTTGAATTTTCTTACTGAGTATTGGAGGGAACCACTTCTTTTTAAACAAGTAAAGTCGCTCGTGATTGGTTGGCATATATATATATTTACATATAAATTTACATATATATATATATGTATATTTATGAATATATATTTATTCATTCATATATTTATTCATTCATATATTTATTCATTCATTCATATGCTGTGTATTTATGTTATCCTACACTACTACACAATTATTAGGCTACCATCAAGGACATGAATGAATTTATACAGGAAATGAACATTTGCCAGGAAGCTGTTTATGCAAAGAAAGAGCTTTATTAAAACAAACACAACTATATACAACGCGTATCCAAACACACGCGTATCTAAAAATTACAAGTCCATGAACGGTCCGTTTGCTTCCTCGGGGTTGGAGGTAATTGGCAGCATTCCCTCCGAGGCAGGTCCGATGTGCAGACGCCTACTGTGCGTGGCCCTGTACTTCGGCATCGCTTCTAACCGGGACTGCAGCTTAACACAGAGTTCAGTGAGATCCGGCCTACGAAATGGCGGCGACCGTACAATCCATCCAGAGACACCGCCAACGACACAATCTTCTTTGTCGGACATGAGGTCGACGGTGGCGGACTTCCAGAGTTCCACTTCCTCATCTGCTAGCACACTCTGCCTCGCTTTCAGCAGCTGAAAAAAAAACAATGAATCAGCGCACTGCGTATGGACCCAACACATCTATCAATGCACCTGAAAAGTCACCAAATAAAGTCTTACCCTCTTTCTTCTAGCCCGACTCCGAGCAGATTGCTTGGCAGCCTCTGCACGCAACGTGTTCTCAGGCTGCGTATATCTGAAGCTCCTGCGTACCGTCTCAAAATACGTCTTACAGGCAGCTGGGAAACAATTGAATGAGAGTGGTATGAATAAAAAAATCTAACGCAAGTCACAGTAACAAGGAAGGAGAAAACATTAAAACAAGTCACTTACACACAATGTCGTCTTTATCAACATCGTGCAAATCTGGACTTGCTTATATGGCTCCGAGCAAATAGGAGGTCACCGCCTCATTGTGAGGCGACAGTTGTCTGTGAAAACAAAATGTACAGCTATGATCGGTATCTATCCGTATCCATTTCCTTTTACCGCAGAATGAAAGCATATTCTTTAAATCTTACCCTTCTTCATAGCGCCTGCAATTAGTCTCCGAGTTGTGAAGACGGCGTACTGCTTCCTGTGAATCACAAAAAATACACTTTAATAAAGCTTGTTCTTGCAAGGCTACTATTAGCCGTAGCTTTAGGCTAGGCTGCTATTAGCCGTAGCTTAGGCTAGGCTGCTTTTAGCTTAGCAGGCAGTAATCGAACATATATTTACCGCTAGCATCTCTTCTTTGAGTTCGCCTTGTTCGACTGCAGCGTCGCCATCGCGTCCAAGAGGAGTTTTACCCCGAAATCCCACATACTCCGCTCCAGACCGCCTGCACAAAGCAAAGCATACATCCTCCGCTGTGGCTCCAGACCGCTCCGCTCTGAGTTTCTTGGAGATCGTAGAGAGCATGCGCGAGATGAACCAGGGTTTCCGCGGATCATTAAAAATAATTACAATTCATTCATTTTTTTTTTAATCAAGGCATTAATTGGCACTAAAATTATTTAAATATGTTTATCGAAGTATTTATAATTCTTTAATAAAAAATTCTTATAAAAACAATTTCGTCAGATATATTATATCGCTATTAATTTGCGTGGAACTGATCATAAAGCCGTATGTTCGGAAAGGAAGCTCCAGGCGGAGAAAAAGCTAGAGGATATATATATACGTATATATGTGTGTGTGTGTGTGTGTTTACATACATACAGGAGTCATGGAACTGTGCTTACAGCTCCTTCATATTTCATGTACACTAATAACTAATAACTTGTGTCCATGGTTCTTGTTGATAGCATTAAAATAATTTCTAATAGCATTAAAATAGCATTAAATTAGAGTCACTCATTCCTGTATGAACCCTGTGAGCTCTTAATTTAATATGACATATTAAAAAAATCCCACCATCATCCAGCATATGTTCAGTTTCTGCCCAAATATATATATATATTTTTGTAGATTTTTGTAACGGGTATAAGGATAATTCAAAACTGCTTTTTTTGAATGAACTTGTTCTCTACTCCCAAACTCAGCATCTCTTTTCATTCCTGTAATAAGAAGTTTCTTTTGAATGGATTTGATTAAAGTTTAAGTCCCTCGGTATAAAATAAATATTTTGATGGAGATGAGAAATCTGCTTCCTCGTTGGTGAATAACCAATAGTTTTGATCCAATCATTTAAATAAACGGTGTTAGTTTTTTTTTAATATATAAGAATTGTGCTATAATTTCTAGTCACCGTTCTGTTGCTGCTATATTTTAATTTGACGAACCGGAATTTGTCGATGTTTTTTTTCCTGTTTGGTGCGATTGCAATTGCGGATCTTGACCTGGCCGGACCTTATGACCACAGTGTACCAATCTTCTGATGGCTACTTCCAACAGGATAATGCGCCATGTTATAAAGTGAATCATCTCAGACTGATTTCTTGAAACTTTTCCACTTAAGTAATTGTGAATTGAGCATATTGACAGACACATTTTATTTTTTCTCTGAAATGCTAATTTTTTTTAAAAATAATTACTGCTCTAAATGTATTGCTCTGTCAGCTAAAGATCTGTTTTGGTCTCTATACTTTAATTAAATAAATCAATTCAAGCTAAAATGTAAGAGTCTATACTGAGCCTGATCTCTTTGTATCAGAGATTTTCTTACCTTTTAGAAAAATGTCACTTGGGTAAAACTCCCCCTGCAACCCTGATTTGCATTTGTATAGCTCACAGCATTTTCATTTACATGTTAAAGCCTCCCCTAGAATTCCATGGGGGGGAGGCATGGGGGGAACACTGCCTAAGAAAGTCCACGTCAATTTCTGACAATTTACAGGAGTTTTCGGCGAAGCCTGCAAATTGCCGTAAACTGCCGCTAACCTGAAGTTCCACGACAATCTACAGTGCCTTATATTGACGAAAATCCCACTTTTCATGCAGTGATAAGAGACACCACAATTGTGGTGGATTATTTTTTTTATATACATAGAAGTATACATAGCCTAATTAATATATGTTATTAACCTAAAGCAATATGCGTGGTATGTTGTTACATGTCAGGTACACCGGTCATTGAACTTGACCAAGGCACCTTACATTAGAGCTGCAGTCAGTCCCTGGACTGGCATGGCTATCAATGCCCCTACATAGTTAGGGACTAATTTCCCACTGGGATCAGCTTCATAGTCATGGTAGGACTGTCAGGGCTCCAGTCTGTGTGTCTGTTTTTTTTTGTGTTTGTCTCCCTTCCTCCAACAGGAGGCGCCTGGCTCTTGTCTGCCTCCTCACACACCTGCTGATGGTTACCTCATTAACGGAGTGCTCTTAAGCTGCTGATTGCCACTACCTCGACGCCAGAGTGTTTGCCAGTTTTGGGTACTCTAGCCAAGCTGAGTTTTTGCTGAGTAAGACTGAGTTATTGCCAACCTGAGTTTAAACTTTGTTTTTTGTCTTTGCCTCTCGGCAGGAAGTCATCCTGCAAACTGGACCTTTCGGACCTTCTCTCCCTGGAGGGATCAACTGGTCCTCAAACTGAGCTGGGGATTCAAACTGGAGCTTTGGATCCAGTTTCCCAGAGAGGACGTTGAGTTTACACACTGAGCAAGGGAATCATCTCCACTACGACCCGTTCAAGTACCGCAGGAAATCTGAGTGGTAGTTAGCTTCTCCGTTCACCTACAATCAACTGTGTTCTGGGTAAACCCTGTTCCGCCCTCCACCGAATCAGACTAACACTGGAATACAGCACACAGATTGGAGTCAAAGATTCTACAACTTCTCTGGAAACGTGAGTTTACAACCAGATCCTCTTCTCCAAATCCAAGAATGAAATTTCCCACTGAGCCTGAAATAATCGCCGTGTCTTCCCCTCACCTTCCAGTTCCGGCTGAGCAGAGTTCAGAGCAACACTGCACTGTGCTTTATCAATAAAACCTGTTAAACCTTTTCCCCTGGTCTCTCTGAATTGGTTTCTCTGCATTTGGGTCCGAGCTTTTTATAAAACAATGACAAGGACACGTCTTTGATTTTACTTTAGAGAATGTTTTGGCAATTAATCTATTAAGATTTGGAACAAAACCTCATAAAATATTGCAAATGAATATCTGAATCTTTTCCAGACAAGTATTTTTTTTTATTCAAGTTCAATTAATTAAATTGAAACAGCTGAAATAATTTTCAAAATCTGAAAAAACCTGCTAACAAATTCAAATACATTAGAATTAGCCTGAAAATGAATTAAGCTTGTATAAATATAATAATTTTACTCACCTCTCACATATTCATTTAGAGTATTTATTTTATATGAATGAGTTAAAACTATTGTAACAGGTCCGTCAAACTAAGCTATTTACAACTGATTGGACAACAGGCATTATCTAGCGCCTTATAGCGCCTTTTAGGACAGCCAATAGCGGCCTTTCTTGCTGGGGAGTTGGCAACGCTGGTGAAGGGATGAGAGGAGCAGAGAAAAGAAGCTATTGAAGAAAAAAAAGTGTTTAAATATATGAAAAGAAATGTATAATTAAATTGAAATGGGTCTTAGAGTTCAAAAAGTTGTTGTTCTCTGCACATCCCATACTGCTGAGTTCTTTCTATATTGTGGCATTTTTAAACAACTTTGTCAAGAAGAGCCAGCACCATTGCAGCCATGCAAAATTCTGCAGGAAACTGTAAGGACAGCTCAGTGAAGCACTAAGGGGATATTTCATAATTGGGATTTTAAAAAATATATAGTTTTGACTATTTCAAACTAACTGAAATATCTTGATTATAATGACACTTAAAATGACAAATCAGATGACGTCATTTGAGATATATCAAAATGCATTTTGACTCTCCAAAATGTGGCTCTCGAAAGATATCTTCAGTTGTTATTTTTCCCTAGACATAACATAAAAATATAAAACATCATTAAAAATTTAGTAAATAATGTTTGTCTATTCTATTAAAATTTACGTATTTCTATAATGGGTCTGTATTATGAATTGTCTTTTTAATTCAGATGGCCCCATGCCTGTCTTTGCCTAGGGCCCTAAATTTCCTAAATCCACCCCTGCTTCAATTCTCTTCTCCGGGTTTAATCTGTTGTGCTGAAAATTATCTGCTTAACGAGAAATACCTCCCCTGTCGCGGGAGCGAGTGTGTTCCTGAACTCACGCCTATTGATGAGAAAACGGATTGAAATATGAACAAAAAGGGAAATTTCAAACATATTCTTAACGTGTTTTTTATATACATGGATGCCTTCAAATTTATAGTTTTGGTGGACAGATAAATTCGAATTAATAGGGTTTTAGTTGTATGGAGACACGTTTCAGTCGATGTGCTACAGTCAGTGTGCGATGAGTATATTCTCTGCTCAGTGGATGCCAATTCCTGATTTTGCTATCAACGTCATTCTAGATCATTTCTGAGACTTTATTTGTTAAACTTAGAAACTGCCGAAGATTCCCACCCGTCCTCGTTTTCACATTTATTGTCCCAGACTTATGAAATTCATACCACAATCACAGAGAACAGTTGTGATTATGTGGAGAAACTTGCATATTTGTAAACTCATTCTTTCTCAAATGAAGCAGGGGAGGGACATCTCGGCAACATAAAACCTGGAACCTATGGAAGATTCCATCCCCTCCTTATTGTCACATTCCCTGAAATCGCGTCATCTTTGCAGCTTGGCCGAGATACTATTGAGAACAGCGCAGGCTGTGCACTACTCATAAAAGCACAGCCTGCAAAATGTTAAAAGCGCAATATTATTACTATTACTTTTAATAGAAATGTACACATTCAGTGATAAAATATCACAGGGGATGGTATGGGGGATGGTCATTTAAGAAGGTTGATGATTTTTAGGATTTTTTTAAGAAGTGGTATGCCATCCCCCTCATCCCCCCTCAACTCAAGTACTGCTTGTATGACCTACCCAACAAACCTGGGCATACTCCTGATTGGCCTCTTAGAGATGTCCTCCCAGACCTGGACTAAAGGATCCATCAACTACTGGGCAGTCTTTGGATGGATGGATGGATGGATGGATGGATGGATTAAAGGAAGGCATTTTAATAGTATTTACTTCAACCTCCATTGGGATTAAAGACATAATAAAAGACAATTGTGACAGAGAATGAGCATATTTCTTTATTTGTGCTGCAAGTTGGTTTGCAATACTTTTTTGGAGTGAAGAGAATTAGAGTGTCATGATCTTAATGCTGATGACTGGTTCAAGTATTGATTTCACTCACTTGTCTAACTCTTCCTGGTTTCCCATTACTGCTAATCTCATCTGTCTGCTCCTGCCTCCATTTAAACTGTAGCTTCCAGTCATCAGGGGCAGATTAATTATCTCTTGCCTGTTGTTAGAAAGTTTTTAGCATACCTTAGTGTTTCTGATTTCTTTTCTGTCCCCCACCTCTGAGCCTGCCGGTTCCTGTTCTGGTTTGTTTGCCTCACCTGGCTTGGACTCCTGAACCTCTTAGCTTGCCTGTTGCTGTTCTGATCTGCTTACCTGACCTGGCTTCGGACTCATGGACAACTGAGCCTGCCTGTTCCTGTTCTGATCTGTTTGCCTGACCTGGCTTTGGACTCCTGGACCTCTGAGCTTGCCTGTTGCTGTTCTGATCTGCTTACCTGACCTGGCTTCGGACTCCTGGACCTCTCAGCCTGCCTGCTCCTGTTCTGATGTGTTTGCCTGACCATGCTTCGGACTCCTGCCTGTTCTCCAGGGGTGCAGCATCTGGAACAGTCTGTGTTTACATTCCAGGTGAGGATGTCTGATGTGCACCTCCAGGAATTTGGTGCTGCTGACCACCTCTACTGCTGAGCTGTTAATGAGCTGTGGAGCGTGGTTAGTCCAGTTCTTCCTGAATTCGACAATGATCTCCTTCATTTTCTCCATGTTCAGGATCAGGCTGTTATCTTTGCACCAGTCCACCAGCTGCTCCACCTCCAATCTGTAGTCCTGGTCGTTGTCGTCTCTGATGAGGCCCACCACTGTGGTGTCGTCTGCAAACTTCACGATGTGATTAGTGGTGAAGCTGGGGGCACGGTCATGTGTCATCAGGGTGAACAGAAGGGGGCTCAGGATGCGGCCCTGAGGGGAACCTGTGCTTAGGGTGATGACTTCAGGGGAGTTCTGTCCGACCCGGACTGACTGAGGTCTGCTTGTGAGGAAGTCTAACAGCCAATTGCAGAGGGGTGTATCAAAGCCCAGCTGTTCCAGTTTGCCTATTGGATGGTGTAGGATGAAGGCGTTGAAAGCTGAACTGAAGTCCAGGAATGGCATCAGGATGTGGGTGTTCTTCTCTTCCAGGTGTGCCAGGCTCAGGTAAAGAGCAGCAGAGACGGCGTCCTCAGTGGAGCAGTTTCAAGGGTAGGCAAACTGAAATGGGGCGAAGTTGGGGGGAATATGGAGACAATTTGTCCTTTAACTGGCATTTTGAAGCACTTCTTCATCAGTGAGTCAGTGCGACAGCTGGTAATAACCCTAACCACAACAATAAACGTCTAAGTCTTAGAAAAAAAATACAAATTATAAGACTGAAACTTAAATGCATATGACATATTGAAATATTTTACTACAGACTCAAAGTTTGAAATAAAAATGACAAATCCAGTAATGTTTTATTTCCTAAAATCATCTGTTGTGTCCGCTGTTACTCCTCTGCGCTGCTCTGCTTCAACTGTGATTTTATTTTTACTGCTTTGTGCTTCTGTTTGCTCTTCTGGTGGCTCAAACAGAGCTGCAGTCTCAACATGTGCTCTGTAATCTGATGGCAGATGACGTTCTTCTGACTCTGCTTCATCTCTCTCTGATAGTTACTGAAATTGGTCCGTGGAAACTACCATTTGTTTACTGCTGCCTGTGTTGTTAGCTACTGTAGCAGCACAGTTATGGTGCTAAGGTTTCCTTTTTTAAGTCATGAAAAAGCTATAGAAAATTACAAAATAGTCCTCTACAAGGTTTAATCATATTTCTCAAAAATTGCTAATTTCACCTGAGTGACTTTAATTCAAAAGTATTCATTAATGTTATTGTGTTTTGTGATGAGTTACTTATGTTACAAGCAATTTAAGGGCATAAATACAATCTTAGTGTAGATCCTAGATATTTTCTAATTAATTAATCTTCCCTGTAAAATTTTACCCAATCTAAAGTGCCAAAACATCCCATCTATTTTATAATTTGTCCATCAGTCTTTATGAATTCAGTCAAAAGCAGCATTGAATACAGAATAATTAAAACCATATTTTCAATGTCTTTTATGTAATATAAAACTTAAAAAGGTACGTTCTCTGTGCTGTAATATATGCATTTGATAATAAGCTATCTCATCAGTCATAGCCTTCAAAAACAGATGAGATATGATCTTGTAGTTTCTCATTAAGAAACACAAATTAAGCTTCTGTAAATGAGAAAAAATACCTAAATTTAAGGTCCCCATCCCTCAAGTCACGAACACAAAAAGATATCTCATTATGATAAGCTTACGCTCACAAATGTAAGCCAAAAACAGCTATAAAATCAAAGAAATGGTGAAAAACAAAATACCACATGCTGTTTAAAGATAAAGGAAAAAACCAAAAGAGAGAAAGACAAAATACCTAAAGCCGGTTATACAATTTTTTGCCCTTTTCAGGGCAACTTTCCAATCATGCAAGAATTTTTCGATTGGCCTGACTTTCAGCCGTGCGTCACGCGTCATGTGTACAGGGTGTAACCAGCCTCTCACGACCTACTCCGGATCAGGAATCGTAAGGACGGAGAAAGTTGAACATCTCTCTGTGGGCATGCGCAAACAAGGAATGTTCTTTTTCCTCTCAAATGAAAACAGAAGCATGGCGGCGGTGCAGGTGAAATGGAGTTCAATCTGTAAAATTGACAGACCGTAGGACCACGTTAGCTCAGCCATGTCTTTGTCCAAATACGTCGTCGCGTTTCCTTTTTAGGGCGTTCAGCACAAAATTGCACAAATTCCCAAGGCAGCGCGTTTCACTCTAGTGAGCTACCTATTCCCCTTCTACTCGTTTGGCTTCCAGATATTAGATTATTAGATAACGAAACCCTGCTGTTTCGTCGTCCAGTTTGAGCTGTAGCCGCGTGCAACGATTGAAAAAAATTGCACAGTGTATGCACGGCTTAAGATTAAACATGACTTGAACTGGGTTTTTTGGTGTTTCTTTAAGTAGAACTGTATATTTTCCCTACTTGAGCTTCAGTGCTGCTGCTCGAAATATGTAATTTCCCACAATATATTATCCTGATCAATAGTCAGAACCAATACAATCTTTTTAAAATAAGTGAATTGAACATTTTATTAACAGGAATCCATTGGAAATATGATATAAGAGGGTTGCCTTAAAAGAGTCTGATGACTGGTCAGAGCTGGTTTATTGCCATAAAGGCCCAGTCATAATGTTATAGTTTCTCTCTGTAAACTAAGTATAAATAACCCAAAAGCCCAAATAAGTGTGAGAGAGAAAGAGGAAAAAGTTAACTGTAGAAAAAGGATAAAAAGAGAAAGAGCTCCAAGGCAACTGCTATTGTCAGGCCCAGATCTTTTTTTCCTCTTTTCTTATTCCTCAATCACATTATGACCTGAAACGAACTGCCGTTAGGAAACTCTTTTGGGGACAGATTCCACACTGAAGAATCATTTTTAATTCAGCCCTCCTAACTTATTTTATCAGCTCTCAGGACTGCTGCTGAGTAAACAGTTTTAAAATTGAAGGTGAGAAAGCCCCTCTGGTTCTGAACATAAAAAATGCATCAGCTGTGTGAATGTAGAACAGTATATCATTCCCTGAAAACACAGCACCTTCCATTTCAGTTAGCTACCCAGCTCATCAACTTGTTGGAGGTAGTCAGCCAGGTTCACTGTGTTTGGACTGCGCTTCAAATAAATGACGAAGGTTTTCCGTTTTTAATCACTGTGTTTCCTACTAGGCTATGGCATTAGTTCATTCCCTATTTTGCAAGGTGAAAATCAAATCTTCCCGGCCTCAGCAGAAACCCTTTGCAGTAAATCGTATTCCGACTTTTTGGCTCCTATTGTTTTTTTTTTAATAGCTACCCGTGGTATGGCCTTACAACGAAAACCCACAGGCTGTTTGAAAAACCACACAGATCAACAACACTGGTTCATATCAGCTGTGCATGGGTGCCTTATATCCTTTCCCTGAAAAAGGGAAGAGTGATGAGATGCATGGTTGGGAGTGATGTCATTTAGGCAGCTGAATGAAAGTGTCTGAAGATGAAGGTCAGTGGGGAAATGTGTTTGGACGTTTTAACCCATCACTGTCACTGGACTGAAATTCCACTCCTGTTACTAAGCTTCTTCACCCTGTCATCAGACTTGAACGTTAACGGTGTTGCAGCTGTGAACTGTGGAAGTGTTACCCATGTGGCCAGAAGCAAAAACAGTAAATGATGTTTTAAAGCGGGAGTTCAGGATGTTTGAAGTTACATTTCGCTGTTGGCTATTTGCAGTTTCACATGTTATGTGGAGTAAATACAGTGCTTGGTTGTAGGATTTAGCACCCTAGAGATTTCTTCTATCTTTTTTCTTTTCAAAAATTGTAAAATGTAATATCTGGCAAGATAGCTACAGCAAATTATAAAATCCAATTTATAATACTTTTTACAATATAATTTTAGATAAAAAAATAAGCAAACAAAAAAAAAACTAGCTAATGCCTCAGAACTGTTTGAGCCAACCTTGCCACTGACAGCATTTGCATTTTCGCATTTACTACCAATGAATCTTTTACATCCCTAGATCCACTGTGGCCTACTTTTCCCTGCAGAATTTTTTTAATTCAGCAACAATGGGGTTTAACTTTATGGACTTCTTCTTAATCATGAAGCAGACTAAGGACTTGTTTATGCTTCCTGAACAGAACTTTGCAGAAAGCATTTACAGGATTTAATACTTCAAGGGGCTTTTCCCCCTTTTTATCAATCTAATATTGATAAAAAGGGTGTATTTGTGAACATTGAGACAGAGCTTGATCTGTCTCAATTTTCATAAATACACATATGATTCATACATGCACAGGACAAGATCCACACATTCACAGCACGATTCACGCAAGCACAAAAAAATCCACACACACAAGATCGATCTACCTTCATAGCATTTACCTTGGGGATGACTTTGACACAAAAGATGAACAAATTTTCCTTTCTGAGAGCCAATCTGAGATTTTCTAAATGATATGAAGACAGTTATTGCTACTAAATGTATTACTGTTTTAACATTGAACAACAGATTTTAGTCTTTTGGCACAGTTACATACCCACTATATATATGTATATATACACACATACATATATCTGTTGGTAGATGTCACACAGAATACTATGTTACACTAAAGAAAAATAGTGGCTGGTTAAATGTTTAAGTAGCTGATACTAAATATCTAATTTCCACCTATTGTTCTAAAGCTGCAAAACATCACAGACCATAACACTACCACCAAAATGTCTGACTGTAGGGCATGATAATCTATTTTGAATTGCATTGTTATTTTTTGTTAGAGATAACAGTTCACATTTTGTCTCATCAGTATTTCTCCTCAAGTTGTTTACTGTAAGTTGTTAAATTGATATTTGTCTTCTTATTGGTCAGCAGTAACTTTTGCCTAGGAGCATTACCATGGATGTCTTTTTTGTCTAATATCTGTGTTGATTGACAAAAACTGAGTGTTTTACATGTTTTTATGGTTTCATCTGTGATCTAGATAACAGTGGGCAGTAAAAAAACTGACATTTATTTCTGTAAGTCTCTTCAAGATTTCTTCATTTAGCCAGTGATGTTCTCCAGGTAACTATTATGAAGCAGATTACTACTCATATATCTGCAATTTTGTTTAAATGCATCTAACTTAAGTTTCATTTTTTATACTTTTTTATCCTATGACACCAAAATATAATGAGTTGGATTGATTAGTGTACACATCTTTTTTTTTTAAAGCACCCATTATGTTCCTAAAACTCAAACTTAAAATCTGAACCTTTTATCGGTCAAAAAGTTAATGTTGTGGAGATTTTTATCATTCTGTTTAAATTTTCTTTTTGAGCTTTTATTGGTTTTATTTAAATTTGGTGTTATTTTAGTCGTTTTTGGTTGTTTTTGAGTTCTTCATTACTTCTTGTTTACCCTCTGTTGCCCTCTTGTGTTTGTCTCCTTCTTCTAGCTCCCTAGATTCTTCTGTCCACACCTGCTCCCAATCTGGTGATTAGCCTGGTCTTTGTTCAGTCTCCCATTTATACTCCTCTTCAGTTACTGTTTGCTGGTTCCTTGTTTTTTCTGTGCTCCTCACGTGTGTTTTCCCTGACGTCTCCTGGGTATTTCTTTTTTTTTTTTTTTTTTTACTTTTGCTTCTATTGTCCTTTGGATGAGTAAACCTGCAAGAAACCACTTCTGCTTCAGTCTCTGCATTTGGATCCTCAAATAAATCTCAACACAAACTGAAAAAGATGAAGACAGTGTCTGAATATAGATGCATATCTGTAATTTGGAATATTTCTATTCCAAATTATTAAAAAATAAACTAAAACGGATTCTTATAGAATTAAGACTTATCATTTTTATTTTGGGCTAAACTGAATCTGATGCTTTAGTCTCTGCCGGGTTGAAAGAATATTAATTTTAATAGCTCTACAGAGTAACTTTACCGCATGGTGGTAAAGTTTAGCATTACGTGAGCAATGGGATTTATTACAAACTTTAAAACTCCTCCCTCATTGGTGGAAAGATCAAAAACTGGCATTTGCGGAATTTATAGCTATTTTTGGCACATTCTCCTACATTATTTATATCTAAAGATCTATATCAAAAAAATAAAAACTCAGGTAAATAATTGATTACTTTATTAAAGATGTAAAGGACTCATGAGTCAGATTTTGAAATTCAAGGGTCTTTGGGGTCAAATTACTTCTTAAAACAACTAAAATGTCCCCCTGGTAGTTAATCCTTTTAAACACTGTCAGGTTTGCATTTTGCAGTTATTTAAATTGATTAATTAGATTGATGAATAACACAGGAAATGAAGGCAAGAGGCAGTGGGCCACTAATCACCTTCCCATGTGAAATACAAATGAAGGAAGACAAAATATTTGAAGTTCTTTCAGTTTTGTTAAAATGAATAAAAGTAAAACGGGGGTGTGGGGGTAAAATTCAAGAAAGTAATACACAAGATCCCAGAGATTTATTTCAGACCTTTTTTGTAAATAACATTCCCATGCACTACAGCAGACTTTAAGACAGCTTTAAACACACCTTTCTAACTCTTACCACTGACCAGCAAGCCTTGGAAGGTCTCACATCCAAAAGCAATCACAGGTGCCCTATTGCTAGTTGCAGTCTAAGCAGGAAATGTTCAATCCTTTGCATCTAGACTGCAATCAAATTTAGCATGCACATATTGCAAGTTTGGGCTGGGCTGGTATTAAAACCATATGGCATAAAATCAAGGCAAATAAAAAAAAAATTAAGTAGAAACAATTAAAGCAACTCCACCAATGTCTTTGAGAGCCCAAAATAAGATTTTAGTATTCAGTTCAGTTTATTTATATAGTGCCAGTTCACAACACATGTCATCTCAAGACACTTTACAGAGACAATTCAACCAGATGATGCAGTCAGTTTGGTTCAATGTTTTCTATCTAAGGAATATCAGCTGATTGCATCGACTCTTTGACTCGAAGGCAATCCCTCACACCAAGCAGTCTTGTAGTGACAGCGTAGTGGAAAAACTCCCTTTTGACAGGAAGAAACCTCCAGCAGAAGCAGGCTCAGTGTGAGCAGCCATCTGCCAAGGCCGACTGGAGTTCAAGGAGACAGAAGCAGAGATGCAGAAAGAAACAGAGATACAAAAGGCAACTGTCAACCAACTCCACAGGCGGCTCCGTCCAGGAAACACACAGCCACACAGACAAGCTCCGGGCCAGCTTCCATGTCAGTGGATGAAAGAGAGCACATCCACCCAGTCACAGTCAGAGAAACAGGATTGTACTCAAAAACAGGCCAAGCTCCAAAATCCACAATCAAAGGTGTAGATGGCAGCAGCACAGCTGGTATTTTTGTCCTTAAAGATAGTGTCATGTCAAATGGAGCTACTACAAGAAAAAAGCAGAGAGAGCATAACTTTAGAGATTGAACTAATAAATTCTGCAGAATTGGAGAATAGAAATAGAATGATGAAAGAGGGGTCCCTATGTCCTCCATCAGTCTAGGCCTATAGCAGCATAACTATAGATATAGCACTGGATAACCTTAGCCACTCTAACTATAAGCTTTATCAAAAAGGAAAAGGTAGACAGGTAGACAGGGTGTCTGCCTCACAGACTAAATCTGGTAGCTGGTTCCACAGGAGAGGAGTCTGATAACTAAAAGAATTTTAGTAATCAAAAAGAAATCTAAAAGTTTATCTAAAAGAAATCTATTTCTTTTTTAGAATTTTAACTAGAAAAGACACTGAATACAAAAACCTTCATTTGTAGTTCTAAGCAATTCTTTTTACTTCCCTTCTCTCTCACAAGTATCTTACTACTTTATTTTATTTATACATTTTATTCATAGGCACCTTTCTGGACACTCAAGGTCACTGTACATTGGCTAAAAACAACACAATACAATTTTTCGAAAAGTAATACTAAAACAGATCAAAATTACCCACTGCATTTCAAATCATAGGTAGGTTTTGAGTTTAAAATTTGATTGTGAGAGTAAAATAGAGTTCCTGTGTTAGACAGTTCCAAATACAATGTGCAGAGCAGCTGATTGCAATCTTTATTATATGCACTATGCCACTTATGCAAATTAACCAATCACATCATTTAGCAATTTATGGGGCTTTTAGTAGAGCCAGCAGTGTTTGATACACTTTTATTACTGGTGCTGACCCTCCACTTTTCATGTAAATAACAATTAGCTTATCTGTAACTTATTAAGTACAAATATGAAAACTTTTAAATATTTACAGAAATATGCAATTTGAGAGTGAAGCTGGTTTAAAAAGGTAGCAGTATGGTCTCGGGCAATTTAGCAGTAATCATCAGCTTTAGCCCCAGTGACCAACTAGTTTGGACCTAAACTAAAAGTAGAACCCAGAGATGCATTAGCTTAGCTATTTACTGCTTGTAACTTATCAGCGAACCCTAATTTTGAAACACCTATTCTTTTAAATGAGATGCTCAGCTATTTATTGTTCAAACTACAAAAGGAGCTAACAAGCAGTTGGCCTGTGGAGATGTGAATTAAAAATATTCCTTTTCCTTAAATATCTACATCAATTTTTTGATCTACCCCCAGGACCTGCTATCTCTTTTAGTCTCACTTTAAAATGACTTTCAGCTGACACATCAGCGAGCCGGTGATCCATGCCAGTGATAAGTTTTGGCTGGTCTGACATGGGGGACTGAGATTGTTTTGTGTGTGAGAGTGTGAGGGCCAGTCGGTCATTGGAGCCAGGGGGATTTATCACTGTATGCCGGCTATTGATTTATACCCAAGCTCTTGTCACCAACCCCGGCCCTTACTTCAAACCCGCCCCCACATCTATGCTGGTAGTCTCTGTGCGCTCCATGAGTTGTGTCAGCACTGGAGTGGCTTCTAATCCCTCTGGCTGAGATGCAGTAACCCCTCTCTTGTAGTAAAACATTGATTCCTCTGTAATAACAAAAAAAAAAAAAAAGATTTCCTACAATCCCTTTGTGTGTTGGAAGCAATACTTTAGGACCTTGTATAGCTTTTCATAATACAAAAGGGATTTGAACCAAGCCCTGGAGCCAGACTAAAACAGTTTATATGTTTCTTCCAAAAAGCGTGGCTGAACGTAGGTGTGCTGCTTAGTGTCACACAGAGACACAGTGGGCACCAAGCTTTTGCAGATGAGTGGTGATTCAAAATAGGAATGCACCAATCAAAGAACTGAATCATAAAAGTCTGGTAAAATGTCAATACTATCACACTTAAAAAATAGCTCTTTTTAGGTTCTGTGGTTGATTTATGATAATACTGCTACAGAGACAATGTTTCTTTTAAGACCTTTATCCATTAGCAGCTTGAAAAATAACAATACCTTTCAGCAACATGTAACCTGCATTCAGCTGCTAAATAGATACAGCATGCCAGTTTTACTAAAGATGGGATGGGTGAATTTAGGGTGACCAGACATCCTCTTTTTCCCGGTCATTTCCTACTTTTCATACCAAAAAAAAATGTCCGGGGTGAATTTCAAAATCGTCCGGGATTTTGGTCGACTACAGTCCAAACACACTGGGCACTCGAACCGAGCCGTCAGCTCCATGGGGCTGATGGAGGAACCCCGGCGGAAAGGGGCAGGGAGCCAAAGTAGGTAACAGAGGTTGGGTGGAGCTATCTGTGTTCAGAGCGTTTTGAGTCTGTGTTTTTTTTTTTCTTCTTTTCCTCTTAACCTGATTCCCGTCTCTCGGTCTCACATGATTGGATCTGTCATTTTCAGACATCTGATTTGCGATCACATTTCACTGCTATAAGAGTAGCTAGGTGGTTGGAGGAGAAACACACAGCAGCACTTATTGAATATTAATCAGGAGTTACTACGATGTTTAAGTACAAATTTATCAGAGATATGCTACCGAAAAATCTGTTTGTTAGACATACGGAGCTATTTCAGCTTAAGATAGCAACAGATTGTAAGTTTGAACAGGATGGTTTTATAACGCAAGAAGCTTGAGAACACATAGATTGTTCTTCTTTAATAGTTAAAAAAATCTTGGCGTCTCAGAGGGCCAAACATAATCAGACTGCAGAGCCCATATCTTCAAATTTTGTTTTGGTCCTCATTCTATTAATAAGGTACATAAATCTTTTTAAGCAGAGCACAGAGAGAAGTAGAGACAGTTGCAGATTAAAGGTGAAACAGATTTATTGCGATATGCCACATGCAATAAAATATATCTCCAAGTTTACAAGAAAGTTTACAAGAAAAAAATATGCAATGCTATATTTAAAATGCAGCATATCCAATTTTTCCTGGATGGAATTGAAATTGTACTTCTAGGGATGCATGATATATCAATTTTGGCATTAGAATTGGCTGTTACTAATTCTTTTTTTCATGCATTGATATTTTTGGGCCCTATAATTGTTATGCACTAAAAGGCATCTCTATAACATCTATAAATATAAATATCAGTGTGTCATTGTCTTGTGTTCTCAAAAATAGGAAAGTCAATAAGTTATAAGTTTGAGCTAATTTTTGGAAAATTTGCCTAATGAAAGTGTAACTGTAGGTCCATGCGCCACCAACCAAGTGTCCCCAACTTTCATCACAAATTTGCACCCTTGCACTGATGGTAGCCTGGACACCGGTGGTCCCGTTCTTCCCCTCCTTTTCAGAATTCCAAATCTGTTCACCCTAAGTGAACTATTTTTGAAGCATCAGGATCCTTTCGCCACAATGAGTCTGAAGGTTCCCGTAAGAGAGTCAAGCTAGAAGCTCCTGAACCAGGCGACTTTTATTTAAAGAACCCAAAATCCAAAAACTCTATGAAGCTCAAATAAATAAATACTTAAGTAAAAATGTGTCAGAAGGTGTTGAGGGTATGGATAAGAGTAGAATAACATAATTTATCAGGGAGCTTTTCATTTTACTCATTAAAGTACAAAGGAATAGAGTTTTTTTTTTGTATTCTTTGGAATAATTAAGTTTTATTTTTTCCCCACTCCTTTTCAATACCTACAATACTATAGCACTGTTTGAGTAATTTGTGTTTGAGGAATTAATTGTACTTTCTTTTCTTTACATGTTTGAAGTAAACTTGGGATCCAGAGGTTTGCCCTCCAGAGGGCGACGTGGATCCCTTCCTGTGGGCTTCTGTTAGCTGTTGGGATCCAGAGGCTTGCCCACCAGAGGGCGCCGTGGATCCTTCTGGGAGCTCGTGCTCTCAGCTGATCCCCATTAGCTGATTAGGAGCTCTCCCTATATTAGCTTTAGAGGAGCTCCACTCTGGGCCGGATTGTTGTCCTTTCCATGGTAACAAGCCTGAACCATCCTGCCTGTCAGAACCTGTTAACCTGTAAGTCTGAAACCTGTACACCTGAACCTAACCTGCTTTGTCCTCTCTGCCTTCCAGGGCAGAACCCTGTGTGTTTCCAATAAATATTGGACTTTTAACCTGCCTCTGTGTCCGTGAGTTCTGCACCTGGGCTAGTAAACCTGCCACATCATGACAGAACAATCCGGCCAACAGACTAGCCCAGCAGACTCAATGGAGACATACCTGACGATGTTTGAGGAGGGACCGACAAACTCCACGGAACCACACTAGACGGTTTTGTTCCGTCGATGGCTGGAGATTCTGGACCGTCTGGAGACCCCTGAGCCCGCTCTGAGCCGTCTGGAGACCCCTGAGCCCGCTCTGAGCCGTCTAGAGACCCCTTAGCCCGCTCTGAGCCGTCTATTGTCCTCTCTGTACGTTCCATGGACCTTTGAGCCCTCTTCGTTCCTGTACGTGGAACCGCGACAGGCGGCCTCCCCTGTTCCTGAAGCGGAACCGCAAGGGACGGCCTCCTTAGTTCCTGTTTGGGAAACACAATCGGTGGTCTCCTCTGCTCCTGATGTGGAGCCGCAATCGGCGGCCTCTTCAGTTCCCGATCTGGAGCCACAGTCATTGGTTTCCGGTGTTCCGGATACGGAGCCGCAATCAGCGGTTTCCGGTGTTCCTGTGGAGCCACAGTCGGTGGCCTCCTCTGTTCCTGATCCGGAGCCGCAATCGGCGGCCTCCTGTGTTCCTTTAGAGCCACAGTCGGTGGCCTCCTCTGTTCCAGATCCAGAGCCGCAATCGGCGGCTTCATGTGTTCCTGTGGAGCCACAGTCAGTGGCCTCCTCTGCTCCTGATGTGGAGCCTCAATCGGTGGCCTCCTCTGTTCCTGATCCGGAGCCGCAATCGGCGCCCTCCTGTGTTCCTGTGGAGCCACAGTCGGTGGCCTCCTCTGTTGCTGATTCGGAGCCGCAGTGGGCGGCCCTGTCTGAGCATGATGCAGGGCTGCAGGAGTGGAGACGGGGTTCTCCTCGGAGCTTCCTGCAGAAGCAGAGACGGCGCCTTCTTCTGAGCTTCCTGCAGAAGCAGAGATGGCGCCTTCCTCGGAGCTTCCTGCAGAAGCAGAGACGGCGTCCTCCTCGGAGCTTCCTGCTGAAGCGGTGGCGGCGTTTCCCTCGGTGCTTCCTGCTGAAGCGGTGGCGGCGTTTCCCTCGGTGCTTCCTACTGAAGCGGAGGTGGCGTCCTCTTTCAAGGCCCCTGCAGCTTCTGAGACTCCGGTCCCGCGGCCGGCTTCCGGAGCGTCTGCTTCAGCTCTGTTTCCACGGCCGGCCATCTGAAACTCTGTCCTGCTGCCGGTCCCGCTGCCGGCCACCTGAAACTCTGCCCTGCTGCCGGTCCCACTGCCGGCCACCTGAGACTTTCCCTGTCCTCGCCCACCCTGGGTGGGTTGTTTTGAGTTCTGGACCCTGTTTCTGTTTCTGTGCCTGGCCCTCCTTGCCTGTTTTTTCACTCCGCCCGCCCTGGGTGGGTTGTTTTTTTTGTTTTTGGTTTTTGGGCGTCTGGTATCCACAATATATTTTTTTGTGTTGGTGTATTATGTAGAATCCCGTCAAAAATGCTTTGATGTTTGAGATTGTAAAGGGATAATTTTTAAAAGAAGTAAAAACAAGTTTGAATGTGTTTGCTAATACCTGTATATATTTACTATGCGTGCTTCAGTAAAAGTCGCTGAAAAAGTTCTATTCTCTGTTTGGATCATGGTGAAAATATATACAAATACAGCCCCCTGTAGTGAAGAACATATGTGGGGATTGATCAAATATATCCTGTTACGTCCTTGATGAACATGTCCTCAGTTTGCTTCTGACATCTCATCCATCTAGCCATGTCTTTCAATTTCTGCAGTCATCTGTCAAAAGAAGACAAAAAATTGCAAACAATAAGAGCGACTGTCAACAAAAACTCCCAGCTAAATGTCAGCTATCAAATCTCCACTTGCGAGTTGTTGTTGTTTCGTCTGCGTTGTTTTGTTGATATTGCTTTGGCTTCCGTGGTTTTCTGCAAAGATATTGACAGACAAAGTAGCTGTCAGCATAATAAATGAATGAAAATAAATATTTCTGAAAGGCTAAAATCATAATTGAAGTCGATAGAACATAGCTGCAAGACAGTGAACCATCTCATCCTTGACAAAGTGAAATTTGTACACTGATGTCAGGCAAATTGTTGAGGCAGTATGTGCTGGAAAACTCATCTTCTTTCATTACATTTTATGACACTTCATGCATTTCCTGCCGGTTGGCTTCATTGCCACAAATGGTGCACTCGGACTGCATTACTGTCATGTAATTACCAACACCTGCAATATGATCACCTTCTCCTGTTGCAGGCCTAATGAGTTTGTTGTATGGTGACAGAACTAGTTAGGGATGTGGGGACTCTAGCTATGGAAGTGTTCTTCCCCACTCTGTGGTGTCCAAGTTGTTAATATGACACATTTCTTCCACAGTCTGGTCAACAGGGGTTAAAACTGACAGTTTCATTTTTCCAAGCCTAATAAATATGTTATGCATTTAATGTTGGAGCAAAATCCTCTTGACTGCTGTCATCCATAGTGCCCACAGCCACTTATTTGTCCTTTCTAAAATAGGACACATACAGTAAGATGCCCTGTAATGTTAAAAATGTCTCTAGTAAGTCTTAGTATATTGCTGGTCTTTAGAAAAATGTATATCAAACTTTTTTACCTTTACAACAAAACTTTAAATCTGATTGTATTTTAAGATAATTTTTAAGCCAACCCAGAGTCAAGTGTACAAAAGTAGAAAGATACAAGCATTTCATTCCTATTTGAAAATAAAGTGTAAACTTTATTCTCAGTAGAATAGTTTTACATTTCTGCAGCACCCTCAAAGATACCTTGGGCCTTCATGCTGCATGTCTTTTTATTGCTCCTGTTAGGATTATTTTGTAACCCTAATAACACCTGCCAGTTACATATTAAGGCTCATCTTTTCCCAAGCAGTTATCTGATTAGAACAAGATTTGCAAATGAAATGCAATATGAGAAAGTAGTCGGATATACCTATCACAGAGCAATGTCAGTGTGCATTCAGTTTGTCCTTGATCCAGAGCACTGTATCATTTTGAAATGGCTGGGGCCAGTGATGTTTTCTAATTTACACACATGTGTATAGTCTAATGATGTGGCAGGCTGTGTTTATAAAATGCCTCTTTATTGGTATGCTGGGCCGACTTCCTGAAGAAGCGAACCCGGTGGTAAGCACTGCCATGTATAACACAAACAATTTCTCTGGTCGGAGAATTGCGGATTACAATATCTGTCAAAATCTGTTGTGATGTCATTGTTATGTAATACATAAACATTATGAAGTGCTATTTTAATTGTTTAATTATATCTCTTCCTTTGAAAGAATCAGGGAGAGAAAGCTTAAAGGTGTAAACGTAGAGCTTCCCACTACACTCCTCATAACTGGTTGTTAACTTAAGGTGAATGGCAGTGTATGTAAACCTTCTTATAACTCATTAACAACTTTAACCCTTACCAGTCAGCTTTCCTTCATAATGCTGTTTCTATGAAGAACTGGAAGAACCTTCTATGTTTTTTTAAAGACATTGGAATTTCTACTGAGAATTATGATCACTGAATTTCAAAAGCAAATTTCACATGATTTTAATTGATTTATTACAGTAAAGACAGCTGTACATGAGCTAAGCAATTGCCTGCGCTGGTCTTTCAAATGAAATCCCAGAGTTTGTGGTTTGAAGGTAACAAAATGTAAAGAATATTGAGAGATATTAAAAACTCTTTTCACTGCATAATGCTATATCTTGAAAGATTATGATGCGTCACCAACAAATCTGCAACATAAAAAAACACCTTTTGATCTCTATATTTAAATTTTACTGCCAATATTGTCAAATTCTGTTGCTTCCAGTGGAAAACAAGACTGACCTCTCCAACCCTTATCCACCAGCCCTTGGTCTGCCGCCGACCATGAACCAAAGCTTTGTTAAGTCACCTGTCAGATAAAATTACTCCAGTGCCTGTTACTTGAGGAGGTGACGGCAAGGGTGCTTTGCTGTCTACGTGCCGAAAGTCTGCATATACCAGCAGTGTGTTTGCAGACATGAGGGGGAAAGGAGTCAGAGCACAAGGACACATGCTGTTATGTCTAGCATAGTCACTTATATAGATCCACTATTACTTCCCTACCTTGACTATGATCCAGAAAGACACTTCAAATATAAATAAAATGAAAAAATAAAAGCTTGTTGGCTTCATTAGTGTGCTGACAATGTAACCCTATTGCCTGCTTATGTTGAGCTCTCATAAGCTTGGCAGTGAGAAAGAGAACTTTAATCAGTAGTCTCCTAGGTAGTGCAGTTGCCAGGGATACTGCTCTAAAGAAAGCATACAAAAGGACTAATGGCGTCCTGTTGCGCTAGTTGGCTTTTGGAGTCCATTTTAGCTCCAACACACAGATTTATGCAGTCTAGAGCTGCAAAAGAAATTAGAGAGACTGTAACTCCCACTAAAAATGATCTATAGTAACACTGTGCCATGGAGCTATATTTAAATTATCTTTTGTCAGGTAAAATGCACTATTTAGTTACTTAGTAAACTTTCTTGCCAACTTTTTAGCTATTCATTGACCCAGTTGTACTGTAAATGGCTGGGCTTCATCCAAAAACTCAATAGCGTTTTATAGGTGTCTAATAATAAAGTGTGTTTCGAATTTAAATAACTTTCTCCAGTCAAGATCAGAAGAGCGGTTACTAATAAAAGGGAAACATGTACACCTGCACCTATGCAGAATCCCACAAGTAGAGATATTTAGCTAGGTGACTAAGCTCATTTTTCAGTCAGTGAAATATATAATAATAAAGAACAATTCAATAGATTAAAGAAATAATATTGTAAATGTTTTTTGTTTTAGTTTGCAAGATAATAGTTTTATTCAACCTTTGCACGACAAGCAACTTTAGCCCTTTGTATAGTAGTCTTTAGCTGACTGGCTTAATTACTCATTTCACTCACCTGTCTTACTCTGCCCAGTTTCTCATTACTGCTCAACTGATCCATCTGCCCCTGCCTCTAGTTAGGCCGCCTGCTAACAGTCATCAATACCAGATTTTCTTTCACGCCAGTGGGGAGAATTTGTGCAGCATTTCCTTAGTGTTTCTGATTTCCTGGTCTGCCTCTCAACCATTGAACCCGCCTGTGTTGGGATCTGGAGGTCTGTCCACTTTCTCCACCAGAGGGCGTACTAGATCTCCTGAGCCGGAGGTGATTGCACCACCTGTCGCTCGTCTGCTCATCAGGAGATCAGTATTTAAGGAGGCAGAGAACATCTCTCCAGTGCCAGAGTGTTGGCCAGTTACGGTTAGCAAGCCTGAGCCAACCAGCCTGTCTGAATCTCTGACTCCCTGAAAACCTGAACCTGATCTGATTTCTCCTTTCTGCTTTCCAGGTTGAACCAGCCTGAAACCAGAAACCCTGAAGAGTTTCTCTGTTGGAAATCTGCCTGTCTGATCTCTGAAGAACCCTGGAGAATCATTCCTGTCAAAGACCTGCCTGCACGCTCTCAGAAGATCTGGAAGGTAAACTCTAATCTGTGATCTGCAAACACTCAAACCAAGCTCTGCCTCCGCCAAGCCCTCAGCCTGCCGACAGCCTCTGGACCCTCAAGGTTCCCCCCTTCAGCCGCTAAGCTCTAGCTCCAGAACAGGTACTGTCCTGCTCACTCACATCCTGCAAATTACCTGGACATCCACTAACTCCACTGTCCCCCTCTGCAGTGAACCCAGTCGTGACCAGTCCTGGATCTGATTAACCCCTGGATCTGTTTATTCCTCGTACAGAAATATTTCAATAAACCTCTGAACTTTTCTCCTGCTTCAGTGTGTTCTGCATGTGGGTTAGGAACCTTAAGCCAAACAGGACAGCCTGCTCCTGTTGTGATCTTTTGCCTGACCAGGCTTCGGATTCCTGGACCTCTGAGCCTGCCTGTTCTGATCTGTTTGCTTGACCTGTCTTCAGACTTCTGCTTGTTCTTCGTTCTACAGAGCTGCAGCATCTGAGACACTCTGGGTGGTGCCCGCCGCATCTTGTTGACAGCACACTGGTTGGATCCTATCTTGTTCTCTAGGCACGGACTGAACTGTTTAACCAGGTTAGTGACTCAAGTGTTCATAATCATCCTCCATCAGAGTCTGATGGTCACTAACCTGTGTTTCTCTCCTGCAAAGTTTCCTGCCTCTGACACCCTAGCCGCTACTACTGCAGATCTGCAGTGCGTTTATTTTGATAAACGCTTTTTGAATTACTCCTCTGTCTGTCTCACTTTGAATACTGGGTCCTTATATTCTGAACCTTGACAATACCCAGACTTCATCTACTGGTTGTGCTACATTGCTGTTGTAGTCCAATATTGAAGGGCAAAAACCTTCAATTCAATAACTTGCATTGCACTATGTATCTTAAAATTCAGGAAATAACCATACTGCATTTGTCTTACAATTGAAAACCAAAAGCCTACTGGCTGCTGCGAACAAGTCATGCTGCATGAGTTTCCAATCAGTTTATGGTTTTTCACCACCGGCATGTTTTACACCGAAGACAGCTCTGTAAACCCAATACATTGTTGACTTTAATTTAGTGGTAAAGGAGTCCTGAACCAATTGTGAGTCACTTTACTGAGTCTACTTTCAAAATTAACTGTTGTTCCTGTTGTTTCTTGCAAGGCAAGTCCAAATAAAAACAACTTATCAGTGGTTAGTTGTGCTAGATTGTAATGGCAGCCATTCAGAATGGCCCTTCCCAGGCAAACCCCAGCCGAATGGCAGCCCAGTTTCCTGCAACTCTCAGCAGAATCCCCTCCAATTTCAAGCCACTTGAGTGACCCGTTCCTTCTCCTGGGTGTGCATAATTTTTTGCTCCACCTTTTCACTAACTTACAGGGCCTGACCAGGAGATGCTGCTCCTCTTTAGATTTGAATGAATTAGTACAAAGATTGATGTTTAAAAGGACTTGTAGGGGAGAAGCCAAGGACCCATCAAGTAAAGTGGGAGAAATTTTGAATGGTTACTACAGTACTAATACCTTTAAAATGGCAAAAAAAATGATATAAGTAATCATTCAGCGTCTGCTCTTGATAATGCAAGCGTAGAAGAAGAAATTTGCTGTTTACCTGTGCAAAGAAAGAAACAATGAAAGAAAAATGTCTGAGGACTTCAGTGTTGAGGAAGAGCATGAGCTCTTTGCCGAGCTGAATGCGCACTTTCATCTGGTTTGGTCTGCCGCAGTTTCCGTAGGCTCGTGAACTCGCAGGCGCGCGCTTTTAGGAAATCCTATACACTACTGTTTATGCTCTAAAAACATTCTAAATGACTTTGTTTCGAGTAAATTATGGACACTACCAACTCAGGACACTTGGAATACATTGGACGAGCAGTATGGAGGAATATTGACACGTTTTTTGTGGACTTTTATGGACCTTTCTGCCTCGGGCACCATAGACCTCCATTATTTGAATGTCAGCAGACAGCAAGAAGCCTCCCAGATCTCCAGATGCATTTGAGATATCAAAAACGTACTCCAGATTGTTCAGCATGGGGGTGAGTAGAAAATGAAGGCTAATCATGTTTTGGGTGTACTATTCCTTTAACTCATTTCCAAGCAGGAACTAACTCAGTTACTACACTGCTTCGGGTAGGTGTTTGTGCCCCTCCTCACTTTAATGATATTGCAACAGGTAAAACCCACTTGTGCCAATTACACTCTGTGTTACAAAGAAAAGTTTATTTTTAACTGGTCCATACTGTTAGTATTTATGTTCAGACCTTTCATTGGCTAATTGGCATAAAAAAGGGAAATATGTTTTTCACTTTCTTCAGAAAAACATATTTCCCTCTTTGCAATCAGTGGTGTGTACAGTATGAATCAGACAAAACCTGAGTGACACTTACTAACTCATTAATTTAGATTACTTGAATTCAAATTCAAGGAGAGACTTAAGAAAAATCCACTACACTTTTATCAACCCCCCAGGACTTTATCCATCCCTCCTGTTAAACTTAAATAAGGGTTCCATTTATTCTGCGATCTGAGCATAAAGAGGAACGATCTCACTGAGGCAGATACCAGATTGTTTTGCTCACATCGTGGAACCAGTTCCCTCGTTCATACTCAGTTCCTGTCTTCATGGGCTCTGCTTTCTCCCTCCTTGTGAATAATAGAGAAATCATTTCAACACTCTCCCTGCTAATCTCCTTATTTCTCCTCTGGCTGCTCTCTTGTTACAATCCATTCGATTCCTTCAACACCATTGCTCACTCACCTGTCTGTCCAGCTACCAACGTTCTTCTGTCTGTTTTTCTGGAAAGAGACAATAAAGGAAGCCATAATCCAGCCGCCATACACCACCTCCTGTCAACCTTAAACTCTGGATAGGACTCATTATTCCCAGAATTAAATTTCTGCTGGCTGTAACAATATCCGTCCATTACACAAAATACTGAATCGTTTCTAAACTGTGATTGATGAAAGAGCCAGACCTGAACAAACATGACATGGATGGTTTTGTGACAACATAGCAGTCAGCATGGCATAGGCTGTAATTCCATCGAAGAAATATGTGTGGATTAATATCAAGGTTACACCCACTATTTTGACAAGAAGAGCAGGTGAAGACAGAGCACTTCTCTTTGCCAGATATATGCACTGATTAAAGGTGGGTATTCTCCTACTTAGACTTTAGCTCTCTGTTTTTAATAATCTTCGCTTTGCCCTTCTCATTCCACTCTCACTCATTTTCTCTGCACTTAACTTTTCCCTCAAAGTGTTTTTCTCTCTCTTTTGTCTCAGTTGCTCTGTCTATCTCTCCCTCTGGCCCCAGACAGCTCATATCATCAACATCTAATAAAAGTTAATTTCAGTTTTAAAAAAGGTCAAGAAGAGCACCTGAGGTTCAACTTTAGCTGATTAAAGAAATCTCTATCAGCTGGAAATCTTATTTAAATGGAAATGTTTTCTGAAATGAAAGAAATATTTGAACACAATTTGAAATGCACTCAATACTGTGCACTTAATAGCCATCACAGGGCTGAATTCCTTTTTCTCTGGTTTGCTGCTAGCTTTCTTTAAATGTTATAATAAAATTTAGTTTATGGGTTTACTGTTGCTAGTCGCAACCACAGCTGTAGGGATATGGTACGTATTTAAATTAATGCAAGTATAATATTTTATCCTCAATGTAGTATCCATGAGACTCATCTCATGCTATGGGTAGATTTTCATGTAAAATAACCTCTGAAATATATTAACATTCAGTTTGCTGCACTGTTTCCTTGTTGCTAGAATATCCTAGGTCTGATTCTTGGCCTTGAGTCTTTCTTTATTGTGTCTGCATGTTCTCCCTGTGCTTATATGTGGATTCTTTCTGTCACAGTTGAAAACTATTCATATTTGGTCAAAGTGGCATCACATTTACCAGATGTGTGTGTGTGTCTGTGTTATGTTGGATGGACTGGCGACTGCTAATAATGTGTTGGAGATAGACAACTATACCTTCTGACCTTGACGGAGAAGCGTTAGAAAGATCAATGGATATTTATTCACTTAAGTGCATTTCTAGTGCATATTGCCACAGATAGTTTTTTTCTAATTATCAATCACCTAAAGAATTTTTCCGACTACACCAATATTCTTAAAACATTGATAAATAAGACGAATCAACATAAGATTATGTTGGCAAATTTGATAGGTTGACATTGATTTCTCAGCATTAGTACTAATATATCAATGTCTTTCCTGTAAGGCTAGGCTGCTGTTTTTCAAGCTAAGCTGGGCCCCAAAGACCAAGGATGGGCCACTAAGCACTGGCCAGTAAGTTTTTACTAATGCCTGGCAGTAGTTGTGGCCAACATTTTACAATTTTCTCTAAAATAGATCCTCATGTCACTTCTGCTATGATTTAATAAGTCGTTATAACTCTCCAGGTTTCACTCTAATAAGCTTTCAAACAAAACATTATTTTATGATAAGCTGATAACCTTTATTGTAGACATCAAATTTAGTCTCGCTATGAATACATACTGACATCTAATTAAAGAACAACATGAGTTTAATAAAACACCTGAAGAAGTTCAAACTTTGCTTACCTTAGAACTCTGTAGGACCTATCAAAGCAATTACAGCTTTCGTTTACACCCCAGGAAATCAATAGGATAGCACTTTCTCCTTTCCTCATCCATTAGATCAGATTTTTCTACATAACAGGGAGAGTAGCCAGCCTTTGTGAAGTCACTGTAATAAATCTAATAATCCTGTTCGCAGGGGCTGCAGTTACCAAAACCACAAAAGAAAAAGATATCTGCTTATACCCACAAGGTCACACAGCAAGAAACCTTGCTGTTATTTATTGATAATACTGACTCCATCTTGCTCACTCACTTGTTGTCCTGTATTTCCTCTACCTCATCTATTTATTTTTCTATTCCTTCCAGCTAACATTAAAACCATGGTGACTGAACAAAGTTGTTTTGTGCACAAAAGGAGTCAAAGATAACCCCTACCCAACTAGGCTAACCCAAGGATGGTCCTCACACTGGTTTTTCACTTCTTCACTTCAGCCCATTCATTTCATTGTACGCTCACCTCCCACACAGAAGATAATGCTACAGAGTGTAACCCTTGCCAGTAAAATCACAGACATCCCCATTAAATGTCATCAAATGATATCTCTGCACAGAGCACTGGAAAAGTATTAATATTATTTAAACTTTTTGACACTTTTCTTGTCCTGTTACTGAAGTTTCTGAAGAGATTTCCTTATGTGCAATCACACGGGTTAACACAGACTTCAGTCCCCCTTGTTAGTATTCCCCTAACTAAAATGAAAAAGGAAAAAAAAATAGAAATTATATGTATCTAATGAGCGAGGCCACAGTGGTTTTTACAAATCATTAATGAAGTGGTGCTCTTGTGTAAATTTATATTTTTCAATATTTACTTAAATAACTTTCAAACGGTAATATGTTTTTTTATGAGCACACGTCCAATGGGCTGTGTTTGGGCAACAGATGAAAGTATGAATTGAGCTCTTATAATGGTCAAATAGTTAATTTTGCACACGTTCAGAATAAATTCACAAACATTTTGAAAAATTCAGCTCCAGGTTAATCATATTTTGTAAAATACTCTTAACTAGGCAAGTGAAACTCGGCTAAACTACATAGAAGGAAAAGTACAAATGAAAATGCTCTAAAAGACATTATCAATAAAGCAATGCAATGACGAAGTTTAGTACAATCTATACATTTAGAAAATTTGAAATGAGTTCATACCAATTCACAAAGAAAATCAAAGAGGTACACCGAAAAAAAAAAAAAAATGCTTCTCATACTTGTTAAAAAGGTCAGAGCTTATTTGCACTTGATAATGATAGTTCTAGAATAGGTACAATCTCATCTATTTCATATGAAAGTAGCTGGTTTATAAATCTTCACCCTGCTACTACACTGAACTGAAAGATAATATGACGGCATGGCCTAATGTTAGAGTGGATAGGAACCCTATAAACGACCTGAATGTAAATAAGTTTATCAGTACTCACACTGTGACCCAATTGGCTGTGCGCTGCTATACAAACACTGTAATTCAGTGTACATGAGGCAAGATCTTTCACCTAGCAAGAGTCTGAATAACTGTTACCATAAAGCTGGTGCTTTATGGCGAATGGAGAGGTGGAGACCCCAGGCTGCACCAGTTGACCTGGTCTGTCAGCTGCTGCCATATCACTAGAGTCCACCCCACCACGCCATAGTGATTTTGAAGAAAACTTAAAAATGCCTTTGTTCAATTGTACGCAGTCTTAATCTCTTTGGCTTTGGTTCATACACATCTGCCTAAACCAGTGGCGTAAATATCTGTAAGCAGAGACAGCAGTTGCTTACGGGCCCACGACCTCTTAGGGGCCCCATCACTGACACCTGGTAGGCACCGCACGCAATTGTTGACTAGGAAGTCTCTGCAGATATATTGGTGCAAAAAATTCATCTTAAACCCACCTGATACTCAAGTGACTAACCACACCGCACCGTATTTATACCACAACACATGCAAGATTTCAACATAATGGTGAGCCGTTTAAACACGACACAAATTACAAAGTAGACAATGGTACTATTAATTACTATGTTAATAACTTTGTATATTTAATTAGACGGTTGGTAAAAAATACACTCATATAATGTGTTTCAAACCGCAATTAAAATCTTAAAAGAATGATGTATTTGAGTATATTATTTTTTACACTACTATTTATGGAATTATGGGTAACCCAGATAAGGTAACCCAGGTAACCTAGTTTAAAACCATAACCGTTGGGTACAATGTGTTAGCGACGATGGATACCAAAAAGAGGTGGGGGGGGGTTTGATAAGCACTTGGAATGTCTATGACATGTGTTGGTGTGCTGTCACCAATAGTATCATTCAAGGTGTGCAGTCACTATTTTTCCATGTGTGATCATATAATGTCAAGAATTGCATAATTGTATCTTCTTGGCCAATTTATGGAACTGTCACCGTATCCTGAACCTTTATCACGTGTTGTACTTCATATGGGGCCCACCCAGATAATGTTGTTTGCGGGCCTATTGTCGTTACGCCATTGGCCTAAAAGCCGATTATGTGAGCATAAATGAGGCAACTCCTTCAAGCTATTTAAATTTTCACATACCCAGAAGTTCTGGGCGAGGAGGAGGAGTAGCAACAATCTTCCAGTCTGACTTACTGATTACTCCCAAAACAGTTAATACCTACAACTATTTTGAACATTTAACCCTTAATTTCCCTCATCCAAATTTCAAGGCAAGAAAACCTCTTCTTTTTGTAACTTTGTATCGTCCACCAGGTCCTTACTCTGAATTTTTAGATGAGTTTTCAGAGTTCCTTTCTGATTTGGTATTAAATACTGACAGGGTCATCATAGTGGGAGATTTTAACATCCATGCTGACATTGAAGGCGATAGCTTAAGAGCAGCCTTTAATGCTATGTTAGACACTATTGGCTTTGTTCAAAATGTGAATAGTCCCACACATTCTCATCTTCATACTTTGGATCTTGTGCTGACATACGGCATAGAATGTGAAGAAATAACAGTATTTCCTCACAACCCTGTGCTCTCTGACCACTTTCCAATAACCTTCAGGATTACTTTAACAGAGTTCTCCTCCCCCAAAAGAAGGTTCAATTTTAGTAGATCTTTATCAGATAGTGCAGTTATAAATTTTAAAGAATCTGCTTCACTTTCTCTCTCCTCTGTGTCACTGAGCAGTGCTGCAGAGTGCAAAAGCTTATTCCCCTTCACAGGTTGATGATTTTGTTGATGGGGCTGCTAGTTCTCTGCGTACTGCCTTAGACAACGCAGCTCCCTTGAAAATGAAAACAGTTAAAAATAGAAAGCTTGCTCCTTGGTTTAATGCAGAGCTGCGTACTTTGAAGCAAAATGCTAGGAAACTGGAGAGAAAATATCGCTCCACAGGCCTGCGGGAGTCCTTCCTAGTCTGGAAAAATGGTTTACTGCTGTATAAGAGGACCCTTTGTAAAGCAAGAGCAGCATACTTCTCCTCATTAATAGAGGAGAATAAGAATAATCCTAGATTTCTTTTTAATACAGTTGCCAAACTCACCCAGAGCCATAGCTCTGTTGAACCGTCCATCCCACCTGCTCTTAGCAGCAATGATTTTATGGGATTCTTTATAAATAAGATTGATCTTATTAAAAATAAGATCATAAGCACTCCTCTATCCGCGATTGTACCTGAGGTAGTCATGGAATCTGAACCGGGTTTAGACTGCTTTGATCCAGTTGAACTTTCTGAATTAGCAAAATAATTGTCTTCATCTAAGCCTTCAACTTGTATGTTAGATCCAGTTCCAACCAGGTTATTTAAGGAGGTATTCCCTTTGATCTCCTCCTCCATTTTAGATGTGATTAATCTATCTCTGTTACAGGGATATGTACCTAAAGCTTTTAAGGTTGCTGTAATTAAACCTCTGCTTAAGAAACCGTCTCTTGACCCAGATGACTTGGTCAATTATAGACCTATATCCAATCTTCCTTTCTTATCCAAAATTCTTGAGAAAGTAGTTGCCAAACAAGTTTGCGATCACTTACACCATAATGAACTTTTTGAAGAGTTTCAGTCTGGCTTTAGAGCTCATCATAGCACTGAAACAGCTCTGGTGAAAGTCACTAATGATATTCTCATGGCCTCAGATAATGGACTTGTATCTGTGCTCGTCCTGTTGGATCTTAGTGCTGCATTTGACCATAATATTCTTTTAGAAAGACTTGAATATTTTGTTGGAATTAAAGGAACACCACTAGACTGGTTTAAATCTTATCTATTTGATCGAATTCAGTTTGTTCATGTTAATGATAGATCTTCAACACGCTCAAAGGTTACCTGTGGAGTACCACAGGGATCAGTGCTAGGACCAATTCTCTTTACTTTATACATGCTACCAATCGGTAGAATTATTAGACAGCATGGGATTAATTTCCACTGTTATGCTGATGATACCCAGCTATATCTGTCTATAAATCCAGATGAAGCTAACCCATTACATAGATTACAGGCATGTCTTGAAGACATAAAAACCTGGATGACTCTTAACTTTCTGCTTCTGAATGTAGACAAAACAGAAGTTATAGTCTTTGGACCAGAGTCTCTGAAAAAGAAGCTGATTAGCCAGTCACTTCATTTGGATGGGATTAAACAGATTTCAGATAATAAAGTAAAAAATCTTGGTGTTAATTTTGATCAGGACCTGTCATTTAAATCCCATATCAAAGAGGTTTCTAGAATTTCCTTCTTTCATCCTAGGAACATTGCAAAAATTAGAAATCTCCTGTCCAGGGGTGATGCTGAGAAACTAGTCCATGCATTTGTTACTTCAAGGCTGGACTATTGTAATTCTTTACTATCAGGAAGTCCACAAACTGTAGTTAAAAGCCTTCAGCTGATCCAAAATGCTGCAGCCAGAGTTCTGATGAAAATTAAGGGGAGAGATCAAATCTCTCCTATCCTGGCTTCTCTTCATTGGCTTCCTGTTAAATCAAGAATTGAATTTAAAATCCTCCTTCTCACATATAAAGCCTTAAATGGCCAAGCTCCATCTTATATCAGAGATCTGATTGTTCCTTATGTTCCTAACAGAGCACTTCGCTCTCAATCTGCAGGTTTACTAGTGGTTCCTAGAATGTCTAAAAGTAGAATGGGAGGCAGATCTTTTAGTTATCAGGCTCCTCTCCTGTGGAACCAACTACCAGTTTTAGTCCGTGAGGCAGACACCCTGTCTACTTTCAAGGCTAGGCTTAAAACTTTCCTTTTTGATAAAGCTTATAGTTAGGGCGGCTCAGGTTATCCTGAGCTATCTCTATAGTTATGCTGCTATAGGCTTAGACTTCTGGAGGACATAGGGACCCCCATTTCATCATTCTGCTTCATTCTATCTCTGTTCTCCTATTCTGCAGAATCTGTTAGTTCAATCTCTAACCTTCTGCTCTCTCTGCTTTTCCTCAGAGTAGCTTTGCCTCGTCTGTTCCTGTTTGGCTTTGACGTCATCCTGGAAAGAAACATCAGCTGTGCTGCTGCCATCAACACCCTTGTTTATAGATGTTGGAGATCGGCCTGTTTTCCAGTGTGGTCCTGTTTCTCTGACCGTGACTGAGTGGATGTGCTCTCTTCATCCTCTGGCATGGGAGCTGCCTTGGAGCTCGTCCGCCTGGCTGTGTGTTTCCTGGACGGGGCCGCCTTTTACAGCTGCTTTTTGTATCTCTGCTTCTGTCTCCTTGAACTCCAGTCGGCCTCGGCAGATCGCCGCTCACACTGAGCCTGGTTCTGCTGGAGGTTTCTTCCTGTTCAAAGGGAGTTTTTCCTCTCCACTGTCGCTACAAGCATGCTTAGTGTGAGGGATTGTATTTGAGTCAATGAGTCGATGCAATCAACTGCTTTTCCTTAGATAGAAAACTTTGTATCAATTTGACTGTATGATCTGGTTGAACTGTAAAGTGCCTTGAGATGACATGTGTTGTGAATTTGGCGCTATATAAATAAACTGAATTTAATTGAATTTAATTGAACACAAACTTGAAGACACAGTAAAGGGTGCCAACTAACCAGTTGTGAATCAGTCCACTTGCTCCACAGGTATTTTTTTATATAACTCAAGCTGATTATGCTCATCATGAGCATGGCTAACTTATAAAGTAAGGTGGATCTAGTTCATTTATTTTCTTTAATAACCTGCTGCTTCAGGGACCTGAGTATTACATGTTGTAGGGGGCAGATTATGCAGGTCGAAACAGAGTGACTCTTTTATGATTTTATTAAACCCAGGGGTCCACAACCTTTTATATCCAAAGAGTCATTATCCCCAGAGTCCAGGTAAGAAAAGGTCACATTAGGCTACAAAATATTACATTACTTTTTAATAAAACACAACTTATTATTTTTGTTAATTTTCTGCCATATGACATCAGTTGCCAACCAACAGCTAATTTGTATTTTTTGCTTTCAAAATAAGGAGAAACAAATATGTTTGATATTTATTAATAAAGAGGAAGCATGGATTTTCTTCTATAGGTTATTATTTGATGTAAAAAATTATAGCAATAAAACAAGTTGATTAAAAAAAGTAGAAAAATATTAATAATGCTCTCAGTTTCATTTTGTTTCTTTATGAACCACTAAAGCTTCTAAGGCTGGCATTTGTCATTACAGTATATTCGTTCAATATCATTTTTAGCCACTATTAACATGTTAACCCAATACAGAATTTCTGTATTCAGCCGTTATATCTCCAACTTTCCTCCCAGATGCCACAGTGCACTCCCTGCAAGACGCTCCTAGATGCTCTTAGCAGCTGAAGCAGCGTGTCGTGAGCTTCTGAGCATCTGACGCGCATCTGAACAGTAGCAGAAAACTGCGAAGAGGCGACCAGGCAAGAGGTTGCTGTTGAACTGGGTTCCAAGTGACAGAGCTCTGCCGGTGTAAGTGGGTCTGAGCTGCCCAACAGAAACAATATTTGAAGGCAGGATGGTAATCTGGATGAACTGATTGCACAGATGAAGTTTTCAGGTGTACCTTCTCACTTAAAAACATATTAAAACTACTTTAAACCCACTGATCACAGCAAATATAGCTGCCATTGTTACAGGCCAAGAAAGGATAGGGTAGCTCCGCCCAACGTGCATCAGACCCACGTTTTCCATAGAGCAGCTGGAGCAGCAAAGATGTTCCAGCATTGCGTATCAAAACTAAACTTGTACAAGTATCAACAATGAAGCAGCACACACGTTCTTGCTGCTTGCGGTCTGAATTTAGCATTAGTCTTGCTTAAAGCTCAAATAACCTTAAACCAAAGCCTGGGATCCGGTGGCTTAAATAGCAGCAGGACAAGGTGGATCTCATGAGAGATAATAAGCACAAAAAGAGCAAAAAGGACTAAAACCCAGCCTAAGGTGCCAAGATCATGCCAATTATTTTAAAATCATTTCAAATTCTTTGGAAGATATTTTCATTTTTGAAATATTTAATATATTTTGGAAGCTGGATTATTGGAAAGACTGACAGGCATTGTCCAGAGCGCCATTCCAGCTAGAATCGACAGTATGTCATATTGCAATCAAATAAACAAATTTTTGTTTATGCAAAATTCAACCACCATATTGATTTTAAGGCTAAAGAATTTAGAACAAAAAAACAAATCTTAAAATACCAACCAAGAAGACAAAAACAAATCCACAGCAACTTCTCCCGAGGGTAAGTTTGGACCAAAACTAAACAACACTGTGAAGCACTGTTAGCCAATATGGCCGAACCAAGAAAAGACAGAATAGCTAAAATAAGTATCAGCATTCCAGCAACTGTTTAATGCAGCTTTCCTAGAGAACATTACATACAACATGCCCCTGCAGTCAATATGAAATGCAGATCCAGTAAAGTTTATTGATTCCTTGCACAGAGTGAAGCATCAAAAGGGAACAGTCTCTTTTACAACAAACCCTTATAATGGGCTCTCTAGTAGACACTTCAAACTGTAAATCTGGCAGCATATCCAAACATCAGCAATATTACCACAGATGGCAGCAGTCTGAACTATGCAGTGACTCCTACACCAGCATGACATCAGTGTGGGGGAAAATAAGCATATTATTCAATTCAGCTCAGTCTAGCACAGTGTATTCCTGCTGTTTAAGCTGCTGATTTTACAAAAAAAAAGACATAAAACAAAAATGGGGGGTTTGACTACCTCCCAAGAGTCGTGTTTATTTAGCTTCTAAAGAGCAAATCCTCTCTTCCCATACCCCCCATCACATATAATTCAGAGTCCCCGTAGCATTAATGGATAAGTATCCCATTTGAATATGCAAAATATAAAAGTTATTTGTTACAGGAAGCTGGCTGGGAGTAATGATGCTCCCATGAGCTTGGATCCCTGGGGATGATCCAGGAGCGCCGTGGCAGCCAGCTGCCAGCATCCATGGGAATAAGGATGAAGTAGGTGGATTAACATGTTTGGACAGGAGGCTGATTGTTTGAACAGAGTGAACAACTGACTGGCTGAGGAACCAACTGCTGTGCAGACTCAAACATATTGGCCCAAGATGTGCTCCATGGGCCTGCAGATGATTGCATAGAAACTTTAATGCGTTAATAAACGCTCTATATCCCTAGAGGTGAGGAAAAACACTGAGTTATCTGAAAAGTGTCTGATGTTGCTGTGTGCGTGTTGAGCTGTGTCCCATGAAACAGCTTGTTGTGAGATAGCTTTTAGCATCGACAAAGATGTATAAAATAAAAGAAGGATCTCAAGGGGGAATCATTTAAACAGCGGAAATGTTATTAAGCTTTAGACGAGCTGAAGTGTTTTTATATCATTGCCGGCAGCAAGTAAAACACAGATGGATGGTCCTTATGGAATCAATGCAAAATAACATGGCAAGAAAACACCCTAAAAATGCCACATAAGAGTGCTCAAGAAGCAGTTCTTGAACAGAGATATGAATGATAGGGGCAATTGTCACACCTACACAGGCATACAACAACAGTTCAAAAAAATGCATACATATGATTAACCTTACAGAAGTAAGCAGGTATATTTAAATAGGCATAATAGAAAGCTAACTTTTTTAAAGAGCTTTTAAAATAAAAACAGGGTCAAGGGCTGAAATTCAAACGAATTTCACCAAAACCTTAATTACAAATATAAAGGGTTAGGGTTAGAATGTCCTTGCTGATTCAGAATGTGGTTCCCTTTTCTGCTGGTATTATGGTAGAAATAGGTAAGACAGTCAGTCAGTTGTTTAATTTCTAACCATTGTCTGGTTTTCATCAAGGTCAAAAAAGACATACTGCTGGAT
The DNA here is from genome assembly GCA_030533445.1 of Cyprinodon diabolis. Classification (NCBI taxonomy): domain Eukaryota; kingdom Metazoa; phylum Chordata; class Actinopteri; order Cyprinodontiformes; family Cyprinodontidae; genus Cyprinodon; species Cyprinodon diabolis. The sequence continues at coordinate 30,420,554 of CM060076.1, forward strand.
TATCCATTTAAAGAAAGAAAAGTTATTTTTAGACTGGATAGATGAATGAATAGTTCATCACCAAACAAAGCGATTGATTTGTATATCTATTAAATGCACCATTATCCAGTGTAAAATTTGTTGTTTCATAAGCGTAAAACATAGTTTCACCCACATTGGAAAGTTAAAAAACTTTTAATTTAGAGATAAAAAAAAAAAAATGTAAAACTAATATGTGGCCATCAGTAAGTGACCACATCATCGACTATGGGCAAAAGTACAGCTTGGTCATATAGCTTGTTAGTTGAATAAAAAAAGAAAACATGCTTTGTTTTCCCACAGGGGGGAAATTCATGTCTATCACCAGGGGAGACAGCAGAACTTACACCAGAAAGGTAACTTTATAAATCATAAAAATGACGATAAAAGTATAATGTTAGCACATATATATAGTATTTATATATAAAATGTTTGTACTGATAAAAAAAAAAATCAAGATATCAGAAACAGAGAGGAGTGGCTTACTAATTTTACAAAACCTGCAAATAGATATTCATAAGAAATTAAAATCTCCAAGAGAATGAAACTTCGCAAGGCAAGGCAAATTTATTTGTATAGCACAATTCAGCACAAAGACAATGCAAAGTGCTTTAAATGATTAAAATATAGGAAAATAAAACAGAATCAAAGCAAGTAGGAAAATAATAAATAAATAAAAATAAATAGATAAAAATAAAAAAAATAAAAAATGCAGAAATAAAAAGAATACTAAAACAGTTGGACTAAAGAAAATAAAAAAGTTGAACTAATGATGTTTCAGTTAAACTGTTTAACTAGAACATCAAAGGCAATCCTAAACAAATGTCTTTTTAGTCTTGATTTAAAGGAACTCAGGCTTTCCACACTTTTACAGTTTTCTGGAAGTTTGCTCCAGATAAGTGGAGCATAGGAACTAAATGCTGCTTCTCCATGTTTAGTTCTGGTTCTAGGTATGCAGAGCAGGCTGGAGCCAGAAGACCTGAGTGGTCTGGAGGGTTGATACACTGATAGCAAGTCTGTGATGTATTTAGGTGCTAAGCCATTCAGAGATTTATAGACTAACAGAATTATTTTAAAGTCTATTCTCTGAGATACAGGGAGCCAGTGTAAGGACTTTAGAACTGGGGTGATGTGCTCTATTTTTTTAGTCTTAGTGAGGACATGGGCAGCAGCGTTCTGGATCAGCTGCAGCTGTCTGATCCACTTTTTAGGCAGACCTGTGAAGACACCGTTGCAGTAATCAATTCGACTAAAAACAAACGCATGGATTAGTTTTTCCAGATCATGCTGAGGAATTAGTCCTTTAATCCTGGAAATGTTCTGCAGGTGATAGAAAGCCGACCTTGTAATTGTCTTTAAATGCTTTTGGAGGTTCAAGTCTGAATCCAGTACTACACCTAGATTTCGGGCCTGATCAGTGGTTACTAGCTGAAGCGACTGAAGCTGTGTGCTAACTTTAGATCTCTCCTCTATTGGTCCAAAGATTATTACTTCAGTTTTTTTTTTATTCAGTTGAAGAAAATTATGGCACATCCAGGCATTGATTTCTTCTAAGCATTTCCTCAGTGCTTGAATTGGTTCATAATCACCTGGTGACATGGTGATGTAAAGCTGTGTATTGTCTGCATAGTTATGGTACCTGATGTTGTTGTTTTTTATTAACTGAGCAAGAGGGATCATGTATATATTGAATAGGAGGGGACCCAGGATGGACCCTTGGGGAACCCCACATGTGATTTTTGTCATCTCTGACAATACCTCTGTCATCTTTGATGTAAAGTTGCCTACTGACACAAAAGTAGGCAACCAAATTCTGTCATCACATCTCTATGATCGGACTGACCCATCATGAGATTTATGCAACTAACTTAAAAGGTTTTCTTGCTTCCTGTAGTTTAATACTGGTATTAACATAATAATACTGTTACTAGTGAATTTTACACTCAGCATTCTGCGTACATTCTGAAATTCTCCTGTAACCCAAGATGTTATGGTTTTTATTTCAATTTGTTTTCCAATTCTTGTATATATGTATTCTTAAGGTCATAACTTTTCTGTGATAATACTATCAGATTGGTTTTTGCAATATGAGTTCACATGCTTTTATTTGATATGTGTTTTCATGTTTGTGCATTTCTTTACTTTTAGCTTTCTGAATCACTTACCATTCCTCCTAGATTATTGTTCCTTTTACTTATTAGTTTTACTGCGGTTACCTTCTGTAAGATCATTTCCTTCAAGCTATATGTAGTTGTATTAATGCTTTCGACAGGCCTCATAGTGATTACATGCTGTGCCCACTTCATCATCCATAGAAAAATATGCCATGCAGCATCAGACTCAGAGTAACAGCTGGATCTGTTCAGGCATCTAGAAAGCCCTGCTCTTATTTTGAAACTTTCCTAATCTGTTTTACTCTTCTTATATATGACTTCCTAACCCATTTAGCTATTAGAAAAGATAGGACAGAGGTCCGCTATCCGTCATGTCATACCACCACAGAGTTGCTGAGAATTACTCTCCCAATCGGAATGGCGTCTATTTTCAAAGGAGAGGGCAACACATAAACAACAGAGTCTGTGAGTTAAGGGTGAGTTCCCTGGTCAGCTCATTATCAACAGTAACCTTCATTTAGTAAACCTGTGCCATGCCAATCAGTCTCCCGGTCTCAACTGTTGAAATAATTATATTTACGTAGAACTTCTCTTGACTCCTTACTAATTAATATTATTTTCTCATGTCAAGTCAGCCAAGTCCATACCTGTTTCTTGCAAATGCTATTATGTTACTCTTTAATTCAAACTCCCAATGCTCCTCTTAGCTTAAGGAACCTCAAGTTTGCAATATGTTGTCAAGATGTCTAGTTCTTCAAAACATCTGCAGACCCCCTGCTCTTTCTGTGTGGTTTTGTTATCTTAGACTAAATTTATACTTGTTTATGTGTATCTCAACTGGAGTCAGCAGGGTCAGCCACATCTCCATCAGTTATAAATACTGGGATCAATGATTAAGAATTAATGAAAAGATGAAAATAAATCATTTTTGGTAATCAATTGTTTTGTGTTATCTAATTTTGCTGCACTTGTGATTACTCGTTTAGGAGGTCATTGTGCATTGCTATAGGCATAAATATTCTAGTTCCAACAACATTTTCATTTAAATTTCTGAATGTAAATAATCAATTATTGAAAATATATCTTGATTCAATACTTAGAGTGAGGTACTCTAAGTGACGTTTTTAAAGTAAGACGTCGCTTTTTCTGTTTTACTAATAATTTATAGTTAACAGTGGATAATGCATATAAAATACTTTCAAACCAAATGTCAGATAAGGGTTACTATGCAGTGTGTTCCCTTGGTAGAACATCTGATAGTGTATCCCTTACAGTAAAGCATAACCAACACATATAAGATGAATGTGATGCAAGCCTACACCTGAAGCTATCTGGAAAAAGAATAATGTAGAAGGACAATGAACAATGGGTTTCGTGCTCAGCTCTGTTTTCAGTCATCAGGGATTTTCTTTCAGAAGCTTCAGAGACCTGGATAGCTCCTCCACTCTAAAAGTAGTTCAAACAATGACACAGCTCTGCATCTGCTACATCTGCATTGGGACTTCACCTGAACAATAGGCTCCTAAAGTAAAGTAACTTCAACCTCTTTCTATTTTCTACTAACTTTACATTAACCCATTTTAACACTCACTACCACCTCACGTACATGTGCCTGTGGTTGGTATCTTAAATGGAATCTTAAATGCCATGCCTCCGTTTTTCTAGCCCCAGTCTACTGTTATATAGGTCACCTGCACTTTATATGACTGATGTGGATGAATGACTCCTTGGGGACCTCCTGAACTGTCCAGTCAGGGCTCTGTGAATCTAGTTATTGTCAACACATTTCCTGGAAAGGAATTTGGAGAATTTGGAGGCCAAGCCATGCTTCCGGCAGAATTAATAAGAGCAGCAGTGAAAAGAGTTTTCTGTTCAGAGAGACTGCAATAGTTCATGATGTACAGAGCCCCGACATTGCCGGTACCGCTTTAACTGATGTTTAAAACTACCTTTTAAGAATACCCATGTTTGATTGTGATCACATAATATTACAATGTACATTTTTAAAGGACCTATACCATCGACCATCATCTTTTGGGATTTTTACAATGTCATGATTTTTATGCCTTATAGAAAATCATGAAAAAGTGGTATTTTGCTTAATTCATACATGTCAGGGTAATCCTTATTAATTCTGGTCTCTGAGCAGCAGCCTTTTTCTATCCTGGAAAACAAAACGGTTCACCTACAGCAAACAAATGCACACTTTCTCCAATCTGCAATAGCTGATGTAAGGCAAAGTGTGATCATTCAGGCTCCAAGTTAATAAGAAGTGGGTCTTTTATCACCTAATATGCACACTGAAAGCAACTATTATTTTTTTAAGCAAGTTTCTAAGTTGTGAATGTTTTTTTTTTAAATCTTGTGGATTTGGTTGAGCCTTTCTGAAAAGGATCTAATCACCAGTAGTGAAGTGATACAATAAGGTAAAGAGATGGGTGGCATGCATATAAAAATTTTAAATAGGATCCTAAAAATGTTTGGGGATTAATTTCAATCAAACTGTCCATGAACGTTTGATTTAAAGCTCTATAATTTTTTTTTCTTTATCAGTTTTATTACTATTTAAGGAGTAAAATCGTATACAACGGACACAGAGATCGAAAGGGAGATGAGGAGGAAAGCGTGAGTAAGAACTAAGAGATAGAAACAGGAAAGAGTGCATGAAAATAATGAAAAATAAAAAAAAACTGCAAAAATAGAAAAAAACAGAAGATATACAGTAACTCCTGGCATTCTGCCTCCACACCTAAGACAAGAGTAACATAACAGAGAACTACTAGCAAAAAGAAGACAACCAAAGTAACCATCAAAAAATGCTTCCAGAGCAGCAGATATCCCTTAGATATCCATGTGTATGGAAAGCGAAACCTATGGTGATTAACAAATATTCAGGGTGGTAATTGTTGAGGATGCTGTTTTTTAGGGAGTTGGAAGAAAAAAGAAATCCCACTGCGCCACCTTAAGTATTGCCCTGTGAAAGTAAATGCATTTTCTTTCTGAGGTTTTCATGATTATTTTTCGTTGTTTCCTAACAATCATGAACTTCCATTTGTTTAAATAGGATTTATCTTGAAGAGGAAAAGTGAATAGAGCATGATGTGAAATAGTAAGAGCATATGAATATAGTTGTAGCTACCATGGACACAGCTGAAAACTGCAGGTAATTTTGTATAATGAACCAAACCTTTATTAACCTAATTAAAGAAGCATATGAGTGTTTGGTCATGCTGGGACTAACCACAGCAGAAGGTTCATTGCTGGCACAGAAGTCAATATATGGCCAGATGTAGAAGTAAATGATTAAGATTTGTTTAATGGAATGACTGTACACCGTTAGATTCTTATCTTCATAGGTTAAGCGGAAAAGAAGGAACAACAGGTTTAAAAGCCCTGCTTTAACTGTTTATGTAGAGTTACTTTTATTTCTGATGATTAAAAGGTGTCTTTGCTAAATATAATGAATTTGAATCCAACAGTAACCCATGGCTGGCTCACAGAGCCCTAGTTTCTGGGCCTTGGCTTGCAGCGTTGGTCACATATGTCTGGTACATCACCTCTCAAATTATTCCAGCCAGTATTTTCAAATGATGGAAAGGTTTTCCATTCTCATAGTGAGACGTTTTAATTATTACTTATCACTATCTCCCCTGAATCATTTAACAGTTAACTTTTCAGCAAACTGCGGATGATGGATGAGAAACGGCATGGCTGTCCGAGAGCTAAATCCCAGACAGCGTGCATGTGTGTGTGTTTGTAGTTTTGTCAGTTTGTGAGTCCAGCTTTTCACATGACTTAATTTGTGTCTATTATGCCCATTTTTGCTTAGCTGTGACCAAATGGCAAAGGGACACATTTCTCTGAAGCCCATTAAGCACAATGTAATAAGTGTTGATGCATTTCTAAGAGACACACTTGGCTGGAAACACAGCACTGCCTCCTTCATAAGTCCAATTTAATCTTTTTCTCATTATGAATTGCGTTCCAGCACTCGAAGGTGTGTGTGACTGGAGATGTGTGCAAAAGGGATGAAGCCCAGAAAGCAGACAGTGTGGCTCTCACATCTTTCCAACCAGCTGCATTTTCAATTAATACTGGACACAAGGAAGGCTAACATGCAAGCATATTCACAGCCCTTATGCTCCCCATCTTTTTTTGATCACCTTTTCATAAAACCACCAAATTTAGGAAAATGCCAAATTGTGTGTCATCCGAGCCTCTAGATTTAAACGACAAACTGCTATCAACCTTAACACCATTATAAAAAATTTAAAAAAACAGATAAATAAACATGATGGTAACCAATTTGTGTTTAGTGAAAAGAAGATATCTATTTGTGTTTGCTGCAGCATTTGTTTAAAGCATATATACAGATTAGGTTAACATAATACTGTGTTTGATTTAAATATAGAAGTAACGTATATTACCTTTTGTTTCTATGGATGCAATTGCAAAGGTTTAGATCATATTACAAGTCATGAGAAAAAAAAAAAACTGAAAAAACTCACCATATATATTTACAGAAACTTACTTTACATAAATAAGTAAAACAAATATTCTGATATTTTTAAAAAAACAACACATTTTTGTTTTTGTTTTACCTTAATATGCTTTTTTATTTGGCCTATATGAAATAAACTGTATTTAGTTTAAGAATTGTTAAGCCCCTTCTGGCTCTTTTGGTTTGAGCGGGTTTTTCAGCAGGACAAAAAAAAAGAAATTTTTACTATATTTGATTAAAGGTTGAGTAAATAAGCAATTTACTGCACAATTAATTAAAATTATTCCCATTTAATTTAATCCGGGATGCAAGTAGCATTCCCTGTAAACATTCCCTGAGTTAATCATATGAGAGATCCCACAGTTCCCAGAGTGTATTTTATGTTGGCTAAAGACCAACAGCCTGCAAACATGGAAGGATAAGAAGTTGACCAGAAATGGTCTTAACATACAACAAATTCTTGGTATCCTTCAAAAGCATTTGCGTAATAACTCAATGTTGCCAAATTTAGCTGTGCTATGTCCTTGTCTCTCTCCAAAGAGAAAGTGTGGAGGGGCGCTATCGTTTGTGTTGTTTTAATTTGAAACTGTAGATGTCATTATTATTAATTATTATTTCCTTCACAGTTCACACTTGCTCAGTGGTGGCCTTGTGAAGGGACACATTTACAGACCATTGCCCTTTTAACGATGGCTAATATGGCCAATTCAAGTATTGGCAGCAATTCAAACCAACTACGATCCAGTGATAGATAGCCATGACATCATAGTGGGAGAAACATTCCTACAGCATGCTGCCAGAGATGACTTGCTTCACAGTATACTGTGGTTTGGATTCATTGTTTCCAGGTGGTGTTAAAGAGCTGTGTCCTTCGACCCCAGCAGAAAAATTCTAGCTTTCATCAGTCTGTAAATTTTTTCTCAGTTTCTCTTTAGGACATTCAATGTTTTTCTTTGCAAAGTGAAAAAGAATTGCTTCAACACAAGTCCATCATTGTAACAGTGGAATTTTTGGGGGGCTTAAGCCAAAAACTGGGAAGCTTTTTAATGTTACAGCTCTTAGACATATTGACAGAATATGTCCAATCACCCTTTAGTTGATCCTTTTTTAAGAACTTTTTTGTTTATTTCCATGTTGTTACGGCTTTGAATTTTAAACTATCTCAGATCATTTTGATGAGCCTGTTATTTCAACAAAACACTGTTTTATTCTCCCCAATCTACTTATGGATCATAGTGCAGTGTTCCTCTCAACACTGTCTGAAATGCATACAGATACTGTGGATTATACTTATCGGACGGCTATGTTGCTGTGCATTCGGACTGTCTTTGATCTATAACACTGTGTATCATCTTGATATGACTGGAACCAGTGATGTCTGCTTATCTTTAGATGTGTGTGATGTAATGATGTGACATGGGATGATGTGGCAGGGGGGAGATCCTGGAGATGTATAAAATGCCTCTTTAACTTTTATTCTTGGCCAACTTTCTGAAGAAGCAAGCCTGGTTGGTAACGCTGCGATCTGGAACCGGAGACATTTCTCTGGTCTGAGTATGATGACAGTTTTTGTCAAAGTCTGTTGTCATGTGTCATAATATTTTAATACATAAACCTCAAAAAGTTTTCTTATAAAGTGTTCTCTTATAAAGTGTTTACACTTTTTACTGGCCTTAGTAAATAAAAAAATAAAAGCAAATAACACCTAAAAAGAACCTCTGAGAACTCAATATTCAGCTGGATACGGTGCTCTGTGTAAAACATTTGTTGTTAGTTTGTAATGTTTAGGAATGTAGGCAGGCAGACTGGAGGCAAAGTTTGAGCAGGCCTGCCTCAACTGAATAGGCTTGGTGACAGGCAGAAAAGAAAGGTAAATGACTTGAGAAGCAGGCAAAAGCAGATCAAACTGGTAAGAGGCTGAACAGAGTGATTGCAGACTTGAGAAGGAAAATAATTGCTGACTACTGGAAGCAGGCTTGAGTAGAAGCTGGTTGAACCAAGTGGTGACAGGCAGTAGAGAACCAATGACTTTAGCCCACTATGGTAAAATTAAAGGATGTTAAAATGAAAATAAATACCTATGCATCCATCTACAGTTACTGGTATTAGAACCAATCTGATTTATTTTCGTTGGAAAAGATAAAGCGTTATTAAAATTAATTTGATTCTTATAAATACATGCTCTAATGTTATAATGACCATATCATACCTCTAAATTTACTTTACACCCAAGCCTTCAGAAATTGTAGGTATATTTCCGACCCTTCAGCTCAAACACACAACAGCATTTAATGATCGGCCAAGTTGAACTAAGTGCCTAATTAACAACCATTAATTTGCCTTTTCTAAACCAATAAATAGTTAATTGATGCTAACACATATGTATGATTACTGTAATCAGAGAACATGAGTGGTTTTTAGTTTCCTAGCAATTTAATATGTGTGGAATAAAGCGCTCTTTGCTTATTTTATATAAAGTGTGAAATAAATATTCAGAGCTACTAGGTAGAGATTGAGAAGGACAGACAAGCATGAGTAGTAAACAGTAGAGTTTAAAGATACTAATTGGTTGAGCAGTATCACATGCTCCAAATGTGGGACATTGACATTACCTCTAGGGGACCCAGAGGTAATATCTCCAGGTTCTGGAGTTATTTTATTTTTCGTTTTGTTTTATATAAAAATGTTCTGGAGTTATAATTATACCCTCAATTTTTTCCTATGCATTACGCTTGGTGAGATTTCTGCACTGTTGCAGAGAAAACCCAAGAAAGACCTGTGCATGATGGATAAGGTGTGTATTTCGTAAATGGAAAACTTTTAACTTATTGATCAAGAAATGGGAAATTCCTTATATAACAAATAATACCTGTCTGAGTGCTTTCTTATATTATTCCTTTTTTTCTTACAATTGAGAAAAGAGTCACACAAATAAACTCAACAGAAGCAAAGGTTTGCCTTGAAGCAAGCTCCCAAAGCCACTGTGGGATACTCCTCTGAATCCCAGAGAAATCAATACTTCATTAAACCACACAACATGGAGGAACTCAGGAGAGATAAATTATTATTCTTTTAATTTGGTGCAACAGAAATCTGAAGAATGTAGTTTTAGGTGCATGCTTATTAAATATAAGAAAAACAGTAGTTGAGTCTGAACCTTATTCAATTTTCACTGGGCTTTAAAAAGGGGAAGCTGTACCACTTCTTAGAGGATTCTGGATTTCAGAAAGTACTATACCTTCTTGAATACTAACCATATCAGTAAAAACAGAATTATAATTAATTATTTTTTATTTATAATATGTTATCAACTTCAATATGAAAAACAAAGAAAAGACAATTAGGAGAAATGTATTAATACAATTACTTTTTCTCAGACGCTCAGACCTCGGCAGGAAACATAGCGCTGATTTTAATAGATATGCATGAACAGGAGCAAAAAATAGGGCTTGTTTCTCTCCAGGCCTGAAACTGGTGGTGGAGTGGATATAGATGAAGTTGGTAACTCTATAGACTGCTGGTTAGTGAAACGGTATGCTGAGCTTTATGGGGAGATCCCGGGGACTGCGTGAACTCACACCAGAGCTTCACTCAGGGACCTGGAAGATGGAAGTCCAGTTTGGATAACACAGGGTGAGAGAACCTGTCCATGATAAGCAAGCATGAAGAAACAGTGGAGAGGAAAAACTCCCCGTTGGGAAGAAACCTCTGGCAGAACCAGGCTCAACATGGTGGTCTTCTGCCGGACTGGTTGAGATGAGACAGGGAACGCAGAAAGAGTCCGGGAGGAATGACACTTTGATGAAGCTTTAGCTACGATGGTGGAGGAGGGGCTGGAGGTGGGTTGAAACGGTGTCATCTGAATGATGCGCACAGGAGCAGACAGGTGCGTATCGGAGGCCTTTAAGATGAACTTTGGATGCCGATTGGATTTCATGGAGATGTTTTTTAAAGCTGATTAGCTGTGTCACAGGTGGATGTATGAAAAACAACTGAAGAGTTTCTTCAGTTGAACTTGTTGAACAGTTTAACACGCCTATGCTCCATTTTCCGTATTTAATTTTTAAGAAAAAATTGAGTGTATCGTTAGGCACACAGTGGGGAGTGGAGGCCTAATGGTTAGGTCATTGCGCTTGGAATTCCCTGGGCACCGCACAATGGCAGCCCACTGCTCCCAAGGAGAAGGGTTAAATGCAAGGAGTTAATTTCATTGTTCCAGATGTTTGGAGCCTTAACATTAAGCCTTTGGAACTGTTTTTATTGAGGCTAAATCTATTGTAAGGATCAGTGAACCCATCCTGGCCCCTAAAGCAGACCAGAACTGCACACTGCACAAAAGAAAGGCCTTTTGAAGAGGCAGATATATCTCAGAATGCTTTACGTGGAGGGCTCTCCTCATAAAGCATTATGGGATTTGCTGTCACAGCGACCCGCTGTCGCTACCCGACAGCACCAACTAATAACAAAGATGGTGGAAGAGTCAGGTGACCAACAGGAAGCAGAAAGCAGTGACCATCTGTCAGAACTTAGTTCACTATTAAGTCCAATATATAGTCCCCACTCTATAAAGTGATTGCGGAGAAATTTGCTTTTGCATGCCCTCGCGTACGTTCTTTGTCACTTGCAGACATTTCAATGGATTCTAGGTTATAATGCAAAGCAAGCAATTTCATTTTATTATTCCTTTAGGAAACATGGACATTTTATTACCGAGGTTTTCTTAGATTTTATTCATATGTTTAATAACATGTAATTCAATTTACAATCTCAAGAATGAAAAAGATTCATCAACCAGACAGTGCTTTTTATAAGAGAAAAAAATATTTCAAGATATTATACATTCATTCTACACCACTGTTTTTACAAATGTTTTAATAGTACTTTTAGTGTAAAATTAAACATCTTGAATAAAAGTTATTATTTCTACATGATATCTCTCATGATGACATCTCCCCTAATGCACTCTTTAGTCATGAATAATTTTAAACCGCATAACCCTCGAAGCAGCTGGCAAACTTAAAAGAGGAACAATTGTAAGTAAACCTTTGGTACAATGAGTTCTGATGGCTTGGTTAGACTGTTGTCATGGCAACATTATAGTGCAAGACATTTGGTCCTGCTTTATGAAGAAAAACCTTTGGGACATACTAAAATGAAAATGGCAGATTTGCCTCCGGTTTCAACAGGTGTTAGATGGTATCAGCTTCGAATAGCAGATTTTAATCATTGTGATACATTTCATTCTGAAGGACTTTTAAAAAAACACATAAGGTAGTCTAGAGCAATGTTTTACAGCCATGCTTCTCAAGACACACTGTCCTGCATGTTTAACATGTTTACCAGATTTCACATACCTGGTTTCAATTGATGGCAGTTTAACAGTTTTGTGGGGTTCGAAAGCTATGGCTCGCAAGCAAGGTGTGGCTCTTTTATGATTGCATCTGGCTTGCAGATATATATATTAAAAAAAAAAAATATATATATATATATATATATATATATATATATATATATATATATAAATTCATATATAATGTATATTTTGTACTTGAAATAAGAGTTTAGTTGTCATGATCTGGCCTGTTTGCTCTCCCTAATTAGTAATTCCTCTCACCTGCCCTCTTCCTTCCCTGCCTCAATTATAATTTATTCCTCTCACCTGTTTCCTCTGGTTTATATTCAGTTCAGCCTGAGCATTCAGTGCCAGATCATTACTTGTCTTTCTGTTAGCCTGTCTGTTAGTTTTATTTCCTTGGTTCATGTCCTGGATCCTAGCTGCCAGTGGAAAGAGGGTTTTAGTGTTTGTCTTGTCTCCTGATCGTCCACTGTTCCTCCCCCTCGGAGTCCTCTGGGTTTTTGGCTCATTATGGGGGAAGGTTCAGTTTTTATCCAGTAAGCCTGGCTCCAGGGAGGAGACCAGTTTAAAGTCCTGCTTCAAGTTCCGGTTCCTACGTCCTGTCTCGGCTACCCTCTTCCACTGAGCCTGCTCATCTGCACCTGATCCTGTCTGCTCCTGTGCTTGACCACCTGGTCATGCTTCTGGTCCCAGTCAGACTCTGAACCCTCCTGGAAGCCTGTGGATGCCTGGAAGGCATACTGTCTGATCTGGATCCTGCCTGTTCCTGTCTGTTCTGGATCCCTCACCAGGATCAGCTTCCAGCATGACCTCTGGGACTGCAGCACTGGGGACACTCGTGGTCTGGACTGTTAAACCAGGTAAGTGACCAACCCAGATAATCATAAATCAGTTTATCGTGGTCACTTACCTGTGTTTCCTCCCTAGAGTGTCTGAGATTGGGCGGTGCCCCGCCCCCCTGCCTGCAGTGTCCGCGAGCCACAGCTCCGCTTTTGTTTTGTTTTATTTAATAAATGTTTGAACTTTCCTACTGACTGTCTCGCCTTGAATACTGGGTCCATCTGTCCTCGTTTCATGACATTAGTTTTTTTTATGTAACTTCTCTTATTCCATTTGCAGAGTGTCTCACCTGCTCATTTACAAAAAAGTAATAAAAAAATTTGACTTATTTAGATATAAATAAATAAAACAGCCATCATCATTTGTGCAAGCTTTGTCAGACTAAGGGAGATCGGGCTTACATTCAGAAAATCTTGATTTTGTCAAAATAATCAATTTGTGGCATACAATGATATTCTTGTTCCCTACACTATATTCAGGGAGATAATGTGACATAATAAAAAAAAACAATGAAAAATGTGCATACAGGAAAAGAGACTCAAACTGTAAAAAAAATCCATTGTACAGTAAACAAAACAGTAATATACAGTGGAACTATGAAGCAAAGAACTTTTGGACCAGTATGTCAACATTTAAAGTCAGGGGCCCAGACGGGTGAGATCCATTCTCAACATGGTCTCCATTGCCCCTAATTGACGTCAAAACTATATTCGAAACAATTTCAAAGATGCAACATTTCATCTGTTTTTCTGTCAAAAACTGCTGAAAGGACAGGCTTCTCATCTCAGGATTTATTTTAGCATCAAAGTGATATTTGATATTGGGGTGCCTGTTTTTCTCTGTTTTCTTTTTTGTTACCCTCATCAAATCACACTATTGGCTGTCTGTCAGCACGGCTCCTTTTTAACTTTATTCTATGCTCATGTGTTGTCAACTGCATGTACGATTTCACTAATTTGGAGAGGGGGTTAAAAAGGCCCACACGTCACACAGGATCAGAGACGATCTGTTGCTCACATGCTGGTTTAATAAATCTATAATAGCTGCAAATGTAGCAGAGTTAAGGTTAAGTAGGGCAGGTTTGGAACAAACCAATGATGCATCATTTAAAGCCTCATTCTCAGCCTGCAGGCTATGGTGGCATATTGTGTCACCCACTGACACCAGCTTTGTTCTGCAGAAGACATAATCACATATGAATGATTATGCTTTAGACTAAAATTGTTCTTTTTGTTGTTGTTTTTTTTTAATAAAGTGTAAGATATTTGGTTTAAAATTAGAAACACATGCATGTGTGATTATGGGCGTTTATAGCTGTGGAATAAATTTTGGGTTGAAACTTGTAGAAGTAATATAGAAAATATTTTTCTTCCTTCAGTTTGTTGAACCAGCAATCAACAGCCTCATTATGTGATACAGGGATGAAAATTACCTCCTCTGATTAAATGACAGAATTCATACCCTTTCCACGCCTTATTATGCTATAACCAAAAACTTCAGTGTATTTTATTGGGAGACCAACAGAACATATAACATTTAATAAAGGGGAAGAACATTTTTCTTAATTTCGCATTTGAGAGAAAACTTTTGGCCTATTAGTCCTCTTAAAATAGATTTAGATTGAATGCAGAACATTTTTAAGGAAAGCAGATATACAGATTTGTTGACTGGAACTTTAAACCAATCTGACCGTATTGTCTCTGTGAAGTTCCTTGAGATAAATGTTGTCAGTGAGACGTTCCATAATATAATACATTCTGTAGTAGCGGAGCAATTTAAGACATTATAAAGTAAATATTAGTAATATTATTACAGTTACTAAGGAGTGTAAATCAATACGAACTGAGCTGAACCCATGACCAACAGCCTACATAAAGAGGTGTATAGATGCTTTTTCTTTGTTGTTTTATGTCACTTTGAATTGTTAGACTTCAGGCTGAACTGTTCAGACTGAAGTCTGATAGTCTCATATTATAGTAATGTGATCAACCACATGGACAAAAACTATGATTTTTGCGAAACATAGCTTTAAGACCTTCAGTCTGGCTTTAGCCCAGAAGTTATCCTGTCAGCAGATTTACCCACCTGAGCTGTAAATCTCTGAAAACCCTTTCAGAATTACAATCAATGCTGTGTCAGTTCATGGTTAAAAAAAGTCAGCTTTAAAGTTCAGTCCGCACAGATAAAATTGAACTGGCTCATATTCATAGTTAGCTTTTTCAGAAATAAACTAAGTTCACAAAGTTATAAATGAACCAATTTAATTTAATTTGCCAAATGAAGCCACAATCCTACACAATAGATAGAACCTCATATTTCAGCCTTTTAAATGAGTGATCATAACATATAGAAAAAAATATAAAATACTTGATGCAGTCAAGTTATACTGTATGTGCATCGAAGCCTTTATATAGCCAAATCACACAGAATTTCAGAAACATACTGTTACATTCAGGTTAAGCTGAAAGGGCTGTATCAAAAATTATATCTCACATTTCTCATTCAGAAGCAGATATAAGCAGATCCCAAGATAGCTTGGATGCTTTAACTTGACATCTCCCTTTAAATTAGAAGTGGACGTGGCTGAGGTACGGATTTGTTTGTTAGGTCTCGGTGGGCACAGTTTGCACCTTGTTAGTTCATAAAACTATGTCAACACTCTGCAGACCGTCATCAGAAATACCAGTAGATGAGTCTGAATCACGCATACTAGTACTAGCAGTAGACGCTGGTCTGTTATGCTGTTTGCCTTAATAAGTGTTGTAAAACCTGGCGTTATCCAATGAAAAGTGTCCTTATCAATTGAATGGGAATGTGAGCTGTGTGTGTCATTCATTATTCTCAGAGTTAACGTCACTCTTGTTCAATACTTCAAAACTAGTCTGTTCAGTTTCCCGTTCACCAAAAATATGAACATATTCATTTCTTCCACATCACTGGTTACCATTGACCTCGTACTTAGACCTCTGATTAACATTCTGCTTTCCTGGCCTGTTAGTTTGGGTCATGTCTTGGTAGGTTTGTTGTAGAGTCATCCTCTCATTCCCATTTCAGGCAACAGATTAAACAGGTCTCTAAAACACTTTTGTGGCTTAAGAAATAATAGCCCAACACAGCTTTAAATGTATTCAATGCCGTATTAAATGTATTTACATGTTATCCTCAATTTTTGCATTTTCACTTCATCCTCATGGGTTTCATGTTGAGTTTTGTTCAAAAGTTGAATCTTAAAAACCTCAGAAGCCTTGAAAATAACTCCTGATAAAATACAGTGAAGCCTGTGATTGTGACAAAAGCGGTAAAATCCTCAAGAGGTACACACATCTCTGATATGCTAAAAGGAAACTTGGCAATATTTTTATTTTTTTTTATGCCGGCTTGGTGGAACAGCATTTTTGAAACAGCAGTTCAGTCCCAGGGCGCTCCACATGCAGAGGTGTCTTTGTACAGAACATTTTGCTCCCACTGCTTTGCCAGAGTCTTGCATGGCATGTGAGCGAAGCCTGAGGCAGGTTTTGTTTTGAGCAGGTGCTGCACACAGACTCTGCAGATATATATCTAACTGTGGTAACAGTCTGCTGAACCTTGCAAGGAAAGCCAATAATATATCAGGGTGAAATCCAGATAACTCAAGCCCTGTGCTGAGCCTTTCCACTTCTGGCACTCCATGGACAGGTCAGAAGTTAAACATCTACTTTCAGACATGTTAAGGGTAACCATAACACTCCTACAGCAAGGTCATTTAGTTCCATATCCCACTGGAGATGACTATGCTATAAAAGCAACATAAAGAATGACAGTGTACATGCCAAACCTTGTTAAACACACAAATATTATTACACACACTGACCGGTTTGGTTTAAAATTATTAAACTTGACTAATGTATCCTGAGATCAACAGCGATTAAAGGGGGATGCCTTTGGAAATGGAAATTGCTATGCTATAAAAAGTTCTTCAGCTGAAGTTCAGGATCCCTGATTTCCTGTTAGTTTTCACAACTCAAGACGGCCATCCATCAGACATCCCTGACTTCGCCTACTACCATTTGTACAATTATTTGCTAAATCGTCAATCTTACTTTTTCAGGAAAAGTACTGAAGGCTTATAAAAGTTTGGATTCCTTGAGCTATTTTATGTACAGTATACCAAGCAGGTGAGAGCACAGCATCACGCCGCTGGAAACAGGGGAGCTTGATGGACATACAGTGGGTGATGGTTGGAAATGGACACTTCACTCACGCTCCGCGTGTTTCACAAATTGTGTGAAAAACATGTCACAACTATAGCCACTAGGTGGCAGTCTGAGTCCATTTCGGCGTCCCATGAGTCATGATTAGATAGGTGAATGAGCAGACTGGGAGGGGTATGATCTGTTGCGAGCTGAGCGGATTATTGTTCCCCAGGCTTAGCGTAAGGGTAGGGTGAATGGTCTGCAATTCAAAAGGTTAAGGGTTCGGTCCCAGCTGTGGTTAAGTTATTAATGTTGCCTTAAATGTTTTTCTTTTTTTTTTAATCACTTGATGGCCTATGATATCAGAAATTGTACAATAACTTATTTAAATTATTTATATATATTACGGATACTAGCCTATTATGCTGTTTGACTTTGTGGCATCTTTCTTGTATTTAGATCAGCTGATGTTCTTTCCAAAGAATTACATTAGACCATAGGGATTATCATTCTACAGCCTCAATATCTTACTCTGATAATAATAGGCGTATTGTTATACTATTTTTGTTATTTTTATTATCATCTAGCTGGTAAAATTTTCAGTTTGATCTGGAAAAGGACGCTATGATGCCTTACAACAAGCATGAAAGGCCCAACCCCCCAGGCTTTTTGGGCACATTATGCAAGAATGCTGCTTGCTGCCGCGATGAATAGTGGCGTTTCTAAACTGTTGTCAGGGATGGCTGTGACCCACCCAAAAGTCAGTGAGCTAATCCGGAGTACTCCCATTTTAAATACAGTGAACCCTCGTTTATCGCGGAGGTTATGTTCCAAAAAGAACCTGCGATAGGTGAAATCCGTGAAATTATTTTTTTTTTTAGAGTTATCATACAATAAAATACTCCATACAACATTGAAATCAGGGAATAAAAACTTTATACAGGCCCAAGCATTTGTTTAACAAATAAAAATATGGTATAAACGTTAACTACTGTACTGTACTGTAATAATATAGTTATAAATACTTTTAATCATCAATACGAAATGAAGGGTTAATATTGCAGGGATCAGCACCGCCCTGCCGTGACGGATTGGGTTTTTCTTCCAAAGCCTGCGGTGCAGCTGTGTGTTTTGGAGAGAAGAACATAGTTATGTGATCAACGCGCAAGTCAGTGAGCTAATCCGGTTTATTCCCATTTTAAATCATGTACTATTTAACCACGTATGACCAGAACGTAATCTGGATATAATGGGTTCGTCCTTTGTATGTCATCCAGTTCTAAACATTTCCAATTAATTAAGCAAACCACTTAATGCAGGAATGTCGCTACTACTGTAAATAGCTTGAACTCTATTGTCAGAGAACAAGAGAGTAAATGTCTACACATCGGTTATTCCAAGACAACGATGAGGTCATAGCCTTGAATGGAGCAGCGACTGGCATGTAATATTCCCAGGGCCAAGAGATACATGTCATTTGCTATCAGTAATATTTTGATTTGAAATGCAAATAAAAAACATTTTCTGAGACATTTTCCTGACTTTATGTTTCACTATTATATTATGGGCTACTATATAAATCTTTTTAAGCAAACCTGTAAAAATGTAATGATGTCAGATTATTGGACCCAGAATTCGAGGCGAGACAGGCAATGGGAAAGTTCAAAACGTTTATTAAACACCAACAGGTGCGCAGGGCTGCTCGTCTGCTGCAGGGCTGATCTCTGCAGGGATAGGAGAATACAGGTCAGAGACTGGATGTGGAGCTGAATGCGACTTGGAGCAAAGTCACTGACTTGATTCAAAGTTCAGTTCATTCGCGGAGAACTCAGCAGAATCCAGAAGGGAGATTTGACCGCAGTTACGGTGGCCACGCCCCCAGAGTTTCTAGAGAGCGAGCAGCAGACGCCGCTGATCCACAGGACAGAAAACTGGTCATAATCAGGGAAGCAGACAGACTAAAGAAAGCTAGGAAACGTCTCACCAAAACACACAAATAACCTGGCACTGATGGGAGGCAAACACACAACTTAGAACCGCAGAACCAATTAGACAGGGAGCAAAGAGCAAGGAAAAAACCAAACCATCAGCGCAAAGATCATGATAAAAAAACCCCATTTCCATTTCTTTCGTTTTTAAAATTAAATAAAAAAATTAAATGGCAAAAATCCAAACGTGCTAGTTTAAAGTCCATCTTATTTATTTGAATATTTAACGAAAACATTGCAGATGCCACACACGCACACAAAATGACAGAAAGAAAGATCTGAGCGTTTTAGTTTCTATATATATATAATACCTTTCAAAAACTGTGAGTGTTTTCAAAAACTAGTGATTTTTTGAAAGAAAATAAAAGAATAAAAACAGTTAAGCATTTTAAAAGCATCTTTACAAAAAAGGAACATAACAGCATTTTTTAAATAAATGATTTATTATGAGAACATATCATTTCACCATTTATTGGGGGGTAATTAATTGAATGCTTATTTATTTATTGAACATGTATATATTTATGTATTTATTTAGATTGGATTAGATGTGATTAGATGAGCTTTATTGATCTCACAGCGGAGAAATTCACTTGTCACATATTGGCATAGAAGTTACTGAAGGTGCAAACATGGAGGAAAAAGGTGCATTAAGAATAAGCAATATATATACCGTATATCCAGGTATATACAGTATATCAAGATAAATAGGATTAAGGTGCATGTGTACATGTATCACACACAATGAAAAACAAAACAAAAATAGGAAATAAAAAAAATAAGAAATAAAGATATGTACAATCCGGATGGCTTATATACAGGTGGAGAAATATTGCACATTCAATATTGCACAGCATATTGTTCACAGTCAATAAATACAAAACTATAATGTAGCTGCACAGTGGTTTTTACAGGAGTTATTGTGGTTATAGTGCATTATTATAGAGTCTGGTGGCAGCAGGAACGAATGACCTGCGGTAGCGCTCCTTCTTACACACAGGGTGTCTACTGTAAGTCTCTGACTAAAGGAGCTGCTCAGCTCCTCTTTTTATACATGGGAGGCTCATGCGTGAATGTCCAACGAATAACTCCAATGGTTGTTTCAAAAATAGAAAACCTGGTTTCATTACTTAGTTTTGCCCTGGATGTTGTAGCGTTTGTGGACGCTACGTCGCTACTTGATAAAAACAATAACGTCACTACTGGAAAGTTACTTGATAAATAATGCAGCGGCGCTACTGCCCATCACTGGAAACTATGTAATGATAATGATAATAATAAATAATAACACACAAAAACAGTATAACAATACGCCTGTTATTATAAGAGTAAGATGTTGAGCCAGTAGAATGATAATCCCTATGATCTAATGTAATAAAAAACGGTGTGGTAGCGACAGGTGGCTGCTTTTTTTTTTATTACAGACCAAGCACAGAAACTCTCGATGGATTTTAATGAACACAGTTAAAGATTAGCTTGACTTTTGATCCTCAAAGCTGTCAACGGCACTTATATTTTACAAAACTAAAGAAAATATATTTTCTTACATACCCTTTGAATAACTTTGGCTTATCTTAATGAGGAATCAACTTTGGATATGATTTTAATTTCAAAATCACCAGCCGCAGCACTGTCTCTGTCGCCTTTCTCTGGTTGCGCCTCAGTCCGTATCCCCGGCTCCAACTTAATTAATTTTATTTTTCATTAAATAATAGAGATGCAGATAAATAGAAATAAACAGATCTCAGATAAGATCGGAGGTGTATCTATAACTACGCAACCATTTTCATAAAATAAGATTATGCAGTCCCTATGTTAAATTAATTCATTAACTTTATTTTAATCAAAAACAAAATAAAATAGCACAATATCACACCAAGATCCCCAATAAACCTGCTTTTCAGTTGACTGCAGGCCCACAAACGTCACCCTCAGCAAGGCAGAGGTCCCAAGCGCCACCTGGTGGTGTTTTGGGTACATTGCAGTTCTTTTTGAAATAAAAAAACTGGCCTCAGGAAATACATCGTGATTCACACAGGAATCATGCAGGAAACCGTCCATTTCCAACCAGTGCCCACTGTACTGTGCATTTGGGTATATTAACAGTTAGCGTGTTAGCTATGCACTGCAACCTTGCTGTGTTTTTTTTAAGTTGCTCTCAAACATAGATGCATTTAAAATACAAAGATGACACTAATCCTTAAAATACCACGAGGAAACCCTGAATGCCTGTTAAAAGATGAAACTCTCTTTGTTGTTTTTGACTACTGTCAGAGGCAATTTCCAAATAAGTCTAAACGAAAAAGAAAAAAAAAACTCCACAACAATAATCTGAGCATACCTAACTGTTTAAGAAGTGTTCACTGAAAATTCTGCTAGTTATAGTTGGTTGCCATGTCTGTCTTTGCCCGGCAGCCACCCATCTCACTCACCTTTCTGGGTCGTCCTTTCTTCCTTGTTGGTTGGTACAACCATTTGCTGAGCAAGAGATTACAATGTTTTTCCTTTTGTTTTCAAGGTAATATGGGAAAAACTGCAACAGCTGCTGTTCATGTTCTAAGTAATGGTGGTTGGTTATGCTGTCCAAGGAGGAGGAGTCTCAGGTGTCTGGTAATTGTCAATTATTAAACATCCTTTGAATTGTAAAATGAAGCATTAACTAATTAGAAACCCAGTTAAGATATCGGAACCAGCTAACCCTAATGTGAAATATTATGTTTGGTTTTGACTTTGGAAAATCAGTTTAAGAGGGAATAATATGTAGTATGCTAAGGCAAAGATTACATAAGCTTTAAAGGTGACAGCAATAAACAAGCTATTTTAAATGCACCACTTGGGTCAAAACTATTTACTTGTTTTGTATTCTGTCATCAGGAGATCGTCTTATGAATTTATTTATCAAATTAATTTATATAAATAAGTATTAAAGTTTAGAATAGAACATATGTAACTAGGTCAGGTTACAAATACAAAGCAGTAGTTATACATATTTTGGATTTAATATCTGGCAAATTAATCAAATAATTTGTTCATGTTGAGGCTCTCAACTCAGAAGTATTACACTATAATCTAGCTTAACTGCAATTATCGGGTTATAACAATCTGAATGCTTTGCAGAAGATAAGTATTAATATTCCTCTCTTTAGTCACAAACAATCTCCACAGACACCAAAGACACCATGGTAAGATTCTACTCAATTTGCTTTATCAAATAGATAGAGCATCTTTCTGCTTGCCAGATCCTGCTTTCTGTTTAAGTGACCTTTGGCAGACCTCAGTTTTAGTGAGCAAGTCACAGGGCTGTATATGATATGGAAAGCTAAACAACAGTATCTGCACCGGCATCCATTAGTCCACCAGATCTGCTTCCCTTTCGTGGAACAGGCTACCTCCTCCTGAAGGACCTGGGTGATCCTCCTAGGGTCAAGTATCAGGAGCTGCTGAACCATGGCAGGGTGTTGGATCAACCTCTGGTTCATTTTTGACCAAAAAAGTGCCTGATTTGTTAATGAAAAGAAAATTCACTGAAAAGTTGTCAGCATTTAATTTGTTCCTGAATGCGCCTTTACATAGGGATGACCTGTAAATCACTCACTCCTCTCACCACCTTGCATTTCCTTTGAAAGCAGGCTATGTAAACCTACAGTCTTAAATGTCAGACAACCAACTGAACAGCCTGCTTGAGTTCAAAGGCAGTTTTTATGTCATTTCCTCAGGCCTTTTTGTTTATTTTACTCCTCCAGCTCTTCGTATCACATTTGAAGCTTCAAAGTTTTATTTTAGATGAAGATTCACATTTATCAGTCATTCCAAAAAAAAAAAAAAACACTGGTATGAAACGAAAGCATCCCGGATGGGAAGCGAAACGTCTTCAAACTTGAAAAAACTTAGTCCAGAGGTTTTCTTTCTAACTTTTTAGCTTTACAGTTTTACTTAAAACCTGGTTATGATAAAACTGCTCACTAAGAAAATAATAGGAAAAAACTGAATAGGCCGTTAAGAATTTTAACATGATGCTGCGTATGGAAAGATGTGACAAGAGCCAAGGATGTGGGTTATGCTAAGATGTGCCCTAAATGATTTAAACTTTGTCAAACTCAATTTAATTCTTTGAAACTCCAATTAACACATTTAAGACTGTCTGGCAGCCCCTGTTCGATATTAGTTTAAAGATGTCCCACAACTAAAAAAGGAATCCATCAGTGATCAACCCCTATTCCAGACACAATTACACTCTTGGACCCTACACATCTCTGATTCTGCCTCCAGAATAGTGTGAGCCCTTCAGGCCAGACAGCATCAATAAGTGCCTGCCAGTCCTCAGAGGAGCTTGATTCTCAGACAGCAGAGCCAGGATAAAAGACAAATGAAGAATAATTGACTTACAGCTCATGGCCAAAGGGATTAGTATGATAGAACTCTTGGGATCACTTCCACATTCTTTCAATCTTTGCCCATCTCAAGCTCTCCCTGTTTGTCTGCTGTGGAGCTTCTCGTGGCACCACAAGGCTCTGCCCAGCATCATCCTGGCCATTAATACTCAACAGAGAGAGGGGAAGCACGTATTAAAAACATCAATAACAGCTATTAGAATCCGAGTGGAAGTTTGTGACCTCAGCTGACATGGCAATTTAAGGTTTTGTCCACAGACTGAGCTCCCTTTTGCTTTATATTGACCATTTTTTTCTCTTCTAGCTCACACAACAAAGATTAATGGTAGAAAAAAGGGGAGAAAGACACACATTGCAAACTTTTAATTCAAATGAATGGTAATTCTGTCTGGGTCAGAAGCAGCTCATCATACTGAAGCTGCGTTTGTTTTTCACTTATTCAGATGTGTTTCTTTCTGTATTTATGAAGGGTGATTAGGTGTTATAAAATACCATCATATTTTAAGTATTTCACCTTTGAAGAAAGGTGTTTAGTGGAGCTATCTGACGAGAAAAGATAAAGTAATTATAGAGGTGCCTGAACACAACAGAGCAGTTGCCTTTCTATTTTTCAGAGCATGGAGCCAAAGATGTGCTCCTGCTCCTAAACAAAAAAAAAAGACCTAATGAAAACGTACACATTTAGAAAGCCTCTGTTAATAACTCTTATTTCACATTTTTTAAATAACAACCAAAAAATATCTAAGTAAATAATCAAGTTTTTAGATAAATTTCTTACCCATATTTAGAATACACGGTGGAGACAAAAAAGGTTTAGGAAGGTTTCTTGAAAAAACATGAATGAATAGACTGAAGGTTCGGGGCTGAGGAATCAGCAGCGGTGTGGCTGTAGAGCAGAGGGGTAAAGGGAAGTTAGGAATAAAATAGACTGGATGAATCTTAAAATCGCAGTCATCTGGGTCATGGCAACCGCAAACAGGCTTAAATTGGATGCAACTGGACAAAACTCCTTCAGACTACAATCAATTTATCCTAATTGCGGCTTGAAGGAAAGAATTTGCTCACAGACAGAGATGACAGAGGGGGGTCTGGAGGATAGAACCAGTCTTCGAGGGAGAACAGATTGGAAGTAATGCATATGAGCCAAGTGAGGTCTTTGCTTTTTACTGAGGTGAGCGGCAGGATGGCCTGACAGTGAATTGCCGGAGGGTGAGCAAGGTTCGATCGGAGATGGAACTCAGAGGAGAAGGTCCAGAGGCTGCCAGCTGAACTGACTGCAAAGTTGTTGTTTCAGAAAACACTTGAATCCGGTCTTGAGAAATAGAGCTGCATGAGAAGACGCCATCCAGGAAGACTCAGGCCACCAAATTGGTAAGTACTCTGATGTTGAGGTGCTGGCAGCAGAAACCTTTTAAGTTTCCACCTAATGAGACACACTTGTGAATCCTCAGCCAATCCTGCTCTCAGACGCCACCTGTGGTGAATGAAGGAAGCAGCAGCCCAAAAATAGAAGGAGAACTCCCAATCGCCAACAAAAACAACCACTGAATTTTAGCTTCACCATTCTTTCTCTCTTAGTTGACTTTACTGTTCTGTTCAACAAAACTAGACCAACTCCTCAGGATCAGACATTCTTTTCTCGGTACATGTTTGTCTGGTTTCATGTGATCCAGAGATTTTCTGGGAGATCATGGCAAGGATTTACCGGAGATGAAGAAGGGGGGGAAACACCCAGATATAATGGTTAAATTATATGAGCTAGCTGTTTCTTTCCAAATTCCACTCCCATCTATCATCTTTCTGTTAAATTCTTAGCCCAAAAATCAGATGTTTGAGGTAATCAAACCCTCTGCTTCACTCTAAAGGATGCTCGGTAAACCCATCTAGGAAAGCAAACCTCTGATGGCAGACTGAAGAAAACCCTTTTATTTCTGAATAAGTTTCTGATTTGTTCTAGCCAGTATTTTTATCCCTATTCACTGCCTGCATCTTAGAAGCTGAAAAACTCATTACTGAGATTATAATGATGTTGAGAAAAAATACCTATTGTAGACATTCTTATCCCCGTTGTTGGACATTTTAAAAGCACAAACATCTTAAATGAACAACTAAAATATAAACAAGCCACAGCATGTATAGTATCTAACCAGAGAGAGGTTTGGAACTCTGGTTTATGTCATGGGTCTTCTCCACACAAGGTGTTTTGTCTGTAGGCCCAAGAACACACATTTTACCCCCATCTGGACAGAGCTCCTTCTTGGCACATTGTGTCCCTTAAATTGCTCAATTTAATGACAAAAGGTAATATGTTCATTTTCCCCATCGGATATAAAAATATATGTTACATTTGAACTGATTATAAGACAGCACAATAGTTAATTTTTATATAAATCTGGACATAAGTCACAAGAATGTTGAAAATTAGGTAAAAACTTGGTTATCCTATGTTTGAGTTCAGATTAAAAGGCTGAAATGTATATACAGTACTTCACTATATGAGGGGGTATAGAAAAGCAATTCAAGCAGAAGCCAGTCCCAGCATAAATAACAGCCACTGCCCCTTATTACTGCTGTGTTTTTACATGCATTAGCAATGCAGATAAACACAAGTATTGAACAAACTGAATCAGACTATTTTGCGTCAAGTTTAATTAAGCTCATGTTCTGAATTAATTTAAAAACTCAACCAGAAAGCAGTGGATACAAAAGGAGCACACATAGCAGCACTTAAGCCTTGGTTTATTAAGTTCCTCCAGAGGACAAGGTCTTTTTATGTTATACTGATGGACCTGCTGTGGTTGATGATGTGGCCCTCAGTGCAGAAAATTACCAATTAATCAAATCACCAAGCAGCACTTAGCAAGTGCAGGAACTTTATCAGTGATTACTAATCCACCCTCTCGATCCTCATCATATTTTGAAAATGAGATTTAAAAATGGTTAAATTATTTGCACTGTGTCGACCGACTCCATCTTTATCTCTGTTCCTGTTGAATGGGCTTGATTCTGCGAAGGCTCTGGCCTTATAACCTGTATTGGAGCTTGGCTGATGATAAAAGGTAGAGCTGGGCATTTCATGGTCATTCAGGTACCTCTATTCATATTAATGTGCTGTGAACATGCAAGATTACCAGGATATATGAATATAACTACAGCTGAATTTGTAGAATTATGGGGCAGGGGAAATCATTAACACATGAAGTATATTTCCAGCAAAATGTTTTGATCACAAAAGCAATTTTAAAAATGACTTACAGTAATGAGACATTTCCTGGCTTAGTGTGATCTCCAAAATTGCCATGTCTCGTTATTTCCCCCTCTCGGTGAGTTTCAAGACACAAAGAGTAAGGCATAGTTTAAAACCGGCAGATAACCTCCAAATTACTCACTAGATCAGAGCTGCAGCCGCTGCTTGAAGAGCTTCTTGATTGATTCATTTTTAATTCTGTTTGCTGTCAAAAGCAGTAAAGAAAGTGCCTTAAACCTGACAGACCATAAGGTGGTCACATCTTTGCTTTCTCTCATCAAACTGCATATTAGGGAACTTCATGTTGATTTCTCTTTGGTTTAGTAATCTGAATAATCTCAGGATTGGCATCCCTTGTGCACTCATACTCAGTAGGGTAAAACTGAGTCTGAAGAGAAGAGATCAGGGTGTAAATTATAAGATAATGATCATTTCAAAAATATCATGCCAGATTTAAACTATAACACACTAACATAAACAAATCAAGCTGTTTTGTACAGTCCTAAGCACCACTGCTGCACCCAGGGTGTTGTGTATAAGGGAAAAATGGTGATAATTTATGTCTGTTGATTTAAGGTGATGTTTCTTTCAGTCAACTCTGAGTTCAAATAGCAGTATCTTGAGTCACTTTTACCCTTTTCTAGAAACTGGCCAAATGATATCTGTTTCTGAGTAAAACCTTCTTGTATTGTGTCATTTTACATTCATACAGCCCGTTCTATGCTCAAATTCTTTTAGCGGATAATCTGAAGTGTGGCACACCTTTGTGATTTGGCCCTGCATTGAGATACCTCAAAATGAGATTCAGTCTAACTACCTTTTAAAATAACCTAATCAGTAAATGTGATGAGAATAAAATATAACTTTTAGACTGACATCCAGAGCATTTTGGTTAGGAAAGCTTAACAGTACTATTCTAAGCAAGATTGTGACTGTGGTGAAACATGGTGGTGGAGGTATGGTTATGTTGGAATATCTTCCTTCATTTGGGACAGGTAAGTGGAAAAGAAAATGGGGAGACTGATGGCACATAAAAACAGAGCAATCCCGCAAGAAAACATATATGCAACAAAAGGCATAGAATTAAGTAAATGTCCATCCATCCATCCATCCATCCATCCATCCATCCATCCATCCATCCATCCATCCATCTAGGCAAGGCCACTAAACAAGGTGCCAATGTATGTGTGGTGCCTTTATAACCATAGAATGAAAGGCTGCCTCAGATCTCTGTTTAGCTTTGTTCATAAACCCAATGGAGCCACATAACTTTTTATGGCCCTTTCTTTTACATAGAAAATATACATTTGCACAATGGTGTTCTATTGAATTAATTATATCATTAATGAATCCTGGACCCTTTGAATAGCAGTGTTGATGAGTGTCACAAACAAGGTACTGTAGTGCTTCCATAAACTATTTTGGTGTAAAGCCTTTTTCAATCTGCTAGAAGGATATTTACATTAGGCGTTACGTTTTTGACAGTCTGACAGATTTAGACAGATGTTATACCTAGTTTTAAATCATACTGTAGGGGCTCTACTGTGACTGAAAAGGATACATCGAAGCATGCCTTTACTTGAATCTGATGGCAATCTGTTCTCAATTGGGACTCTGGTCACTCTTATGCAAAAGCCACCATGGCAATCTCAATAGATTTGACCTGTAACATTTCCATTTAAGTCCCATCCCAGCTGTAAAGGCCATGCAGAATGGTATGCAGCTATTCAAATGGAAAAGCTACAGCTGCACCGGGGAAAACATGCCGCATTCTAAGCTTTCAATCAGCATTGCTGGCAGAGTGGACAAAAGAATGTAATAGTCTGGACGCAAAAACCCCAGTTTGTGGTTTACAATGGAGCTTTAAAAAACATCCTATAATCAAAGGAAAAATCACATGCAGTTATGGCAAATGTTTTTTTTTTAAATAACTGTCCTGAAAAATGATTTATTCTGGATGTGAGTGTTTTAGGACAGATGTGTAATTTAGTCTGAAAATCTCCCATAAATGATACAGCATAGCTAAACTCAAAAAGGGGAAAACACATTTTCAAACAATGACTTTTATCAACAGTCAGCTGCCTCATTTGCTCGCTGTGTGGGTGTGTAAACATCACCTTGGATGGTGATGTCGTTTCCCGGCAGAAAAGGAAAACACACCCAATTTAGTGAACATGTGTATGTTTAGGACACACTAGAGACCTCTCCAGTGGTAAAGTGAATGATGTGGCTCTTCTGTGATGTTACTCATCAATCCAAAAGTCATTGATGACTTCTTTTTAACATGACTAACTACCATCTGCTGCTTTTAATCATTCTCAACCTTGTTCTATTTTTCTGGCTCATGTTACCTAAGTCTAACGCAAGTGACTGAAGTGCAAAATGTTAACCTTCTTTTTTTGAGTGGTCTTTGTTTAATTAAATATTTGTTTAAGTAACTGTATCTCGTACCCTAAAGAAGCCAAAAGTATTAGAGAACTTTAAATATCAATTACATCTTTAGGTCTTTTTAGGTTAATCTTTAAATGAATAAATCAATTTCCATTAGAAGTCTAAAGTGGCCTTCCTATGGACAGCGATACTTCCGATGGAGTGGCCCACTATTTATCCCAGTGGATACAAACAACCTCTCTTGCTTATGGCAGTATGTGAGGACTCTGGGCAATGTCTCTTAGAGGCTAGTATGAAGCACAGTTGCACCACAGGAAACTGTACAGACACCTTTACTGTTCATCGCAAACACTGCTGAATTCTACAGCATGTCCCCAGGTTGCCGAGTTCAGAGGATCCCAGGGCACTTTGCAATAGTCACCTCATCACAGGTGAGTTACGGCCTGCAGAACCGCCCCTTGATCAATGTGAGACAAAAAAAAAAAAAACAAAGATCTGTGATGATTTGCTACCTACCTTGCACACTGTTTATAGGACCTGGATATTGAATTTTAGGAGTAATTAGTCTATTTTGAAGTGCGGTGACATCTTCTTTGGTGCTTATCTACTGCTGAAGTACTGTAAGCTCATTGAAAAGGCCAGTCAATGAGGGATGTCTTGAATGAGTGTAGGAGGTGTGACACAAAGACTAATGCAAAATAACACAAAGACTACTGCCCACTACATGTACTAAGGAGTAGAATCGCTGATCATTTATTTTCCAGCAGCTGATAGTCATTATAACCATCACTGCTCCAAACAAGAAACAACAAATCTGATTTCTTGGTTGATGCTTTTTTAATAAATGTGAAGCAATAATAAAAAATAAAAAAACCTTTTCCTCATTTTCATAATATTTTGATGTGTGTATAGCACCTTCAGGAATTTAGATTGATTAAATACAATTTTGTAAAAGGTTGTAACATAACTAAATGCTGAAAAAGTGCACCACTGTGAATACTTTCAAGATGTCCAGTAATTTCTCCCAGTTACATTTCAAACACCTGTTTCTTTACTTTAGACTTCAATTTCTTTTCTGTATTTTTACAAGACACATTGCTTGAAGTTGTCTGCTCTTATGCATTGACATAGCTACTGGCCTGTGTTTCTCTTTTACAAACTTATTTTCTTTTCATTTGCCAAATCTGTTTGAAATGGTTACTTCTAAACAACCAGCCAACACTTTAGAGTGTTTTCTGTCTTTTAGGATTCTTTCTGTTGTATAAACTGATGCATCTCTTTGATGGCAGCTCTCCTTGAGGTTTATAACAACCTATTTTTAATTGGTTACTCATTTACATAACTACACTTGTTCAAGGTATTTTTATGTTAGGTGTTTTGTCTAGTAGCTAGAAAGTTCAACTTTAGTTGCATTCATACACTGTTTCTTTTTCTTGACTGTCTTTAGAAAAAACATATGTGCAGACGTTGAAAACTCCCCTGCTGTAGCTCCCTAAGTCCATGGCCTTTGCTTTGCCTCTCTGACTCACAGCCTTCTTGTCTGCTTTAAGAGTTTTTGTGGTTTTTGGGGGGTGGCTGCAGCTCCGAGGGAGAAACGGCCATCTGGCAGTTAGAAGATTAGAATTAGATTCCAGCTTACCCACTTCACATGTCAAAGTGTCCTTGGGCAACAGACTGAACCAGATGCTGCACTTGATCTGTCGATCATGCTGTGATTGTACTGTATCTATGTTTGTGAGTGAATAACATGTCAGGAAACACGGGAAAAGACTTGGATATCCATAATCCCACTGGAATGTGTTGGATAAAATTTCAGTTAACATGGAAAAGTGACAAATGAAACTTAATACCAAAACTAGCCTCTATGTCAGCAGCTCCATGGAGCAACCTTTTAAAAAAATTGCCCAAGAGCAGTTTGGCCTTTCTATCCCCTGGCCCACCTCTATGTGGTTGGAGTTTTGATCTGGGTTAGATTAAAGTCCTGGTTTCTCAAGTCGTACTTTTATAGAAAATAAAATGACCTCATTCTCAGTAGTACACAAAAGACTCAAATATTTTAGATGAGACAAGAAACCCACATTTTATGTCTAAGTCAACTGTTAGTTTATATCATTTGAGTTCAATATAATCTAGTAACTATGCTGAAATCCCACACTGAGTGCAATGCAAATAATCTATAATGTGTGCTTTTGATTTGATAGCTAGGAAAGATCTGGAGTGATTATAACAGATTGTCATAACATAATAAACATAGCTTATCCTATATCTGTGGTCCTATATCTCACTGTTAGCACCATCATAACTTCTATAAATAATGAATTTGTTTTGTACTTTAAGAAATGTCTACTTTTTAAATATAATGGCAGTTACTTTTTAATTCATTTAGAACTTTGTTGAAATCCCTCATCTACTCATTATGTTGTGATCCCATCTAATTTTTTTGTTTTGTTTTATCAGGTTACTTCAAACATTTTCTATTTCTCTGTGGTAAGAAAATCTTATATGGCAGATTTCAGGTATGGTTTTTGGTATGGTAATCCTGTAAATAATTTGGTCAACAAAAGAAGAAAAGCCTTTAAACTTTAACCTTCTATGCAGTGAACCAGTAGATAACATAAATATAAATGATTGAATACTAGTGAGATATAATTGCAAGATTACAAAGACACCTGTTTCTTCAGAAAAACAGCACTTCCTTTTATATTTAACATTAAATTCCATTTCAATTTAATGTCTTAAAGTGAACCAAAGTATATAGCAGCTCGCAATTTAATTCATAACTACAGAAATGTCACTCAGAAATAGTCACTGAAAAGTTCAGAACTGACTTGGACTTTAAAGAAATGAGCTCTGACAATTCCTGAAGGAACCTGCAATCATCTGTGCTCTTGTCTTCACTCATTTCAGTGAAGCCTATCTCACGCTACAGCACTCCAAGGTATTCTTTGTGTAAGGCTAAGCTAATGTCTCCTTCCTAACTCTGCTCATGGGATTAAAGTTTAGAGTTTATTCAATAACCTGATGTTTACAGAAATATTTCCTTTCTCCTCCAAACAAGTCACAGATGACTTCACTTCATAAATGTGGTTAGACTTGGTCTCCAAATGCCAAACGGTGAACTTTTTTAGTCGTAAAGTCATTTAGGACATCTTTAAAGTCTAATTCCTTGACAAGCTGATGCTCTATAGACAGCATTGCCCAGGTAGTTTTTTATTATCTTCATTTTACTGTAAGGCCTGCTCACATCCAGCCATTCACAGTCAGGGATAGGAGAATACATACCAGGTTTTGCCATTTCTGATAACAATGTTTGTGTGCAGAGTTTCCTTCATTCCCTGGAAATCTTTCAGAAAACTTTCCGTATTTTATGTTGGATATTTTCATCCCATCTATTGGATTTAGTGCACTAGTTGATCTTTCCTCTACTTCATAAGAGAACAGCAAGCACAGCAGGCAAAATATGGCCTTTTTGACCTGCTGTACATTAACCAGTCCCTAACTATTTTTTTCCCCTTCCATTGTGGGTGGTAGAATACTTTGGGAATTCTCTCCCCTCTGAATCTGCTGGCGGTTCATTTACAATCTCTGAGAAAGACTTCCTTTTTGTCATTGAAGGGAAAACATTCACTCGATGAGAATCAGTCATTTTTGTTAGCCACAGCACAGGATCATTGACATGACCGTTTCTGAGCCACTATGCTAAAACTCTCCGATCGAATAGCAAGCCCTTCCACCTGCATTGTCTCTTGGTACGGATTTTGTCTGTCTCCTCATCAAATGCATGCTGTCTTCCCCCACCCCCCCAAGCTGCGACGTCTCAGCTGGATCTCCTGCTCCGCTCTGTCTTTCACACTGCACCTAGACCACTGCCAACTTCATCTTCCCTTTTTCTATTTTTTTATTCTATGCGCCGGACTTCTGAAAACCTGACATTCCTACTTTGCTGCTAAACAAACTTGAAAAGTTACAGTCTGCTGTTGTCCTGGTCAAACTATTTTATGTCGGATGGGGGGAGTTCTAATGACGTTCTAATTCCTGGGCCTGGGACAAATGACCGCTTTGCCCTACCCTGTTGGGGAGCATGGTTTAAAGACACGGTACATGCAACACTTTTGAAAATGATGGGCAAACTCATCTCTGTGCAACATATTTATTTTTGCAAAAACTGCAAAACAGAAAAATACAGCAGGTTACCCGAGCTACTTGGTGTTCGCTTTAAGCTGCTTCATCAAACACTTTCAACTTCTTCTGCTAATCAGTTATAGTAGTTCCATATATTTTCACTACAGAACTCAAAGAGTGGTACAACAGTTATTAGTATAATCACTACAATTACACTTTGTGCATTTCTGCAGTTTTATCCCACATCTGTACCTACCATAAACAGAGTGTTTCAGCATTACCTTAGTGTTTCTGATTACCTGACCCTGACCTGTTCTGCCTCTCAACAACTGATCTGTTTGCCTGACCTGTCTATGGATAAGGAACTGGAGCTGTTTCCTGACACCGTTCTGGATTTCCCTTTGGAAAATTTTCGGACCTCTGATCTCCTGGTTCTGAATTCTGGGCATGTCTTTAGCTTTGCCCTCTGGATTATCCCTCCTTCATTTGTAAGCCCGGATCTGGTCTGCTGCTTGTTTTCTGTCCTCCAGGGCTATGGCTTCTGGGACTTGCCGTTCTTGCTGACAGCCAACCGGTCTGAATCTACCTCGACCTCTGGGCTAAGACTGAACTTTAGGATCAGGTTAGTGACTCACACGTTGATAATCTTCCTCCACCAGATTTATGTTGTCACTAACCTGTTTTTCCTTCCTGCAAAGGTTTCTGACAATACTGGGTCACCTTTTCTGAGGCTTGACAGAACTGATACCACAATGAAATCTATTCACCATTTACTATAGTTCAAACCAACTCTGAATTGTACTTTAAATGAAATCAATTTTAAATAAATGTCTTTTATCACAATCCTTTTATACTTCGCCTTAATAAAATTGAAAGGACAAGTTTTTACAATTTTTAAATATAACCTAGCCTGATACCAAAGTAAGCTACACATTTAGCCCCACCGTTCATTTTTACTCAAGCACCTTCTTATGTAACACATTTACTCCTTGTAGTTCAGGTGACACTTGCAATGCCATGCTTTCACTGATTCTACAGGCAACTCTGTATAGGAAGCTTCTTCCCGTGACCAACACTGTTACTGCTGCGCACAATGGGTGACATTTTTAACAATGTTACAACAAAACACCTTGGACATGAGAATTCCTTCTTTAACTTTTACCACCACAATGGATGTACTTTTTTAATGTACTTAGTCCGTCATAGTGCCACATATATAAGCTCACCTAAATCAGACAACACTTTTCCTGTTTATGTCAGATAGGGTAAATTCTGTTTGCTTATCAGAGTGATGAGAAAAAGGTTTGATTATTTTTTACACAGAAAAACAGAGGATTTGTGGCAAAGCACATTTGCAAACTATAATCTACCTTATTATGTTTGTGGAGATATTGCTTCTGTCTGAATGGCTTTTCAGTGTATTTTGTTTTGATGACTTTCTTACTAGCTTTCCGTGGTGTCCTCTTTTGCTCTGCGATTTTAGTCCCATTAAACAGAAAAATAGATTGCCATTTTCTAGTGTTTGGAAAGATCTTTTTACCTATATTCAGCAGTTGTAATATATAGAAAACAACCAAATGAACCCCTTTTTCTAATTTTCTCTATTTTCAACTTTTATTGCAAAAAATTCAAAACCTATCTTGCTTGATGTCATTGTGAGGGTCATTCACATAGCTATTTCTTAAGTTAGTTAAAATGTAGTCTTCAGACACACGTGAAAAACTCTAAAAAGAAATATAAACTCTCAATGTTAGACAAATGTTGTGTAATCAAAATAACTGGACTCAATTTAGGGCATCAGCACCAAAAATGGACAACATGTATTTAATTAGTTTTTGTAATTTCCAGACTTTTTCTCTAGTTTTTAATTCCTGTGTTTCTGTGTGAAAAAAGCACAAAACAACTAAGCATCCCCAGCAAAAGAATCAGTATTGAAAGAGTGTGAAAAAGCTTTGAAATTTCTGCTTTTCATCATAAATGTCCTTTCACCAAAGCCATAATAATCAGCTGCAAACACCCAAAGACAAACGTCCTCCTACTTACAACTAAACACAAAAAGTGAGTTTGTGCAGTGCCTCACTTTTTATGAAGACTATTGTAAAACTAAGATGTTATGGCTGAAATGAATCCAAAGAATCAGCCTGCTTTTCTTCATCTTGCTGGGTTTTATTGCTCTGATCAGTCACACTGTACATCAGTGATTCTGTCGTGAAACATTCGCAGCACATCAGTGGAGCATGAATACTTTAAAATGGTAATAAAGCAAGCATTTATGATAGCTGCAATTACGGCGACCCACTCCCCATGCAGCCTTCCAGTTAAATTACTTATAATTATCACCATGTCGACACATTTGTGCTGTATTATGGATGAAGAGAGATCATCAGCCGCAGGATTTTTATTGCGTTTGGAAAGTATTACTAAGCACAGAGCAAAGAATTTGAAATAAAAAACTGAACTCCATGATGGCATTTTCATGCATGCAAAAAGACAATCTACACTAATGTTTATTGCTGGTATATAGATGTGTTTTAATTACATAGACCTCAAGAAGACAGTTAAATATGTGATATAAATGTTCTTTACCCCAGAAGATATTAAATCTAGCCACTACATCAAAAGCATTTAAAGCTCATTTACTAGCATTATGGATGCAACTGGAAAGCATTATAGTGACATTATGGTTCATTGACATTTAAAACATAACTTAAAAGAGAACATTAGCACATTGTACAATTTAATAGCAAAGAAAATGTGAAAATTTAAAAATTAACTATGTTCAGAACATTATGATTGTTTAATATAATTATATATAATGTATTCTCTAAACGTGTATGACTAAGTATTTAGACTTAGACTTTATGCTCTCCTCCTATGCACATCCCCTCTAAACTGTTCTGTCACTTTACAATTATAAACATCAATCTGTTTTGCTCTGATTTTATGTGGCCAACGCAAATAAGTGAATAATTGTGAAGTGGGAGAAAAATTAAATATATATATATATTTTAACTAATAATCCCCAAAGTGCAACCTGTGCTTTAGTAAACTTGTAATTTAAATTCCATATCAAAGAGGTTTCTAGAATTTAGTTCTTTCATCTCCAAAATATTGCAAAAATACAGTATCTGAAAGCCTTCAGCTGATGTAAAATTGTACAGCTAGAGTTCTGATCAAAATTTAAAGGTGAGATAATATTTATCCTACCTTAACTTCTCTTCACTGGCTTCTTGTCACATGAAGAATATGATTTAAAATCCTCCTTCGGTCATATAAATACTTCAATGGCCAAGTTTCATCTTAACTCAGGGATATGATTGTTCCTTATGTTCCTAACAGAGCACTTTGCTCTCAATCTGCAGGTTAACTAGTGGGTCCTAGAATTTCTAAAAGTAGAATGGGAAGCTGATCTTTTAGTTATGTGGCTCCCCTCCTATGGAACTAAATATCAGTCTGTTAGGCTGACACCATTGCTACTTTTAAGACTAAACTTAAAAAGTTCCCTTTTGATAAAGCTTACACAGTAACAGCCATTCAAAATGGCCCCTTCCAGTCAACCGCCAGCCGAAGAGCGGCCTACTTCCCTCCAACTCCCAGCAAAATGTCCTCCAAATTCCAACCACCGGAGTGACCCCTTCTTGCATATTTTGACTCCACCCTTTCACTGAATTACAGGGTCCAACCAGGAGATGGCGCTTCTCTTTAAATCTCAATTTCCACAAATCATGATAGAAAGAATATTTTAGTACAAATATTGATATTTAAAAAGGAATTGCAGGGAACCAGCCAAGGACCCATCAAGGAAAGTGGGGAAATGTTTAATGGCTACTACTGTAGTTAGAGTGGTTGGCAGGATAAGCCGGGCACACACTACAGTATGTGATTTTTTGACCTACTTTCCAGTTGTGCAAGAATCTTTCGAACGGGCAAACTTTCAGCCTGATTGTGCGACGTGTGGTGTACAGGGGGTGACGAGGGGCGATCAGCCTCTCACGACCACCTCCCGATTAGGAAATCGTGAGGTCGGGAGAAAATCAAACATGTTTGATTAGAAGTCGACCGTCGTGGGCAAATCGTTCAGTTGGTATGTGCAAATAAGTACTCTTCTTCTTACTCTTCCTCACAGATGTACACACAGAAGCTTGGTGGAGGTCTGAGTGAAATGGAATTCTTTCTATAAAATTGACAGACCGTAGTAGCCAGGTTTGCTCAGCCATGTTTTTGTCCAAATACATCTTTGCCTTTGCTTTTTAGGCCTTTCAGCACAAAATTGGCCGTGACTCCATCCTGGAGCGAAATATCAGCTGTGCTGTGCTGTGATGGCAGCACAGCACAGCACAGCTGAGAAACCCTGCAACAAAACCCTGCAGTTTCGTCGTACAGTGTGAGCTGTTACTGCATGCAACGGTTGCAAAAATTGCAGTGTATGCCCCGCTTTAGCTATCTCTATAATTATGCTGCTATAAGCTTAGATTGCTGGAGGGCAGGGCGACCACTTTTCATCATTCTTCTTTATTCTATTCCTATTCTCCCATTCTACAGTATTTGTGAAGTTCCTTTATACAGTAGTCACTCTGCTTTTTCTCATCATGGTAGCTTCATCTCGTCTGTTCCTGTTTGACTGTGACTCCATCCTGGAGAGAGATATCAGCTGTTCTGCTGCCATCAGCACATTTGTTTATAGAATAGAATAGAATAGAATAGAATAAAAATTCCCTCTATTGTCCCCCTACGGGGAAATTGGGGTGTGTAAAAATAGAAAAGTGCGTAAAAATAACAGATAGGAAAATAAAAAACAGAGTATTGTACTGTACAGTGTTTTTACAATATAAATCCTCTGTATCTGGAGAATGTTATAGATGTAACGTGGCCTGTTTTTCAGTGTAGTCCTCTTTCCCTTACTGTAAGTAACTGTATGTGCTCTCTTTCCTCCTCTGACATGGGAGCTGGCTCAGAGCTCATCCGCCTGGCTGTTTGTTTCCTGGATGGGGCCACCTTTGGAGCTAGTTGACAGTTGATTTTTGTTGTCTGCTTCTGGCATCCACATTTGTGTGACCACTATTGCTATCTTTTAGACATTCAGACACTCATCTAAAATGGCATAATCAGTATATAGTGCCCTATATAGTAGTTAGGGCTGACATTCGGACAAAGCCAGTGCTGGAGATCACAATGGGTCGTAAACTCATAAAATTGCCACTCCTACACCACATGACCATGATGAGGCATCAAAAAGGGCTCACAATACTATTAATTCACTTTTAGCATATTACCTTCTGGACAAAAGAGAAAGAGAAGACAAATTAAAGAAGATAGTCCAATCACATCCAGTCACATTAATTCACTCACACACACACACACACACACACACACACACACACACTTCATAAAACCAGTATTCGTTTTGAAATCTTCATATGAACCATCAGCGTTACAAATAAAGATTCTCAATAAGATGCATGCACAACCTAATATGGTCTTGCATGGTTCTGATCAGATCCAGTCCACAAAGAAGTCTGTTTCCAAAGCCAGGTTAGCTTTCGGGGAGATCAGTCCTCAGTAAACATACACAGATATTTATTCAAGTACTTTTGTTCAAGCTAAATGGTCTGCTACCAATTCCCCAAGGTTGTGAAACAGCTTATCTGCTACACAAAAAGGTTGCTGTAGTTCTGCTATTGGCTGTGTGCTGATTAGTGATTCTATGCCTAGCACTATTTAAAAAAAAATTTAAACATTAAAACTTTAAACTTAAGGAGATTTGCATTCAAGGTGAAATTGTTCTAAATGCTTTGAACCATCTTTGTGATGTGTAGAAAAAGAATATTTAGGAGACTGGAACAATTTAAAATTGATTAACACATAAGAAGGATCGAAATGAAATAAACAAGGGCAAGAGTAAGCTAAAACAAAATAAAATGAAAGATGCAAAAGAAAAGGAGCAAAGTAAAGTCACAGTTCTATGAAGTTTGATTATATGAATATGTTTTTAGGTTCTATATATACTTTCTGTTGTATGTGACTGCAGACAGGAGGCCTCTGTTTGGTCAAATCTACATTCGCTCTACTCATGCGTATCTCCTGTTTGGTATCTTACCGGCATGTTTTGTTTGAATGACTACCATTGCGGAAAGTGACTCGTGAAGTTGGACCAGCTAGAAGTGGGAGGTGTGCAAGAACGCTGGGACCCGTTTTCCAACTGAATTCCTACTCTTTTTAGCCCTCATGTCCCTCCGTTGTCAGACAAACTTGCCCCCATTTCCTCACCGCCTCGGCCGTTTCTAGACCGACAGCTAATTCCTGATTTTCCCCTGTTTGCGAGGAATAAAATAGCGCAGACCACGTTTCAATATTGAGTATGAATAAAAAATGTCTGCGCCATACCTGAGAAAAGCTCACTGTGACACACTGCTGCGGGAGTATAACCAGCCCTTAACAGTCACTTTGATGCAGGTAAGAGGCCAGCTGAAGAGACTGAATCAGAGGAAAGCTTCAGGACCGGATGGCATCCCCCCAAGGCTGCTGTGGAACTGTGCTGATGAGCTCTGCGAGGTCCTCAGCTACATCTACAACCGGAGCCTCAGCCTGTTGGTGGTCCCCACTCTCCGGTACATCCTCTGTGGTACCGGTTCCCAAAACGCCACACGCTAAGGAACCGGCCCAGTTTAGAACAGCCACCCTGACCTCCCACCTGATGAAAGACCTTGGAGTGCCTCATCCCAGCTCAACTACTGTGGTAAGCCCCGCCCTAGATCCCCTGCAGTTTGTAGCCTGATATCAGAGTGGAGGATGCCATCATTTACCTGCTGCAACGGGTGCTCGTCCACCTGGTGACCACCAGGAGCGCAGTGAGAGTCTTGTTTTGTGACTTTTGCAGCACTTTCAACACAATCAGACCAGAGCTGCTGAGGGGGAAGCTGGAGTGGACACACATCTTGCTGCCTGGACCATCAACTACCTCACCGAACACCCTAAGCACGTGCAGCTGCATGGCTATCAGTCTGAGGTAGCAGTCTCTCTCTGTTCCACTTCATCCTCTAAACCTTGGACTTTATCTACAACACAGATAGCTGCAATCTCCAGAAGTTGCATTGTAGGCTGTGTTTCTGAGGGGAAAGAGCTGGAGTATCAATTGTTAATCGTGAACTTTGTGGACTGGTGTGAGAAGAACCACCTGTGTCTTAACATCAGTTAGACCAGGAGATGGTGATCGACTTCAGGAGA
The DNA here is from genome assembly GCA_030533445.1 of Cyprinodon diabolis. Lineage (NCBI taxonomy): Eukaryota > Metazoa > Chordata > Actinopteri > Cyprinodontiformes > Cyprinodontidae > Cyprinodon > Cyprinodon diabolis. The sequence goes on from CM060076.1 coordinate 30,460,918, forward strand.
AGACCGCCACCTCACTACCCCGTGAACAACCAGGGGCAGGACATAGACACATTGGAGTTTAAAACACCTGGATGTTCACGTCGATAATAAACTGGACTGGACTCATAACTAGTCCAGATAGTGATATCCGATACCCGGCTGTGCAGTTTTGGCCGATACCATACAATATCATCTGTTTGAAATTGAAGTGTTTGTATGTATATATGAAGAACTGCATACTACTTGGATGTAAAATAATTGCCATCATAGCTTTGTCAAGCTGCGGCCTACCTTTGTGAAAAGACTAATAAAAGTAAATCCAGTAGAACTTTTTATTGCCTACCTGAAATGGGTGACAATAGTTAAATAAACTTTTGGGTCTCAAAATGGTATCCGTGCCCTATTTGTTGGTAGCCTGACGTAGTCCTACTCAATTCTAGTCAGAATATGAGTCTGATACTGCTCCATAGAGCTGTGATTATGGGGCGTGTTTCGAACGAACCAGAAAAAAAAATGCCTCTGCACTCAATTGGATAGACCTACAACCAATAAGAGCAACGGAGTGCGTGACGTATGTTAAGCGACGCATAGTTGTTGTCAACAAAAATCAAAGCGTGCAGTTGCACACCTAGAATAAGAAGATGAGCCTTGATCGCGTTTTTCTGTTCGTCTTTTAAAATTAATTTGCTGTCGAAATCTTCTAGAACAGACCTAATAGCAGAATCTACACACCTCAACTCTCCAGCGGCAGCCATTGTTGTTGTCACCCATGTGCGCTTTGGTGACGTGGTTGATTATGTTACTGTTGATCATCTGTCCATCAGCGTATAAAGCCCGCCCTGACAATTTGATTGGCCCGCCAGATATGGTGCGAGCATACTCGCGCTACTATTAAGCAATGCCAGACCGAACTTCCCGACCTCAAACGTTGTGGGCGGGACTAAGTTCGGAATGGCACCCAGGCTAATTTATTGGTACCCGCCGATACAAATACACCATTATAGTGCTGGTTCGGGACCCCGCCCGATACTGGTATCGGTGTAACACTAATAATAATCATGCTAAAAGAGAGACTTCAGCTGTATATGGATGCACTGTATATACTGTTTATACCCCATGCACCTGTTTGGCATCTTCTTCTTCTTTTTGACTATTGAGCCATTGTAACAAGTAAATTTCTCTACTGTCAGATCAAAAAAATCAATCAGTTGATCTAGTCTTATTTAAAGACTCCTGCTTTAATTGGTGCAGCTTAAACAATGACCAGTCCCTGTTCTGGAAATTGGGCGTACTATAACAATTCAACAGAGGAAATAATAACCATAGCTTTAAATTTCTGCACTAAACCATTAAAATGACTTCTTACTTTATAATTTTGTTTCTTGCATGAATCATATATTTAATACATTTTCATGTATGTTTTGAGCTTCTTCTCAATTCCAGGGAATAAAATAACCTAGAAGCCATCAAGCGTGACCCACATGTGCACAGTCTGGGTGGGAGGATTATGAGGAAGGTACAGCCTATTGCTTTCTAATAACATTCTCTAATCTCTTGCCAGCTGCCCTTGAGGGTGTCCACTCAGAAAACATTGAAACTTTTCACCTTCAATATAGCACCTCTTTCTTGCCTCCACTTCATCATTTCCCAGGCAGTGGGAGGGGAAGTAGGCTGATGCATACCCCACTCTATCACTGAGATTGGACAGTGTTTGGCCCTCTAGTTGGCTGCAGAAGAGAAACCCATTTTTATTCCCTACATTGTCAGCTTAAATTAGCTGTACACAACCCCAACCTTTCAGCTGAACCTTGGCCCATTACGAGCCAAGACATTGTCGGTATGGTTTTCCATTTTCCTCTCAGCTTCTGCTCTCCCTCCAGTGCATCTTGTCCACTCCTTTTCACACAACACAACCTCTTAAGCCATAATGTGAAATGGTGAAATCATTTGTCCTTTTGTGTCAGCTGTTAGAAACACAGAACAGGTGGGGTAACATACATCAGGTTTGGCGTGCCAACCTTTAATCCCCCATTCCGTGCACCTTTTCAACATCTCAATTTTTTGTAAAATAAGTCTGCTTCTGTAATTTTCATCATGTGCTCTTTCATTTACTATTACTCTAATCCATCTGTCACAAGTTCAGAGGGCTTGCCTTTAAACTCTGTCATCATTTGTATTCATCGTATATTCAATTTCTCCCACCTTCGCACTCATGAATGCTGCATAATAGGTTTTGTGCATATATAGTATTGTTGGGTTTCTTTTTCCAATTAGTGTGGAGTCATTTCTCCAGAACTAATCTCAAGCTCTGCATATAGCCAGCTCCCCCATCTTTGATTTAACGCTTGACGTGAATCTGGGGGAGCTGGAGTTACAGCCATGTTGGAGAGTCCCTACGGTCCACAATGTGTTCACGTCCTGTTTGCGCACCCTTCCAGGTTTAGTGCTGGTTTATGAAGCATGATATGAAATAAAACCCTTTACCACCCTCTAAATCCCTCACCTACCTAGCAGAGATTGGTGACACAACTTTAACTTAACTTAAGGAGCTTTGCATTCAGGGATGAAGATGTGCTCTAGACAAAAACATGGAGGAAAAAATTTCAGGAATAATTATTTGGGGAGTATCTTTTCAGAAAGTTCCAGGAAAAGATAACCATAAATTTGAGTGCTGTGTCATGATGGGGGGTAATGTGGTGGCAGTCGCAAAGAGCCATGGTAAAACAACAGCAGCTAAATAAAAAAAGAAATGAGAGGCCTGCGTAAAACATCCATCCATCCATCTCTTTTCTCCTTATTCTGTCAGGTATGGGTGGGGCCTGTGCCTATCTACGGCAGGTACACAACAGACACAGTACACCCTGGACAGACCAAGACATATAATCATGCACACACATTTACACCTAAACTAATTTTAAGAAGCCCGCAGAGAACTCAGCATGCATGGGGAGAACATGCAAACTCTATGCAGAAAGACCTTGGGCTGGGAATCAAACCCAGAACCGTCTTGATGCAAGGCAGCAGTGCTGCAAACTGTGCATCATATCATAAATAATATAAAACTAAGAACGGCAGAAAGTTTGTGGCAATTTTTCAAATTACTTCCACATACCTCGTCAACTTTTTTGTCAATTTAAATCAGAGACTAATGCAAAGTGCAGCATAAAAGTAAAAAAAGAAATGTAGAGGGGTTCTTTAAATTATATTATTGATGACATTGGCCTTTGCTGTTTAATATCATTTTCTCTATTATTCCTAAATAAAATGTAGTGCAGCCAATGGCAGTTAAAGGTAGGGCAGAGGGAAGTGCAACACAATTAAAATCAATCCGGCAAACAAAATATCCAGCAAAATAATGTTTTTTATCATTATGATTTTGTAGGACTAGTGACTTTTATCCAACAAAATACATTTGGATAATGTTTGAGGTTCCCAATGGGGGGAACCTTGTTCATCAGAACAAATTTAATTTGTCACAAAGGAACTGAAGGTAGGTCATTTATAAATAAGAATAAATCTTTATTCTTCCACTTCAGTTATGCTTGGAACTGAAATCAAAGTCCAATGATCTTAGGTTTTAATAATTATCATGGCTTTATGTATAGATCTCAGCAGCAAAACAAGGATCTATTAGTATGTATAGCATGCAATGTTTATTATCATGGATGTTTAAAAGGTAATGAATACATTGTGTCTGGTCATGGCAAATACAGGTCTCCTTCAATCCCCAGCATTTCACACAATCTCTTCATTTATGGTTAATAATAAAGACTGTTGGGGTAGAAAACATTCAAAATGCAAATTGTTAGCCCCCCCTAAACACACATACAGATAAACACACACACGGAGAACTCTGTTTATCAGAAACACCTAACATGATTAGATATGGACCCAGTGCACAAAAATCAATTGTTGTTGATTCAGAACAAAAAAAAAATACATAGCTTTAATTTGTTATTTATGAAGCACCTATCATTTACCTAGCATTTATACCTGTTAAAAATAATGCTATCAAATGTTGAATAACTTCAGTGCATGACAGAATGACCTGGCTGAGTCTTGCTAAAAGAAAGTTGCACTAATCCAACCTGGAGGTTATAAAAGGATTAATGATTCTTGAACATGAATAGGAAAGATTCAATCTTTGAGAAAATAATCCAAACAGGTTTGGTTTTATCTGAAAAACTTCTTGGTCAGATAAGGGTTCCAATCTAAAAGAAGCCCATTTTCAAACCAACATTTGCTCCCAGTTTAAAGGTTGAAGCCACCTCCTGCGGTGGCTCCACACGGATACCTCTACTCAAATAACCAGCTATAAACAGCTTTCTTTGCATATTTCAGCCAATATAGACCGTTACGCTCCATTCACATGCACCAACAATAGAAGCTTTCAATTTATTGTGGATTTTGTTCATTCCCTGCTTTACTACTTCTTCCTTCAACCATGTACCTTATGTGGGTACCTTATAAGGCTCCATGAGCATGTAGTCTATAAAAATCGGATGATTTTAGCTGAGCAGTTATCAAACATAGATGCAATGTCTAACATAAGTTGATTACAGCAGTCATCTGACATCTGTCTCTAAGCACTTTAAAAAGACCAGTTCACCTTGAAGCGATGGTTCTGGGCTGTGAGAAGAAGCTGGAGAAAAGCTTTGCATGTTCAGCTTGTCATTTCTCAGATGGATGCTGAGCATCAACCAATCAGAAAAGCTGACTGAGGAGAATTCTGGGAGACAAATACCTCAGGAAAGCCTTGATCTCTGCTTCTGCAGAGCTTTCATTATAAAACTAGAAATAAGGGATTTCTATAAAAGGTTTAAATTCCGCAAATTCTACCTAAAAAGCCAGGAGAATCTATATTTATGTGTAAGGAAAGGTGAGAGTCTTCTGATCATTATGACTCCACTAAAATATTTCCTTTTGATTCCTTTGTGTCCTGTTTTGCCAATAAAGCTCTGGGAATCGTGTCTCAGAGCTCAATAATACCCCAACATATTTGCTTTCACAAGCAGGTCATTGTGGTTGCTGACATAAGGGTCCTCTTAATAAAACGTGAAACTTTATTGAACATAAAATCATATGCAGATTGTTTTATTTTATATGTGAGAAAGGTAGAGAAGATGAGAATTAAGGTAAGAGAAAAATAGACAGAAATTGAAAAGAGGGAGGTGACAAAGGAGCAAAAAGAAATAAACAAAATAGCAACGTAAAAAAATGCCAGAGATAATCAGTAACTCCTAGAAATCTGCTTCCGCATCTGCATAGGACACTTAATGTTTTATACTGAATTGTGGCAAAAGAGTATATAACTCCTACTAAAAATGATAAAGGCTGCCTGAGAAAATTATTCCTTTTTATATTATGTTACTTCCCTATTTAACCAAGATCTTAAAAAATGTAAAAAATTACATCCAGTGTCAGACGAGCCTGGCCAGCCTTAAAGGGCTTTAACCTGAGGATCATACTTTTACCTGGGGACTCACAGCACTGTTGCCTGCAGATATCCAGGGGTCTGTTGTTAAAATTAAAAATTTTTCATCTCATCAAAGCAAACAAAGCCAGATCACTCTCTAGATTTCAAGAAAACAACAAAGCAGCTCAACAGCCAGAGCATTAAGCATCCAGAGCATCACATATCCAGCACCCAGAGTATCCAAAATCCAGTCAAAATGCAAAAGCGTCCAAGATATGTAGTGTATAAGATATGATGAGAGGGGCCAGGTGTATTAGTTGGCGCAGGATAATTTGGAAAGACACATCTGTTCAATATCTGTAAGAGGCTGTGTTGTAACACACAGTATTTTTCTGTTTTTTTATAGTTTTTTAGCCTAGTGACTATAGCTATATTTCTATATTCCTATATTCTTCTAGTAGGCAAGGATTAGAGTCCAGTTGCTTCTGCTGTGGCCTAATGCATGAGTGGATTCTGCACATCTAGTTTGAGTTACTGCAGGGCACAGATTTTGAGAAATGACAAATCAGTAACAAACATGGTAGGTGTGAATCCTGCATTCCAGTGTCCTCTGTTCTGTAGTCATCTATACAAGACGGAATCTCCTGACTGTGTAAACTGCACCCTGTGGTAAAACTGTGAATACCTTCGATGAATCAATGTTGGACTCTCACTTTTCATCAGAAAGGAAGGACTTGAGTGGGGAAGTTTTAAATACTGTGGTCTTTTAGTCGGTATGTAGACTGAGCTAAATGTCCTCTGGTGCCTGCATGTAATGAAGGGGACTCTTAGCTCTACTGTGTGATGGTAATAGTGCTTACCCTTAAATTATTGGTAAAGCATTCATCCAGTAAATTGGATAGGGTGCTGCATTCTACAAACACTACAATACCAGACCACAAGCTGCTCAGATAAGATTGTAAACCACACAAAATCTTATTAGCTGGGTTGTTTTACATTCCAGGAGTCAAATCCTAAACCACATTTAAAACCTCAAAATATTTACTGTTAGATTCTGTACTAGAATGGCTTAATTATACAATAATTGTATGTTTTTCTCTTCTAATAAAGGCTGTATGATTTTTTTTAGAGCCAAGTATCCCTGAATGCTGTGTACAGATATTCCTTTGAGGCTGTTGTGACATAACTCTTATCATGTAGGTCGAGCTGTGGCTTCCCCTCAGAGGTGAACCAGGGGGCAGAAAAATCTGTAAATCACCTACTGCTTCTTGTAAAACCTAATTACTGAAAGCTATGTAATACGCAAAGGTGACCTGGTTGAACAAATCAGCATTTTTATCACCTACGCCCTCCTCCCCTCTGGAGTTTGGCAGCCATCGCCAAATCTTGGCCAACTTACTGCTTGTAGACCTGCTTAATTTGTTTTTTTTTATCAACTAAGATAACAATCTTTAGACACTGGTATAAAAGAGAACAAGTTAGCAAATTTAATGGTCATCACAGTAATTATTGAATTGTTTGGTATTATGGGGGGTCTGGTATGGGAGTGTTAGCCTAGTGGTTAAAGCAGTGTGCGTGTGCTTTGACAAGGTTGCAAGTACCCGGTTTGATTCCCACAGCCTGCACTTTGGCTCTCTGAGCAAGATCCTTGACCCACACTGTTCTCTGGGCGCCGCTCAATGGCCCCCACTGCTCCCCAAGGGGATGGTAAATTTCTCCAGTGTGAGATCAGTAAAGTTAAAAAAAAAAAAAAAGAAAATTAATGATAATCTTGAGTCAAGATGGCATAGTGTCACAGAATTGGCATAAAAATTCAAAAGAAAATGTATAAAGGTTTTATTTATTTTAGAAAAGTAAAATAGTTTCAATGTTGAACTGTATTTTGTTTCCTATGACACTGTAGGTGTTTTATCTGTGTGTGCATGGCGGTCTGCCTGAGCATTTATGATGTACCCCATCTCTTCTCTCAGTGGCCTGATGAAAAGAGGCACCAGACCCCTGCATTTTACTGCAGGTATTTGCAATGGAAAGATTAGTGGATACAATTTTTGTTGTAATATAACAAATAGAGCTAAACAGAATTGTAGAATAAACACGTGCTAAATGTGAAAGCAGTAAAAGGTACTTACTGTGTTTAAGGTCATCATTTTCTTCTGCTTTGCATTTTTCTTTTTGAAAAATGCAAAGCATTCTACTAAGCTGATAGCTGTCTAATTGATCAGCTATTTGTTTGGGTTAATAGCCTCTTGTTGGCTCCTTCAGACTTGCTAAATGAATTTCATAAAAAAAAAAAAATAACAATGAGAGCAGGTCGTAAGCCCTACTGGAAAATGAAATCTGAATCTTGAGATATTCGGCAGAGGGAAGCAGGAAGTGCTCCTAATCTGAGTCTGGTTCTCCAGGCACACTGCCCTGCATGTTTTGGTTGTTTCTCTGCTTCAACACAACTGATTGAGCAAAGTCTATCAATCTGTTATTAATTGATATCAGGTGTGGGATACTTGTGTAGTGTTTACAACAAGCAGGACAGTTTGTCTTTAGGACAAAAGGTGAAGAGCACTGTTTTATGTGTCCTGATTTTGGACTTGTCCAAACCCTGTGGACCAATTCCTGAATATGAAATGACACATCAAATCCCCACTCACTGTGGGAACCTCAAACTTAAATTTAAGGAATACGAATTCTGTGCCTGTCCACTGATCCTCCAGACTCTGGGACCTTAAGATCCACATGAAATAAAAACTTCACTTAAATCTGCAAAGGAGACCATTAGGTAACGCTCTAGTTCATTTTGTCCTTAGAGCAGCTAAGACCCATCTTACTCAACACAATAATTTAGGCAATTGGAGGTCCTATAAGTTCTTATTTAAAGGCAGGAAGGACGATTCTGTGGTGGAAGATACAGGTGCTGGTCATAAAATTAGAATATCATGAAAAAGTAGATTGATTTCAGTAATTCCATTTAAAAAGTGAAACTTGTATATTATATTCATACATTACATACAAACTCATATATTTCAGATGTTTATTTTGTTTAATTTTGATGATTACAAATGACAACAAATGAAAATCTCAAATTCATCATATCAGAAAATTAGAATATTGTGAAAAGGTTCAAAATTGATGGCCCCTGGTGCCACACTCTAATCAGCTAATTAACTCAAACCACCTGCAAAAGCCTTTAAATGGTCTTTCAGTCTAGTTCTATAGGCTACACAATCATGGGGAAGACTGCTGACTTGACAGTTGTCCAAAAGACGACCATCGACACCTTGCACAAGGAGGGCAAGACACAAAAGGTCATCGCTAAAGAGGCTGGCTGTTCACAGAGCTCAGTGTCCAAGCACATTAATAGAGAGGCGAAGGGAAGGAAAAGATGTGGTCGAAAAAAGTGTACAAGCAAGAGAGATAACCGCACCCTGGAGAGGATTGTGAAACAAAACCCATTCAAAAATGTGGGGGAGATTCACAAAGAGTGGACTGCAGCTGGAGTGAGTGCTTCAAGAACCACCACACACAGACGTATGAAAGACATGGGTTTCTGCTGTCGCATTCCTTGTGTCAAGCCACTCTTGAACCACAGACAGCATCAGAAGCGTCTTGCCTGGGCTAAAGAGAAACAGGACTGGACTGCTGGTGAGTGGTCCAAAGTCATGTTCTCTGATGAAAGTAAATTTTGCATTTCCTTTGGAAATCAAGGTCCCAGAGTCTGGAGGAAAAGAAGAGAGGCACCTCATCCACGTTGCTTGAAGTCCAGTGTAAAGTTTCCACAGTCAGTGATGGTTTGGGGTGCCATGTCATCTGCTGGTGTTGGTCCATTGTGTTTTCTGAGGTCCAGGGTCAACGCAGCCACATACCAGGAAGTTTTAGAGCACTTCATGCTTCCTGCAGCTGACCAACTTTTTGGAGATGCAGATTTCATTTTCCAACAGGACTTGGCACCTGCACACAGTGCCAAAGCTACCAGTACCTGGTTGAAGGACCATGGTATCCCTGTTCTTAATTGGCCAGCAAACTCTCCTGACCTTAACCCCATAGAAAATCTATGGGGTATTGTGAAGAAGAAGATGCAATACACCAGACCCAACAATTCAGAAGAGCTAAAAGCCACTATTAGAGCAACCTGGGCTATCATAACACCTGAGCAGTGCCACAGACTGATCGACTCCATGCCACGCCGCATTGCTGCAGTAATACAGGCCAAAGGAGGCCCAACTAAATACTGAGTGCTGTACATGCTCATACTTTTCATGTTCATACTTTTCAGTTGGCCAACATTTCTATAAATCCTTTGTTTTTATTGGTCTTCAGTAATATTCTAATTTTCTGATATGATGAATTTGAGATTTTCATTTGTTGTCATTTGTAATCATCAAAATTAAACAAAATAAACATCTGAAATATATGAGTTTGTATGTAATGTATGAATATAATATACAAGTTTCACTTTTTAAATGGAATTACTGAAATCAATCTACTTTTTCATGATATTCTAATTTTATGACCAGCACCTGTATGTCTGACAGTTGTTTGTGTATTTTTAATTGTTTGCATGGGTCAGTGCCCCCTCCTTTGCAGAAGTTATCTCCGCTGGAAACGCCTTAGGCAGTGTTATGCCGCAAAATACCTGCCTGCTGAGATAGACCGATTGAAAACCGATTGAAATATGAATGAAAAAGGAACTTTTAAACATATTCTTAATGTTTTCATATATCTTATGCACAGATAACCAAAAAAATAAGTTTTTTAAAATTAAGTGGATAGATAAATGCAGAAAAATAACTACATCAGTAGCTTGAAATTAACACATGCTAAACTTTTACCGATATAGACATATTGTATATCCTTAGAAAGCTTAGATTATCCACTATTCAACCACCAAGTTCTTCTTATGGAAACCATGAGCACCAAAGCACAATAAAGAAAGATATAGCAGCATGTTAAATCAGAATTTTAGTTCTACGGATAAAAAGTAATCTAGCACATTCGTAATAAAAATATTCCATGTTGAGAAAATAGGCACATAAATCAGTTTTTTACCATCAGAAAAGTTTTATCTTTATAGCCAATGCTAACCATCTTGCTAATTACCCAAGCATAAAAAAAAGGATTTCTTTTCCAGTTATGTTTTTCAGGATTTTTTTCTGCCATTGATGCTTCATTTTACACAAAAAAAGTGAACAAATAGCTCAATAAAAGCCGCAGCATTCACGCATAGGTATACTTCTTTGTGCTTCAGCATTATGGCAGATCGCTAGCCAAACGCTTGGAGCTTACATAAATAAGGTACTGGGGGTGTGTACGTAAAATGTTTGATTGACAAAAAAGAAGCCAATCCACTTTCCACCAGTAGGCAAAGTGAATTGGCTAATGTTTTTTTAGGTACCACCACGGCCAGAGTTTATGGATTTGATTTTTTTTTGGGGTGGGGAAACCATAAGTGTAGGAATGCCATCCATCAATTAAGTCATTTTAGATGAATCTGGACACTAAATTTCTGAGAAAGATACTCTTTAATTCCTTTAAGGCTGATTTTATACTTTCAGCTGGAGCATATTTTTCTCCCACACTATTTCTTCGTACTTACTGTAACATCCTTAATGAGGGACAGCATTATGTGAGAAGTCAGATACTTTTGCTGTGGCCCTTTCTTATCCAACCCAGTCTTTGCAGAAGGACTCATTGACTTGGAGAAATGTAAAGAAAGAGTCTTGCCCTTATCATGTTGTCCGTATTATAACATTTCTTTATTGAAAATCATTTTAGTGGTTTAGTACTATATTCTCATACCAAATTAAGATTAATTACATAATTTATGGAGATAGTTTGCAAGTGTTAAGCACTATAAAAAAAAGTCCCAAACAAGCCAAAAACAACAGTAAATGCTTTAAAAGCTTTATAGATGCAGCATCTTTGACGGAATCATTGCTTAAGTGTCCACTTTCATTCCCAGCAGCTGGATCAGGGATAGTCACTTAGCAGGTCCTTCTGACCTTGGCTGCCATGTTAGCATGCATGAGGAATCTGCATCCCTGACGCTTTGATGTGCCGCCGTCTCTCCTTCTCCATCTACGCTAGAGCAACTTAGAGATTTCCTGCCGAGGTCAATCACACTGAAGTGTGAGTTGATTTGCTGTGACGATCAGCTATCTCTCACCCAATAAGTCAGTGGGATGTAAGAATACAACCTTACCTTTATCTTAAGCAGTTCCTGTCACGTTGGCAGTCAGAAGCACGGTCTGAGTGTGGCTGACACTGCTCCCAGGACAGCAAATCAAGGAGACTTTAGATGTAGACTAAAGCCAGGGGTTTGCAGAGAGGTTTTTCTCAGCCATTTAGCATTCACAACTATAGTGTTGGTATGGGAGAATCCTGACACAGTAGGGAGAAGGCTCAGAGCTCCTTTCTTTCATCATTCAACCAAGTGGAGCAAGTGAGTCATAAGCAAGTCATTAAAAGACCACCTGTTCTGTGTCTCTCTTCCAATCTTGAAGTACTGAATCTTCCAAAACATCTAACGCTCATAAAGCATGTGCACACTTAAGCACATCTGTGCACTCAAACATAAGCAGTGCTACACACCATCAGACACATGCATCTGGTTAAGGTGATGATACACAACATATGGTGCTCAAGATCCTTTTAAACCTGTTGCGGAGAACACTGTGGAATCCATTGGATTAGTGTGGAAGCAGTTAACAGAATGGGAATTTTCGGATTTAGGTTTTTTGGCAAAGATGGTAAGCTAATGGGCCCCTTATGGTGTTTAATTCGTTTTTCTGAGGCAAACATTGCTAACAAGAGGAACAATTCTATCATGACGCAGTTATATATTAGGCCGCGGTTTAATAGTTAGGCAGCTGCAATGATTATATCATCTCAGAGGACTCTTGAGGACATTGTCTTTTTTGATAGCAGTAACTGGATGGATGTCTTGGACAGAAAAATAAGGCATTATAGATCATACCAAAATGCTTAGAAACACTCCTGAGGTCATTTTGAAGCAGTGAGCTGGGAAGTACGCTACATAAGGTTGTTAAAATCCTCAGATATATTACACTCATTTCAAGCTCTATATTTTATTCCGGGTCTACACTAGAATAGCTTTTCATGACTCACAGCTGAAAAAAAAAAGAAAATCCATACATTTTTCATATTGCCTATTATAAAACTATCTGTTATGTGGTGCAGTTTAAAGGACAAAATGAAGGCTCTAGGCAGGCTTGGAGAGGCTTTATCTTTGCCAAAGCCATCTATTTCACATGCAGTGATAAGGTAGAGCTGTAAACTGATAAGAGAGCTTTGGGGAAATGACAAGGTGACCCAGCAAGCTGGTTCTGCTTACCTAGCTGAATGGTAACAGCAACATACACGAACCTTACTAGGTGACAAAAAGACAACCAATATTCTGCCATCATTGTGGCCAAAAACTATATTTCTGCCACTGGAATATTTTTTCAAGAACAACCATTGTACTTTTCTGGGACCTTTAATGTTCACTTGTATTTCCACTGCATTTCACAGTGTGAAAAACCACTGGCCAGAGGGTCATTAAAGTTTGAAAAGTGAGAGTGATTTTTAAATCTTGAACTAATTAATTAGTTATCTTGATTTTCTCATATACTTTTCAACCAATACACAGCTCATATTGTATTGATCTGTAACAGATTAGAAGTCATTGATTTCAGTTCACATCAATCATGACATATAGAGTATTTTAAAAGATACTCTATATCTCATAAGATCTTTGTTACAGAGAACCAGGCTGATACCCAAAGACCTTGGGAAATTTCTTATTTTTGTTCATTAATATTCAAATCTTAGACAGATCTTCCTCTTGGTGACACTTATTAAAGGTCACCTCTTCAGGACTGGAAAGGCCAGCAGTCAAAGTCTAAAATTATTAAGATGGATGAAGCTTCCTGTTACATACTAACCCAAGAGATCCCTCCATTGAGACACTTGGTTGCAAAATGTTATCATTGATTGTGAACTACCCTCGAAAAGCAATTTACCATTTTTAAGAAATGTCGTAGAAGGGCCCAAGCATCTTTCTACCCCTCCTAGTCTCTCCTCCTTAGGATGTACATGACAAGGTTTCCTTGGCACCGTGGGTGGCGATCAGAGATGGGAAGTAACGAAGTACAAATACTTTATTACTGTACTCAAGTAGATTTTTCTGATATTTTTACTTTACTTTACTACTTATTTTTATGGCGACTTTTTACTTCTACTCCTTACATTTTTACACAAATGTCTGTACTTTCTACTCCTTACATTTTAAAAAATTGGCTCGTTACTTTAGTTTTGAATCATTTCAATGGAGTTACCGTTATTATTTTTCACGTCATCAATACCAAATTCAATCTAATTGGATGGGAATCTACGTTGCATTTGACGCACCACTACAAGATGAATCGACAGATTTGGCAGTATTCATTCGCGGCAAATCATTGCAGCTTGGTGGCGGTGGCGTTAGCATAGTAGCATGGACTACGAGATGATTGAAAATGAACACAACAGAGATCTAGTCCTATCCATTTAAAATGTAGGCAAAAAAGGGGTTTCTACTTTTACTTTTATACTTTAAGTAAATTTAAAAGCCTGTACTTTGTTACTTTTACTTGAGTAAAGAAGTTTAATCAGTACTTCCACTTTTACCAGAGTATTTTTTAACACAAGTATTTGTACTTTTACTCAAGTACGGAAAGTGAGTACTTTTGCCGTCTCTGGTGGTGATCAAACCTGTGCACACAGAGGCTGGGGTCACATCTGGCTCTGGCTGGATGGGATCTGTGTGATCAGAGGGATTTGGCGAAGCATCACACACCGGCCTCTGTGCACAAAGGAAGGGAGGAAGCAGACAGGGAAAACACACAGCGGGTGAGAGGTCTGCAGATGCTTGATAACACATATATATGTCCTTTTCGCATTTTCTCTTCCTGTTCATCCTATCGCTTAAATAAAGTGATATCTTCTTCTCTCTTCTCTTCTCTCTTTGATAAGGCAGACACCAGAGTCCATATGCATAGACACTGGGTGCATTGACAAATGTAAGCAGCTTTTTTTTACGTTGCGGGGGAAAGAAATGTGGTTGTGTCACATATTGAGTCCATACTAACACAGAGTATCAGATTACTTGCATGAGAGCATGCTCTTTAATTGAGTGGACAATAATACTGTAGCCGTGCCTGTTTGTTTATTTGTTCGGATGGCTGCTCTGTCCTTGTGGGAAAATCTTTTTCATTTCACGATAAGAAGGTATTTGTGTTTGTTTAGAAGTTCCCTTTTTTTTTACATAAAAAACTTGATCCAATCTATTGCTTTTCTTAATCTTATTGATAATAAACATGCAAAGGTTTATGATATAAGACAAAAACAGACAATGACAGCAGCGGTTGATAAAGCAGAGGCTGCTAATCATGTTGCCATCATATTAATAATTTCTCTAGAGAAGAATGATTATTTTATTTATACAAAGGGTTTTGAGTGAAAAGTTTTGAAATTTTTCATTTTCCACAGAATTTTCCAAAAATTATACATTCAGGGCCGGATTTATCAAGATCCAATTTTGCGTGCAGTAATTTGCGCTCGCAAACTGGAATTTTGCACGAGGGGCTGAACCATGGTTTGCGGGTGATTTAACAAGAGCGATTGCGTAACTGGTGGCAGGTGCAAAACTGTTGGAGACGCCCTATTTAAATGATGGCTTTGCACGTTTTGTGGTTTGCGGCAAAGTAGTTTGTAGTTTGTGCAAACTAGTTTATTAAGAAAATTTAATCTTACAGTGACACCCCCACCCCCTCCAAAAAAAAAAAAAAAAATATATATATATATATATATATATATATATATATATATATATATTTATATATATAAACTTTGGCAACCTTTATTACCCTTATTTACCCTAAGGTGGTATGTGGCTGAATTTCTACTTCATTGCAGTAAAAAAACAACAAAAAAAAAACAGGTGTTTTGTATTGGCCTGTAGAAAAATGCACATACCAAATGGCTCACAATGGGACTGTGGATGAGATGACTGCGCGTACGCATCCCCACAGCATTGGCATGTTGCTCCACAGGCGCAGAGGTCGGGGTTCTCCAGTAGGGCGTCAGGGCGACATGGCATTTAGAACGTCAGACAGCACTTCTGAAAAACGAGATTGGGAGATCCCAGATGCAAAAAAGTGCAATCTTGCAAGGAGTTTTGTGATATCTGGTATTGCGTGGGTCCTCCTTGTGGCTGGCTCCAAATCCATTCGGAGTTCCCCCAACAGCTCCAAAATGGCAATGCTGGATAAACGATATGTTTTGATGATCGTTTCCTCGTTCATTCCAAAAATTTTTACACGGAGTTAAAAAATGCGTTCTCTGCGTCTCCTTGCTTCATTTCGATGTCTCCTTCTTGCGACAATAACCGCTGCCATGTGTGCGCAATTACGCATACAGACCATTTGCACCTTCTTTTGAAACGTGTTAAATATAGAGTCAGATACCGTTAGCAAAATTGCTTTCAGGTTTGATAAATCACTTTGCGAGTGCTAAATTAATATATTTACATGTTCTCCTCCCACAAGACGCACTTTTGCGTGTAAACGCCCCATATTACATATTCATTGCAGAAAAAGTACTAAATGGATAAGAGGCGCTATTTAGCACGTTTTAAAGATCAAATCCTTTTAGCACGCTGTTGATAGATCAGTTTGTACATTTTTTAGCGTGCGCAGTGAAATAGCTCACGTTTTTATACACGCAAACCTTTGATAGATCCGGCCCTCAGTGCTTTGAAAAATATTTTATTCCCCTTATATCTTCCTTCTCAATTTGCTTTTTCAGTCACACAAAAAAGTGTCGTACCTCACCAGGCATATCTGAATACAAGATAAAAATAATCAGAGGAAATACCAAATTGATATAGAAAGCAGAGACCCTTACACTACAACCACAGTTTTTTTATTAATTTTTACGTTTTTTGTGGAAACATTCAAAATGTGGAGTGGAACATAAACTATTTAGCTTTACAGCTTTTTGTGATCTTTTTGTTATAATACACAATCTATATCCAATGACCCCAAACGTCAATGCAATTGTAACAGTTTTTTAGTCTTGATCTAAAATATGCAAAAAACAATATTATTAGACAGCAATGCAATGTTTTATAATTCAGTTTCTACAGAAACAGGACAGCTATAGTGTAGTAAGTTTATTTTTTAATAGGTAAAAAAAAAAGGAATACATGTTTTTTGTAATAAATAAAATCACATTTGAATAGGTATTAACAATGAATATATTGTTATAAACTATTTAATGACTTTAATTTTTCATTATTATAAGAATTTGACTTAACAAAAATAATAGTCAAATTAAGTAAATGTAGCTTTTTGTGTTTGAAATCGAGGCTTCTTGGCTTTTCAGAGCTTTCTGAATATTTCTGAATCATAGATAATAAGAAAAATCAAATCCATGTTGGTACAAAAATGAAATTGAACACCAATAACAAACATAACAATGATTATATCTTAAATCCTGCAAATGCTTTCTTATGAGCAGCTGAAACAAATAATTTACATATAAAAAGAGACACGTACAGCTAATTAATTTTTTCTTTCTTATAATCAGACGGAGTAAAGTTTTTGCTTTTAATTATTCGTTCTAGCTCTTTCCAAATATGATTAAAGTGGATACATTTTTACCTGACTTTATTTATGCCCTGGGGTGTTTCCTTCAGAGAAATTCAAATTATAAAGACTAAAATACCTTTAACTTATCAGAATATATAATCAGATAAAAAATAGTAGAAAAAAATAAAACTAACAAACTGTAGAAGTGAACGTGATTAATGAAATTACATAAGGTCCAAGTGCTATTGCACTGCTGTACACTGAAATATGGCTCACAAATTTGGAAATAAATGATAAGCTATTGCAAAGCTATTGCTTTGTTAAGACAAGAAATTTACCAAAACTCAGTTAATGTTCAAGAGGAACACCTACCCCGAACATGCTTACTGCATCTGGCACGCGCCTGCGAGTTCACGAGCCTACGGAAACCGCGGCAGACCAAACCAGATGCAAGTGTGCATTCAGCTCGGCAAAGAACTCATGCTCTTCCTCAACACTGAAGTCCTCAGACATTTTTCTTTCGTTGTTTCTTTCTTTGCACAGGTAAACAGCACATTTCTTCTTCTACGCTTGCATTATCAAGAGCAGACGCTGAATGCGTACTTTCATCTGGTTTGGTCTGCCGCGGTTTCCGTAGGCTCGTGAACTCGCAGGCGCGCGCTTTTAGGAAATCCTATACACTACTGTTTATGCTCTAAAAACATTCTAAATTACTTCGTTTCGAGCAAATTATGGAAGCTACCCACTCAGGACACTTGGAATACATTGGACGAGCAGTATGGAGGAATATTGACGCGTTTTTTGTGGACTTTGATGGACCTTTCTGCCTCGGGCACCATAGACTTCCATTATTTGAATGTCAGCAGACAGCAAGAAGCCTCCCAGATCTCCAGATGCATTTGAGATATCAAAAAAGTACTCCAGAGTGTTGTTCAGCATGGGAGTGAGTAGAAAATGAAGGCTAATCATGTTTTGGGTGTACTATTCCTTTAATGGTGGGTGGCTGAATCTCATTTTTCTGAAGCAGAAGTTTGGTGGACTTCAGAAATGGATAGCCTTGGATTAGTGGTGGGCCGTCATTGTCGTTAACTTGTTGCATTAACTTCAGACTCTTATCAGGTGTGGGGGTTGTAGCCCCACAGTGGTAATACTTTTATTTCTTTTATTTTGTAATTTGGTTCATCTTGCACTGCTATTATGTAGTGCACACATACCAGCAATGGAAGGCATTT
The DNA here is from genome assembly GCA_030533445.1 of Cyprinodon diabolis. Lineage (NCBI taxonomy): Eukaryota > Metazoa > Chordata > Actinopteri > Cyprinodontiformes > Cyprinodontidae > Cyprinodon > Cyprinodon diabolis. Next base: position 30,479,169 of record CM060076.1, read on the forward strand.
TCTTTTGTTAACATTTCTTTCCTTTCTTTGAGTTGCCGTGGTGGGAGATGAGCCCCTTTCCTGACAAGCAAAGGCGTAGCAATGGGCTGAGAAGGCTTAAATCTGGTCACCAGCTCGTTAAGCCCTACCATGTACCACTGGACTATGGGGGGATTTGGGTTTAGTTAGTTTAAATGTTTTTGTTGTTTAGTTAATTGTCAGCCATCTTGTTTTCCCCTGCCTTTGTTTTTTGGTTTGACCAAACCACTATATATTTTGCCTTCATGTGTCATTGTGATAGGTAAATCTGGCTTGGTTAAGTTTGTTTTGTTTGCTAAGTTAAAAGTTGAGTCTTGTTATATTCAGTTGACCTCTTTTATGTCCTGGCTGATTATTGCATTATTTTGTATTTTGTTCACCCTTTTTGGGGTCTGATTTTTTTTTTATTACCTCCTTTGCCTTACTGCTTGGTCCCTGACATCAGGAGATAAAAAATATATATATTGCTGTTAATCTATTCTCACAGTTAGCTTGGGAACTGGGTCTATAGCTATGACTAAGCGCTGATGTATATCTGGTGCGAATTAATCAGTCTTGTGTGTAGGCCTACGCTTAAGACATTCAACGTAACATGTTAACATGGATGCAGCTATAAAGCCAACGAGTTTGCTTAAGGCAAAATTTATTTTTAAGAATGCCCATCAGCGACGTTGAAGATGAAGGGCTTGAGATCGTTCTCTAAGCCCAACAGGGGAGCCATCTTATAAACTACCTGTGAGGCAAACTATCATGAGAAGAATACATGACCATCACGTAGAAAGCCACCAAAGATGAGAGGTTGATAGAGGTGATATGTTTAGCACTGATGGGGGACCACTGACCATCTGTCAATAACTAACCACCTCAGCGTCACTGTACACTGCATCGAAGCCAGCCTGGAGCTTTACTCCTTCGCGTTAGGTATGCTATGATTATTAATTTTAAATTTCATTTTACCATGACCCCGTTGATTACCAAAACATTACCGTATTTTCACGACTATAAGGCGCATATAAACGTCTTTTTTTTCCCTCAAAATGTGCGGCCAGTGATGACATGTTTAGCCGCATGTCGTCATTCAACCGCTGGTTGTCTAGGTGGTGTCCTGAAAACAACGTGGGCTACATTAATAATTGGCAATCCTTTTGGGGAAAGCCTGGTCTCATTCGGAGAGACGGCATCCATCCCACTTTGGATGGTGCAGCTCTTCTTTCTAGGAATCTGGCCACATTTATTAGTCCTTCAAAACCCTGACCACCCAGGGTGCAGACCAGGAAGCAGAGTTGTAGTTTAACGCACATCTCTGCAGCTTCTCTACTGTTACCCACTCTTTACTCCATCCAGACAGTGTCTTGCCCATGACCAAAATCTAATAAATTAGCAAAGATTCCCAAAGGAGTAAATCATTATAATCTAATTAAAATCAAAATAACTCCAATTGGGGGAAAAGTTAAAACAATTAAATGCGGTCTGTTTAACATAAGATCGCTTTCCTCTAAAAGTCTGCTAGTTAATGACTTGATTTGTGAGAATCACATCGACTTGTTTTGCCTTACAGAAACCTGGCTGCAGCAAGAGGATTATGCGAGCATAAATGAGGCAACTCCTTCAAGCTATTATAATTTTCACATACCCAGAAGTTCTGGGCGAGGAGGAGGAGTAGCAACAATCTTCCAGTCTGACTTACTGATTACTCCCAAAACAGTTAATACCTACAACTCTTTTGAACATTTAACCCTTAATTTCCATCATCCAAATTTCAAGGCAATAAAACCTCTTCTTTTTGTAACTTTGTATCGTCCACCAGGTCCTTACTCTGAATTTTTAGATGAGTTTTCAGAGTTCCTTTCTGATTTGGTATTAAATACTGACAGGGTCATCATAGTGGGAGATTTTGGCATCCATGCTGACATTGAAGGCGAAAGCTTAAGAGCACCCTTTAATGCTATCTTAGACACTATTGGCTTTGTTCAAAATGTGAATAGTCCCACACATTCTCACCTTCATACTTTGGATCTTGTGCTGACATACAGCATAGAATGTGAAGAAATAACAGTATTTCCTCACAACCCTGTCCTCTCTGACCACTTTCTAATAACCTTCAGGATTATTTTAACAGAGTTCTCCTCCCCCAAAAGAAGGTTCAATTTTAGTAGATCTTTATCAGATAGTGCAGTTATAAATTTTAAAGAATCTGCTTCACTTTCTCTCTCCTCTGTGTCGCTGAGCAGTGCTGCAGAGTGCAAAAGCAAAGCTTATTCCCCTTCACAGGTTGATGATTTTGTTGATGGGGTTGCTAGTTCTCTGCGTACTGACTTAGACAACGCAGCTCCCTTGAAAATGAAAACCGTTAAAAATAGAAAGCTCGCTCCTTGGTTTAATGCAGAGCTGCGTACTTTGAAGCAAAATGCTAGGAAACTGGAGAGAAAATATCGCTCCACAGGCCTGCGGGAGTCCTTCCTAGTCTGGAAAAATGGTTTACTGCTGTATAAGAGGACCCTTTGTCAAGCAAGAGCATACTTCTCCTCATTAATAGAGGAGAATAAGAATAATCCTAGATTTCTTTTTAATACAGTTGCCAAACTCACCCAGAGCCATAGCTCTGTTGAACCGTCCATTCCACCTGCTCTTAGCAGCAATGATTTTATGGGATTCTTTATAAATAAGATTGATCTTATTAAAAATAAGATCATAAGCACTCCTCTATCCGTGATTGTACCTGAGGTAGTCATGGAATGTGAACCGGGTTTAGACTGCTTTGATCCAGTTGAACTTTCTGAATTAGCAAAATTATTGTCTTCATCTAAGCCTTCAACTTGTATGTTAGATCCAGTTCCAACCAGGTTATTTAAGGAGGTATTCCCTTTGATCTCCTCCTCCATTTTAGATGTGATTAATCTATCTCTGTTACAGGGATATGTACCTAAAGCTTTTAAGGTTGCTGTAATTAAACCTCTGCTTAAGAAACCGTCTCTTGACCCAGATGACTTGGTTAATTATAGACCTATATCCAATCTTCCTTTCTTATCCAAAATTCTTGAGAAAGTAGTTGCCAAACAAGTTTGCGATCACTTACACCATAATGAACTTTTTGAAGAGTTTCAGTCTGGCTTTAGAGCTCATCATAGCACTGAAACAGCTCTGGTGAAAGTCACTAATGATATTCTCATGGCCTCAGATAATGGACTTGTATCTGTGCTCGTCCTGTTGGATCTTAGTGCTGCATTTGATACAGTTGACCATAATATTCTTTTAGAAAGACTTGAATATTTTGTTGGAATTAAAGGAACAGCACTAGACTGGTTTAAATCTTATCTATCTGATCGAATTCAGTTTGTTCATGTTAATGATAGATCTTCAACACACTCAAGGGTTACCTGTGGAGTACCACAGGGATCAGTGCTAGGACCAATTCTCTTTACTTTATACATGCTCCCAATTGGTAGTTATTAGACAGCATGGGATTAATTTTCACTGTTATGCTGATGATACCCAGCTATATCTGTCTATAAATCCAGATAAAGCTAACCAATTACATAGATTACAGGCATGTCTTGAAGACATAAAAACCTGGATTACTCTTAACTTTCTGCTTCTGAATGCAGACAAAACAGAAGTTATAGTCTTTGGACCAGAGTCTCTGAAAAAGAAGCTGATTAGCCAGTCACTTCATTTGGATGGGATTAAACTGATTTCAGATAATAAAGTAAAAAAATCTTGGTGTTATTTTTGATCAGGACCTGTCATTTAAATCCCATATCAAAGAGGTTTCTAGAATTTCATTCTTTCATCTGAGGAACATTGCAAAAATTTGAAATCTCCTGTCCAGGGGTGATGCTGAGAAACTAGTCCATGCATTTGTTACTTCAAGGCTGGACTATTGTAATTCTTTACTATCAGGAAGTCCACAAACTGTAGTTAAAAGCCTTCGGCTGATCCAAAATGCTGCAGCCAGAGTTCTGATGAAAATTAAAAAGAGAGATCACATCTCTCCTATCCTGGCTTCTCTTCATTGGCTTCCTGTTAAATCAAGAATAGAATTTAAAATCCTCCTTCTCACATATAAAGCCTTAAATGGCCAAGCTCCATCTTATATCAGAGATCTGATTGTTCCTTATGTTCCTAACAGAGCACTTCGCTCTCAATCTGCAGGTTTACTAGTCGTTCCTAGAATTTCTAAAAGTAGAATGGGAGGCAGATCTTTTAGTTATGAGGCTCCTCTCCTGTGGAACCAACTACCAGTTTTAGTCCGTGAGGCAGACACCCTGTCTACTTTTAAGGCTAGACTTAAAACTTTCCTTTTTGATAAAGCTTATAGTTAGGGTGGCTCAGGTTATCCTGAGCTATCTCTATAGTTATGCTGCTATAGGCTTAGACTTTTGGAGGACATAGGGACCCCCCTTTCATCATTCTGCTTCATTCTCTCTCTGTTCTCCTATTCTGCAGAATCTGTTAGTTCAATCTCTAACCTTCTGCTCTCTCTGCTTTTCATCAGAGTAGCTTTGCCTCGTCTGTTCCTGTTTGGCTGTGACATCATCCTGGAAAGAAACATCAGCTGTGCTGCTTCCATCAACACCCTTGTTTATAGATGTTGGAGATCGGCCTGTTTTCCAGTGTGGTCCTGTTTCTCTGACTGTGACTGAGTGGATGTGCTATCTTCGTCCTCTGGCATGGGAGCTGCCTTGGAGCTTGTCCGCCTGGCTGTGTGTTTCCTGGACAGGGCCGCCTTTTACAGCTGCTTTTTGTATCTTTGCTTCTGTCTCCTTGAACCCCAGTCGGCCTCGGCAGATGGCCGCTCACACTGAGCCTGGTTCTGCTTGAGGTTTCTTCCTGTTAAAAGGGAGTTTTTCCTCTCCACTGTCGCTACAAGCATGCTTAGTGTGAGAGATTGTATTTGAGTCAATGAGTCGATGCAATCAACTGGTTTTCCTTAGATAGAAAACTTTGTATCAATTTGACTGTATGATCTGGTTGAACTGTAAAGTGCCTTGAGATGACATGTGTTGTGAATTTGGCGCTATATAAATAAACTGAATTGAATTGAAAGAGTGGCTGAGGGAGGTGAATGTAAGGAGACCAGGTGTTTTTTTCCACTCATCACCATCTCTGTTAATCTGTGACTCCATGCGTGCCCATCTCACAGCTGATGTGAAAAACATGGTGAAACAAATTAATGCTGTGCTCGCTGTTATTCAACCGCTTGACGTCGGTGTGAACCGGACGCAGCAGGTGCAGCAGAAGCAGCGAGTTTACATGCAAAGTCAATGGTTGACGCGCGTCAAGGCGCAGCAAAAGGTCCCGCAGCACTTTTTGAGCAGCAGACGCAGCGCTTCGGGAGCGTTTAAGCATCTGACGGGCTTGACATGCCGCCAACGCGCTGCTGCTACTCGAGATGGAAAAATTGAAGTTTTGCTGCTGGACAGCAAATATAGCTGCAAGGCAAAGAAAGGATAGGATAGCTCCGCCCAACGCCCGTCAGACACACACTTTTGCACCGCCGTCTGAACTAACTGGTACAATCTAAGGATGATGACTTTGATGGGTTCCATTAATACTTTGTAATAAATACATGAATAAAGCACAATCATACTCAGTTTTGCTCCCGCTCTATTTTTCTAACTGAAAACTTAATTCAACAGCAGCATCTGGCCGGGTCGCCTCCGCGTTCACTAAAGGATTATAAAAGGATAATAGGATAATAAAAGCGAACATATTCTGTCGGCAGGTTTCAGGATTTTAGGTTAATTTAGGCGTAAATAAACTGTTTCAGAGAAGTGATCACAGCCCTGTGTCATCAGCGATGTGTCTCTCACGGCCAGCTCCCAGGTTTGAATAATACTTTGTAATAAATACACCTTGCAGCTATATTTGCTGTGATCAGTGGGAATAAAGTAGTTTTAATATGTTTTTCCACCTGAAAACTTAATCATTGCAGTCATTTCATCCAGATTATCATCCTGCGCTCAGACCCCCATATACCAGCGGTGCGCTGACAGTAGGAATCCCTTCAACAGCAGCCTCTGGCCGGCCACGAGGAGGCAGGCGCCAGGATAATTAAAGCGAACATATTCTGTCGGCAGATTTCTGCATTTTAAGTTAATTTATGCGTTAATAAACTGTTTCAGAGGAGTGATCACAGTGCTCTATCATCAGAGCGATGGGTCTGTCTCACGGCCAGCTCCCAGGTTTGATTAATACTTTGTAATAAATACATGAATAAAGCACAATCATACTCAGTTTTGCTCACGCTCTATTTTTAAATACGCAGTAGAGGTATTTAAACGTAGTAGAGGACATGTACCTGTATATAAAAAACGCGCCCTATAGTCTGGTGCGCCTTATGTGTGTGTTAAATACAGTAATGGCACACATAACTAAGACTGTGCCTTTTAGTACGGTGCGCCTTATGGTCGTGAAAACGCTGTATGTTTGTTCTTGATGATTGCTTGGGTGAATGTGGGTAAAATAAGATGCTTTTTGAAAATGTAGCTTCTGTGATCTTTGTTTAGCCTATTTCATTTGTAGAGCTAGAGTTTCATATGACACTTTTTTATAAACTTTGGATCTTCACATCACAAAATAAATTCTAAACACAGATTTAAGTATTATCCTCAAACACAGTTGCCCCAAAGTCTGGCCCCAAAGTTCGGCGGCCTGAGTGACTAATGGAAAAAGGTGAGATAAAGCTTGGGCCGACTGACACAAAGCTACTGACTATAAACAGTTCATAATGACCTATTATGTAGGCCTATAGTTCAGAATTCATGTTTATCTGCATAAACACTTATCAAAGACAAATACACCTTATTGAATAGTATTTATTTTCATCACCAGTTATCATAGTAGAAAAGCTTTCTCAACTTTCTTCGCCGTTTGTGATGAATTTTGGAAACAAGAGATGAGCCCCTAGTCTAACATTTTACCTGGCTTGAGAAACCTGTTCAAAGACTAGCTTTAACTTATTATTTAGTTTGGACACACATATAATTGTTAACTTGTTTTATTCTTACCCAGTGATGGGACTAACGGCGTTGAAAGTAACGGCGTTACTAACGCCGTTACCTTGTTTTAGTAACGAGTGATCTAACTAATTACTTTGACTGTAACTATAACGCAGTTACCATTGCAGACACCCCGTTACTGCGCGTTACTCAGGTCGCACAATGAACCTTTTTTCATGATAGGACTCGTGCGCAGCTGCGTGAAGCTGACACCCCACCCACGTCCAAAAACTCTGCAAATAGACTGAATGGTTAGTGCAACGTTAGTGCAGATTTGTGCAGAAAAAAATATTGTTTGTGCTACTTTTGTTTGAGAGATATTAAAGATTATTTTTTAGGTCATCCAGAGGTGCGCGCCTTGTCATGAGAGAGGGGAGGATGAGAATGGCTGATGTATAGTGAGATTCCGTCTGTCAGTTGGGTAGGTGGGTGTTTCTGCTGGTGGGTGTTAATGTACAACACACACAGAGAGATGGAGAGTGAGGATGACTCCAGCAGCAAAACAGCGTTTTCCTGATGGAAATACCGGTGTTACGTCGAGCTGCGTTTCCCCATCAGATATGGTTTCCTCTGCATCTCCGCACAGCGCAGGCGGCACGAGTCACCGCGCAAGCGACAGGAAACGCGCATGCTCGCTAAAGGCGCGCAACAGTTGCCCTGTGCTCGCGCCACAGGAGAACTATGGAGAGCGTGAACGATCAAATGATTAACCTGACAACAGCCAGAAATGATAGCCTATATGGAGAAAGGGAGAAATCTGGATGGATGGATGGATGGATGGATGGATGGATGGATGGATGGATGGATGGATGGATGGATGGATGGATGGATGGATGGATGGATGGATACTCTGCCTTTTCAACCTACTGTATTTTTTATTTTAAACATTATTTGATGGCCTTTGTGGCAGGGATGGAGATCCATATTTTATGTCACACACAGAGTATACATCTTGATAGATAGATGGATAGATAGATGTTGCAGTATCTATAACAACCCAAACACACAGGATTTCAGAATTAGACATCCCCAGTTATTAATTTCACCAGATCTTAATGCCCTGTTAAAAAACTTCACATGGCGTTCCCCCCTGATGTCATTGACGTTGAGTTGCAATAAATGCTAAACTCTGCAGGTTCTTGTCTTTGTCATCCACTCTATTCAGCTGGCTTTGGAAACACACGGCGAGAAGGTGGGGGCCGGGTGGTGAGGGTTACGGGGGCGAGAAACACAAAAGTAACACAATAGTTACTTTTACTAGTAACTAGTTACTTTTATTGTGGAGTAACTCAGTTAGTAACTCAGTTACTTTTTGGGAGAAGTAACTAGTAACTATAACTAATTACTTTTTTAAAGTAACGTGCCCAACACTGTTCTTACCCTTGTTTTGTTCTATTCTTATCCTTATCTTATGATATTGTTATCCTTTTCTTATTTTATTCTTATATCTTATTTGTACTAAAAATCTTATTTTTTTCTCTTCCGTAAACAGTTGCACTGCAAGAAAATAATTTCCTGCAAGGGATTAATAAAGTAATTCTGATTTATGAAGCCATTTGGCAGAATTACAAATGACCCTTTGAATCTAGATTAATCGATGCCCACCACTAATTGTAATAAAACAAAATGTAGAAATGCTAAAGTGATGTCTCCAGACATGGTATAGAAAGTTCGAGTTTGGAATTTGAGGCATTATTCACATGGGGACTTAGCTAAGTCCTACCACCAGTGGCGGCTGGTGAAAAATATTTTTGGTGGGGCTGATATAGCCTAGTGTATGTCTCCAACTAATCCAGAATAAGAATTCAAATAATCAATTGGAAATGAAATACAATTTAACAGTAATGATTTAATTTACTATATAATAACAGTAACAGTGATGATTTGGGTCACTGTGACGGGGTTCTTAGGCCTCCAAGAATCCAGGCTCAGTCGGGTTACCGGTGCAAAAGAAACTAAATATATACAAGATACTCTGGGCCTCAGCCTCCCTCCAGTTACCAGCAATGTAACAAAGAAATAGAAAACAGAAATGGCCGCTCTTCTTCCCACAGCCCTCATTAAATAGTTTAAGCCCCTACAGGCTCTCTTATTTCTGATTTCTTCTCATTAATCAGTTTTGTCCATATATTACCTCCACAAACAATTGATGTACAAAAACAAATAATTTTTACAACTTAATTCCTTTACATAGATTCGTTGACTTATTCTATTACACCATACTGGGTTTGAACCCAGCAAAGACGCCGCCAGACTGAAGATGACCAGTCCCCACGTACACACACACAACCACACAAACACACGCACCCACACCCACAAACACACACACACACGGCTAACCCCACTGAAATATTAAGTGCGCACCCTCAATACGCCAGCAGGTAACCAGGAACAGCTTGTGTGTTTTAAGTTAATGGAGCTACTGGGCTCAGCGCGAGTGTATTGGTCCTCACAAGCACAGTATAACAGGAATGTGTGTGTGGCACACAAAGTTAGAGAGGTTGTTTTAAGTGACGAGGTGGATTCCTCACAGTCACAATAACCATGACATGAAATTTTCCTACCCTACAACAGGGATGTTCTTCTGGCAAACGGGTAGATAAATAAGGATCTCACCGAATTTGGTGGAAGCTGCATCTCGTTCGTTACAATCGCTATTGTCCCTCTAATTGTCTGCACCTGCGCATTGGGTGCAGAAGCCTGTTAAAGGGCAGTATTTTCAGAGCCCCAAGACCATACATTTTTGAGACGCTGATTGGCCATTAAATTATTAAATTCACCTAGCAATAGTACATGATTGGCAGATTCTCTGCAAATGTGGCGCAGTCTGATCACAGCCCCAAGACAGAGGCGGTAGGAGCCTGTCTGTGGAAATCCACAAATGAATGACAGTAGGTAGGGAAATGTAGTTTATATAATTTGCTTTGCTTATAGGTACACACTCTAGAGAGTAAAACTGACATTTATGAGTTAATTTCTAAAAATATATTTTACGTTTCTCTCTTCTTATCAGGGAGGGCGGTGCCCCAGCGCCCCCTATGGGCCGGCCGCCACTGCCTACCACCTAATTTTATCTGCACTGGCTAATACAGAGTCCTTTGATATTTCAATACAAATGTTAGGCAGTTAAAAAGGTGACACCCTTTCGATAAAGAGTTAACATCTAATTAATTTTAAATATATTGACAAAATGGAATGTGACTGTCGGGTTCATGAATAGGTTTTTTCTTAAGAAGAACAGAAATACAGACTTACCGATACTATTCCTGCAGGAAGGAGAGACAGTTGAACCCCATACTCAAACATACTGTCTCCCACTGGACCTCCTCGGGAGAGCGTTTATTAACAGAACATGACGCATGGTTACAAACAGAGTATTGTTCTGACAGAACAATTGATCAGTTCATGAAGACAGAATGCTCCATCAGAATGATAAGGCAGGATGGTCTCCTGACTGGATCATGAGACAGGAGTGGAGCATCCCCTAGCCCAAATGTTTCATAAGCACACATTAATTGTATAATCATCATTGAATAAACCTGACAGTGACCAAAAAGAAGAACAAGAGAGAGAGAATTGTTTCTCCAATACAAAAAAAAACAGCTGAGGGCTTTTTCCTGTTGCAGTATCTTCCTGAGAAATATATCACTCTACAATCTTTGTATCATTTACCAAAGAACAAAAAAAGTACAGTACAAAGCACAGCTGATGAAATCAAAAGAAAACCAGAGGCAAACATCACACCAAGGTTCTATCTAACATGACATACAGCACCAGCCCCATTCCTTACATGATGGTTCATAGATGAGCTAACAACAGAAGACACTACAATGCTAAAAGAAATCTTTGCAAACCACAAAACTATGCCTTGCAACGATTTTACGCCTTGATAGACAAATTGGTAAAACAAACAAACTCAAAACCAAACTACTTTCTAAATAAGAAATGAGTTTACGCAACAGTTTAAAGACAGGTGTACATAAAATATGCATTAGCAAGTAGAATAACTTTTATCCAGTAGCCTACTTACTCTCAATACCAAGGGCATAACTTTGGGTGCCATTCAGATGTGTGGGAGACTACTTTCACTTTTGTAGAAGGAGTTAGCCGAATTTGATTGTTCTGGATTAGAAATACACTGTATTGCTTTTACTGGAATTTGCGTAAAGCAACAAAGTTTAACTTCCATTAAAAGTTAAGCACCCCTTGCCATTGCCCTCAGTGGCCAATGGCAAGACTGCAATGTTGCAAAAACTCCCTCTGTGTTTTGGAATCTGATAGCGTACAGCTTTGTATTAGAAAGCTGGCTTGCTCTGATGAGTCTGATTCTGTTACGAAGGCAACTGGCCCAGTAAACTTAACCCTATAATGCCAAATGTATCGTATTTGATACATACGGTTTCTGAAATGTTTTGCATCTGACACCTTTTGCATAATTTAATGGTAAAAACTTTGCTCAAAATCCTATTGTACACAATCAGATATACCTGATAACAGCCAGTGGAAGACTACACATAAATAATCTTCACTTATCGCATAGTAAAAAATTATTAATATCAAAAATGTATTTCTGTTTTTTCTTTTTACATATTTTGTTAAAAGGGTAAATAAGGAATTCAAACCAAAAAAAAGTAATTTTCTGTTTTGTTTTATTCTTGGATCAGGCTTTAAAAGGTTAACCAGGTTTATAACTGAATAAGTTCTAACGATTTTTCTTTTTTTTTTCAAATCTAGCATCGTTTGGCCCAAGTTAAGCAATCAGAAATTGCAGCAGGTTAAAAGCTACATTTTATGAAATGAACTTAAAGCACAAAAACGTTATACACACATTTTAAAACTATGTGAATATATATAAAAATAGGAACTTTATAAATCATGTATAAAAATCTTAACATTTTGTCTTTGGCCTACTCAAACTCATGCCTCACTCCTTTTCTTTAGGGATCAAAATTACCCATTTGTCTTCCTCGGCACATATGAAAGTTACCGGTTTTCTATTGAAGGGTTAATTTACCTGACCACCTTAATTGGACCTCAGCTCTCCCGCACAACAGCTTGATACATGATGCAAACTGGTCACAAGACCCTCCATGGGCCTGTGCTTCTTTGCCTGTAGTGTAAAATAGGGCCTGGGTGGTTTTCCCCCAGTATTTGTTACATGCCTTTTTTTCTGTCTCAGCAGCTAGAATTTAAACATAGTTTATTAAAGGGTGAATATCTGGGATAGATTTCAAGGGCAGACATTTTTTTGCTGACTTATTGAAATAAAGAAGTTAATGGGACTGCAATTATAACTAAAATCTGCAAACTTACATTGGACCAACTAGAGTGGAAGCATGTCACAAAATTTTTAGAAAAACCTTTTCCTTTTTCCAAGAACATGAACACCATTTTGAAAATGATGTCAAATTTGACACTGGTTAAATAATTTGGCTGCAAAGGTCTGCAATCTCGCTTCCATTGTTTTAAAAATGGCAAGAGAAGTATTTTATTTTTATGTTTCAGTTACATTTCTAAAGTCCAGACAGCTTTTTACTGATAAAATACAGTGTGCATTTACGTTTCACCACTGTTTCTCAATAAATTATGTGATTGACTGCACAGTCTGCTGATGTGCATGGCAACAATAATTGGTTAAATCTTAGTGACATCAAGCAAGGAACCCTTTTTGTCAAAACCAGTAATTAAAGCTTAACGTTTTGAATGCAAGTTGCGTCAGAGTTTAGCTTCAAGGCCTGGCTTTTCTCAATGAGCTTTATGACTTATGAGTTTTATGAGTTTCCATTGGTCTCTGAGTTGAGCTGGATGGGGTTGGTTCTGAATATCCACAAAAGTCATCTTTTCGGTGTGCTTAGGTGGCACATTGGTTAGCGCACAAGACCCATGTACAGAGGCCTTAGTCCTCGACATGGGCGACCTTTGTCCTTTCCCGCATGTCTCCCCCCCTCTCTCATACCCCCTTTCCTGTCAGCCTACTGTCCATAAAAACGAGCCACTAATGGCGTAAAAACTTTAACACATTTTTAATAATGTATTTTGATTGTGTTCTAGGTCGGAACCATTTAACACGGACACGCTTGACTTCACGTCCCCCGAACAGCGCCAAAAATTCCGACCCGTTGTGTTCAGGAAAATAGGTTACAGGCTCATAGATGTCAGTCGGCTCATCAAACCATCCTTTAATCATAAAGGGTCAAATAAAGGGCTATTGTAAAAATATAAAAAAAAATGTACATAATGTTCCTTTAAGGGGAGCTCAGGCTGCCGTTAAGTAGTGCTCTAGGTCACATGTCTCATTTGGTGATGAATCTGACCTTCCAGAGTTACACGACAGAGTTATAGTATTGTTAAGAGCAGCCTACATGGAGCCTCGATACTCGCTGCATAACCCGGAAAAATTATTTGCTATATTTTAAAATAAGCTATTACTTGGGTCAAAAGTTATACATGTTGCCTAAATTCAATCAATTGTTTTTAAACACTTGACAGAAAGTTAGATATTAACACAACTGCAAAAAAACATATTCATGCATTTAGATAGTGAAAATTATTACTTGATTTCCAACCAAAAATAAAAAGGAGGGTAAATTTAATGGATACTAAAACTGCATGGTTTTTTTTTTTTTTTTTCATTAAATACTTAGATAATATCTTATGTTAAGAAAAATTAAGTAAATGAAATTGATATGATAAAGAATTAAAGATACAATGTTTTCACTGTGACAATGAGGTTAGTACAGACAGTAGGCTGCAGTCTGCACTTGTAAAGCTTGCTACCACTAAGGCAAGGCAAGTTTATTTGTATAGCACAATTGAGTACATGGATAATTCAAAGCGCTTTAGTGTTGAATTAGACAATGAAATAGAAGAAAATGAAAGCAGAATAAAAGCAAATACAGATAAAATAAAAATAAAAAAAACGTGTAAAACAATTAAAACTATTGGACCACAACCTTAAACTAATAATACCTCAGTCCAGAAAAGTCAAGCATAGGAACTAAATGCTGCTTCTAGTTCTGTGTGGACAGAGTAGGCTGGACCTAGAAGACCTGAGTGGTCTGTGAGGTTGACATGCTGACAAAAAAATCTGTTATGGATTGAGGTGTTGATCCATTCAGTGATTTATAGAATAAAGGAAACATTTTAAAGTCTAATCTCTGAGCAACAGGTAGCCAGTGGAAGGACTTTAAAACCGGGCTGATGTGCTCTACTTTCTTAGTTCTAGTGAGAACACGGGCAGCCATGTTTTGGATCAGCTGCAGCTTTCTGATGGACTTTTTAGGGAAACATATGAAGACACCCTTGCAGTAATCAATTCTAATAAAGATAAATGAACACATTAGTTATTTCTATATCCTGCTTGAACATTAGTCCTTTAATCCTGGAGATGTTCTTAAGGTGATAAAAGGCTGACCTGGTAACTGCCTTTATGAACCTTTCAAGGTTCAGGTTTGAGTCAATCATGACACCAATAAAGAAGAAAAATTATTGGTTGACTTTTGAATCCTAGCATCATAATCAACGCAATTCTTACTGGCTGATGCAGACTCATGAGTGGCTAATAAAAATGTTACACAGTGTTGCTTTAAATGCCTGTAAAAATTACAATTTTGAATTCAGTTTAAACTTATTTTCAAAACCATTTGCACCCGGAAATATGTGACTAAACTTTCTTATGTATTTTACCTGTTAGAGGTCACTCCACAATTGACAGTTATCTAAACAACTTGCATGATAAAGACCTACAGCTCCATGCCTCCAAGACCTGAATCTGTGATTGTCGTGGCTGAATAGACAGCCAATCAAACTAGTCATAAGGACAGAAGAAGCCTTTTGGATCACACAAGATACAATAAAATAAGTCTCATTGTCTTATATTAAAGCATTTAATTAATTTAATAAAAATGACTTGTTTGTTTATAGTTTGTCAATTTGTAACACTTTGTTTCAAGTAGGGCGTAATTTTGTTATCTAGTCATGTAAAGGAGAACTGGCTTTTCTGGAAAGATTTCTATCCTTTTCATTCCAAATTTAAATAGCCTGTTCTAAATTCTATTGAGAATTGTTGGCAAGGATGGTGATTTTGTTCTTTCTTAATTTTTTTTTTATCTTTGTCCATCTGTGCCCCTAAACAAATAAATCTCCATCTCTAGACAGGATCATGGGATATTGAAAGTTTTAATCCCTGTATTAATTATGCTTACAAAGACATCTCATGCAAAAAAGTGATATCTGTTTGGGATATCACCAGTTTTTGTTCTGCAGTTCGTAGCACACATTTTATGTTGTATTTATATCAGTTACATTGTTTCTCTATTAAAGGAAATGTAAGGTACAATACAATGTAAAAACTGAAAAAAAACTAAAACAAAACAAAAAACAACAAAAAAAAACGTCTGTGTATCATTCTGGGATTTCATGATTGGACCCATATAGGTACTGCATAAGTGAGAAGTGGAAGAAAAAAATGCCACAAACTTAATTCCTCTCATCTTTTACATCTTCTGAAAGGCTATAAAACAAATTTCCCTTAAGGTATGCCTGTCCTTTTACAACCCAACCCTACCAGCTTTCATATCTCTACTAACAAAATGCATTCCCTTATTGTGATGCTGCTGCATATACACTCGCACTCTAATACAGTATTGTTTAAAATTTAGACAGAAACGTTTATCTTTCTTATCATCTAAGTAGAGTAACTTTCTCCAAATGTTTGCTGTTTTCCTTAAATAGCCTGCTATTAAGATGCCTTCTCATAGATTCCTTTAAAATGTTTGTTTTTTTGTTGTTTTTCTTTTCTAATCTGTGGCGTGCATACAAGAAAAACTGTCCAGGTGGACAGGCAAAACCTTGGTGAAGTTGCAGTATCTCAACTGTTTCACTATAAGGATTAGAGAACATGGCTAGATTCCGTAAATTTTACCACCATGTTTTAATGTTTGGAGGGTGTTCACAGAGTGGCATGCCATGTTTTCTTAACAGCCAAGTATGGGGAACAGCTTGTCTGACAAGAGCTGCAGATATCTTCAGCTTCTTCATGGGTAAACTGGGATGCTTGGCTGCTCATTGGATAAAATCCTTCCTTGTCTGCCGTCACAATTAAGGTCAGAGGGAGGCAGATTTTGTCCTTTAGGGCGTTGACTGAATGATAAAGTTAAAAAAGACCATACTACCAAATTATATCTGAGAGTTTTGCAGCGGCTTGTTATTGGTTATCTAAATCAGGTGTTTTCAGGGTGAGAAAACAACTAGATTATCAAGGATGTTACCCACCTCTGTCCTAAACTGGTAAGTAAAATTAGAGGTCTATAAAGGAAGCAACCAAGGGGCCTATGGCAACTTTGGAGGAGCTACAGAGATCCAGAACTCAGGTGAAAGAATCAGTTTACTGAAAAAGTAGTATTTGTGGAAAAACTAATCTAACTCACACTTAGATCAAATTAACCACAGTGAACTATACTGACCTATAGCTTTTGATTTTTGACTTGCCTCTGGTATATCTGAAGACATGTTTTCAGCAGATTTTATTTATGGGTTACTGAAGTAAATGAGCTAAATAAAGATACCTGTCTAAATTTTAAGATTTTTTTTTTTTTATAAAACAGTCATGACAATCGATGCCATAAAATCTGATCAAGATACAAACTTTGTTCATAGAGTAATCAAATGATTATTGGATAATTGGTGGCATGCCGAATGCTAAATTAGTGAAAAACCTTGGCTTAGGTAGCAAAGCTCTGCATGTGCAGTTAAATGTGTGTCTACACTAAATGTCTTATGAGCCTCAGACAGAGTAATTATTGGTAAAATAAGGGCACAGTCCAGTATAGACATTTATTACATGGAATTTATTGCACGAGTTTCACTTAGTGGGATGCAAATTGAGTATTTTTATCCCATAAAATAAGTATTTAGCGTATGCCTTTAACACTGTGAGGGATCAGAGGGCGTATTTGCTGACAGCAGCTATTCCCAGCTCGGTAGTAATAGTGCAACAAAGAGAATTTACGTACACCCCGAGTAGGAATTAACTAGAAATGATGTGCTCCCTGTGCTATTCCACTTTGGAAATTACCCCTATGCCGTACTCATGCATATCTACTCCAATAACATCCAAAATGCAATATCCAATATCCCCGCTAAATCTATTTATGCCACCTTCCACCAGATTAAATTGGAAGATTACTCTTTAGTCCATACAATTTAGAGAGCACGCAGCATTTCCATCACCACAAGGCTTCGAAATCAATATATCTATAAAGCAACATTTTTCTATTTATTCACCTCGCTGCTGGGCATATACAGCTTTAAAGACTCACTGGCACCACACTCATATAAATATTTATCTGGATTCATTTCTTTAATGCTTCTTTTAAATGTTGATCTTTGCCGACATTTATTTTTATCTTGCCAAATAAATCAGGCCAGCGCGGAACAAAGAGCATCATTTATTTACATTCCCACACAGTGAGAATGGTGATCATAGAAACGGGGAGGCGCGGCACCGTTTCGGAACTTATTCATCACATTTCCCTCTGGGAAAAGTTAGCAGCTGCATCTTGGATAGCACAAATAATTTAATTGAGTATATATTTTGTAGTGGGTTTTTCTTTTTCTCATGCCCGAACCTTAACCTAGCTCACGGTGAAGCCAAGGCATGCTGATTACTTATCACACATTAAGGAAAGACATGGATCCATCAGGTTTTAAAGCCCACAAAATGTGTTGCTTCTCTCACTATCTGCTGTGAAAACCTGCTGACAGGGTGAAACTTGACACATCCCTCCTCTTTAACAGATAAGGATCCAGACCTGCTTCGGTCACCACAGAGCTCCCCCCAAGAGCCACAGGATGACACTGAGACCTTCCTCTGACAGAGCTGACAGGGGAAATCAGGACAAACAAGGTCTTATCATTGAAGCTTGTGTTTTTTGTTGTCTTTTTCTCTGAAAGTCAGTTGAAGCGGTTGGATATGCTTCACTTGCAAATATATACGTAGATATCCTGATGATGATCAGTTACTCTTTGTCTCAGCTCCATTGAGCTTAAATGAGAGTGGCTGGAACCCTGGAAGCAAATAAATGGGACATTTCTTTCATAATAGGATGAGATAATATGTGGTGTTTCAAAAGAGCACCTGTCTAGTAAGATAACTATTCACAAAAGTCTGGCACATTCTATTGCTCATATCAATTTTCTTTTTACTTTCAAATTTTTGAGATTGACAATGAGTCAGCAGTAGATTGTATCACTGAAAAACAAAATAGTGAAGAATTGCACATTTGCTTTGATAATTAAATTCAATAAAGTAATACTTTATAAAGCCCACATGGAGATTAAATGTTGTTGTAACTCATAGGGAATTATTCAAATAGTTTTTGAAGATGGTGTAGATTTTGATGGCCTTTCTTGTAAGATGTTTTAATTAAAATATAATATCCAATTCAGTGTACAAGTTGCAACGGAATGGACAAAGTTCAGCCAATGGAAAAAAAACAATCTACATTAGAAAATCACCATTGTTGGGTAAGATTCTTTCTCTGAAAAATGTTATCTATATCAGCTCAAAAGTTATTTTAACAGTTTTATATACCATCAAATGTCAGAACAATCCTTATTTTTGTCAGAACAAAAATAAGTTCCTACAACAAAACGTTTTATACTGTATTGTATAACCCATCTATGTATTTGATTTGTAAACCCATTTCTCGTTCATTAATTAATTAAACTAAACCCAAACTCCCTTAATAAATCCCATTATATAAAATCCTACGTTGTATTTTTCAGTATTTAATGGATACTTGTTGAGGACCCAGATGTAGAGATGGTTACACTGCTTAAAGGAATAGTACACCCAAAACATGATTAGCCTTCATTTTCTACTCACCCCCATGCTGAACAACACTCTAGAGTACTTTTTTGATATCTCAAATGCATCTGGAGATCTGGGAGGCTTCTTACTGTCTGCTGACATTCAAATAATGGAGGTCTATGGTGCCCGAGGCAGAAAGGTCCATAAAAGTCCACAAAAAACGTGTCAATATTCCTCCATACTGCTCGTCCAATGTATTCCAAGTGTCCTGAGTTGGTAGTGTCCATAATTTACTCGAAACAAAGTCATTTAGAATGTTTTTAGAGCATAAACAGTAGTGTATAGGATTTCCTAAAAGCGCACGCCTGCGAGTTCACGAGCCTACGGAAACCGCGGCAGACCAAACCAGATGAAAGTGCGCATTCAGCGTCTCTGCTCTTGATAATGCAAGCGTAGAAGAAGAAATTTGCTGTTTACCTGTGCAAAGAAAGAAACAACAAAAGAAAAATGTCTGAGGACCTCAGTATTGAGGAAGAGCATGAGTTCTTTGCCGAGCTGAATGCGCACTTTCATGTTTTGGGTGTACTATTCCTTTAATATAACTAGAAAACATCAAGAATGACTCAAAATGGAAATGAAACCAATGACCCAGAAAACGGAGAATGACATAAATGAAAGAGTAACTGAAAACTCAAAAAGAAAACTTAAATCGGATGAAAAAGTCCAGAGAAGGGAGAATATTAAAACAAAATTATTATTAATATGGATATATATATTTTTTTGTTTTTCATATTTCTTACTGCATAACCTCTCCACTTTATTCCACTTTATTACAACTTTAACAACTTTTGTTTTATCATCACTCTGACTTAAAACAGTCAATTATGCAGAGAAGGGAAATTCAATTATCTCTCCTCTTGTAAACCAAATCTTTTCCAAGAGAGTAAAGCCAACCAGATCAACCCTACTGTTTGCCTAAGCTATCAAAACAAGAAGTGTTGGGAGAAAAGGCAAGTAGCTAAGGCCAACCAAAATCTAATCAACTTTTTATAGCACTGATTTGTTTTAAAGCAGGATTACTAATCCTGTCTTTATCACTATCCTCTCAGTTTCTCTAGCCAAATCACCACAGAGAAGGAATCTTTGAAAAAGCAGTTAAAGGAATGAGGAGATGGTTTTGCGCATACTGGACAGAGTCTAATTATCAAGCTTTTATGTTCGATCCATAAACGTTGCATCAACACTTTATGAGCTTTACTTGCAGGGGATGCACTTAAAGCTCTTAAGAGATAATTATGGATACTAAAATAAGTAAAACTTGCACAAACAGGAGCAGACATGTTGCAAGTTTTCTTCTCTCTGTAGGAATCTGTTGAGTTTTAATAGAAAGGCTCCCTAAATGCTCAAATAGTTAAGAGCCAGATACTTATATCTGTATAAGATCTAATAATTGAAAATTTCAAACATTAACACTTGTGGTATTTATTACAGAGTCATTTGTTGTGGGGGAGTAACTGGACACTCTGACGAGCGTGAATGAGAGGAGGATGCTGTCCAGGTTTCAGTCCATCTTAGACAATGACTCATATCCTCTCCATGACACACTGGTCCAGCAGACAAGCTCCTTCAGCAGAAGACTCATCCTACCCAGATGCACCACAGAGCGCCACAGGGAATGATTCCTACCTGTGGTCATCAATCTCTATAACGCCTCCCTCATGTGATTCAGACACCCCACCCACCCCTCTGTAATTGACATTTATACACAATTGCACGTCATGTATCCCTTTACTTGGATTTAGTTTTACATATATGTATATATATATATATATATATATATATATATATATACACATACACATATACAGAAGAGCTATATGTGTATATATTATATTGTGTGGTTGGTTGTGTATATATTTAAAAAACTGTAACTGGAGCGTGTAACAAAAGTAATTTCCCTCTGGGATTATTAAAGTATTTTTGATTCTGATTAAAACTAGTGTTGCACCGATACCAGTATCGGAAGGGGCCCCGATACTGCACTAAAATGGTTTTATCGGTATCGGCGAGTACAAACAAATAGGGCACCAATACCATTTTGAGAGCCAAAAGTTTATTCAACTATTTTCACCTTTTCCAGGTAGGCAATAAAAAGTTCTGCTGGATTTTCTTCGTTTTACTCTTTTTTTCCCTGCTTTATAAAGGTCGGCAGCAGCTTGACAAAGCCATGATGGCAATTATTTTAAGTCGAAGTAGTATGCAGATCTTCATATATACAAACACACATCAATTTCAAACAGATGGCATCGGTATCGGCCGATACTGCGCAGCCAGGTATCGGAACCAAGTAAAGAGGTACACTTGACTAATACTTCAGACTTCCATGGCCCAAGTCTCTCAGAAAGGTACAGTCATCTTCTCAGTCCACTGATGTTGTCCTGATCACTTTTTCTCATGTACTGTAATAGAATACTGAGTACCAGGTTTCCCTATATGGCAGAGATTCTCCTCTTTAACAAAACACAGTGCTTGGGATCCAACACTTATGATCTGATGCAACTTTTACAGAACCAGGTTTCAACTAGAGCGTAACTCAGCTTGCAAGGTTGAGTAAGTATTTGACAATATGTACCAGAAATCTTGAGATGACACAGTAACAGCCAGATGTACAGTAAAATCACAAGAGAGCCTGTGAAAAACAGAAAACTCCACTAGCTTCGGAAATGACATAATATGTACATCACAGAATGAGCATCTAAGTTAATATTCTCAAAAATTGGATGATTGTTTCTTTGGCATCACGTCTAATTTCCTTTCTGACTCATAACATCCATGTAAAATTCATCTATCAAGGTCGGACAGTCAGAAGCATGGTCACAGAGAACCACAACAGGTCTACATGGCCCTTTAAAATGTATTTGCTTAAGACATTACAGTACAACCCGATTTCTTGTTCTTTGAATACCAAAATGTATACAGTTTATTTTGTGGGTTGACTGCAACAATTTTCTCAATTATGTGTAAACAGAGAGAGAAGAAACCCATTCTAAATCTATTTGTTGTAAAGGCAGTCAGTCATTGGGTGACTGCTTTGCTGCTATTCTTTGATTAATTTAAAGGCACGTTTCTTTTGTTTCTGGTTGACACTTTCAATAGGGTTCAGCTAAGAACTCCCACCTTGTAAAACCTTGCTACTGCTATTGGAGTGGTTCTTGGGTCAGCATGGTACCAATGAGTTAAGTACAGATCACCAGTACTGCGTTGTTCCCATCTAAAAGTAAAGGTTACATTTCTCAAAGATTATAGCTCCTCTTAACACAATAACATCTTTGAAAGGTATATTAAATTTGTTGTTTAAGCTTTATTTATTTATTTATTTTCTCTCAATGTGAACCCAAATTTACAAACCATTAGAATATTCTCCCAATAATAGGAAATGCCAGACAAGAAGAAGACAAGAAATTTAGCCAGCCATGAGGGAAATTTCAATAGCAATCAGTTGGTATCAAGGTGCCCTGAGTTCCAAGAAATTATCTCTCACACCATAAAACTTCAACCATATGGCTGAATTGTTGATATTGTTACAAATCTTTGATAATACCTATTCCTGAGGACGGGCCGCAAAAAGCCAGAACTTAACCCTTAATGCTTAAAAAGAAAGTTGTGCAAAAGTTTGAAAATTGATTTGGAAGAGTAGAGCCAGTCAAAAAAGCTGCTATATCTTTCTAAAATGGCTAAATGCTTCTAATGGCTCCAATGGGATCTACACTATTTGTAATAACAAGACAATGAACAGCTGCACCTTTAAAGTAGTGGATGAGTGTAGCTACATGGTTCATGCCTAATTAAACAGTTTTAGATTTCTTGCCAATAAAACTCTATATTTATTCTGTAAGGGATATATTTTCTTCTTGCACATTTTTACATGTTATCTGCTTAATGCATTATGTGACCTGTAAGCCTCAGAGCTTTACCTCTCCAGTGTTTCCATTTATTCCCTTAGGCAAAAAGCAGGTCAGAGGCACTGATTTTAACCAGAATACACTGAAAAGTGTGGATTCCTGCTACAGTGATAGAATTGTGGATTTGGGGAAATCGCTTTATAGCATAGACACTGCTGCTGTAGCACTGCTGCAATATTACAGCTTACTCCTGTAAGCTGCATTTTCCACAGAGGTTAACAACAGACTGGAGCTGGGATGAATAGGTTCTTGTTCTGTCCCGATTTCATGCTCGTGGTGAGCTTACAAGCTATTTGAAACAAAATGAGGTTTTAATCCTTTGGAACCTTTATTTGGGTTGGTTTTAAATATCACTTTTTTTCATGAAATAATTCAGCTTTCCAACCAAACATATTTTATGATTAATATGTAGTCCTTCAAAAATCATTGAGGTAAAACATTACTCATCTTTAAGCAATACAAAATAAAGGACTAGTAAAATCTTACATCGGGTCGTTCCATAATTATGCCATAATCAAAAAGAATGCTTAATATGAAGCTGTGTGATCTCTACAGCCTCAGATGATGTGTGTGAAATTCATTATTTGTAATTAGCTGGATTTGGTTAAAGGGGTAAACAAAGAATAATATTTAGGTTCTTTTAAGACTTTGAGATGACCATTTTTTTTTGCTTCCTGATGGCTGGTCTTAGCCAGGCAGATTCATTCATTTCATTTAATCTCAGCTTTCAGTAAATTTATTTCCAGAGTACAGGTTATTGAGCAGTCATGCAATTTGATCAGAAAACAAATAAAAATTTTTTTTAAATGTTTCTTGTGATTATTATTTTTTTGTGACAAATGAAAGGACAAAGGATATAAAACTGAGAATTGTTTTCTTCAAAGGGCAAATTATTTCATGACCTAATTATAAAGAGCAGAACAACAAATCTAAATTAGCTTGAGGCAGATAGCTGTGTAAAATTACAAAAAGAAAATTAAGTCGCTAGGTGGGGTGACTTAAAAAAAAGTCAACTCACCTAGTGACTTAATTTTCTTTTTATTTTTGTAATTTTACACAGCTATCTGCCTCAAGCTTATTTTAATTTGTTGTTCTGCTCTTTATTATTAGGTCTACAAAGAACTATAATATATATATATATATATATATATATATATGACAGAATTATATTTTTCAAGCTAAAAGTTTTGTTTTTTTGGCTCACATTGTTTTTTTGGCTCACAGAAAATGTATTAATTCCCACCTGATATTTGTTGCCGCAGCATGACGACAATGCATCTCCATCATCCGTTAGAATTTTGGATTATAAGTGATGCTGAAAAAGTGTCATTTTCTAAAAACCAGAGCAGTCAGACAGGAAATCAGGTACGGGGAAAGTCTAAGTGGATCTGATAAATTTCAAAATAAGAGACAATGAAGTGATGGATCGTACACACATCGAATGTTAAGTGTGTTGCTGCGTGACTGTCTTTGCAATAGATGATATGGAATGTGGTGAGTGTGAAGCCAGCCTTAGTCTGTCAAAGAGGGTAGGGGGCTGCTGTACACTAACTTGTTAGCCACATTCAACCCAGACCCATTAATCTAGTTCTTATAATAGTAATGCTGCCGGTCAGCCTCCGAGTCACTTAGAGAGGAACCTGCCAGGAGCATAATCTAAATCCTACCTCGGCTATTTAGTATTCTTCCTTCCCTGCTATTACTTTTGTTGTGGGGTTAGGAAAACTGGCCTGATGTTGTAATATGATACACACTAAAGTTTTCTTAAAACATACACATAAACTTTCAGTGCATTCTTAAAAGAATTAATTAAATATTTGTGGTGGACTTGTAAACTGTTACACTGATTAAACTTGTTCTACTTGTAACTACTCTATATCAGGGGTCACAACACAAATTGGATAGTAGTCCAAATTGGATAATAGTCTGCTATTTCAGAAAAGAAGATCCAAAGTTGCTGTCCAGAGTTAATTTAGTTTGATTAAATACCAAAAAAAAAAACAGTTCATGGGTTTAATAGGAAACGTTGCATTTCTCTTTTTGTGGAATATGGTGCAAATCCATAATTTCTTATTTTCAACATCATCATATAACATTGTTTCATCGTAGTTAGATTCATTACCTTATCGCAATTCATCTTTCAGACAGTCACTGGTAACAAAAATGTAGTTCAGTCCAGCTGCAGGTGACCAGCTGATTAGGTATTTACCATGCTATGGTCTTTACCATGCTGATTCTCATGGGAAAAGTTGTCTTCCTTCAGGCAGAAAAATTCATAAATCATTTTGTGAAAGTATAAGGTACACCTCAAAACATCCTAAAATAAATAATTTTTGGAACACATCATCATTAGTGAACCTCAAGATCATCGGGTGTTTCGGCCATTATCACTAGACACCCTCACTCGAGGAAGGCCCAGACAGGGGTGATCAGTCCCTGCTGTGTGTCCAATAGCCAATCAGGTTTGAATAAATCTAAAACTAAGCCAGTCACAGTATAAAGGGGGGATATTAACACTTACCTCCATACCCCTCGGTAAACAGGTCGGTTGTTGACACCGTTTGGTTACTCCGCCCTGCCCCGGTAAGGGTGAAGATCTGGGTTCTGTGTTGTCTGAGTCAGTGGGGAGAACTTGATCCTATGCTCCATACACCGCACAGCCCCAGGGTCAAGTATGTCATGCCCAAACCATACATAAACTGTGTGAGACCAAGGCATGTTAAAAAAACGGATTTACATTGGGGCTGGGGTCATCTATCAGTATAACTACTTAACTCATGGTTTGTTTTAAAGGGTCACTTGAAAATAAGCATTATGGGAACTAAAGTAGGGGAAGAAGCAAATAACATTAATTAAAACTAGTATGGTGAAGAAAATTAAAGGTTTTAGTAAAGATTTAGCTCTAAAAGTTACCCATAAGGCATTGCGGCAGTATAGACCAATAAAAACGGATATTAAGGTGAATTATCTAACTTATTCCACGTTTTTTGGGGGGTGGAGACCTGGATAGGGTAAATTGGGACCCAGATGGTTTTACTTAAGTTTAGGGCCGGGGCCCCTAGGGCCTTAGGGTTAGTAAAAAGGTCCAAATAGGTGTTAATCATTGGTGATTACTAAATGGAATACTCCAATAGGTTAGGGTTAGGTGTAGGGTTAGGGTTAGGCGTTAGGGTTAGGGTCTAATAGGAGGAGCTCAAATCCGCCAAAATCAAAACTTAAATTCTGTTGTTTATCCGAATCATAATCTGGATACAGTTTTTCTTATATTTTTCTGACATAGTAAGCTAAGTTTTTTTTGTCGGAACAAGCAGTTCCCCACTAAACCAGTGGGTGGCAGCATTGACTATTTACAGCCTGAGCACTTGGCTCAAAAAGTATGTAGGTATTTTAATACAGAGAAAAACAAGGAAGGTTGTTGGTTTGTTAGCAGGAAAACCTATGAATGGATTTTATGGAAATATTAACCCAAAGGTGTGCCTCATGCCAAAGAAGCATTTATATACTTTGGGTAATGATCCAGATCATGTGCACATTTTAGATATAGGCGTAAGTCCCAAATTTGGGCAAAATTTGCTGCTTGTGCTTTTTTCTAGTTTCATAGTAAGTAGGAACAAAAACACTGCAACATTTTCACTAAACAGCTGACTCTGGGGGAACCACTCATTAAATTTGGCCAAAGGCAGCAAAGGAAACACCATACTTGGCTGTTGAAATCTTTCTTTTTGTGTATTTTTTGGGGTTGAACTCACACACAGATACAATTTCTACAAAGAACTAAAGTGTTTGTTTTTATTAGAAAATTGGATGCTTACTTATTGATGTTGAGCTAAAAATCAAACTTATCTCAAACATTCTGATTTAACAAAAGATTTTGTATAAAAAGAAATAGACTATGCAGAATGATTTTGATGGTTAAATATATTTTGTAGTTAAAGTTCTTAAATTTCAATCAACATGGGCTTAAAATGGAATTTTTCATTAATGTCTCGCAATTTACAATTAGACTACAATAAAATGAATGAACAAGACAAAATGCTAGAGATTTTGAAAGTCTAATTGTCTCTGACTTAGACTTACACTCAACTTTATTTATCCCTCATGATTACTCCTTCAATGAAATTCTGCTTCCATCAGCTTATATAGAGTACAAAGGGCAGAGTCAAAGCAAGATGCCATTACAGATAAAAATACAACAGACAGCATAAAAAGAGTGTACACAATACCAAAAAGCATAAAAAAGTTGTAATGTCCTGTTTCCTTTAGATATAACAGCATCTGCACAGTAGAGAGCTAATGAAAGACTACACAGTAGGTGACATGGATTATTGAACTTGTACTGCAGAGATTTACTCACCTTATGAATAAGTAAAAAAATACACAGGCTACACACTAGTTGGCATGTGCTATTGCACAGTGAGAGAGAAGAATATTGCACATGAGTGACAATAGGTAATGTTTTGCACAAGAGTTCCAAGGAGAGGGTTGCTGACCCTTGTCCCTCTTACTATCACTGTGTTAGTGCTATAATTAGAAATATAAAATAACCACCAAGAACCATGTGGGAATAAATTATTTTGCCCAATTCCGCCTTTTTTCTCTTTATAGCGTGACAAAGCTGATGAATTTTGGTGAAACAAACAAAAAACTAAATGATACATAGACCCACCTCGATGCTTACTCAATTCTTCAAATATGCATAAAGCATCCAGCCACATGGTTAAAATATGCATTATAGCTTATGCAGGTGTTATGATTTAGAAATAAGTCCCAATAGGACACTTTTAGCTGGCTATTTCTGGCAATGAAAGCTTGACTAGGCTTTCTTTTCATTTCACTGTCAGACAGGTCATTGACAAATGTTCCACAACTCTTGCATCGACTGAGGAACACGCAGAGAGCAATTTACCATGCTCCCCAGTCAGTATAATCTTCAAAGGATACTGTTATTGTGGAGGGCTTACATCCCTCTCTATCCACACTGACTTTACCAAGCCCATCCTCCACTGAGTCCGAGTGTCAGGCAGAGTTAGATTGTATCTCAAGTCAAGTGAACACCTCTCTAAAAGTCACAATGCTGAACATGTTGATACAGTGGTTTGGTTTTTTTAAGAGCCATATATAGCAATTATCTGCTTGTCCCCAAGTCCTTAGAGGCTGCATAACCTGTCAAAGTGACACAGACAGCATAAACCTAAAAAGGGATTAAACTTCAGCTGAGCGGAGTACTCATAAATTCAGATTATAGGAAGCATGCTTTTTAGCCAATCGCAAGGTCCTTGAAAGGGTCTGCTCAGATTAGATTGTGCTGCAGGATGGCTGCAGTGAAAGAAGAGAAATGTCGTCAAGGGGGTAAAAAAATAAAGAAATAAGGAGAGAGACGCAAGAGGGATGACAGAGGAAGGTGGGTGCTGAAGCTGAGAGCGGAACAGAGGGGGAGGAAACTCAGAGCCAAACTTCCTCCCATCTGTTGCCAACACATTTTATCCTATTGTCTCTTTTTTCTCTGTTTCCAACAAGCTCTGCCAGACACAG
The DNA here is from genome assembly GCA_030533445.1 of Cyprinodon diabolis. Lineage (NCBI taxonomy): Eukaryota > Metazoa > Chordata > Actinopteri > Cyprinodontiformes > Cyprinodontidae > Cyprinodon > Cyprinodon diabolis. The sequence goes on from CM060076.1 coordinate 30,507,494, forward strand.
TCCAGAGCACAGATGAAGCATCGGGCCACTAGTTTGGAGGAGATATAAGGCACACCACTTACCCGTCTGCCAAGCTTCTGATACTGAATTTGCCAAAACTGCCACTGTATTAATTTGCTATAGTTTGATGTTGTTTGAGAAAACAAGGGCAACAAGTTCCACCTTGGAGAACTCTACGGCATTAATATTTACCCACTGCGAACGCTTACAATACAGCTGAACAATAAATAGAGAGAGGCCTGCACGGTTTGTTCCAAGATTGCTTTTGCTCACTGTATTAGGGCCGTGTTATACAATTTATTTTGATGAATGGCTGCAAATCTTTGCCTTTATTCCTTAATCCCAAAAGCTCAGTGCAAACTGTACAGCACTAATAAACTCCTCTACAAGCAGAGTTCTGGATTTTCATTTCAAGCACCTTAGCTCCCCTTGCCTGTTTTCTTTTTGTGTGTGCTGTTGGACACTTGGCAGGTACGTGTAAATGGCTGTATGTTAAAGTGAAATTGCATGTCAGCTTTGTGGGCTCCTGTGAGCTGGTGATGAATGCAATTAGTTTCACATCGCTAATGCATAAATAATGACTCCCCCTGGAATGCAGTGAGCGTCCTCTGTCAAAATGCTGTCGTGCGCAGCTCTCGATGTCTCCTTCTCCCTTGAGCTCGTCCTATTTTATAGGCTAATAGAGGTTGGCAAAGCAAATAATATAATGAAATAAAAACCTTGAGTAATATTAAATACTGGCCTCAAAACTAGATTTGGCGTCATGGCCTTGTATCAACACATCACCAGCAAGGGATTCCTAGACAGAATATTATATCATGACAAGTTATTAAAGGTATAATGACCAACAGAAGCTTTTCTGGTATTTTAAATAGCGATTAGGGTGAGTGTAGTTAAGTAAAAAGGTGATTCAAAGAAGTCAGAGAGACATTTAACTGTCTAGAGACATAATTGTGTAATACTGCTTTATATAGCTACACCAAAGGTTGCTCTGGACTATCATGGTATAGCAGTGTGACACGCATTTCATCAAGCTCACGTGCCACTCTTTCGAATTCTCACCCTTAAAAGAATTTATGCACATACTAGTGATGATCAAAAATAATATATATATACATCAGATACCTGAACTATAGGCTCTAAAATCTATTTTTGTGTTAAAACATTGATAATTTTGATCAAAATAGTAATTTTAGATAATGATTATCAATAAGAAAGCCTGGTGGGCCGACAGAGTGGGGAGAGAAGGCAGCATTTTGCTGTTGCCAAGAAGCACTTCCCAACTGTAGCTGAACTAGAAGCTGGGCTTGGAATTTTTTGTTCCATTGAAATTAACTACTAGCGATTTGCATGTAGGATAACATTTTACAAACTTGACAGTGTGAGCAAATCCGATTACTTAACCATGTTCTGTCACATTTTGGTTGTGGTTTGGAGTACCCAAATGCAGAGGCAGAGAGGCTGAGGTGAATACTTGTAGTTTTAATGATAAAAATGGTTAACAAAGGCAGTCCAAAAATCCAACTAAAAATGTAACAGACCAGAACCATGGAGACATCAAGGGAAAACACGTACAAGGAGCCAGGGAGAGACGAGGTGAGACGACGACAGTGATGACAGGACCAGCAACAACAGAGGAACCAACAAAGAGTGAGAGCAGTGGGAGAGCATAAATACCTGACAGAGACAAAGGGAGGGCTAACGAGCTGACAATGAGCAGGTGTGAGAGGAGACAACGAGGGAGCCAAGGGGAAAGGAATACACACACACACAAGAGGGCAACAGAGGACAACAGAAAAACATGAGAACTAACATAAATCTAGAAATTACAACAAAACTGGAATTAAACCAATAAAACTAGAAAACAAGGAGCAAAGTAAAGTACAACAGAACCAAGACCATGACATGTTCAAATCAATGAATAACGTACTGAATTAAAGTACATGTTCTTCTTATTTTATTCTCCTGGAATGGTAATATGGTTTGACCGTTGATCCTGAAATCTTTATGCTGGTAGGAAGTCTCAGGTGTAGAGAGTTAAAATAAATTGTGAGAATAGACAGATATTATGAAATTGTTTGTCTTTGTACGTCACTGTCTCATCACCACTGTTCACACATACCACAAACTCAAAATCTGCCATGGCTACTTTCACCCCTTTCTTGTTATTCAACAAAACTGTTGTCCTCTGTTTTGTTGTTATGCAATTGTTTAACCATTTGTTTTTTTCTGGACAACACCTGTAGGCATCTGCAATCATCTCTTGCTGTCTGTCCCAAGTTGCAGTTGCATTTGGAACACCAGCCTCTCCGTGGTTACAGCGACACTAAAAATCCTTATTCAAGCCTGGAGTTCAGCCCCACTTTCCTTCCAAAAACAAATTAGCCCTCCTTATTTGGGATCTTAGTAGATCAGGCCCATTTTGTTTTGTGTCATTAACACCTTTTTTCTTTTTATAATTTTATGCTTATGACTCTAGAGAAAAAAATGTGTGGATATCTCTAATCCATGGATGTTGGGATCCTGAGGCTTGCCCACCAGAGGGCGCCGAGGATCCTCTTCTGTTTTTTATTTTCTTTTAGGCACTGGGTTACTGTTGGGATCTGGGGATGTACCACCTTTCTCCAGCAGAGTGCGCCGTGGGTCTCCTGGGCTGGAGCCCTCCTGCACACCTGGAGCTCGTCAGCTCATCAGGAACCTTCCCTACATAAGCAGCTGCCAGACCTTCCTTCAACGCCGCAGTGTTGACCTTAGTTTAGTTAGCAAACCTGAGCCTCTGTTACCTGAAAGAATCTTTGTTGTCTCAAGAGAGAAACCTGATTCTAATCTGCCTCTGTCTTTGCTCACAGGAAACCTGTCCCAAGTCTGAAGCTCTGGATGAGCTTAACCTGCCTGCCAGCCCTGGTGAGCCAAACCTGAAGATTCCAGTCTGGATTCCTCCTGCTGCTCTCAGAGAAGAGCTGGAAACTCTGATCAAGGTCTGCCATTTAAAGTCAGAAGCTAGACGCTGCTGCTGCTTGTGCACTCTGCTGAACCAACAGTCTCTGGACCCAGCGGTTCCCTCTATCACAAGAGAAGCCTGGACTCCGTCAAGACTTCAGTGAACCCAACCCGGACCAGTTCCAGATCCTGTTCATGTTCTTGTGTCACAATCTTTAATAAACTCTGTTAAACTTTTACCCAGCCTCCGTTGTGTTCTGTATGTGGGTTTGAATTTAAACCAATCATGACAATGGAGACATTTACTGCATGACCTCTTATCACATTTTTCCTGTTAGATCACTTTCAGAAAAAAGGCTCATGTTTCACAAAAATATATAAATAAACAAAAAAATTTGCTTTGTAACTTCAAGAAGTTCAACAGAAGTTTAAAAAAAATACAGAGAAAAACAGGATAAAACAAGATTTTAATTTAGTTCCCTCGGTAAAAGATAATACATTTATTCCTGACCTAAATGATGTTCAAAATTCATTTACTACAACAATGGTCTTTTCTAATCCAAGTGTCTAAACAGGCTCTTTAAAAATTATACAATAATGCGTAGTGATTCACAGAGACTTATTCAATCCATCCAATGTTCTTTTCACATTTTTAATTAAATATGCACACTGGATCATTATGATCAGGCCTTTTTCAGTCTCACGTCTTCAGTTGGCCGTACCTTGAACAACCTCCTGGATAAATGTATCCACACTGCAAGACGAATGCTTTGTGACACCTGTGAAATGAATCCCGCCAGCTGTTCTCAAATGTCACCGGTGTCCTGCAGAGAATGTAGCTCCTGTGATTGAATGAAACACAGAACCAGAAGAGCACACGTGTTCCAATTTGTCCTCCCGGTCTTCCCGTTCTCTGGGAAATAATTACCGCAAAACTCCTGAGACCACACATGAATAAATGCGTGGCCCTCAGCCTGTCTACCGATCACCATCCCGGGCTAATTTATATATGATAAATGTACTGGATTTATACACTGACAGGATGATAAATGTGAGGGAGAGTGTGAGTATGCGTCATGCTTCAAGGATTTCAGTGGATGTTATTTTTTTTTCTGCCAATATAAGCAAAAGACAGATCCCGACTTGCATCTAAAAACAGAGTAGTTCCCCTTCTCTAACTTACGTTTAGGCTCTGGGGGGACTTGTGGTGCTGATTGCCATTTGTACCCAGCAGCTCTTGTTTAGGCAGCTACCTCCCTGTCTGTAGAAGTTACAGTACTTGTAGTCAGATGTGCAGCTTGCTTGGCTGGAAGCATACATATTTTTTTCCTCTTTGAATATGCATTTTATAATGTCTTTTTTTCTTTTTTTTATTATTTCAAAATAAGCCACAAACCAGTTTTTTTTTTTTTTTGCTAATGTGCAAGTTCAGCTGCAACTGTGTAGCACACTTTACAGTTTAGTGCACAAAATGTTGCCTTGTCAGGACTGTACAGTATTTAAGGGCACAGAAAAAGAAGAACACTGTTAATTCTTGTCAACAAAGTGCATGTGCTTCATATTTGTCGTTCTATATACCATATGGGCTAATAAATTGAGTCAATGAGTCAATGCAATCAACTGGTTTTCCTTAGATAGAAAACTTTGTATCAATTTGACTGTATGATCTGGTTGAACTGTAAAGTGCCTTGAGATGACGTGTTGTGAATTTGGCGCTATATAAATAAACTGAATTGAAAATTGAAAAATAAATGGGCTTTACTTTGAAACTATCAAAGGACTGGAATGCTCTGTTCTGATTAGAGTCCAGCTGAACCTGTTTGCTGATTCAGAATACAATTAAATGGATCAGTGGATTATTTACATTAAGCCTTCATTATTCAGATCTAAATCAAGCTTCAGAGCAGTCAATTAATCCATGTGGAACTTTATTAGGGTATTGTATCCAGGATCCAGAGCTGAAATAAGAGAGTACAGCTACATTAAGTAAGGACCAGTGTCTTTACATTAGGTTGACATCTGGCTTTGAGAGCTATGTGTTACATCAGCAAAAGATTTATTTATAATTATTTTTTGCTAGTATGTATTTCTGTGTATATTTTCTTACCACGCTAACTACTGGATATTCAAAAGAACTGTTGAAGAATTCCTTAAAACCATTTGTCAGCTTATGCTGCTGAGAAAGATATTAAAGGTAATTTTAACCATACACTGGCTCAAAAATCTTTATTTTTTCCCATTTTGTTTATTGAACTTCCATCAAAGTGTATTGGTGGTCTGATAATTACACAAATATTTTTTTTTTCTCTCACATGATAAAGACGGGTAAAGAAACATTGCCCTTGTAAAAATATAATTTAACTATACAGGTAAAAGCCAGTAAATTAGAATATTTTGAAAAACTTGATTTATTTCAGTAATTGCATTTAAAAAGGTGTAACTTGTACATTATATTTATTCATTGCACACAGACTGATCCATTCAAATGTTTATTTCGTTTAATTTTGATGGTTTGAAGTGGCAACAAATGAAAATCCAAAATTCCGTGTGTCACAAAATTAGAATATTCTGTAAAGGTTATATTTTGAAGACACCTGGTGCCACAAACTCAGCTGATTAACTCAAAACACCTGCAAAGGGCTTTAAATGGTCTCTCAGTCCAGTTCTGAAGCCTACACAAACATGGGGAAGACTTCAGATTTGATAGCTGTCCAAAAGGCGACCATCAACTCATTGCACAAGGAGGGAAAGACACAAAAGGTTATTGCTGAAGAAGCTGGCTGTTCTCAGAGTTCTGTGTCCAAACACATTAATAGAGAGGCAAAGGGAAGGAAAAACTGTGGTCAGAAAAAGTGTACAAGCGATAGGGATCACCGCGCCCTAGTCCAGATTGTGAAAAAAAACCCATTCAAAATTGCGGGGAGATTCACAAGGAGTGGACAGCTGCTGGAGTCAGTGCTTCAAGATCCACCACCAAGAGACGCTTGAAAGACATGGGTTTCAACTGCCTCGTGTCAAGCCACTGTTGACCAAGAAACTGACCGCTGCTGTGTGGTCCAAAGTCATGTTTTCTGACGAAAGCAAATTTTGCATTTCCTTTGGAAATCGAGGTCCCAGAGTCTGGAGGAAGACAGGAGAGGCACAGGATCCACATTGCCTGAAGTCTAGTGTAAAGTTTCCAACATCAGTGATGGTTTGGGGTGCCATGTCATCTGCTGGTGTCGGTCCACTCTGTTTCCTGAGATCCAGGGTCAACGCAGCCGTCTACCAGCAAGTTTTAGAGCACTTCATGCTTCCTGCTGCTGACCTGCTCTATAGAGATCGAGGTTTCAGGTTCCAACAGGACTTGGCGCCTGCACACAGCGCAAAATCTACCCGTGCCTGGTTTACGGACCATGGTATTTCTGTTCTAAATTGGCCAGCCAACTCCCCTGACCTTAGCCCCATAGAAAATCTGTGGGGTATTGTGAAAAGGAAGATGCAGAATGCCAGACCCAAAAACGCAGAAGAGTTGAAGGCCACTATCAGAGCAACCTGGGCTCTCATAACACCATAGCAGTGCCAGAAACTCATCGACTCCATGCCACGCCGCATTAATGCATTAATTGAGGCAAAAGGAGCTTCATCCAAGTATTGAGTATTGTACATGCTCATATTTTTCATTTTCATACTTTTCAGTTGGCCAACATTTCTAAAAATCCCTTTTTTGTATTAGCCTTAAGTAATATTCTAATTTTGTGACACACGGAATTTTGGATTTTCATTTGTTGCCACTTCAAATCATCAAAATTAAATGAAATAAACATTTGAATGCATCAGTCTGTGTGCAATGAATAAATATAATGTACAAGTTACACCTTTTGAATGCAATTACTGAAATAAATCAAGTTTTTCAAAATATGCTAATTTACTGGCTTTTACCTGTAATTTTAATAAATTAATGATTCATTTTCATTTTTTTCTTAAAAAAAAGAAAAAAAAAACAGGGCCGCCCTGTGGTGCTGTGACTGAACAGACTGCACGAATGCCCACATCATGCCAACACAAAATTGGAGATAGATGAGATTTCTTGACTATGCTCACACACAGAGCTATACTACCTTTCATTGGTTAATGTGATTCATATAGATGCAGTTCATTAAAACAAGTTACAGTTTCAGTCCATATGTAAGTCCATATTCAAACAGGAACAGAGAACCCAGCAGTTTGTGGTGGTTGGGGATGAGGGGAGTTGAGGTGTGTTGCCATTGGCATGTCTACCTACTGAATGCAACTGCTGTGAAAAAAAAAATCAGGAAATAACTTATTTATCTGATTAATAACAGCTTAACAATGCAGGCACTCTCTCTCCCTGATATTGTTACTATATGACACTCTACCAAAGATTGATACTGAGAAGCAGGTACATGAAATAAAGTGACAACGCACATACAGGTAGATTATCTGAGTTTACCCCATCTTTAGAGACATTTCAGGTTTTCTGTGGATGTTTGACTGATCTGAGGGACAGGACTGAGAGGATAATGTTGGTTTAGGTTATTAAACAATTCCATACACGCAAAAAAGACATATTGCAAGGTCTATCACAAGAAATACCTGGTGGGCTTATCTCTGGTCAAAATGGACAGGCCATTTTTCTGTGCTAGTCCAGCCCTGCTGAGAGATCTGGGCGGTTAATACACTGACAAAAAGTCTGCAATGTATTTTGGTGCTAAGTTAATTTTTTTGATAAAAAAATACTAAATTTTTACCAAAGAATTTTAAAGTCTATTCTTTGAGATACAGGCATTGTAAATACTTTAAGACTTGACTGATGTGCTCCACTTACAGATATTTTTTCACTATAATGTTACAAAATGTGCCCGAGTACAAGGTGTGTAGTTACTTTTCCAAAGCAATCTATAATAGTGTATGTCACTGCAAAGGGAAAATATTGAACACATACAGTATCTTGTGAAAGTATATTTTGGTCACATTGATCCTTTAGACCTAAATCCACAATTCAGGCTTCAAAGATTAAGATATAAGATTGTAATTTAGTGTGAAGAATCAACAACTACTTGGGCACAATCATGAAGTAGAACAAAATTTATTGTATATTTTTAGCATTATATATATAATATTCAACAAAAAAATTGGTGGTGCAAAATTATTTAGCCCCCTTTAGTTAATACTTTGTAGCGCCATCTTTTGCTGTGATTAGAGCTGCAAGTCACTTGGGGTATTTCTCTATCAGTTTTGCAAGAGACTGATATTTTTGTACATTCTCCTGCAGAACAGCTGGATCTCAATGAGCTTAGATGGAGAGCTGTTTGTGAAGAGCAGTGTACAGTTCTTTTAACATATTCTCGATTGGATGCAGTTCTGTACTTTAACTTGGCCATTCTAACATCTGGATATGTTTATTTGTAAACCATTTCATTGTAGGTTTTCCTTTATATTTTGGATTATTGTCTTGTTAGAAGATAAATCTCCATCCCAGTCTCAGGTCTTTTGCAGACTCCAAAAGGTTTTCTTCCAGAATGGTCCTGTATTTGTCTCCATCCGCATTCCTATCATTTTTAACTATCTTCCCTGTCCCTGCTGAGGAAAAGCAGGGCCTGAGCATGGTGCTGCCACTACCATGTATGACAGTGGGAATTACGTGTTAGGGCCACGGTGCTTAGTTTTTACACCAAGCATAACATCTTGCATTGCTACCTAAAAGTTCGATTTTGGTTTCATCTGACCAGAGCACCTTCTTCCACATGTTTGCTGTGTGTACCAGGTGGCTCGTGACAAACTTTAAACAAGAATTTTAATGGATATCTTTATGCAATGTCTTTATTCCATAAAGGCCAGATTTGTGTAGAAAACCACTGATTGTTGTCCAATGGACAAAGTCTCCCACCTCAGCTATATATCTCTGCAGCTCATCCAGAGTGGCCATGGGCCTCTTTGCTGCATGTCTGATCTGTCATATCCTCAATTGAGCTAAAGGTTTAGAGCAGTGGAGATGAGCTGAGGCTTCGTGTGGTGTGTCGAGTAGTGGAGGGGGTGTTTCCACAAAGCGCGTATCGAGGCTTGTTTCATTCAGGGTAGGGGCCAGAATCAATGACATCCGAAGCCTCGCTCCCGCCATTCCACGTGACCGCTTCCGGAAGTGGTTTAGCTCGCTATGTCCTTTGACAGGCATCTAAACAGCCTTACTACTCAGTCAAGATGTGGGATTATGTAGGAGAGTTGCGGTCAGTTTGATATAGTTTGGATATATTCTAAAGGATGATTTATACTTAGAAACCAGGTCATCTGCGTGTGTGTCACATAATCCTGCGCCCCTACCGCAGATACTCGGGTACACTTCTCCAAAATTGTAGGTGACCACAGACAGTGCCGCAGAAAGGAGGAACATATCGCAGACATTGTTTCAATATTGGGCATAAATCTGCGTCATACCTGCAACAACCTCACTGCGACACACTGCTACAGCCCTACAGAATAGTTTGGTCGGAAAAAAAACAATCTAGTTAGTTAAAACAATTTTGGTTAGATTAAACAATATAATGATCAGAAACCGTTCAAGCCACTGGTTTAGTTTACAATATTAGTCCTAGAGTGGAATTAGTGTTGAAAGTAGCATCTACTGTAACACTTTGCCTTCCAGTCCAAAGATTGTTGTTTCAAAACGTAGCTTTTGAAAGTTGCTATACTGTTTAATACGGTGGCTGAGAAGTGCAAAACACATTCACAATTAAAAAACACATTAACAAATAAAAAACAGAATAACATTTGAAGAAACAAAATTATATTTTATGAAACAAATGTATTTTTGAAAAAAAAGTTAAAATTTTTTAAAACAAATTTACATTTTAGGAAACAAATTCACATTTTAAATAAGTTAGATTTTAGGTGAGAGAAAGTTTTATTTTAGAGAAAAAAAAAATACATTATAGGGAAACAAATTTACATCTAAAAAAATTGACCGTTCGGAAACACTTGTACAAGTGCAAAGACAAAACTGCAAGTGACAAAAAACAGTCAAAAACAAATTAACAAAAGACGGCTACACGGAAAGGGAATGTCCCAGTGGCCGGATGTGATGTCACCATTACCCTGACTTTGTCATGATTGGTTTTAAATCAAACCCACATGCAGAACACAACGGAGCCTGGGTAAAAGTTTAACAGAGTTTATTAAAGATAGTTGACACAAGAACATGAACTGAATCTGGAACTGGTCCGGGTTGGGTTCACTGAAGTCTGCAGAGATGGATAGTTTGATTAGCTGGGCAGACAGATGATTAATGAGTCCTTTAAGATAATTCTGAGTCTACCTTGAAGAAGTCCAGGCTTCTCTTGAGAGAGAGGGAACCGTTGGGGCCAGAGACTGTTGATTCAGCAGAGTGCTCAAGCAGCTGCAGCGTCTAGCTTCTGACTTTGAATGGCAGACCTTGATCAGAGTTTCCAGCTCTTCACAGAGAGCAGCAGGGGAAATCCAAATAGGAATCTTCAGGTTTGGCTCACCAGGGCTGGAAGGCAGGTTAAGCTCACCCAGAGCTTCAGGCTTGAGACAGGTTTCCTGTGAACAAAGACAGAGGAGGGTTAGAATCAGTTTTCTCCCTTAGAGACAACTTAGATTCTTTCAGGTAACAGAGGCTCAGGTTGCTAACCAAACTAAGGTCAACACTGCGGCGTTGAAGGAAGGTCTGGCAGCTGCTTATGAAGGGAAGGTCTCCTGATGAGTAGATGAGTCTCAGGTGTGCTGGAGGGCTCCAGCCCAGGAGACCCACGGCGCACTCTGCTGGTGGAAGGTGGTACATCCCCAGATCCCAACAGACTTGTAGTACAAACAGCTCAATCTGTAGTCCTCCTGCTTCACGTGAAAAGTCAGCGGCGATTTTAGATGGAAAGAATTGCACTGAAGCTGTTTTTCTTAAGTTTACGCTAACCGAACAATGTTTTGCCCTTATTGTGGTCTCTGGAAGTTTTACGGGACACGGACCAGGTGGCAGGACCAAGCAGCAGGGCCGAGCTCAATTTGTGACAGTGGCTGCGTTGCAGCAGTTCCGGTGGTCCTGCCACCTGGTCCGTGTCCCGTAAAACTTCCAGAGACCATCCGCACGAAGAACAAAATGGTGTAAATTGGCTGAAATTTGCTCCACAATAATAAAATCGCAGCTGACTTTTCAGGTGAAGCAGGAGGACTACAGATTGAGCTGTTTGTACTACAAGTCAGGGTAATGGTGACGTCACATCCGGCCACTGGGACATTCCCTTTCCGTGTAGCCGTCTTTCGTTAATTTGTTTTTGGCTATGTAACTGTTTTTTGTCACTTGCAGTTTTGTCTTTGCACTTGTACAAGTGTTTCCGAACGGTCAATTTTTTTTTAGATGTAAATTTGTTTCCCTATAATGTATTTTTTTCTCTAAAATGAAACTTTCTCTCACCTAAAATCTAACTTTTTAAAATGTGAATTTGTTTCCTAAAATGTAAATTTGTTTGCTAAAATGTAAATTTGTTTTTAAAAATTTAAACTTTTTTTACAAAAATACATTTGTTTCATAAAATATAATTTTATTTCTTTAAATGTTATTTTGTTTTTTATTTGTTAATGTGTTTTTGAATTGTAAAAGTTTTTTGCACTTCTCAGCCACCGTAGTTGAATCATTATTTTGGCAACAGTGACAAAAGGGTTTGCCCTTTTAAAGTATAGATTGGGGAATAACACTACCAAATTAGTTTATTTGGTTTAACCAAAAGATGTGTTGGTAACTTCGTACCATATTAAAACTAAAACCTTTGAAAAAACTATTATTTTTGAACACCTTTCATTTTGCTCATCATTGCCCAGTTTTCATAACCACTTTCACTGTCTGCCTGAGCTCTTGTCATTAAAATAAAAACAGTGAACAATAAAAGATTCTTCTCTTTCAAGACATTTTACATAAAAAAACAACCTTACAAAAGCTTTTATCAAACACACCAATCATGAACAATTTAAAAGGACCTTAAATTATAAAAAAAAAATCGAGAAAAATAATTGCAATTGCAAAAAAAATATATATATATAGACTACAGATTAAATACAGATTAAATAGCTAACTATAGTTATGCACTGTGCCAGTAGGTGGTGATATGTTCACATGAAGCGTAATGAAATGTTTGGTTCATTGAAGCAATTTGCCAAAACAGTTTAATCCCTCATGAGGCCTCATCGCACCATCACTATTTATAAACGACGGTCAGGTCTTAAATTTCCTATATTTTGGAGTGGTAAGTTACTTCTTCCATTTTAATTTCATCACTTGCTCAGGGCTCCTTGAGATGTTTAAAGCTTGGGAAATCTTTTTATATGCAAATCCGGCTTTACATTTCTCTACAACAGTATTTCAGACCTGCCTGGTGTGTTCCTTGTTCTTTATGATGCTCTCTACCCTTTAACAGACCTCTGAGATCACAGAGCAGGTACATTTATACTGAGACTTGCTTACCCACAGGTAGATTCTATTCATCATCATCAGTCTTTTAGGTCAACTTTGGATCAGTCAGAGATCCTCAATTAAGTTCTGGGGAGGGTTTGGTGCTCGGAAAGTAAGGGGGCCTTTTAATTTACACGCCCCACTTTTCAGTGGCTCGTGCAAATTTGTTAAAAAAGTTTCAAATATGAAATAAATTTCCTTCTACCTTATGATTGTGTCCCAGTTGTTAATTCTTCCCCAAAAAATGCACAATTTTATATCTTGATGTTTGAAGCTTGAAATGTGGTAAAAGGTCGAAAAGTTCAAGGGGCCAAATACTTTCACAAGCACTGTATACTGTGCCCTAGCATCAACATTTGTATACTTGAAAATTATTTAAAAATAAATGTTATCTCCTGTGTGTTTGTACTTGTAGAAATGTAGTGTTCACATAAAGTCAATATCTCAGTTACTCTGCTACAGCTAACATTCCTCTGGAAAGTAATAAGAGAAAAAATTGGACCGCACATCATAGACACAATGTTGTGAATAGCTTTTCACAAGTTGCTCTCTGGTATGGTTTACATCATCATCACAGAATGGAGTGAGGCAGAGAGTGAAAACACTACATTGTCTAAAGCAGAACAGGGAGTTCTGTTCATCTGGGTTTTTCCTGCCAGAACTGAAACTTTTCGCTGCCTGTCTTCTGTATAGTTGACAAATTAAGATTTTGGCACATTAGATGGGTACCTGTTAATAATGCTCTGTGGACATTGCTAGGCTGTGGGGCTTACTTTGTTTTAAACTAATTAACTGTGAATTAGCAATGCACACATGGATTTTGTTTGGAAGACAAAAAATCCTTGAATGCATATTTACATGAAAAATAAACATGTGGCATTTTCTTGGCAGTGATGGGCAATAGATAATTACATTCTACATTACTCGCTTATTTTCAGCCTTCAGAGAAAAAAAAATAAGTAAAACATGCTGTTTTGTGTGTTCATGAAAGGTGGAGGTTTCATAACAGAATGCTTTGTGAGAGCATGTTTTCTCCGTGAAGGTCCTGACTCAAGCTTGAGTCAGTATAAGATGTGTTCAGAGGCCATACATCCTTCAGGGAGAGACATATAAGACTTCATTTAAAATGAAAAAGTTCGACTGAAAGAGAAAAAAAACCATACAGAAATAAAGGATTAGGAAAAGATTACATTTTCAACGAAGCAACCATTCCTTTGAAGGTAGCCGTTTGTGAAGGTGACCTCTCATACAAGCAAAAAGGAGCTGGGTATATGTGAAAAAGAAAATATAGTTTTAATTCTATATGCATTCATGCTTGGATTTATTTATTGAATAGCTAAAGGTTCTCATATTCAAAGGTATTTCCTCATTACAGCAATGTAAACAACTTGAATATTCAATAGGTTTATGTGAGTTGCATTTTAAAGAGCAGTTGTTTTGTAACCAGAGGTTTTACTATAAAGGTTTATTCTGCAATAGACCATAACCCTTTTGCCTTAGTTGTATATACATTACAATACTTTTATTTAATACTTTTAATAGTTTATTTTAGTTAGTTTTTGAAAAGGATGGCTATAAAACAGATCTGGTTTAACGGGAATACCATTTCTGCATCATAGTCATAATTTCTTGAGATACCAACACATTTGTATTTAAAATGCCACGTGTTTAATTCAGTCATAATAAGCAGAAAAAAATAACGTAGCTCACTCAGGACAACAAAATAATCCCTTTTTGGTACCATGCAAATTCAAAAACATAACCAAAAGGTTCTATAAGATGTTTTGAAAATAAATACATAAATGCATCAAGAGTGAAAAAGCATTAAATCAAAGTTCCTTTTGGAACACGTCCTGTTCCATCCCAGGTTAGAGACAACATTTACAGTAAGACCACTTATCTTTTTTTTAACTATATCTATCAATTATCATATCAGACTGTCACATTTTCAGTTATTAAAGCCTTGACAGAAAAATGTGAAAATCCTGATGTATACTAGCACAGCTGCTTTTGATAATCTAGACAATTTGTAGTTTGATTAAACATAACGGTTGTCGGTTTTTACCAGTTCACTCACCAAAAAAACTTCTCTATTTTAAAGCCCCTTTTTTACCATCTACAGCCAACTCTATGCATTATATATGATTACCGTATTTTCACGACTATAAGGCACATATAAACGTCTTTTTTTTTCCCTTAAAATGTGCGGTGCATCTGACGTGCGTGACGTGCCGCAAACGCGCTGCTGCTCGTTTGCTGCTCGATGCGGCGCATCAACCAATCAGAGAAGCTGATCTGGGAGCTGACAGCGAGACAGACACATCGCTGATGACACAGATCGCTGTGATCGCTCCTCTGAAACAGTTTATTAACGCCTAAATAAAAAATGCTGAAACGTGCCGACAGAATATGTTCGCTTTTATTATTCTGGTGCCTGCAGTTTAGATTATTTAGATGAAAAAAACCTATCAGCCGCCACGGTGAACCGCGAGGAGGGGACCCGGCCCAGAGGCTGCTGTTGAATTAAGTTTTCAGGTGGCTTTTCCCACTTAAAAACATATTAAAACTACTTTATTTCCACTGATCACAGCAAATATAGCTGCAAGGCAAAGAAAGGATAGAGTAGCTCCGCCCAACGCGTGTCAGACACACTATTGCACCGCGCAGCCAGAGCAGCAAAGCTGCTTCAGCCGCTCGTCAGAACTAACTGGTACAATCTAAACTGCAGGCACCAGGATAATAAAAGCGAACATATTCTGCCGGCAGATTTCTGCATTTTAAGTTAATTTATGCGTCAATAAACTGTTTCAGAGGAGTGATCACAGCGCTCTGTGTCATCAGCGATGTGTCTGTCTCACGGCCAGCTCCCAGGTTTGATTAATACTTTGTAATAAATACATGAATAAAACACAAACATACTCAGTTTTTCTCCCGCTCTATTTTTAACTATGCAGTAGAGGTATTTAAACGTAGTAGAGGATATGTACCTGTATATAAAACCCGTGCCCTATAATCCGGTGCGCCTTATGTGTGTGTTAAATACAGTAATGGCACGCATAACTGAGGCTGCGCCTTTTAGTACGGTGCACCTTATGGTCGTGAAAATACGGTAAAAATGACCTTGCACTCTACAAAATATTCATTTATCATGAAATAGAATTTTTTCTGGTTTTGCTTTCCCAGGCGAGCCATTGAAATCAATGGAAAAGGCCATGTGAAGCTGTCTGCTTATTACTGAATAACTCGCACAAATGCGACAGACAAACACTGAGGTAATAAAATAACACACAACATCACGTTGGACAATATTTAGTTTGATTAACTTATCAGTGTTTCCTGTCCATCAGCTGCTTTCATGATTTTATTTGCCCTGTGTTTAAAGACTAAACACCTTGTAATTCCAATTTACTAGTCTGAGTGAAAACAAAATGCAGCGTTTAAACTCACACCACCTTTGTCCAAAATATGTCTGTCCTGCACTTCTGAACTCTGACTTTTCCTTATGCAATCCTAAACCACGTGCAATATTCCAAGCACTGATTGACAATATACATTTATTTGCATTTTTTATTTACTGTTTATCCTAATACACACCATATTTATTTATCACTGTGCACTTTACACCAATGTCGAAGTTTCTACAATGTACACTGTATATATTTGATATATGTTTTTATATTTTCATATTTCTCTACTCTGTATTTGCACAGATATTGGGGGCTTTTAATCTCATTGTACTGTTTATAATGAGATTAAAAGCATTCTGAGCCTGAATGCCAGATAAATGGCCATGAAAAGCCAGATTTGAGGGGAGGTGTATTAATAAAAAAGCCAATGTACAACTATACAGTAGTGTGAACATACTTAGCTATGCTCAAAATATCCTTTCTTGGCACTATTTTGTTATTTGCTACTGGGTTTTTTAATTTCATTTCTGAACAAATTATTAATAAAGTTTGTTTCTAATATTTAAAATTAGCATTGTTGAGGCCTGGTTCTTATAAAGTCTTAGCTGCAGCCACTTAAGATGTATATAATAGTTTTTTTCACTTTGACTTATGACTATTTTATGTACTAGCCATTCAGTAGTAGCCATTGAAAATCTCCACACTTTCCTTGATGGGCCCCTACAATTCCTTTTTAAACATCAATATTTGTAAAAAAAAATATTTTTTCTGTCATGATTTGTGGACATTAAGATTTAAAGAGAAGTGCCATCTCGTGGTCAGACCCTGCAATTCTGTGAAAGGGTGGAGTCAGAGTAAAAAATATGCAAGAGGGGGTCATTCAAGTGGCTGTAAGTTGGAGGGGATTTCGCTCGGAGTTGGGCTGCCTTTCAGCTGGCGTTTGGCTGGGAAGCCAATGGCTTTGAGTTTAAGTTTGCACATGTCTGTTGATTACCTTAGTTTAATTGAACTGACTATCTAAATTGATTGTCCTTGCACTTTGAAATGAGTAATGCAGCTACAAATAAGCAGCAGTTTTGCTGCGTTTTACTCCTGATAATAGCCATATAGCAAACATTTAAGCCAGCAGTGAGACAGAAACCTAATTCATATTTATATTTAATGAGTTATAGAAAATGAGAAAGACACTGTTGAGACTGAATCATGCTGTACTCCTGCGCAACCATGAGTGATAGCATTGGTTCTGGTGGTGCTGGAAACATTCAAACGCAAGCAAGACAAACAAAATTAGTCAGTATCAGTTTGCAACACCTGCCCTGACTCCACTTAAGCTGTATGAAACAGAAGCTGCATCTCTCAAAGCAAAGGTGTCCAAAGAATCAGCAGTTTGTCTCACAACAGACTGCTGGACAGCTCAGGTGCTACGTATTCATGTCTGTCAACTGATATCCCTTGATCATTTTAGCATGTCTTGCTGTTCACTAGATTTCTTTGTGAGTAAATAGGTAGTGTTGCAGTGAAATAGCCAAGGCAAAGCAGAAAAAATGGACGAACATATCTCCTTTTCCTGGTTCATACCTTTAACCTTGTTGTGGAATATGGTCTTGAACAGCATCTGATTAAATCAATGACGGAAACAAACATGTATTTAAACAAAATCCCTGTGGATGCACAAACGCTAACGGAAAGTCAGGTCCCAAGAACAATGGTTTTAAACAGGACATTATTAGTAGGCAAATGTGCCTGTCCTTTCTATAACCCAAGTGCAATAGACCGCAGTGGTGGAGATGTGCACCATCCTGAAGCCATTTAAAGAGATCAATGTTTAACTTAATGCAGAAAGGTATGTTTCATATAAAGCAATCATTAAGTGTTAATCTTGAAGTTATATCACTAAAAAATGTTTTAATCACATTATTTGTATTTATGTAATCTGTATTAGCTAGGTCACTGCCTCTAAAACATCTTTACTGGCTGAAAAACCTGTGTAAAACCGGGAACAACCAGCTCTTAGTGGCAGTGGGAACAGCTCAATGACACGTGTCTACCCGGGTCAAACGACTTGGCAAGCAACCTGTGTTAAAATTGCCTCGGCTCTGATCAGAATGCTTTGGGAACACCATAGCCCGGTTTACCTGCTTTAACTACTTGATATCATTGAGGGGAACGTAAGGAGGTCAAAACACCCTGCCAGTTGGGTCTGATCTAGTAAGCCGAAACAACTCTGTTTAGATTCAATAAAGATGGCAAAGCACTGCTGAGAGGGACTATTAACCTATGAACTATTAAGATTTCTTATCTTGTTTGGCTAGAAAAATGTTTTATGTGAATAAATAAACCTCTTGTAGATTAGATCTACAGTATAGAAAAAGAAAATTGAAATTATTGGTGAAAGGGGGTCAAAATATTACAAAAACGGCTCACCCAATCATTGTAGTGTAGCAAACTTATTGCATTGCTTTTCTCCTTTCTAGGGATGTTTTGTCAAGCTTGCAGGCAGCATAGACCTGTGAAAAATGGCCCTAAAATAAGACCTTTCGTCGAATTTGGGGCTGTATAATACAGAAAAGACTACCTGAAACGTCACATGATGACTGAGCACCACCAACATAGCATGAAATCATATGAATCGCTTGCATCTGGTAATAATGAGCTTTTTCCCAGTCAAGTCAAATAACAGTTCCACAGATTTACAGTGGGGTACTACTGTTCAGGGAATTTCCATTTTAGTTTTTTGCAGGGTACTCTGTCATGAATTCATTTGAGCCCATAATTATAATAGAGCATGAAGCTGTAATGGGGGTTTCAAGAGTCTATATTGGTTGTGAAAAATGAAATAGCCACCACACCAACTATAGCAAGCTGCTGAGATTGGCCCAGCTCCTAAGATGCAACTATTTTGAAAAGCTTAAGGTAAGTGCTTGTGCAAATATTACAGATTCAATTAGTTAAAGACTTACACTGTATTGATGATGTAAAACTTGTTAGGAATCCAGTTTTTGTGGCCTGTTTGTGTGTTTTTCCTTTTCCACCACCAGGAGGTGCCCTGTCTTCGCTGTTCCTCCCTGCACACCTGCGGTTCATTGGATCATTATCTGGAGGAGTATTTTAGCAGTGGGCTGTCACTACCTCGACGCCAGAGTGTTTGCCAGTTTTGGGTACTAGTACTAGACTAGAGTCTAACGTAGCTTTGTTTCTCTGAGTCTAACGAGTTTTTGTCTTTGTCGCAGCTTTCCTGTGTTACTGGATTCCTGGACCTTGAATAACCGACCTGTTATTCAAGGTCACACAGCATACACTGAGCAGGGAAAAACCTCCATATGTCCCGTTCAAGTACCCATCGGAAATCCGAGTGACAGTCCGCTCCATTACTCCTCCGGGTCCAACACTTGTCAACCTGTCCGCCCTCCAATGTGTGCACCTTTCTCTGGATTTACCACACAGTGTGGATTCAAGGACTATCAAGGCCCCCCTCAAACGTGAGTTCCCAACCTGCAAAATCTCAGAGCCTCCAAGATTCCCATGGTACCTGAACTAACCACTGAACTTCCCTTCTTACTTCCAGTTCCGGGTCACCAACTCCTGTTTACCCCTTCAATAAACCTGTTAAACTTTTTCCGTGCTCTCTGAGTGGTTTCTCAGCATGTGGGTCAGAATTGTTAAACCGATCATGACAGAACTCAAAACTGTTTTTAAGGTTGATCGCAGAAATAACTACCGATCTCATTGCACCATGGATGAAATGCTTGAGATCCTTTCTCAGGTCCTTAAGGAGCCTCCGAGAGAGGAGATGACGTCATCCCAAGCCATCGGAATTGAGCTTGATGAAAGCACAGACGTTTCCCTGCTTCATCAGCTTGATCTGCACATCAGGTAGGACTAGTATGATTTGGCAGATATTTGGCAGAGCCTGGTCATAATGTAGTCTCCGTTATCATTATGGTTATTATGCAATTCTATACTTAGTTTGGAAGACAGCATTTTTTATAATGTTTGACCGCAATTAGAGTAATGTGATCAAATAAATATTTTAAAGACAGTTAAAGATGTGATTAGGCCTGCTTTATCATGATTTTTTTCAGACATTACTTTTTGGAGTTTTAGCAATAAATTGGCTTACTTTGCTGTTTTGTTTTTTTGTTTGTTTTTTGATTCAAATACATAGATAAAGAGGGACAGGTTTTTGATCAGTTCCTGGACATTGTGGCTATCGGTGATGGCAAAGGTGACACCATTGTATCTGCTGTAAAAGATGTTCTGCAAAAAAAACAAGTGCCAACAGAAAAACTCTGTGGGCTTGGCACAGATGGGGCAACAGTTATGACAGGTATAGTATTTTATTGCCCTATGATAGAATTTTTTTAAGAAGATGTTAAAAATGTTGGCTTTTGTTTTTTGACCTGTAACCACAGGATGCATAAATGAGGTTGCTAAGCAGCTGAGTATGAGCTTCCCCCAGATTGTTGCTGTGGCTTGTGCTGCCCACCGCCTTGCCCTGATCTGCAAATACGCCTCAAATGAGGTGAAATACTTGGCCACCTTCCGCAACAATCTGCAGGAACTGCATTTGGATTTTCACCACAGTGCAAACCGAAGTAGGCAGCAGCTACAACCCTCAGACTCTTTGACCTCAAGATGAAGGTGTTACAATCACTCAGAGTTTGTATTCGGATTTTGCTCATTGAGCCACTACAAATGCTTTAGTTAGGGGATTTTTTTTCTTTTCTAAAGTTGTAAAGTTCAAGACCACATCAATAAAATAATATAAGTCTTCAAAAACTGCTGTTTTTCTTTCTCTTTGTTTTAATATAATTTATAAAAACTATTTTTCAAATAAGGATTTACTAATAGAAAATACATTTCTATTCTAGGAGGTAAAAGACACCAGGTGGCTATCCAAGCACTTTGCAATTGAGATGCTCCAAAAAAATCTCTCTGCTGTGCTTGCCACATTGGCAGAGGAGGCAGAGATGAAGAGGTGCCCAAATGCCAAGGGCCTCTACACCTTTTGCGCCACCTATAGGTTTGTGGCATCTGTATACCTGCAGGCTGACATACTGCCACACATAACGAGGCTCTCAAAGGTGTTCCAATGGGCAAATATAAACTTCCTCCATATCAAAGAGCAGGTATGTTAAGAAAAGTTCCATTCTATGTTTGCATATCTATGATACTGCTGGTTATGATTAGTTACATGTGAGTAAAAGTTCTCTAACTTATCTTCCAATCACAATTGAGGCCCTCAAGCACATCCGGGAAGCAGGAGAGGTCCCACTGCCTGGGTCATTCCTCTCTTGTCTACACAGAGACATTAATGACGAATGATGTCACGAGAGGAGCAGTGAAGAAGATTTGTCAGACAGGTAAAAACATTTTTGTAGAAATAGTTTGTTGACTCTCAGATTGCAGTCAATGTGTACTTTCCTTAAGGGTTCAGTAGTTTAAAGCAGCAATGACAAACAGTAAATAATTGGAAGAATGTCTTATTTCTATGCAGTTTGAGTTTTATCATTTTATTCTGCAACTTACAGGTGGCTGTTCCTTACATCACCTGCCTGATAAATCATCTTGAAACAAAGTTCCAGAACCTGGATACCATTGTGGCATTCAGTGTTTTGGGACAACAGGGGGCTGCACTAGGGGATGAAGAGACAATGGTCCACCTTCGGACTTTAGCAAAAAAGTTCCTTCATGGTAGGGAGACATTGGTGACACAGGAATAATAATAATAATAATAATAATAACTTTGATTTATATAGCGCCTTTCAGGACACCCAAGGTCGCTTTACAAGAGGTGAAGTAAGGGGGGTAGGGACAGGGAGGGGTTAGGAAGGGTAGGCAAGAGAGAAAAGGTGTGTTTTAAGGTGCTTTTGGAACTGTGTCAGGGAAGTTGCGGAACGGATAGGAGGGGGGAGGGCATTCCAAAGAGCCGGGGCCACTGCACAGAAAGCCCCATCGCCAAAGGTCTTGAGTCTGGTACGGGGGATGGAAAGTAAGTTCTTGCTGGTGGAGCGCAGGGACCGTGACTGAGTGAGCGGGTGAAGAAGGTCAGTGATGTACTTGGGTGCCAGAGAATGAAGTGCTTTGTAAGTGAGGAGGAGGATTTTGTAGCTGATGCGTTGTTTGATTAGCAGACAATGGAGTTTCTTGAGGATGGGGGTGATGTGCTGCCAGGGCTTGGTGTGGGTTAACACCCTGGCAGCTGAGTTCTGGACGTACTGCAATCTGTCTAGGGCTTTGTCGGGCAGCCCAGACAGGACACCATTGCAGTAGTCCAGACGGGAGGTGACAAATGAATGAATGAGAGTTTCGGTGACTGAGTCGGTAAGTGACGGCCGGAGTCTTGAGATGTTACGGAGGTGAAAGAAGGCAGATTTAGGGATGCTCTGGATGTGGAAACTGAGTGAGAGTGTGGAGTCCAAAATGACACCCAGGTTCCGCACTTTGGGCGATGGGGAGGTGGGACAGCCATCAATGACCAAGGTGAGGTCTCCAACCTTCCTGAGCAGTGGTGCTGGGGCCACCACAATGAGCTTGGATTTGTGGGTGTTGAGTTTCAGAAGGTTGTTGGTCATCCAGGTTTTGATATCAAGGAGACAGTTGTTAAGTTGTATTTGTGGGAGTTGTGAGGGGGGCGTAGTGCTGACATACAGTTGGGTGTCGTCTGTGTAACAGTGGAAACTGAGTCCGTGGTTGCGGATGATCTGACCGAGGGGGAGCATGTAGATAGTAAACAGGAGGGGACCAAGGACAGATCCCTGAGGAACGCCATGGTTAACTGTTGCAGTTGATGAGTAGGAGCCTTGCAGAGTGATATATTGTTTACGGTTGGAGAGGTAAGACTGAAACCAAGAGAAAGTAATGTTGGTGAAGCCGATGAGGTCTGAGAGACGGGAGAGGAGGATCGAGTGGGAAATAGTGTCAAAGGCAGCAGAGAGGTCAAGGAGGATGAGGGCGGAGACAAGGCCGTCATCTGCAGCAATCAGGAGGTTGTTTGTTATTTTAATGAGGGCGGTTTCGGTGCTGTAATGGGGTCTAAAGCCCGATTGGAAAGGTTAAAAGAGCTCATGGTGGGACATGTGATGTTGTAGCTGAGAAGCCACAGCTCTTTCCAAGATCTTGCTCAGGAACGGAAGGTTAGAGATCGGACGGTAGTTGTTGAGGTCATCTGGGTCCAGGCCTGGCTTTTTGAGTGTTGGAGTCACGGCCGCCAGCTTGAAGCTGGAGGGTACCACACCAGAGGATAGTACATGTCCTGCCGAAATAGTGTGGCCGGCGGGGGAGGTGTAGATGCCTGGATCTGCTGGTGGATGGTGGCCACTTTCTGGTGGAAAAAGTCCAGGAATCTGGAGCAGAGATCAGCTGCATCAGAAGGTTGCGGAGCATCGGGGGGGGGTCAAGAAGACGATTGATGGTGGAAAAAAGCAATTTGGGATGCTTTTGTTGGCTATTTATAAGTGTGGAGTAGTGCAGTGTTTTTGTCTGGGTGAGAGCCTCTTTGTAGCACTTGACGTGGTCTCTGTAGGCTTCGAGGTGGACAGTCAGGCCGGATCTTTTGTAAAGCCTCTCAAGCCGGCGCCCCATGGACTTAAGCCTCCACAGCTCTGGGGTAAACCAGGGAGCGGGGCGGGTGTAGGAGACCAGTTTGGTGATGAGTGGAGCAACAGAGTCCAGGCTGAGGGCGAGGGCGCTGTAATAGTGTTCCACCAAGCCGTCAACAGTGCGGTTAGAGGGTTGGATGGCGAGGTTGGCAGCTAGGATGTTAGCCAGTGTAGGTATACACACACGCTTTAGGTTCCTGTATGTGATCAACCTTTTTTTAGGCTGCTTAGGGAGGGACAGTGGGACAGAGAACAGAATGGCTTGGTGGTCGGAAACAGCCAGGTCCGTGCAGCAGAGATTGAAGGGGCTTAAGCCAACACAGCACACCAGGTCCAGGGTGTGCCCCTTGGCATGTGTAGGGCCCTGTATATGTTGTTTAATGTCAAAACAGTCCAACAATGAGAGAAAATCCACAGCGAAGGAACAGCTGCTGGAGTCTACATGGATGTTAAAGTCACCCAGTATGAGAGTAGCTGGGGACATGGGGCAGACCGAAGCCAGCAGGTCCGAGAATTCCTGTAGAAAGCAGGAGGAGGCTTTCGGGGGGTGGTAGACAAGAACCACCTGGAGCTGTGTGGCTCCCGGACTGCCTTGAGGTGATAAAATCTCTTCGGCAAGAGCCGAAGAAATTTTATCACCTCAAGGCAGTCCGGGAGCGCATGTGGGATGATGTTCCTGAGTTCCATTGCAGAGTAAGTAAAACGAGACATGGTGGGATGTGCGGTTGTTAGCAGCCTAGCTTAGGGTGCTACTAGCTCCAGGCGAGTTGACGAGCCGGTGACCGAGCCGCAGCTGTAGCCCTCCGGCGAGATGTTATTACTTTGTCCGGGCGGTACGGTAGCCAGCCGAGATTGGACCGGGTCATCCACGTTGGAGCATCCACAGTAGAGGGATTCCGATGCGGCGTTAGTATTTTAAACAGCCAGGAAGGATAAAAGGATAGGTAAAAAGGAGGGATAAAAAAAAAAGGTTGGATGCGAGAAGCAGCGACAAACACACCAGCGTCCTCTCAGCAATCAGTGTCAGTGACATAAAGGGGGCACTCATGGCACAATGGCACTCATTCAAGGAACACCTGCAAGGAAGAGCATTCAAGGTGGGTGAATTATATTAAGGTTACACCTCAACCAGGATATTGCAAGCATCAGTCATTCTTCTGCAGTAAAAGTGTTATTAAATCCTAGTTTAATGCTATCTTGTGATGCTTATGCTTCTTGTAGTTAAAAAACACTCACGTTACATTTACAAAATCCAAACAATCTAGTACTCAGTCTCAAAAAGGAATATATTTTGACTTAAAAAGAGGATAGCAAATTATAATTCAGCCACTAAGATTTAATTATTCGATTGAAGGTTTCGAGACAAAACTTGTGCAAAACAAATAAGCAACATATCTCTAAAATATTTTTTTCTTCTAGGACAAGAACCAATTTGAAGTCCTGTCTCTCCTGGCAAGTTAATTTGATGAATTGGGACAAATCTACCCTCTACTGAGTCACTTGGCAGAAGTTGTGCTGGTCATCCCATTTTCCAGTGTAAACTGTGAGAGAGACTTCTCCACCATGAATGGAGTAAGGCAAAATGGCACGGCTACAGTTGCTGATTGGTGTGCCTAGTATTTAATCCACTTACAGGGAACTGTAAACATAAGAAGAATAGGCTTAAAAATGTATTTTCTAAATGCAACTCCTGCTTTCATTCCTTTTGATTAATTGCAGTTATCTTAATTTTTTAGGTGAAATTAGATCTCTGCAACCAGCTTCTGGGGGGAACACCTCACTGCATGCTTGAGGATCTCAATTAATGAACCCAGCCCTGGAGACTTTAATTACGTCAGAGCTCTGGAGCTCTTTTTTAAAAAGCCCAGAAAAATTAAATGCTTAGCACCTAGGTGCAGACTATGTAAATAGTTCCTAATATAGCCTGTCCAAAAATGTTTGTTCATTCGATTGTGTTGTTTAAAAGGTTGCTTCTTCGAGTAAGTGAGTGAGTTTTTGTATTGTTTTATTCTGTATTAAATTTTTTTTTAATTAAATTTAAATTACTTCTGATATGCCTTTGTAAGTTCTTATTTATCAAAGTATGTTTATATACAGCAATTTCCATTTGTGGCCTCAAAAATGCACTTAAGTGGGATACACCACACTTAAAAATGTGCACACATGAAAACCCCCGAGGGTCAGACTCTCCCACCACTACTCCTAAAATCCTGTGGGAAACACTGAACAGGACTACACTGAAAAACAGGCCAAGCTCCAACATCTATGTAATAAGAAAATTGGTAAAAGTACCCCTTCTGCACATTTTTTTATTTGATATTCATGACTTTTATTTGTATTCTTTAGGCATTTCAGTCTTTTAAATGCTTGCATTAAATGCTATTGGATGTTATTATACAAAAAAATAATGAGTTCTAAAGTAGCTTTTCTACAGAATACTTTTATAATTTGACTTAAATGACTAATATGTAGTAGTTATACTCTTATTTGAGTAAAAATTCTGGGTACTCTACCCACCTCAGAGCAAAAGACATTGTGAACTTTCTTTGTTCAAGCATGGCAACAAGATTCAACAAAGTGAAATACAAAAAACTTGCTGGCCCCTAATCCTAGATTTAAAAGAATGTTATTTACAGATGCCGGAGCAGCAAATGAGACTCACTCTTAGCGATAATGACCACGCTCAGAAAGATGTACAAGAGGAAAAAGCCAGTTGCACAATACTTTGGAGTTTTTATAATAAGCAAGTATATGCTGTTTATACTGCACAGTACGTATACATGTGTTACACATCAATGGAATTTAATATTAACCAAATAATTAATTTGTGTTGAGGTTTCAGAAGAGGTGACAACAGGAACCTCACATCAGACACCATTACGGAGGGACCTCTACCACAAAAAAATTATGTTCCTCTCAGGTAGTGGCAACATCAGACCTTGTGTACCCAACCTCAGCCAGCTCATACATAGAAAGCTTTGCATCATTGCAACATCTGTCCTATCTGAGAGAACTTTCTGCAAGATTGGACTCACAGACGGTGCTGTTGGCCTGACCGGGTCCGGGAAGAGGTGTGTGGTGTGAGCAGTTCAGTGAGATAGGTGGGGGCCGCACCGTGCACACAGTGATGGGTGTGCAGAAGAATCTTGTACTCTATACGGGCGTGAATAGGGAGCCAGTGTAAAGTGTGAAGGATGGGAGTGATGTGCTGGTGTTTCCTCACCCTCATCAGGACCCTGGCAGCGCTGTTCTGTACGTACTGGAGCTTCTGAAGGCTCCTGCCAGAGATCCCGATGAGGAGAGCGTTGCAGTAATCCAGCCTGGAGGAGACAAAGGCATGGACGAGCTTCTCTGCAGCAGGGAGGGATAGGGAGGGGCGGAGTTTGGAAATATTACGGAGGTGAAAAAAGGACGTTTTGTGCTATGGCAGTGCAGAGCTGACAAACTAGACTGTAGAGATCACCATTATTTGTATGTTCAATATTTGGTAAATTTACATACTGGAAGCCATTAAAATACTCTGTTCCCCCTCAATAACATTGAAACAAATTAATTAACCACAAAATCTTTTACTTGGGTATTCCTTCCATTGTAAACAATAGGTCCTGTGAATATGAAAACATTTGCTCTTTATTAGCCAGAGTGTCATTATAGTTGTCCTGTCCCTTGATGGGCTTTGCAGTGATTTAATCAGTTATATTTCTTTCTGAAAATAATCATATTTAAACAGTAACTGTGCATGGTGTCTTTGCAGGTTTTGATCTTTTGAATGTCTTTTTTTTCAGAACAAGAAGGACATTCTTCCCCAGAGGGTTTATGTCCATGTGGCAACAGGTCAGGAGTTTTATTTTTATCTTTTTCAGATGCCCTGGATGCACAGTATACAGCAACAGGCCAGTGAATGTCATGTCAAACACTAAATCTACAACATTTGCCTATTGCAGCTATATGACGATCATGTTACCTGTATCCTGTGCGAAAAGGACATTATTCTGACCGCCTTTTTTTAAAGCATGAGTCCTAGCTCTGTATCCCCATTTCATATTATTCAATTAAAGGAATAGTACACCCAAAACATGATTAGCCTTCATTTTCTACTCACCCCCATGCTGAACAACACTCTGGAGTACTTTTTTGATATCTCAAATGCATCTGGAGATGTGGGAGGCTTCTTGCTGTCTGCTGACATTCAAATAATGGAGGTCTATGGTGCCTGAGGCAGAAAGGTCCATAAAAGTCTACAAAAAACGTGTCAATATTCCTCCATACTGCTTGTCCAATGTATTCCAAGTGTCCTGAGTTGGTAGCGTCCATAATTTACTCGAAACAAAGTCATTTAGAATGTTTTTAGAGCATAAAGAGTAGTGTATAGGATTTCCTAAAAGCGCGCGCCTGCGAGTTCACGAGCCTACGGAAACTGCGGCAGACCAAGCCAGATGAAAGTGCGCATTCAGCGTCTGCTCTTGATAATGCAAGCGTAGAAGAAGAAATTTGCTGTTTACCTGTGCAAAGAAAGAAACAACGAAAGAAAAATGTCTGAGGACTTCAGTGTTGAGGAAGAGCATGAGTTCTTTGCCGAGCTGAATGCGCACTTTCATCTGGTTCGGTCTGCCGCGGTTTCCGTAGGCTCGTGAACTCGCAGGGGTGCGCTTTTAGGAAATCCTATACACTACTGTTTATGCTCTAAAAACATTCTAAATGACTTCGTTTCGAGTAAATTATGGACCCTACCCACTCAGGACACTTAGAATACATTGGACGAGCAGTATTGAGGAATATCGACACGTTTTTTGTGGACTTTTATGGACCTTTCTGCCTCGGGCACCATAGACATCCATTATTTGAATGTCAGCAGACAGTAAGAAGCCTCCCAGATCTCCAGATGCATTTGAGATATCAAAAAAGTACTCCAGAGTGTTGTTCAGCATGGGGGTGAGTAGAAAATGAAGGCTAATCATGTTTTGGGTGTACTATTCCTTTAAGTTTATTTGCCTCCTCATTTTAATTCCTCTTAAAAATGGTTAACTTTGTCAATTTTCCTCCACCACAGGTAAAACACAATCTTCTTTTGTAAAAGTGTATGCACCATTGTTGGTTGAAAAATAATCCATTTTGAGTTTTTTTTTTTTCACATTTCGATTTCTCCTCTTATTCATTGAAGCTGTTTTCATAACATTATTTGGGAAATGGAGTGACACAAGCTGACAAATTTTATGTTGTTCATTTCCAAATGAAGAACCCCACACAGTATTTGAGCTCAAGGCCTTCAAATGACTCAAACCACCATGATCTTAACTTTTGTAATTTTATTTCCACAATTTTTCCTCTCTTATCAGACACGCCTAGAGCCAAATGAAAGCATTTTGTATTACAGCAGTAGGATTTTTTTGACATACATTTTTTACCAATAAAATGGCTTCAAGCTTTAAACTATGAAAAGGCCGGTCAGACAAGCTGTGAGGGGATGCAGGTAAATCATTGTACACTGAGGGATACACTTTATTTGATCAGTGCAAGGCAAGGCAAATAAGTGCACTCGTTACTTGTCTGAAAGGATTTTGTGAATCCTAAAGGCATTTACATTTCACAACAACAATAATCACATGGCAGATATGATCTTTATGAGGAGATGATGCAGACATAGACGAAAGAGAAGATTTTATTTTTCCATCGGCACCCAAAGCTTGTTATGCTGCGTAATTACGCATGATTGAGTTACTGATTTCTATCCACTGGTTGGTTTTTGTTTTTTATTTTTGCTCTAGCATTTCACTTAGACTTAGCCAGACTTTATTGTCATTTTGTATTCAGAGTGTATACCAAAAGAAATTTCCTTCAGTACAGCTTTCAAGACTAACGAGCTGATTGGGAGCAGGTGTGAACAGAGGCTTCTAGAAAGGAGCTAGGGAATAGGGCATCAACACAAGAGGGCAACAAAGAAAAAAACAAAACAATCAAATACATCCAGAAAACCAAAAAAAAAATAAATAGGAAGGAGATTTCTTGCTCTAGCATTATTTCGCTCTAGGATTATTTCTCCTCTGTGCAGGGTGCATCTAAGTGCACAGTTAACCTGGATAAAATGTACAATCTTAAGCTCTGGGCTTTGCAGGTTTCCCAGGGTGATCTCATCAAATGATTTTAAAAAGAAACGGCCTGTCTACGTAACTAGCCATGTGCTTACTTCAAGCTTATTGGCTTACACACATAGGAAATAAAAAAGGTGATGAAGCTGAACAAAACCAAAATATTTAGATAAGCTGGCTGTGTTTTATGCTCACAACAGGCCTAGTTTAAATACCAAATTTAAACCCCCTGAAACTGTCATTTAGAGCGCAGAGAGGTAACTTCATATCTTCAACTTGCACATTTTTTAACCATTTAAAATCTTAAATAAAACTTTTGAGGCATGTTTCGAAAGCAATGTCACACTTTCATTTGCTCCTTTTCATAAAACCTTTATTTATTATTGCATTTAAATTATTTCTGTGACCATAATGTTTTTTTCTTTCACTAAACTAGAGGAACCAACAGTTTTACACAACGTGGGTTTAACTGCAGAACTTTCATCGGTTAAACGCCTGATTTGTTTTGAGACATAAATCTGGTTTTTCTTTACCCTAAAAATCGTTCGGATAGGTTTTATGTCAAAGAGTTGTTGCTGTTTTGTTTTAAAATGTTAATTTTGAAATTAGTGTTTTTAAAAACTAAAACACTTTGTTTTAGGAAACAAATATTTTGGTGAAATCCTAGTTTATTTTAGAATGTTATTTTAGATCTTCTGTTATGTAAACAGAATTGCCAGAATTTCCCCATTGTGGGACAATAAACGGATTTTATTTTCTATTTAATTCTGTTTTCTTTTGTCATTATATTTTTTGAAAATGTATGTTGTTGTTTTTTTCTTGGTATGGTTGCTTTGTTTAAACAGCATTTTTAAGTCACACTTGTCTGTTAAAAAAATCAAATGATGGCTTTGTCATGGGTAAATACCATTGTTTCTCTTGTCCCATTGATTTGTTGTCATGATGGCTTTCTGATAAACCCATATGCAGAACACACCACGGAGTCAGGGGTAAAAGTTCAACACTTTATTAAAGGCACACACAGAGAAATATGAACTGGTTCTGGTACAGGTCCGGGTCTGGAATCACTGATATCTGCAGAGAGGGATAGTTTGATTAGCCAAGCAGTTTAGATGGCTTGTCGAGTGTGTTAATTTAGAATGTACCTTGGAGAGGTTCTGGCAGATCCTTTGAGAGGGGGGGAACCGGTTGGGTCCAGAGACTATGGATTCAGCAGGGAGCTCAGCAGCAGCAGCGTCTAGCTTCTGACTCGTGAGTTTCTGACCTTTACTTGGTTTACTAGCTCTTCCTTGAGAGCTGTAGGAGGAATCCAGACTGATATCTTATGGTTTGGCTTCCTTGGGCAAGCACACAGGTTTCCAGGCAAAGCTCATCCAGAGCTTCAGGGTTTCTGACCTTGACTTGGTCTCCTAGCTCTTCCTTGAGAGCTGTAGGAGGAATCCAGACTGATATCTTCTGGTTTGGCTTCCTTGGGCCAGCAGGCAGGTTTCCAGGCAAAGCTCATCCAGAGCTTCTGGGTTTCCTGTGAGCAAAGAAGACAAAGGCAGGTTAGAATCTAGTTTCTCTCTAGAGCCAACTAAGATTCTCTAAAAATGACAGAGGCTCTGGTTTGCTAACCAAACTTGGTCAACACTGCGGCGTCGAAGGAAGGTCTGGATGCTGCTTATGTAGGAAGGTCTCCTGATGGGCTGATGAGCTTCAGGTGTGCTGGAGGGCTCCAGCCCAGGAGACCCACAGCGCACCCTGCTGGAGACAGGTGGTGATTCTCCAGATCCCAACATTTGTGGCTGTCAAGAAAACAATTTTGTGAAGATTGCTGTTGACTAGAAATTTTATGCAGTTAAACTTAACAACACTCAGCATCTGTGCTCTAATTTGCTGTGTACTCAAAAGCATTAACAGTGCTAATAAGTTTGTGCTACTGTTTATACAGACAAAAAGCAAAGCACAATAAAACAAGAACAAATGGATTATCATGATCTGGCTCTTGAATGCAATTATAATCCTTTACAAAAGTATTAAAATCAGAAAACTAGATTCTATTAACCAGTACATACTGGATTTCTTAATGTCTGAAGGATGATGGCGACGATGCTTTTAACACTTCGTACATTTGAATATACACCAACAATTATTTCTTTCATTAGCCCTGTTTGTTGATGATTTTTTATTCCCAGTCCTTTTCTTAACATCTCTATCCACTGAACAGACTGATCAATGCAGTCTAATTACTGAGAAACTAAGAAAGAGGCTTAAGTTATTTGTTTAAACAGATCTTTTCTGAAGCATGAACTCTGGTGAGGGCTGTCTAGCCCCACACTCATTTATCACCTTGGATTTTTATCACACTTTCCTGAATGAACGAAATTATGTTGCAAGTAATTTTTTTTGTCAGAATACTGACAAACAAAATTAATAAAATTATAAAGCTTAAAGTGTAGTTGTTACAGTAATTTCCGACATTAGAATGTTCTTGCCTTTTTAGTTATTGTAAGGATTTTTTCTGACCAGAAGATGTCCTTTTTTCTAATGTCTGGTTTGAGAATTTCACTACTCACACCCAGTCTGGAAATTTTCACTATTAACTCTGCTGTTTAAAAACAAAGTGTACAAACATAGAATGTGTAACAGTGCTGGGCCCATTTCCTTGCATGTACTGGCATAAAAGAAATCTTTAATGTAGTTTGAGGGTCATCAATGGCTGGCTGGATGTGATAGCATCAGGGCTGTGGCTATGACAAGACTGCGACGAAAGAAGCAGCACTGGAATCAGACTGGGCTAATCTTTCCGTGAGGCTGACGCTATCTGCAGACTCATCTCTGCTAGGAAGGAGATCCCTCTCACGACCTTTACCAGATTCTTATCACTGTTGGACAAAAAAGTCTAAGTGTGCGACTGAGTGTGTGTCTTGGCAGCCATTGCTGAGCCAGTGAATTTAAATGTGTATGTGTAGCCATGTATTTGTCACATGGTTACTTGCAGGGACAGTGTAGGTCCAATTTACCAGGAATATACTGTATTGTTTGGACTTGCAGGTACCTGCGGGCCCCAGTCAACTGGTTCCTATTAGGAAAACTTTTCTTCTAGGCTTGGGGATTAGGTGTGAATTTAGTCTAAGTTAGGTTTAGGGTTAAGTAGGTCCTGGTAATTGTTAGATTAATGGTCATTGTCAGATTTTTGGCATGAAAGGATTGAAAATTAATTTTAAATTGTTTTGAAGTCAAAGGTCCTCACTACATTTAGCAAGACAAGAATATTTGTGTGTGTGTGTGTGGATGTACAACCTCTGGTGACTGTAAGGACAATTTACAACGAATGAATAAATGTAAGAATTTTATTGAAATGACCAATCTGTATAGCTCAAGCAGTATTAATTACCTTCTACATTAAGCCTGATATCTCTGATCAAGAAAGCTTGGTCAGGTGAGGGAATTTATTCAATATGTACGGTTCACCTTCTGTTCAATTAAATTCAGTTAATTTATATTGCACCAACTGACAACACATGTTGTTGCTGGATATCACCCCTCCTGGGGATTCCAGAATTCTGCTGAGAGACTTAATGTCAATGTGCCAAACAACAGTGACACCTGGAGTGGTGTGATCAGGATGAATGGATGCCCACCTCTGAACCCAAGTGGCATTTCTATATCAAACTTCTGTGCAAGTCATGGAATGTCAATAATGAACACCATGTGCAACTATTAGGATGTCCATTGTTTCTTGGCATCTGGACGCCCTTGTCTGAAGGTCGAGTTGTATCATCTAACCTTCAGCAATAATTCTTCTCTCAAAGATCGTTGATCACCCAGGCTGAAGTCACCAAGGTGGTCATAAAACTCCATGTTGGCAAGGCCTCAGAGATGGATGATATCTACATTGAGTACCTTAGGTCACTGGAAGTTGTAGGGCTTTTGTTGCTGAAATGCCACTGTTACATTGTGTGGAGGTCTGGGTAAGTGCCCCTGTGCTGGCAAACTGGGGTGGTTGTTCCCCTGCATAAGAAGGGCCACCAGATGTTGTGTTAAAACTATAGGGGATCATAATTCTTGGCCTCCCTGGGAAGGCTTTACCATAGTGCTCTAGAGGAGAGTCTGCTGACTGTCAAGCCTTGGATTTAGGAGGAGCAGTGGAAGTTTTGTCCTATGAGGGTTGCTACAGGCGACCCTCTGTCACTGTCCTGTTCATAACGTTTATGGACAGGATTTTTAGGTGCAGAAAAGGGCCAGAGGGGGTCTGGTCTGGGGACCAATGGATATTGTCCCTGCTTTTTGCAGAAGATATTGTTCTTCTCGCTTCCCTAATGCCAAGAACCTCAGAATGCACTGAGGTGGTTTTTAGTCTTGCATGAAGAGGCTGGAATGAGAATTAGCTCCTCCAAGTCCAAGCCCTTGATTCTCGATCTCAAAATAATGGCCTGTTCAGTATAGGTTGTGAGAGAATTCCCGTCTCAAGTTGAAGAGTTCAATTATCTTGGGGTCCTGTTAACGAGTAAGAGGAGTAAGAGGAGAATGGGGTGGGAGGTCAATAGACATCATAATGTGGCCATCATAATGGCCAACAAAAGGTCATGCTAAAGTTTGTCAAAGTGTGTCTGTACAATCTTGAGCTCTACCCAAAATTCTTTGCTGTCCTTGGAAAAGGGTCAGAGAGGACTCTCCTTCTTCCATTAGCAGTGCAACACCTGCGGGAAGTTGACATTTCAACGTATGTAAATGTCAAAAATGCCACGTATCAAAGAGGAATAGCAGGCCCTAGACCTGTTTACAGCAACTCACTACAAAAGTGGAAGTGGATGGCGTTACTAGATATGTAACTGCCCAGGCACAAGGAGAGCCCACTCATCTTAACCTGACTCCGCCAGATGGATTTGCTCCGCATATCCATCTGGAAACCTTCCGTTGAAGTAATTTTGGGAAGGGGCGAAAATACTGGTTAGCTGATTGGCCTATGTTGGTGATAGACGGGCCGAATAAACCAATAAGATCAACGAAGCATATGACGTACTAACAGAGCGACGATGAAAACACAACCACAAGATCAAACTCTTGCAGAAACCAGTTGGGAGAAGAGCAAAAACATCTTTTCCTCTGAGAAAAGCCTCCAGAGCAGTGTTTTGCTCTTCTTTCAGTGAAGAAATACTCTGTAATTCCGATTAAACTTGCTCGACAGCCACGCTAACGCTAGTTTCATCAGCTGAAGCCGCCATGTTCTTTAGACCGAACTGTCACGCTTCTCGTTGCGTCACACCTCAACCCGCCTCCAAGCCAACGCTGGTTGGACGTTCGTTTGGTGAACTGTTCCAAATTTTCTTTAATGGAAAGTAGCCAGACTGATCTGCGAGTGAAACCTTGAAAGCTCGCGAGATCAGGATGGTCTAACGAGGCTACTCGTCTAGGCTTCAAAGAACACTTTGTTCCCACAGCTAGGGAGCACCAAACATTGTCCAGCTAAGGACACCTCTCCTGCTATTGTCAAGAAATCCTTATTCTTGAACTGTGCAGCTCCGGCCGGAGCTCAGTTAGCTATGGTCATTTTGACTAAACTATCACTATCTTCTCATCAGATCACACTATGGACTGACTCAACCACAGTGTTGCCACCATTATGGTCTACTGGAGTAGACTGCTTCCACCCCTACAACTTCAGGGTGGTCAGAGTACAGAGAGGTTATGGGAGATCATCTTTAAGTGCATGGCAATGCACAGGACATTGATGCTTTTCTGATAGTACTACGCCCCTTCATCGCTCGGTGTGGCAAGCTACTGTAGTAGCCATTCAAAATTGGATTCGCAGCTAGCTAGAGTCCAATGGCCAATAGGCATAGTTGTCAAGACGTGTCAAGTCTAA
Source organism: Cyprinodon diabolis (assembly GCA_030533445.1). Classification (NCBI taxonomy): domain Eukaryota; kingdom Metazoa; phylum Chordata; class Actinopteri; order Cyprinodontiformes; family Cyprinodontidae; genus Cyprinodon; species Cyprinodon diabolis. The sequence goes on from CM060076.1 coordinate 30,542,836, forward strand.
GATGGCGGAGTCAGGACAGCTGAAGTGAAGATCAAGGGACAGACATCTGCGACTGGTACCGCTTCTGGCATGGGAAGATGAGGATGACACTAACTTATATAAAACTTTCTTTCAGCTATGACAGAAATTGTTGTATTCATACCTATTTCAATAGTAGTTTCATTTTGTCACTCAGTATGTGACATTATTTCTCTGGAAACACGTTTTCTTGCAGGTTGTTGAAATGGTGGCCAGCCTAGTGTGTTTATTCCAAAAATGTAGGTTCACTTTTAATTGTATCACTGAGGTTATGCTAAACAGTTCAAAGGTTTGGGCTGTACCTTTGTATATGTGATTAGTTCATCTGCATGCTTTATTTAAGTGCATTTAGAATGTCATATGAAGGTAATTGGTCTCAGTTGCCACCCTTGTTATCAGCCAATGTTTACTGAATATTATATTATTTATGTATCATCTAATTTATTTAATATATCTCTATCTAACCTTATTTTGCATTTTGGTGTTATGTGACACCAGATAACACCGTGCTTCAGTCACGTGGTATACTTACTACTGCAGTAATTGTTTCACCACTAGAGGGCTTCACTAGTCACTAGAGGACTTTCAATCAATTAATTCTGAGAGTCACAATGTTTGTCTTGGGTAGTCATCAGATGTACACAGTTCATACTAGTCAATGATTGTTTGTTTATTATATAGTCAGTTTGGTAATACATCAGACATATATTTACTGTGTATTTTCTAATGTTCTTTCCATTTGTTTTGTAGACGACACACACCCACTCCCATGAAGTGTTGACTGCTCGGCCACTGACTGGACTGGACGTTAGCAGAGAGCCATGAGCCGCCCCTCCTCAGCCAGAGGAGGGGGGTCGGGGGCCAGTAACAGCAATTCTAAGTCTCCTAGGAGTCTCCTTGATATCCCAGGCGCTGCACAATGGCAGCCCACTGTTCCCCAAGGGAATGGGTTAAATGCAGAGAATTCATTTCGTTGCTCTGTACTTGTGACAGTGTAATGAAAATGAAATTGAATTATTTATTTATTATTTATTATTATATATATATATATATATAGTTGTTCATGGATGCCCGCGATATGGCTAAATTATCCTGGATTTTAGACTATACGAGGTGCCGTTTTTTTAATGCGAGTGAGAGCGTGCAGGTAATACAATAATTCATGCACCATGTGCGGATTAGAACTACTTTGATTGCGTTTGGCACAATATGAGAGAGCGGGTCGGGAGCGATGTTAGGATGTGGGCGGTGGTGGGGTTGCACTGCAGTTGACCAAAAATCCTGGACAATTCTTGTCAACAATTTCAATGTTTCAGTGATTGACTTCTTGTTGCTATGATGAGTCTTTGCTCAGCAGCTTTGCTCGTTGTAAACCAACCAATCCAAGCAAAGCTTCTCTAAATATTCATGAGTATACCATGAAAGGAAGAAAACCTGTCGTTTCATTCTGGGGGTCTTAACCAGGCTTGCATTAGGGCTCATAGAACAGCAAATATGCTATTTTCAGCCCAACCAACGACCAGCACCAAATACCCTATATAATCATTCTATAACCCCTTTAAAAATTGTCTTTTTGTCTCAGTAATTGTTGATTAAAATCTAACTCCTGCAACAGACATGCAGGCAACTGCAAGGGACAACTTGGGGAATTTAATCAGGAGCTCTAATGTTTAATTTCAGAGATAAAAACACCCCTTTTTTTATTTAGCTTTTTGTTGTTGCCTAAATAGTTTTTCACATCTAATATATATATATATATATATATATATATATATATATATATATATATAGGTGGTTTGGGCATCTGTTTAGGATGCCTCCTGGACGCCTCCCTGGTGAGGTGTTCCGGGCACGTCCCACCGGGGGGAGGCCCCGGGGAAGACCCAGGACACGCTGGAGAGACTGTTTCTCGGCTGGCCTGGGAACGCCTTGGGGTTCCTCCTGAAGAGCTGGAAGAAGTGGCTGGGAAGAGGGAAGTCTGGGCCTCCCTTCTTAAGCTGCTGCCCCCGCGACCCGACCCCGGATAAGCGGAGGAAGATGGATGGATGGATGGATATATATATATATATATATATATATATATACAATTAAAAAATAAACATCTCTTTCGATGCGGAAACACAATATAATGAGCCTGACAAAGAATTAAATTGTGCTTACTACACTGTTGTTTGATTTTACAAACGATTAATTATACATTCAGTTTACCTGAACCAGACCTGATCATTTTTTTTCCTTTTTGAAAAAAGACTATGGTCTAATCCACTCATTATAGGAATGAGGGAAAAATGGGATATTGTTTCAAGATTTTTCAAGTTATTCTGCACCTTTAGAACACAATTCCTTTCCAGAAGGGATACATAGACAATGGGGGCTCTTGTTGCAGTGAGATGATCTGTCCTGCACATTAAACACAGCTGATAAGAGCACATGACTAAGCTGTGTTCTCTCTTTATCACAGTAAGTTGCTGCAAAATCCATTATCTGGCTCCTTCAAAACCATCTCTGACAGAATGAGAAACCAGAAAAGGAAATGATATAGATAACATAAAGGAGAACAGATGTTGATAGAAAGTCCCCTGTCCTGTTCACATCTTTATATCCATACATTTTGCACAGCTACATGAAAAAAATTAAGCTCATTCATCAAAGATGCAGAGTGTTTTGTTGCACTGGGGTTTAGATTAATGTTTTCTTTTCTGTACCAAATCTAATATTTACTATGATTGCTCTTTAAACAACCACAATAGAACCCTAAATGAATCATTATGAGGCGAAATAGACATGTTTAGAAAACAGAGATATTGATTTGCAATCTCTATGTTCAATAGTAGTTTTGTGCTACTTTAACCAAGCTGATCATGCCATGTAAAATAAAGAGACACTGTACACTGAATTTTGAAAAGGGCTCTGTTACTACGTGTTTGGCAATAGAGTAATAATAAATAATTATTTTAGAATATGTTTTAGAAGATGTAAACCTGGGGGGGCATGAAACTCAGACTATTAGAGTGTAGTTTCTCACTTGCTGTAGAAAGTAAGATTTCTCTGTAATAAAAGTAGCTGATCAACATGTTGAGAGGTGATGCAGCCGCCTTTTGTTGTTACAGTACTGCCAGCAGTTGAGAACATTCTTTCGGATGGGACACTGGTGTGATCCTTTGTCGCTGATGTAACCAGAACTACGCCCTTCTGAAGACACACCCCTCCGGCATAGGTTTTAAAACCACTAGCTTCCCGTATCAGCGTCCTATTTTGCCGGTGGCTCTGTGCCGCTAAAAACTAGGCAAGCACTTCCAGCTGTAGGCTACACAAAGTAGCAACCAAATCCCTCAGGAGAAGTCTGAGCTAGCTGGAATGAGTCAGACTGCCTTTTTCCTGGGATTTAGAAGGAGCTGAACACAGTGCTTTTATTCTTCCTGCAGTTCAAACCGAGTTGAATGCAGGGTATCCTGAATCCTGTTGCAGAAGAGACAGAAGTTAGCTCTGCTAACCGCCAAACTTTGGGGCCCGATTGCTGTTCTCCAAAGGAGCTGTTAGAAGCCGCCAGACCATGACTGCCAGAGACTGAGCAGCACCAAGGAGCTACTGCTGGAAGCTGCGGCTATGAGCTAACCACCGTAGCTAAAACGGGAGACGTTCCATGCTACCGTGATTTATAATATTAGCCCCCTTGCAAATCGCCTCTCATTGCTGCCTCGGATTGATCCAAATCTCTTTGAGCTGCCGTTGGACGAACGGAGTGGACCGAAAAAGAGTCTCCAGGAAACAGGACCAAGCTGAAGGCCTTCACTCCACCAAACCAAAAACAGTAACTGCATCCTTGCCCCTCCTTTCCATTTGATGATTAATAGGTGATCTGCTTCGGTGAAATAGATGGAATAGATAGTTATGTTGCTGTTTTTATTTGAAATAAGCTTTATGATTCAACTGCTGATGGTTTTAAAGGTTTAACTGAATACTAATGCTCACTATAGACCGAATGAGTCACGTGTTGCTGAAGCTAACTGCTACATCGGGGACTAACCCTCTCTTATTTCAGTTGGACCCAACCAGAACCAGAACCCCTGGGGCCAGCTAAGCTAATGGGTCTTTCGGCCTCATCATAGTTTAATGCATTCCTGAGTCATTATCAAATTTTCACCTTAAACTGAATGATACTTCACTGTTTTGACTGCAGATAACATCTCTGCATCAGGGTTTATTCAAATTTTATCTTCTGCTATTATAAAAGACACTTTCAAATGCATTAAGCATTAAACTTCAAACTTCCACAAACTCTGAACTGACTCTTAAATCCCTCTTCCCCTCTTATTTCTTTAATTTTGCTTATTTTTCTTAGTGTTTGCTTAGTTATTAGATATAACACTGTGTTATTGTAGCTAATAAAGGTACCATTGTATTTTAAGACGTGGTCTTTTGTGTTCTATTTACACAGTGAACGATTTCTCACTAAGGCTGGATTCACTGTTTCAGTATCATCCGAATGAAAAGAGACACATTTATTTGGTTGGTGATTATTAACATTGCTGATAGCCATAGCCTAAATTACTAAATTGGTAAAAGACAACTGAATTTTTAAAAGCTGGATTCAGGAGTCCAACCTTTTAGGTAAGAGGCTAAAATCTTTGTCAGTAAGCAAATTACAGTTATAATCATTCAACTGATAATAAATAACTATTTTTACCGTAGATTTGAATGACGTATTAATTAACTATAACTTCCAGTTCTAGTTATTTCATATATTCATAAAATGGCACAAAACCTCGTCTCCAGTACAGATACTAACAGCTTTGTTTGACAAGCCAAAAGAGGATTTTCTGGAGAAAGGACCTTCTACCAGTGTAATACATTGTCATAAAACCAGACAGACTCCCCCTTAACATGCTCAAGGGAACTGTCTCTCTGCTGGTAGGCACAGTTTCTTCAGCTGCATCAAGACCAGATTTGTCCCACTGAAAGATGAAAAAGTTCAGGAATAATTGTAATTGTAAAATCATTTACGTACTCATTATGGAAGTCAAATGTTAAAGCTACAGTGTGTAATTTTCAGCGACATCTAACGTCCAGACTGCAGACCGCAGCAACATGAACATCTCCCCCACTGCTTCTCCCCCCCAACAGTATGGCGAGCGTTACGGGACAAAATGTCTTCCACGATGTCCGCATCACCTACCTTCTCAAGTGATGAGGTTTGTTTACATAGATAATTTTACAGATAGTATTTCATTAGTCTGTGTAGGGTATAGATTTCATGTAGACTTAAGATAATAAATATACCCTTAATGGGCGATCTCGCAATCGCTAGTTTGTTGGCTCTGCGCTGCCGTAGCGCAAAGATGCATGCCTCCATGGCTGCGAGACCCGCTCCTATGTAATTATAAATAACGAATTCTAAGGCAACGCAAATATTAAGGTTAAGAGGCTGAACTCGTAGATGATGATAAATAACATAGTTGTGTATAATATATTACATTTCTGACTGTATATCCCTGTAATTATTACACACTGTAGCTTTAAATATCGCTACCACTACAATGAAAAAATGGTTTATCATTTAATTTCAAATACTGAATTGTATGAGAAGAGTCAGAAGGAATCCCTTATTTATACATCTGTACTTGTCATGTAACTTACATTAGATGCCTCTGTCTCTTCTTGCTCCTCACCAGCAGCTTCAGCTGTCAGTCTTTTGGTCCAGCAGCTGTACAATAAGGTACAGTGCCTGATACAGTTAGGGATCTTTCCCTTTCAGTGCCTGCAGAGATTTTACCATCCCTACTGCAGCTGTTTTGTTAGCCTCTGTCAGGGTACAGAGATAATTTTCGTCCTTACATTCTTCAAGTTACAACAAAGCTACTGAGATTGTTGGTTGCTGCTGCAAGAAACAGTCCAGCAATTTAGCTGAACTGTTCCAGTAAGTCACTATGTCCGTCACCGGTAACCTTTGCTTCTCTTAAAGCAGTTGCAACCATGCAACAGCTATAAATTTGAGTGCTGCTTTTGAATCTAAATCGAGAAAGAGTGAGAAACACCTATCAAGCACAGGTCCATCATTTCTATCATACGGACAACATATACAACATTGTCACAACAATAGTTGCAACATTACAATGGCTTTAAGTAAATTACTGGCAGCGTGGTTGTTTTTAACTGCTAAGGTCTGAAGGACATGACATACTAGATTCCACTTATTGATGTCATAGGCAGTAATGGTCCTGTTGCACTTGATGTTGCATAGTCAAAGGTGAGGGCAATTGTTGCTAATGAATAAGTAATATTAATGTCACTGTTAATCTATTTATGTCATGGCTCAGACAGACCCATAATTCAAGCAGACACAACAGAATAATTTAAAGGAAAAACACTTTATTGAAAGCTCTGGATTTTGCAAAGATTGAGCTCAGCCCGGCTTGCTGGATTCTGTGTAGAGACAAACAACACGGTTAGTGATCACTAGGCTCAGACAGGGAATTATAACGAGCATGTGAATTACTAACCTGCTTATAAGTTCAGTCCATTTCCAGAGGAAGGACCTGCAGCCAGTCGGATGACTTCTCCACAACATGCGGCACGAGCGGCCCAGTAAGTTCCAGGAGTAACGCAGAGCACACTGATAAGCGGAAGCCAGCAGACACGGAAGAGCAGAAGAGTCCAGAGGGACAATTCAGAGCAGGTAATGAAGCTGGGGTCCAGACCAGGCAATCAGAAAGCTGCAGTTACCAAGGGGATAATCCAAGCTGGGGTCAGGGAACAGATCCAAGGTTGTTAACAGGGAGAGTACAAACAGCAGTACGATAACGGGAGGCAGACAGAAACAGACCTTAACAGGGGCAGACTAAAACGTCCCTGTTAAAGGGTTAAGAAGACTAAAAATTAATCCAGCCACCAGCACCAAGATTATGACAATTTAGTTTCAGAGAAACATATTACAACAATATTTCTTTTGTAATTAATATTTATTTAGATTTATTTAATGTCTTACAGTAGACATTGGGCCTTGCTTGATATAAAAAACCCAAAACAAGCAAGATAAAAAATAACAAGATAACAAAATGTACAATAAAGAAATGGTTATAGACACATATGGTTTCCATCCCAAAACAAATACTTTGTGTTCTACTAGGAGTAATGCATTAGACACAGATCAGTATAATATTCATTACTCCAAAAAAGCTAACTTTGGCAATTTTGGCTTTATTTCTTGAATTTGCTCCTTGTTTACGGCTAGTCAGTGGTCAAAGTAGATTTAAATAAAAATGTTACATACAGAGGGAACCTACATAATTGCCTTGTAATGCCATGCCAAACCAGACCAAAATGTAATGAATATGAAAACTAAAATGTTGACATAATCAAAGGAAACAGAAAAAAATGTTTTAGTGACAATGCAAGGAAACATTTGCATCATTTAAATCGATAGAAACGAGAACAATGAGAGGGAAATATTGAAAGATCTAAGTACCCTCTCATCTGGGTCTTTAGCCTAAAATAAACTGTATGTAATGAAACTATTTCTTTGAATATAATTTAGGGACTCCATTTGGTAGATACTAAAGAAGGTTTTGCTTCACCTCTTGTGAGCTGGAAGAAATAAAATGATAATAAACCTGATACTTAGACAATTATTTACGCTTGGCAGAGGATGATCAGCCAAATAGTTTATTAAGTAGCCAGGACCGGAGGAGCAATACTGCTGAGAGCGAACCATCAGTGTGGAAAGCGCAAAGTGCAAACTCTGAGTTGAGTCACGCAAACACACATATCTGCACAAGTACAGCTGCAGCTGAGAGAGCGGAGTTTGTCAGAGTTCAGCACGCAGTACCAGATCATTCCAGCTTATTTTCATCCCTGCTGCTGCTGGGTGCTAGTTCATCTGTGGTCATGCTGAATGTGCACCGCTGCATTCCAGGTGGGTGTGACCTAACAGCACGAAGCTGCACGGCTGATACTGCTTAGCAGATTACAGAACAATTATGCATTTAAAACGTCTGACAGACCCGCTGACATTTCTATTCTCATCTCGTCTCATCAACGAAAACTCACACCCATGAGTTGTCAAGTTTTCATCATCAAAGGTGCATGTTTAATATAATCTTGTAGAAAATGTATATTCCAAAAAAGTTTAAAAACAAGAACCAATGGACTTTATTTCTAAGTTTGAATTTGTTCTCCTGCGTTAATTCTTTTTTAATTCAAAATGTCAGAATTAGCGTTGAGTTCAAAGCTTTATACAGCAGTCCAATCACTTGTTTACTTTTTTACTTTTTTGGAATCTCAAAAGTAATGCTAGGGATGTGTCTACACGGGGAGCTGAAACTGTGTGCTAGTTTACTTAATTGCAACAGTAAAAAAAAAAAAAAAGCTAAATATTGTATTTACATTCAGATTTTTTATTGGGGCAGCCAATAAAATGCTGCTTTGTGCATGTGTGACTCAAGTTCAGTGGGAAGGTAGAAGAGTGGCTCTGCTCTCTGACTGCAGACACAAGCTGCAGGTGTCTGAGTCCCTGTGTTTTCAAGGAGGGACGGGGTCCCTTAACCTGACTCCGCCAGATGAATTTCTCCACATATCCATCTGGAAACGTTCCGTTGAAGTAATTTTGGGAAGGGGCGAAAATACTGGTTAGCTGATTGGCCTATGTTGGTGATAGACGGGCCAAATAAACCAATGAGATCAACGAAGCATATGATATACTTACAGAGCCAATTGATAGATCAAACTCTTGCCAAAACCAGTCGGGAGAAGAGCAAAAACATCTTTTCCTCTGAGAAAAGCCTCCAGAGCAGTGTTTTGCTCTTCTTTCAGTGAAGAAATACTCTGTAATTCCGATAAAACTTGCTCGATAGCCACGCTAACGCTAGTTTCATCGGCTGAAGCCGCCATGTTCTTTAGACTGTACTGTCATGCTTCTCGTTGCGTCACACCTCAACCCGCCTCAAAGCCAACTCTGATTGGATGTTCGTTTGGTGAACGGCTCCAAATTTTCTTTAACGGAGAGTCTCCAGACTGATCTGCGAGTGAAACCTTGAAAGCTCGCGAGATCAGGATGGTCTCACTAGGCTAGGGGTCCCTAACTAAGATGGTAAACTTAGACTGATCAATCAAATAATGTGTTGTCACCAAAGTCTCCAACAACAAAGTCACTAGATTTTTTTTACCAGTAGTTATTTTTATTTTTTTAAGAAAATCACAAGAGGAGTCTGAATATATAAATATAACATAAGTTGGTAACAATGCAGACCCAGAATTATAAAACAGCAAGATTTGATTTAAATTGCTGGGTCAGCAGGCAACAGGCCACTCCGTTATACCATTAAGTCTTTTAGACACACCCAAAGAATCCTGAAACACAAGAATATCAAAATCCAAATAGTGTTGAAGGGGAGATTTTTTTTACACAAGTAGAACAATATGTATTTATTTATTTATGACACATAAAATATGTCTAAAAGAGAACTAGGTACAATTCCTTACATAATCCTTAGATAAAGTAAAGTAATGATGGAGGTCCTGCTTATTTTTTTTGTCTTTTTGCTGAGAACAGAACTAATAGTAATTCTGGATAAGGGAAAAGGAAAACAGTCCTGGCAAAACTCATTGAAAAAAATATTTAAAAAAGAAATAGATGGCACGTAATTGAATGTCAAGTATCTAGAATAGTTAAAATCACACTACTTTTTTGCTTTTATTATTAAAACCATGCCCGTTCAGTTAATTTTAATCAAATAAAAGAAAAAAAAACAATCACAACTAATTAATTATGATTTCTGCTCACAAGTTGAAAAATTTGCATAGTTCGGTGCATCAAAAGTTTGATGTTCTTGATTGTTGTCAGTTGTTTCTTTTTTTTTTTTTTATCTATTTCCCGATTCTTGCAAAAGTTAATGCAACTATTTTAGGTACAACCCCGAGGAACACTGAAAGGAAAGGGTATATAAATTGATTTATATGTCATTTAAGCATGGATATTGGTCTTTTATTTATCTTTTTTGCAATTAGAAAAATATACAATTTAAATCTTTAACTATTTCAATAAAAATTAAAGAGCAAATTAATTGCATAAGAAATAAAAATAATTGCAGCCTGAGGCTGGAAATGTGAAAATAATGGAGACTTTGGATGGCCATATTTTACAGCATAGATGAAATATTTATTTAGAATGGCCTAAAGCCATGTTGCTCACACATCCTGTTTGTGGAGCCAATCTGTGGTAACTTTTCCCCACCACAGATCAACATGCCTCGGAGAGGATGAAAGGAATCCTGATCTTTTTTCACATTCATTTTTATTGCTTCTGTTTGTGCTCTTAGTGGAGCTGGATTTCCAATAACGCACAGTAAATTTGCAAAACAGCTTCAATATTTTTCAGCCCCGGGGAGGAAAATTTTCACAGACATTTTACACTCAGATGTGGGATGTTTCCAGGAATCATCTGCATACCAAGGGTCCATTGCACTCTCATTATGCTTTAAATCTCTTGGCATGAAGTATTAGGATGACATATTTTTTTTTTTGCAGCTTTAAACTCTGGTGGTACCAGGCAGGTTAAACACAATTTCCAAATATTCAGTAATGTAAATTCTCTGCGTTACAGAAATTTGCTTTAGTTTTTAAGGTCAGCGAACTTAGCTAATTTTTCATACTTGTGTGCTATTTTCTGTTTTAAACTCTACAGAAATATAAATTTTTTAAAAGACAGTTCTGCTTGTATTATTCTTTGTAAGATTACGTATGTCGTCTTTCTATTTTATTTGTCTCTGCAAATTAAGCCGACTCATTTGCTTATGAACCAGTGACTAAGCACTAGCATAGCAATGCTGTATTTATGGGATAGTCATAAAATACAGCATTGCTATAGTCAGTTCAACTTCTTTGAATTTATTCTGCACCCCGTCCCTTCAACCCTGAATTAAAAGCTGGACAGCCTCTGTCCACTGGACGGGGCGGTAACGCATACAGTATGCTTACCTTCCTGCAAGCGCTCGAGGTGAGTCGATGGCAGGGTTCACATTTTCACTGCACTTTTTTCACATATATGAGCAAATAAGTACATTTCAGTGTAATTTTGACAAATTTTGTGCTCAAATGTGCAAGACAAAGCCCTGGGAAAGGGAGCTGAAAATATCAGTGAAAGGGTCTTTGGCTGTAACAGGCTGAATTTCCGCAAAATAGGACATTTTTTTTGGAAAAAAAGCATCATAAGGACCAAAGAGCTCTGCATACAGGTAAGAGAAAATGTCAATGAGAAATTGAAGGGATGGTTAGGTTATAACACATCAGAAAGCTTCAAACATATGTATCACCATGGGTGAAAGTAAACTGGTATGGTACTGCTTAGCACTAAGAGGGTAAGCTGCTATAAGAAGTACCCCAAAAAGGAGATCAGCTTCCTGCTTTAAAGCTCTCATTCAGAACATACCACATCTGCATGTCAGGTCAGAAGACTGATTCGGCAGAAACACAAAGTCTAAAACAACTTAATCGGTTTGAAAATAGTTTTTTAAACTCTTTAAACTCCAAATTGTTTCAACGCTCTTGCCTTTTTTCCCTCTCCTCCCATCAAAGCCAGTGGCTCTCGACAGCCTTCAAAACATTAGTTATACGTTGAATGTTTGAAGTTCATGGTACGCCTTTCAATGCCACAGAACAAAAATAAAAAAGCTACCTATGGGACAATCACAAAATTTCTTGTCACACCCCTACTCTAGGATTGTGACAAAAAGAGGGAAAAGGACACAATGACCTGATTTGCAAATCTTTTTCTTAAAGACTGTTAAACAATTTAAATGCATAAATTCAAGCCTGGTTAATAGGTTAAATAAGCAACGAAGCACAACTGTTTTTTGTTTTTTGTTTTTTTTAGAGGGCTGAAGAAACAAGCCAGGAGTTCCCAATTGTGACTACTGTACCTCCAACATTAGAGCCACCCATGTAGCAGCTCAGTCAGACACCTGTCACAATTTCAGTAAGCACTTTCAGTTCATGTGCCCAAGACTGAAGACTAAAAGTTGCTGCACTGTTAGGGACATATTAAGCAACTTGATAGCGAAATTAAAATAACTTGGTATTAGAACATGATGAACAATCAGTAATAAAATTCTGAACATTATTATGGCTAACATAAAACTCTTTGTAATTATCTGTTGGTTATAATCTACAGGAGTAGTCTGTAGCAAGGGCTTGGATCACCTAGTGGATGTAAGAAGTACTGCAGAAGGGTTATGGTGAATTTATTCTAAAAAAGGTTAAAAAAAGATCCACTGGATTTTATGTTTGAAGACTTTTCGCTTCGTCTCCAGGAAGCTTTTTGAATTCAAATCTCAGAAATAGAATTGAGTTCAAGGCTTTATATAGTGGAACAAAAACAAAGCCTTTTTTTGGCTGAGAAAACATGCAAATTGAATTAGATGAATGAGTCTGCCCCTTAGGAATGGGGGCCGTTTGGGTTCTTTGTTAGCCTGCAATACACAATACATGTCTATGTCTCTGAAAGGGGGGTCGTTAGAGGGAATTGTTGGCCTGGTTAAACCTGTCTTCTGTTCCTCCATAAAGGGGTGGGGGTTGCGATTGGAAGGAATCAACTATATCACTGAATTGTAGGTTTTGCAAAGCTGAAATCGGAGTCAACCCCCTCTGTTTAAGGTTGTTTTTTCTTTCTTGACATAAATGGCTTCCTTCATGCCCCTCTCAAACCACCTGCCTTCTTTGTCCAAAATGTGAACGTTCTGGTCCTCAAAAGAATGTCTTTTGTCCATAAGGTGTAGATGTACTGCCTAGTCTTGTCTCGAAGAGGTCGCTCTTTTGTGTCGGGCCATGCGTCTGTGTAGAGGTTGTTTGGTTTCTCCAATATAAAGATCAGAGCATTCCTCACTGTATTGAACTGCATACACCAGTCTGCTCATATTTGGTCTGGGGGGTTTGTCTTTAGGATGCACTAGTCTCTTTTTAAGGGTCTTGTTTGGTTTGAAATGTACTGGGATTTTTTGTTTGGAGAAAATCCTCCTTTTCAGAGACTCCAGCAACATGTTTTTGCGTTTAATCTTGTCAGCGTTATGTATTTAAGTGCACAGAGGGTATACAAAATGAAATTTTGTTACAGCTTACAACAGGGTAATCATATTGCTGTTGAAGGAAGATAAACATTAATCAGAGAATAACAATGTAAGAGAGAAAACAAAACAGTTTAAAAATATTGGTGCAAAAAGGCATTAATATGAAAAAGTTCAATGCAGTGTAAAATAAATACAGTGCAAAATGCTGTAAAAGAATGAGTTGTGTCCCATTTAAAAAGATTAGAAAAGTTCAGTCATTCTGGTAGTGTAAAGTAGTGATGCAAGTGTGATCCACTTTAGATCCAGTTTAGAGTTCAACAGTCTGATGTCACCGTGGGTGATTTCAGATGTCAGCTATTGCAGAGGGTGCTGGACCTGCAGTGAATGCTGCAAAGCCTTTTCCCAGAGGGCAGCAGGGAGAACAGTGCATGGTGGGAGGTGAGGGGTCACTGATGATGAAGTAACTAAATATAATTAACTAAATGTCAAAAGCAGATGCAGTATTTTTATGAGTGTAGGTGAGTTGCTGAAAAAAACAACAATACATGCCACGTGCTATATATTAGCCTGAAAAATAGCGTTGTTTTAATTTAATTCAAGTGTTTCCATACAACCTTGGAGAGCCTTAGTTGGATGGAGCTAAATCGGTCTCAATTTTGACAGATACACATATGCGATTCATACATGCACAAGACAAGCTCCACACATACACACAGCACGATTCACGCAAGCATACAAGATTCACACATTCACAGCACATGATTCGCCAAAGTATTTCTGATCCATAACCAATTATAACTTAAATTACAAAGTAACAGTTTTCTTTAAACTTCACATGCATCTGCATTAGTGTGTGGATTTTTGACTCTCCCTACGTAGCTCAATACATAAATGCAATTTGCAACCGCTCACAGAGCTCCCTTGTATAAGCCAACCACAAGAAAGTAATTCACGTGGGATGACTATTTGCTCTGCTGCGGTCAGGTGTTCTGTCAGCTCAGCATACCGCGTCAGGCCAGCATTAGTAATACGTATTACAAAGAGTTTCCTCTGTCTCTGCTCTCCTTACATCCAAGCACAGTGTTTTATTTCGTAATTTAGTGAGGTTTTTGTCATAGTTTGAGCATAAAACATAAAAAATAATTCAGTAGGTTCGTTACACACATTAGATTTCACCAAGTGAATCCTAATCCTATCAGTCCCATAGAATGGCCCCAGATGGTAGCAGTAGGCTTAGTAGGTTGTTTTCGCTGAGTGACTCCTAATCCTAACCCTAAAGTCATTCCTTTTCCCCAGCGGAATTTATTAATCTAATTATGTATGATCTGAAAATTATTTCAGTAGTTCTTCATGTGCTGTAAAAATGAATAAATGAAAATAAAATGATCAGCATGCCGCTCATATTAAACAAACTAAAAATAAATACATCTCATATTCTGTCAATTGGGTTTTACAATCCTCTCCCTGTAAATATTTAATTCTCTATGAAAAAATGCAGATCATTCTTCAGTAAGATCCTCATATAACGGACATGCAATGTTTGTTTTTAAACCTAATGTGTGTAAACCTAGTGAATGATTTTCTTTTGTTATTTCATGCACAAACTACAGTCATGAACAAAAGTATTGAGAATGACACAAATATAATATTTTCAATTGATCTGCTGCCCTCTGGTTTTCATGTGTGTATGTCAGATGTTGTCATCACATACAGAAATACAATTGCAATCATATTATGAGTAACAAAAACTTTTAACGACAGAATGAGTTAATGCAGCAAGTCAATATTTGCAGTGTTGACCCCTCTTCTTCAGGACCTCTGCAATTCTCCCTGGCATGCTCTCAATCAACTTCTGGACCAAATGCTGACAGATAGCAGTCCATTCTTGTTGGGATCCAGAGGCTTACCCTCCAGAGGGCGCCGAGGATCCCCTCCAGTTGTATGTTTTTCTGTTGGGACTTGGGTTACTGTTGGGATCTGGAGATCTGCCACTTGTCTCCAGCAGAGAGCGCTGTGGGTCTCCTGGGCTGGAGCCTCCAGCACACCTGAGGATCTCAGCCCATCAGGGGACCTCCTTCATAAGCAGCAGCCAGACCGGTCTTCGTCGCCGGAGTGTTGACCAGTTTTGGTTAGCAGAACCTGATCCTCAGCCTGCACATAGAATCTCTGTCTGCTCTGGAGAGTAACCAGATTCTAACCAGCCTCTGTCTTCTCTGCTCACAGGAAAGCCCGACTGAAGTCTGTAGCTCTGGAGGAGCTTTACTTGGAAACCTGCCTGCCTGCCCTAGGAAGCCAAACCTGAAGACAATCAGTCTGGATTCCCCAACCCGCTCTCAAGAGAGAGCTAGGAAATCAACTCAAGGTCTGAACCTCATTAGCCTGAAGCTAGACGCTGCTGCTGCTGAGCTCTCTGCTGTATCCACAGTCTCTGGACCCAACCGGTTCCCTCTCTCCATCGATCAGTCTAAACCTCATCAAGGTACTAACCAGAATCAAACACCTGACAAGTCATCACCGCTGCCTGGCTAACCAAACTATCCATCTCTGCAGATACTAAGTGATTCCAGTCCCGGACCAGTACCAGAACCTGCTCATAATTATTCTTGTGTGCTTCTCATTTAATAAACTGTTAAACTTTTACTCCGTTTCCTGTGGTGTTCTGCATGTGGGTTTAAACTCTAGAGACCCATCATGACAATTCTTGCACAATCAATGCTTGCATTCCGTCAGAATTCCTAGGTTTTCGTTTGTCCACCCATCTCTTGATGATTTACCTCAAGTTTTCAATGGGATTAAGATCAGGCAAGTTTCCAGGCATGGACCTAAAATCTCTATATTTTGTTCCCTGAGCCAGTTATATATCACCTTTGCTTTATGGCAAGGTGCTCCGTCATGCTGGAAAAGGCATTGTTCATCACCAAACTGCTCTTGGACGGTTGGGAGAAGTTGCTCTTGGAGGATATTCTGGTTCCATTCTTTATTCATGGCTGTGTTTGTAGGTAAGACTGTGAGAGAGCTGACTCCCTTGGCTGAGAAGCAACCCCACACATGAATGGTTTTAGGATGCTTTACAGTTGGCATGAGACAAGACAAGACCTTGTCTTCTCCGAACAAGCTGTTTTCCAGATGTCCCAAACAATCTGAAAGGGATTCATCAGAGAAAATGACTTTACCCCAGTCCTCAGCAGTCCACTCCCTGTACCTTTTGCAGAATATCAGTCTGTCCCTGATGTTTTTCCTGAAGAGAAGTGGCCTCTTTGCTGCCCACCTTGAGACCAGGCCTTGCTCCAAGAGTCTCCGCATCACAGGCGTGCAGATGCACTCACACCTGCCTGCTGCCATTCCTGAGCAAGCTCTGCACTGCTTGTAGCCTGATCCCGCTGCTGAAACACTTATAAGAGACGGTCCTGGCGCTTGCTGGTCTTTCTTGGGCGCTCTGGAGCCTTTTTGGCAACAATGGAACCTCTCTCCTTTAAGTTCTTGATGATGCGATAGATTGTTGACTGAGGTGCAATCTTTTTGGCTGCGATTCTCTTTGCTGATAGGCCATTTTTGTGCAGTGCAATGTTAACTGCACGTGTTTCTTTAGAGATAACCATGGTTCACAGAAGAGAAACAATGATGCCAAGCACCAGCCTCTTTTTAAAGAGTCCAGTGGTGTCATTCTTACTTAATCATGACAGATTGATCTCCAGCCCTGTCCTCATCACTACCCACACCTGTGTTAACGGAGCAATCACGAAACAATATTAGCTGGTCCTATTAAGGCAGGGCTGCAATGACGTTGAAATGTGTTTTGGGGGATAAAGTTCATTTTCTAGGCAAATATTGACTTTGCAGTTAATTGTTGTTACGCTGATCACTCTTTATAACATTCTGGAGTATATGGAAATTGCCATTATAAAAACTAAAGTCGAAGACTTTGTAAATATTAACATTTGAATCATTCTCAAAACTTTTGGCCGTGACTGTATCAGAAAAACCTGAAATAAAACAGCGTTCTTGGATGTAAGGTGAGCAGAGACAGAGAAAACTATGCAATGCATATTACTAAGGGTATGCTGGTCTGCTGCGGTATGCTGAGCTGACAGAAAAAACTGACCGGTGGATTACTTTCTTGTGATTGGCTTATACGAGGGAGCTCTGTGATTGTATAAAATGCATTTGTGTATCGAGCAGCAGTGTCAGGAGAGTCTCAAAAATCCACACAGAAATGCAGTGAAGTTTAAAGACCACTGGTACTTTGTCATTTAATATATAATTGTTTATAGACCAGAAATGCTTTGGCGAATCATGTGCTGTGCATGTGTGAATCTTGTATACTTGCATGAATTGTGCTGTGTGTGTGTGGAGCTTGTACTGTGTGAATTTTTTTGTGCTTGTGTGAATCTTACTGTGTGTGTGGAGCTTGTCCTGTGCATGTATGAATCACATATTTGTATTTGTCAAAATTAAGACTGATTTGGCTCCATATACTTGTTTTATAAAATTCTTACAGCTGTAATTGTAGCAAAAGAATTACAAACATTTAGGTACAGTATTTATAATTAATATATATATATATTTTAAAAAAAGCATTTTTCTTCACAGCTTTAGTTGTTGTGACAAATGTTAAACAGTGCAAACTGGTTTAGTATAGCAACCTTTAGAAATGTTTAGCCTCCTATTCGCTATTGGTTCAATTTGAAAATGTTAACTTTTAATAAAATATGGCATGTAGTTGACAAAAATAACAGTGATTGGTTGAAATAACTTTGCTTTTCTTGCACATACCTGCATGAAATTTTATTCAAATAAACAAAACACAGCTGTCACCCCTAAAGCAAACAGCATGCTGTTATCACTTTCAGAAGGATAAACAATGTTAGAGAAAACACTAATCTTGTGTACCAGCTCAGAGCATCTCCTCTGTTAGTAAAGTATAAATAGCATAATTAGGCATGGGAGGAAACACAAATGCCACTTATCTCACTAATAGCTGATCGCCATTGTACATTCCTCCTGCTCCAAATGATCTGCTCTCACCTTCCAGCTGTATCTAAGAATGAGGGGAAATGGAGGAAAGCAAGTGAGGGAGCGGGGAGAGGATGAGGTATTAAATGATCTGCTTTAAGTTAATGTTGTGTTTTATCTACAGGTGCAGGATACTTGATGATCAGGCCTGAGAGAGGGTAAGGGGAACTGAAGGTGAGATTACATCTTGAGGCGTTTAAACAGGGAAACGCTCGCATACAGAGCAGCAGCAGGTATAAATCACCCACTCCCACACGAACCCACATGGGTTCAAAGTTCACCATGGATGGTCATGAAGGGCACCAAACCAGATGTCGTTCTCTGATGCATACAGGAACAATTTAATTTAAGATTATTAGAACCAGGAAAGCAGAAAAGTGTGCAGAAGAGATAGTTTTACAGCATTTCATTTAAATGTTATACCAATAATTGAATAAAGAAATGTAACCTATTTAATTGATTATTTAAAATAATATACAACTACTGTGTTGTAAAAATAAAAGGTCTGTAAATAAATTGTATATGTAGCCCATTGTATATGTATTAATACATATACATATGGGCTGCACAGTGGGCAGTGGGTAGTGCAGTTGCCTTGTAGTAAGGAGGTTCCACATTCTACTGGGAAGTGGGAGACGATGGATGGATGGTTAAAAATATGTTATATATAGTATATATACACTATATTGCCAAAAGTATTTGCTCACCCATCCAAATTATTGGAATCAGGTGTTCCAATCACTTCCATGGCCACAGGTGTATAAATTCAAGCACCTAGGCATGCAGACTGTTTTTACAAACATTTGTGAAAGAATGGGTCGCTCTCAGGAGCTCAGTGAATTCCAGCGTGGAACTGTGATAGGATGCCACCTGTGCAACAAATCCAGTCGTGAAATTTCCTCGCTCCTAAATATTCCACAGTCAACTGTCAGCTGTATTATAAGAAAATGGAAGTGTTTGGGAACGACAGCAACTCAGCCACGAAGTGGTAGACCACGTAAACTGACGGAGCGGGGTCAGCGGATGCTGAAGCGCATAGTGCGAAGAGGTCGCCAACTTTCTGCAGAGTCAATCACTACAGACCTCCAAACTTCATGTGGCCTTCAGATTAGCTCAAGAACAGTGCGCAGAGAGCTTCATGGAATGGGTTTCCATGGTCGAGCAGCTGCATCCAAGCCATACATAACCAAGTGCAATGCAAAGCGTCGGATGCGGTGGTGTAAAGCACGCCGCCACTGGACTCTAGAGCAGTGGAGACGCGTTCTCTGGAGTGACGAATCGCGCTTCTCCATCTGGCAATCTGATGGACGGGTCTGGGTTTGGCGGTTGCCAGGAGAACGGTACTTGTCTGACTGCATTGTGCCAAGTGTAAAGTTTGGTGGAGGGGGGATTATGGTGTGGGGTTGTTTTTCAGGAGCTGGGCTTGGCCCCTTAGTTCCAGTGAAAGGAACTCTGAATGCTTCAGCATACCAAGACATTTTGGACAATTCCATGCTCCCAACTTTGTGGGAACAGTTTGGAGCTGGCCCCTTCCTCTTCCAACATGACTGTGCACCAGTGCACAAAGCAAGGTCCATAAAGACATGGATGACAGAGTCTGGTGTGGATGAACTTGACTGGCCTGCACAGAGTCCTGACCTCAACCCGATAGAACACCTTTGGGATGAATTAGAGCGGAGACTGAGAGCCAGGCCTTCTCGTCCAACATCAGTGTGCGACCTCACAAATGCGCTTCTGGAAGAATGGTCAAAAATTCCCATAAACACACTCCTAAACCTTGTGGACAGCCTTCCCAGAAGAGTTGAAGCTGTTCTAGCTGCAAAGGGTGGACCGACGTCATATTGAACCCTATGGATTAGGAACGGGATGTCACTTAAGCTCATATGTGAGTCAAGGCAGGTGAGCAAATACTTTTGGCAATATAGTGTATATATAATAAACATATATTTACTGTCACCGTTGTAATTATATCATTATGTGCTACTGTTTAAATCCATTTGGTTTTTGTATGCCATGAGCCATTCTTTAGCAAGCATACAGGGGTATGAGCCCATGTTTTGGGGAATCTCAAAGTTTTAGGATTTTTTTTATTTTAAAGCTACTCCTAATTTAGCAAACATTGTACTTCATTGGAAAATCTGACGTTTTTGTGAATACTTAACATAACTTCTAAGTTGTTACATACTTTTGTAGGTATTACATTAATAAACACTAACAGGATATGATTAGTTTTCTTATCTAGTTGCTTATCTGATAATCCTGTGTATTTTGCTTACATCTTCTTAGGAACAGAATGGAGTCATCTGCAAAGCGACATTTGAAACTTATAATAAATTATTTCATACATGCTGATTTATAATCCTACTCAACTAACAACATTATTGATTTTTCGTAACTTAAATTAAAAAAAAAACTGTAAGAAGCCTCATACCTTTTGGGGGTAATGCTCATGGTAATATGTTCCAATGTTTAACTGTCATCCTGGGTTCACTGTCTTAAAATGGACTTCTGCTCTTCCAACAATCCATCTCTGGGTCATTTCTTTTTTTCATTTATTTTGTTAAGCTGGTGACTTTAGTCAAGGTCATCTGGTGCTGGTTCCTGCACGGATGTCTAATCAATCATATGACTTACCTGAATCCATGAGTTACAGCACCAAGCTCTTATTATACTGGTGTTAACCTCACAGATCTTGCTTATTGCATGTTAATAAAAAAGATTATTCTCTTCACATAATATACTTCACAACAACAGACCTTGTGCTTTCATTCAATTTGAATGTGCCAGCAGATATTGTTATCTGCTGGTTATTTCTGGTATTGTGGTGGTCACCAGACACATATCTCTGTGTTTAATACAAAGCTGCTAATTTGAAGAAGGCACACTTCTACAAGGAACTCTATATACCCATGATGCTTTAAGCCATAAGTGGGAAAGACATAATTTTAACTAAATGATCTTGTTCTGACATTTTGACTCCTGTTATTAAAGTGAAGAGCAGCGTGTTTCAGTGCTATTCTTGTGACTCACGCTGGGGCTTGTGATAAGGACGTGGCTGTCCTGGTCCTCTTACCTTAGGTATTAGTGGGGGCAGAATTAAACAGTAATTCAGTCTCATGGCTCTGTACAAGGTATGATTCCCCTCCTTACCTTCTGGTAGAGATGATCTAAATTAATAGTCTGCAAAACATAATTTCATTATTCCTCTTGTGTGGAATAGGTGAAGTCAGGGTTTGTGCTAGGTAGTAAAAATTAGTAAAATGCAGTAAATTAAACCAATCATGACATGATATTAATTTTTTGTTTTCCAACCAAAAGGTTTTTACCATGATCTATATAACAATTTTGTATACTTCATATACTACTCTTATCTTTAAAAAATGCTGACATTGTGAGGACTGTAGCAATGCTTAGTTGGAACAGTGCCTTTTTTATAGCAGCTGAAGTTTTCAAAGATTAAGATACAGTTATGTCTTTGTGTTGTGTCGCTGCTTTTTGCTTCAACCTCTTTAAGGGTTAATTAGGGCTAATTTAAGTTTCCAAATGATCCTGAGCTGCTTTCAAAGTGGGTGAAGCAGGTCAGATGAGATCGGGAGAAGTATGAGCACTCTACTGTGTCTATTCTATGCTGGAAACATTTTAAGACTGACTTATTTTTTACACTTTTTTACCTTATTGAAAGAGTGACCCGGTTGTGCAATAAAAAGCTAATATAAGTAGGTGCCAAAGACCGTACATACGAGATCCCCCTTATAATCTTTCAACTGATAATAAATAACTCACTTACTGAAACATCAAATTGTTGATAAGGTAGGGTGACCAGACATCCTAACTTTTCCGGACATGTCCTACTTTTCACACCTAAAAAATGTCAGGGGGGAATTTCAAAATTGTCTGGGATTTTGGTCGACTACAGTGCAGCAGAACCAAGCCGTCAGTTCTGGGGCTAGTCCAGGAACTCCAGTGGACGGCACTACATGAAAAGTGGGATTTTCGTTGGATATAAGGCACTGTAGATTGTCGTGGAACTTCAGGTTAGCGGCAGTTTACGGCAATTTGCAGGCTTCGCCGAAAACTCCCGTAAATTGTCAGAAATTGACGTGGACTTTCTTAGGCAGTGTTCCCCCATTGCCTCCCCCCCATGGAATTCTAGGGGAGGCTTTAACATGTAAATGAAAATGCTGTGAGCTATACAAATGCAAATCAGGGTTGCAGGGGGAGTTTTACCCAAGTGACATTTTTCTAAAAGGTAAGAAAATCTCTGATACAAAGAGATCAGGCTCAGTATAGACTCTTACATTTTAGCTTGAATTGATTTATTTCATTAAAGTATAAAGACCAAAACAGATCTTTAGCTGACAGAGCAATACATTTAGAGCAGTAATTATTTTAAAAAAAATTAGCATTTAAGAGAAAAAATAAAATGTTGTCTGTCAATATGCTCAATTCACAATTACTTAAGTGGAAAAATTTCAAGAAATGAGTCTGAGATGATTCACTTTATAACATGGCGCATTATCCTGTTGGAAGTAGCCATCAGAAGATTGGTACACTGTGGTCATAAGGTCCGGCCAGGTCAAGATCCGTAATTTCAATCGCAACAAACAGGAAAAACAACATCGACAAATTCCGGTTCGTCAAATTAAAATATAGCAGCAACAGATCGGTGACTAGAAATTATAGCACAATTCTTATATATTAAAAAAAAAACTAACACCGTTTATTTAAATGATTGGATCCAAACTATTGGTTATTCACCAACGAGGAAGCAGATTTCTCATCTCAATCAAAATATTTATTTTATACCGAGGGACTTAAACTTTAATCAAATCCATTCAAAAAAACTTCTTATTACAGGAATGAATAGAGATGCTGAGTTTGGGAGTAGAGAACAAGTTCATTCAAAAAAAGCTGTTTTGAATTATCCTTATCCCCGTTACAAAAATCTACAAATATATATATATATATATTTGGGCAGAAACTGAACATATGCTGGATGATGGTGGGATTTTTTTAATATGTCATATTAAATTAAGTGCTCACAGGGTTCATACAGGAATGAGTGACTCTAATTTAATGCTATTTTAATGCTATTAGAAATGATTTTAATGCCATCAACAAGAACCATGTACACAAGTTATTAGTGTCCATGAAATATGAAGGAGCTGTAAGCACAGTTCCATGACTCCTGTATGTATGTAAACATACACACACACACACACACACACATATATACGTATATTAGAGACTGACATTCCCATGGGTCACGGGATTCCCGTGGGATGGGAGTCAGTATTAGTAACGATCACGTGATTGGGACGGTACAGGATTAAACATTAACGGGAGCAGACGGGAGCGGGAGCAAACCGATAATAACTAAAAAAAAAACTAGGATCAATGCCAAAAAATAAAATAAAATAAAATAGAAAGAAAAAAAATCCAGTACTGGCGCGGCGCCGCCATTTTGTAGTTTTTTTCCTTTAAGCCTACACTATAATGCGAGTCAAAAAAACTACACGACCCAAAAACCAACAGTGATTCCGCTCTGAGTTTTTCACCCGCGCTCAAAAACAACAAGAATGGGGCTCTGTTCGAAATCCTGGGCTGCATCCTCCAAGGACGCGGTCTACTTAGACTGGATCCTTTGAAGTCCGTGAAAATAAGGAGACCGGAAGAGTTTTGGCTGTGAATTCGACCAGGTCTACCCTTCAGCGGGTTTTATCGCCGTAAGGTCCGTTGCTTAGCAACCGCGAAAGTTGACACACAAAGCAGGAAAAGAATGAAAACCGAAGTTTCCAAAACTGTTTGTTTATTTATTTCTTTTTTATTGTAAAGTGAACAAAGACTGATGAGAATCCAGAGTGGAATAAAGGTTCCAACCACCGGGAGCAGGAACTAATCAAATCAAATGTAATGATAGAAACCTTAGTCAGTTAAATAACCTGCTGCTGTCATTCTGCACATCTCTGATGTGGCTGCTATTTTCAAATATCCATCACTGTAAAAATGTCCATAGCTGCATATTGGTTATTTATTCTCCAGTTTTATATTGTTAAAACACTTTACAGAATTGTATTTTATTTTATTTTTTTTAACTCTTCCCTATTATGTTATTCTTATAGATTTTTCTAAGGTCCACATTTGTGTGACCATTTTCAATAATCTTTCTGCTGCTGTAAATTTGCCCATTGTGGGACAGTAAAGGGATTTTCTATTCTATTCTATAAAAGGGGTAGAAATATATAAGTAAATCTAAACAATGTATGTATTAAAATGACGTAATCGTACTCCGAATCTGGCCTTCTAAGGACGCGTCCTAGGTTTTCGAACAGAGCATAGGAGTGGTGCGGGAGCGGGAGTCATTCTGAATGGGAGCGGGATGGGAGTGGGAGTAATTTCACCAGGAGTGGGACGGGACAGGATTTAGATTTCTACTCTGGCCCGGGATCGGGACGGGACACAATTTTTGTCTGTGGGAGTGGGACGGGACAGGAGTGAAAATCCACTCCCGTGTCAGTCTCTAACGTATATATATATCCTCTAGCTTTTTCTCCACCTGGAGCTTCCTTTCCGAACATACGGCTTTATGATCAGTTCCACGCAAATTAATAGCGATATAACATATATCTGACGAAATTGTTTTTATAAGCATTTTTTATGAAAGAATTATAAATACTTCGATAAACATATTTAAATAATTTTAGTGCCAATTAAGGCCTTGATTTAAAAAAAAAAATGAATGAATTGTAATTATTTTTAATGATCCACGGAAATCCTGGTTCATCTCGCGCATGCTCTCTACGATCTCCAAGAAACTCAGAGCGGAGCGGTCTGGAGCCACAGTGGAGGATGTATGCTTTGCTTTGTGCAGGCGGTCTGGAGCGGAGACCTCCTATTTGTTCGGAGCCATATCAGCAAGTCCAGATTTGCACGATGTTGATAAAGACGACATTGTGTGTAAGTGACTTGTTTTAATGTTTTCTCCTTCCTTGTTACTGTGACTTGCGTTTGATTTTTTATTCATACCACTCTCATTTAATTGTTTTCCAGCTGCCTGTAAGACGTATTTCGAGACGGTACGCAGGAGCTTCAGATATACGCAGCCTGAGAACACGTTGTGTGCGGAGGCTGCCAAGCAATCTGCTCGGAGTCGGGCTAGAAGAAAGAGGGTAAGACTTTATTTGGTGACTATTTTTCAGGTGCATTGATAGATGTGTTGTGTCCATACGCAGTGTGCTGATTCATTGTTTTTTTTTCAGCTGCTGAAAGCGAGGCAGAGTGTGCTAGCAGATGAGGAAGTGGAACTCTGGAAGTCCGCCACCGTCGACCTCATGTCCGACGAAGAAGATGGCGTCTTTGGCGGTGTCTCTAGATGGATTGTACGGTCGCCGCCATTTCGTAGGCCGGATCTCACCCAACTCTGTGTTAAACTGCAGTCCCGGTTAGAAGCGATGCCGAAGTACAGAGCCACGCACAGTAGGCGTCTGCACATCGGACCTGCCTCGGAGGGAATGCTGCCAGTTACCTCCAAACCCGAGGAAGCAAACGGACCGTTCACGGACTTGTAATTTTTAGATACGCATGTGTTTGGATACGCGTTGTATATAGTTGTGTTTGTTTTAATAAAGCTCTTTCTTTGCATAAACAGCTTCCTGGCAAATGTTCATTTCCTGTATAAATTCATTCATGTCCTTGATGGTAGCCTAATAATTGTGTAGTAGTGTAGGATAACATAAATACACAGCATATGAATGAATAAATATATGAATGAATAAATATATATTCATAAATATACATATATATATGTAAATTTATATGTAAATATATATATATATGCCAACCAATCACAAGCGACTTTACTTGGTTAAAAAGAAGTGGTTCCGTCCAATACTCAGTAAGAAAATTCAAGCCTGGCCTGGCCACGTGTGGTTTTGCTGCCAATCACGAGCGATTTTACTTATTTGAGAATAGTGGTTTCAGCCAATACTGAGTAGGTTATTCAAGTCAGACCTGGCCAGCCGCGCGGGTTTGCTGCATTCATATGCTAATTAGGGCCATTAGTACAGCTGATCGCTCTCCACATACGTCAGAGTCCGTTTCCGACAATTTGTGGCACGACAAACGCAGACAAGCGCGGGTTGCAAATTGTCGGAAACTGACGACAATCAGGGAGATCTGCGGGAGTTTACGGGGACGAAAATCTCACTTTTCATGCAGTGCTAGGGAGGGAGCCAGCGGGGACGGAGCAATCGAACCCGCCCCCCTCCTCCGGCTGAGGACAGGCAGCTCATTTCTCTCTGCTGAGGTCCGGTCCCGTCAGTAGCCCAGCAGTCGACATTTCATACCCGCCCCCCCGGGGCGTGACAGAAGTAAAGGCCAGAACCAAATAAGGAAACATCCATGAGTTTACGTCAACTCTGGGCTTCGTTTGAATTCGCCCGTTTTATGGTGGACGTTTAGAATTGTGAGATTTGCAGAGAAAGGAGCTGTCGATGGGGTTTGAACTTCTCTGTACGTCCATTTCACCCATTGAACTATTGTTATTCATCTATGACAATGTTATCTCGGTGTGGCATTCTATGACCCCTTGAATTAACTATAATTTCCAGTTCTAATTATTTAATATATAAATTATCTTCTGGTAAACTTTCAGAACAGGTGTTTCATAGGTTCATAATTTTAAGGTTAAGAGGAATTTATGATTTTTTTTTATTTTGTGTCATGTTGTTTTTGGGCTGAAAACAGGCAGATCTGGCAAACCTGAAGTGAAGGACGGGTGAAGTTGTTAGCTATACCTTTCAGAATATAGTTGATCATTTCTTGTTACAGCATTGGAGTATTTATTTAAAGATTGTTCATTTAAAGAATTCACACTAATTTAAATTTAAAAAATAATAATTGGTTCAACTTTCTGTACCAGAAGCACAGCAAGCCGTGTTTTCCCTGCTGTGTGCTTTCTACCAGGATTACGGTGGTCAAATTAGCCATATCCCTCCAGCTCAGATTCTATCGCCTTTGTGATTCTGGCTAGAGGTCCACTGATTGGTTATGTAAGGTGTAATGCCTCCATATTCCTTCACATTACTACCCTCTCCTGATCTTGAATTGGCTGACGGTAACACCAAACAAACCAATTCCAGACTAGATTTGCTGGAGCAATCATCCATTTCATATCAATCTTCATTACTGAATATTGAGCTACATAGCTCAATTATGTGTTTTTACTAGATAATAATCAGAGTGCTCCTGTGACGCCACTAGATGTACGGTATTTGTGTTTAAAGCCTATTTGATTCCTAACAACTCAAAGCCACCTGGTATATCCTGCTGCCTGATTTAAATACAATATTATATGAAATTAATATTACATAATCAACACTTTAAATGAACTCAAATTATAGCCACTGAAATGTAGTCAAAGACAAAATCTAGAATTTGGTTTTCTGGTGCACTGCAAACAAGCGTCACTCGTACTCTTTAAGACATATTTAGAGACTTTGACATTGCCAAAAATTTTATTTTACCACCACTGACCGACGTAGGCAGTGCTTCAGCAATCAAATGATCACCTGTGAACTACCAGCGTATACGTTTTGGTTGGACGGACAGATGTGATCCACTCGACTTATTCCGCTTCTTGATTTCACTTGCAACACATAGTCTAGTGACCACTGGTAGTTAGAACTGCATGTGTGATAGATTTATTGCAATTGCGACAGAAGCCATCTGGCGTACAGTTAGTACAGCTGTTTGCTGTTCTTTTGTTACCTTGCTGATAGTGTTTTCTACCTGTGCTGAATTTATTTAGTTTAACTTCGATCTCTGATTGCTGTTTTATTTTCCATTGATACCTTGCTGGTCGTTTTGCCCCTACTGAGTTTGACTCTCTCTCAGACAGATGATTACTTTTTCTATTTCTTTTGTTACCTCACCAGTTTTGTTTTCTTGCTGTCTTGTCAGGACAGCTGGCTTCTGGTCTCTTTACTTTTATGAGCTTGATGTTGTGATGTTGTTGATGTTGTTGTACTTGTGCTGAGTTTAGTTAGCATTTCCTGGACTGTGAACTATCTGATTTAGTGGATGGAATATCTTTGTTGGTTGTCCCGAAAAGCCCCTCAGCAGCCTGAGAATGACATGAAATGTGCCCTTCATTTCTGGGCACAATGCCTTGGTTCACTGGAGATTTATCTGCTTTGCATCTGATGACTCCATTTTTAGATCAGGCTCCATCCCTTTGGACTTTCCCTTTATCCCCAGGTATTCATCAGGTTTGTGGCAGCGGCCTCATACCCTCTGCAGGCACTTGGGGTTCGGATCTTACCTCATCCGGATGTGCAGCAAATGAGCAATCTAAGACACTTAGATTATGCTCTTCACAGTGACTTTGGAGAAGAGACGCCTTAACCCAGTTGACAGTGTTTTTGATTTCTTGCTTTACTGCATTTTGTCTACAAGACTGCCCTTCCTTCTCTACAGCAGTTAGTAAGCACTCTGGCAATTTCTGGGTTTTGGGCATGCTGTCATGGCATGGATTTTGGACTATCTGTGCCTTTTAGGCAACCTTATTGCTACATCCAGTATTGATCCCCTGTGAGTTATTTTGCTCCATCATCTGCAAATATGGCTGAACATCCATGCTCCAGACCATGCCCGATGTGCACACAGACACAGGCAACTTTCCACCTCAGTGACTGATGTCTCTGTCCTACTGCACATCATGAATGGGATTCTGTTTTGTCCCCTTCCATGCTGGGGGGAGATTGTCTATAAAGATCTCTCAAGACTGGGGCGCAATCTGGTGGGACCATATAGTGGAGGGAGCATAACAGTGCCCTAGAGCTGTTGGCCATATCCCTGTGACTTCATTCTTTTCTTCCAGGCTGACGGGAGGCCAGTCCAGTCAGACAACACCAGAGTGATATTCTACATCAACCAGGAGGGACCTACTCTCCCAACTGAGGCGCTGAATTCTCAACCCAAGCGGCTTACTCTTATGGCTTTGGCTTCTGCAGGGCAAGACCCTGACTTCTCCCAATATGGAGATGACAGAGGCTACACCATGGCTAGTGCATGGGCACCATCCATCAGGGTTTCTATTCCACCAGGTTGGGAGTCATTAGATAGAGGACTCAACCTACAGTAAAGCCCTATCCCGCCCTTACTGGTCTTCTTTTAGGGGTTGCTACACCATGGGCGATCCCCTTCCATCTGAAAGGTCTATGTGGTAGCCATTGCCCATTGGTACACTGGGTTCCATGGTTGCTCCGTGTATGGGGAAATTGTGCTGTTCCTTGGAGGTGCAAGGTGCTTGCGTCCTTCAAAGTTGCCTTTGGTTCCTACATGAGATCTCCCTTTGGTTGTTTGAGGCTCTCCAGTCCCCTCCCTTTCAGCCTGTAACAGTGGTAGACACCAATTGGCTCTCACTAATGACTGATTTCCTTTTCTCCATGGCCCCTGCTAGACAGGTGGGGGAAATGAAGACCCTGTCTTTTTCCAAGCATTCGTAACAGCTTGCAAATGCTGCAGATGTCTGCAGTGTTACTCTGTGGACCAATGCATACTTCATCCTGAAGAACCCCACAGTTGCTGGAAGTAACCTGCCACTCCACTTGTCTAGGTTTAGCATAGGGACCCCTTCTGAACCACTCTGTCCTGTCAGAGCGCTTGAGGCCTACATTTCCATTTCCAATCTGCAACTGTTTGACTGATTGACAGCCTCTTTATCTGCTACACTTATCCTAAGAGACGTTTTGCACTTTCCAAGCACAAGTTGCAGGTTGGATCAGTGCTTTGAATTCACTGCTCTCTCTCAAAAAGGGCTGTTGCACAATATTTTGTTACTGGTAAGGATATTGTAGACAGTGTAAGGTGGTACACGAAACTGTATTCCTGTATTATCTTTGTGCAGCTTATTTACAATTTAGTTAAACTTTTTTTAAATGATTTGCCATGTGCAACCACAAATTTCAACAGTCAGACAAGCAGCTGCAGGGACTATGAAAACTCTATGTGAGTTTCAGAGGTCCACAGTTCAGATGGGATGCATGCTTACAGTTTGCCAAAATCCATCTTCTCTAATTTGCACAAATAACAGGTTAGAGAAACTGCTCTAATCTGATAAGACCTAATTAGAAGAACTTAGACAGGATGCAAAATTATCGTCTGGTTTTAAGTACAGATGAAAAAAAAGCTACTTCAAAGAACAACATTTGGGCAATATAAATTTAAATATAACATTATTTTATAATGAATAAAAATAGAGATCTCAGTACGGAATAATCATTCAAATGAGACATGGTAAACCCCTAAGAAAAGGCTAATAAAACCGCCCATGTCCAAAAAGAAGACATTAGAAAATAGGAAATACTAGAATAAAATCTTAACTGGCTACAAAAAAAGAAAAAAAAAACTGTGGTCACAGTAGTTTTATTTACACTGTAAACTACGAGGTCTACCTGCTTAAAATAGAAGAAAAGTCCAGTAAATATCAGAAATTAAATGTGTCTATGCACCCAGCTACTCATGATATTTTGTAAAGGTACATATTGAGAATAAACATGTATTCCTTCAGTATTGTCACGGAAAACACCAGCTACTGACAGAGGGATAGCTGTCTGGTAGAATTCAATATCCAGCAGAGAATCTAGAGCAAGACTTGAAAATTGCTTTTAACAGGAACTACGGATCCAATCAGATCGAGCTTATAAAGAAGATGTTAAAGAGGAAACTACCGGAAACACGATTGTTTTTGAAAAATTTTGAAAACATTTTCAACCTCTTTCACTTCTTTCTTCAACTTTAAATACACCTCAACTTATGTTGGTCATGCAACAATATCGTAGTGAAATGCCTAAAAACTGATTGTTATTTCATAGGAAAATGTGAACAACTTTATGATATTTAAAGGTTCCAAAAACTGAGGCACTAAATAGTTTTTTGCAAAAATTAAATTACTCATTTATTATATGTGAATGTTTGTGGTTTAAGTGGGCAATGGATAACAGGTGCAAAAGAAGTTTAGATTCCCCTTTTTACACTCCTGCGCTACTGGCAGTTTGGGCAACTAGGGTGGCCATTAAAGGGAACCTAGTAAAAGTTTATGTCTGTTGTTCTCATTTTATATATAAACTTTGGTTTGCACATGGTTTGCTTGCAAACCAATCATCCTTTAAGCTGCTCTCCTTAAAAGGAGCTTAAACCTCCTAAAAATCCAAAAACTGCTTTTCGGTAAAATTGCAGTAATCCTATGCATATGTTTACAAGTTATCATTATGATTGAAAGCATGGCCATTTGAAAGGATGCTTTGTCCTCTTTGCTTCTGTCGAGGGGTGATGTGAGCAGTGTATTCAGCAAGCTTCACAGTAAACAGCCTCGACTGGCAGAAAAGATTATTGCACAGCACAATGTACAAAAACAGCAGATTTAGGATAAATCACTGTCTCAGGCTGTGCAACTAATTTCTCTTTGCACACACAAATAGTGGTTTGGTCAGCAGCGTCCTTCCTGGACACTTCCTGACAAGCCATATTTCATGTCTTTGTGGGTTATGAGGAGCGTCTCCCTTGAGATTTCCACTTGTCAAACTGTCACATCGAAAAGACCCCACAGGGAGAGGGAATTTGTTGGTGTTTGCCAGAAAACACAAGGCCTCCTGCTCTTCAGGGTCTGTCTAAGGGATTTTATATTCTTCAGAAGCTCTATGTCTGGGTTTAAGATGCAGCAGCCTCTGTAACAAAGAACAAATAGTAAGTCTACTGCAACTATTTCAGCCCAAGATAAGAAACCTCAAGTAGTTAGAGGCAACATCTGACACTTTTCATCCATTTTTGCATCATTCTCTTCCTTTGATGCAGATTCTGTCAGTCTTAAACCCCATCAGATAATGTGTCTCCCAATTTCTTATTGTTTTTCTTCCAATGATAATCAAGACAGCCTTTCAAGGCAAGTAACTTTTAATTTTCCAGTTTTTATTTCACTCTCTATTTGCATTATAGTGTAAGAGATCTACATGCATTATTAGGTGAGGATGGGAAACTAAAGATAAATGTCAATTTTTCATTATTTGTTTTTCTTGGAGACTACACTGCTGTTTCACAGCCAGGAAGTTGAAACCCTCCAGTGTGGATTTTACATCTCCTATCTGTATATATGGAGGTCCTCCAGAGATTTGTGACTATCCTGCAGTCCAAGAGCCATACAAGTTTGGGGAAGGTACTCTAACTGTCCCTTAGACTTCAGTGTGGGATTTCAGTGTGGGAATGTCAGATACATGCTCAGAGTACAATGAAAATGAAACAGAACTTGACACAAAATCATTATTTTTACTGATTTAAAAAGAAGAAGCTTCATTATTGTTGTTATTATTATTATTTTTATTCAGGATACAAATTTATTTAGTTTGGCAGCATTTCATTTAGCTCTGAACCTGCCATAGATAAAGCTGGTGAAAAGAGTTTCCCGAGTAGGGTGGGTTTTTTTGGTAAAGGAAGGTTATATAAGACCAAGATTTTGTCATAATGGTTTTTCCTATAGCAATATGACATGCATCCTGCACAATTTAATTGCGAACCAAAGAAATCTGTTGGAAGCACCTTTAGATTCAGTTTAAGCTTTCAATGACTTCTGGGAGGAGTCTAGTTTTTGTATGAAATATAAAAACTATGTAGTAGAATTTGCACTCAGTCACTAACTTAATAGTACTCCTTCACTGCACAAGGTTTTATAACATGGCTTTATTTCAAGGATATGCACATTTATAGAGCCAGGTTACTTTAGCATGATTTTATTTTTCATTTTTCCATTTTTAAGGAATATTTTATCACATATGTTGAACAGATTACATTAAAAAACTAGCATTTTAACAGAGGTATCAATACAAAAACATCACTTTGTTTTGGATTTATAGTCTGTGTAGATTAATCCCTGTATTAGATAGGTCAGTTGCAGTTCTAGACCAAATATACCAGGGAGGCCAGCATGGGGCCAGTCTTTTTTCATAGGGACACTGACAAAGAATAATAAAAAAAAGGGCAAAGGATTGTCATTTGATATATAAGTGAACCAAAAAAAGTCATTTGCAGCTATGGGCAGCTCAGATAGAGCCAAAGAAAACGATGATCATAACTCAATATTACTTAAGCTAAAGTGCAACAATACATTTTTGCACCATTATAAATATAAAAGAAAAAAAATCTAACTTTTTGAAGGGACATATCGTTTATCATTTCTGTGTCAGTATATAATTTACTTACCATAAATCTAACTATTATTATGTCTCTATTACACAGGCCATATCAGGCACCAGGACCAGTTCTACAGGGCCCCAGGCCCCTGTTTGCCCCCATCTAGAATGGACTGTGAGGCAGTTACTGAAAAGTAAAATACGTTATTTAGTGTTAGGCTCTGTTACACTAATTTAGGTTATTTCAAAATCTGGATGGATACAATTAGAAGCTTTTCATGTAAGATGCATGAGTCATATATGACTCTTTAAAAAATAAAACCACAGCTTTGTGTTTTTTCATATTTAAATTGCACATTTGTATTTTATTTATTTTAGATAAGTTAAAAGATGTGAAGGATACATATATTGTAAAAAAAAAACATGGCAACTGCAGTATGCATTTGAGTTTGTCATGATTGGTTTTAGGTTAAACCCACATGCAGAACACAGACGGAGGCTGAGTAAAAGTTTAACAAAGTTTATTGAAATAAGTCTTAACACAAAGACATGAACTGGATCAGGTACTGGTCCGGGTTGGGTTCACTGATGTCTGCAGAGATGGACAGTTTGATTAGCCAGGCAGTCAGATGATTAATAGAGTCTTAAGCTAATTCAGAGTCTACCTTGAAGAAGTCTAGGCTTTACTTGTGAGAGAGGGAACCGTTGGGTCCAGAGACTGTTGGTTCAGCAGAGTGCACAAGCAGCAGCAGCGTCTAGCTTCTGACTTTGAATGGCAGACCTTGATCAGAGTTTCCAGCTCTTCTCTGAGAGCAGCAGGAGAAATCCAGACTGGAATCTTCAGGTTTGGCTCACCAGGGCTGGCAGGCAGGTTAAGCTCACCCAGAGCTTCAGACTTGAGACAGGTTTCCTGTCAGCAAAGACAGGGGCAGATTAGAATCAGGTTTCTCACTTGAGATGATTAAGATACTTTCTGGTAACAGAGGCTCAGGTTTGCTAACCAAACTAATGTCAACACTGCGGCGTTGAAGGAAGGTCTGGCAGCTGCTTATGTAGGGAAGGTTCCTGATGAGCAGACGAGCTCCAGGTGTGCTGGAGGGCTCCAGCCCAGGAGACCCACGGCGCACTCTGCTGGAGAAAGGTGGTACATCCCCAGATCCCAACAGTAACCCCAGTCCCTAACAGAAAACAAAAAACAGAAGAGGATCCTCGGCGCCCTCTGGTGGGCAAGCCTCAGAATCCCCACAGAGTTCAGTCACCTCACCACTGATACCCCCCCAAAAAATCCACTGCATGCATCCAATGTGTTAGACAGTGACTACTGCTCTCTATTGTTTATTCACTATTTGCTGCTTTACTTAAGTACCAGCAATTTAGCCAAATCCAATACTAAAGAACCACTCCTCTTGGGTACCACACCCTTAGGATAAGAGTAAATCACCTATCGTTAATGATAGCCTCTCCAAAAATGTAGTACAATCAAAGGATAGGGAATCCTTTAGCAATGATTTCAAAATGGAGAAAATTGCTTTTAAAAACTTCCTCTTAACACTCTGTATAGTATTATAAATGATGAATACAAGCACTAAGCTTGTCCCCAGGCCATCATTTAAGTTATCTTACTGTGGAATGTAAATGAGATTGCTCATAAGGTTGTAATGGAGCGCTATTTAAATCATGAGGTTATGATTACACCGTTTCTTTCCCTTAAATATTCAAAAAGCATCAAGTAGGAATGATTGAATCTGATTCGGTCACTGGGACCAGGGCACACACTGATGCATAATGGATGAAAATTCTGTAGCATCCAGTAATCTGAAGGTAGCCAGGAGGATTAAAGCTCAGAGTGAGCTGGAAAGTCAAATAAATCTCTTTAGAATGAATCACCTTGTGGTATTTCCTCTTTTTGTCTCTAAATACTTAATTTATAAGAGCAAAGCAAGAAGTTGATATTCATTTAGTGTTGTAATGAATGCATGAATGCAAACACCAGTGAAACGTGGACGTGAGAGGTCTACTGCAGAGATTAATTGGGTGCCTGGAGGAATGTTGTGTGTGTGCATACCTACATGTAAGAACCTGCGTTGCCTGAATGTTAAAGATGGATCGCTATGGAGATGGATTGCAAGCCTGTAAGGAGACTGAGTAATTACGACATGCTGGGGAGCAACGTGAATACTATCTTAAGAACTGGCCCTCTGGCCAATAGACACTCCAGCATACTTTATCGCATCATATGGCCAATTACATAGCGTGTCAGTGGGTGATTTATTGTATCCAAACAAGGTCCATCCTGACAATCAAAAATGAGTACTTGATTCTATTAGGAACTCTTCTTTGATTTCTCAAAGAAGAATGTTTGACTTCTCAGCTTGAGTTCTCCAACATAGGCAGTGGGTGGGGTTTCGGCATATTTATATTTTATTTAAACATTTTATCTATTAAACAAGTGCAACCTTGTAAAAATAAATACATAGAAATATATATATATATGTATATATATATATATATATATATATATATATATATATATATATATATATATATATATATATGTGTGTGTGCGTGTGTGAAGACTAGAATTCAGCTTTACTGTCACAAGTACAAAGCAACAGATTGAACTCTGTATTTGACCCATCCCCTTTGGGAGCAGTGGTCTGTTATTTTGTGCCTAACGGGGAGAAGTGTGGGGTTAAGCGTGTTGCTCAGGGACCCAGAGTAGCAGTCCATGGGAGCGAGTGGGACTTGAACTCAAAACTGTCTAGACCCAAGCGTATGTATGTGTGCACAATGTATGTGTGCACAAAGAAAAAAAAATATTTTGCAAAAACACATAATTAGAGTGCGGAATACCTAGATTGACTGGTAGTTGGAGTAGGAGCTGCAAGAAGACCTATACTCTGCTTTTTAAAAAATCGTAGGGCACATTTCAAACCAATCTACTAAAACAGTTTTACTTTGCCTGGGCTGTTCTTTAATGGTTATTTAGGGCATAACCTGGAGTAAGACTTTAGAGATTGTCCTTGGATCGTTGAAGGGACAGGGTAGTGAGGGCTCAGAACAGTGGACCCAGTATTCAAGGCAGACAGACAGATAATTCAAAAACTGGCAGATCTGCAGTAGCAGCAGCTAAGGCATCTTTCCCAGCAACTTCTGCAGAAAGGAAACTCAGGTTAGTGACCACATAAATTAAATGGCAAAAGATTATGAATGTGAGTCACTAACCTGGTTTACCAGTTCAGTCTGTTCCCAGAGAACGAGGTAGGATCCAGCCTGTGGGCTGCCAATAAGATGCAGCGGGCGCCACCCAAAGTGTCCCCGAGACTGCAGCCCCGAAGGACGGAGAGGGAGCAGGAGACCAGATCTGGACAGAAAAAGGAGGGCAGGAAATTCCAGAGGGAGAAGAGGTTCCGAAGGGAAATCCAGGTCAATGACAGGAAACAGCTCCAAGTTCAGCAAACATGCAGAATCCAGCAGGAGTCCATAGAAAGGTCAGGCAAGAAGATCAGATGGGAACAGGCAGGCTCTGTGTTTCAGAGGCAGAACAGGTCAAGATGAGGTATTCAGAATAACTCTCTCCACTAGTTCAATAATAATCTTGCTTGATGACTGGAAGCAGGCAGGTTATAACAGATCAGATGAGAACAGGAGGGCTCAGTGGTGGAGAGCCAGAAAAAAGAAATAAAAAACTCTAAAGTAACTCTGGACACACTCTCTCCAATGGCATGAGAGAATAATGTGGCCGTGATGACTGGTTAGAGAGCTGCTTTAACAGAAGCAGGAGCAGGTGAATTAGATTAACAGTAACAAGAGAACAGGCGGAGTAAGAGAGGTGAATGAAATGAGTAATCCAGCCAGTCATCAGCGTCAAGATCATGACACGGGGCTGTATACAGCAAGAAACACAATTTACAAAGAATCCTCCTGACAATGTGCTCAGGGGGTCCATCGACCACGGGTTAGTGGAGGGGTCCTGGAAGGAGGATGTAGGGAACTGGACTTTACAGGCTTGACTAAGGACTTAAAAAAAACATGATTAATCTGGAGACTCTTACACAGCTTGATATAAATTGAATAGGATTTAGGACTGATTTGATTTTCATACAGACCAACAAACTTAGCAAAATAATTTATCTGAATACCCGTTGTGAAAAGCCAAACCTTATCTCCAGAAT
Organism: Cyprinodon diabolis; assembly: GCA_030533445.1. NCBI lineage: Eukaryota > Metazoa > Chordata > Actinopteri > Cyprinodontiformes > Cyprinodontidae > Cyprinodon > Cyprinodon diabolis. The sequence continues at coordinate 30,580,279 of CM060076.1, forward strand.
AATACACGGTAGCAGGAGCCCATGTATGTTTAGCATAGCATGTTCTAGTCCAGAGTGGGATGTGATAAAGGGAGAGTGGGAAGGCAGATGGTTTGTGAAGGGGAATGAAACACTTTGGATTGACAGAGAAGGCAAGGTTCAGGAAGAGCTAGTAGCTGAGTCCAGAACAGGGTGAAAATCCCCTCCTAACACATACAGATTGTGTTCATAAATGTTGTTTTTATATCATAGTTTTCCAAAAAAAAATACATTGAAGATTTTTTTAAGTTGGGGAGTATCAAATCTTCCTTCTGTGCATCAAGAATTATCCAGAATCACCCTTTTTGATATGCCCTCAGTTTAGAGATTTTCTGTGCAATTAGTTTTATTTCTAAAACTATCTGCAGCCCCCATTTCTATCATTTGCTGTTTCCTGTATGCATTTCAAGAAGCTTAAAGTGGAATAAAAAGTATGTGTGATGAATGTATTAATGTAGGTCCAAAACAAATTACAAACAGCTCAGCTTTTAAGAACACCAAAGATCAGTTACCATTGTAACATTATCTAGCAAATATACACCACAAATCCACGGGCAAAAACTGATGAGTTTGTTATAGCAACAGGGCGCCAACACTGACGACAGCCTGCAGCTTTACCAGTGGCTTGAAAGTTTTGGTACCCTTTTTACATACTGACTCAAAGCGGATTGGAAAATTCCTGCTGTTTTTCTTCCTGTCCTGTAGCACGCTTAGTACTTAACCAGAGCTTCTACATAAGTTCATTTTAAGTTACGGTGTGTGTTACTTACAGGGATTTACTGACATAAATGGAATATATTATAAATAAGGAAATTATTCACTACCATCTACAAACTGAAAGTTTTAATATTTATATTCCCTTAGAAATTGTCATTTAGACTTACTTAAGAATTGATTACACATTTCTTTATGCTGACATCTTTGCATTACAAAAAGTGCAAAGATGATGAACTAGTGACTGTAGAGTTCACCATTATGCTTGAATGTGTATGCAGCAAGCTAGGCCAATATAAATTATATATCCCACACAGACTAATAAAATACTATTTATAAAATTATCAATATAAACAAAAGTTTCACTGGTCAGTTTGCTATGCTAAGAAATTAGATGATTTTCACATTTTCACGCCTGGTCATTATGAAGACAACTGATTTTCAAGCGGCAGTCCATGTTTGTTTTGGTCAAAGTGCCCAAAACGGGGGATGAATCACCTTGACAACAGAACTCAGGTGATACAGCTTTTTTGAGCTCAGACTGGAGCACCAGTAAATCAGTGCATCAACACCAGCTGATAGAGCATCAAAACTGGGATGAGGCAGCCAGCCATGCCCCCTTCTGAAGCTAAAGAAACACAGCAGTAGTTCAAGCAGTTTATGAATGTCAGCTCAGGAGTAGATCAAAGAAGCTTGCAAAGAAGGTAGTGGAGAGGCAATGGCTGGCCAGGGCTAGCTATAGAAGCTAACTGCAGAGGCAGATAAGTCTGGTGGGCAGAGTGCTGGGGTTGTCCATGGTACATCAGATAAGTCCGCCAGGGAGACAGAGCATAAAGAGGTGGCAACAGGCACTGCATGAAAAGTGGGATTTTCGTCAATATGCGGCACTGTAGATTGTCGTGGAACTTCAGGTTAGCTGCAGTTTACGGCAATTTGCAGGCTTCGCCGAATACTCCCGTAAATTGTCAGAAATTGACGTGGACTTTCTTAGGCAGTGTTCCCCCCATGCCTCCCCCCCATGGAATTCTAGGGGAGGCTTTAACATGTAAATGAAAATGCTGTGAGCTATACAAATGCAAATCAGGGTTGCAGGGGGAGTTTTACCCAAGTGACATTTTTCTAAAAGGTAAGAAAATCTCTGATACAAAGAGATCAGGCTCAGTATAGACTCTTACATTTTAGCTTGAATTGATTTATTTAATTAAAGTATAAAGACCAAAACAGATCTTTAGCCGACAGATCAATACATTTAGAGCAGTAATTATTTTTTTAAAAATTAGCATTTAAGAGAAAAAATAAAATGTTGTCTGTCAATATGCTCAATTCACAATTACTTAAGTGGAAAAGTTTCAAGAAATGAGTCTGAGATGATTCACTTTATAACATGGCGCATTATCCTGTTGGAAGTAGCCATCAGAAGATTGGTACACTGTAGTCATAAGGTCAAGATCCGCAATTGCAATCGCACCAAACAGGAAAAACAACATCGACAAATTCCGGTTCGTCAAATTAAAATATAGCAGCAACAGATCGGTGACTAGAAATTATAGCACAATTCTTATATATAAAAAAAAAACTAACACCGTTTATTTAAATGATTGGATCAAAACTATTGGTTATTCACCAACGAGGAAGCAGATTTCTCATCTCCATCAAAATATTTTATACCGAGGGACTTAAACTTTAATCAAATCCATTCAAAAGAAACTTCTTATTACAGGAATGAAAAGAGATGCTGAGTTTGGGAGTAGAGAACAAGTTCATTCAAAAAAAGCAGTTTTAAATTATCCTTATCCCCATTACAAAAATCTACAAAAATATATATATATATTTGGGCAGAAACTGAACATATGCTGGATGATGGTGGGATTTTTTTAATATGTCATATTAAATTAAGCGCTCACAGGGTTCATACAGGAATGAGTGACTCTAATTTAATGCTATTTTAATGCTATTAGAAATGATTTTAATGCCATCAACAAGAACCATGTACACAAGTTATTAGTGTACATGAAATATGAAGGAGCTGTAAGCACAGTTCCATGACTCCTGTATGTATGTAAACACACACACACACACACACACACACACATATATACGTATATATATATCCTCTAGCTTTTTCTCCGCCTGGAGCTTCCTTTCCGAACATACGGCTTTATGATCAGTTCCACGCAAATTAATAGCGATATAATATATCTGACAAAATTGTTTTTATAAGCATTTTTTATTAAAGAATTATAAATACTTCGATAAACATATTTAAATAATTTTAGTGCCAATTAAGGCGTTGATTAAAAAAAAAAATGAATGAATTGTAATTATTTTTAATGATCCGCGGAAACCCTGGTTCATCTCGCGCATGCTCTCTACGATCTCCAAGAAACTCAGAGCGGAGCGGTCTGGAGCCACAGCGGAGGATGTATGCTTTGCTTTGTGCAGGCGGTCTGGAGCGGAGTTTCGGGGTAAAACTCCTCTTGGATGCGATGGTGACTCTGCAAGACGAACTCAAAGAAGAGATGCTAGCGGTAAATATATGTTCGATTACTTCCTGCTAAGCTAAAAGCAGCCTAGCCTTAGCTACGGCTAATAGCAGCCTAGCCTAAAGCTACGGCTAATAACAGCCTAGCCTAAAGCTACGGCTAATAGTAGCCTTGCATGAACAAGCTTTATTAAAGTGTATTTTTTGTGATTCACAGGAAGCAGTACGCCGTCTTCACAACTCGGAGACAAATTGCAGGCGCTATGAACCGGAGTAAGGGTAAGATTTAAAGAATATGCTTTCATTCTGTGGTAAAAGGAAATAGATACGGATAGATACCGATCATAGCTGTACATTTTGTTTTCACAGACAACTGTCGCCTCACAATGAGGCGTTGATCTCCTATTTGCTCGGAGCCATATCAGCAAGTCCAGATTTGCACGATGTTGATAAAGACGACATTGTTTGTAAGTGACTTGTTTTAATGTTTTCTCCTTCCTTGTTACTGTGACTTGCGTTTGATTTTTTATTCATACCACTCTCATTTAATTGTTTTCCAGCTGCCTGTAAGACGTATTTTGAGACGGTACGCAGGAGCTTCAGACATACGCAGCCTGAGAACACGTTGCGTGCGGAGGCTGCCAAGCAATCTGCTTGGAGTCGGGCTAGAAGAAAGAGGGTAAGACTTTATTTGGTGACTATTTTTCAGGTGCATTGATAGATGTGTTGTGTCCATACGCAGTGCACTGATTCATTGTTTTTTTTTCAGCTGCTGAAAGCGAGGCAGAGTGTGCTAGCAGATGAGGAAGTGGAACTCTGGAAGTCCGCCAGCGTCGACCTCATGTCCGACGAAGAAGATGGCGTCTTTGGCGGTGTCTCTAGATGGATTGTACGGTCGCCGCCATTTCGTAGGCCGGATCTCACTGAACTCTGTGTTAAGCTGCAGTCCCGGTTAGAAGCGATGCCGAAGTACAGGGCCACGCACAGTAGGCGTCTGCACATCGGACCTGCCTCGGAGGGAATGCTGCCAGTTACCTCCAAACCCGAGGAAGCAAACGGACCGTTCACGGACTTGTAATTTTTAGATACGCATGTGTTTGGATACGCGTTGTATATAGTTGTGTGTTTTAATAAAGCTCTTTCTTTGCATAAACAGGTTCCTGGCAAATGTTCATTTCCTGTATAAATTCATTCATGTCCTTGATGGTAGCCTAATAATTGTGTAGTAGTGTAGGATAACATAAATACACAGCATATGAATGAATAAATATATGAATGAATAAATATATATTCATAAATATATATATATATGTAAATTTATATGTAAATATATATATATGCCAACCAATCACTTTACTTGTTTAAAAAGAAGTGTCCAATACTCAGTAAGAAAATTAAAGCCTGGCGTGGCCACGTGTGCTTTTGCTGCCAATCACGAGCGATTTCACTTGTTTGAGAATAGTGATTTCAGCCAATACTGAGTAGGTTATTCAAGCCAGACCTGGCAAGCCGCGCGGGTTTGCTGCATTCATATGCTAATTAGGGCCATTAGTACAGCTGATCGCTCTCCACATACGTCAAAGTCCGTTTCCGACAATTTGTGGCACGACAAACGCGGACAAGCGCGGGTTGCAAATTGTCGGAAACTGACGAAAATCAGGGAGATCTGCGGGAGTTTACGGGGACGAAAATCTCACTTTTCATGCAGTGAGGCTGAGGTTAGCCTCTAGCAGCTAACTGCAGGAGCTGGAAGGAGGATAGCTCAAGACCGGAGAAGCTTGCTGGGCAGACAGTGCAAGGAAGCAGGGTTGGTGTATGCACTGTAGGTAGGACGAAGAAACAGGCCTTCTGAGACTAAGATAAACTGCCTTTGTAAAAGCCACCTACAAGAACCTTAAGAACATTCCCTGCTTCTTTCTTTGTTAACATTATTTTCTCTATCATTTTTATTAAAAAAAACTGTGTCTCTGCTGCCTCTCTCACTAAAGAAATAATTAATCCATGATACTGTCTCATCTCCTAATTTTTGTACTTGATAATACAATGTCTCTGTCATGAAGCGGTATTTGTTTGGAGGACCCAAATGCAGAGACCAGTAGGCAGAGGTGAATAAAAGTCAGTTTATTAAAGTTCACAGATCCAGGGGCAGGAATCAGAGTCCAACAGAAAACAGCAAACAAACCTGAACCAAGGAGACATCAGGGGTAAACCCAAACTTGGAGCCAGGGAGAGACGAGGTACACAGACAGAAGTTTGACGAGATGTTAGACGAGGATCCAGCAAACAGGAAGTGAAGAGGGAGGGCTTTTAAAGGGGACAGAGACAAAGAGAGAGCTAACGAGGGAATTGAAAACAGGTGAAGGCAGAACAGAAAAACAGAGCAACGGAGGACACAAGAGGGCAGCAGAGGAAAACAAATGGAAAACCAAGAAAAACAGGAACAAACAGACCAAGACTCTGACAGTCACTGTACATGAGAGAACAGTATTGAAGAGTTTATATATTTACTTTTGTGATCAGCAGATACATTTTTTGGTGCTCAGCTCCCAAAATCTTGATTGGTGCATCGCAAAACAAAACTCACATTCGCTTGACAAGAATGGGGATGCAGACGTTGAGGATGCCATTTTGTGTCACAACTGCCTCTGTTTCTTTGGAGGGGGAGAAGCAGTGGGGGGAGCTCTTCGCGTCACTGCTTTCATTAAATGTCAATGGAAATCACACACTGTAGCTATAAAGTAGCCTTGTCAGAATCCAAATCACTTTGTGGGATGAGAGGTTGTGTACTACCCCAACACTGCAATGGCAAACTGAAAGAAAATATTTATATAAGAAGTTAATATGTTACTGAGCAGTGATGGGACTAACGGCGTTGAAAGTAACGGCGTTACTAACGTTTATGCAACGTTAGTGCAGATTTGTGCAGAAAAAAATATTGTTTGTGCTACTTTTGTTTAAGAGATATTAAAGATTATTTTTTAGGTCATCCAGAGGTGCGCGCCTTGTCATGAGAGAGGGGAGGATGAGAATGGCTGATGTATAGTGAGATTCCGTCTGTCAGTTGGGTAGGTGCTTGTTTCCGCTGGTGGGTGTTAACGTACAGCACACACAGAGAGATGGAGAGTGAGGATGACTCCAGCAGCAAAACAGCGTTTTCCTGATGGAAATACCGGTGTTACGTCGAGCTGCGTTTCCCCATCACATACGGTTTCCTCTGCATCTCCGCACAGCGCAGGCGGCACGAGTCACCGCGCAAGCGACAGGAAACGCGCATGCTCGCTAAAGGGGCGCAACAGTCGCCCTGTGCTCGCGCCACAGGAGAACTATGGAGAGTGTGAACGATCAAATGAAAGGGAGAAATCTGGATGGATGGATGGATGGATGGATGGATGGATGGATGGATGGATGGATGGATGGATACTCTGCCTTTTCAACCTACTGTATTTTTTATTTTAAACATTATTTGATGGCCTTTGTGGCAGGGATGGAGATCCATATTTTATGTCACACACAGAGTACAGATCTAGATAGATAGATGGATAGATAGATGTTGCAGTATCTATAACAACCCAAACACACAGGATTTCAGAATTAGACATCCCCAGTTATTAATTTCACCAGATCTGAATGCCCTGTTAAAAAACTTCAAATGGCTTTCCCCCTGATGTAATTTACGCTGAGTTGCAATAAATGCTAAACTCTCCGCAGGTTCCAGTCTTTGTCATCCACTCTATTCAGCTGGCTTTGGAAACACAGAAGGTGGGGGCTGGGTGGTGAGGGTTACGGGGGCGAGAAACGCAAAAGTAACGCAATAGTTACTTTTACTAGTAACTAGTTACTTTTATTGTGGAGTAACTCAGTTAGTAACTCAGTGACTTTTTGGGAGAAGGAACTAGTAACTATAACTAATTACTTTTTCAAAGTAACATGCACAACACTGTTACTGAGATCTCAACCCCATGTACAGTATTTATTTTCTATTATTGGTGGTGTTGGGAGCTGGAGAAGTACCACCTTCCTCCAGCAGAGTCCGCCATGGATCCTCCTGAGCCAAGCCTCCTGCACAGCTGAAGCTCGTCCCATCATCAGAAGGTCCACAGTATTTAAGCTGTCTTCAGACCTTGCCTCAACGCCGCAGTGTTTTATCCAGTTGGTTAGCACCTAAGCCTAGTATTTCTGAGAACCTTTGTTGACTTTTGAATCCAGACTGGATTCTAACCTTTGTCTCTGTCTTCCAGGAAACCTGTTTTTCTCCTGTGAAGCTCAGGAGGAGCTCAACCTGCCGAGCCTGCCCTCTGAGCCAAACCTGAAGTCTCTCTCTGGAGTTTCCATGCAGCTCTGGACCAAGAGCTGGAAACTCAAAGCCAAGGTCAGCTCATTCTCAAGAAGTAAGACGCTGAAGCAGTTAATGGACTCTGCTGAACAAACTATCTCCGGACCCAACAGTTTCCCTCTCAAGGCTTTAACCAAGAACCCTCAAGGTACAAATCTGAAACTGTCTGAATCAAACTCCTCTGAGCAAACGCTAACTGAACTGTCTCCCACGCAGACTCCAGTGAACCAGTCCCCAGGCCGGAACCAGAATCAGCGATTAAACTGTGCTTGTGACAATAAACATTGTTAAACCTTTTACTTCTGTTTCCGTCTCCGTGGTGTTCTGCATAACTGGGTCTCACTAGAGAACCCATCATGACAGGTGGGGAAAATGTTTCTCAAATTGCTGCAAATCACCTTCTCAAAAGACTTAAAGACACTCATGCAACATGCAATTCTGATCCCCACTGTGCTCAGGGACAAAGGCATCACCACAGTTGCATCCTCACCACTCAAGATGAGGTTCACTTTGCAGACACATCATCAACCAAAGGCCACAAAAATCAAGGACCCATATCTATAGACCGATCAAATGCTGTTAGCCCCCAATAACTAATACTTGCAAAAACAGACTATTCTGCAACATTTTTCTCTGGGTTTAAAAGAAAAACAGGAGGCATAGAGCACCTAAGAGGAAAGGCTTTAGCTTCCATCCAATACACCCTGGGATAAGCTTTCCTGAACTTTTGAGACACCTAACCTATCCAGAACTGAGATCAACAGAGGTAATGTATGATGTATATTTCATCTACTAAGGCGTTATAGTGTTGCATCCTCACATTGTAACGATGCTTTGCAATAAAAAACTGACTGACTTGGTATTCCAGGTTATTATTGAACTTTTATCTCTTTCAATACCATAAAACTTAAAAGTAAGTATGGATAGTGTATATCTGAACTGTTTTATGGAAAGTGCTTATGTTCTCTCAGGCTCCTCTGGTTTAAGATGAAAAAAAAGAAGATTATATGTTAATAGGAGTAATATTCAGAGTTACTTTTATCAATTCTTGGAGTTCAGTACAAGATTACTGTTAAAAAAACAGGGAAATGATGAATTACTCTTTCAGCAAAATATTTCCCCCAGCTATAAGTCAAATATTGATTATGAATTCAATATGGAAAATGAAGCATTGGGAATCTCTTGCCAGGAAACTCCAAAAGGAGTTCATCCTTCATCTGGATATTCTATATTAATGCTTCGCTGAACCTGTTTAATATGCTATGTCATGCACAAATGATAACGTTATACTCATATCATTTGCCACAATCCTTCGTATTCTGTTTAGCATTTTGACTTGTAGAATACTTGCAGTATGTAGAAGTACTCTACATGGGCATGTTGCCACTTCAGACCTGCAGTAGCACAGCAAGAGGTTTACATGGTCATTATATAAAAATGCAGTATAAAGTACATCTGAATAATATAATAATATCAGAAATACCATTAATATCCCCAATAATGAAGGAGAACCAAGGATAATATGGCCTATTACCTAATTTGTGGATTGAGCAGCAGTTTTGAGTATATAAGTAATTTTATTCTCCTGATCTCCTAATTAGAAGCAGGCCAAAATATTTTTACATGCCAGTGACTAATTCAGGATTTTTGCTTTCAATATTAGAAAACTATTACTGTCTGAACAAATGTAGTTAGTAAACAATCACCATCCCAGTATTATAATCACTGCTAAACAGCACCAACTGAACTTTGATCAATTTTAGCTACAGCATGGAGAGAAGTATAGGAAGTAAATTTGGTGCCAAAGCACAAATTAATGGGACCAACATTTTCAGCAGAGTGGAAAGTAATTACAATGTTTTTTGTGTTATGTTTTTGAAATGTTACCCTTTGGCAAAAAATAAATAAATAAATAAATAAATAAATAAATAATGATAATTGAGGTCATGCTAAAGCACAGATTGGTGATATTTGCAAGTTTAATAATTACTAACCATCAGTTCTGAGCCAATTTTCCACTTGTTTCCTTAGTATGGTGAATATCAACCGCTTCTTGTCTCATTTGTTTGATAATACTGGAACAAAAACAGAAACAAAAAAGACAAAAGCATTCTTTTAAATCTTTATGTGATTTTTAAATCAGAGATTCTCTTTTGTTTCAAGTAAATATGAGGATTTTTAATGCAGCTTCCCCTTCTTATTCAAGAGCAACTAATTGTGGTTAATTAGCTGAACCATGACAGTCCTCTTATAGCTCAATGCAGCTTTAATAAAAATATCACAATCTTTATTTCAGTACAGTCTAGGTGGTGAGATAGGGCTCGCCTTTGTATTCCATCAAACTTTAAATCTCATTAGTAGAAGTGCACTTGTAGTGCCCTAATGGTGAAATGCTACAATCTTTTACTTGTGAATTTAAACTTATTATGCAATATTTAGATCCTGTCTGCAAGCAATTTTTTCTGGTCAAGTCCTATCTTGTTGTTACTCCCTGGGACTCTGAGTTTCATTTTGTCTGCATGTCACTCCTTTATTTTCTTTTATAGATATCTGTGATTATATGTCCCTTAATGTAATCCTGTATTTCCTTATGAACACAGTGTTTGTTATTTCTGATGTTTTTCTCTGTAATATATAAAAGGTTTCTGTGTTTGCTTTTTGTGAGCTTCCCTCGGTAGCAGTCTCACAGCTGTTGCATATTCAGTTAGTTATAGTCACCTATACATTGCTCCATTAAATTTATTATTTTACTCTCTTTCATTAACTAATTTTTAGATAATTTTGTTGTTCCTTTTTTGGTAAGTGATCCTCCTGGTAAGGGGGTTTCATAAAATTGTGAAAGCGAATTCTAAACCAAATTAGGCATGTCAAGCACTGACTACTGGGTTTCAAAAAAAGGACACCTTGTTTCCTTGAAGTCACAAATGCAAGACAAGTTCAACTAATCAGTGTCTCAATCCGAATACCCGGAATCTGTAAGGAGAGTTAAGCGCATGTGTAAACAAGTGAGTTCTTCTTCTTCCAGATATACCAGATATACGAGTCTGACCAGCGCCATCTCTCAGCGCTGAGTCTGACGTGTGGTTTATGGACGTGCAGTGTTGGCAGTTAGATCACATCAGAGCGTTGGGCCGTATAGTGTAAGAACACACATCATAAGCCGTTTAACTTTTAAACCCTGCAGTTCCATCGTACAGTTTGAGCTCTAGCTCAAATCAATGATTTAAAATATCGCAAAGTGTATGCCCGACCTTAAACATAATATTTACCCGTTTTTTTTTGTTTTGTTTTTTAGTCTAGTTGTAGTCTGGAAATTTTGGTCATTTTTTTAGTTCCATGAACTGCTTTTACGAGGGGATTTAGTCCAATTTTACACAACAAGAATCTGGCTTGGATTAAAAAAGGAAAACAATATTGAAGTCCACATTAAACACTTCGAGTAAAACAGCAGATACACTATGCAATAAGGGAAAACTACATAAAAATCATAGCGCAGCGCCGTGGCCTGTTTGGATTTAAAGAACCTTTCGTATGTGGCTGACAAATGCAGGCGTTTTTCCCTGTTGTAAGGACAGTACAGCTGTATCCTGCGTGGCTGAGGGTATGATTAATTGCGAGTCCAAGCAAGCTGGCTGCTCAATTGTCAAAATGAAAAAGGTAAATGGCGACGAAATATTGTAAGTGCAGTTTAATTTGATGTGAATAATTTTGTCCTGAATTCATGAAAATAGTTAACTTAAATGGTTAGTGAGTCAGATGTGTCATAAGAAATTTTTGGTTTATTAAAAGGTTTTATTTGTCCCTGTGAAAATGGGTTTAGCTGACATTTAAACTCAGGTTCCAATATTTCTGCAGTGTGGGGTCTATGCGACCGAGCTTGGGTGGGTCCTTTGTGGGACACAGCCGTCAGAATCAAACACAGCAATAGTTTAGAATTAGTCAGTTCCAAACCTGGTTCTGACCAGGTAATTGACCCACTGGCTTAACTCAGTGGGTCAATTGCCATATTAACCAAGTCCGGAATACCAAAGTTTATGAAACATAAATTCTAACAAAATAAGTTAGATTAAATGCCATCTAAGCCTGGCTTTTGAACTAAGCCAGTTTCATGAAACATCCCTTTTGTTTCTCTTTTGGTCATCTGCATGATAATAGTGGTGACCAACAACTATCATGTTAATGGTGGACATGATCACTCTATTGTACAGGACTATGTACAGGTTATTTTTTCCTAATTTGACTCGATTCTTTTTCTTGGAATTTCCAATAAACAAACAAAAATTACAGTTTCTAAGAAGTATGTTTAGGCCTTTGCTGCTGTTCTTTGATGCTGGTATCCATTTTTTTATTTGTTAATTAGATTTGTTATGATTCCTGCCTACATTTTGGTCAAATGGTAGCTGCTTATTTTAAATTTATTAAAAAAAAAGTAGTTCTTGGAATATCCTGTTTTTAAAATAAAAGTGGCTAATAAACAATGACAGATGTTTAAAGAAAATGCTTTAACTATTTTTTGTGACAGGAGTTTAATCAGAGTGACAGAAAACATGGCAATCAGCTCTTGTCAAATAATTTTATGTTGCTAGTGTAGTCCATGTTGAGGATCTTCTTGCATGCCGTCTGCAGGTCCTGGGTCCGGAATTGAAACACTCTCACTGACTACAATATTATGCGACACATGAAAAGAATATGACATACCTTATCAATTGTATTGAGCAAATTGCCTCCATCTGGCCTTCAAAATACCAAAAGTGTGCTCTACTATGGAATAGGTGTGTGTATGACGCTCGTTATATGAGCAGCTTTGCCTAATCTATGTATTGAGTAGGGGTGTCAAGAGTGAAGGGGCCAAATAATTTATTCGATTACCTTTAATAATTGCTAGCTTGTAAGGTAACAATTGCCAGAATAAAAGTTACTTACGAATAAACCAACCATCTCCATTGTTGCACAAGACATGTGCTAACCTCACCGTTTTGCAGAACAGAAGAGCCATGCGCTTCCGCGTGCCATTAAGTAATGACATTTAACAAGTAGTCTGAATCTGATATTTGCAATTTGAAGAAGTGATACTTTTTGCGAATTAGAAAGGGGAATGGATTAGGAGAAGGTGCTTTGACACATGTGTGTACAGTCTATCGCTTCTACAGTATGATGTTGGGTAGTGAAGCAATGGCATTACAGTTACTCTTAATTTCCACTTGTTTTGCTGCTGTGTATCGAACTTTTATGTATGGATAATAGTCTAATGAGGATCAAGGGGAGTGCATGACTCAAAGAATGCTCTGAGACACCCGACTTATCTTCTCTTACAAGAGAAATTATAATTTGAGTTTCAGATATACAGGACACAGAATGAGGACATTTTCATTGTACCTTAAAATGCATATTTGCCTCTAAGTGAAGTTTAGTCCTTCAGAGTTTAATCGCATAAGACTCCTAAGTCAGGTCTGTAGTACTTATAGTATTTGTTTGTGTCTGAGGGAAGCTAAAAAATAGGAAAACATTGGTGAATGCCACATTTTCTTCTAAATCCCTCATACAAATCATTTAAGAATGAATTTGCTTATATGAGTGTTTCTTGTACAAGGCCCTTTGTGCTTAGGATCCTCCGATAGCATAACACCACCCTTCATTCAGAATCCATCCAAAAAGTACTATCTGCTATCAGAAATATCTTGTAGGCTCTCTTTTAACTCACTTGATCTAATTAGAAGCTGGATCCCGTAGAGGAACAAAGACTACTATGGTTCATGAAAACAGACCCTGCAAAAGAAACACCACCACTGTTAAATAATGATGCCTGCCTATGGGTGGAGACTGGATATGGTCGTAAGTCATTTTTTTTAATACAACACTTTACTATACTGAAGTGTACAAGATAGCTTGTTTCAAACAAAATACATAATAGCCAATGTTCACAAAACAAACCAATCATTTGTGCAAAAATCCTGCTTATTCTGGAGCCTTTACTTAAATCCACACTCAGGAAATAGAACCAAACAGGCCAGCTTAAGAAGAATAACCACACTGCAGGAGTGGTTTGATGATTACCATAATCACAGTGTAGTGTTACAATCAGAGAGAATAGCTGACTCAGATGCTCAAGTGAAAATGGTTAACAGGTTAGAACAGCTGACATATGTCTGAATGCATCAATCGAAAGTATCTGCATGGAGGAGATAAGCCCACACTCAGCCTATCAATCTCTCTTGAGTACTATCGCATCCAATCATGAGCCCTGGAAGAGCCAAGATGTCACAGGAAATTGTTTAGGTCAAACGAAATGAAAATGGCAGTTTGTAAAAAATCAAACAATTGGCATATAATTTAACACAGTATTTCAGAAACATATATTCATCAGAAAGCTGTATGTTATCTTTTGTGCTTGTTGCGCCAAGTGTCAGCAAACACCATCAATCCGAAAGAAGAAATGGATTTATGAGTTTACAGTTTCATTTTACCATCTTTTCCTCCCGGCTTGTGGTGCCATAGATCTGCAAGGCCTGACACTTCAGTGAGCCCATTCCAGGCAAGTGATATTGCACAATAGATTTCAACAACGTGACAGAAACACCAATACAGTGCTGAACAAAGAGGCATTAAGGCCAAGATAAAACCTCCTTGAAAGGAACATAAATCTGCAGGGGGCCTGGTTCAAGATGGAACCCAGAAGGGTGATGGCTCCCCTTAATCAATACGAAGCTCATCAAGAGAGGTTTCTGCCACTCTGTGGAAAGTTATTCGACGGCTGGAAGGAGGATCTGCTTTTAAAGCCCACTTAGCATTTCTGGCTCAATTAGTTAGCCATGGTACGGCTGTTTTGCAGCCACAGTGACGGAAGAGTCTCAAAGTTTACTTTACAAACTTTTTTTTTTTTTTTTACTCCCTCACTTTGGACATCATGCATACTGTAGATTTTAGCTGCCACTATAATCGCCTACATTTTATCATACCCCCTCAATCATAGCTAAAAGTTTCCTTCTTGGCTTTAATGGTTTCCCTGCAGTTCTAATATGGATGCTGTACTTCAAGTAAATACTGTAGCTGGGAGATGTGCAGCTCTTCATGTATATCTTGCTAAAACAATTTTTGCCTCAACATTTCTATAGGACATCATACAAGGCTTTTGTAAAACTAGCTAAGTAGAACTTTGCTGTTTACAGTCTTTCTTCAGTTTTTGGCAGGTGTTTAATATTTTTGTCTGATCTGCATTATGAAAAAGAAAAGTTCTTCAAAAAATGCTTACCAATTTGCTCTGGCAATCAACAGATATATACTTTACAATTGGTTAATAGAAGACTTTCCTTTTAACAAATCTCTAAGGTGTGTTATTGTCAGTAAACTGCATCAGCACAGAAAGGCTAGTTTTAGAGCAGTTCTACCTCAGTCTAGTTTTGGAAATAAAAGCATATACAACATCAACTTTGAAAACACCCCCCATTGACCAAATGCTCTGGGCTATTGTGTGTTTATTGTACATTTGAAACTTTATAGAACAGGGGTCTATTTCACAAAGCAGGTTTAACAAACTCCAGTTGTGTCCAGTTTACAGTTTAATAAAAGTTAGTTTAATCAACTCTAAGGTGATCCACTCAGAGTTAAACACATGCATAACAAGTAATAAAATTCATTATCAGTGGAGCCCAGATTTGACGAGTCATCATGACAACAGCCAAAGGATGCGCATATTCCACCCCACTGGAACTAGAGATTTTAATGAAGAAATAGAAAAAATGAGAACAGTGGTACAGCTGCAAAGGAGAGGAAGATGGTGAAGGAGAAGACTGTTGGTCGAGTTAATCTGTAAGTTTATATTAGAGATAGTCTGTTATCGCGGGCCACTTCTTACATTTATTAAAATAACTCTCCTCTGTTGGCCCATTTATAGATCACTTAAATAGGATTCTTCCTGATCAGAATCACATTCCTGATTGCAACAGAAATAACTGATTTTCTAAATTTCATTTTTGATGCAGAAACTGAATTTCAGAGAATAAAAAAACAAAATTATACTTAGCTCTGTGGAGAATGTTACTATGGCAACAGAAAGAGAGGTTGATTAAACTTTCTTTGTGAAACTGAAAACTTGGGCCATTTCTCTACATGAATACTTGTCCGTTCTCATGTGCTTGTGTACTCATGAAACGTCATCAGCCTTAGCCATAGCACTATTCAAATTCACAAGAACACCTGACAGAGAATGGTGAAAGTCCCTGGGTGTTGTTCTCGCCTCTCCCTCTTTACCGGGTATGCATCAGAGCAGACCACTGCAGCAACAGTTTCCAGTGGAGTACTCACAGAGCTCAAAGTGTTAAGTTAAAAGTTCACTATAAAAGTATGTTTTAAGATAATTTGAGGCGAGAACATTACACTTTTAAGAGTCACTATATGGCCCATTTACTAATTTAGTGCATAATAAAAAAAAGTTTAGATGTTGAGAGGACAGTGGCAACAGTGGACCTCAGTGCCAGGGATAACTGAAGCCTGTCTGCAGCAGCCCTCTTTCGGCCTAGCTCTGTGTGAAGTACCGCTGGCTCTGATAGCCATTTTCTTGTTTTATTTGGCAAAACTTTTGAAGTGTTGAACAAAAATGTCTTATTATCTAAAGACTATTAATGACAGGAGGTGAAATGTAGCTCCAGACGAGCCAAGCATTTGGTGATGTCACAAGTATAATTCTGTTACAGCTGAGCCATATTTATTCTGCATGCTCCCATTCTCCCAGAGTCCATACTTTTCTGTGTTCTTCTCAAGAACATATTTGGCCAGGACACGTATCCGTACTCACATGCTTGTGAATTGAGAAAAGACCTGAGTTTCACTAAACTTTAAAAAAAAAAAAGTTTTTCAAGAAAAAGTGTTCAGTAAACCTGCTTTTTGAAACAGAACCCAGCTGTAATATTTAAGTTGCTACACAGGCTGTGCACTGGGAACGAGATACTTACTTACTATCTCATCCACTATAGAGATTGTTGAGATCTGAGTTGCTATTCAAAATCTTTTGATATTTTTCAATCTCCACTAATGCAGGTCTGAGTTTAGACTTAAACACTCCTAAGAATAGGTTTAGATGTTAAAAGCAAGCATTTGGAATGAAGAGACAACATTTTAGAACTCCATAAGCCAAAAGACATTTCGCTGATACATTTTTAAGTTAAGAGTGATAAGTAGGTTGTTAGTCTAGAAAACTGCAAGGTGATTGGTGGTTTCTTCTTCTCCAAGGTGAAGCTGTGTGGGTCATGAGGATGAAAGTCTTTTCTGTTACAGTTCATCAATGTGCTATCAAGGTTTCAAGTATTCAGCCAGCCACTTGATGAAAGTGTTAATCATCAGCCTCCATCAGTCAAGTGGACAGGGGCTGGTCATTGAGCTGAAAGTTCACTGTGAGTTCACGATGTAGAAACTTGAGATAAGGCTCTTTTTGCTTGGCACAGGCGCCTGTCTCACCTCAAGCATTAGGGGCTCAAATTGCATTTTCCTGTAAAGTGGTTATTTTTAGATTGAGTTATAAAGAAGTAAAGAAAATAGCAGAGAGCCTTAAGAACACACATTTGACTACTTTGTGGCATTTTCATGTCAAATTAATTATTCATGAGTAAGAACTTATGGTGATAAAATTCCATAATGCTTTTTTGCTGATACTGCTAGTCAGTCTTCTATTCAGGCATTTTAAATATATTTCTGGTCTTCTTTTTATTTCTCAGTTTCCTTTCTCAATACTAAGATGCCATTTAATAGAGAGAAGCGCTTAAACTTCTGTTATTGCTGTGCAATTCTCGTTTAAGCCAAATCTCAAAGCTTTTAGTGCTAACAGCATGTGTGTATAATTGTTTGGGTGCCTCTCAATTCTTAACCATAAGAAAAACGACTACAAACAGTTTTACCAACTCATGTTTATAGGCACACTCTATCTATTTGACAGCAAAAAAAAATGCATATGATCGAACAATCTGATGAGATAAATCAGCAAAAAAATAACATTTACTGAAACTTTTAGAATCTCTCTACAAGCTTTCAAAGCCAGGTAAATAAAATAAAAAAAGAACTGAAGCTATGAATAGATGGAGAGTTTGCATGAGCAATACATTTCAAGCCTTGACAGTGCTTTTCTATTAGATTTGGGTATAAATCTGGCTATTCCAACAGTTTCTTAATAGAGATGCACTGATCAATGTTTTTACTATCTAGTCTGATGCTAATGCCTGGGCTGAGTGTATCGGCGATATCCAATACGGATCTGATTCAACTGTTAAATGAATCATATATATTGCCATGTAAGTGAAGGCTGTAGCATTGAGAAAGACATTCATAAATGATGTAACAAATTAACACAGATATAAATGTGCATTATACTATTAAAAAATAGTATAGTAAAAATAAAGTAAAAAAAAAAAGTATAGTAAAATTAAAAAATGTTTTTTAAATTTTTTTATTCCATGTTAAGTGCAATGGTTTAGATCTCCAATATCCGATGTCAAATCACTTACACCCGATCCAGCTCATTTCTAAGTATTAGAGCCAATATCCGATCCAGGTGTCGGATCAGTGCCTCTCCTAGAATCCCTAGTTCCTAGAATATGTTTTAATTTCAACCTAACCCCTACGTGAAACTGCATCATATACTTTTTATCTTGCACATCGTCTGAATTCTTTAATCTGCATCATGCTTTTTGTTCATTAATGTTCACAAACAAATTCCTGATTTATATATGCACACAATTTACCAGATTAACCCCAAAGACAAATGTTGAATAAATTCAGTTGATTTTATCTTGGGTTATCAAAATAAAGGAAGCTAAGCACAAATCAACATAAAATTTTCAATTTTTTTATTTGTAAGTGGAGGTAAAAAAAAAACATGTATTGTTTTATTTCAGGAATTATGAGTTCTGATAAGTTAGTGAGTTTGTGATTCTAACATGACCAAATCAGAAAAGGTTTTAAGGGCTTTTATTACATCTGCAAAGCTCTGCAGCCTTGACGGTGTTTTGAAATGTGACAGCAAGCAAAGTACAGTAATAAGTAGTTTACTTTCAGCTTGAAAACAAACTCCAGAGCTATGCAATTTTATATCACAGCTAATTACCTGTTACAAGTGAAATGGTGCAAACAGGGTCAAATGTTTGTGTTATGGTGGATACAACTTTTCTTTTTTCATTTCGGCAGGAATTACATTTGGATGTATTAATGTGAAGAGGTTTCAAACTATGACTTGAACAATATTCAATGTCCACTATGACCTCTGTAAAGACCATACTCCACATGTGCCCCTTTGCTCATCCCCCCCTTGGCTGTGCTTGTTAGCATTCCTTGCCACTAACCACTTTGGTGGTACTTTTTGAAATTAATTTAAATCTCTGCAGCATTCCAGGAAAAAAAAAAAATCAAACAAGTAAATGTTTCAAGCAGATATTACCTGACTTTAGCCCTGCTTGATAATGCAAACCAAATCGTTATACTAGGCCCAGTATTTGTCATGTCATACATTTAGGGGGCGCTATAGCAAAGCTGAAGACACACAGCTGTAAACCATATGTGCTTTGTTTGATTTCGGCTGCTGCGTCCTCCAAAGGACCCAGCCTAACAAGAGTGGCTCCTTCTAAGGCTTTGAAAATAAGGAGGCCGGAAAACTTCAAATATAGAATTGAACAGGTCGTGCCTTCCCCAGCTGTCACCGCCAGCTCTCAGCATAAGCTCTATTCTAATCAAGACAACTGACTAACAAAGCAGGCAAAGAATGGATGCCAAACTAGTCACTTCTATTCTCTGTGTTAATTTCAGTAGGCTACAGTTGTAAAACAGAAAAAATATCATTAGTTCAATGCCACATTATGTAGTGATAGCCTACTTTTTCCACTTGTATTTTCTCTGAGCTCTTGCAGAAGTGAGGAGTTGTTTGTCTTTGAGTGCTGTAGAAAAAAACTCTAAGTAAGACAGTTCAAAATTGATACTGACAATAAGCATTAATTAATTCAGTGCAGCATTTGTTCCGCACATCAGTCCATTTGTTCTTCATTAAGGTGAAAATCCTCTCCAAAAACCAGTGGAAGATGGGATGCTGAGGAAAAAAAAAACAGCAGCTTGGTTGTTGGGAAGGTCAGCTGCCTGAAGAACGTCCATCCACCTCTCTGCTGTTCCTTTCAAAAAAAGGAAAAAAAGGAAAACACAGTTAAAAACACGTTTTTACACATTCTTTGAGATTTAAAGGGAATTGTGAATCTCGATGAGAAGCCAAGGTCTTTTTGCCATATATGTGAGTTTCACATGGATGAAGCCACAGCCTTAAGGCAAAAATAGTTTAACTGTATCACTTCAAACAAGGAACGTACAATGACCTGGCGTGATTTGAACACGCAGCCTTCTGATCTGGAGTCAGACGCGCTACCATTGCGCTACAGAGTCCTGACATAAAAAATCCCATGTCACAAGAACATATTGTGCAGAAAAACGATATAACACACTGGATAGTTGAAATAGAATACCATGCTCCATGTGTAGCAACCTAAAGTGTATTCCTGACAAGGATTTCCTCATTTACAAGACAGTAGATCTGGGTGTCATTAAAAAAACTTAAAAACAATTAAATGGATTTTGTTGTCAAGTTTGAAGAAATTTCACTTCCCATACAGGAAGCTTTTATTATTCAAAATGTCATGAATTGCATAGAGTTTGAGGCTATATACAATAGCCCAACAAGCCCTTGTTTTATTTTAGAAAACATGCTACTTGAATCAGACGAACATGTCCACCCCTTGGAACAGGGGTCATTTGGCTTCTTTTGTTAACTGGCAAAGCCCCATACATGTCTATGTCTCTGAAAGGGGGGTCATAAAAGGGAATTGTTGGCCTGGCTCAATATGCAAGGTGTTTTGCCATGTGGTTGCCAAATGTGGGAGTTTCACGTGTCTCTGAAGGGGATATCTTTAAAGGGAATAGTGGGTCTCTGTGAATAGGCAAGGGCTCTGTTCGAATTCATGGGCTGCGTCTTCCAAGGATGCGGTCTACCAGGACTGGATCCTTCAAAGTCCGTGAAAAAAAGAAGACCTGAAGACTTTTGGCTGTAAATTCAAACCATACTGTGCTTCGTACCGTCGTATGCTATGTTGCTTAGCAACCGTGATAGTTTTGTTTTCAACAATGTTTGTTTTTTATTATTTTTTTATTGTAATGTGAACAAAGACTGCTCTCACGAGAATCAAGAGTGGAAAAAAGGTGACAACCACTGGGAGCATGAACAAATAAAAGCAAATGTAATGATAGAAACCTTAGTCAGTTAAATAATATGCTGCTGTCATTCTGCACATCTCTGATGTTGCTGCTATTTTAAAATATCCATTACTGTAAAATGTCCATACCTGTAGATTGGTTATTTATTCCCCAGGTGCACAGTTTTAAATTGTTAAAACACTTTACAAATTTGAATTGTTAATATTTTAACTCTTCCCTATTAAGTTATTCTTATACATTTTTCCGAGGTCCACATTTGTGTGACCATTTTCAATAATCTTTCTGCTGCTGTAAGTTTGCCCATTGTGGGAAAATAAAGATATTTTCTATTCTATTCTATAAAAGGGGTAGAAAGATATAATTAAATATAAACAATGTTTTTATAAAACAAAAAATATAGCTGCAAAATCTCATATTCAACAACAAAAAATACTTAGTTAAGCAAAATGTGCAAAACAGCATCTTTTTGCCATATGTTTGAGTTTCACATGGATGAAGCCACAGCCAAGTGGCTTCATCAAAATTCTAAGTATTCCATCAAAGAAGGAACATACAATGACTCTGACGTGATTTGAACACGCAGCCTTCTGATCTGGAGTCAGACACGCTACCATTGCACCACAGAGTCCTGATATAGGGGCTCCCCATGTCATGAAAACATATTTTGCAGATAAAATATACTACACTAGATAGTTGGAATAAAATACCGTGATCCAGGTGTAGCAAGCAAAGGTGTATTCCTGACATTGATTTCCTCATTTATAAGACAGAAGAATCCAGTTGCTTTCTCCAGTAGATCTGGTTGTCAATCAAAAAAAGTTAAAAACAATACACTGGATTTTTTTTTCAAGTTGGAAGACATTTCACTTCCCATACAGGAAGCTTTTATTATTCAAAATGTCATGAATAGCATAGAGTTCGAGGCTATATACATTAGCCCAACAATAGCCCCTTTCCCTTTTAAACATCAAGTTTTGTACTGAAATATTCTTTCTGTCATGATTTGTTGATATTAAGATCTAAAGAGAAGTAGTCAGACTAAAAGAAAATATGCACTCATAGGAGAAGGAGGGGGTTACTCTAATGGCTCAAAGTTGTTGGGGACATTTCATAGAGTTGCAGGAAAGTGGGCTGCCATTCGGCTGGCGTTTGACTGGGAAGGGCGATTTTGAATTGCTGCTACTCAGTGGTGTCAAAAGTACACACATTTGTTACTTAAGTAAAAGTATAGATACTGCCTTTTAAAAAACACTCTGGTAAAAGTTTAAGTATCAACTTGACTGCTTTACTGAAGTAAAAGTGAAAATTACTAAAGTATAAAAGTATAAAATAACCTTTAAAAAAACAGCCAGATGCCACTATATGAATTGAAGGCTCAATTTTTCGACTATTTCAAAAAATTCTTTGAGATATGTCCAAGGGTGAGGGAGGCCTTGTCTCCATCTTCATCTCCCGATACGCTCTCGCCTTTGCCAACCTTTCAGACATTTCAACATCTTTTTCTGAATCCGACATTGTAGCATGGCATAGACAATTCACGTTTACAGTTTAAAGAACACCTGCTTGCTTCTGATGATTTCCTTTGGTGTCACCACAAATTTGACGAATAGCTAACCAATGAGTTTTTGCGTTAAATGACTCGTCCAATTACACTAGTTTTCACTAGATGTGGATGGCGCTGATGACGAAAAAAAAATATTTATAAACATTAAAACGAAGCCAAGAGTGACAAGTAACGTTTGTTTTTAAAATGTAATGAATAGAAAGTACAGATACTTGTGTGAAAATGTTATGAGCAGAAGTCTGAAGTGGGAAAAAAAGTAAAGAGTTAAGTATAGATACCTAAAAAGTGTACTTAAGTACAGTAACAAAGTATTTGTATTTCATTACTTGACACCTATGCTGCTACTGTATGTTATTTGAACAAAATGTAAGAGAAGTGTGGTACAGTACAACTGTTTGTTCATGATTAAACATATTCAATGATTGATTGCTTAATGAGGAATATATGAAATTAAGCAGTGAATACTAGATATAGAACCATAGAAGGTGCACCATTAGTAAGCTGACAATATCATGTATAGGAGTTTTTCAAATAATACATCCATGATACAAAAACAATATCATTTATATCCTTTTGGATTTTATTATTGGAAAATAATTCTTTCATTTGTAAAATAATTCCTTTGCACAAGGGCTAATTTTAATTGGATCTTTGATCATTTTATTTTATGTAGACTGAACATTCCTTAAACTTGTGAATTAGATGCCATTGTAATAATGAACAATGGTCAGGCACGGTTGCTGAGGTTAAAATAAGTTAATTAACAGTTATTGTCCAGAGGAAAGAAATAACCTTTAGAAAGATTGAAAAACCTCTTTTTAATAGCCAATGGAAGAAAAAAATAAAAAAGATGTATACCTCATTGGAAAATGAAACAGAAGACTTGAGGGCTGGCTTTAAACTTTTGAATAGTACTGTACATACTGTATATGTACTGTACTGTATATATATGTCCTAAACCTTTACACTATACTGTAATTCTTACAATCAAACAGTATATATCTGTTGTTGTACTGTTTGTGAGTTGTGCTTTGGCAACAAAAAATCCCTCCTCTTTGTTTAAATTAATCCTCCAGAGGAATAAGAATGAGTTAGAAATCTTTTAGTTGCCAATGTCTTAGGTTATTATCACACAATTTTTGTAGCCTTCATAAAAACATAAAGGATTTTTTTATTGTCTTTATTTGTTAGAAATTTCTTCTAGTGGATTTCTATAACCCTCTCCAAAGAGATAATGTTACAGGGACATATAATGATAACTGTCTTTTTTATTACTGGGCACAATATCAAAAAACAGATTAGACAGTTGGAGAAAGCAGTGTTATCTTTGCAGACAATTAGAACCGAGACTAATAGTTGTGTTTTAAGTAGGAGCCAACCAAATCAATGCATATATTGGTTTTAGAACCTTTACATTCTCAAGCAATTGTTCAGTTAGACAGTCAAAGCTATGAAATCTGGTTCAACGGGGTGGATTGATTTTTTTCAAACAAGCGCCGTAAAGGAACAATGCTTAGTCTGGCAACCTAAATGTTTTTTGATCATTACTTTTTATAATTTTTCATACTTTTAGAGACTTGGAAAATAGTAAAACTGTATATTATTGCAAACTATGAAGACTCTGACCATATATGCTTGTCTCTAAGGACACAATTCTAGTACCTTTTATAGTTTTTGTCTTATAACCCAGAGATCAACAGACCAATTAGGAGTACATTTTCACAGACAATTAGAGGTATTTTGAACTTTATGATCTGAATTCATACTGTTGCTTTAAATCCTCTGGCCCAGGTGCTGGTATTAATACCAGCTGCTGTGATGATTATTTTATTGGAATTGTTCATCTTAATACGTGCTACAACAACCCAAGATTGTATAATCGTGCCTTTAGGGTAATTCTCGTGGCATTTGTCACAGAAACATGAGAATCATCTCGTCCCATACCCAGTTCAACCATTTAAGAAAGCTGTCAGCCAATCATGTTGCACTATTAAAGTTTGAACCAGGGCTTATAGCTGTGACAAAAACAAGGCACCAGGTTTCTCTTCACCTAATCAGGTCGGAAGTTCTACTGAATATCCCCTAATTTCCTTGAACAGATCTGATTGGAGCAGTACCAGATTGATAATGTGTAGAACAAAACCTGTGTGCCAAATAAAGTTTATAAGTCTTTGTTAGAATTTTTAAGAGTACAGAGTAATTTGTGGCCTTCCTGTGGCTTCTCACTGTGTTGACTTCTGAAATACTGCATGCAGCCATATTAGGCAAACCTTAAAGGAGCCGCAGGATTGTGCTGATTGAATCCAAACCAAGAATTTCTAAGTGATTGGTATCAAAGTTCCTGAGGAAATCTAACCCCTAACTGATCTTTTGTACTGTTTGTGAGAATGTCAGCTACCCAGGTTGTCAGGCTATACTACAGCATTTTTTTTCGGTGCATGACTTTACAAATACAGTGGGCACTGGTTGGAAATGGACACTTCACTCACGCTCCCCGTGTTTCACAAATTGCGTGAAAAACATGTGACTACTATAGCCACTAGGTGGCAGCCTGAGTCCATTTCGGCGTCCCATGAGTCAGGATTAGATAGCTCAATTAGGAAACTGGGATGGGCATTATGTATTCTGGGGTTTTAGTGTAGAGGGCAGAGTGAATGGTCTGCAGTTCTGAAGGCTGAGGGTTTGATTCCAGCTATGCAAGAATATTTTTCAATTTTTTTTTTAATCAGTTTTTTATTACATTAGACCATAGGGATTATCATTCTACATTTTTATCTTACTGTATATATAGGTCTATTATATTGCATGCCTTATAGCCACAGTGTTTAGATATTTTTATAATTCTATTTACCCTATTCCATATTATATGTGTCATGGTCTGGCGGTCTTTGTGAATGAGAGATGGTGTGGCTCGGCTCATGTTCACGTGAAGCAGCAGATATGCAGCCCAGATGTGGAATTACTCTCAGTGAGTTTAAGACTTTATTATGTGCCGCGGGAGTTTGGTCACGTGATCGCGCTGTGCGTTTCCAAAGCGTGGTTAACAAGTTTCAGACTAGAGTCTGAGATGGGAGTGGATTTTCACTCCTGTCCCATCCCGCTCCGATTCAGAATGACTCCCGCTGCTCCACCACTCCCATTCTTGTTTGGTTGTTTTTTAAGCTCGGGAGAAAAACTCAGAGCGGAAGCAGTGATGGTTCTTGGGTTGTGTAGTTTTTTTGACTCGCATTATAGTGTAGGCTTCAAGGAAAAAAACTACAAAATGGCGGCGCTGCGCCAGTACTGGATTTTTTTTCTTTCTATTTAATTTTATTTTTTGGCATCGATCCTAGTTTTTTTTTTGTTTTTATTGGTTTGCTCCCGCTCCCGTCTGCTCCCGTTAGTGTTTAATCCTGTACCGTCCCAATCACGTGATCGTTACTAATACTGACTCCCATCCCACAATACTTCAATGTCTTTTTTAAATTTTCTGACAATATGATCATTAGACGGGTAAAACTTATGAATTATTTTTAAATGATATTGCTTTAATTTTGGTGGTCAGCAAATATCGGTTGGGTAAGAGCCAGACCTTCTTCCAGTCAATGTTTTGCACAAATTTATTCCAGTATGCAGGGCCGGATTTAGGAGGATGGGGGCCCCTGGGCTGGAGTCAGGATGGGGGCCCCTGGGCTAGAGTCAAAAAAAAAATAAATAAATGAAAAAAAAAAAAATATATATATATATATATATATATATATATATATACATATATATATATATATATATATATATATATATATATTGTATGTTTTTGTTTTGTTTTAGAGGATAAATAACATGCAAATACCAGAAGAAATTGCTCCAAAGACTTTGGCATAATCTATAGGAGACACAGGAATTTTGTATTCTTCTAGAAACTCTTTATAAGAGTAAAGAAGACCCTCTTTGTTAAATAATTGGTCAACCAAAATAATGTTATTATTAAACCAATAATCAATAAATAAGGATTTATGTTTAAACAATATGTCTTTATTGTTAGATTTGTTAGGTAGGATTTGTTAGAACAGACTTCTTCACTCTGCTCCACTCTCCCCACGCTCACACAATACGTCACATGCAACCAGGAACAATAAAAGGCTGGACCTTTTTTATGCAAATGTTAAGGATGCATACACCTCTGCCCCCCTCCCCCCGCTGGGTCGTTCAGATCACAACCTTGTCTACCTGCCCCCCCCCATTACATTCCACTGGTGAGAAGGACAATTGCACAGTCAGTGAAAGTTTGGTCGGATGACGCCACTGAGGAGCTGAGGGATTGTTTCAGCACCACAGACTGGAGCATGTTCCAATGGTGAGGACATCAACAGCCTGACTGAATGCATCACTGACTACATGACCTTCTGTGTGGAGAACATTGTGCCTACACCAAGTTTGCAGATGAGTTAAACAGCTTCTTCACCCGGTTTGACTCCCCTCACACTGGTCCCCTCCCTGCCCTCAACTCTCCACACACCTCCAACCACTCGTGCCTTCCTCCCCCCTCACAGTAACACCAATGCAGGTGAGAAGGCAGCTGAGGAGGCTGAGACAGAGGAAGGCCTCAGGACCAGACGGCCTCCCCCCCAGGCTGCTGAGGACCTATGCAGATGAGCTCTGTCAGATCCTCAGCAACATGTACAACCTGAGCCTCAGCCTGGGGGTGGTCCCCACCCTGTGGAAGACCTCCTGTGTGGTTCCGGTTCCCATATCAGCCGGATTGGAGCAGTGGTTCTAGAGGAAACTTATTTGGAAAATTCCTGAAATGTTTGCATTTCTAGCCTCTAATAGTATCTTTGATTCCAATTATCTCTAAAAGTAATAAAGCCAAACACTTCAAACTTGGTAGATCTATGGAGGGTCCTAAAAATATCCAATCCCTAAAATATCGGCCGGATTGGAGCAGTGGTTCAAACTTATTTGGAAAATTCCTGAAATGTTTGCATTTCTGGCCTCTTATAGTATCTTTGATTCCAATTATCTCTAAAAGTAATCAAACCAAACACTTCAAACTTGGTAGATCTATGGAAGGTCCTAAAAATATTCAATCCCTAAAATATCGGCCGGATTGGAGCAGTGGTTCAAACTTATTTGGAAAATTCCTGAAATTTTTGGCCTCCAATACTAGCATCTTTAACTTCAATTATCTCAATAAAGCTAAACACTTCAATTTTCACAATCGATACAAACATTCCCACATATGTCCAATGTGAAAGATTATGAGGATATGAGCAATTGTTGTGAAGAAATCTTTATTTAAAAATCTAAAGCAGCTTTGTTTCCAACAGAGTGCCCATTTAAACAAGTACACAGCGGGATCTAATTTGTAATATTGGTAACATGTCTGGTTTAGATTATGAACAAAATTAAAAACAAATATGTTGCATATACTCTATATTTATTATCCTAATTATGTACAGCATTATAAAACAAAATTACTAGCAGGTTTATCAATACAGAAGATCCAACAATAACTGCCTTGCTCTTTCTCCGACATTGTATACTGAGAAAAGTGGTTTCCACAAGCCTCACCATGCTCACTGCACTAAATATTAATATTCAGAAAATATTTACAAATTCTACAATGTCTAATAAGGCATCATTATGAATGTCAATGATGTTTACAATGGCTGCGTCTCAATTCGCAGGCTGCCTACTTCGGAGTGTATGTATGTATGTATATATATGTGTGTGTAGGGAAATAACATCTTTCATTTATTATATTCATGTTAATTTACATTTTGAGTAAGCTTGAAAAAGTAATCTCCAGGTTACCATTCCAAAGTATTTTTCTGTAGAATTTCATCAATCCATCCAAATCATCAAACATTCCTTTTTTCTAGCTTTAAAGAAACACTACAGAAAATATCATTTGATGATACAAATTGTTTTCCTCTACTTTAGGAATGCAAAGATCCAGGGACAGGGAAGTCCACTGCTGTCACCTGGCCCTGGTTTGTCCTCATGGATGAGGTATTAGGACAGAGGCCGTCTTTTGCCCCACCTGTCCTAATTGCCTCCATCCCTGAGGACACACCAGGGCTAGATGCTGCAGAGGCTGAGCATCACACAGATGAGCTTGGAGTCTTCTGACTGCGAGTGGGACATCATCTGGGGGGTCGGGGTGCCTCTCTCCACTGTTCACCACATCGTCCATCAGGGTTTGCAGGGCTGACCCAATCAACGGCTGCCATGTTACTAAAAAAGTTTAAAAAGACGCAGAAAATAATGACTTTACTAAAACTGTTTTCATAACCCTGAAATAACCCAGCTAAAATGTGATTCTACTTGCCATCTAAATGTAACAGTGGTCGGGTAGACCCTCCTCCAGGGAAGACACCTCGGCAGACAGCTGGTCCCTCCATGGAGCACCACTGACTGCCTCCAACACGTTCTCCCCCTCCTCATCCTCTGGCATGTCATCCTCTGGGGCCGTGATGTCACCGGCTCCCAGGCAGATGTTGTGCAGGACAGCACATGCCGTTATGACCTGTAGAAAAAAATAGACAAAAATATTTACTTTTATTCAGTCATCTATCTTTTTTTCATTATCTTTATTACATGATTTATTAGAATATAAATTTTACTTGATCTAGATCCACTATTTAACTTATTTTTTCCTTTTTATATTTAGATTTTTTAACTGTATTATGTTTTTTTCTATATATAATTGCAAATAAAATCAGGCAGTAAGGGGATAACAATTTAGACAAAAAATTATTTATTTCTTAACAGTTTGGCTTCTCAACACAACATTAGTGATAGTGAAAGTAGTGATTTAAGTCAGTTATTTACAGGGTTTCTACACATTTAACTATTCAATTCAAATTACTAAAGTTACAAACAAATAAATTACAAACCTACAAATAAATATAAAATTTGATATTTAAACATATTCATCAATCTGCTGACAAGCGTTTATTTAATAACTGGTATACAGTGATGGGCAGTAGCGCCGCTACATGTAGCGAAGCTATTAGTTTAACTACATTTTCCAGTAGCTTGACCATAGCGTCACTGGTTTATTTATCAAGTAACTTTCCAGTAGTGACGTTATTGTTTTTATCAAGTAGCGACGTAGCGTCCACAAACGCTACAAAATCCAGGGCATAACTAAGTAATGAAATCAGGTTTTCTATTGTTGAAACAACAATTGGAGTTATTTGCTGGACATTCACGCATGAGCCTCTATTCTGCCTCTCCTGTCTGTGTCTACGAAACATGCGCATGCGCACTGTAGAGGAACTCAAAGAATGACACCCACAGACATGCACACACACAGAGCCACACACACAGGATGGAGGAGAGACAGGAGCAGAGTGCTTTATCTTCAGAGATTTTGAAACTTGTTGAATCCTCTGATAAAAAGTACGTGTTCAGATGATCAACGCGCAAGTCAGTGAGCTGATTGGATACCGAGATACCAGTGATGGAATGACGTTGCATGAACCCCCCTCCCTCCCGAATGGACGGATGATCCACGGACCTTTATTGATTCAGTTATTTGTTTTGCCAAAAAGATTAATTATAATCATTTTTTATTAAATAATAGAGATGCAGATAAATAGAAATAAACAGTTCTCAGATAAGATCGCTGGGTGTATCTATAACTGCGCCAATACAGTATGCAACAATTTTCATGAAATAAGATAGTGCAGTCACTATGTGAAATTAATTCATTAACTTTATTTTAATCAAAAACATCATAAAATACCACAATATCACACCAAGATCCCCAATAAACCTGCTTTAAAGACAGCATCTTAACAGCCTGGATAAAGGAGGAAAAAAAAAAGTTCCCAAGTGCCGCCTGGTGGTTGTCCGGGTGCATTGCAGTTCTTTTTGAAATAAAAAAACTGGCCTAAGGAAAAACATTGTGATTCACGCAGGAATCACACAGGAATCACGCAGGAAACCGTCCATTTCCAACCAGTGCCCACTGTAGTACATCCTCTTCATTGTGTTTAGCTCCCTTTTATTAAAATAAATGACCAGTGGATGTAAAGATACCATTAAAACAATGTCATACTATTTATGTTTTACATCTCTTTAAATCTAGGTTCATTTATTTTGTAACCAAATAACTATGCATATAAAACACTTAACATCAGTGTGTCTTTTTAAAGCATTGACCATAATAAGGGCTTCTTCATGGGTTACCAATTAGTATTTTTCTAGTTGATGAAAGTAATAATTTATTTAAAGAAATTTTAATGAAAAAAGGTGCTAATTGTCCTAGCTTTTTATAGTGTTTTTTAATTAATCATATTTCACAAACCTGTTAGTTAAATTACATTCCCCTGGGAGAGCAGATTCATACGCTGAATTAAAGCTAGTCTAAAAACTTGCAGTCATTTAAACAAGAGCAATTTTAAGTTTGACCTTTTTTGTGTATTGTTAATAATGTGAGGATAATTACATTTGTTTCCCTACATCCCATAGCAGCACAAAGTGCTGAGAGAAATACTTATTTTCAGGCAATGGAGCATAGAACCAGGGATTGGCTGGGCCATTATCTCTAACAGTTTCGGGTTTGTTGTGATTCCCTGGAGGGAGTGAGTCCACCAAGCCCCCTGGAGCCATTCTGTACATTTATCCAGTCAACCTTCATTAGGATCCAACTTAACGTTTCTCCTTCTGCTAATTCACATCCAGATTTCCTGATGGCTTGAGTGTACTACCATTTCACTAAGCTGCAAAAAACTATCGACCAAAGTTTTAAAATTGAATATTGAGTGGAAGCTGTAATGAGCTAATTACTACTGCTAAATAATGGGTAAAATCTAATTTAAGAGGCCTAATCATTAAATAAGTAATGATTGGTTCCAACTAGTGTTTTCCATTAATAATAAGGGCCACTGTGATTGGTATGCCTTTGTTCATACTTAAATAAAAAATAAATCCTTAAAGCCAATGGTTTTAACCAAACTTAAACCTGAAATGTACACATTTTTCTGCAGCAATATAAAAAGTAATTACATTACAGAACAAATGAATTTTTTTAAAGCATAAAAACCTTTAACAATAACATTTAACTTTTAATTTTACCTGATTTATTTTGTTCAATCTATGTGGATATTACTAATCAGTTTTTAGATAAAGAAAAAAAAATGAATTAACAATAATCTGATTAACCAAGTGTTGAAGTGAGAAACCCCCAGGTAGAGTTGGGACTGCTTTTCAGTTATATTTCAGAGCCACATTTACAAGATAGATTATACTTAAGATGTTATAAACATATTTGGTTCATTTTTAGTTTGAGATTACATGAAGCGCATATGGACGGACGGGTAGATCAATATATCTGTCTGATATAGATCTGTCTGCCTTCAAATCTAAATGAAGTGAACAAATCCCAATGAGCATTATAACTGTCCCTTTGAGATTTCAATGCTGAGGGGGTGATGTTTAAATCCATACTGATCAATGGCATGCATCAGGGTTTGTGCTGCTTCAGCAGGGATGCAGGTGATCAGTCATACTGATGGAGTAGGACCTCTGGACCTTACTTTCAACCTTTGTAGGAATTAGATTTTGGGCCCAGTAATGCGTACTATGCAATCCTTAGGTGCAGAGCACGAATTAATCTTTACATTTTGATTACAGTCATCAGTGACTGAGGTCACTCCTTTTTATATACCATCAGATCATGTCATCTTTGATCTTTCACAATGCTCAAGCTGGTGTGTTTAATGACTCCACAGCTTCACGGCTACATGGCATTACTGCACAAGTTCTAAAGCCAACTTTCAAGTTTTTACAAATCATGGTTATGATGGCAAGTGTGTCCCGGCTTTTTTAAGTGACAACGGAAAAGACTTTCACCAACTGCATTTTTTTAAATTTTCATTCGTCAACAGCTTGAATAACAAAAAGCTTCAAAATGTGAAAGGATGAACAAACATTGTTTGGGGTTTATGTCATCCGTTTCCACGTGCTTTAGACAAGTCACCAGCCCGATGGATGGATGATGGAATGGATGGATGGATGGATGATATACTGTTTCTTTTTCCTGCAAACATTGTAGGAGAGGAGTAAAAGGATATACCGTATTTTCACGACTATAAGGTGCATATAAACGTCTTTTTTCCCCTCAAAATGTGCGGCGCGCCCTATAGCGCTGTGCGCCCTATGTGTGTTGTTACTGCGGACGTTGTTGAGACCACCATGAGAACGTTAAAGGGGGAAGTGTGGGAGTGGATTGTGTATAAAAGAACAGGTATGTGCTTTATGCAGAACTCCTCATCTCCTCATGAAAGAGTGGCTGAGGGAGGAGTATGTAGGGAGAACAGGTGGTTTTTTCCACGCATCACCATTGCTGTTAATCTGTGACTCCATGCGTGCCCATCTCACAGCCGATGTGAAAAACATGGTGAAACAAATGAACGCTGTGCTTGCTGTTATTCCAGGAGGTCTGACAAAGAAACTTCAACCGCTCGACATCTGTGTGGACCGGCCATTCAAAGTAATGCTACGTTCACACCGGATGCAGCAAGAGCAGCAAAATCACGTCTGCTGCTTAATTTTTGTTGCTTGTACCAGTTAGTTCTGACGTGCGGCTGAAGCAGTTTTGCTGCTCTGGCTGCGCGGTGCCTCTGGCCGGGTCGCCTCCTCGCAGTTCACCGCGGCAGATGGTGGGTGTTTTTCATCTAAATAATCTAAACTGCAGGCACCAGGATAATAAAAGCGAACATATTCTGCTGACAGATTTCTGCATTTTAAGTTAATTTATGCGTCAATAAACTGTTTCAGAGGAGTGATCACAGCGCTCTGTGTCATCAGCGATGTGTCTGTCTCACGGCCAGCTCCCAGGTTTGATTAATACTTTGTAATAAATACATGAATAAAGCACAATCATACTCAGTTTTGCTCCCGCTCTATTTTTAAATACGCAGTAGAGGTATTTAAACGTAGTAGAGGATATGTACCGGTATATAAAACCTGCGCCCTATAATCCGGTGCGCCTTAAGTGTGTGTTAAATACAGTAATGGCACACATAACTGAGACTGCGCCTTTTAGTCCGGTGCGCCTATAGCTAAGGCAACAGTTTGATATACAGAAAAATGTAAGATTGCCTTTATCATGTTCTAATCAGGATTTTATGGCCACATTTTGAGTCCATGGGGCATTCCAGTGATGCCATACAGGCTTGAACTTCCATAATGATATCACTCAAAACTGAGATATTTCGATTGAGACATTAAATGTCCACTGTAAGCAGGGTTGGATTCAGCACTTTGTACATTTTTAACTTTTATTGTATTTTTACTTTTTTTTCCTCATTGACTTTGCTAAAAATTCCTCGAAACCTATCAAGCCCATTTTATATGTAGCCTGTTTTTGTCTTTCACAATCATATGGACCCCACAAGCAAATCTTAGATAGAACTGTAAACACATGAATGCAAATTTAATTCCCCTCAATTAAAAAATACTGTAATAATCCCAAAGGAATTTAAATCAATGCATACAGGAAAACAAAGCCTGAGTCAGGCTCTGAATATACCACACACCAAATACAGCTTAGCTAAACCAAACATCACTGCTATAACATTTTCATGTCTAACTTTATTTTTTATTTTTTTAACTGAAAATGAAGGATTTTCTAGACAGTGTTGGTTTTTTGTAGATTTTTTGAATAGTGGATGACCTGGATCAGTGCATCCCTGAGATCTTTGAAGTTTTGTGTGAAAGATTTTATATCTAAACCATTCAGTTTATATACACTAACCGGCCACTTTATTAGGTACACCTGTCCAACTGCTCGTTAACACTTAATTTCTAAGCAGCCAATCACATAGCGGCAACTCAGTGCATTTAGGCATGTAGACATGGTCAAGACAATCTCCTGCAGTTCAAACCGAGCATCGGTATGGGGAAGAAAGGTGATTTGAGTGACTTTGAACGTGGCATGATTGTTGGTGCCAGAAGGGCTGGTCTGAGTATTTCAGAAACTGCTGATCTACTGGGATTTTAACGCACAACCATCTCTAGGGTTTACAGAGAATGGTCCGAAAAAGAAAAAACATCCAGTGAGCGGCAGTTCTGTGGGCGGAAATGCCTTGTTGATGCCAGAGGTCAGAGGAGAATGGCCAGACTGGTTCGAGCTGATAGAAGGGCAACAGTGACTCAAATAACCACCCGTTACAACCAAGGTGGGCAGAAGAGCATCTCTGAACGCACAGTACATTGAACTTTGAGGCAGATGGGCTACAGCAGCAGAAGACCACACCGGGTGCCACTCCTTTCAGCTAAGAACATAAAACTGAGGCTACAATTTGCACAAGCTCATCAAAATTGGACAATAGAAGATTGGAAAAACGTTGCCTGGTCTGATGAGTCTCGATTTCTGCTGCAACATTCGGATGGTAGGGTCAGAATTTGGCCTCTACAACATGAACAGCATGGATCCATCCTGCCTTGTATCAACGGTTCAGGCTGGTGGTGGTGGTGTCATGGTGTGGGGAATATTTTCTTGGCACTCTTTGGGCCCCTTGGTACCAATTGAGCATCGTTGCAACGCCACAGCCTACCTGAGTATTGTTGCTGACCATGTCCATCCCTTTATGACCACAATGTACCCAACTTCTGATGGCTACTTTCAGCAGGATAATGCGCCATGTCATAAAGCTGGAATCATCTCAGACTGGTTTCTTGAACATGACAATGAGTTCACTGTACTCAAATGGCCTCCACAGTCACCAGATCTCAATCCAGTAGAGCATCTTTGGGATGTGGTGGAACGGGAGATTCGCATCATGGATGTGCAGCCGACAAATCTGCGGCAACTGTGTGATGCCATCATGTCAATATGGACCAACCTCCCTGAGGAATGCTTCCAGCACCTTGTTGAATCTATGCCACGAAGAATTGAGGCAGTTCTGAAGGCAAAAGGGGGTCCAACGCGTTACTAGCATGGGGTACCTAATAAAGTGGCCGGTGAGTGTATATTGTAATGATTCTGTGTTTGATTCTCTGTTTGGTTCTATTGGGGTCCATACGGTTATGTGTAATGTGTTCCTTATTTTTATGTGTTTCCTTTGCCTGACTCTGTTGACTCCTGCTCTTATATGATAGGCCTGTTATATCACCTGGTGGGGGGCAGCTGGGAAAGCAGCGGTTACAGGACCGGAAGTAATGAGACGGCTGAGCGAGGCTAACAGAGAAGTTGCCGGTTGTGTGTTCTAGCCATGTTTTTAGGGGCGTTTTAAGCTGTAGCCTCAGGAATAACAGCTTGTGTTTTTCCAATAAACCCTGTTGAAGGACATTAAAGGAATAGTACACCCAAAACATGATTAGCCTTCATTTTCTACTCACCCCCATGCTGAACAACACTCTGCAGTACTTTTTCAGCGTCTGCTCTTGATAATGCAAGCGTAGAAGAAGAAATTTGCTGTTTACCTGTGCAAAGAAAGAAACAACGAAAGAAAAATGTCTGAGGACTTCAGTGTTGAGGAAGAGCATGAGTTCTTTACCGAGCTGAATGCGCACTTTCATCTGGTTTGGTCTGCCAATCTGGTTTGGTTTCCGTAGGCTCGTGAACTCGCAGGCGCGTGCTTTTAGGAAATCCTATACACTACTGTTTATGCTCTAAAAACATTCTAAATGACTTCGTTTCGAGTAAATTATGGAAGCTACCCACTCAGGACACTTGGAATACATTGGACGAGCAGTATGGAGGAATATTGACACGTTTTTTGGGGACTTTTATGGACCTTTCTGCCTCGGGCGCCATGGACCTCCATTATTTGAATGTCAGCAGACAGCAAGAAGCCTCCCAGATCTCCAGATGCATTTGAGATATCAAAAAAAGTACTCTAGAGTGTTGTTCAGCATGGGGGTGAGTAGAAAATGAAGGCTAAACATGTTTTGGGTGTACTATTCCTTTAATCTTTAGTTCAAGGCTTTCCATGTGGCTCATCATGATGGCTTAAGATGTCTAAACAGATCCCTCTGATATTGAGAATGCTTTTATAAATTATTTTAAATTATCCTTAATGTTTTAGTAATCTGTATTACCTAGTACTAAAATACAATTGCAGACAATGGTCTAATGCAGGGTTAACCAGAGAACACAGGGTACACACACTTCCTTTTTAGACTTCATTTAACTAATCAACTATTAAATGGATTTGGATTTTATTGTTGGTCAGTAATGTGCAGAAAGTCATTTTTTTTTTTTTTCAGAAACAGTGTGATCTGGAATTGCCTTTCTCTGATAGACAGAATGTCATCCTTTAATTGGCTGTTGGTGACCTTTAGGGCCCCTGTTTCATACCAATGTACACAGGAATAAAAGAATGTGGCTTTTAAAGCTCACTCCTAAAAGCAAAATAGTTTTACATGCCATTGTTAGAGACTGACAATGTTCAATGTAAAACCCATCCATCAGAAACTTGTACTAAAGATAATCCCACCATTGCTTTTTTTTTTTTTAGAAAAATTGTCAGTTGCAGGTAAATAAAATCAATGAAATACGATTAATGGCGAAGCAACAGGAAATTAAGTATTTGGGTAATCCTGTCCTTATTAATATATTCAAGCTCATGTAGCTTTTGGTGGGAAATATTATATTTTGACTAAGAAAAAGAAGAATAAGTGATGCTTTTATTAGATGGTAGTTAATGGCCAAGTGTTTGGATGAAAACCTTGGCCAGGTGTTGAGATGATATTAAAAAACAAAAGTATGCTTTGACTTGCCAGCCTGCTATAAAATGAAACAAATCATCTGTAAGACCTTATAGAGTTCAGTAAAAAAAACAAAAAACTGTTGTAGTTCTTAAGTCCCAGGACACGCTGGAGAGACTATGTCTCTCGGCTGGCCTGGGAGCGCCTAGGGCTTCCCCCAACAGAGCTGGAGGAGGTGTCTGCGGAGAGGGAAGTCTTGGAGTCTCTGCTTAGTCTGCTGCCCCCGCGACCCGGTTCCGGATAAAGCAGGAGACAACGAGTACGAGTACGAGTAGTTCTGAAGGAATGTACAGTGATGCTGCCAAGAAAATGGAAATGATCTGTCTAGAAAAATATACTTAATCAGTGGTATGCTAAGCCTCTATATACTTATATTATATTGGGACCAGAAACATAGTAAGCAGAACTTTTTAGCTTGAGAAATGCTACCCTGCCAATGGCAGGCTGATCTAGAAGATCAATAGAAGTCATAGTGAGAGAATGGAAAACAAATGAGAAAAGGGTTGGAAAAAAAAAAACATGGGTCATATGTTGGACCAGCAAAACAGTCTTTCTAGATTTGACCTGTCACAGTATCTTAAGCCAATCTGCTGCTACATGTTTCCAAAATTAGAGGTGAGAAGACTTTTCCAGGGTTCGGATACATTTTCCTCCCACAGAACTCTTTTTTGCATTTTCAACCAAATACATTGAATTTGAATACTGATTTGGTGTTACCTCTTGGTAGATAATGCCAACTTCTCTGGGCTCCTGCAAGAAAAGCTGACAGAATGCTGGAGAATGGGGATCAGAATAAACAAGGACTACTATCTTTCAGCTATTCTACCTACACTCTGACAATAGCCCCCACATTAGAATGTTGCTTGTTGATTTCCACTCACTACCCAATGTTAGAGCCCCAAATGAAAAAAAATCTGATCTGCAACAACAGAGCTTGTTAGGGTTCTCAGCCCCCCTCTGCCCACAGAATACCCAGGTGACACACTTCCTGAGGACTGGTCTACTTGGTAGTTTATTGGCAGCTACAGAAAAAAACAAAAACATTCCAACATCATAGTATTACTAAGGTATAAGTATTTTTTGCAGTGTTGTGGACCATAAAAAGCATGTTATCAAAACCAAGGAGCTGACTATTAATTTACAAGTAATAGTGCAAATATGTTGAGCAAATTACTCTAAGGATTCCCCAGAGTCAAATGTGTGGAAACTTTTCAGGTTAAGAAAGCATATAAACTTCTCAAACTTAAGAAAAAGGATACCCTCAAGAGGCAACTTTCTGCCAACTTCTACTAGCAAACAAAAAACAAACAAAAAAATCCCAACTGGAAACCAAACATTAACAGAACTGAGAACTGTGATCCAATTCTTAGTGTTTTGGACTTTTCGTTGTTGTTGCTTAATTGTATATACTTCTACACTTCTAAAATGTCCTAATGTTGGGTATAAAACAATATATCCACCAAGTCTGAAAAGTAAAACTTAGGCAACTGGACTTAGAGTTTTCTAGAAGATGTTTCATCTTTCATCCAAGAGGCTTCTTCAGTTCTAACTGATTGTGGGGACACTGAAATTGATATACTGTGAGTGTAACAAAAGGTTAGCAGAAAAAACAAAAGGTGGCTCTGATCCCTCCCACTGGATTGGCCATGGAGGTCACCTGGAGGGTGTTAATGGTCGTTAATGGGGTTTCAGATAGGTTGTTAACTTCCTCTTAAGAGTATCGGTCACATCCCTCATTGAAGTGTGAGTCAAGTGAAGGCAGGTGAGAGGTGAATCTTCTGGGTATTGTTCCTAAAAGTGCTTTGTAAGTCGGTGACCGGTTACTGTATGTATGAGACCACCTCCTTTGCTGAGTGATGGTTTTTCCAGGTTAACAAAGAATTCTTCCTTAAGAAGAAAATAGAAGAAAGAACATCGTCATTCCCTATGTTGCCGATGTCTGAAAAGCTCAGGAGGATTTTCAAACAGCACTGGATCCCTGTGTGCTTCAAACCCAGCAACACCCTGAGACAAAAATTGGTTCACCCCGACGACAAGACACCCTGAAATAAGATTGATCATGTGATTTGTGCCGTTCAATGTAGTGAAGAGTGCAGACCTTTACACTGGAGAGACCAAGCAATCACTACAAAGTTGTATGGCTGACCACAGGAGGGGTGACTCCTCAGGGCAGGACTGAGCTATTCAATTACACCTGAAGGCTTAAGAACACCCATTTGGGGACAACAATGTCAATAATCTGGCCAGGGAAGACATGGTTTTAGAGAGGGGTTAAGGATATAACTGATTTTTGAAAGAAAGAAAGAAAGTCTTAGAATACATCCCTTTTCTTTTATTGACCCTACATAATTTCTGAGTTTCACTTTGCCCAGCATATATATAGCAAATAATATTTCTTCTTTTATATTCTAATTCTAATTTATTAAATAGAACAGTTCTGTATTTCTTATTAGGCTGTATTTCTTGTCAAAGATTTTGGTTGTTTTCAAAAGCTTATTAGTTACTGTCATAAAGCGACTCTACCATGTAACTGTGTAAAGGGGAGTGCTTTGAGCTTCATTTGCTGTCTTGAAATTTTAATTAGAAATGAAGACGTTCTTGTGTTGCCCTGAATGTGAACTTATGGAGACATTTTATGAAAAGGATTAACGGTGAGTCAAAGAAGTTTTATAGGAATGTCTCTGTTTTCTTACCATATATGTATTTCAACCATTTTTAGATATAACTGAACTTGACCAGTATGTTGTTTTTTTTTGTTTTTTGATGTAAAAAGCACATATATATATATATATATATATATATATATATATATATATATATATATATATATATTTTTTTTTTTATATCAGATCCAGGTTACTGTCATACTGTATGATGTACCCAGATTACTTATTTATGTTTTCAAATGCATTCCATAAAAGGTAAATAAAATAGTAAAAGGATTTCATAAATCTAACGCTGTATATTATAGAAGCTTTATATACTTCACTTAGATAATTTTTCTTTTGCGGGATTTCTTTTGTGACTATGGTACATTTGTCATGATTTTGGAGCTGATATCTAGCCTAATTATTTATTTGATTCAGCTGTCTAACTCTGCTCATTTTCCAATCACTGTTTATCTGATCCACTTGCTCCTGCCTCTACTTGAGGTGCTTGACCCCAGTCATCATTGCCATTATTCTTGTTGTCTCTAGCCAGTGGTGAGAGTGTTTTTAGAGTTCCTTGGTGTTTCTGATTTCATGATCCTGACCTGTTCTGCCTCTCAACCACTGAGCTTGCTTGTTCCTGTTCTGAACTCTTACCTGACCTGGCTTCGGACTCCTGGACCACTGAGCCAGCCTGCTCCTTTTATGTTCAGTTTGCCTGACCTGGCTTTGGAATCCTGCATGTTTTTTCCGGCTGCAGCATCTGGGACACTCTAGGCAGCGCCCGCCGCATCTTGTTGGCAGCCCACCAGCTAGATCCTACCCATTGTTGCGCAATACCTATCTAAATTTTCTCAATATGCAGTAGGCCTATAACATTTCAAAGTCAAAGTCAGCTTTAATGTCAATTCTTCACATTCACCAGACATACAAGGACTCGAGGACGTTTCTCATTCACCAACAGTGAAACCGATAAAGAGCACAGGCACAACAGATAAGATCAGTTCCTAATACTAAAATTTAAACATTCAATTTCACAATAAAATATAAAATGTACAATAATATAAAATATGCAACACTTATGCTAGTGCAAAAAGGCAGATGGTAATGGCAGCAGAAAAATTATTATTATTATTACCAATTATGTAAGATATAGCATTTGTAACAGTAACAGTGCAAAAAAACAGTAAATAAATATAGTATTAATAGTAGTGCAGGATACAGTTTGTCCGGAGTGATTTTTTTTTTAGGGGGGCTCAGCTTCCTGACAGCTTGGTGGATGAAGCTTTCTGTGAATCTGGTAGAGTGGCAAGAGCCTGAATAGACAGTCAGTCTATGAAAACACACATATACACAAAGGGCCGGATTTATCAAAGGTTTGCGTGTATTAAAACGTGACCTTTTTCATTGCGCACGCTAAAAAATGTACAAACTGATCTATCAACAGCGTGCTAAAAGGATTTGGTCTTTAAAACGTGCTAAATAGCGCCTCTTATCCATTTAGTACTTTTTCTGCAATGAATATGCAATATGGGGCGTTTACACGCTAAAGTGCGTCTTGTGGGAGGAGAACATGTAAATATATTAATTTAGCACTCGCAAAGTGATTTATCAAACCTGAAAGCAATTTTGCTAACGGTATCTGACTCTATATTTAACACGTTTCAAAAGAAGGTGCAAATGGTCTGTATGCGTAATTGCGCACACATGGCAGCGGTTATTGTCGCAAGAAGGAGACATCGAAATGAAGCAAGGAGACGCAGAGAACGCATTTTTTCACTCCGTGTGAATATTTTTGGAAAGAACGAGGAAACGATCATCAAAACATATCGTTTATCCAGCATTGACATTTTGGAGCTGTTGGGGGAACTCCGAATGGATTTGGAGCCAGCCACAAGGAGGACCCACGCAATACCAGCTATAACAAAACTCCTTGCAACATTGGATCTCCCAATCTAGTTTTTCAGAAGTGCTGTCTGACGTTTCTAATGCTGTGTCGCCCTGTCGCCCTAACGGAGAAACCAGACCTCCCCCCTGCGCCTGTGGAGCAACATGCCAATGCTGCGGGGATGCGTCATCTTATCCACAGTAACTTCTTGTGAGCCATTTGGTATGTGCATTTTTCTACAGGCCAATACAAAACACTTTTTTTTTTTTTTTTTTACTGCAGTGAAGTAGAAATTCAGCCACATACCACCTTGGGGAATAAAGGTTGCCAAAGTTTTTTCTTATATATATATATATATATATATATATATATATATATATATATATATATATATACATATAATTTTTTTTTGTTGGGGGTCACTGTAAGATTTAAATTTCTTAATGCACTAGTTTGTACAAACTACAAACTACTTTGCCGCAAACCACAAAACGCGCAAAACCATCATTTAAATAGGGCGTCTCCAACAGTTTTGCACCTGCCACCAGTTACGCAATCACTCTTGTTAAATCACCCGCAAACCATGGTTCAGCCCCTCGCGCAAAATTCCAGTTTGCGATCGCAAATTACTGCACGCAAAATTGGATCTTGATAAATCCGGCCCAAAGACTGTCTGTCTGTCTCACTCTTTCATGCACACACGTCCTGCTTTAATCCAGCTTCTGACGAATGGAAATGGGTCAAATTTGTCCAGAGGAGGTCCATTGAGGTCCACAAACAGGAGTGAAGACCTGCTGTCTTCACGCAATCTGTTCCGCATTGCCCGTGTTATTAACTGTGGAAAAGCACATGGCTAATTTGCATACGCGAACAGGACTGGCTGGCTCCTCTTCGCAAAAAACAGAGCATATTTGTGAATAAAGGTTTTGAATTTTAATACTGGACATGCTGAGTTTAAAAACATTTTAGGGACCATTAGCGACAAAAAATAATTTATGTCCTGCCCTCACTCTTAGCTTAGCAGGTAGATAACCATCATTTCCAATAACCACACCGTAAGCCTTTTCTTTGGATTTATTGGCTGGTATGGATGGATGAATGAATGGTAAAACTGCAACAAAGAAATAATGTGCATAAGTCTTTGTGTAAACAGGCACAATTCCAAATAAACAGGCACAATTCTCCTAAATAATAAACTCAACATATTCCCTGAATATGTGCAGAAACACATAATGACACAAACAACATGTTAACATTAGCTGCTCGCTAGCTGCATCGCTAACGGCTAGTTAGCGCATATGCCACTATCTGTCTTGCCTAAATACTCGATTCCTCTGTTCTGTGTCATGAACGTTATACTTTTAAAGGGACGACCATCATTCTATGATTCTATGATAATCAAAACCTAAAAAATAATGAACCCATCTACCAGCATTACACACTGTAATATTTGTAAATACTACAGTGGCAAGACTTTTTATTTTATTCTTTTTAATTAATCTGGCTCTTACAAAAGTGTATATGTGATCGGCTACATCTACAGTTGTGCAATGGTGTAACCTTCCAATTATTCAACAGAGTAAAAGTCAAAATAGTTGCTATGTTTATCTTATCCAATCTTTACATGTACATTTCATCCCTCTGCTTCCGGCGTCCTCCAGCATTAAAATGTTATTCCTTCTCATTTTCCACAATTTGTCGAGCAGTTGCCTCTGATGTGGTAGGTAACCAGACCCACATTTTTTTTTCTTAAGCTGCCTTGACATTATATAGTTTTTATAGATGGACTAAACGCAGTAAAAGATGATGAGTTTTTAATTTTTTTATTTTCTTTTTTTGTTTGCATCTCCGGTATATACTGACAAAGCATGCTTAAACACACTTATTCTAATTTAAATGCAATGTCCATGATAAAAAGCTCCCAAGGCAAAGGGAAATAGCTAGGTTTTCTTAAGATGGCTCTCCATTGTAAAAAAGTATTGATCCAGCTATGAAAAAGCATCTTGGAATGGCCGCAAAAACTGGCCTCGCCTAATTTTAATTTCTAGGGATATATATCTTTATACTTTCACTGGAAGAACATCCTTCGGCCACCACATACAAGCAGAAAGACACAATCAAGAGTGCAGACTTAACTATCACCAAGAAAAGGAACTGGTTATCTCTTCAAAGAAAAAAAAACAGTCAGTACTAATCAAATGAATCAGATGAAGTGCATTTCTGCCCTCTTATGTCTGAGATGGCTCTGTCTAAACAGCTGCTGATAAGGGTATGCCGTGCACACTGAGGCAGTGGCTCACTTTGAACACCGTGGGTGCCTATTTCACGCCTGCCCTGTTCAGAGTAGCTAATGAGTGCGGTTAGCATCTGAGAACTGGGTCTGCATGGGAATCGAAGATCATTAATTCCACTACAGATCATTTTGTATCCAATTTACTGATCAAAGTGCATTTTAGCAAGCTCTACCGGTTGTGCTGAGGGGGGAAAAAAATGATGGTCTGATGTCAAGCCCTCACATCTCTGCAAAGAAATCTTGAAAGTTCCCCCTTGTTTACACACTTGATTAAATAAAATTATACATGAATTAAATGCATATCTTTCAACTTTGGATGAAATGATTTTCAGGAATTACTGATATACTTTACTTTTTGCCTTCCATTTATAATCCTGCAATATTTGTCTATACATTTACCCTAGATTTACAAAAATCTGAATTCTTAATAAGACAATCGACACCCACTGCTACAGTTAGGCGCCAGAGTGGATGTAGTAATGGATTTGACAAGAATGTGTAGGAAAGGGTCAAGGCTATGTTTCTATATTAGTAAGAATGGAAGACAAAGTAAACAAGAATATTGAACCATCATGAAAGGAAATAACGTTGCAACCTTAATGCTTGACTAAAATTAAAGATCAAGTGCAGAGTGAAGCCATAAAATCATTGTGTCCTCTTCTGCGTCAAGTTGGCCCTAAGCTGTTGTAACTCGTTCCTCATAATACAACAAATTTGTTCTGAATCAAGGTTTAAGATTAGGCTATTCCCACACATGTTGCTGTTGTAAGGAAAGGGAGACCTTTCATATGGTGCAGGCAATCCTCAGACTCACCTGCCA
The DNA here is from genome assembly GCA_030533445.1 of Cyprinodon diabolis. Classification (NCBI taxonomy): domain Eukaryota; kingdom Metazoa; phylum Chordata; class Actinopteri; order Cyprinodontiformes; family Cyprinodontidae; genus Cyprinodon; species Cyprinodon diabolis. Next base: position 30,624,975 of record CM060076.1, read on the forward strand.
TATGTACAGGAGCACACTGAAAGGCTCTACCCGGGTGCTGTCTCAGGAATAGTCAGAAATAAAGTGAAATCCCTGTACCTTGAATAGCAACTACCGATAACTTAAAATTATAACCCATGATTGCCTTTACCATGACACATGAATTGATATACTTATTTCCCTTTAGGACAGTGATGTCCAAAGTACACACATTTGTTACTTAAGTAGAAGTATAGATACTGCAGTTTAAAAACACTCTGGTAAAAGTTGAAGTATCAACTTGACCTCTTTACTCAAGTAAAAGTGAAAAAGTATGTGCTCCAAAAACTACTTAAAGTATAAAAGTATAAAGTAAGCTTTAAAAAAACAGCCAGATGCCACTATATGAATTGAAAGCTAAATTTTTCAACGATTTCAGAAAATTCTTTGAGATAGGGCCAAGGATGAGGGAGGTCTTGTTGGTCACTGTCTCCATCTCCCAATATGCTCTCGCCTGTGTCCGACGTTTCAGACATTTCAACATTTTTTCTGAATCCAACATTGTAGCATGGCATAGACAATTCACGTTTGCAGTTTGAAAAACACTGCTTGCTTCTGATGATTTCCTTTAGCTAACCAATGAGTGTTTGCATTCTATGACTCATCCAATTACACTAGTTTTCACTAGATGTGGATGGCGCCAATGATCTGCATTGGATGGCACACATGACGTTAAATAGATATTTAAAAACATAAAAACTGAAGCAAAGAGTAACGAGTAATGTTTTTTTTATGTAAGGAATAGAAAGTACAGATGCTTGTGTGTTATTTGACACCCCTGCTTTAGGAAAATAGAAATATATTTGCTAAATCCTTACCTTTGCTATTTTATGCAAGACTATAACTGTGCCCAGTGGACCATCAACTCGCAGCTTCTTGAAAACCAACTTCATAAATATTTTTGGGGATAAAACAGGTTTTAAAGGTTCAATAACCATACCTCTCCAGCACATGTACGTATCATAAGGTTGTGCTAAGCTTCATATTAAATTTTTTTGTTTGATTTAAGATTGGACTTAAAGATTTTATTTAGAAGTTCAAAATAATGATACTTAATAATAACAATAGAGCACTTAACATAGGTAGACTTTTCATAGATGCCAAAGTGCCTATGGGTTGGTAACTTAAGTAAAACATAAAAAAAAATTACATACAAACTTGGGAAAGAAATATGGTGTTGAAGATTCTTAGTCATCCAGGTTGGGAAAGAATCATGTCTGTTATTGTTTGGTGAAATGCAAATCTCCTTGCGCCTTCTTTGAAGATCTGCTTTGAGAGTACAAACCATGTTTGCTACTTTTTGAAAAAGCTCAAACCTTCTAGCATCAGGCATTACGATGCAAATGCCTAGATTGTTCCTCTCCAACATTGGAAGAACTGACCTCTCTCCTCTCATTTTTGCCATGCAACCACACAATAAATAGAGACTACCAACCATTTAATATCAAGCAAAACCCTCAATTTCCTTGTCATTTTTCCAAACAAAGTAATCTGCACTATAGTGGTGTTTTCAACCTTTACAGACCAGAGATGAATCTAAGCTTTGAGTATCGAGTTGCATTGAAATACAAAAACAAGACTTCAAGTTTGACTTAAAATTGTACCCTTAAAAATATCGCTCACCCTAAAGTCCACTGGTTCGGGAGTAAGATTGAAAATTCATGTTATCTGTGCTATTCACGTCTTATCGTTCCTTTATCCTTGTTCCTGCCAAGGCCGTTGGGTTTTCTAACCAACTTCTTCCATAGTTGGCAGTCTTCTTATAGAGGTTTCATAAGGACTTATCGTACTCCAATGGCTGCACATGTTGAGAAAAGCATTGAAAAGAGCAATCTCCTCAACTTTCTTCGCGTGTAACGGCAGGCTGTGGGGGTTCATCCTTTAGTTGTTCCCTATGAGTGATACTACTTCAAGGTCAGGACATAATAAAAAACTATTTTCAAAGAAAACTACATTGCTTACAAAACTTTGAGCTTTCATTCAACCAGTTCTTTTTTATGTTGAGAAGCATTCACTGGGAACAAAGACACTGCAGATAACACCTTACAATGCAATATGAAATGACTATGCAAGGTTCTCACCAGGATGTTTTATGGGAAGGGGGGAGGTCTCACCGAATGGTAACAACACATACTTGGCAAATTATAGGTAAATTAACATTTGCAACACAGAAAGTAATAAGAAAATTAAAGAAATACTTTATAAAAAAAATAATTTCCTCCACAAGGTTGCTTCAACCTGAACCAACTCAGTTTAAAGCAGCTAACGGAAGCATACAGTGGATGATTTAGACTAGACTTAGATTTAGACAGACTTTATTGTCATTTTGTTCACACAGAGTGAATACAAAAATAAATTTTGTTCAGTACAACTCTCAAGACATTTTCATTTTTTGAAAGTGCAACAGTTATAAAAGCTAAGCAGCAGTGATAAATGTAAACATACGACTGTACACTCACCGGCCACTTTATTAGGTACACCTGTCCAACTGCTCGTTAACACTTAATTTCTAAGCAGCCGATCACATGGCCGCAACTCAGTACATTAAGGCATGTAGACATGGTCAAGACAATCTCCTGCAGTTCAAACCGAGCATCAGTATGGGGAAGAAAGGTGATTTGAGTGACTTTGAACGTGGCATGATTGTTGGTGCCAGAAGGGCTGGTCTGAGTATTTCAGAAACTGCTGATCTACTGGGATTTTCACGCACAACCATCTCTAGGGTTTACAGAGAATGGTCCAAAAAAGAAAAAACATCCAGTGAGCGGCAGTTCTGTGGGCAGAAATGCCTTGTTGATGCCAGAGGTCAGAGGAGAATGGCCAGACTGGTTCGAGCTGATAGAAGGGCAACAGTGACTCAAATAACCACCCGTTACAACCAAGGTGGGCAGAAGAGCATCTCTGAACGCACAGTACGTCGAACTTTGAGGCAGATGGGCTACAGCAGCAGAAGACCACACCGGGTGCCACTCCTTTCAGCTAAGAACAGGAAACTGAGGCTACAATTTGCACAAGCTCATTGAAATTGGACAATAGAAGATTGGAAAAACGTTGCCTGGTCTGATGACTCTCGATTTCTGCTGCGACATTCGGATGGTAGGGTCAGAATTTGGCATCTACAACATGAAAGCATGGATCCATCCTGCCTTGTATCAACGGTTCAGGCTGGTGGTGGTGGTGTCATGGTGTGGGGAATATTTTCTTGGCACTCTTTGGGCCCCTTGGTACCAATTGAGCATCGTTGCAACGCCACAGCCTACCTGAGTATTGTTGCTGACCATGTCCATCCCTTTATGACCACAATGTACCCAACTTCTGATGGCTACTTTCAGCAGGATAATGCGCCATGTCATAAAGCTGGAATCATCTCAGACTGGTTTCTTGAACATGACAATGAGTTCACTGTACTCAAATGGCCTCCACAGTCACCAGATCTCAATCCAATAGAGCATCTTTGGGATGTGGTAGAACGGGAGATTCGCATCATGGATGTGCAGCCGACAAATCTGCGGCAATTGTGTGATGCCATCATGTCAGTATGGACCAAACTCCCTGAGGAATGCTTCCAGCACCTTGTTGAATCTATGCCACGAAGAATTGAGGCAGTTCTGAAGGCAAAAGGGGGTCCAACCCGTTACTAGCATAACTTTAATAATAAAGTGGCCGGTGAGTGTATATGATATACAGATTCCAACATCCAGGGTTTTTTTGGGATGAGTTTCTTTATGAATAAGGATTTATTTTACTGCAATAGCAAAATATTATATTTACATCCCACTTCTTTATAACATCGCACTTTGTGCATGTGTGAATCATGTTCAATGGGGAAACAAAGGAGGGTCGATCTTCCCTGTCTGACTCTAGAAACGCGCTGCAGCTGCTGTGTCTGAGTCAGTGTTTAGAAGGAGTGAGTTGATCACCGACTTCTTGCTGAAGACAAACTCAACTACTTTCATGTTGTGACCAAAGTCTCCAAAAAAAACCCAGGAAATTTGTCACTAGGGGTCTAAAAAGTCGTGACAAAGTTGCTTTATTAAACAACAGCCTGATATGCTGAAACACGCTGGCAATGACCCGGCAGGTTTGATGATGGCAGGTTTAACAGAATTTAATCTTACTCAGACTAGAGAATTGGCACAGGGTACATTCACCAGGTCTACAGGGCTCACGTTGTCAGGAAAGGCCCTGGATAACAGTTAAAATAGCCTTTTTATAGATCTGCAGGGTCACACCATGCTACATTATCACATCAGGCATCTTTAAATAATATACATATTGTGTGTAAAGGATGGGACATCATCGGCTCCAGCTTAATCAAAATAATGCACAACATAATAAGATCAAGGATAATCCGATTCGCTCTGTCAGAGCATTCTCTGTTAAAGTCTCAAATAATTGTCCCCCAAAAGCTTGGGCAATAAGTGATAACTGGAACTCCAAGTGATCGTGTAACAGAATCTATAATGTGAACTCAGACATTTAGAGCTGTTGAGCTGGATTCATTCAAGTGGAATGTGGCTTAGATATCATACAGTAATACAATAATAGTCACTTTAAAGCATTCCCCTGGAGTCGGAAATATATGAGAAAAAGTTATCCTAATCCCCAACCTATCCTCTTGCCTAGCAGCTGGTGGTGAGTTATGCTAATTCAGAATAAACAGCTTTTGTAATAACCTGCTTCCACATACAGGGGGGTCTGGGCAATAGAAACACTGGATTAATAGTAACTCTCTAAACATTTGGTAAATAGCATGTTGCACATGTGTTTATCTGCTTTCAACAAACGACCGTGTTACTGATTGCTCTTGACTCTCAATCAGTCTTTGTGTTCTCTGCACAGAGTGGACGTTGGACTGACATCAGTATAGGAAGAAAGGAAAGGCACATTTCCTCATTAGTTTTAAGTCATTTCGCCCCCAGAGAGGTCAAAAGCTTTACACTGCACATTTAAATTTACCGTTTAGCTGTGGCACCCAATCAGGCTAATCACTCCACTGTCCCATTGCCAAAGTGGAGTTAAAGAAAGTAGCGATTACCTACCTAATGAAATGACTTTGAATAAATTTTATAGCACCCTTATTAGGCCACTTTCAAAAGCCATAAAACTATGACAATTCATCAGCCCTCCACACTTACTGCCTGTAAAAGCAGTCAAACAGTGAGACAAAGCAAGTTTGTGCAAAATTCTGACAACCACAAAAGAGAACTATTAACACTTTGAGCCGACTATCAGGGCGTGATTACTTTCTTGATGGTAGCAAAGTTCAAGCATTCTGCTACTAGAATTGTTTTCTGAGTCTGCAAAACAAAATATAAAAACTAAACTTTTTTATATTGAAGACATCATTCTGCTTTAAAAGCTCCATCCAAATATCCATTGCAATCATTGGAATATTGAAAATAGATTAGAACACTGAATAATTTCACTGATACTCTCAGAAAAAAGCAATGGGGTAGCAAAATTTGCTCTCACTACCTGCTGAATCACATACAATAGTTGTATTTGTGTGCCCATGGCCCTCCTTGTTCCATGCATTCTCTGAGTGCACTGATGTGTATGTCCTGCTGCCTGTCTAAGATGACAGGAATGGCACAGCGCCCAAAGACCCAGTGCCGCATTCCAATGGCCATTAATTGAGTACCTGCCTGTCATCTCTTCCCTGATTGATGGCATAATTAGAGACGGGCCAGTTTGATGGAGATGCTTGGCAAACTCTTCAGTCTGTTGGCCTATGTTTGAATGTGAGGCCTAGTTCCCCCGAGCCTCGGTCTTTTGCTAACCTTGCCTCATCTAAGGAGGAGTCTACCTCAGTCTGTGTTTGTGCGCATAAATGTGTGGATGGTCTTCACCGGTCCTGCTCTCTTTAACAATGAGCACAGCTTCAAGCTTGGGGAAGCTGATTAAATTAAAGTGCCTCACAGGCAATCATTCCAAGGTCAAAGAGATGCTGTGCAAACTGCTTTTGGCACCAGTGTTCTTCGGGGTGGGGAGAAGCTTATCAGTTGATGTGTGCGGTTTCGTCTCGGCTGTGGATGAACAGTCATGGAACGTAGAAAATTGAATTGTCACTGTTGATTTTCCTTCTTACATATCAGAGAGAAAAGAGACTTTTCATCAATGGCACAATATGAGGTCTGTGGATTACAAACATCCAAAGCAAAGTGAGAGAATGGAATTACTGCCTGTTCGTCCCTGTCAACAAGATTCAGTAAGATACATTTCTTCAGATGAGTGGTTACTCATTTGAATAACATCTCAGTCCCAAAATATAGATGTCACTGGTCTGACTCACGTGTGAATTCTATTCCTCAAACGAAGTTCACTTAATTTTTATAGTTTAATGCTTTTGTATAGCTCTAAACCATGTTATGTACTATTGTATTTAACAAATACATATGTATCCATGCAGGTTGGAAGAGATCATCAAATGGTTTAATAAAAGCTGAAATATTTAAAGAAAAGGCCATGAAGTATGACCTACAGTCACCTGACTTCCCCAAAGTCAACTAAAGACCATGTGAGAAGAAGTATTGCCTCTTACTTTGCAATAATAACATCAAATGAGCAAATACCCTGGAGAAAATTTGATTCTGTTACAACAAAAGCTTTTTGATTTGAAATAATTGTTATCTTCAAAATTGGAAATAACATGTGTAATATATTTTATTTTTAGCAGCAATTGAGTGTAGTATATTTACGTCTGTTTACCTCTAAATGTTATTCATATAATTTATAACAATTGAAATAACAAGGACAATGACTACAAAGCACAAAAGGCCATATTTTGCTGGAATGTACTCTTTTTAAAATGTCCTAAAAGGATTATTTTTTTCTGAAATACTGATTTTTTGTCAATATGGACTTTTGAATAAGCATGCTTCATATTGGTATTGTCATGTGTTTCTGGGGATCACACATGCATACATGTTAAGTTTGTGTGTGATTAGCTGATTTAGGTTGTTAGATACAGGGAGCACGCTTGGGTTTAATTAACAGTAGAACGCAACATGTCTTTTTATCCTATTTCCATTTTTTTCAGCCTTCAGGTGAGGTTTATGATGTTCAAGTGATAAGCTGGTATTCTTATAAGTACAAGGGCCTCCCTTAAACATGTATTATTGCATATGAAGGTGGAAATTGTTACAGTAGTGGCTCATATAATGGGTCGGTATGAGCATATATAAGATGAGATAAGCTTTAGCAACAAGTATGCAAAGTAAAACAATGGCTCACTCAGTTTGTGGCTTTTGTGGAAATAACCAAAGAAGAGCTAGTGAAAAACAGGCTATAGTAATACTTGTGAAACATGGGACAGCAATTATATAAGGGCTACTTGTTCTAAAACCTTTCATAACTCCACTTTAAGGACAATATGAATAAAATTGGATCGGTTCACCAGTAGGTCTGGACAAATACCTTAGAAGCTAAAGCACATAGTTTGATTGATAAAAACAAACATCATAACAATTTAAAATGTGTTCAACTAAACAAAAACTGGGAAAAAAGAATGTGGTGACTCCAGCATGAAGAGAGGCACCAACAGATGAGGCTGCAGAATGAATAAGATCCAATCACCAGCACTTCTATTCCTCAATGTCCGTGGCTAATGTGCCACAGTTTGAGTGCCTCTACATCCTATGGAGAGATTCCGAACTACAGACCAAGTTCTGCGTGCTATCAGAAGCATGAACACCAGCGGTGTCTGCAGCATATGCCTAATTGGCAGTTTGAGCCTCTATTCTGCTGCCTGCGTTCCAAATCATTAACATGCATCATGGACGCCGCACTGTGGCCTCACAAGAATCATTCTTGTCCGCCACAACACTTAACTGCTTTGCGCCATGCTTCCCTCAGCTGCGAGACAAAGGGGCCTCTGCTTTCTGTCACTTGCAGAGTCCTCCTCAGTTTCGTGATTTGAACTGTCACCGCTTCTCAAAAGCAATCTCTTTTCATGGAGCTTTCTCGTGGGATCCAACATGAGCAGAGGCTGTTTTTTGTCTCCACTGCTGAAGGCATGAGTGAAAGACAGGAGAGTTGGTGGGACAGTGAGAGTTGTTAACAGCCTGTTAAACATGTTTGCACAGATAAACAACATTCACAGCCTTCTGCTGGTCCCATATGCAATGATCATCAAATCAGATGCAAATGTGATCATCTTTATAAATGGAATAAAGAGGAAATCAATTATAGTGTCTCAGTTTTCAATGTTCTGAGTAAACCTGTGAGGCTCTAATGAGCTCTCAGTTTATATCGAGATGTTTTCATTTTTATTAAAGAATAGCAAGTATAATGGATATGAATCTAAACAGTGGGTTTACTTAAGGATGAATTATATGTCTAAAATATACAAAGAAATAGCTTTCTTCTACAGCTATTAGTGACTAAAGGTTATTAGCTGAAGCAAAAATATTTGAATATGTAAATAAAAAAAGCTTAATTTTACTAAACAATATGGTGGTTAGAAAAAAAAACTTCCTTTAACAGTACAATTATAAGAAATTCCTAAAGGTATAAACTCACAAAATACGAGATCGGTACGTACCTCGCTGTTTACTGACACAACTTTACACTGGAAATGACCTGCTCCAAGTTTAGGATAAACCATGCTGAGCTAGGCATTTAGAAACTTGCCAGGATATGGTTCTAGAAAATCAGATAAGTTTTTTCCCTTTTTTTATTTTGGTTTTAGAAATGTACAATATTTAGGTCCAGGGGTCCATTTCTGGACCATTAGCAGGTTTTCTAAAAATAAGGGAAACTCTAAGTTTCCTCATCCTCTGTTTCAATCATTGTAGTAACATTCTCTGCAGAGCCAACCTGGTGGGTAGCAGGTTTTGTTCAGTAAACTCAGACTGTCCTCTGCCACGCTCTCCTTACAGCCGGTCACGTTGTTTTATTGCCTGATCTAGTCAGGAAATTTTTGTTGTAATTTTGTGCATAAAAATATTAACTAGGTCCATTAGTCACATTAAGTTTTAAAATCAAACATAGCATGTCATTTGATGAGGATCTTATTAAAAAATGATCTGCATTCATTCATGGAGAATTAAATATTTATAGCGAAAGGATTGTGCAATTTAGTTGACAGGATATGGGTATTTTTTGTTTTTGGTTTGTTTAATATGAGTGACATGCGGATCACTTCTTTCAAAGGGTATCAACTTTGGGTTAGGATTAAGATTTTCTCTGTGATAAATACCTACTGAGCCTACTGGCACAATCTGAAGCCATTCTATGGAACTGATATCTGCTAATAATGAACATGCTGATGAAGGTTCTCAGTCATCCAGGAAGCTTTCTCAATTCAAATGTCTGGATCCGCAGTGAGTTTGAGTCTTATGTGGACAAGGCCTTGTATTGCTTGGAAACATGCAAATGGTAACCGATGAATGGGTCGTTTAGTTCCATCGTTAGCCTGTAATATCTGAACCTGTCTATGGCCCTGTCCACACGAAGCCGAACCCTGGCCTAAACGCACAAATTTTTCACCAAACCAGCCTCTCATCCACACGAAGCCGGCGTTTCGGGGGTCTGTAAACGATCTTTTTTTTTATTCAGCCTTCAGAGTGGGAAGATTTTGAAACGCCGTTTTCGCGTTTCCATCTTTAAGCTCTAACCGCATTTTTTTTTTACACGCATGCGTCATAGCGTCGCCTCTAAACACGCATGCGCGACACAGTATCACAACAACAATGGCGCCGTACTGTGTTGAATGGTTGCTGCTAATGCTACTCACCCTGCTGTCGGGCTTACAACAGAATCTTCTTCTTCTGGAATATCTCCAGGAAGAACAGAGCAATATCGACGACATAGTTCAGCACCTGAATTTGACTGAACCACGAAAATGGACCCGCAGGGCAACCATGTATAAATATTAGTGCGCATGCCCAACATTTCGTCGCCTATTTTTGCTTTGGCACCACAGCGCCACTTACAGGCCTGGCATACATTTTGCAGCGTTTTCATGCATTCGTGTGGACGATCACATTTATTTTACGTCTCTGTCTTTACGACAAACGTTCTGGAAAATATTAGCGTTTCGTGTTCGTTTTGACTTCGTGTGGACGGGGCCTATGATTCTAGGGGTCGGTCGTTAAAGGGGGGATTGCCATTAAGGGGGGGATTGTCTCCTGTAATACCTGAAACCTGTCTATGATTGTTAAGGGTCGGTCAACACAGAAGAGCAGCCGCCTCTGGACAAGACTCCGCAGTACACCTACACCTTGTGGACAATGGACATTCTTTTGAGGACCAGAATGTCCATATTCTGGATAAAGAAAATAGGTGGTTTGAGAGGGGCGTGAAGGAAGCCATCCATGTTAAGAGAGAAAAACCAACTTCAAACAGAGGTGGTGGACTCAGATTCCAGCTTCCAAAAACATACAATTCAATCATAGACATGATCCCTTCCAGATATCACCAAACCCCCCACCCCATCACAGAGGAACGAGGGACCTACCCGCTCCAGCCGGTGAACAATACCTCCTTAACGACCGACCCTTAACAATCATAGACAGGTTTCAGGTATTACAGGAGACAATGCCCCCCTTAATGGAAATCCCCCCTTTAACGACCGACCCCTAGAATCATAGACAGGTTCAGATATTACAGGCTAACGATGGAACTAAACGACCCATTCATCGGTTACCATTTGCATGTTTCCAAGCAATACAAGGCCTTGTCCACATAAGACTCAAACTCACTGCGGATCCAGACATTTGAATTGAGAAAGCTTCCTGGAGAGGTGGCGAAACGTCTTCAAATCTTGAAAACCAAGTCGAGTGGATATTTTTTGAATTTTACGGAATAATGAACATATATAGGAATGATAACATTAAAGTTCAAATAGAAAACAACATACTTATAGTTTCTCATTTGATAGTATGCACAAAATTATATATGTCACAAGTTAAAAAATGTCCAGCATTTTGTTGTTTATTGCATAAAATAACTCAATGAGATAGTGGACAACGCTTGGTCACGTGACCCACTGATGTCATGTAGGATGCCGTGACATCAGTTTAGTCAGGAAGTAGTCATTTTACATGGCGAGTAAATATTTATTGACCTTTGTGATGGAGTTTTTATTCTTAAACGAGGACGAATACGAAGCAATCAGAGTCTCAGTGGTTTTATTAATGTTCGCTTGTTTTGCGTGCAAAGTTTTCTGGGATACATCTGCCTTTCTTTTTTTTTCTCATACAATTCATAGACACTTTGTCTCTTCCGACCCTCTGCGGTTTTCAAAGAACCGTGGTCAGAAAGATGAGCTTCTAAGACTGGCTGAATCCGGTGCTCACCACACATATATGCCTAAAAGTGTGCATGAGCAGAAGAAGTTAGCTTACATAGGACCGTAAACACATATCACCAGAATGATTGACAATTAGGAGGGCCACTTATTTTGATGATCCACCAGGAAAAAGAACTTCCTCCAATATACAGTACATGTAAGTTTTACAGTTTTTTAAAGAATCACTGGATTAAATATGGCTTGAACTTAGCCTTTTACAAAATTACTAGATCCTTAGTAAACCTCATCATTATGTTATTTCCCAATTTCTACAGAATGTTAAATTTTCAGGAATGATTGGAAAAAAAAAATCACCTTGTAAATTGAATCTGGAAATAATTCCAGCTTTAAAACAGAAAATGGAAGCCATTAAGATGTATACCTTTTCCCATACTTTAGTGTCTTCTATACATCTACGCTTGTCATTTGAAAAAAGAATTACAAGCAAGCAAACTTTTTTAAAGGACATGTCTGTTCAGCAAGGAATAATCAATGGATCATTATTCTTCCTAAACTAATACGTTCACGGTGCTGTAATGAATTTAGATTTTAAATAAAAACAATAATTGTCGTTGCAATCACTGAGTCCGGGACCAGCCCTTTTGGCCCAAATATAGTAACCCCTCACTCCTGACATCTTCCAGCAGTGACAACACGGTCCGGTTAAGCCAACCATCATTCTTCCCACTTTACAAGCAAAATCAATGGGAACTATTTGACACATCTGCATTTAACAACAATTATTTAAGATTTCCAGAGGACTTCACCATTGAAATTTGCAAAAGCTATTGTTAAAGTGATAATACCCACGTGCATGGCCGTTGGAATTTGTAATAAACTGGGTAAAAGGGAAAAAAAATTATTTCACCTTTCCGATTCATGATCCATAACAGATGGGTTCGTCGTTGGATTGCCAAATTGAAGAGGGAGGATTTCCCATCAAATTTCTGGCCAGAGAAAAAACGAATAATACTGTAAGTTGACAAACACCAGATACAGCATTGGGACTTGCTCAACAGCCGGTACTGCACCGTGACGTTACAAACCGGTAGATGGCAGTATTTTTTTTTTGGAAAAATATGGATATCTCCAGCAAAGCACATTCAAATGAAAATTATTTATTGAATAGTATGTAATGATTTCATATTTATAGTACTTTCAGAAGTTTGAATTCTGAATATGACCGGACTTTTCCTTTATAGAACTAATTTAGATGCCTTTTCTGTTTTTTGGTATTTCAAATTATTGGCAGAAATTACGCTTGGAGCTTAGTGAGAACAGAAATATGTGCACATCAAAGTTTTACATCAGTTGCAGATGTTGCCAGACAGAAATAAAAACCTCAGCAGTCTTTCCATCAGAAATGAGAAAATGTTTTGCTCCTCAAAGCTTTGTACTGTATCTGGGCCGACAGCACAGCAGCACATCAGGAATTACTCTCCCTGAAAAAATGGCTGTGGTCCAAAGAATGTAGCAGTGAACAGGGAGTTCGTGATCCAGAGAAACTTGTAGTCCCAGACTTGATTTTATTCTTTCATTCCCATTGAAGGCTTTCCTCAGATACCTCTGCTGGTTAGGGGCAAAGTGGCACAATGGGAAAAGTGGAAAGGAAGACGAAAAATTCTGGTATCAGAATAAAAGCACATCATTGCAACTCTCATCACTGTAAATGCTTTAACTGGGATATTTAAGAAACGTTTGACCTGTATTCTAAAACCTCTTCAAATACCCCCCTTTTAGGAGTCTAAGTTGCTATGGTTAGAGTGCCTGTAAAATAATCTGATTAAATATTTCACTGAAAGGACTTTGGTTTCCTTTGCATATTTTGGAGAAATGGAAACAAGAAAGCATACGTGTTGAGTCTATTTAGCAGCCAGAAGAGTTTAGAACATCTTCCTTTCATAATCACTTTCTGTCGCCACCTAATTATACTCAGGGTCACAGTGAGCTGAAATCACTGAACGATTCAGCTCTCTATCGTCAGGCAAACACATAGACAAGGACAAACATGCAACAGACACTGTTTTTAAAATAAATAAATGCAAGCAGTGTTGCCAACTCCTCAGAAAGGAAAGTAGCTATTGGCTGTGCTATAAGTCGCTAGAAGTCGCTGAATGACGTCATTGCCTAATTTGCATTATATATATATATATTTTCAACTTTTTTTTTTATTTAACTTTTTCTTTTTTCCCTTGTGGTCTACTAAGGACCTTAAAAATCATGCTAAAACATGAACATTTTGAACCATAACATTTTTTTTTTACATTACATTAACAATCTAAATGGGAAAAAAAAGACTATAAAGAATCAATGACAATGTGAGCAAATGTTAATTATTGTTTTTTTTTTCTTTAACTAATAAGAATTCCCTGCACACACACAGGCTGTGCTTGCCTGCTCACAGAAAGAGTGGATCATGGTCATGTTGGTCAAGGCTCTCTATGGCAGGCTCAGCAACTGAGGGAGCTGACTCCAGAGTGATCAACCTGTGCCGCCAAACCCGGCGCATGCGCGCGGTTCTTTTGCTGTCTGGACGCTGAGGGAACACATCTGTGTCTCTGACTGTAGCACTGAGAGGGACATCTGCGGAAGCGGGAAAACGGGGTTGGGACGGGGGGAGGCGACCCACGGCAGACACCAGAAAAGTCGCTAGATTTGTCGCCAGTCGATTTTTTGAAAAAGAGTCGCTGGAGGGGTCTGAAAAGTCGCTAAATATAGCGACAAAGTCGCTGAGTTGGCAACACTGAATCCAAGTACACAGAAAAAATAAATCCCTCTCTGAGATAGCATACTTAGTTCAATATGGCAAAACACATGCAAGCAGGGATCAAACCAGCAACCTTTTTTCCCATGAATTGAAAATGGAAAGCAGGGGCCCCTGAGAGGAAATTCAAAAAGTTCTGCTTCAACTTGTAATGATAATAATTAGGAAATATTATTATGGTGGACCTAAATGTCTGGACCCAGAGCATTTGATCTCACCACGATGCTGACTCTGACAGTCAAGTTCACAAGGTACAATTTCCTCATCAAATGCACCTAATGCAATACACCTTCTAGACATTTTAGTGGAAATAAATGTAGGGGTGATCTGAATTATTCCTGATGAAATATTTTAAATGAAGGAGCAAATATCCATGTCCATAAAAATAATAATAACAGAAGCCAATTTTAAATTTGCAAGAGTATGGATTTGTTTTCTCACCAAGTATGTTCTTGACCATAGCACAATAAGTATATACTGGGGAAAAACGGGAGTACACAGAACAATTCTGTGTTAATTGGAACAGAAGTCCATTTGTTTACTCTTGACATCAACACATGTACAGCTCATCTGGACCTGCATTTACCTCCTTTTATAAATTTTTAATAATAAATGATCACTTATTTTTTTATGTAGTGGGGGAATAATGATTAAGCTGTACAACTAATTATGCTTGTGCTGAATAGGCTGAATACAAAATGTTATTAAAATTTATAATTTTACAATGTTATTCCAGTGATTGTTTAGTAAAAAAAAAAAAAGAAAAAAACAAACCAATGCAATCAGATAAATCAAATAAAATCAAATCAACGTTTTGCCAAATAAAAAAAAAAATAGAAAAAAAAGGCCCTACCTGCGGTTAGCCTAAGAGGTCCCCTGGGTGCCATGGTCCTCTCAACATTGGAATTTATTTTTAAATTATGCATTAAATCAGTATGTTCTCAACTCAAACAATCTGCAAATGTACTTTTTATTAGTACAGTTTTTTACTCGGTGCATGCTGGGACAGCAAACAGTCTGAACCGAGCACAACTCTGCTTTGTTGCATGCTCTGTAAGGGCAGGCTGAGAACAACATCCTGGGATGTTGTTTGTTCTCTGTCTTATGTTCTTGGCAATTGGAACAATGATGGGGCTGAGAGTGATGAAGTCTCATGAGCACATAGGAACTTACTGGTAGGCATATTGACAAATGTTCTGTCTTATGTCAAATGTTGAGTCTGTCTTAGGATATTCAGTGCTAATATACTGTAAAATTGTGTACAATTCCAATTTCTGGTGTTCAGGGTGTGGTTATGTTTCTATTTTTTCCACTAATAGTTGGTCAGTTGGTGCTCGCAGGGCCCCCTCCCAATTTTTGTTTTGTCTTCCTCAAAAGTAATTTTTCTCTTTGTATTTTTTTGCAGCATTACTTACTGCATACACTTGATGCAATCTACTGTGCCCTTAGTTTCTTGTTAGTAATGATGTTAGGAGAAAATCCCATTTTGTCCCATTTGTTTTCACTATTGAGGTGCTAGACCCA
The DNA here is from genome assembly GCA_030533445.1 of Cyprinodon diabolis. Taxonomy (NCBI): domain Eukaryota; kingdom Metazoa; phylum Chordata; class Actinopteri; order Cyprinodontiformes; family Cyprinodontidae; genus Cyprinodon; species Cyprinodon diabolis. The sequence continues at coordinate 30,640,577 of CM060076.1, forward strand.
CTGTTTGCTAGAGCTGACAGTGCAGGAGATATTGGAGTGAATCAGACATAATAGGATCTTGTACTGAGGATTTTTCATGACAGTGACTTAGTGAGTTCCTGTAGCTTCATGCTTTTATTTTCTTGTAATTTTATCTTTGTATCTTTTATCTTCTTTTGTTAAAGGTTGCATTAGGTTGTGAGGGTTTTTGAAGAAACGTTAATCAAGTTTACTGACATCGGTTTTTTATTCTCTCTTTTTTCTTTTATGAAAGCCATAACAACCTCAAAGATGAACTTTACCAATTATTTATGGGGACTTCGTGTCAGCTTGAAGTGAGGCTATATCATCTCTCAACCATTGTCTTTTTACAGGTCAAATTGAGAGGAGTTTGAAGGCCTTCAGACTCATAAATTTCCCTTCAGACCTTGAAATTTTTCAAATATGTGCACTTCATTTTGTCTTATCAAGGTTCTTTCTTTGCCCATGATAAGTAATTTTGACCTTTAATGAGCAGGTCGCTGCCATTGTATTAGATGCATCCGATAAGAATTTATTTGGACCTTGCTTAAAGACACCAGCAAAAGCTTAATTTTTCGATTAAGGTACAGATTGGAACTTAAATCAGATTGGTAAGAAATGGTGGTAGAAGCAGAATATTTAATGCCTTTTTTCCTCAGGAATCTTGACCACCGTATACAGGGTTTTAGAGAAAGCAGTAATTCTATTTAAACTGAGACCTTGCAAACACTGAACACTGAAAGTAAAGAGGAAGAATGTCTTACCTGTCACCTCCAGGAAGCTATGAGTTTGCTGCCTTCGCTATTCATCACCGTCTCTGTGCATTACAGACCATACCAGACGGCGGACCTTTCTCAAGGTCACAGCTGCACCATCCCACCTGGATCGGCGACTCCCGTGACCTGCTGGCCTGGCATATGGAGGTGTTTCCATGCTCCATGAGTTCCAGGAGAGAAAGTTAAGCCTTAATCTGGTCAGTTGCTCAGGAATTTGCTCAAAGTTTCCTTGGCAGGTGGTGCTTTAATTACTGAAAAAGTTGGGTTCAAATTTAGTTTAGCCACCAATGACTTTTTCAATAGCAACAACTGGGAGCCAGAAGCAGCCATATGCTGCATATTTGAAGTTATTTTGGGCTGCTGTACTTTTTTTTTATATCTCGTTTCTAGAGCTAGTTACACATGCAAAAAACCTTTTCTCCATTAAAACTCTCACCCAGCTCACCCTGTGACAAAGTTTAGATGTATAATTTAAAAATTCTTGGCTGGTGAAGGTACCATTCCTTTAAATCAAGGAAACCAGACAAAGAGAAAGCGTTGTTTATGTCCAAGCCAATTATTCTTCTGTACTCCCGTCTCCTGAGATATCACCTTTCCTATGATAAAAGGCTTTCCAAGGCACCCCACACTGCAGTGTATGCAGCATGGAGAAATCACCTATTAGGGAAGAAGTTTTCTTCAGTATAACTTTGGTAAAAACAAAAAAGGGTTTTTTTTTTGTTTATAATGAGAAGTGGAATCTTTCTAGACCTATAGGTTGTTAGTATATGGAAGAAGCAGAGATGTGTCAAGAAAACTTTTTCTCTTAAAAAGAAGATTTATACAATTGTATTTATAGAAGCATATAATAAGCATTATTCTTACAGATGCTGTAAGAATAATGAAAGATCACACTGTAGGTTTTTGTATTATGTCCATTTTTCAATGGCCTTTAAGTGGTTCTAACCTCACTCACATTGCATAATTATTGTAAGCTTGGAGAATTTGCAAAGGCAAACTATAATTCTGAATAGTAAAAAGGATAAACAATCTCATTCAGAAAAGTAAATATTCTTTTTTTTTGTTTGTTTGTGTGTGTGTCCTGTTTAGCTAAAATGGCTCTGGGAATTGATGCCCCACAGCTAGCTGATATCCAAACAGCTTTGCTTTCACAAGCAGACTAGTATGACTGTTGCCATAAGGTTCTGTTTAATATTTGTACATTAAACTTTATTGAACAATATTCAGGGAGTCATATCACATTCAAAAGACAAGGAAAGGGACGTGAAATAGAACAGGGGGGATAAGAACTAAGGGGAGAGAGGGAGAGAGATTAGCGACTTTTCCACTGAAACCTGTGTTTTGAAAAACTGGGTTGACCGGCTAACAATCGGGTCTTGGCTCTTCCCATTTGACCAAAAAGCAGGGTGAGCATTAATGATGTCAACAGTGCAACGGAAATCAGGGAAGTAAATAATGGAGAGCAACATGGACGAGAACCTAGTCAGCATTCTTTATTCAGGGTTCGTAGACCTTTTCCAAAGTCAAAATTAAGCACTTTTCAAGCACTTTCAAGATCCATTTTAAAACTTTTTCCAGCACCTTACACCACCGTAAATTACGTGAGTTGTCGGCCGAAACCAGTTTTGCGCGGATGACTGGCGGGGGGGGGGGGGGGTGGGTGGGGGGGGGGGGTTGTTCGAATGAATACATAAAACAAAATCCTATCTTAATTTGTCAGAGCACACGAGGCAGATATACATTTTCTATTATCATTTTTAATTAACTACTTACCTTTCCACATATAGTTCACCGATGATGATGATGACATGCCCTGTCTTGCCAGATAAAGTGCAATGGAAATCAACCGAGATAAAATTTCTCTGTTTCTTTGCTTTTCTTTGTCTTTTGCAGCTTGTGACGGAAGATTACGTATTGCCAAAGCTGCCTCCATTGACTTTTTCTGAAAAGTGTTCCACTTTACCATAGCACACATATGGGACTCTGATGCATTGTGCTCTTTAATTTTCTGTAATGCTGTCTTCCATCTGTGACATACCGTATATCCATTATGGAGGTGATAGGTTTTTGACTGGCGATGTGCCCCTATTGCATAAGTAATACTGAAGAATGTCCTACTGTCATTAACGACACAGGGAAGCTTTTTAGTTATCTTGCTTTGCAAGCAAAGTCATTAGCTAGCAGCTAGCTCATAGCACAAGAACAACAGCCTAATGTCTGTATGATAAAAATACTGAATCGATAGATAAGAACAGCTTTTCCTCACCTGGCTGTCTCCTCCCGCCAGGGGCGCAACTACATATTTTTGAGGTGGATGCAAAAACACAAAATCGGCGCCCCCCCCCTCCGTACAGTAACCAATGTCGTTCAACTTTCTCTCCATTAGACAGTAAACGAAAACAGTATCCTTTGGAAAAACACCTGTTACTCTTCTCTGCTCTTGGATATGGGCCATCAGAAACTTTCAGTGGGCCATTTTCAACCATGTACTGCCTAAATATGCCCCCCTTTTTGTGTGGTAAAGGCCATTCAGATGGATCTTCTGAATAAAGCCTTGTCTCAGCACTCTCCTCTGCAGCCCTCTGCTCCTCTCCCTCTTCATCTTCTGAACCTCTATGCTCCTGTCCCTCTTCTGCAACTTTCTGTTCCACATTCTCCTTTGTAGTGATTGACTCACCATTAGGGCTGGGCGATATAGAAAAAAAGCTTATCGATAAAAAAAAATGCATATTGATCGATATCGATAATTATTTAAAAGATTTGAAACCATATTTTATGTGCAGCTCTGCCTGGACTTTTTATAATATTGCTAAATAATTTAATTTTAATAAACACAAACACAGACTTCGAATTAAATCTTTATTTAACCAACTTTTTTAACCATAACAGAATTGTTTTAAAGAAATATAACTTAAGAGACCTGAGTTATGTTATTAAATACTGACAAAGAATAAACTAAAGTGACCAGAAAAGTGACCAAAATAAATATAACAAATAAATAAATGCCCCCCACCGCCGCCGCCGCCCCCGTTTCCTGCTTTAACCTGAGTTATTACTTTGAAGTTGCTGGCCCCTCAGCATTTTTCTCTCAATTGTTAGAACTACGTGGGAAACTGCCCAGAACTGAAAATATTTATATATTTTCCCGAAATTCCCGAAGATTCCTCGGAGGAGGGCCGCGCCGGGGCCTACACAGCTCGTACTCCTGCGGCTGAGCGGCTGAGATGATAAAAAAAAAAAAAGTTGGTTGTGTTATCATCATGACTGTAGTTTGTTTTTTGTCCGACTTGCCATGACCGAAATACTGCCAAACTGCCGAACTACAAAAACCCTTCATTGAAACAATTTCCTCCGCCTCTCCTGCTGCGACATCTTCATGTGCTCTGTGTTGTGGTTTGAGAGGGCGGCGCTTGGTGACGGCGTGCCTGGGTCGGCGATTGTGATTGGTTGGGAGGAAGCCGTGACTAGCATAAACCTACATGCTAGGCTACAATGAGAAGGAAGGAAAACTGCGTTTCTTTTTTATCGAACTTTTATCGACCCTCTTTTTTTCTATTGCGCCACACGTCTATCGATCGATATATATCGTTATTGAATTATCGCCTGGCCCTACTCACCATGTTTGCCTGCATTAATTTTCCCAAAAAAGAACACAATGAGAGATGGTGATCAGAAATTCAAACCATTATGGTATATATGTTTTTGCTGCCTCCCTAATGTATTTATTCCTACCTGATGTCCTCACTTGTCTCTTCTATCACTGACCTCATGTCTGTCTCCTTCACCCCTTGTCTGTGGCATTCTCCACTAAGTCATATGGTCAAAAGTCATTATAAATTAGTTGTAAAAATTACAGATCTGAATACAGTTTTTAAAAATAATGTTTAAACCTTATCGATTGGGATTAAGTAGCTGTTCCCAAACTTCCACCTAATATTAGACCAACCTGTTGCTTTCCCCTGTCTGTCCTGATTATTCCTCTGTCATCTTCTCTTCTTTCTCTCCATCCTCACAGCTGAATTAAATTAATTTTATGTTAAGTAGGGTTAAAAAATACAGCAGTCAAACCACAATAAAAATTAATCTTTAAAATTGAATGATGTTCTCGCTGGAGTTACTGACTGGACACTGCATCTGATCTGACTAATCGGATATGTGTGTGTTACAGGTGTGTGTATCAGATATTCCTAGAAATACGGAACAAATCGTGTTCCTTATCGCTTCAAAAGGGGACGCAACATTTAACAGCCAAATATGGGGCGACTCCGTATAAGACTAGCTTTATCTAACCTGAATATTTACAACCCTCCTGTCCAGTTGTCGATACACTGACAGAATTTACCTACTGTCTTTCAACCACATTGAAAGGCTTTTTTTCATCCCGCCAAAAACTTTATCCTTCTCCCTTTTTCTTTTTCTGTTTTGCGCTGCGGATAGTTTTTTTTTATGGCGCTCCATCTTGCTATTAAGTGTGCACTATGAGAGGTAGTCGAAGATTAAGAAAAAAAAAAAAAAAAACGCGCCTGAGTGCGCCTCTTAGGGGCGCGTGCGCAAGCCACCTGGGTGGGAAGAGAGAGCGACAGGAGGGGAGGTGAAGGGGGCGCTTAATCAGTGGGGGCGCATCAGAGGGGCGCATAATCAGTGCTGTCTCTCTGTTATTGATTGTTTTATGCTGTTAAATATAGAAAATTACAACTAGAAAAAATTATATTCTAGAGGGGTACTTTGACGCCCCTTCGAGTGCAGCGCCCCTATGCATTGCATGCACTGCATACCCGGTTTTTGCGCCACTGCCTCCCGCTCAGTAGTTCTTCAGAGAAAGGCGCGCCGCGTCCTATACTTTCCTCTGTTTAAACCTCTACTCTTTGCTAAAGTAGAGAAATTATACAATGTTCAAAGTTTTCCGTTGTCTGACAAGTAGCAAGCCTACTCCAGTATTTTCACCAAAAATTATGTTTTTTAATTCACAAAAAACTGTTCTGTAATGATTACAGTCAATTTTCAATGTAAAAGACTAAAAGCACAGAGTAAACAAAAAAGTGTTAAAAGTGTTTTAGATCAAACAATACTGCATCATCCATGGGGCTCATTTGGTTTCACTTACATGTCTATTCAGGTTGACATTGGAGAGGCGGTGCAGACTGAAGACATAGCCATCCGTCCGATCATGGTTGATCTTGCTTAGGGCCAAATGAGCAGCAGCCACAGTGTAATGTGTAATGTTCGCTACCTTTAGCTCCGCAGTTAGCCGCCTTATCTGACTGTGCGAGAGGCAAGTGCGTCGTCACCGGCAAAAGGTCAAAGGTAACAATGTGACTTATTGTAGGGCTTATTGTATTGTTTTTCTTGCAAAAAAAAAAAGATAATAATAATAATTTCAGTACATGTGTCAAATAAAAAAAATTAAAATAAAAAAAAAAAAAGGACCAAAAGAGCACATTGGGATCATGGAGCAAAAGGGGCAGGTGCTCAAGCCCCCTTAGCACCCCCCTCTGCACGTGCCTGGGTGTCGCAATTCAGTATTATCAGCCGTAGAGTTATCAATGCTGTTTTAAGGTCTGGGCCTGGCAATGAATTAAAATTTAGTTTTTTTTTTTGGAACGTTGGCGAGGCGGTAGCGTGACTTTGGCGAGGCGGGAAACACTGCAATACTAACATTACATTATCACACCATACTCTCAGTCACTCAGTAACTTAGCCTGTGAATTCCTAGCTAGCAGTTACTAGCGTAAACAAATATGCGCTAATGTTAACATGTACTAGGCTACTTCAGTTGGCTTACTTAAAAAGTCTATGACTTACCCTTCATGTGAACCGAGAGCGCAGACTCGCCCATTGTGAAAAGCTGCACATCTTTTTTGCAGACTTTACAAGAGGCAACTTGTGGGGTTTGTCCCCGTTTAATCCATAATTTGTATTTTTCATCTTCCAGCCAACGTTCATTGAAATGACAACCTCCCGGCATGGTGCAGTAGTGGTTTCATGGGGGCGGAGTCACACATGGAAATAGACTGGCAGATCGCAGTCACACATAAGCGAGCAGGTTTCATTTTCGGGCTCTCCAACATTTTATTTCTCCATTTAATAAACAAACGATTCAGTTAGATAGGTATTTGTTGCGAAAGAAATAGTTACAATTTCAAGCATTTTCAAGCATTTTATCCAAAATATAAGCACTTTTCAAACCTTGAAAACACAACGTCAAAATTCAAGCATTTTCAAGGATTTCCAGCACCCGTACGAACCCTGTTTATTATTTTGCTCTTTTATTTGTTTATATCCCTCACACCAGTGTTGCGGCATGTTTATCGAATGTAAACACGGTTGTTTCAGACTTGTTAGATCAGAAGTTACTGGAGCGGTGTGTTGAAGTTTGTGCGATGCGTTCAATGGTGTCAGGTAATTTAGCGGGCTCAACTGGTCTGGTGTGGTGTGGTGTTGCCACAGGATGCCGATCAGAGCCAAGGCCATTTAAAGGAGGGTCACTTGGGGAGTCGTTTGACCCAGGTAGACATGTGTCAGTTAGCTGTATCCACTGTAAAAAAAAAAAAAAAGCTGTCATATGTGGATGCACTGTAAATACTGTATATATATCCCATGCACCCTTTTCTTCCTTTGGCACCTTCTTCTACTCTTTTGATATTTGAGCTGATGCAATGTAATACATTTCTGCACTGTGTGATCAACAAAGTCAATCAATGAATTAATAGGTAATAGAGACAGGAAAGAGTACATGAAAAATTACAGAAAATAAATCAAAACAGCAAAAATAGACAACACATTAATTTCTAGAAGTCTGCTTCCATACCTGTATGAGAAGCACAAAAACAGAGAGCATGACAGCAAATGGAAGACAACAGACAACAAAGTAAACTTTAAAAAAAACTTAGAGAGCAGCAGGTATCCTTTCCACGTGTGTGTACAGACTCAGAACATACGGTGTTAAACAGGGTGGTATATATCTATAGCTTAGTATTTTAGTATTAGTGTGTATCCATGAACATCTGGAAACAAATGCACAACCATGCTAGTGTATAAAGAATTCACAAAGCTTCTTCAGGAGGAAAGTATTTTTAATAGCAGGTGTGGGCAGCCCCAGACCAGCCCTACAGGGCCCAGGACAGAAAAGGAGGCAACCTGAGCCCCTTTATCCAGAGGCACTCCAGATCACTGGGACCCATCACAAGTAGCGCAGACATAGAGATGGTCCCACCCACCAGAGAAGAGCAGACGGGAGCATCCAGAGCCCAACCCCTGAGGCCGCAAACCCCAAAGGGGCCTAGTCTCTGAGGGGCCAGACCTCGGAGGCCATAGTGCCGAAGTTCCACGGGGCAGCCACTGATTGAATTCCTTTCTCTGACCAGATGAATCTCAAAGCAAGCAAAAGCAGTAAAAAACTTGTGAACTTTTTGCAGGTTTCACGTTCAGTGTAAACACGCCTTTATAAATATTTACATGCACTGGGTAGATTAAGTATTTGATACACTGCTGGTTGTGAAAGTTTTTTCACTTTCAAAGCATGTAGAAGTCTTCAAATCTTAACATCATAACTCGTTAGCTGTGACTGGTGGAATCTAAAACATGAATTTGGTGAAATCATTCTGTCTGATTTTTATGTAATTAATTTGCATTTTATTTCATGAAATAAGTGTTTGCTACAACAGACAAACAAAATGTAACATTTGGTATAGAAACTTCTGTTTACAATACAAATATTAGATGTCTCCTGTATTTCTTGACCAATACACAAAATCAGAACTAACCATGAAGAAACAACTTTTATCTCTTATGCTCCTCTACTTAAAACAAACGTGCAGAAAAAACGGAAAGCCAAACTTGCTTTAAATCAAAATTAAAAAGTCATTTGTTTAAAGTGGCCATTGACTGTACTTCTAAACATTAGCAACTAAACTTGCAGTCAAACTTTTCTTACTTTTTCTAGGCAATAATGTTTTTCAATATTTGTTATAATCATCTTATCATATTGATTTTTTATTTTTATATTGTCTTTAAGTATTTATGTTATTAATTATTTATTTCCCTCTATGCCACTGCTTTGTAATTTTTCTGTTATGTTTCTGTTCCTTTTTTGAGTGTATGAAAGGAATGGGAGGGATTTAAGATGGAAAAATGTAAAATAGAATGTTTAAATCAGAACAGCCCCCTTATAACACTAGTTTGTTTCACTGACAAAAAGGTGAATCTACAGCCTAAAATTGAGTTATAATTTATTCTCAGATTGTTTTCTGTTGACTGAAGATTTATTTAATTAAAATAAATTAGTGTCATTTTATTTAGCAAGTAACCTCAATGTACTCTGTGAGTACCTTGAGTTCTATTTACTTGCTACATAAAATACAAATTAAACAGAGAAAGGCTTTAAAGGTTGACATAAAACAGCCTGAGATAAGTTGATAGGACACCTTACTCTTAACCTTGGTGTTTTTTTTGTCTTTTCTCAATAAACCTTACTGGATGGATTGAGAATCTCTTAACAACAATAGTTTGAACTGGCCCCTAGTTTGTCTCCTCAGGGAGAAAGATCAATTTTCACAAGTGTAGGATGGTGGACAGTTTCTCTGGAATCTGGAACCTAATCTGAAGCTTTTAAAAAGAAATGTTTTGCCATAACACCAAAGAAAAGTGCTGAAAAGAAAAGCAATGCAATTAAAATCTAACTAAATTAATCTAATCTCTCATAAATAAAGCTATGCTGTTGTTTTTAGCTGAAGGGTCATCAAAAATATTCGTTTTTTATAAAAAAAAAAAGTAGCGGCATACAAATTAAAAAGCAAGTAATTTATAAGGTGATATATGAACACAACTTAATTAAACTTATTGCCCAATTAACTATTTAATGCATTCTACTGTATAATTTGCCATATGGCAGCATCACTAGCACCTGAATATGTTTAGTTTGTGTGAGGTGTGTAATTAAGCACTTTTAAATCCTAAATATTATTTGTTCTTAGCGCTTTTTAGCAGCTGCTCTATGAAAGCTACAAAACAAGCAGCTAATTAATCTACATTGTTTGATCTCTGAATACAGATTACTTAAAATAAAAAATTAGGCGCACCGAAAACACTAAAAAAATGTAAAACTGGAAAATGTTTAAAGGGCCTGTTTTAGCAATACTTGAATGCCTGTTTTCATTTTTTTTTTACACTTATTTATCCCAGTTTACTCTTTAAATAGCTGTTTGTGTTAGCTACTATAAGATATTAAATAAATGATCATTATTCCACATTAACAATCAATGCGGGCAAAATAATCATACTCTTCTATCCCATATCAGTCTCAGGAGATGGTCGGTGTATTAAGGTCTGACGCTTGGGATTCTATGTCCTTTCTGTCCTGCTGAGACCAGAGCCATGGGCAGCCCGCTGTGCACCACTGTACTCCACTGTAAACACTGCCAACAGTGTTTACAGTGATTGCAGTTATAATTTTCCTCCTATTCATCCTAACTTTACCACCAGGGATTTGCTTTTTCCCACTCACATCTTTAGCTTTTGAAACTATTTTCTTCTGGGGAGAGGAAGTTAGCGCAGGTGACGGGGATCAGTGCAGGTGAGGGGTGTTTCTCTCTGAAGAACCGTGAAAGCAGAGTTGAAGGGGTCCTGCTCAGATCCTGTCATGAAAATTTTGTTTTTGTTTTTTTGTAGTTCACACATTTTATTTAGTTAATTTTTATTAGACCTATAATAATGTGTGTTTGACAGACGTCTGTATCAGACATTTATGAAACTACAGGAGAAATTGTTCCCCCTGTTGCTTCACAAACACCAAATAAAGGACAATTTCGTTTTTTTATGGAGTGGGTGCAGACTCTGATCCTCAATAACCTGTTGGGAACTAATTTCTTTTTTCCGTGAGTATGTTGGTCAGTCTCTTTGGTTTTCTCATCTCTTGTGGTTTTGCCACATATTATTTGAAAGCCATCTGTAAATCAGTATTAAACTGCTATTAAATCCCTTCTGTGGTATAAAGAAATGTACTCAATTTGAAATCCATGAGCTACTTGTAAAAGCAACACAAGAATACCAACATTTTCAGTAAATTTAGAGTTAAAACATTGCAGGAAACAGTGTTCTCTTGCGAGGCCGTTGTTTTTTACACATGTTCACATCATCTAAGTAAACAGTTCGTCAAAGCAGCTTCAAATTGATCAATATTTCATTTGGACAATCTAAAGGTCAATATCTGTTGTTGCGATCCATTGTCGCAGAGCACCGGAACTACGCGGCTCTGAAGACACACCCCGCGGGCGTAGGTTTTAAAAGAGCTAGCGTCCCACATTTGTGTCCAATTTTGCCGGTGGCTCTGCGCCGCTAACATCTAGATAAAAACACTTCCAGCTGAAGGCTACCCTACATAGCAACCAAATCCCTCCAGAGAAGTCTGTGCTCGCTGGATCGAGTCAGACTGCCTTCTTCCTGCAGTGTTTACATTCTTCCTGCAATTCAAACTGAGTGAACGCAGTGTATCCCAGACGTGTCAAGTAACAAAGTACAAATACTTCGTTACTGTACTTAAGAACACTTTACTCCATTACTTTTTTTTCTTCCTACTTATGACTTCTACTCATTACATTTTCACACAATTATCTGTATTTTCATTACATTTTTAAAACAAATGTTACTTGTTACTCTTGGCTTCGGTTTAATGTTTATAAATATTTATTTCACATCATGTGCGCCATCCGGTGCAGATCATTGGCGCCATCCACATCTAGTGAAAACTAGTGTAATTGGATGAGTCATATAACGTAAACACTCATTGGTTAGATATTCGTCAAATTTGTGTTGACATCAAAGGAAATCATCAGAAGCAGCAGGTGTTCTTCAAACTGCAAACGTGAATTGTCTATGCCATGCTACAATGTCTGATTCAGAAAAAGATGTTAAAATGTCTGAAAGGTTGGACACAGGTGAGAGCGTATCGGGAGATGGAGACCAACAAGACCTACCTCATCCTTGACCCTATCTCAAAGAATTTTCCGAAATAGTTAAAAAATTTAGCTTTCAATTCATATAGTGGCGTCTGGCTGTTTTTTTTTAAAGGTTACGTTAAACTTTTAAACTTTAAGTATAAAAGCACATGCTTTTTCACTTTTACTTAAGGAAAAAGGTCAATTTGATACTTAATTACATATATTTTTATAGCTGAGAAAAACTTAGGACACACTGTCCCCCAGACCTGGTGCTACCCTGCTTATGCAAAATACTAAATAAGTGGAAAATGCTGGCAAAGTGTTTAAGAGTGGCTAACAAATCAAATTAAAAACATATAATAGACATATGAATAGATTTATACTATTTAATTTAAAAGATGATCATCATTGTCACCCCTTTCGGCCTCTGCTCTCACTTTAATGACGTATGTTGGATCTGGATACCTCAAATATAAAATCTGCATACATGAACCAAAGAGGGCAAAGTAAATAGCATCATAGAAAATTCCAAATACCAGTTAGTTTTGATCAAAACCTTCAGTTTCCAGCTTAAAATGTTATGTAGAAAATAACAGTGACAGAGTTACAACTGGTTATACTTTGAGATATTTTTCAACATAGAATTTGAAAATAATGATAGTTAAAATTGACAAAAGCTAATGCACTCCAAGTAAAGACAGTGGAATTGATTCATAAGTTACAACAAAGTGTTTTCCATATAATCTTTAACCTGTATTGTATACGTTTTTTATCCAATTAAAAAATAATCTGATAGCGTCCACATTTAAAGTGAAAACATTATGGAATTATTAATCACAGTCTTTTGTTTTTTACATAATAAAAACGGGCATTCAACAACGTTATGTAAACTTTTTCTTCCTAAGTTGAGAGGAAAAATTGCTTGAAACTTGTGTTTGCAAGAAAATATCTGTGAGAGCCTTTTTGAAATCTGAATCAACAAATTTGACCACTACAAACTTCCTAGAGGCTGCATGGGTTGCACGTCTGTTTGTGGATTGCATCATGCTTCAGATGGCAGTAGATGCTTTTGTAGTGTCAAGGCCCATAAATGCCCCATGAACCTGAAAAACCCTGAGATAAATGTACAGCACTTTTGAGAGCAACAGTCATTTTCACCCTGTTAACCCTGCTGTAGTTTCCGTATATATAGTTCAAATACTACCATATTCCTTCTATGCTGTTTTTTTTTTCTAAAAAAGTTGATCTGTTCAGTATGCTGTAGAAATTTTGTTTTTATTTGAGTGAAACTGAGCCTCTTTTCTCTGCAGGTAAGCAAATAAGAAGCTTAGTTGAATGTCAGCCTGACATTGTAATTTTTGCCCAGAAATGGGGAGCTGGGAGTTAATTTAATTTACAAAGATTAATAGTCCCCAGCTTGACAACTATTTAGAGTATTTTCTGTGTTCAATGCTTAAAGGCATCCAGATGAGGTCAATACAACATTTTCTGTCTATTTCAATCTCTTTCAACTCACAACAACTTCAAATATTTTGTAATTGACATTAAATTAAGTGTATGCCTCCAGAAAAAGGAAGTGCTCCATATAACAAAGAAATTACTACAATTTCATGTTCATAGTAAGAAATTCTTTCTCTGTTACTTAGATCCTTATTCCATCATTTCAAAAGGCTCCTGACTAGTTTTAGAATAAGGGTTCAAAGTGTTACTTATAATACCATCAGAAAATATTTGTCTCCTTAACTAGTTTACTCATTTGTTAAGGTTAGTTTTTGTAATATTTGAACATTTGTATATATTAATTGATTATTTCATTCAGTGATAAGAAACATTATATAGACAACCTAAATACTACAGATAGATAAAGCACAGATCTAACTTGACACAAAATGCTGCACAGTGATGCCACAAGGCTTTGTTCTGTATTATCTTTTTTTTTTTTATTCTATTTTGTTCAGGTTTTTGGTCACAGCTAAAATAAGTTACTTTGTTACATCATAAAACCTGAGCCTTTAACGTGGTGTGTATACTTTGCATATTCACTCTAGAGTTTTTAAACAGAAAGCAAATGCATTTTGTGATGAAGCCTACTGTAGATTTAAATTCAACTGTAAGACTCCATTCACCTCCTTGTGTGCCCATGCTCCATCTGTCGATGTCACGCCTTAACCTCATCGAACCATCTATCAAGATTCTGTTTTTAAGAAACAGTATAAAGATTCTGCTTTTAAATCTCAATTGCCACTGATGTCCTTACTTCACAGCAAAACTGCAAATCCCCCGCCCCGAACCATTGCACCACCAGTGTCAGACTTCAGGGGGAGAGACATCTCTAACTTAGACCTATCTGCTTACACAGATCTACTACATTGAGCACCTACTGTATGTATTTGTTGGTGATCTTAGACTTTTACTTCTTTATGTTAATAAAACTTTGCTTCTTTTGTCTATTTACTTGTACTTTTTTTTGTGTCACTCCCATGCAAGAAGAAAAATAAATGGTTTCAATAACATATTTCCTCTAAATACTGTGAGAGGCACAAGGCTTTGACTAAATTTGGAAATAAAAGACTATAGGGCCGATAAAATACAGGTAAAATGTATTGAGCACAGGGTTAAATGTGCCCCTTTACTGTTAATTGTTTTATATTTCAGTTTGTTCTACCTGGTTTAAGCCTTGTTTAAACTGCATCCCTTAATTACATTTTCTTCATATTGAGACCAATTATAAGATGTTTAAACGTGGATCACAGTGAAGCTGTTAAAGGGGCTTTAGTAATCAGGAAATTGAATGTCATTCTGGCACAAACGGAGGAAAACAAACTTGCAGCTACCACCTGTTCACTCACTGATTCAAAATGGGAAATTCTCACTTCATTTGATATCACCATATGGAGTACGACAGCCCATTTTCTTTTAAATGAAACAAAACAATCAAAGACGGTTAAAATCAAACTGTGATAGAGGAGAATCTTTCAGTTATATGAAAATTAACTAGCTGACTGCAGCAGTATGTAATTCAAAGCCCATTTGAATAAAAATGTGTCCAGTTTAGAATTATGTACACCTCATTTCTACCTACTGGACTCCATTTCAAAACTGGTTTCCTCTACTGTAGCTGAGCTCCAGGAAAAAAGATTTTTATAACAAAAACAACAGACTGAAAATGAAAATGTCTTTAACCAAAACACCCTGTATGAGTGTCATGGAATTGTCCTCCTTTATTTTTTTGCTGATTTTATTAAAAGGCAAACAGTTGTCAGAGAACATTCAATGCCACAGGTTTAAAGTCATCTTTTAATTTCCCTAACGAGCTTCTTTTGTAAGTAATGTTAAAATTGTGTGGTGGCCGAGCCAGATTTTTATCACACAGAGAATCTTTGGAGGGAGAAAAAGGCTTGAATGGCTAGAATATTTTCCAGTCATCCAAGATAAGTGCTCAAAATACCAGTGGATACATCCAAAAAGAAAGTCAGGATTGAAAAGCTTTTTCTTACCATAATGTCAATAGATTTTTTTTTACTTTAAAAATGCTATTTGTGATCACTTTTTTAAGACATACTTGTTTATTTCCTTAAATATACTTATTATTAGATGTACTAACTTTACAATCTTACTTTATTTTTGTGATCCATCTGTCTCATTTCTCCTCAAAATCAATTATATTGTCTGGATTAAAATAAAAACTATAGATCTGCAACATATAGAAATGCTTTTGAGTTAAAGATTAAGCGAGATTATATATAGAAATCAATATATTTCTGGAGGATATGAACATCCTTCTTGACATATGTTCCTAGATGCAATGAATAGAATTTATTTATACAGACATTCTTTTATGGATAAGTTTTAACTAGATATTCATCTGTCTTTCTGTCATGTCACTGCTGCCAGCAAATTACAGGTAAAAGGAGGTTAAATCTTCTGGCAAATCCATTCTGGCAGCATTGATACATATAACCATATATCGCAGGTCAATTTAGAAATGCCAACCAAACTAATAGTTATGTTTCGGATTTCTGGGAGGAAGCAACACTACAGAGAGAGAACTGATGCAGATACAAGGAGAAATGCAAACTCCAGTTAGAATGATTGAAACCAGGACTTTTTTGCTGCAAGGTATTAATGCTGCAAACGGCACCACCATGTAGCCAACAACATTTTCTCATAAACTTAAGAGGGAAAATTTAAACTAAATTTTTTTGGTTTGAACTCAAATCTTATATTTTTAAGGGTATTTAAAAAAAATAATACAAAACGCAGTGCATAGAGCTAACAGTTTATTTTTTCTTTTACGGTCTAACTTTAAAGTTAAACATTTTAAGCAATTTAATCTTTTAATAAGACAACTCCTCCCGCAGACCTCATGATGTCTAAAAAATCTTTGTGTTAAAGGTGCATTTTGGGCCAAACCAAAGCCTAAACTTAATTTTTTCCCCCTAAAGTTTATAGTGGAACTTTACAACATTACTGTAGCTGTGATGAAGTTGGGAGCAAAAGGTTAGCAGAGAAAGCAAGGAAAGAAAAAAAAAGAAACTAAGGAGTGCATAACTTTTATGGAACTGGACAGCACAGGAGGAGGGAAGAACAACAAGGTAGCGCCAAAGCCACAGTTCATTTCACCCAACTGCCTTCCCCATGAAACCTTCAGTCCTGCAACAACAAATCACATTTTAAAATTTGGGGTTCTTAAGGAATATAAAAACTACCCACACAAAATAACAGGGTGACACACCCTTTTGTGTTTCAGCTGTGGTTAATTGTCAAAATGAATTAGGACTGGGCTAATGTGGCTTTCCAGACTGGGACGGAGGATGCAAGGTTTGGGGGAAATAGTTCATTCTGGGATTAACTAGCGCCATGCAAGTCAAATCCTGGATTTCCCCCAGCTGACTGTCGAGCTGTGGTGGCTACACTAAGATGTCAGAACCTTCCTATATAGAAAGATGTGGATAACTTGGCTTTGTGGGGTAGAACAAAAATCTTTGACCCAGAAATATAACCGTCTGAACTAGTATAAATTTAGAAAGCCCCATTTCTGTGCAAAACAACAAAAGTTTGATCACTCACATTTGTAGAAACATTCTCTTACTTCTTCTAAAAGGAACGAAGAGTGATCATTTAAATCCAATGGCTCTTTTATTTTCAAAAAGCTTCACTTAAGTATTTACAGTTTGTGCAAAAACATTTAAAGGTTTCAAGGACTTTACATTGTAAGTTCAACCTCAAGGCACATACATGGAACAACATCAATATTTCATCATGAGAACAAAAAAATTGAACTTTGGTTCCTAAAAATATCTCGGTGTGGATGGCTAATGTAACACTGCCGCGTCTAAATGAGAAGCCAGTATTCCAAACATAGCCATTTTACATGCACTGTAAATTTCCAGCCTGCTTCCTCCAAACCACTTCAAGTAGTCTGCGTATGGTCGCTCACACTGCACTTCAACCACCTCTGGGTATTTCCTTAAACTGGGGGACAAAAAAAAGGCCAGTCCAAACCCCAATGTGAGAACAAAATGAAAGGCTATGCAGCTAAATATAGTTCATGCAAAGAAACAAAAATATCACTGACTAATAGTTTTAGAACAGATTTTATCAGTAGAAAGAAAGGAAATGAGACCTTAATCCTCTTGTTTTTTTGTGTGTAAATAAAAAAAACAACAAAAAAAACTATTTTAGGTGGCAGATCCTTGTGTTTGTTTTAGGATGTTCACAAAAAAAGGAAAAGAATGAGAAACTGAACACTGAAAAGATTATTTAATGTTTGCTTGAAAATACAGAATTTTCTATTTTGTGATCACGACTGGTTGAAAATAAAATAAAATTTGGCTAAATGTCATTCTGACATTAACAACATAAAAATATTGGCAAAAGATATCTGCAGGTTTCAGTGCTTGAGTTTTCTCTTTGGAAATAATTAAAAAAGAAAAAAAATATGCCTATTGATTTCTCTTTGTGGTCAACATACGATAAATAGACATTAGAATTTGCTATTCTTTAGAATATAGAATAAAATAAAATAAAAAGAAACAAAGGAAACAAAAAATGGTCTGCTTTATTCAAACCATCCACATCTGAAAATGCACAAAAAATATTTTACACCCCTTTTCTGCCTTTACACTTGTCTAAACTCTTTTAAGCTTTAGATTAATTTTATGTTTTATTGTTTAAGCACAGGTTTTAGGTAAAAAAAAACCCCAAAACAAACAAAAAAAAACTTTTGGGACAGCACCTTTTATATGTTTGTGAGAAACAGCGCCTTCTACAGGCTCATAACAAGATCCTCAGAATTACAATAACTAAACAGAAGAAAAAGAAAACAACCCAATAATTAATTTCTATGTTGGTGGGGTGTTGTTTTTTTAAGTATGAGAATTAAATACACTATATTGCCAAAAGTATTTGCTCACCTGCCTTGACTCACATATGAGCTTAAGTGACATCCCGTTCCTAATCCATAGGGTTCAATATGACGTCGGTCAACCCTTTGTAGCTAGAACATCTTCAGCTCTTCTGGGAAGGCTGTCCACAAGGTTTAGGAGTGTGTTTATGGGAATTTTTGACCATTCTTCCAGAAGCGCATTTGTGAGGTCGCACACTGATGTTGGACGAGAAGGCCTGGCTCTCAGTCTCCGCTCTAATTCATCCCAAAGGTGTTCTATCGGGTTGAGGTCAGGACTCTGTGCAGGCCAGTCAAGTTCATCCACACCAGACTCTGTCATCCATGTCTTTATGGACCTTGCTTTGTGCACTGGTGCACAGTCATGTTGGAAGAGGAAGGGGCCAGCTCCAAACTGTTCCCACAAAGTTGGGAGCATGGAATTGTCCAAAATGTCTTGGTATGCTGAAGCATTCAGAGTTCCTTTCACTGGAACTAAGGGGCCAAGCCCAGCTCCTGAAAAACAACCCCACACCATAATCCCCCCTCCACCAAACTTTACACTTGGCACAATGCAGTCAGACAAGTACCGTTCTCCTGGCAACCGCCAAACCCAGACCCGTCCATCAGATTGCCAGATGGAGAAGCGCGATTCGTCACTCCAGAGAACGCGTCTCCACTGCTCTAGAGTCCAGTGGCGGCGTGCTTTACACCACCGCATCCGACGCTTTGCATTGCACTTGGTTATGTATGGCTTGGATGCAGCTGCTCGACCATGGAAACCCATTCCATGAAGCTCTCTGCGCACTGTTCTTGAGCTAATCTGAAGGCCACATGAAGTTTGGAGGTCTGTAGTGATTGACTCTGCAGAAAGTTGGCGACCTCTTCGCACTATGCGCTTCAGCATCCGCTGACCCCGCTCCGTCAGTTTACGTGGCCTACCACTTCGTGGCTGAGTTGCTGTCGTTCCCAAACACTTCCATTTTCTTATAATACAGCTGACAGTTGACTGTGGAATATTTAGGAGCGAGGAAATTTCACGACTGGATTTGTTGCACAGGTGGCATCCTATCACAGTTCCACGCTGGAATTCACTGAGCTCCTGAGAGCGACCCATTCTTTCACAAATGTTTGTAAAAACAGTCTGCATGCCTAGGTGCTTGAATTTATACACCTGTGGCCATGGAAGTGATTGGAACACCTGATTCCAATAATTTGGATGGGTGAGCAAATACTTTTGGCAATATAGTGTATATAGATTTTTTTTTGTGTGTGTTCCAATTGTGATATTTCAGGGATACCATTCAAAGAATGGTAAAGTAACCTGAATTTTAATAGAATATTTTTAATTTTAAAACTAAAAGCAAATCCTTCTTTTTTTAATCATTGGAATATTCAGCAAAATATCCAAAGACCCGATCAAAAAAAAAAAAACTATTTCATTTTTGTTTATCTTGTGAAATAAATTTTCTTTTTCCTTTCCCTGCTTGGGATTTCATGTTTTTATGACTTAAGACATGAAAAACCATAGAGAAGCCACCTTTAGAGCTCTACTTATCTGTTGAAGACATAAAAACGGTGTATTAATTGTATTTATTTGCAACAAAAATCCAATAAGCCATTTATCTGTCATTGGTTTCATATAAGAGTGTTAAATAAACATAATATGCATGGACTGTGAACAAATTAGCCTTTCACCACCTCCATAGATTAAAAAAGGAACACTCAGAGCTTCCGAAAGGATTTTTTCCCATGATGCTGTTGGTCCCAACACTGACGCCACATCATGTCAGCAAAGTTAAGAAAATCGAAAACCATAAAACTACTACCACAGCTCCTCACTAACTGCTCAGGCTAGTTTTTGGCACAATACGTTAGATCAACAGTCCTCGGTTTGCTAGTGTGTTTCATGTTAGCCTGTCAGAAATGTGCTTTCTTTTTAGCTTTCTTGTTGACGTTTCTTCTCATCTTCAACCCATTTAACCACCTACAGCTCAACACTCAGTCCAGCAAAATAGAATAAGGCAATTATCTGTGTTCGTTAAACATTCACCGACAGGGCAGATACTATGTGGCAATAATTTGACATGACATGTTTGACCAGCACGGCGCTTTCCAATGGGGCTTTCATCTCAAAAAGTGGGAAAACAAAGTTCATGGCAAAGTGTTACCGTGTGGGAGAATGATCAACTGGAACAGCATGTAAACAACAAAGCTTGGGGAATTTTCATTTAGATGTTTAGCAGGGCAAGTCTGGGCGATAATTAGGGCAGCCTGGTCACTAGTGGGCAATGTGAATTGGGTGAGCTGATATGTAAATATCACTGGAAAAATGTTTAAGTTAAAATTTGGGAGACTTTGGTAACCACAGAAGTTAATAATAAACACATTTTATGACTAACTGGTACAATATTTGCTTTGAGTAGCAATTTCCAGACTTTTCACCTACTGGGACAACAAATGACAGTAGAAGACAACTGGGTTTTATAACTATTGATTGAGTATAAAGTATTACTATCATTTTAAATAAATAGGTATTACTGTATAAAAAAACATATTTTCTTATTTCATTTTAAAATGTAAAGTTTTTTTAATATTCAGGACTTCCACAAATTTCCTTTGCAAATGGCTAATTATGGGTTCAGAAGTCATAATGAATTATTCACAATGTGCTTGATAAAGTTTGTTGGTCAGATTAAAAATACCATCTTAAAATAACTTTAAGCAAGTTATAAACAATCTTTCCATTTAGTCCATACTGAAAATGGGATTTTATTAGTCAAATATATTTTAATCCTAGATGTTTTAATTAGCTGTAGTCAATTAAAAATGATAGAAATAGCGGCTTTAATTATTCTATATAATGTGTTTTACGTAGTAAATTGATTTGTTGAAAATAAATGAATGTTTTAATTACATTCTAACTTATTGACTATAACCTTGTACTCAATAATTAAATCTTTTTGGCACTATTATTGAATTAGTCAAAGTTGGGAACTTCCACTGTTTATTTGGTCTATAAATAAATTAACTGACCTCTATTGAATCCCATGCAGTACAATAATTCCTTCTTAACTTGGTAGAGAAAAAAAAAGTCCAATTAAATCCACAGGTAAAATAATTAAATTAGTCAGTCAGTGTGCAGGGAAGACCTAATTGAAACATAGCTGGAATTTATGTTCTAATTTTTGGTTTTCAGACGGAATTTTGCAGCTTATTACTTTGCAATATGTCAATTTACACATTTTATTTCACATGGAATCAATGAACACTTAACATTTATGGAAAAAAAATGTTTTAAAGTAGATTTTAAAACAAGCTTACATTCACAAGCTAGTCAGCTGAACTCAGAACACGCTCAAAATATCAAGACCAGGTGTGAAAATTGAGCATAAATCATGGTTTGATTTCATCCACAAATAACCAGTGTAAAAAAGACTAAATGGATGAAAAAAATATTTAAATTTACCTTCCTTGCCCATTTTTTTATGATAGGCCAGAATTCTTTAGGTTTAAAAAAAATTATACAATAAAGGCAGAATACAACGTTTAAATATAGTTATTTCTTAACAATTTCAACCTTAAAATCCACTGTGTAAAAAACAAATAGAGCAAAAGTTGCAGTTTGAAGCTTTCCTTATTTTAGCCACCATTTTTATTTCATAAAAATCTGTCACACAGAACAGCAGCAACTATGAGATTTATTTAGTAAAATTGCTTCCTTGGTGATGCTCCATTAAATATTCTAACTGACCTGTTTTACTAAAACCATTATGTGGTCAGTAAGCACAGCAATTAGCTAATGCGTCTGGGTTTTTAGCTGTTATCAAAGACGTGATGAATTTAAAGGTTATTCTTCCAAGCTAAATTTTTGGATAAAACGACTGAATCCCTGGCAAAAGTAAATGAATCCTTCTAACAGCTGTGTTTTCCCTAAAATTAATAATAGCATGTTAGAGTGGCCCAGCCAGTCAGTACACGGAGATAAAAATTAGGGTAATAGCAGGAGACCCTCCGACCTCAAAGTTTTTGGAGGTCATCATCAAATATATTTCAAAATAAAAGTGGAAACACTGAAAAAAAATCTCAATAATTATAAAAAGGGGTTCATTTGAGTAATGCCAATAAAGATCTTTTCCACCGATTATGTTGAGTATATTATTGTATAAATATATATCTTTAAACAATAAACATTTTTTTATTTTATATTTGATAAAATGTTTATATAATTTCATTTTCTTAAATGTCTATCCTTTTTTTGTAAGAAACAAACTTCTTGATTGAGGGGAAACAGAAAATACCAACTGGATTTTATGTGCAAAACATGAAAAAATAAATAAATCTGTCCTACTGGAATACAATCAAGTGAAACTAATGTGGCGTTGCTCTGAGTGGATAGATCCCTCCAAAGATTATCTCGATGATCTGGAATAAATATATTATGAGCCTTTCCAAGTTATTCAGCTTCAATGTTTCCACTTGGTAAAAATTTCTTTAAAAAAAAAGACAAATCTGTGGAGTTTCACAAAGACGTAAACATGTTATAGATCGAGCTTCATGAAGTCATTAGAAACATAAGCTCCGCAGATGGTTCTTTATGTGGGATTTTAAGTAAACTAGATGTTAATTTGTAGCGTCTCTATTTGATAAAATGTAATAAAAATACAAGATTTTAATATATCAAATTACGGCAATAAACGATTTAATCGCATGTTATATAACTTTTTGGCACTGGGGTTAGGAATGAGTGTTGCCGCTGAAATCAAAATCTAAATAAACTAATTTTGAGACACTGAGTGTTGCAGTAAATCCCATCAGGGAAAATCTTTATCTGAAAGAAATCTTTCAAGCCCTTGAATGATATTCTGCTCCAAGCAAACGTCTAGAACCTTATAAAACGTGTTGGAGCAGGGACATCTATGGTGCCTCTCAAAGAGTTAAAGACTGTTTCCTCTACAGTGAGCTTCTTGCAGCCAAGTGAAAATAAGGTTGACATATTTTTCTCCCTTTTTTGGTAGGATTATGAGAAAAGAGGTGGGTGGGAATTCTTTAAGCTTGGCCCCGTAAAATCAAATTGTTTCAGATCAAATAAAGTCCTAAGTGCATAAATGGAGACCTCTCACATGTTGAAGAGCTGCCGCCGCAGCGTCTGAGCCCAGGGGCAGGAAAAAGGTTTTAATTGAGCCCATGCAGGGATCAGAGCATGCAGCCTGGAATGGAGGGTAAATCGGGTTGGACAGAGTGCGAATCATCCTTTCAGCTACTACTGCTGCAAAGAGAGCAGGTGCATTGTTCGAGACGAGCAAACCGAAAATGAAATAAGGCGTCTCGTAAGCGGGGACAAAGGGATAAATAATGATGAGATAGACGAGGTTCTCGGTCATGGCTCTGGATATGATCACGGGTGGGGTGTGAGCTCAAAGTAATTTCCTAATTCATCACTATGTCTAATAAACGCTGGGACAAGGATGAAATATGTGGGTGTATAATTAGCGTCATGTGTGAGACATATCCAACTTCATCATCCTTTCTTTTATTTATTTTTTTTGCTCCAATCTCAGAGGAATCTTTATGCTGTATTGAAAGCAGTGAAAAATCTTTAATATTTAGCCACCAAACATTGAAAATACTCTTAGTTTTAAATTATTTCCATGTCATTAACTAGCTTGACGAGCATAAATACTTCACACAATGCTGCCTGAGCATGAGTAATGCTGTCTGGGTAATCAGCTCTGGGGGAATGCTGGAGGTAATGTGATCTCACTGGCCTCACTAACATTACTTGGTCCCACACACGGTTGGATGAAAACCTGCCCCCTTGTGGCCAAAATCTTTTCAAAAGTAGTATAAGGGCAAATTATAATTCAAACGAGATCCTTTGTTGCTTTTAAGCATACAATTATTTTCTGTAAAGCAACACAACAACATGCTTTTTTAATAGGGTGGCACTTTTGGGAAATTTCATTAAAACAGAGATGACATTTTTCCATCCACAGTCGACCTGCATGTGGTCACCACCTCTGCCTCATTTCCTGCCTAGCTGCTGTTAATAAGAAAGTGCACTTTAATTCCTTTTTTATTTTACTTTCTAGAAACAAACAGTATCACATTCCCTAAAAACACTGCAATAAGAAGTGTTTTAAAATCCACATGTTCTGTTCAACGGTGGAAAACGTAACAAAGAGGGATGATCATTTTGGGGTATAGGTACTATATACCAGAAAGGCCTTATATTTTTCTGTGGTTAGCAAAGGATCCCAGCCCTCTAAGGTGTCTCTTACATTTCCGAGGCTGTCGCTACGTTCTCTCAGGAGCTACACCCGGGGTGTTGTGATTGTACAAACCCATGTTCTTGTACAGTACTGACCATTGAAACGACTTTCAAAACCCTGCTGGTTATAAAAAAAGAAAGAAAACACTTGTGTCTCTTTTTCTAAGAATAAAAAAGATAGCAGAGAATCCCACATTATTATCCACAGTATAAATTACATTGTAGACGGATCTTGGAAATATATATGGTACAGTAATATTTCACTAGAATTTTTTTTTTTAGATGTCATCTACACAAACAGTGTCTATGTGAGCAGTTGTTTCATGTACGTGTCAGTCAGAGAGCTGCATCACGTGTGACAGAACTCTGTACTGGGCACGTTACTGCTCTTGCAATAGGCTATGCTGTTGTTGCTGAGGTGACAGTCTCTAAATCCAATGCCCCCGTTGGGCGTGTAGATAGGCTGAATACGGAAGTCTCCCTTGAGGAGCTGTTCATTGTTCAGAGCCACTATCTGGAAACTGGTCTCGGTCATCTCCAGTATGGAGTTGTCCTTCTTGGTTCCTGCCTCGCAGTAGTCATCTTTTCTCCGCCCGCGGTTGTATTTCCACTTAGTAGAAGCAGACCGACTCTTTCGGTGCATGTGCCAGCAGAACAAGCCCAACAGTGTCACTAGGATGATGAGAACTGCTCCGCCTATAATCCCAGCCATAAGCAGTGTGGAGTTCAGGCTGTCCTGCGGGGCTTGCTCACGCCCCGGAGGCTTAGTAGAAGCAGGCGCCTTGGTCCTAGCCTCGGAGCAGATAGTATCCTCCCCCGGCCTGTAGGAGTTGAGGGTGTCCAAAACATGAACACAGATCCGATACACCGAACGGGGCTCGAGGTTGGTGAGACTTAGATGGCGCTGATCTCCACTCACTGTCCTCTCCCGCATCCCTTCATTTTGGCTTTGGCTCCTTTTCACCCACGTAACTTTGTAGGCTGTGACTTTGAAATAGGACACCCAGCTCACTTCAATGTTGGTGGAGTTGACCACGTGGAAGGAGATTTGAAGGGGATCCTCATATGGAGGAAGTGGTCCTGGGGGGTTATTATGGATAGGTGGTAAGGGAGGGGAGGGGGAGTCAAAGTAGTAAGGGTTAGATGTGGTGATGAGGGTGGAGATCATGGTGGTGATAGGGGAGGTGGTGGGTGGAGGAGGAGGTGTGGAGCGGAGGGTTGGCCAGGGCGTCTGGTCAGGGAAAATAGGACACTCTATAATATCCAATGTGAGCTCTCTGATTATCATGCCCTTCACCTTCTCTGGACTGCTACATACAAATCCCCGGGCATTGATGGAGGATGGTGAAGACTTGAGCCACACCACCACCCATTTCACAGAGCAGTCACAACGCCAGGGGTTGCCACGCACCATGAGGCTCTTCAGGCTGGACAGCCCATCAAATACTCCCTGCGTAAGAGTCTGCAGCTGGTTGGAGGAAATATCCAATCTTTCTAGTCTGTTAAGGTCTGCAAAGGATGCCACAGGGATCTGGTTAATCAGGTTCTCCTGCAGACTGAGCTTGACCAGTGACTGGCTGGGTAAGAGGGGCGGAGGAAAGGTGAGGGAATTTCGAGCCAGAGCCAGCTCTTGAAGAGAGCTCAGTTCCCTGAAAGTCCCTGGCGCAATGCCCTCATCCGTCAGTAGGTTCCCGTCCAGCAGGAGGCGCTGCAGACCTGTCACATTCTGAAAGGCCTCCTCTGCTATAACAGCAATGCGGTTCTCATCCAAGCGCAGCTCCTTCAACTCCTCAGGAAGGCCAATAGGAACACTGCTCAAGTGGTTCTTGGTAAGAAAAAGGAGCTTAAGGCTCTGTGCCTCCCTAAAGGCCCCTTCCTCTACCCCTACTGTAGAGATGGAGTTATCATCGAGGTGCAGCTCTTCAAGTTTACTTAGCTGAGCCAAAGCTGCTCTGGAAATTGTTTGAATGTTATTCTCCTGAAGATGCAGGACTCTTGTATTTTTGGGCAGATTGATGGGGAATTCATCCAGCTGGTTGCCATATAGAGAAACAACTTCTATGGATTCTATATTGTGAAATTCCACAGGAAACCCAGCATTGCTGATCTGGTTGTTGTGTAGGTAGAGGATTCTATACCCCTCACCTATCCCCATAGGCACTGATGTCAGGCTGCGTTCGTTGCAATATATAAACGTTTTGTCACAACGACACACTTGGGGACATGAAGCAATTGGGCTGAACTGCACTTGAAGGCTTAGGATGACAGTCAACCAAAACTGCAAAAACGAGGCCCAATCTTTATTCCACGGTCCAGCCAGAAACTCCATAGTGGAAAAAAAAAGACAAAATTGAAACCAACAATAAAAAAGACTTTCCCTCCCTGAAAAAAGGCAATAAACTGTATGTATCCACTAAAAAAAAACAAGGTCCAACAAGGAGAATCGAGCAACAACACAGTTAGTTGGGAACGGAGTGGGTAACAAAGACAGTAATCCTGTAAATGCTAGTCCTCAGCAGAAGAACGAAGGCCTCATTTGTGGTGGCGACTCCATCCATGCTGAGACGTCAAAACAATAGCAGGACCCTTCACTCCCTGTTCCATGCAGAGCTCAGCCAGAGCCAATTTGAAGACGCACAGTAGAAGGCCACCACAGGCTTCGTTCGCCTGTCCGTCACACACTGCTGGTCCCAGACCACCGCAGAGCCCACGGGGGGCGGCGTTTGGATCCAGAGACCTGGGAAAATAAAGAAAAGCTAGATAAGTATTTCTTTCAGGAATGTTTATTCCTTTAGATAAATAGGGGCCACTTTTTTTTTTCTTTCCCCCCCTCACACATACAGTCACACACAGTTTCCAATCAATCTTTCCCTGTCTCCTGAACAGGCAGGCCAGGTCATATACTGTTTGGAATTATGCAGTGACTATGTTACAGAAAAAAGAAGTCTGATAAATATTCAAAACAGCTCTTGCACATCCGGTCTCACAGACATAAAGAAGGCTTTTATTCCCCTCGCGCTCTATCAAAGGAGGTAATAGAGCACTGCGAGGACACTCACTCATGGATTCACGGGGGCTTCTCTGCAACATTGGGGCTGCTTAATGGAAAACATGATAAAAAGAGATAACGCTAATAAAGACATCAGCTTTCTAAGGGCCAACATGGATGTACGAGATGGATCCTGGTAGGAAGAAGACAACATGAGGCAAAAAGATAGATAAATAAAAGCTGCACCTGTTTTTATGGTTAGTATTTTTGCTTTATTTCCAGCTGCTTGAGCAGACGTTGTGGGTAGAGGTGCACAAGTAAACACAACTGCTTACAATAAACAGAAGCGACTGTTTTGCCAGTGGCCTGTGGAGGAGCTTGCTATTACCAGTGCAGGCTGGAATGACGTGCAGATTTAGGGCTGAGGATTTTGGGGGTTGGTGGGGGCGGCGGGTGGCAGTCGAGGAATAGAGACGCTGCGTGTCAGCTGCTCCGTCTCCAAGCCAGCGTGACATCCACGACATGCCAACCAGATTTGGGTAGAAAAATAATATTCCCTGTCCACCTGCAATTAATGATCAATTCATGCGCATATTTTGGGATTCTGGAGGTTTTTGGGGACACTAATGAGCCATTTTCCAGCTAGATCCATCATTCTAACTTTTACAAGCCATCAAACACCTCTTCCTCCATCTCTACATGACTGAAAGATTGTGTTCATCATCTGCAGCTTTCAGCTTTTACTAAAGCCCCTCCCTGTGTCAGTACAACAGTGGAAGCAAGGAGTTGAATGTTAAGCGCTGCAGTGGCTATGAGTGTAGATGAAGGGTTCCTGGATGGTCTGGAGTAGCCAAAAAAGGCATAGATTTTGAAAAAAGGCAGAAATATGTGCTTCTTTTAAGAAGAGTAGAATACTTTTGATTCGATAACGTCTCGAAGTCATTAAAGCCAGAGGCTATTTTCAAGAAAATTCAAAAATATGCTTGTATCCCCTTCTTTATTAACATTTATAGATAGATAGATAAATAGATAGATAGATAGATAGATAGATATAAGTAAATATAAGTAAATATTGTTTCAAATTAATATTCTAAAATATTATCACTGCTTTTACCAATATTTACAATTATTATTTTACTATATACAGTTTTTACCCTTTCAACACTATAAAAATTCCCACTGAATACCTTGGTTTTCAAAACTGGGTTGACCCGCTAACAATCAGCTTTTAGCTCTTCCATTTGACCGAACAGCTGAGTCTGACCCCCTGCTGGCAAGGTGCGTGGCCACTTTCCTACACCACTGTGTGTCTGATGACAACATCAAGCTGGATAATCGTTGATGATGTCGACAGTGCAACGGAAATCAGGGAAGTAAATAATGGAGAGCAAGAGCGTTGTCAGTATTCTTTATTATTTCGCTCCTTCATCTGTCCGAATCCCTGTCACTAGTGTTGTTCCATACTTATAAAATGTAAACAGTTGTTTTGGTTGGTTAGATCAGAAGTGGCTGGCGCGGTGTGTTGACATCCAATGTCATATGTATATGGTGTCACATAATGTAGCGGGTAAACCCGGCTATGGTGTTCCCACAGCTTGCCAATCAGAGCCGAGAAGATTTTAACACCGGTCGCTTGCCGAGTGGTTTGACACGCATCAGTGAGCTCTTCCCACTGCCACTAAAAACAGACTGTTCCCGGGTTTAAGCTGGGTTTTTCGGCTGGTGTGAAAAGGATATAATTCAGCTACGCACCTCTCTTTGCCATGCTACATCATTATCACTGTCAAATGACTAAAAAAATAAACATGGCCAATCCCTTTCCTTGCCTTTCCTAAAACAAACACTCAAAGTACAACTAGATGAAAATAGATACCAATCATTACTATCAGTCAACTTTTACAATTGATTGGTTTAAATAATGACTAACATCGGCTAATACCAATGATAATTACTTTCTTGTTTTGACCCTTTGCCTAAAAAAAAACAGTTGAAGCAGTTGCTTCAACTTTTCACAAGGTTTATTTTATGAGACTATATTGCCAGTTTGCACATCTAAAATATATAGACTGATCAAAGTTGAAAAGAGATTTCTGAAACCTTTATCCTGAGAGAAAAAAGAAAGAAAGAAAGAAAAAAAAAACGCTATTTTTTGTGTGTGTTTTAGGCCAACCTTAAACTTGGACAATCAGAAACGATTATAAACTCGTCAAACATTGACTGAACTAAACATTTTTCAATCATTGAAACCTTTTTTAATAGAACTAAGAAAAATACATTCTCAGCTCTCTGACTTGCTTAAAATAATGTCTACCGCTGAGCCCAAGATCATGAATCCTATTCTGTCTCAGCCTTACAGTACGCACAAATGAATGTTCACACTCACATATATATATATATATATATATATATATATATATATATATATATATATATATATATATATATATATATAACATAATAACATTTTCCCTTGAAATTCTTTCTTTGCTTGTTGTGGAGATGGAAGGCATAGACAGTGGAGCAATCCTTTGACACACATCTGTGATCTACTTTTCTAAATTGAAAAGAGCTAAATTTAATCAAATAAGCTTCAGGGGTGGTGGTGGTTGGGGGGGGTGGATAAGGATAAGTAACCACATGAGGCGATAAAATGCGGCTGAATCAACAGCAGAAGGCGGCAGCATCAACATTATTATGGCAGGGCGAGTCAAACGTCACCAAGAATCCAAATTATAACCTTCAAAAGGCAGAACAAGTTTACGGGAAAACACCAAACCCTCCTAAAATATAAACTACAGACAGGAACCAACGCGTCAGGAGGCTTATTCTTTCTGTTTTAATCTTTTTTTTTCTTTTCTTTAATTTAATTTCCAGTTGAGGGAGCACAGTTTCTCACCACCCAGATGAACGCTGTGATATGCGACCAGGACAATCCGATTAGAAGTGGGTTTAGCCTGAGACGCAATTTACAAAAGTTTTTTTTTCTTTTCCTTTTTCTAACGGATATGGGTGTTTAGAAAGAGGCGATCAGGTATGCTTCAAAGTGCCGCCCAGTGAGCGCTGTTCATCTGAATGAATTATTTCTAAAGGAAGGGGGCAGGAGAGCGTGAAAAGCTCCTAAATCCAAAAGCAGGAGAAAACAGCAGAAAGCGCAGTGATCTTTGACTTGATCAAATATCTAATTAACATAAATTAGACATTTGGAATGGATGGGGAACATTTTTTAGTGATGGATGAAGAGGTTAAGTTGTTTAATATGTTTTAGGATCTATTTTTTTAAGACGCGCGTTAAAGTCAACCTAATTTAGGCCGGAGCCACAGATGGATTTATTCATTTTTACGTTTTTCACCTGTAAGGGGTTAATAGGAAGCATTAACCTTACCTTTGGCGACCCCGTGTCCATCTCGATCCCCAGAAACGCATTTAACTTTTGCTCTCTCTCCGAGCCTCCGTGCTTCATTCGCTCTCTCTGTAAGTCCGTGCGTAAAGGGCTCCGATCAGCGGCTTGGACCCGGCGATTCCCCGGAAAAGCATATTATTATCCTGCATGGGTCCCCCCGTCGCGCTCCCTCTCGTCCTCCGTGCGCACTTTTCTTCACCGTGTGTGAGTGAGTTAGTGAGCTCCGCCGCTTCCCCTCAGCACAGTCCGTGGCGCACCGGGACACAGAAACGCGACTCCCCGCTTGCACACAGTCTCCGCGCAGCCAGGACGCGCTCTTCTGATCCAACCCTGGCCATGCCGCGGCCAACTGCGTCCGTTCGTGTGCGCAGTAAAAAAAAAAAACAGGTTAAACTCTTCTTCTGCCTGCTCAGCTCAAAGCTCAGACTCCCTGCGAGCTGCTCTCCAAGATGGATTCAGTTGATAGTGCGACGTGCCTGCTCCGATCACCTCTCCCTCCTCTCCCTCTCCTCCGTCCCTCCGCCCCCTCCTCGCGCTGAAGAATGCTTCTCCTGGCTTTAAGCCACAGATCCTCAAACGGCACAAAATAGTTTGCCTCTTAACAGACTCGATCCTGACGCGGTTTTTGCCCAGCCTTACCTTACCCCGCAGCGATAACACAGCCTTCATTTGCGCTTTATGCGCAAAATCCAGGCTTTCGACTTGGAGTCACATCCACGGTGATAAAAAAAACGTAGCCACACAGCAGATTCTTTTATTTCTCTGGATTAGTGGATTTTCTTGGTCTATAATAAAACGTTAGCTGCAGTATTCACCATGTGGGGATACTTTATGATTGCTCCAAACTCTCTTCAAAGTTTTGGTTTTAATAATTTGATTTGATCAAATAAAATCCTTTGGAACATTCTCAGAGTTTCTTAGATAACAAGAACAACCATACCCATAAAATAGTTTAACAGAAATTTATAAGAATTTCTGGCTGCATTATTTTTCCTGGTTTGTTCTCTCTCAACCTTTGGACCTACAGTTCTATTGCAAATAGATAACCAATACACACCTATGTTGTGTTTTTATATAAGGAGCTAATACAAAAACGTGTATAAAATTATGCACTGATGTTTAAAGGTATAAAAACGCTCCTGCAAAGCACAAAAGTAACCCTTTCATTTGGAGCTAAATAACAATTAAAAG
Organism: Cyprinodon diabolis; assembly: GCA_030533445.1. Taxonomy (NCBI): domain Eukaryota; kingdom Metazoa; phylum Chordata; class Actinopteri; order Cyprinodontiformes; family Cyprinodontidae; genus Cyprinodon; species Cyprinodon diabolis. The sequence continues at coordinate 30,672,524 of CM060076.1, forward strand.
CTGTAAAATGGAAACTAACCTCAGTGGTTTATAGGCTTTTTTCAGTGTTTATATGTTGCCTAACACCTGAGGGCACCCACTCCCCTCAGCTGGAAATGCAAATAAGAAACAGTTTAGTTTGCAACAGAATTTTTTTTTTTTTTCACATGAGCCTCCCAAGGAATAGTGCCTGGATGGATTTTACTCTCAGTAAGATTTTGCCCATTCACCTTTTGATGCAGAAGTCTACTTTATGAGTTATCTACTTTTTTCGTGAGGTACACTATATTGCCAAAAGTATTTGCTCACCTGCCTTGACTCACATATGAGCTTAAGTGACATCCCGTTCCTAATCCATAGGGTTCAATATGACGTCGGTCCACCCTTTGCAGCTAGAACAGCTTCAACTCTTCTGGGAAGGCTGTCCACAAGGTTTAGGAGTGTGTTTATGGGAATTTTTGACCATTCTTCCAGAAGCGCATTTGTGAGGTCGCACACTGATGTTGGACGAGAAGGCCTGGCTCTCAGTCTCCGCTCTAATTCATCCCAAAGGTGTTCTATCGGGTTGAGGTCAGGACTCTGTGCAGGCCAGTCAAGTTCATCCACACCAGACTCTGTCATCCATGTCTTTATGGACCTTGCTTTGTGCACTGGTGCACAGTCATGTTGGAAGAGGAAGGGGCCAGCTCCAAACTGTTCCCACAAAGTTGGGAGCATGGAATTGTCCAAAATGTCTTGGTATGCTGAAGCATTCAGAGTTCCTTTCACTGGAACTAAGGGGCCAAGCCCAGCTCCTGAAAAACAACCCCACACCATAATCCCCCCTCCACCAAACTTTACACTTGGCACAATGCAGTCAGACAAGTACCGTTCTCCTGGCAACCGCCAAACCCAGACCCGTCCATCAGATTGCCAGATGGAGAAGCGCGATTCGTCACTCCAGAGAACGCGTCTCCACTGCTCTAGAGTCCAGTGGCGGCGTGCTTTACACCACCGCATCCGACGCTTTGCATTGCACTTGGTTATGTAAGGCTTGGATGCAGCTGCTCGACCATGGAAACCCATTCCATGAAGCTCTCTGCGCACTGTTCTTGAGCTAATCTGAAGGCCACATGAAGTTTGGAGGTCTGTAGTGATTGACTCTGCAGAAAGTTGGCGACCTCTTCGCACTATGCGCTTCAGCATCCGCTGACCCCGCTCCGTCAGTTTACGTGGCCTACCACTTCGTGGCTGAGTTGCTGTCGTTCCCAAACACTTCCATTTTCTTATAATACAGCTGAAAGTTGACTGTGGAATATTTAGGAGCGAGGAAATTTCACGACTGGATTTGTTGCACAGGTGGCATCCTATCACAGTTCCACGCTGGAATTCACTGAGCTCCTGAGAGCGACCCATTCTTTCACAAATGTTTGTAAAAACAGTCTGCATGCCTAGGTGCTTGAATTTATACACCTGTGGCCATGGAAGTGATTGGAACACCTGATTCCAATAATTTGGATGGGTGAGCAAATACTTTTGGCAATATAGTGTATATTTCCACTGGCATAATAGTATTTTTATAAAGAGACTTACAAAAATATTGTTCTTTCCAAGTAGTTTAGTCGTATTAGGCAAAGAACATAGTTAGAACAGCTGTCAATGGGAGACTGCTATTTCTATAGAACAGTATATTATTATCTGTTTTTTCATGTGCCGATCAAGAAAGAGCAAACGCACCTGTGTCAAGAAGCTCAGCTCTACTTCTACTTCATTCAATGTTTTCACTTCAGCCAAATGATGCATTTATTTACCCCAGAGGTTGTTTACCACATTCTGGGTTCAGATTACAAGTCTCATAACCAGAGACATTAGAATCTGCTTGAGCAAAAGTTTGAGCACAAAATAAGGAATGTGACTTACTCTTATTGAATGAAGGCTTTTTGAACAACAAAAAAAGAGTTTTTAATTAACAAATGCAAATATAATGAAAGGGTAAAAACATAAATATAAATGGTATAGATCCTGACACTGTTATCAGTTCATCGGAATGACAGCCTTGGGGAAGAAACTGTCTCTGTGGCAGCTGGTTTTAAATATTACTCTGCAGCTCTGACCTGAAGGTAAAAGTCTAAACAGTACACAAAATGTGTGGATTAGATAATTAGTTTTCTAAGTGTCTTGGCTAAATTGTCATTAGCGAAAAAAGGCAACAATGATGAACATTTTGTATTAACAAACTGTAGCTAAATACTCAGAGGTTGTAGAGTACTTTGCATTTAGGTGATTTAAGAAGTAAAACATTTCTATGGTTTTAATGAACAGCAAAGCCGCAAATGTTCAATTATAAAACTGAAGCTAGTGAAAGATCATGGAATCATCTTGCATTTTTTTAAATATTCCTCCAAAGCAGAAACTAAGTTCTTAGAACGCCACAATCCCCATCTTAAATCTAACAGTGAGGAGGTTGAAAAAATAACTAAAAAGACCACTGCAATTAAAATAGATTAAACGTAGATTAAACCATAGAGCAAAACGCTTCTTCTCGTTTTCTCCAACAAATCCAAAATAAAATCAAATAAAGGGAAGAAATGTGAACATTTCAAATTTTATTCAACTAGTTAAAACCAGAAGTGGTGTTTAGATATTAACTTTTCATCCCAGGATTTTTTTTGTCCGAACATTATCACACAGTTGTTGTCATTGTTATTCAGGTATCAAACAAGTGCATGATTCGTTTTGCCGTTCCTTTTCATAGCCTGAGTTTTACATCTTGAAATAAAATGTAGTGACTTTTGATTGAGTCCCCATTCATCTCAGTCATTATTTTAATTGTTCCCAGAAAAAAAGGCAAACACCAGGAAGCAATTACAGCCTCAGCGCTGATGACATTTGTCTGGTAAATTGTTTGTTGCAGCACTCTATGTTCTCTCATGTGAAGAGGATCACTTTATACCCTGACAAAGTGATAACCGCCTTATCTCTTCACCTGTCCACATTCTATACTGTCCTGTCTGTCTGTTACACTCTTTGTGTTCCGTGAAGCTCTGCTTCACCCCTGCAGCCTCTAGTTCTTCTTATAAAAATAATGCATTTGTAAAACAACTTACACATTTCTGATGTCTCGGCCAGATCTTTAAAAAAACAGAGTTTAGTCAAGATTCTATTCTAAAATTTGTTTGCATTAAGTAAAAAAATAGATATTATATAAAAAAAATGTATCACTAAGATAAAAAAAAAAATCCATTAGATTAAAAAAAATAACAGCCTGGTGTTGTAAATATGTAAACATGTAAGATATAAGAAATTATTTGAATTAAACTTATAGAAAATACATTTTTCCCCCTTTTGCTGTATAAGCTTCAGAGAGCACACAGGGAGCCCTGCATGCGAATGTTTTAGGAAGCCAGTGGTAAAACATTAAAGCCATAAGTTACACACTGGCTCTGTTCAGTACGCTCAGGGGATTTACTGTTACAGCCTTGGTCTTCTAATTTATGATTAAGAGCCAAATATTTGCTAGTATTTGACACTGCTTAAAACCCTAATGGTACTAACATGACTCTGATCATATCATTAGCATTTTTCATCATGCCATATAGAGCCTGGGTGGATTTTAAAATGTGGCCCATTCATCTTTTGATGCAGAAAATTGCTTTATGAGTTATTTGCATTTTTTTTGCGATTGTGACCCTTAATTGTGCTGTTTCTCATGAGAGGTGTACAGTATTTCCAGTGACAGCAAATAAAGCTAATATTTTTTATGAAAAAAATTTTTTAAATGTAAGTTCAACTCTTTTTAATTAAACTTATAAAAAATATTGTTTTTTCTAAGAGGTACAGTACTCGTACTCGTACTCGTCGTCTCCCGCTTTATCCGGAACCGGGTCGCGGGGGCAGCAGACTACAGGTACAGCAGTATTCACCAAAGTACTTTGTTGGAAGATGGTTGTATTTCTATAGCTGCTGTTGCATTGATGTTGCCATGTATTTATTATCTCTAGTAATTGGCTTTACATGGGTTTTATGAGAAGAAATGAAGAAACTCCAAAGGCTAAAGATCAACCCATATTTTGTGCAGTATCTTAAGTTCTGGGAAATGGCTTTAGAGAACCTTTTGGCATCTTAATTTTTGTCATATTTCACCTTTAATGACCACCTCACCTTGAAAGTTTTATGTTTCTATGCACAGTTTATGAGGATCCATAAACTGTGAAATAATAATTAGCTCAATTATTTAGATTTTTTAGGTTAAGCTTGAGACATTTGGAGAAGCGTCTTGCATTCAGCATGTTATGGGGATTAGTTGAAGTACAATATACCCTTTCTGTAGTTTTCATACTAAAGGGCTGGTTATACTCCCGTTGCAGTGTGTCACAGTGAGCTTGTCTCAGATATTTTTGATTTATGCCCAATATTAAAGTGTGGTCTGCGCTATGTTATTCCACATCACAACGCAAGAGGGACAATCAGGAACTAGCTGAGGGTCTAGATACGGCCGAGGAGGTGAGGAAGTGGGGGCAAGTTTGTTCGACAACGGAGGGACATGAGGGCGAAAAAGAGCAGAGATCCAGGTGGAAAAAGGGTCCCAGCATTCTTGCACACCTCACTCTTCTAGCTGCTCCATCTTCATGAGTCGCTTTCCACAATGGCGGTCATACAAACAACACAAGCTGGTTACGTACCAAACAGGAAATACGCTTAGTGTAGAAAGGATGTAGAATTGACCAATCAGAGGCCTCCTGTCTGCGGCACTGTCTGCGGTCACCTACAATTTATAAAATAATTTTATAAAAGAGAGGTGCACCGGAGTGACTGTGGCATGGGCGGGGGCACATTTGCGTTCACTGCGACACACATGCAGACAACCTAGTTTCTGACTGTAAATCAGGCTTAAGGGGTCCTATGTGCTGTAATTATTACTTTGAGAAAAAATCTGTGAGAACATGGCCTAGCTAGAGAACAAATCACCTTCAATATTGTAGTAAAAAAAGTAATTTGTAATAGCCTGATCCCCTCAGCCATCACCTTTTTAAACAACAGGCCCTGTTTAGTGTATCATGTCTCGTATCGCGTCTTGTATTTGTGCTGGTGTTGGTGTTTACTCTGGTGTCTTTTTTTTTATGTCTTTGTGTAAACGAGCTCTGTGTATGTGGAAAAGAATCTCCCCTTGGGGACAAATAAAGTCTGAAGTCTAGTGTGTGCAAATATTACATATAAAACTGAAGACTCCTTTATTTGTAAAGTCTGAAAACATTTTCTCTTATATTTTCAAAATGGCCCCATTTGTGCTTTATAGTAAACATGCACTGGTTACACTGATATTACACTAGATTTACTGTGTTTAGATAGACGCAGTGATCAGAAATAAAGGTCTCAGCTAACCAACTTTTCTCTTGATTGGCTCCGTTTGATAAACAAATCACTTAAAGAAATAAGATATCTTTTTCTATTCTTCATGGATGACGGTGGCTGTGGAGGTAGGTGTTTCCTGTCACCTGTAGTTGCCAGTTTAAGCCATCTGTCTCCTTTGTTGTGTCCTTAGGCAACACTTCACCTGCCTTGCTTTAATGTTGGTGGGGAGAGAGCCTGATGGCGATGATTGTATGGCAGCCTCACTTCTTTAAGCGCCAGGGCAGCTGTAGCTGCAGTATAGCTTTCCAATATTAGTGTGTGAATACCTGAACACATCAATCATGAGCTAGTTGTGTAACCCCTTATGTTGAGTCAAAAGTTAACATTGGCTTGCCACTGATGGTGGACAATTACAGTTCATTGTAGCCACAGCTATCCTGTGCCAGATGGACAGAACCAATGCTGACATATATCTTTGCCATTGAGCATTGAAAATGGTAATGATTAATTGAACCCCGATTAATCTAATAAATAGAGTAACCATATTAAAACATGACTTTGGTTGCCAGTGGAGTATAAACATACTTTCTTAAAGTATAAACCATTACACAGAGCATTGGCCTCTATTCAATGACTTGACAGGCAGAGTATATTTTGGTGAACCTAAAAGAAAACCTTTTTTTTGCTTTATTCAAATGTTCCTACTGCCCCCTGATGGAATGCTGCCCTGGGCAGTTTGTCGAATTACCTAAATTTAAAACTGGCTCTTGTTTAAACAGAAAGCAACATTGTGTTTTTTATGTATATTCAATGAAATATTTCTGCTAAGGACTTAAACACCTTTTCTTAACAGACCAGGAACAGAGTCCTTTTATTGGACAATCTAAATTGTTCTCCCTATCAAAGTAACTTTGAAATGTTAATGTATATAGCATCTATTCTTCTGATGTGAGTGCAAATATGTCAGCTGGATATTATAATTATATGTTTAATCTGTGCGTAGGCCATGAAAAAGAACGCCTGTAATTCCCTTTGATTGTTCATGGTGGTTCTTTACGCAATTAAAGGTATCAAGTTTCTGAGGTACACCAGCTACACTAGTTTTATCTTATTTCTGCTTAATTTAGATTCACTAAGACAGAAAAGAAATGAAATACAAATGCAAACCATAAGAAAAGTAGATTCAGAGGTTTGGTTTTACCTTAAAAAAATATTAAATCTGTCATGTTCTCTGCTTTCCGTCTGGCAGCTTAGGTCAGAAAGGCACACAGGAGTCACAGGATCCACACGGTTCAGAAGGTGCACATTTTACCTTTCATCTCTGCCTCCAGTTCCCTGAGTGGTATTAATGTTTGACTTCTGGCAAACCATTTCAACATATATAAATCATAGACCAGACTTCCAACAAATAACGAAGCTCCTGTTTAGGTCACATTCGTCCCTCATTTTGTTAAGCAAGGCTTCTTAACACATGCTGTTTCAGCCTAACTTGTCAACTCTGTCATGAGACAATGCCGTTGTTCTAAGCGTCCTCCTTTCATATCCAGTTTCATCTGCTGTGTCCCTGAGACAGACGGCTTTAGAGAGGCCCAGTCCACAACATTTAATTCCTTTATAAATCAAGCTTCCCTGCACGACATGCATTATTGATTGAGTGAATGTAGAGGAAACGGCCTATTTTTATTTGCTCTTTGATGGACGTGCTTTGAGGCGGTGCACTTCGTCCTGCTGCTATGTGGAATGTCTCTTTCAAGCACGCAAATGAGAATTAAAATTACAGCTACCTGAGGGGCCCTGCGAGGACAAATACACTGGCACCATTAAACAGCCCGTTAATTTGATTGTGTTTATTGTTGCCAGAGCAAAATAACGGTTTCATGTAAAACTCGCTCGAATAGTATTGATGTTTTACAGATACTGTCTTGATGAAATGACTTTGTTTTTCCTCTTTTTATGTTTTTTTTAAATCATCAATGTTCACTACCTTGCCAACATTCTCACACTGTCTGAAGTTCTCACTTCACAACCAAAAATGTGTATAAAATATTTATATATGAAGTGGAAGAAAAGACCATTAATGGTTTCATTTATATTGTGTGCTTTTATATTCAGCTTCTCTGAGTCAATACTGTGTACAGCCATTCGCTTCTCAATTAGATTTAGGTATAGACTTTGACCATTCTAAGAAAACATGTTGCTTTAACCCCTTAAGCCCAGAGGGTCTTAGGAGCAAATTCCACCTTAAATTAGATATGTGAATTAAAGCAAGTATAGCTCCAAAACTTTAAATTGGAAATACAATTGTTTGTGTTTGTATAACAGAAATGCATTGAGGAATATTTTTCAGGTGGAACCACTATTTCAAATGTTACCATGTCTAATTTATAGGTGATTGAACAATAAAATTTTTTGAAAAGAATTAAGCATTGCCAAATTATTTTCCAAAATAAACACTGCAAAACACCATGAAACCCTATTTGAAACTCTGGATGATCCCTCAGACTTTATATATCCAGATTTTGACTATAACTCAAGCAAATTTGGACTGAATAAGTTGAAGCATACGTTTTAATGAAATGTGATTTTGGAACAGTGCCAAAAGTAGCCAAATTATGAAAAAAATGCATTTTCTCCACTGATAAAACGAAATCTGGTCAGACAAGTATGCTGATTTACATCATTGGAGACCTTCTGTATAAGGCAACGCATTTGCCCCTAAGATTTAGCTATTGTGTCATTGAAATTTACCATTGAACACAATAATATCAACAAACTGAACAGAAAATAAGAATAACAGAGCACGCTTATGTAACACATGCAGGTCAAACCACCTGAAATGGTTGTACAATACCTCCGACCACTTGTTGCGAAGGTCTGAGCCTCTAGTTTCTTATGATGCCAATACCTGCTGTTGCATTGCTCCCGCCGAGTCACACATTTAAGGTGGGATTTTAAATCTCACTTTGTTTACATAGCAATAAAACAAAAAGTATATGTGAAAAAATAATAATGAAACATGTTTTAGAAATTTTAAAGCCTATTTGAAAGACGTGTGAATGAAACACCATGTGACTATGTTCTGGCCATTTCTATAAGATAAACATCGGTACTGGGCCTGCTGGGCTTAAGGGGTTAAACTAAAACAGCCAGACTTTGGGCCTGCTATAACCTTCATGAATTCTCCTATTGTCTTTCTCTGAACAGGTTCCCTGCTCTTGTTCTCAAAAATAGACTTAATACCATGATGATCTAAGGGAAAGATTTTAGTCAAACTGTAATTTATCAAAACCAGTTGCTGTCCAATCAACTCTTGCTTTCTGCTTCAGCTCTTTCTTTGCATTTTATTTAGAGGTAAAAGAGAAATTACAATTATATGGGCTGGAGGGTCTTTACTTATAAAAGTCAATATTATGCACTACTTTGTGTTGGTCTATTGAATTAAACTCAATCAAAGTAAGTTACTGTACAATTCGTGGCAGAGTGGGGGGTAAATTTGCAAACATTTTTTAAAAGTAAAACAAATAATTCCTGTTTCCAGGGTATCTAAAGGATCCATATTGCAGAGAAGGAGTGTAGTATATTCGTATACAGCCTCTGGTGAATCTCAAAGTGGAAATTCCCCCTTCCTTGCCCTGTGTTTTGGTGTGGCATATTTACTCTGCACGCTTGTGAAGCGTGATAAAACTGCAGATACTCATGACCCCAGAGAACTTCAAAGCACGCTCTGTCCATCTGCTCCTGCTCAGGCCCCAGACTCTGTTAACAGAGAGTAGATGGGTTATAGAAAGAAGAAAAAAAAAACTGTCCACTTAGATATGCAGATATGTTTCTCCCCTGGTTGTATCAACTCTGGTCCCGGGAGACATCATTAGCTTATCGCATTCCTCCCCATGCATGAATTTACATCTGGACGCTGAGAGGCACTTCAAAGGTGCCAACAGCACGAGTGTTTAAAAAAATGTTCCCCGCCAAACCTTTTCAGGAACCAGACTGTGGGAAACCACAGCATCATGGCGGGCTGTGATGTAATCGGGCACTGTCGCTTGAGATTCACAAGGCTTTGAGGGAAATATGCTGATTATGTTTGGAGTGGAGGATCAATGAATTCATTAGTTTCTAAGGCGGCGTAATTAAGTCTGGCTCCGTCGATTATCAATCTACATATGCCTCATGCTGCAGCATCGCTCCGACAGCAACATTTTATTTTGTTTTTGTACAACTGACAAGATGATCCAGTCAAATATAGTTTGTATGTTTTAACATGGAAAATAGCATCTTTAGGTGTAACTCCTTTTTGCTTTTAAACTTGTCTCATATACCTTTAGAAGCAATATTTCACAAATTAACATAAAATATTGTATTTTTTAGTAATGAAACAATTGTTTTTTAATCACTCCAAACTTTGAATGGTTCCAAGATTTTATTCAATATTAGCACCCTCACCTCTGTCACACCATTGACTATCCAGGCCTGCATTGGCTGACTTAATTGGCTCATATTATGCTTTTGCTGGGATTTTTTGTCATTAAAAACTGCTGTATACACTCACAGCTGTGACAGGATATGACACCTTCTCCAGTTGTAATTTATGAAGTCTCAGAGGGAACTAAGAGGTGGCTAGTCTTTGCAGGATTATGACAGATTTGTTTTCATTTAAAAATGAGATAAAATGTGGACTTACAGATGTGTGAATAAGGTGGAATGAGAACATCTGACATCAGAGTGAGCACATCACACCCACAGAAAAACATTGTGGTGGGAGAATAAGGCTGTGAGGATGCTAAACCTTTATGCATCACAAGGAAGCTGGTCAGAAGGTAAGATAGATGGAGATAAATACAGCACACATATGGAAGGAAGTCAAGGAATCTTTCATTAGGACAACAACTACACCAAGCATAGATCATGAGCTACAATGAGGTTTCCATAAAGGATTGATGTGTAAGAAAGGCCCAGTCAAAATCTAATAATCTTTAGCTACAATTGATCATTGATGTTCAGACCTCTACTCCATTCAATCTGTCCAAGCTGGAGTTACGAAAAATGAAAGAAATACTAAAAACCTCCAGCTACTTATCTTGAATACAAATCCATGCCCCAAATTTATATATATGTATGGGTGTGAATACCTTTGCAAGATATTGTTGAATAATTCTTCCTGTGTCTGTAAAATCTCATGTGATATTAAGCGTGATGTAAAGATTTAGCAGCAGGGCCTACAGTTGCTTTAATAAAAAGGGTAGAATTGATGGCGAAGCTGTCAAAAGCCTAGCAGCACTCAATCAGGGCCATTTCATATGTGGCGGTGCATGCAGTAAGCACGGTCTCAGATGTGAATTATAGAGGAAACGGGAGCCAATGCCTGGTCCTCACTGAATGCTGCCCTGTGCTAATGCCAGCCTGTAAAAACACTGACTTGACAACAAGCGAGCCCCTGTAGTTCTGCTGAGAGAGAGAGAGAGCTGGGGAGAGGGATAAAGTGGGAGGGGGAGCTCAGAGATGGAGGGAGACTTAGTGGGGGTGGGTTAAAAGCACTCTGAGAAGACTGCCATGTCATCCTTGTCCTCCTAACATTTAGTATATCAGATAACCGCCATGCGATATCCCATTTTCAACTTACAGTATGTTACACATTCAAATAGAGCATTATAGCTTCTAATTTTTAGACATTTTATCAAAGGAGGGTCTATTTTTATTTTTATTAAATATTTAAAGACACTGTTCCAGACTTGGTGTTAAGATCATGTAACCAAGACATTAAAAATAAAATTAATACTGAATGGATTCCACTGGTATGCATACGTGTTCACAACCCTGACATTACAGACAAAAAATGTTGATCTGGTCTGTATCAAACATCATCATCTGGAAAAAGTCGTCACGCTTTAGGATTTATTAATAGATTGAATATTTCAAACACAAACAGACCTCCTTACTGGTAATTTCAGTTTTTAATTAAATCGGAAATGTGAAAGTGGCTAACTTTTATGGTGGCTGCAGATCAAGCAGTTCTTTGACCTGGCAAGATAACTTGCAGATCAAGGAAAATAGCTGCCTTCTGTTCTGTTTCAAAGCTGTCCTACAGTATTACAGCTTGACCAATGCTTTCCTTTGTTCTGCATTTTGGGGACCTTTTACTGAAGTATTTCTTGTTTTAAAATTCCTTCAATGTATAAATTAATTAACATTCTATAGAGAAAAATGCAGTGCAGTGGTAAAGTATTCACATCCTTACAGTTTCTTCTTTTTTGTGACTTTTTTGACATCTTTTTCAACCTCCTTTTATAAAAAAAAAATGGCTATCCCATCTTTGGTAATAATATATAAATATCAAGTGTCTGCTTTTGCATCATATTGGAGGGATTTTCCCTCTCTTATCAACAGAAATGATTTGTTTCAAGCACTTTAAAGACAGTCTGGGCCTAAATTACCTGTTTAATGTCAGCATGTTAATTAAAATGATGTGTTAACTTTCACCAGGCCACTCTAAAGCTTTCTTTCTTCAGAAGTAGTTATACTTAGGTAGTTCACCTAAGCATAGCTTTACTTCTCAAAATGCAGGCCCACATTGTTAAGATCTCTTTTTTGCTGCAAAGTTTTCAAATTTTTTTTAATACTTGGGATATATATTGTTAAATTAATCTATTTGCCCCAAAAAACACACAACAAAACTTTTAGGGTTTTTGTAATCAAGTAACGACACTAGACGACTATATGTTTGATAAGCATTATTTAATAGTCAAAAGCACAACTGAGCAAGGAAATAGACCAATCTCTTTAGTTAAAAAAAAAGGATATGTGACACAAAAAAAAAAAATTTAATCATGAAAATTTAAATTCCCACAATGAATAGCTTGACCTGGTTTTATTCCATTCGCATAAACACAGCCAATGTTCTGCTGATTTCTAATTAAAATGTCTACTGACTCAAAAGGTCACAAGTCAGAATAGAGTAGATAATGAAACAATTCAACCTGTAGCTTTAAAGTAGCTTTTCATCAAAATTATTTACTGCATGTTTGAAACAAAGGTAATAAAACCAAAGCATTTAAATGTTAAGCTTAAAATGTCCATAATGCTAAAAAAACAGCAAAACAAGTCTAAACCAGTATTAAATTTTGACAAAGAAAGTTTGCATTATTTCTACCACAACATGTTTAAATTCTGTGCCTTAATACAGAGTCAGAAAGCCACATTTTGAAAAATGACCACTTGTGCTAAACCTTATGCTGAGCCCAGCAACTCAAACAATAATATAACCTTCATTAGGGTGAATTATAAAGCTTACCCACTCAAAGTCCATTGTACTGTCAAACTAAATGTGTTGAGAAAGCTAAGGAGGAAGGAAAACACAAGAACAATGCAAGCTGATTGATAGTTCAAAGGAGAACAAAGTTCCTGGAGATACTGTATCACATCGTCTCCTTATCTCTCTATGGCTGATGTTTGGTAACAACAAGGTCAATCAGACCCTCAACGACATGTTAAACACTGCCTAGTCCTTCTACAAGCCATAAAAGGAGCAAAGGGAAAAGCAACTTTCAAGACGTCAGAACTGAAAAGAACAGTGGAGAAGAAAAATAGACAGATGCCAGGAAGGAGCGGGTCCTGGGGTCACGCGAAAGATGGGCCTGATCCCACCTCCAATCCCTACAGCTTTTCTTTTGTTTGAAGTCACATCTGGGCTAAATTTCCCCTTACTGACTTGAACAGAGAGGAAGTGTACTGGGTGGGTGCAAGGAGGCTAAGCCCCACTGCGGCCTGCCAGGCTAAACAGTCCAAATACTGTAGATCCATGAGTCACTGAAGAAGGGACGGCGTAACCATGGATGCAGACCGTTAGTATGGACTTTTCACAGGAACCGTTGACTAATATGAGAATGTGAGCAATAAATCATTCAGTGACACACTGAGGGCTGTTGAACATTGGGGGGTGGTGGACTGATCACTACAGTTATCAGACAAAGGTCACCACAAGCTCACCGAACACTGGACAAAAGATAGTGAACAAGCTAAAGACTGACTTTTAACTCATTTAGATTTAGGTCGTGGCTTTTACCCTTTTAATCGGTTAATAATGACAGATCAAAGGAAAGAAAAGTAAAGAGTGAAACTATACAAGAGTGAAAAATATGTGGCATCCCCCTAGTTACCTTTGCAAACTTATTGTACATTTTTTATAGATAAAGCTAAAGTATTGGACATATGTGAAGTGGAAGGACAATAATAAAGGCAAGTGAAAAAGAAAGTTTGTCGTCTTATTTCATGTGTTTTTTTAATTTTTTTTAAGAAAAGAAATTTGAAACTGATTAGCAAACTTTGAAGATCAGCATGAAATGTCTGTCCACTCTTTGCCGCATAAATGAAGCCCAGTAAGGTTGGGGGAGGCAAATTTCAGTATATCAGCTCTGAACCGCTTGCTGTTTTTACTGAGGTATAACATTCCCACAGTGTAATACTGCCACCACTATGTCTAATGGTTGGGTTGGAGTGACAGGGGTACAGTGCAGCGTTGGCTTTCATTAACCATCTGATCTATGGAGGTTCTTCCATATACTGTATTTGCTGTATTTATTTCCAAATTCTAGTTTTTTTCTTTTTGTGACAGATGTAAATATTTTATTTTGCTCCTTGATACCTAAGATATTTTAAGTATCTGAACCAATAAACTATATTTGCTTTGATTTAAGTTTTACCAAAGCTGAATCATATCTCTGATGAGCGAAATATTCTGTCTAAAGAAATAATCTCTCCTGTCATTCTGCTTGACCTCCAACTGATGTCAACTTAGATCAGGAAAAAAAAAATACTGTAACTAGACTTTTTAGATATCTATGCATTATTACAGTCCTGCGATTTGTTTTCAAACTGATTCCTTAATTCAGTCATATGAGTTCAGTAATTTTGTAACACAAGAGCATCGAAGAAAAAATTGAAGTATTAAACTATAATTTTGGAAACAAATTGATTATTTCTTTTACAGTAATGATCATAACTAGCTGTATAGCGCAATGCAGACATACTGTCATTTAAACATGGACATTTACATTAGAACTTATAGAAATGTAGATGTGTATATATATATGTCTATATATATATATATATATATATATATATATATATATATATATATATATATATATATATATATATATATATATAACTTCTTAAAATAGAAATGTGAATTTTGGTTTAAAGGATGATGCAAATTTAGTATCATATATCCATATTTATAAAAAAATAAGTAACAGAAATTGACACTTTATTATGTCTGAAATGCATGCATTTTTAAAGAACCCTTTTTACTCTGTATTATAACTTAATAAGATAAATATATATTGGTAATTGTAAAAACTTTTACAACTTAAGACTGGGATATGGTACAAATTAGAAGTGAAATGTAGTAACACGACATGCTCTCTGAAGCCTGTAGTGTTTTAAAAAACTGTCTACAGCAGCAGCGTTCTGCTCCACCTAAACACCACCTTGATTTGATCAGGTCCTTGCAGCTGTTTAAAAGCTCTGCCTGTGCTTGAATGACAATCTGTGTTTATCTTTGGCTTTCCTCTCCAACTAATTAACTAAACCCCGGAACACCAAAACACACAGTCCCCAGAACCTTCTCACTCTCTGACAGCTGATATATTATTGCACCATTTTAAATTAGTGGCGAGTGGAAGATGTCTCACATCAATTTACACTTATGTGGCCTGAGACACTTATTAATTCTTATATTTTAATTAAAGTAAATTACTCTATCTTAAGTATATAGTTGGGTGTAATCATCAAGATTGCTTATTCATGTGTAAAATACAGGGGTATCCACTGGAATTCTTATTTTTATTGGTGTTTTTTTAATTTACTGCAGCAGGTTGGGATATCAAACCGGATGCACGGGCACTCTGGAGATGAGGCTTTTCATTCCACTTCCACACTCTGCTGTCTTCAGTTTCAGATGAACCACTCTGCCAATCTTTATCCCTCCTGGAGATGTTTAATTGCCTCAGAAGCGGAGAGACGTTTTCAGGCTCACTGTGGGTCCAAAAGCAGGCATTGTTTTGGCCGCCTGAAAGGCCCCCATTATCTGTTTTTTGTTGTCCCTCTCAGCATGAGAAATCCCCCCGGTGCGTGAGGCAGGAGTTTGGATAAATCCAGATTACATCAGCAGGCAGGTGAACCAGAATGAAAAAAAACCCCACAGAAAAACAACTAAAAATATAATTATGCTGTCAGTCGCTGCTAAGCTGCAGCCTTTAATCCCTCGCCATGCAGATACCGTCGCTTGTCTTTTCCCATCACGAGCTGAAATCCAATATTCTTATCCCCGGCCTTAATTCGCGTTTCTTTCCTCTGGTTAATTCATCATCATCATACTTTTTCATGTTATTTATTCTGGTAACAATCACAGTATTGGCCTTGGCACGCTGGGGCGTAATTTAATGTGCTGTGATATTAAAGTCTGGCAAGTGTTCATTTGCTTTCATTTTAGAATATTGCTCTCAAGTTGAGGCGAAACTCCCCTTCGATAACGTGCCCAGGAGACCCACACATGCCGACCTCTCTTTTACACGTGTTCATGGCGTCCCTTCCCTCTCTTTGCTCACCATATCTAAGATTGTGTGAAATAGCGTTTTACCCTATCAGGTTTTACAGAGGCCCCAGCCCCTTTAAGGCAATCTGCGATTCCATCTGGTCACTGTGGGCTCCCCCCCCATCCTCTGCCTCACTGCCTCATCAGCTCCTTTCTCTCAGCAACCGGTTTGAGAGTAATTTCAAGAAACTTCCCAGGGGCATCCATCGATGTGGATAGTAGCTGCCATTCTACCAGGAGGCTTCAGGGATGTCCAGCAAACAAGTTCTTCAGTCTGGCCTTCATGTCCTGTGAGCTGCGATAGCTAAGAGGCAGAAGAGCTAGAAGCAAGCAATCAGTTCAAAACGACAAGTTTTAACCCCTCACACAGTCAGAGATCACTCCTTCCTTTTTTTTAAGGTGGCATCGGGCCCATCGCTGGCGACTGCTGCCATGTCCAGATTAATTGGAGCATGCCGTCTTAAATGAATCACATATGCCTAATATCTCCCACTGATAGTCACAGCCCTTAAACCTTTTCACAGTTTGTCACATAAGAAATATAATTTAAATGGGTTTTAGTGAGATTTTAGAAGGAAAGTAATGCGTAATAGGAAACTTAAAAAGGAAACATTACGTGGTTTTTAACATTTTCCATCCTACTCTTATTAATTCAGCCCACCTGAGTCAATACTTTATGGAACCACCTTTAGCTGTCCTTTGTAAATTTATTAGCTTTTTTCTTTAAAGGATGAAGACTTTTTCTATTCTTTTTTTCAAAATAACTCAGGTTTTTATTAGACTGCTTCTATACTTTGACTAGGCCATTCTAGCTTATGAATACATTTTAAATGAATACTTTATGGTAGCATTAGCTTTATGTTTAACGTTGGTATCCTATTAGGCAGCAAAACACCCTGTCTTAAGTCTTTCACAGTCTTTAAGGTTGCTTTGTGTATGTTGGTTTTTTTCTACATATAGTTTGTACAGTAGTAGCCATTAATAAATGTCCCCACTTTCCTTGATGGGTCCTTGGCTGGTCCAGTACAGTTCCTTTTTAAACATCTAAAATATTCTTTCTGTCATGATTAGTGGACATTAAGATCTAAAGAGAAGCTTCTTCTCCTGATCAGACCCTGTAATTCAGCGAAAGGGTGGAGTCAGAGTAAAAAAAAAAAATGCACACCTATAAGAAAGCCAGTGGCTGGAAGTTGGAGGGGATTTAGCTGCCATTCGGCTGGCTTTTGACTGGGGTCATTTTGAATGGCTACTACTGTATTAAGTTTTTTTTAAATCTTTCTATCAAACCCGGAAAAAACTTCCCTGCCCACAGCATGATGCTGCCCCCACCAGGGTTAATATTTTCATTTCCATCAAAGAGATTAGTTTTTCTCATCTCGTCATAGCTCATTTTTCACACCGTTTTCTATCTCACTTGAATTTGTTGCTACCTCTGTTTGTTTTTAGTTATTCAAAAGCTTTTAGCTTACATCTCTTCCATAAGAAGCAGACTTTTGGAGATCAGGACTAACAGCTGCAGCTGCATATTCTCTCACCTGGACTGTTGATGAACCTCTTAGTCAAATAAATATTATATTTTAGTTTTCCTTGTTGTCGGATCTCACTTTTTTGCATTTATTTCTACCACTTAAGAAAAATTAGATAAGAGGTAACTGAAGAAAAAGTAGAAATAACCGAGGTCAGACGCTCATCGGTTGGAGTTCACTGTAAAATTCATGACTTTCCTTTCGTCTTTTCATTTGTCTGGTACTGCGGTCCACTCAGAACCTAGCACAAAGCAGATTAATTGCGCTGTCGTACAAAAGGTAGGAATGAGCCCTCGCACCTGTCCTCCATGTCACCATGCATTAAGATGAATGCATCCCAGAGTTGGTCTTTATTAGTTATTTATAAGGACCCGCTGCCCAGAATAACAGCACTAAAAAGAAGGGGACAGACTGAATGGGAAGCTAAGGGCCTTTTCTGGCAACGCTCACAGGGAAGTAATAGAAAAGTGTTGACCAAAGTGACATTAACCACGGTGCCCTGCCAGACGGCTCTATTGGGTTGTCATGTCAAAGCGGCATGCTTGTCACATAAACATCAGGCTTGGACAAAGCTGTGTGGCGAGGATTTGCTTAATTTGTTAGTTAAGTTGAGTCATCAAAATCAGTGGGTTTTTGGCAATATTTTTGTATAACAACGTCATTTTACAAGATAAATGTTGTCATAAAATAAATGTCCATAATTTTACCGACAACGGAAATGTACATGTACAGTAATTAACCTCAAACTAAGGGAAAAGTGAAGATATACAATCCTTTTTCTTTTTTTTTATGTTTCGTTCTTTTTTTTTTTTTTTTTACAAATAGCATCTTCAGGTCAAATAAAGAATGTTACTAGAAAAGCATTTATTGAAACATGTCAACTCCTGTATCAAGCCTTCAGGTTACCAGGTGTTTACATAAAAACAAGAATAATCTCTATTCCTCCATGTTTATGTCACCCAGACACACTAACAGTCATCTTTATGTTCTGTATGATTGGTAGGGAAAACAAAAGACATATGGAGGCAGGTGGTCTATTCTTTTCTGATGAGATTTTGGACCCATACACTGCAAAAATATAAAACTAACTTAAAATAAGTGCATTTTTTTCTTGAATTGAGGAGGAAAGGCAGATACTTAGCCAATGGAACAAGACAGTTTACATTTAAAATAAAAAAAAAACAATAGCATTTTCCTATTTCAAGTGCATATTATCTAATAATTTTATAAAAATACTCATTCCATTAGCAGATCATCTTGTTTACCCGCTCAAATTAAGGGTAACTACACTTGATTGAAGACATTTTACTCATTACTAAATAATTTTTGCAGTGTAAGCATAAGAATAAATTTACTAGAAAACAACTATTGCACCATCACCTTTTACAGATCATCCCTCATATGAATAAATGTTGTGGCTGAATACCTCTTTAGGATTTTTCTTAGCCAGATTCCAAATTGTCAATTCCTAATGGAGAACCTCCTTGCAGGAAAAAGCATGTAACTACGAACCCAGACAAAGTGCAGACTTAAATCTAATATAAAATCTGTCCAAAGACTTGGAAATTTAGCTCTTTGCAAAGAAGAAATATTTACTCTATAAATTTGCAAAGCTAATTGTTCATCGAGGGGGTATGAATACAAGTTTTTTTTTTCGAGTACAACAAAAAAAAACATATTTCCTTTTCTTTTACTCATCAAGTTTTTACTGCTTTGTGTTGGCCTGTGACATACAGTTAGTAAGAAACATTAAAGTTGCTACATGACAAAACGTGAAAAGCTCACAGGGGTTTGAATGCTTTTGCAAGGCACAGTAGTCTTTTTAGGAATATCTAACAAGAGGAAAAGCACTTTCCTGAACTTCGGTGAAAACCATTAACAGAAGGGAAATGCAGACTTTGCAGCACTCGTGGGGTTGGTTTGTTTCTGTCAAATATGATTTTCTCTCAGACCAACAATGTAGGAATGTACTGCCCTGTGAGCTAATATTTAGTACTAACTCAAGATGTCTGATAGCTAATGAGAGGACAGCATTTCACAAAGCTACAGTGCCCATTGATCCCCCTGTTATCATCAGCCTCATCAGGGTGCATTCACTAGCTTGGCAGGGACCCTGATTGCATGGTTAGAAATTCAAGTGGTGGATGTATCAGGTTTGATATGAATATTATGTGGTTTGCCCACAGGGACAATTCCATTTGTAGAACCTACCCCCTACTCTGGAACCTTTTTGCATTTGTCACTTTGCATTTGCTTTAAGGAGGGAAGCTTTTAAGCACTACCAGTAACAGAAAGCGTGCTTTGGTGGTGACATGGCTGTGATCTCTATAAAAGCCATCTGGAAAATAAAAGTTCTCGGCTTGCATTTTAAAAGTGTGTTTTATGCTTTTTTTTTGAATTTCCAAGTTTAACAGGGAGGAAGTGGGTAAATTAGTTGATGCAAACCTTCAAGATTTGAAGACGAGTATAAAGACCCATTAAATTAAGATGCAGTGAGCATGATGGCTTGTCTGTCATCACCCTTGTTCACATCCCTAGACACCCTTGTATTTCCTGATCTGTGGACAAAAACAGATGTTAGCAAAGTCTTTCTTTGAGAGTATTTTAATGTTTAGTGCCTTCCCATTAGAAAGTGTCTGTTTTTCATTAAATACTGCATTGATATTTATAATTGATACATTAAAACAGATTTTTTCAGCTCCCAGCATGAGCCAAACTCATGCTTTTGCCACTGTAAACCCATCACTGTGATTGGCTGTGTGGCTCAGCACAAATGCACATTGGCCCCTGCTGTCGAGGGATTTGTGTACACAGGCTATAGAACTGGCCTGCAAAAACATTAACAGGAGACGGAGCATGAACATGCCACACTCCTGGGATTTGCAGGTGCCTCGTTCCTCCACACTGTAGGTCTTTGTTCTGCCATGACCTTCATCCACACACTTCTGTTTGACGATGAGGTGTGGCCTGCAAAACCAGATTGGTGCCACCAGGAGTAGCGATTATAAATGTGATGGAAAAACTCCATCTTTTGGGTGCATGCAAGCCAGGAAACAATAGCTATCCTAAAACTAAAACAAAAAGAGAAAGGAAAAAACAAATACAACCTAGGGAATTGGAAAAAAATCTCTGCTGTTGTTGTTTAAAACTTCTAAAAGCTTGCAGATATTTCTCATAAATAGCTGTCTTAAACAGGGTGTCTGGTATCTGTGGGATAAAGTAGCAGAATGCAACAGAAAGGTAGCCTAAATGCAGAGCCTGCACGTGGAATCGTTTTAGGCGACTGTCCACGAGAGGGATGTGAGGAGAAACATTGCTCAATGTCCTCTTCAATGTATCTCTTGGAAAGAGAGTGTTAACACATGTTTGGTTCCCTGGCTAGCCTTCCCCATGAGTGTGTGGGTATGTGTGAGTGGAACTGGCCTTGGAGAATAGCAACCGCCACGTTAAGGTGGGGGGTTGTGCAGAAATGTACCCCGGGGACTTGAGCCCTGGCTCAGGTCCAGATCTCCTGATATGTTAACAAGAAGAACTTGTTCTTATCAATGAGCTGCTTTATTCATGTCTCACACAAAAACACACACACCAGCATACACACTGATCAACGGACATAGAAATGCTAACATCAAACATTCCAGTACCTTCGTTGGCATCTAGTCAGAACAGACACAAAGTTACTGAGAGACATACCGACAGAGGAGGGCATTACCCACCCTTAAATACACTCAAACATGTGGATCACAGAGTAAAGCTAAACATTACATAAAGATGCACAATTTGCTAATTATATATATATATATATACCTCTCTGACTTGCCAATACCTGTTTTAATTAGTCTAATTTCCATCTATAACAACAAACCTTTTGGAAAACATTTTTTTCGTTCCTTTTTTTCTGTTTAGAATAAAAAGAAAAAATCCTCATTAGTGATAAAACTACATGCTTACAGTAAGATTAGGAGCTCGGAGTTAAAATGAATTTATCTGTCAGCATCTATGAAAATCACTGAATCCAGTAGGTTATGGGATAGACGGATCTATATGTTTAACAAAACGTTCTAACCTCTTTTTTTTTTCATTTTTTACACACCTGCTTTTTTTGCACACTGCGCAGCTCTAATAGCATTTTATAGGGCGAGGATAAGCCTGAGTGGAAACTGTTCACAAGGATGTTCGTGCACACGTGGCCAGACTAGTTTCTAAACATGAGACTGGTGAACAGCACAGATAGAGAGATACTATGAAGTCACAACATATTCCATCAAGAAATATACCCTCAGTTCTTCACATTACTATCTTTTTTTTTTTTTTTTTTTTTTTTTTACTTTCTATCAAAAATAATGACTTATTTGCTACAGCTCCTTCAATTATTTAATTTCGGACCAAAGGTGAAAATCTCTAAAGCAATCATTAGTAGACAGCTCTGCAGAACAAAAATAAAATAATTATAAATAAAATAAAGCAAAAATTCCTTACCTGCCTTTAGCATTTCATATTACCATTTGCATGATTAGCATGGCTAGCCTATGTAACAGGGTTAGTTACTAACTGCAATCCTTGTAATATGTAGGCAGCCTGAATGAATAAGTGCATAGAACATTTTTCCTCTTTAGAAGTTAATACATTTCTTGTTTTTTTTAGATATGACTTTAAAACGCCATTAAATATGTATCCTCTTCTATTAATACAGACTTAAGCAATCAAAACAACCAAGTTTAAATCTTTGGAGTTATTATAATTTGGATCTGCCCAATTTAAGACTAAAAACCCTGTAAAAACACAGGGTTTTAAAGGTAATGATGGAAGATTTACGGAAAAAACACAAGCTTACACAAGCTATTTCTAATCCTACAACTAAAAAAATATGTCACCTGTCATAGAGCTGAATAATTTCTTACAACCAATTTATTCAATTAAATCCACATATGCCATTTCTGTTATTGCATCATTAATTTCAATAAAATCTGGCTGTAAATATTCCCACACCTGTTGATCAGAAATTAAAGGAGTAGGATATAAAGCATACATTTACAAGCAACATTTTCATGTGGTGTATCAGGGTATCTGTTTACAGGTATGCTGAGATAACAAAGTTATTTGTGTAAGTCTTCATGCTTTACTTCCCCTCAAGCATAGATTACTTAAGCTGTTAATGGTGACACGATAAGATGAAAGTAGAAAAAGCAAGAAATGGTGGAAAATAAACTTGTTTTTCTATCGAATCAGTAAAGAATGGACTCTTGCATCATCTCTCCACGAGCACTGAAGCCATTTTGATAGTAAAAATCCCTCCAATCATCTGTTTGTTGATTATAACTTTAGTACTTTTATGTTAGTTAGTAAACTGAGTATTTCATAAATCAGTTTTGAATAATGCATATTTCGTGTCATTTAAAAAGTTTAGAATATCCCTTGTTTGATCCTTTCATTGCTAAACTGTTTTTGTTAAAAACAACATGAGATGGCTCCATTCTTCCAGCTCCTTACCTAAAAGCCTTCGTCATTACTTAAAGCAGGACTTTGGATGTATTGATACCTTCGCTATCGATCCCTCTCCTCCTGCTTCTCGCCCAAGACAACAAGGAGCGTGCCAAGCGGCCTCCTTGTTAAAAAGTCTGAATTCAAAGCACCTGCTGAGAATGGAGGTCTGAGTGGCTCTGATAAATAACACCTCAGAGTGCTGATGAGAAGCAGGAGAAGGAATCAAAACAAATAAAAGGTAAAGTTAAAAAGCTATTTAGCGGATATATGCTGCAAAAAATCAGGGAGTAAATAAAGTGAAGTATTTTTGGCTGATCCAAGCATGCTAACTTAGATTATAGTCATTGGAAAAAACAAAACAAAACAATGGAATACATAAATGTCTTTTTAGCAAAAATTCAAAATCTACAGATCTTCAATACTTTGAATAGCTAAGCATTAGTCAATTTTACTGTTGCCTGAATTAAACAACCTCAGCTGTTTTAGTAGAATCAAAGCAGGCTGCCACATTAGTGATGTCCTCCTTCTGTTCCCAATCAAAAAAAAAGACAAGAAATCATTTGACATATAGTTGCACAATAGCAGAAAATGTTTTATATATAGTAATCAGAAAAGTGTGGCATGCATTTCATTAACTCCCATGCAGTTATAGCAACAAGTCTTTAAGGGTTTCCCTAAAAGAGGTTTGCATATTTGGAGACTGATATTAGTGCCTGTTTTTCTACAAAGTCTACAAATCTTTGACCGAATAATCTTTTTTGATTGGCCCTTACAGATTAGCAAACCAGATCAGGTATGCTTTTTGAAATGTCCAGTATATGTGTTTATACAAACAACTCTATTGTGGCTTTTGCTGCATGCTGTGCTGCTTTAAGGTGATAATTCCCCTCAGTTTCAAATATTTTCAGGTTTTATAACAAAAATTTAGGTCTTTCTGTCTTCTTATCAATTGTGATCAGTTTTTATTTCGCTGCCAAGGAAGTGCATCCCCACTGTATTAGACTACCATCCCCGTGTTTCACCAGTGGGTTGGTGTGCTCAGACTGATGTATAGAATTTTTAAATTATTATTTTTTCCACTGTAAATCATTTTGCAAGCAGGGGCAATCATATAGGACAGCAAATATATGCAAAAAGAAACTCTGATCAGATGGGGTGTATTTTACAGTATGTTTATTTTGCAAGCAGGGAAAACATACTGTAAAATACACCCCATCTAATCAGAGTTTCTTTTTGCATATATTTGCTGTCCTATATGATTGCCTTGTGGCAAACTGCCAGCTGAACTATGGATAATTTTGCCTTTTATTCATAAAAGTTACATTTGCAGAGTGCAATGGTTTCCCTGTTTACAAATTGTGCCAGCTGAGGCTCAGATCTGGCCAGCTACTCCAGAGTCACATGGGTATCCTTAAAGCTTTGCTGATCAATGTAAGGTTTGTTTACGGACCCTTTCTTGGTTAGTTTGCTCCTGTGCCAAACTTTACAAATTGATTGAATAATTTTCAGGGAGTGAATAAAAGCCTGGTACATCATTTAAAAAGCTAATCAGAATCAGAATCAGAAATACTTTAATAATCACAGAGGGAAATTACTTTTGTTCACACGCTCCAGTTACTGTTTTATATCATATAAATACACACATCCAACTATACAATATAATACAAATAAAAAATAAGAATAAAAAGACATATAGCTCTTCTGTATATATATCTGTACGTATATCTATCCATATGTAAAAACTAAATCCAAATAATAGTGCATAAATGGGGGGGGTCTGAATCTGGAGAGGGGTCTGGAGAGGATGTGAGTCATTGTCTAATATAGACTGAAACCTGGACAGCATCCTCCTCTCTGCCACGGTGGTCAGAGTGTCCAGCTGCTCCCCCACAACATCACCGGCCCTCTTGATCAGGTTGTTCAGTCTGTTGTTTGCAGCAACCCTCAGCCCACTGCCCCAGCATGTGACAGCAAAGAAGAGTGTGCTACCAACAACAGACTCATAAAACATCCTCAGCATCGTCCCACAGATGTTAAAGGACTTTAGCCTCCTCAGGAAGAATAGTCGGCTTTGGCCCTTTTTGTAGACCACCTCGGTGTTTCTAGTCCAGTCCAACTTATTGTTAAAGAACACTCCCAGGTACTTATACTCCTCCACAGTGTTAACAGGAACCCCTTGGATACAGCTAAAGCTATTGCTGCAACTTTATTCTTGACTTGTCAAACATGTTCCCTAGTCTTCATGTTGCTGTTGGTAAATCAGTATGAAGCATCTTATTGAGCACTGTACAAGACCAGATGCTGAAAGGTAATCAACACTTAGCAATTGTGAAGTAAGAAAAGCCACCTACTTCTTATACTGTAACATAACTACATGCGGTATTAAACAAATGAAGAAATTAATGATAAAATCTGGAAGCTGTTCTGTCTCACAGGACTTTCTGTATAATAAAGAATACAGAGTAAACTACTGGAAAAAGAAGCTGATAGAAGTGTGACATCACTGTTTCTGTTGGCTCGCAGAGGTTGAAGCACAGAGAGCACTGCGCTCTGTCTCCTACTCGGCTGTTGCCTCAGGCTTTGGCAGACGTGGAGCGGTGCTCTGCCCTATCAGCCTGTGCCCTCCACACGGCCTACCTCTGTGAGAAGGAGTGTAATTACAAGTTCCTATACTTTCACTCATTTTCTCTATCAGCAACCCCTCCACAGACCTCCCATGCTTCTTCCTATTTCACAACCAGACCCATTTACTTCAGAATCAGAATCAGAAATACTTTAATAATCCCAGAGGTTATGCCAACAGAAAGCCACTTTTTCCCTTTTTTCATGGCTCAGGCATGCTGCCCACATCCAGCACACACAGCTCCCACTCTTAAGCACTACCAAGGCCAAGTGCTGCATTACTCACACTCTGTGTCATTAGAACAAAGAGTACAAGCTTGTGCGGAGGCAAGATGTTAATACTTTTTCCCTCAGCACCATGTTGCTGCTGGAAGCTTCTGAAAGATCTGCCATGCGGTTGACACCATCAGGAGCTTCCTTTGTCTGTTCCCCGCCTGCTTTTTGCCTCAAAAAGGAAGTAACACACACCTGTTGATTTTTCTAAATCTGCCTGCAGAAGAAAGAGCCTATGCCTTCAGCCAACTACGCCTCCTTTGTTTCCTGAAAGCAGACATATTGGGTAATATTTTTTCATCACACAGTTTATTCTTGGGTTTAATTAGGGATATTTTTGTGTATTCTACTGTGGAACACCCTCAATATTTTTAGCTGTGAGTACAAATCCAAAGTTAGAGTGCAAAAGCAATTAAAATCATGATTTAGTTTGTTATGGTGTTACAGCTACAGATTGAATTAGATATGAGATCCAGATTACAGCAGTCATAGAAAAAGAGAGCAGCCTAAACAGAATTTGTTGGATTCTCAGATGAAATCTCGTGTCTGGAAGAGGTTAGGTTAGGTCCAATATTATGATGGAAAACATTATGGTGTTAGTGTGTTTTCCAAATGAAATTTTAAGAGCCATTTAATACAATAAAATCTTAAAATTAATCTATTTCCAATAGTTAAAAATACAGAAAAGTAATAATTTTCACTAAGTAAAATGATTCAATGTTTTTTTTAAACCTTTATTGTGTTACTATGTTGATTTTTTTCCTGTACAACTGATAAAAACACAGTTATATCACATTATATTTTAATTTTAGACTGATAAAAAATATATATTTTATACAGGAATCTGAGCTTAATGAAAATAATGTTTAATTCCTGCTTATTTTCATACAGTCATTATCTTGGACAATCAAGCCTCATGAGAACTAATTTATAGAACATACATGTACATTTCTGTAAATTTAAGAAAAAACTAAAACACAGATGTTTGTGTTCATGTTTTTTTCTTTAACCAATTTTGCTTTAATTTCATAAAATTTCAAACAATATGATCAAAAATGTACCTTTTTTCTTCTCAGGAGGAATTTAAAGAAAATTAGAAACCTGAGTGAGGGACTAGACCTGCAATACATGCCAAGCATTTCAGATGCCCTAACATGTATAAAAGCTCAGACCAAAAACTTGCCGCAGTATATGGTTATTTTAGAACAAACTAGTACCTGGTGATGTTAGAAAAAAACAATTAACTGCTATTCCTTCAGAAAATAATCAACAGAAGACAAACTAAGTTGATCAAACAAAAAATTAACAGACACTAATACTCAGACAACATATACTCAGACGCTTAATCACATAAATCTTCCTGTCTTGTTTTATTACTTCTGAATGGTCTTCCTAATTAGCCATCATGCAATTAAAATATATTATCCATGATCTCTTCGTTTCTCTAGCATCATTGCTGCAAACGTCTAGAATCAAATAGCTAAGTTTCCTCATTAACATAGCTTCAGCTCTACATATGCCTGGAAGGTCCAATCCATTTGATTCAGGAGTGCCGCGGAAGGGACACTTTTAAAAGTTACTGGATAGTAGCTCTTGAATTAAGATGCCTGGTCTAATGGGAACTTCAACTCTAAAACGGGCCAAACCTAAGCTAGATAACTCTACACTTAACAGTAATTCTGAATGATAGAGCTTGGTATTTTAAATTGCAATTGTAAAAAAAACAAAACAAAAAAAAAACACTTCAATAACTGTGCTGTATTAGCTAAGTGACGTTTTCTAAGTGTATTAATATGTCTTTACATTATATAATATATTTTGTTTATACACCAAATATGAGGTGGAATAATTTTTTTTATTTATGATCTTAGTACAGCAGATCTACAGCTTCTTGACAATGCTTCCGCCTTATCTGTATAATATTTAATCTGCTCCTTGAATGAAGTGCCAGAGGTAGGAGAAGGGATTGACTTAGGTTTAACAACAGGAAATTGTACTTGAGATCCTTTAAAAATACAAGTAGAGTGTGTCTATCTTTTGGCATATGTACCCAAAATGTTTTGTGGCACAAACATCAATTTTGAATTTTTGTAGCTTTGTAGGAGGAGGTTGAATAGCTAAATAAGCTGAGAGATGCTGAGATTTTTTACCAGCGCAGTTCTTTTCCAATAACCATGCTGTATTTTTATGAGGGGAACTAGTCTTTCCCTAAATGGCTGCAGTATTTTTGGGGAAATCTCCTTAAACTTGCAATAGTTTACATAGCTTGGTAACTAAACAGAAACCAAAACAAACCCTTTTTTATTTTTCTCTCCTCCTTTTGTTCCCACAGCTCCCTTGTCTGCAATCTATCCAATTTCAGCCGGACGCCGATGATCCTTCCTTTGGGCTTGTTCGGATACAGGCCGCAGGGCTCTTTTTATACAGCGGAGTGAGAATGAGGGATTTCTAATGACTCTGCACTCTGATAGTCTTCTAGTGATGCCCAAGGCTTCAAGCCAAGGACCTTCTGACATGACATAACCACTCATCAGGCGGTCCCATAACTCCACAGCTCAGGCAGAACACTGAGTGCCGCTTAGTCCAGGAAGCTGAGCAATGACAAGTGTTAGTGGATGGAGACATGCTGATCAGAGGAACCGCTTTTTCCTTTTATAATAACCAGGCGCTTATTTTTGAAACTCATTATTGTCCCAGGGAAGTTTCAGAACAACACTTCCTTTCATTCCATCTACCTGGTTTTTAGAATATTTATAATGTAATGAATGATTAATATGCTCATATTAAAAATAAGCTCCTATGAATGAGTAGCTGTGAATCTGTCCTGGAGTGTTAGGTAACCTTAAATCTTTGTGTTTTCTTAGCTATAAACAGTTTTATTTGTCTTGGTTTTATTAAACTTTTCATATATAGTAAACAGAGAAGACTGGACTATCATATACATTTTCAATCTTTTATCAAAAGAAATAATGAAATAATCTCTTAAATACAGTTTTAATATAAAGTTTCAGAGAACGTTAAAAATGAGCTTTTTCAAAATAATGATTTTATTTCTGTGACAAATGCTTAACTGAGGTATCTAGATGTAAGTGTTTTTTAAACATAATGAGTTGTTTCATTCAAGTTTTTGGTATAATGCATTAATACTTTTACATTTTTCATAAAAACTGTGAATATGTAATCATATTTAATCCAAAATCAACCCAATTCTCAGTTACATATAATTTTATAGTTAGCAAATACTGATATACAAATCTGCTTATATTTTATCAAATACTTTGGAACTGTTAAGCTTTGTAACTACATTTATTCAAAATAAATAGAATATAGGCTTTAGGACTTTTAATCTGCTTGGATTTTACATGGATTTTAAGCGTCACCGTCCTTTACACAAACCTGCTGTCACGTTGTACACTACACAGTTTATTAAATAAAAAAATGTTTTACACAAAGCTAGAAGGTTTTAAGGCCAGCTAGAAAAACAATTTTATTCTCTAGTATTAATGCTTGATACACATTTGATGGTTTACATAAAACCAATTTGAATAAGCGCCTTAGTTATGCTGGTATGTTCAAAAGCAAATGACTAAGGGTACAGGAGCATTTAAATGCTTGGAAGGTTTCCCGCTTGATTTAAAATTCTGGAACATAAATGTACACATTTAATTCAAAAACATTTTTAATCTGTAAGGGAAAGTAATTATTGTCAAAACATTATGAAGTTTCCTTTAAAGAGTTGATGGAGATGTAAGTGGCTTTTGGCTGGAAGGATCTGCGAATGAACATGAAAAGTGTAACAGGGAAGCTTTTTTATGCTCAATAAGTATGATTATAAATACTCAATAAGTTTGATTAATTGGACACATCTGGTTTTTCTTTAACAATAAAGACTATTCTATCTAAGTATTATTTACTTGTAAATTAGTTTGTTCATTTATTGTTTTCATTCTTTCTTTCTTTTATTTAATTTCTCCATTATTTAGTTATTTCTTCATATTTCATTTTTTCATTTCTGTATGCATTTCTGCCTTATTATGCAAATGAGAAGGTGCAGTGTCTTCAGGCTTCAAATTCTCCCTGTAGATTTTTGGGTATTTCTGTTTTTCTTACCACCAAGCTATTTCTACCACTAATTGAATAAGGTCAGTGTTTACTACACTCTAAAATTGGTACATTCTCCTTTGTTCCCAATAAAATAATGTAGTTTATCAATTTCCCTTTTCTGCAATGATATTAAATCCTGTTGATAAAAAGACAAATTTAACAAAAAGTATAAATGTCATACATTGTGGAGTCTATGGTGTTGGAGGGTATGCCAGAATAATTTGAAAATCTTGGAAGATTATCAACACTTATATAAAGACAATAATGTGTCTGTGCTGGCACATAAATGCAGCAATTTGGAGAACAAGAATACAGTTGTTCAGCCAAACCTGTGTCTGAATGATTTCTGCCATAACACTGGGGTGGTGGTTAAGGAGGATAGAGAATCGAGACTGTGGACTGCACCTGTACAGAGGACCCGTCGGGTCATGCAGCCTCGCAGCTGCCATCCTATCACCACAGAGTCCAGTCTGTCACCAGAATGTGATGTTGAGATAAGAAAAGTTCTGGTTGGTAAACCTGTTTACACATGACAAACTTGCTTACAAATGACAAAAAAAGAAATTAAAAATTAGAAAGTTGGAGAGTCCAGTGATGTAGTAACATATAACCAACAAATACATAGAGGTTGAAGCCTGAAAACAATGCCCTCCTCATTTGTATAATGGGGGAGAATAAATAATATAATGAATGAATAGGTAGCTATTAAATAAAGTTTGCAATTATCATACTTATTGAGGATTAATTTACCTTTGCTTTTATTGAATCAAACTTATTGGGCAATACTTAATTTTTGCATTTATTCCTAATTTTGTCTGTTTTGTTCCTCCATAGTTTTTGACAAAAGCCGGTTGAGATATTTATTTCACTGTCGTCAGAGGAGAGGATTTCTAAAGTTGTCCCTGAACTGAAACTCTTAAAGATTATGTTCAGTCCTTTGGCTCTCTATAGGCTCCTATCTCTCTATCTATCTATACCTACCATCTATCTGCTCCTTCTTATGGTTAAAGCCTGTGATCCTCTTCATCTCTACATTATGATGTATCCGTAACTTGGCAACTGGGGATACAGGGAGACGCTGTCTCACCAACAGCTGATGGTGAGACTTTTTTTCATTTTTTTTTTCATACAAATAATACAGGTGAACTTATTTTAACAATTCAATATTCAACGTCCATGCTCTGAATGACAAAATCTGCTGTTCAAAAGTGCTGCTAATACACCTTCCTTGTCTCCTTAAATTTGTCAACTTGTATCATCAGACAAACCAGCAGAGATATGCTTAATGATCCTACAGCCATGTCTCAGTGAAATACATAACATTGAATTGCCAATACTGCATCTCGGTTGTTTTTCATCTCACATGTTTCTTAAAGATCACTCATTACCCATCATAATCAAAGGAAGAGGTGATTTGAACTTCCTTGGCTGGGTAAAGGAGTCCAGTGTAATCTCTACAGGCAGTGTTCATATACTGAAGAGAATACTTAACAATCTAAAAACTTATCTCTTATACAATTACTATATGGTCCCATTTCCCAATGAAATTTTGTTTTATATACACTCTTTGTATATAAAATAACAATAACGTTTCTCAAGTCTAAGTCTAAAATCTAAAGTCATTTCTTTCTGAACTGGAACTCCAGCTGTAGTACATTATTGTGTCTTGTTTTGCCTTAACTGCTATTTAGTGAACACTCCTTTCACATTTCTAGATGCAGTACTCAAAAACAATTTAAGAGTGTTTTTGTAAGCGCAGATGAAAGATGTTTTTAGTTAAATTAATGTCAGCAGCTCTGGAACAGAATGTTGGTTGGAAATTTAATTCTGCTCTTTGATGGCACCACGACACTACTAAAGATTTTATGTTCTTTGTATATCTATTAAAGATGCAGTTGTTTGTGAACTAGTTCTGTTTAACTGCAGCATGCTTTATCCTAAAGGT
Organism: Cyprinodon diabolis; assembly: GCA_030533445.1. Taxonomy (NCBI): domain Eukaryota; kingdom Metazoa; phylum Chordata; class Actinopteri; order Cyprinodontiformes; family Cyprinodontidae; genus Cyprinodon; species Cyprinodon diabolis. The sequence continues at coordinate 30,704,376 of CM060076.1, forward strand.
TTATTTGGGGGTTATATTTTGCAAACTTTCCCTCATAATGGCAAACAGAAATATAAAACTACTTCTATGTACTAATCATAGACCATTGCTGCAGGGTGCAGACATTTATTCTGCAACCGCATGATCGCTTGCAAAAAACCCAGCTCCATTTATCTTATTATTTCTATCCTTGGGAAAGACACTTTACCCATAGTGCCTACTGGTGGTGGTAAGAGGGCTTAGTTGTGGCTGTGTATGGCAGCCCCACTTCTGTCAGTGTGCCCCAGGGCAGCTGTGGCAAATATGTTGTTTGCCACCATCAATGTGTTAAAGTTTATGAATGGGTGAATAAGTGTACTGTCAAGTGCTTTGGGGTTGTTTCGATTTAAAGCGCTGAACAACAACAGACCTTAGATCAAGTGATAAAATCTATATTGATCAGTCACTATTTGCTTTTTGCAACCTTTCAGTTAAAAACACTGGAAAGGTAGCGAATAATTATTATTCCAACAGTAGTCAGAAGAAAATATATTATTACTGTTTACTTTTAAAGCATTTGTTTATTTCTGAATGTAGTTTGAGACATTTACTTGGCAATAATTATTTCCAAAAAATTACAATGGTTTGGAAAAGCCTCTTTGTTTCACCTGAAATAATTCCATGTTTGTAAAGGAGATAAATGTGTGCACTAAATAGCAAAACTGAGCATATGGGTTAGGTCAGTAACTTGGCAAATACTCTCTGCAAACAACAAGAAGCATTTCAATTAAGAAATTAAAATAAAAGAAAATGGGGTTTAGGCTTTCAGTTGACTGTGGATGCAGGAGCATATAACTCGCTTAAAATTCCCCAAATTGATTTAGAAACAATATACTAGCACATAAACACATCACCATGTGATTGGGAATTAAAAAGTGTGAACCAAAGAAGAAAGGAGCTTTATCAGTTTTTAAATGTGATGAGAGGAATAGCTTAAATTTCCTCTTCACATTAACTATAACACATCCTAAATGTTTTGGTCCACAATTACAACTATGAAGCTACTTCTATTTTAAAATCATGCAACCAAGATACATTACTACTGAAATAAGAAATACCAAAGCAGTTTGCAATCACGATAGTTTCAAATGTAACTCAATCACAAAAATATACTTCTTTGTACTTCTACGCTCCAGGACACCTTTGAATACAACTTGAGATATAATTGCTTTGCAATATTGCTTATAAAAATAAATAAAGAAATAATTCAAATCATTGTAGGGTTGGACTCTACCCATGTTGAGTACATGGGTAGAGTTTATCGAAAAAATAAATAAATAAAAAGTGGGCAAATCCCCTCTAATAACACCAAAAGGCAGAATTACACCAAAGATAAAAGTACCGACATCGACTTTGAGCTTCAAACATTGCTCCCATCTGTAAAATACTTCATCCTAATGACTTTACACCCTTCATCCTCATTTAAAATGCAACGTAATGTTTCACTCATATTTAGTCAAAATAGACTAGTTATACGTTTCACAGAATGAGCTTTATACTCGTTACACGTAATTCATGCTCTGATTTGCTGGAAAAAACTACAAATGGATGCTTGAAAAACAATGGTATATTATGAAATTTTTTATAAAATACTGAGGCAGATTATCAAGACAACAAGTGTGGAAACATGAAGAAAAACTGAGGATTTAAAAAATAGCAGTTACTATCAAGACTTTACTAACAGGAAAAAGCAGGTGCACATGATAGGAATGTGAGTTACAAAGGGACATGAAATCTACTAATTAACAGACAGCAAAGACTGACGGAAAAGGATCAAGAAGGGATAAACAGGGAAAATGCACAAAATGACATTTTAGAAAATACAGATTAATTACAAGAGAGAAAAATATATGCACAATAATACGCTAGAAAACACCTGGTGAAAAGGGAAACAACACTGATACAGCTAACCCCAAATGGCAACAACAGGATATGGCAAACCATAAACAACCAAAACCACCTGACAATGTATGCTACTGAGACATGAAAACCAACATAAAAAGACCAGAAACAATGTGAAACAGATGATTCATCACTAGTTTCTGTTTTTTTGAGGAAAAGTCATGACAGTGTTATATAGTTGTGGAAAAACACAAACAGGCAGCTTTACAGTCATTAGGTGGGGATGTGGTCAAAAGAGGCTGATTCATCGTAAAAAAGTTTGTCGGTTCATGCTGTTCCTATCACTTTTTTTTTTTTTTCTTGTTTGATAAATTATTTAAATGATCTAAGTTTTCAAATCAATGTGGGCAAGATCTTTGTGTAGATTTTTTGTGTGAATGTTCTGAAACAGATTATAATTTTTGGCCATTGTTCTGAAAGAGGTTGGTAGGTTGTTAAGTGACACCAAGACTACAAGAATTCTCCAAGTGGCTCTGAGTAAGTGCTATTAAGCAAACACAGAGCTCTTGACCTCTGCTGTTCCTTGATTTGATCATAATTCTCTGTCATCGTCACAGGCCCACACTGAACACCTGCCTTCACCATGTCAATATCTCAGACGAAATATACCACTGCGGGCATGCAGAGACACACACTTAGACAGAATGTCATCACAACATGAGTTCATCACCCCCATCAAGGATGTGGCAACTCATCATCTTCTTTGGAAAAGAACACACACACACAGACACACACCCCCTTGTTCAGCCAGATATATTTCAGTTTGTTATCTGGGCATACCAAGATGTGCACGTCTTTGCCGTACTCATCCCCTGACAGTGTGACTCCTCTGACATTTACCCAAAGCAAAACAAATTCCACCCATGAGTGTGTTTCCGATACACATGAAAAAGCGTTTAAAGCTCTACCCAGAGTAATCAGAGTGTAAAAGCGTCCCTGGATAATAAAGGCGGGAAGGAGGACGGAAGCAGCCGAACAGTGCTCCCTCGCTCACTGACTGGCGATATTTGCGGCTGTGTAAATGAGGCCATTTTGTTGCTGATAATGACACAGGTTTCCACAGTTTACGGGCTAAATTAAAGAGGTGGACCGCTCCAGACATACGGCCCATTCCCGCGGAGTATTTTTCTCCTCATTTAAGCTTTGCTTTTAAACCAAAATGGACTCACTAAACTGCTCGTACTTTTACATGTCTGGGTCCATTTATGTGAAAAGTCCCTGTTGTGTAACTCCTTCAGAGGCTCCCTCTTTTTTTTTTGCCCTCCGTCTTATTTCCCTCCCCTCTCCTCCATATGGGAGATTGAGATGCAGCATGTTCTGAGGATGGAAAATTGATTATAAATAGATGATGTGGGGATCTACGGTAACGATGGCGGAGAGTGCTCTGTCCCACATTACCCGCGTCTCAGCTGAAATGATGCTGCACTTTGATGCTTTCCAGAGCATACTCTTATGCTTTAACGCTGGTAAGTCTATATGCCTCTAGAGAGCTTGACTGGGGGTCATCTAATGGGGTCGTTGCCATCTTCCCTCCCTCTTTGCCCTGGAATAGCATCAACTTTTTTTTCTCTATCCCCCTGCTTTCTGTTTCTCTTTCCAGAAGACTGGTTACAATAACTACAGCTCTAACAAACTTACGCCGAAGCCCTGGTGGGTGAAGAGATGAAGAAAAGGCATGCAAGGAACTAACCTGCACATTCAGAGCCTGCACGCTGTGACTCACACCTTGGAATCTTTCAACGTGAGGGTAATAAATTGCAGCAGGAAGCAATTGTGTCGCTGATGTGCTGAGGGAGTTGAAATTGAAACCCAGCTCGGTGACAGTGGCACGCTCTCAAAGGGGAGAAGCGTCCATGCGGACCTCGCTTTGACTACAGGGAACCGAGTGGAAACAATTTCCAAAGTCTCCTTTTTTTCCGATGCGGATGCTCTTTCTGGGCCACAAAAACCTTAGTCAGGTTGAGCACTCTTGGCAGAGGATATGAATCTCCATACCTGTGTCAAATGATAACCTCATTTTTATTCCTCTAGAAAAATATTTTTGATTGACAGCAGCAGCATCTAGTCTGGTGATTGTGGAGGCACTGAAACAGGGATATGGAAATGTGGTTTCTGCATTAAACAGCAACAGGAGGATCTTATGTTTGAAATACGTCCAAATACAAAAACACACACGAAAGGACAGACCCCATACACATTGCCCAGTAAAGGAGCTCCTATCCCCTCAACAAATTTATAATGATGTTAAAACCACAAAATTATATGCATTTTATTGGGAAGTTATGATCAAAGTAGACCATGAAAAAGTAGACCAACTGTAAAGTGGAAAATCAATACATTTTAGTTTTCAATTTTAATGACAAAATAATTAAGTCTTAATTTTAAAAAATGTTGCATGTATTTGTTAAGTATTTCTTCTGTTCTGATACGGTTCAAAAATTTGTATTTTTTGCTAACTTCCCCAGTAGCCTGATTAGGAAAGTAATTTTTCTAAGATGGAAACTTCTGGAACAGCAGTGCTAAATCCATTTTTTGAAGTGTAGTAAGTCTATCTATCTATCTATCTGTCCATCCGTCCGTCGATATAGATATATATGTAGATATAGATGGACAGACAGACAGACAGACAGATAGATGGAGATACTGTAGATCTAGATATACTTAATAAATATGTATAATGTAGTTTACTGCAAATATTCCAGCTGTGTGATGTGGGTTAACATGTGGCTTGTCCCCAGACCTCCCCTATTCTATCTGTAACCTTGCTGCTCAACTGAACTATAATCAGTTATGTTAATTCAGACTGCAGGTGGCATTGGTGACACGCATGATTCCATCTTTGGCTCATACAGGAGAAATCCATCTGATTCCCCCAGAGCGTTGAGGGGGATCGAGTAACTGGATAAAGGCTGTTGTCTAGCTTTTGAGTGGAAACGCAGTCAGAATCTAATAAGAGTCCAACCCACAGTCACGTAAACCGTAGCTAAACAAGGCCCTCGCAATGTGGACGTCTTTAAGCAGGTAATTTGGTCCCTGGCCGGGTTTAAACTCATGTTATTCTGTTACATTCCCTCACGGATTCTGCTTTGCTCTCTGTCTTGCTCCAGCTCAATTCCTTTACCAGAGAAAAACAGACATTTGCTAAGCTCACAAATTCTCTCACAATGATGCTATAGTCTGTGCTTACAGCTGATTTGAAATATCGAAATCCGTTGGTAACATCTTGTTTTTCGGAGAGAATTCTTGTTTTTTTTGCCAAATGTAAAACATATTCAAAGCGCCAATAAAGGACTGTTTAAAAGCAGGTAGACAATAGGATTGTCAGAAGCTTGTTTTCTTGCTAAATCTGTGAGTATCAGATAACGTAGAGTGTTTTATTGGGTGGCAGATAAATAAAGAATAGCAGAACAGCGTGTGGGAAGACAGACACCAGTCTAAAAGCCCTCCATTCATCCCTGAGTCATGTTTCAGCTGGGTTGCAGTGTCAGATTGGACCCTAATCTTCTCCAGATGCTCTGACAGAACAGCAATATCACCACATCAGCAAGTCCAAAACAAGAACATAACCTTGAGAAAGCAAATGATTAGCAAGTTGTACTATAGTTGTAACTGTGTATTAGCATAGTTGGTCATTTATCCCCTTTATTTTGATTTTTTTCCATCGAAAATTTCTAGTCCTGATCAATTCTGTGTTTAATTTAACTCTACTTGTGTGTCTGCCTGTTATTTGCTGAAAGGGGAGAAAGAGGGCAATATATGCATAGCGCTCTGCTAACACACTGCACGCTTTTATGTTGAGTTCCCTAACAGATGCCCCATCTCTCTATCGTTATTGGGCATATTAAGGTGCAGTGCGGTTTTGTCTCCCTGACTTTGTGAATATAAACACCCACATCATTCGCGAAACCCAATTTTATTTCCTGGTCTGTGAACTAGTCCTGCCGTGTTCCCCATTATGCTTGAAATCAATAAAAACCAAGCTCGAAAGTTTTTAGTGTGTAGGAAAGAATAATGGGGCTGTTAAAGCTTTGTAGGGGGGAAGCACATCCTGACTTCATCATACAAAAAGGAATTTTTACAATACAAAACATTTTTGTTCATACAGGTTTTATGATTCCCCATTTTTAAAGCCACCAGTCTGAGTTCTTTTGTAAATTAAATTCTTTGTAGAATTTGTTCACTGTTTTCAGACGCACATCAATGTTTATATTATCTGACTTAAAGGAAAAGCTTGCCAAAAATGTTCAAGCTAATGAGTATTATTTTCCAAACCTTGTGTGGATGAACCAGAAAACAATCTAATTAATATTATTCGCATGGGTGAGGTGGAAAACTGGACATATATAATCTAACATAAAGGCTAAAGTAAGCTAACACGTTTTTATTTGCCCTCCAAATTCTCTAGGAAAACAAGGAACCTAGATTATAATTTTCCTTTTCTAACAAAATCAGATAATGGCAGTATATCTGCTGTGCTAAGGGTGGTTGTTTAAAAGTTATTTGATCATTTATGTAATTTGCATATCTTTTTTTTTTACAGTTTTTTTAGAGCTGAGGTAATATTCATTAAACATATGTCATTTTACGTTTTGAGTCGGTACATACTTTTTTGATGTTCAGAAAATGTCAAAAATGTTCAAAGACAGAAGAAAAAAAATGCTAAATAATGTTTTATGTCTCTAACATTGTTGTTACACAATAAATAAAGCAGATATTTGATCACCATTTAGGTCAAACTGCTGCAAATCTTTGGACATTGCAAATAAAATCTCTAACATGAGTATTACGAGTTTGAGAAAGATTAAACAAATCCTTAATCAATTCACTTCAAACACAGGATTTATAACAGTGTTTAAATTCTTTTTAAATGCAAAGTTTAGCTCACATCATCACAAAGTATAAAAATTACACTGAATTTTAGATGATAGAAATTGCTGCATTACCAAAATAAGTCTTTATTTTAATTAGAACTGCAACATTTATGCACACCTGCTGAAGGCAGGTTGTAAAATACCCAAGAGGATGCAGACTTTTAAAAGGCCCAACAATTTGAGAGGATGTCTGTCTGTCCTTGTAAAACAAAACTGTAAATACACAGATTGAAATTTACAAGCCAATTGAACCTCCTGGAATTGAGTCAACTTAGTAAATGCCGAGGAGGAGAAAAGGAGACAAGTAGGCCCTGGAATTATCTAGACCACTCGAGCTAAAGTGTGGTCAGGGACGGACTGGGCGGCTCTCGTCTCGCTCTTGGCCAGGTCTGTTGAGAAGGTCATGTGAAAGTGGAATGTGGCTGAGCTGGATGGTTGCCAAAGGCTGTATTCGGTTGAGAGAGCATATTTTTTAAAACAAAGTGAGAACTATATGCCACTTGGGAGATATTATTTCACTCAGTTTCAAGACATTTTAGATTATTTGAATAATTGAAGCCAATTATGCTATCTTACTGCAGGAAAAAAGATCTTGGTTTGGTTGAGTGATTTCATGTGACATATTAAGAGGCGAGTCTTTTTCAACTATCCTCTGGCTAAAAACGGTTTAGATTTAGTGATAAAAGGGAATCCATCACTCAGCAGGCCACTTACAGACTGAGGCTAACTCAGCGAGCAACATGCAAAACAGGAAAATAATTGTGGTTTGTGACAGAACTGAGGAGCGTCCGCACCACGCTGAGACAAAAAATAAACAAGTAGGCATGGAATGTACATAGACAGGAAAGATAAATGTTTGTGTAAGTGAGACCAAAGTAATGTGAGCAAACAAACAGACACATATCCAAGGAGATATCTGAGGAGATGTGCACATATCTATCTGATGAAAGAAGACGGCAGAAGCGAAGGAGTTTCATAGCATCAGAATGAGTTGGAAACGATACCTAATGTTCTGTGTTATCTACCCCATTGTTCCCACCTGCATTTCTGAGTCACAACTTTTGTTATTTTAGTACGAATGCAAGCGATTATGTCATCATCAGTGGTGAGGAAAAGACTGACAAGGCAGAAAAAAAAAAAAAGATTAAAAAAAAGGACATATTGTAATGAGTGAATTTAACAGTGCAGACATAATGGTCATTTGAATCCCGTCCAATTTTAATGATGTAGTCCATCATCAGGATCACATTAAAATCGTAAATGTAAAGCAGAGCACATAATTATAAGTTCATCATTACCAATGTTGTTTGAGAAGACCACAAGAAAAAGATGTGTTTCTATTTGAATAAGGAAGAAGAACATTGCTTGTCATACCATAGTTATTCATACGCCTCCAACTTCCTGACAACTAGTCCTGTTACAGCCTGCAGTTTCAACGAACTTTAGATCCAACCTAAACCATAAGGAGGTAATTATGAATGGTAAGGAAAAAAGTTTATTTATTTATTTTATTATTTTTTATAAAGATTTGCAAATTGCGTATCCTCATCAACTCTTCTTACAGCAGCTTTTTGCGTGGCTACAGCTACAAGTTATTTGGGATTATGTTTTTACCAGCCTTGCACCTATGGAAGCCTAAAACTTGTGCCTATTCTTCTCCAAAAGAAAGTTTCGGTTCTGACATATTGAAAAGAAAAATGTTTATGAACACCAGTTCTCATTTTTTGTCTCGATTTAAAAACTTAGCATAACTCTTGCTGTATATTTATGGTTGTTTTACTGAGGAGGTTTTAACCTCTGCTCTAATTTCTTGTCTGGTGCCACCACTACTTCCACAGCTACTTTCAACTTGTTTTTTCTTTTTTTTCTTTTTACATTCAGGAGTTTCCTGGGTCTTCTGCATGAATTGTGCCAAACCAGAAAAATTACTTCTTTTTGACTTTTTTTTTCTACCGTCAATCTCCTTTTTCTTCCAATTCTTCAGTAATGTCAGACTTGTTGATTGTATCACTAGCAGCTGTCACCTTGACAGATCCTTCAAACCTGCGCTGTGAATATCAGCAGCTCCTCCAGAACAAGGATATTATAATCTAATAAAATATTATTCCATAGATCTACACCATTAGAAGTGAAAGTTGTGGTGGACATAAAAATACATTTCAGATTAAATGATTATTTGGCTAAGTTTGATAAGACAATAAAAACTAATTATTGCATTTGACAAACCTGTATTTCTCTCTTGTTAGATAACGGCTCCTTTAAATCATTTAAACACAGTTTCCATCTATTCATTCTCACAGCTATTAAGATGCAGAATGATTAAAGGCTTTATAGTTTCCACTAATGGTTAAAGGAACCATATTGTAGCTAATTTTTTAAATTGTTGTATAACCAGATTAAATTTGTGGAGAAATTTTAGTAGAAAGTAAGAAAAAACATGAAAACAACTCATTTGTGGTGTTAAACAGTTCTATAAAAAAAAAAAAAAACATCTGTGTGCTGGAGATACCTGTCCTCATCACCACTAGATCTGTAGTGAAGTAGGACTTATCTTCATACTTCATATTATCAGCCTTTTGGTTCAGAGGGAAAAAACGTTGCTTCATCTGTCACAATAAATTTTCTGCTGCTACAGAAACCAGCTGAAACTCTGCTAGTAAAACCACAACAAAAGGTTTTGCTCTGCAAGATAGAGTCTTAAAAACAAGCCCTTAAAGGCAAGGTGAGTATTTTTTATCAGGTGTGAACATAAAAGTCTAAGATAAAGAGGAAAGACTGGGGCAGGCAGGGTCGGCTGAGTGAAGAATGTGTCAGAGGCATGAGGCCCGTAAAAAAAGCTTCAGTGTGGTTGGAGCAGAAAGCTCAGGAGTTAGGTTCCATGTTGTGAGCTATACGCCTGTTGGCGGGCCTTCTGGCTCACATTCACCCATGCTTTTTTGGCCAATTTACGATGGCTCCAAAGCAAACAGTAATGGTTCTGCTTACACACTGTAAAACGTGTGTCAGTCTACGTGGTCAATGCCAGCAGTGTGTGCACAAAATGGCAAGATGGTGTTTTTACCTTTCATATCAGATTAACACTAAATGTTGAGCTCACATTCTATAAATCTTTGTTTTAAGAAAGGCCCACTTGTGGGATTTAGATTAATGGTATGTTGGAGAACATACAGTAGGTTGGATGCTATACCTTAGTAAGAGTATGAGTGTGAGTTATAATTTTTTCAGGAAAACTTGTTTTTTTTTTCAAACAAATTGGTGAAAATGGCCTCAGGCTTAAACTATTTGTAGATTTATTTCCCACGGTGGTGATTGACAGGACTTCTGTGGCTGGACGACATTCTTTCAACATTAGTATTGGTCTATGTACCGGTTTTTATCATAAAAGTATCAGCTCATTGTTTTGTCAAGACAGATTCAGTCATATTCACAGTTTCTCTCAAGGGATGTATCAAAAAACCCTTGCTTTTTGGAAATATTTCTGAATGTAGTCCAAACTATGTCCCCTTTTCATGTTACCATTTGCCAAATGAATATTTACACAAAGGTCTAATGTAGCAAAAATCATAGCCCGAGCTCTGTACCTTTAATCTACATTATTTCCTGCATGTCGGTTTTCATTTTAAAGACTGAGAACAAATAAAACTGTTCATATTCAGTTTTTCTGCCAACATATATCAGCCTTCCTTTTGTCTTAAAAGCTACTTGATTAAACAAAACCCTCAAACAGGTTTGCTGTGAACATGTTCAAATGCAAAAAACATAATTTTTCACACAGGGGATTTTGTGCCTTGGCCGTGGAAGATAGAATAAGCAATGCCATGTCATCAACAATATATGAATATAAGAATTCCCAACCAGAAGATTTTAAGTCCCAGTGTTAATACTGCTGTCACACTGTTTTCAGAACTTAATGTTGCTAAAAAACATTTTATTTTGGACTGAACCTAAATTAATATACATTTCTGAACATTAGTACCTGTCATATTTATGCTGTATGTAAACTGAGACAAGGGATGTAAAGTGTACAATGTGCAATGTTACATCTCTTTTTTACTCAACACAGTAGAAGTATTTGCATATTTCTTTCAGATTAGTGGTGTTTTTAAAGCAGAATATTCCTTTGTTTGGCTTGTTTCGTCAACTAACTTTATTTTATATTATTTTTTTCATTTGGTTCAGCTTGTATTCAAACTGTATTTTTTGCCAGTCGACCAGACCTCACAGCAAAGCCATGTGTGTGAAACTGTTTTATTGGTTATATATGAGAACGGCAGGGCAGAGCACAGACCCGCTAATGGAGAACAACTACTATTAGATTCACGCAGCACCTCTGTTTCCTATATTTTTGGTGTTATTTCCACTGCAAAATGATTTGGAGTGTCTAGAGCAGCTCATTCAATTTTGATATCAAGACTTTTTTAATCTAAATTTTGTGACAATGTCGGAAAATACATTCTTCAAGGAAAAGCCACCACTTCCTGGCAGCAGTGTTGCTAAGCAACAGACAATAGAAAGGGTATGATTTCAATAGTATGTTTACTGCGGTGGCTCGATAACTCCAAAGAGACGTGTCCTGGACGGGGTTTTTTACCAGGAGCAAACCACACCTGACTTTGTTTAGACGCAGACTTGGACTGGTGGTTTCATCTGGACCACAGTGTGCTGGTCTTCATTCACACCTGCATAAAAGGCCCAGACCAAGTGGGTTAACAAATTCTGGTCTGTTTAAAGCAGACTAACCATAAAAACATTCTGAATTATCTTATTTGCTTCTTTGACGTCAGGAAATTCCACTTCAATGGGACACTAGGTGGAAATGTTCCTACCAGAGGTTCTTAATAGCAACATGTTACAAACTGCATTGCAATGGATAGTTTGAAATAAAATTACAGTTTGTGTGCAACATGCAACAGTACTGGATGGAAGGAAAAGCATCGCTTAAACTCTAAAACAAAAAACAATAACCAATAACTGAAAATTAAAAACTCCAAAAGAGGAGAACCATGACAAATAAATAGAGTTACCTCCACATTTAATTCCAATTATCACAAAAAATCCATTATTTTTGTTATTTAAATTTAGGTAGTTCTTCCATTTAGATTGGTATATAAGTCTAGCGGAAATATTTCTTTAATCATGTGCTTAATGTTTGAAAAATATCTATATAACATCGATTGAGCAGTTTTAGTAAGTTTCACCACAGCAGTCAAAGCTGCTTTTCTCATCTGATTTGACCGTAGTTCATTGAAAAAAGATTAAATTTAAACACTAATATTTACTTATATAATGAAGCAAAAGGAAGGTCATCTTTTAGAGCCCAAGGATAAATTCATGGTGTTATTTTTTTCTTTTTCTAACGTCTGCTGAAGCAATCTGTAACTCTGAATGACAGGTCTCAGATAAACAAGGTCTCTAACAAGGTATTATGAGTGTTTGATGAAAATGTCCAGTGGTTGAAGCTGTAATAGTTGATCTGACCTCCAGAAAGATGTGAAGTCATTTCTTTAGCTTTTTTTTTTTATGCATTAGGCTTAGTGTTGTCCTAATGTCTCGGCTTTAGACTCTAATCTAATGACCATGTTCCAAGTACCCAGGTATTATCCTCTGAAAATATACATTTACAACATTCTTTCAGAACTATTTCGTCTCTGTTTATTTTCTAAGAGCCAGACAGAATTTGAGCCCAGTTGGCAGAATGGAGATCCGCTGCAGATGTATATAGTGAGAGTTTTTTTACAGGCACTTAACTCCAATTAACTTTCATTCTCCTCTTTGACTTTAATCACATTATCCTACGGTATTCGGCTCCATTTTGTATCCTCTTGCCACATGCCCAAAGAACAGCGAAGCGATGCAAGAACAAGCTTCTCCTTGTATTGGATCTCCCTATTGGCCCGAGAAATATGCTACAGTTTTTCTCTGTTTTCTCTTTCCTTAGTCGAAGATCTCTCTTGTTACTTCTCATCTTCGCCTTCTATCTCTCCGCTGCCTTGCAGGATTGCCCCCCGGCCATGTCCAGCTTCAGAAAGCTCCCGGTTTTTGCTCATAGTAGGCTGTTGCCTTTTGTTGTCTCTACTGAACGACAGGACTGGGCTCAAGTGAGCAAATGTTTTCACATGAGAGAATAATTCAGGAGATTTTTTTTTTTTTTTGAGTCAAGAAATGTCATCCAATTGATTTTGGATTCTTGTCAAAAAGTGTCAGCACTAAGTGGGCCATTCCTGTGTGGAAATAATGTCAGACAGTTTTACTTCTTATCTTAAAAGTGTTAGAATAGACCATGTTGAAACAGAGGCTAAAACCTTTTTTTTCCCACTTCTCTCTTTTGCAAAAACACATTCCAGCTGTCGAATGTGTTCATTCCTGCAGCAATGTAAAAAACAGTTTCAGACTACCTGCCTGTCCCCCAAAGCAATTACAAGTGACAGAGCTCACTTTTGGCACTTAAACCTAAATGCCTCAAAAAGGAGCCTGTTGAGCTGTCACCCACTCTGACACATTAGTAACATACTTTGTTTTATAGCTGACACCTGAATGACAATGCATGGAATTCACAGATTAGGAAAGATGGAAACATGCCCCTTCAGGAGAATTACAAAAGAAACCCACTGTTTCATTATTTAATTAACTGTAAAGCTTATGCTGCAGGTTTATATGCACCCCATTTAAAGTAAAATAGTAATTGTAAAGTTTAAAATGAAACAATGTTGTATTCTACTTTGAAAAATCTTCTTTTATTAAAGGATTTTACCAGAAAATTATCCAAATTCAGCAAAGATTCAACAAAAAACATTGACTTTAAGAATGTTAAAGGATAGTAAATTAGACCTGCGTCACTTTAAACTAAAAAGTGACAATTTTTTTGCAGAAAGTCAATTTTTTTGTAATGAGCCATTATTTGCAATACTGTCAGTCCAGCTAAATAAAAGCATCTTCAGAGCTGCAATTGTTACATGTTATAGTACTTTACATACCTTTTTAAAAAATATATTATATAATTGCTAAATAGAACTATTTAAGAACCACCTTTTATTTTTTTATTTTAAAGTAAAAGAAAGAGAAAAAAAATTGAGAAATGAGGATGGATATATTTTCTCCTGAAAGATTTTGAAATTTTTGGACAATATAAGTCAAAACACTGCTTGTATTCTTATGACAAAATATTACAGATTTTTAGCGTCATTATTCCAGATAATTCAATGTAATTCTAACATAAAAACGGCTAAAACCTGCATTTTTTTTTAATATGTTTATAATTAAAAATATAGGTTGAGTATTTAAAATTTTTGCCATATTTGTTCAGAGCCATTGTGGAAAGTCCAGAGCGACTAGTTGCAGACCCTTGAGCTAAATTTAAGTTTAACAGATACATACTTTCAAATAAAAAATAAAAAAGTTTATTTTTCCTTTTGGGTTGCTTAATCCTTAATTTCTAAAATTCTTAATAATTAAGATAGAGCCTACCTTTAAAAATTGGTGTAAGCTAATTTCAATATAATAATCTGAAGTATTTATCAGACTATTTCCTCAAAGCTAGGACAAACATGACCAATAGCAGACCAAATCTTAGATTATTTAATCCTTCATAAGCTGCGGAGGTAAGCCAAAGGTAATTAAAGACTGGTTTTTGTAGTAGACTTTTTTTATTTAGCTTTAAAATGAAACAAAAATATATCCACAGAAGTATGCCCTTGCTAAACATTTCCCCCCAAAAATATGAAATAAGCCCTATCTTAAAACAAACCAAAATATGACTAACAGGACCTCTCTCATATCTTATATTAATAATAATTGGGAGTTATTTACTGGTATTGCAGCAATCAAACCCTTCCAATAATGTCTGAGCAGTTTTTCATGTTTTCTCTGGGATTTGGAAGAGTTATCTTAGGAAATAAGTTTTTCAACTTACATATCCTCCTTTCCTAATTTCCCTAATTTTCTAGCTCCCTTCATACATTCTCTGTCAGATTCATGTAACTACTGTGGCACAAACACTTAAAATGTTAATTTTACTTTAGAGAGAAAAAGAGACAAGATGCAAGGTAAAACATAACAAGCTTATTTATATGCTACTGTAGACATATAAATATTCTCATAATGTTTGATAGTGTATGTTAAAATGGTCTGCAATGACTTAATAACTGATTGAATTATCATGAGATGAGTTGTTGGGAATAGGCCCTATAAAAATAAACTGAACCAAGTCAATTTAATTATAGAAATGTTCAAAATTAAAGCATTGCTTTTCACATTAGAAACGGCAAAAAGATAACACTGGGCACAGTGCTGGTTCTTGCAGGAGTTTTAGAGGAATCAAACAAGAACTTGACACAAGCTAACAAGACTTGACTCTTTAAGCGGAAAAAATATATATTTTAACAGCCTGAAAAAAGCCTGAATTTCTATACAGGAGCCAATATAATTGTGAATTTCTTTATATACAGAACAAAACAGTGTATCAGGGAAGTTGAGCTCATCTGATCTCTAGGGGAATCAGTGTTATGGAGCCCTTTATTTCCTTTCAGCACATTATAGATCTGACCCTTGACTCAATCTGCTGTTCAGTAGCTCCGGTGAAAGCTGCCATTGAATCATTCCGTAATTAAGATATAGAAAAAAAAAAAGGAAAGAAGCAGCAAACATTTCAGCTATGCAACAAGCCTGTAATGTTTTCAGAAAAATAAACAGCGGAGGTTATGTTGACACAGGAAAGGTGTCCGTTGTTTTTCTCTATAAGATTCAACGCTCAGTCATTAATCACATCCATTGGCAGCCGTAGTCTGGTGTTCAGCGCACCGGAGGTGTATTAAGTGAAAGCCGTAAATAAAGCAGCTTTGTAAATTGAGTGCATTTGGGGGCAGCTTTTTTCCCGGTGACAAAGCTTTTGATCATGGTGTATGTCATTATTTTCTTTGTGTGTTTACTTGCATCAGGTAGGGGAAGACATTTACACTTTTTTCTCAATAATGACACCTCTGCAGCAGAGTGAGATTAGAAATAAATTCGCATAAGTTCGCATTTCACCCTCAAACTAATAGAAGATAAAACTTAAAAGGTTACAAGTTATTTTTAATGGCTTTCAGGGAGGAATATAAAAAAAACATACATAAATGAGGAAAAAAAAAAAAGCGCGGCTGATTCCAGACTGGCCTTTAAAGTGATTAGCATTTTTAAAAAGACCCCAGAAAAAGCATGCAAGAGCTCTTTTATCATACTAGAGGAAAAATGTAAAAGAAAAAAGATTATGTCTGCCAACCCTTTATTTACTGTCACCCATGAGCCGCACATTAAAATCATCAACTGTCTTTAAAACTCTTCTACGAAGGTTTCATGTCAACCCAAAGGTTGACAAGATAAGCACAAGGTCACAGAGAGCCTCGGTGAACAACAGACAGCCAACTAGCAGGGAGTATGGCGGTTATGAATAATGCATGAACCAAAGGTTCGTCTAATGGCACTCTTAAAAGTTTTAAAAGTTCATCTTTCAACTGAGGATGCTCTTGGCTAAAAAGCCTCAACAAGCCCCCACCCCATCCCCACAGACAAACATGCAGTCATCCTCCAAACTCAGCGTGAGAGACACTGATTGGTGTAATTATGTTTGCAGTGATTACTTATCTTAATGGTACTCATCACCCTTTGAGACATGAATCACAATGATGAGATACAGCTTCAACAGTAAAATTTTGGAACAGTCTTTTTGCTATTAAAAGTGAGCTGTACAGCTTTTTTATACCATCCACAAGCTTATTTGCACACGCACATTAAAAAAAAATCTCAAGTGGGACACTTACCATCTTTAATCACTTGCCGGTCATGACAGGGTCAGGGGAGAAAAGAGGTGCTGAGAGAACAGAGAGGACGACCTCACGGCGTTACGCTCACATCCCAGTCCTGCCCCCAGACATGAGAAAGAGGGAAACCATGAAAGCTTAACTTGAAAGCTCAGATGGAGGGCGGTGAATTTTCTGTTGAAAAAAAAAAAAAAGCTGCACAGTTGGTCGGGCAAAGGAGGAACAGCGACAGGAGAAAAGAAAACAAGGCAAACCATAGGCAGGGAGCATTCAGAGACACCAGGAGTTTGTGTCCTCCTCTTTGCTCCTCGCTTTTTCTTTTGTAACTCAACCCTCTCAAGGAGACGAGGCAGGCAGGCAGGCAGGCACACAGAACCAGTTACAGACCTGTCCTGCTCCCAGCAGCTGCCTCACCCCCTTCTCTCTCAGGTTTTCTCTGTTTTTTGGTATCGTCTAACTCTCTGTTCCGTGGCCCGGGCGATGAGCTCACCACGGGCTCAGGTTTCAGGTCCTTCGGCTGGAATGCGAGGGCAGTGTTCACAGAGGCAGAGGTGCTGGGGAGGTCAGAGGCTACTGGGGTAGTTTGGAGGAACTGAGACGAAAGGGGTATCTGTCATCTGGGACCAATGGAGGGATATCTGAGGGGCTGGAGGGCCGAGAACAGACTAGGAGTTACAAGGGTCACGGGTTACGGATGTTGTGCAGCAAAGCAACATTTGACAGCTCTGGAGGCTATGGACTAGGCGACGCTCAGTACATTTACACGCTCAAATTCCCACACTACCACTCCTAAGTGCCAGATTTACTGCTCACTTAGAGGCCAGGGAGAGACTTTTTTCTTCTTATTTTGTTGAGCGTCTGCTTTCACAGATTTTGCAGACTTCAGTCAGTTTTCTAAAATACAACTTAATCAAATAATTGAAAGTTATCATCTCAAGTACTAATGTAATGATACTTTTACTTAGAAAGGCCAACTGAGTATTCATACAAAAAAACACATTAAGCTGGTAGTTAATCTAATGGCAAGTGAAACACAGTAGTAGAAAGCGTAAGTAGTTAAAGATTAAAACCAGTCATAGAGGAGCCCATAGATAGTCAGACAAGGTGCAAAAATTATAACCACAACACAGAACACAAAACATTGATGAACATTGTTCTGCAAACAATTGATTAAGTTGAAGAGAAACTCTAATTCATATAACATAATATTTTACAAGAATCAATGGGTCCGTTTTTATTTTAAATACCAAATTTAAAATACCTTAAACCTATAATGGAGGATGTTCTTTTTCCGGATGGATCATCAAAATAAGCGGCGTTCCCAATTTTCAATCATTCTGGTGGTATGTTTACGTAAGGCCGTCCTACGTGCTTGTCCCCATTTTGACTAGAGTCTGACATAGTGGAAAAATTGCAAATGTTCTTTTGGAAAGTAAGCTTGAATGAACAATGCAAACAGCAACTTTTAAACAGAGCGTGCACAAGGAGAAATGGGCTTGTGCATGCTCTTGCACGCATTTAATAGGTGTTCCCTCTCAGGAGCAGGTACACGGTTGTGCATGTGAATTTGTTTTAAAGTGGAGGGCGGGTCTTTTAAAAAATGTACAAAAATCCTACATCATACCTTTAAGTCTGTATTTCAGCACTACTTTTCTTACTTCAGAACTTGCTTAGTGTTAATATAAAGCGTTTTTTATTTTATTTTTTTTAATTTCTCTTTATAAAAGGTGTTTCTCTTGGCGGAGCACTCATAACGCACATTAAAAAAACTAAACTAAAAATACAGCATTTGGACTTCTTCAAGTCATTTGAGAATTTGAGAAAAATAATACCTACTATGCTTACTTTCTATTTTTTATTAATTATGCACTATTGCATTATTACTTTTTTAGATCAGTTTCACTGCTCCTTATAAACTCAAACCTGTAGTTTTTACAGCTAAGTGCATATCAACTTGAGAGATTCACACAAAGAAAAGGTGTGATTAGAAAAGTTATTGACATCAATGAAAAACGCTCTTTGGCGCTCGGGCCCCAGCAGAAGACTTTGATGCTGTGAATCACAATTAGTTTGGATGAGTAATCTAGGAAAAGGATTAGAATAGTTTTCCCCACCTGGGGGACAACTCTAAAAATAGTCTGAGAGCGAAGCAGAAGTTGGGCTGGTGGTTGAAAGTTCACTGGCTTGCAGGAGAGAAGCTAGGCCAGGAGCTAAATGAAGGGAAACTTGAAGATGATGGCTTCGGATGAGGTGCAGTCCTGACATTAAGTGGTTAAAGCCCGAACGTGGGACCTCGCATGTGGTCCTGGTGAGGCTGATAAGAGTCTTCCAGATTATTTACACTTAAGCTTCATTATTACAGCGCCCTCCTGAGGTGATTTTTCGGCTTTTCCAGACCCTTTCACGTCTGTCACATGTGCTCAGGGTGAACCTGCTCTCATCTTTGAAAAGCACAGGGCGCCAGTGGCAGACTTGCCAATTCCGGTGTTCTGTGGCAAATGCCAATTGAGCTCCACAGTGCCGGGCAGTGAGCACAGGGCCCACTAGGGGACGTCGGGCCCTCATGCAACCCTCATGAAGTCTGTTTCTGATTGTTTGGTCAGAGACATTCACACCAGTGGCCTGCTGGAGGTCATTTTGTAGGGATCTGGCAGTGCTCCTCCTTGCACAAATGAGCAGATACCAGTCCTGCTGATAGGTTGTAGACCTTCTACGGCCCTGTCCAGCTCTCCTGGAGTAACTGCCTGTCTCCTGGAATCGCCTCCATGCTCTTGAGATTGTACTGGGAGACACAGTAAACCTTCTGGCAATGGCACGTCTTGATTTGCCGTCCTGGAGGAGTTGGACTGCCTGTGCAACCTCTGTAGGGTCCAGGTAGCGCCTCATGCTAACAGTAGTGACAGTGACCCTAGCCAAATGCAAAACTGGTGAAAAAGAGTCAGAAAAGATGAGGAGGGGAAAAAATGTCTGTCGCCTCTACCTGGAAAACCATTCCTGTTTTGATGGTCGTCTCATTGTTGCCCCTCTAGTGCACCTGTTGTTAATTTTATTAACACCAAAGCAGCTGAAACTGAAAAACAATGCCCTCTGCTACTTACCTGACCAAATCAATATCCCAGAAGTTTAATTAACTTAATGCTGTACTCTAATTACAAATTGTTTCTTTAATTTTTTGAGTAGTGTATATATCATTGCCCTTAACTATTCCTGTTTTGCTGTGATATGGCATTAATTTTCTCTTTGATGACTTATAACTTTAATAATAATGATAAAAGATGTGATGCGTATTGTTACCTGTTTTAAACGGATGATCTACTGTAGCCAAGAAAGGCAGCAGCACATGATAGGGGACAAAAATAGACAAAAATAATAAAGCAAACATTAATAAGACAAAGAGCTGGAAATTTGTCAACTTCAGTGATAGTATAATTGCATAAAAATAGGGGTGACAGTGAAGTAGGAGGATTAAATAGAGTTTTTTGTTCAAACCCAAGCTCCCTAAGCATCAGTTTTTGTCAATGTGTCCCTGGGCAAGACACTTCACCCACATTGCCTACTAATGGTGGTTAGAGGGTCCAGTGGCACGGCAGCCTTGCTTCTGTCAGTGAGCCTCAGGGCAGCTGTGGCTACAATGTAGTCACCATCAGAGTCTAAATGTCTGCATGAATGGGTGAATGAATGTACACTGTAACAAAAAAAAGGTTATTTTAAAACAATTTAATAGAATTACTCTCTTGTAGCTGAAATGATCAAAATCTATTAAAATCTGATTGATTCCACAGAGTTAGCACATTATGCTTTTATTTGATCCAATAGATTTACAGGTGACAATATCTGGAGACAACTGAACAAAGAAAGTTTGTTCAATTGTCTCCAGTTGGTAGCTGAGACATTTCACAGACTGCATTGGTCTCTCATTACATCACAATTTAAAAGCCTTGAGTAGACCGCATTAATCAAATGGTGCTGCAATACTAGCCACACCCATCTTGAAATAGTCAACTAATGAGATCACATTCACCTGAGTGACAACATGTGTTGATCTGACACTATTAGCTTTGAGTTGAACTAAACATTTATTCAGCAACTAATTATTTGAGCTGATTTTTCTTTCTATGGTAAAGGATTTTCAAATGAGAAATACACATTTTCAGCTAAAACAACATAATATTTTTATTTAACAAACTTTCTATTTAACATGGTCATTTCACCTCTTTCACTGTAGTGTAAAGCTCTTTGGTGTCTCCAGACTTCAAAAGGCACTCTAAAAGTATGGGCTATTTATGATCATGAATTAAAAGCTCTCATCATTTCAGATTTAAAGCACAGGCAATGTAAGCGGCCAGTTTCTTAGAATATAGCAGAAGGCTTTCAGTACAGTAAAACAAGTTCTAACAGTTTCCGTTCAGACTGGAGTTCGATCCAAGCAGGATTTCCATGATTAGAAGACAGGGTTAGAAACATTAGTCCGTCAAAAAAAGGTGATTACTAACTAAGCAGTTGGATCATTTTAGACATGTATGTATATAACAAAATGCTTCTTGAGATAATTTTTTGGTTTTGTTAAAGACACAATGATTAATGTCAAAATTTTAATAAATGAAAGCTTTGATGGGATTGTTAAATCTACTGAATTAAAGTCTCCTGTTAAGGGTTGGATTTTTTTAAACACTGTTGTCTTTGAGAGGGATTATTGAATATAACTGTGTCAATTATCCTTTCCCCATTCTCAATCTCATTTTACAGGAAGTAAAAAAAAAATGGTTTGATATGTTTCCTCTTCTTGAGTGCATCACAGTGTTTTCAAGGAAAGGTGATATTTAGAGGGAAGATATGATGATATCCGCTGGCCTTCTAAGCTGTGAGAATTTTTTATAAACAAATGTTTGTTCCCATGTCTTCATCTGATCACTACCACATAAGCTCTTACTCAAAGATTTAAAATGTCTGGAGTGTTTCTTGATTTTGCAGTCTCACATGAAGATTTTCAAGAAAAACCTGTTTCAAATTATTCAGCAGAAAAGGAAAAAAAAAAAACTTTTCATTAAATGAGTCAGTCCACAAAGCCTGGGGAAGGGAGAGTGCATTTGCTGAGAAAAAACTGGCCAAATTCTCAAAGGGAGATTAGTTAAAGTGCTTAAATTCAAGAGGAATTATTGTTGGGCTTTTTTATCCAACTGTGCTTATCTTAAGATGGTTAACCTTCAAAGCTAATGCGCATTTTTACCAGCTGCACGGACGTTTCTAATAACTGTGCAACAGTTTTAAAAAAAAACTATTACATATATATATAATACCAGGGACTGGAGAAAACATGGAAGGTCAAGGCATTAGTGGTACCTGTGGTCATTGGGGCACATGACCCCAAAACTTTAGGAGTGGTTACAGCAGATCCCTGGAAATACATCAGACATCTCAGTCCAGGAGAGTGCAGTTCTAGGGACAGCAAAGATATTGAGCAGAACCCTCAAGCTCCTAGGCCTCTGGTAAAAGACCCAAGCTTTGAGAAAAAAGGGATACTGCCCTACATAGATATATATATATATATATATATATATATATATATATATATATATATATATATATATATATATATATATGTATATATATGTATATGTATATATATATACACACAGTCACAGCAACCGCTGAGGTGAAACTTCTTAGCCATGCTCCTGTTGAACGTTCAATTACAAAACTGTTAACAATTACCAGCAGCTGTTATGTGGTGCATTTTTGCCTTCTCCTTCATGCTGCCTTGCAGGTACACTCTGTGATAATTACATGGTGTTCGTGCCACCTGGAGTGGAACAGCAGAGGTGTAAGGACAGGTGATAATACCAGCTGATGGCTAACATGACAACACAAACCACAAAGAAAACAATTACTAGTTCAGAACAAAGTGTTTGTTTTAGAGGTTTCACTGTCAGATGACTTTCAAGTGAAACAAAATGAGTCACTGAAGTAGTTTGGCAATTATTTATTTATGACTTTTCTCCCTTCTTCATACTCCCCCTGCTCCTTGAAAACCCAGACATCCCACTCAGGCCTCACCACAACTGCTGCTTCCAGCAACAAGGAATGTTTGGTCTTCATTAGGAGGAGGAAGTGAGCACCACAGGCCCAACATCTCGGGTGTCTTTATTGCTATTTTGCCCCCATCATGGCACCCCTTACAATTGGGGGCCAGCCAATCATCCACTGATAGCAGTGTTCCATGAGGGGCTCCAGTTCTCCAAGAAAGAGGCACTGTGTTTCTTCCTATCCTCCTGGTTGCTGAAGAGAAAAAATCTCATGTCGTTTATGCAGATGAGTGTCGGAGCGGGCGGACCCTCTGCGGGCCCGTTCCCATGGGAACGGCAGTGATAGCGAACAGCTTGTTGTTTGTGATTTTTGGCAGTGTAACCAATGCTGGGATACTGAAAGGCACTGGGGAGGTCTGATATGCAAAAACCATTGCCAGGTAGGCCCTATGTGAAAAAAGTTGTTTCACTCTGACTTTCTCCATTGTGTTTTCACATCTACACTGAAATCTGCTGGGTCAGATGACTTAGCGGATCTCTGCAGAACTTTCACCTGTGTTGAACAAATGGAGTTTATGTATCAGAGTGTGCCTTGTGCCATGAGCTGACAGGCTGAACTTGTTCTTGAGGGTTCACAGTCCCCAGGGGTGGGGTAGATGGGGGGGGAATCAGTTTTAGACAAACGACTGCAGGTTTGTGTTTCACGTCTCCGCATGCCTGGCCGACAGACACTTGGCTTAAGTTCTGACCTTACCACGTCTCAAAGGGAATTCCACACTAGCCAAGTTGGGGGGAAAAAGAAAATAATGTCCTCTTTAACATAAAGTTTCCAAAGATAACATCAGTACATGGCTAAGCTGACTTCATTAGCATATTTGTAATAGGAGGCCTCAAGATTTAGTTGCTGCAAGAAGTTGCCCCTAGGAAGGCGAGCTGTAGTAAAAGGTGTTTATCTGCACTCATGGGATCTTGACAGACAGGAATTGATTTTCTTTAGCTCTGTTGAAAACAAAAAGTCAGCCTATTGCAAAATGAACCAAAGGAATAGTTTTTCTTACAAACCATTCTATTTCAGCTCTTTTTGAATATGTATAGTTGTTGTCCTTCTGGATCTCCTCACCAGTCTTAAGTCATTTGAGTCCAAGCTCTGACTGGTAATCTGTGATAGTGGGCATTTGCCCAGTGGGCCGCCCCTCCTTAAATCATACCAGCCCCAAAACTTACTCTCCAGCCGAAGCACCTACCTCTGACAGTAAATAACTCAAGGAGCTCAAGAAGGAATACAATGTTAACTACCTAAATGATGCATGCAGTATATATAGCCCTTCCTTGTCATGCACATCCTTGTGACGGTAGGCATAATTGGTGTAATTTTCTATTTCTTCAAACTGTAAAATCCTTGCTTGTTGCAAGGATTTTACAGTTTGAAGGATTGCCTTCTTTAAATCAAACTACAATGTTCCTCTTATATTTGGTGAATTTATGTTCAAATATTTTGCAAATATATGTTGTGTTGCATGATGGGGTTTTGCATCTGGGGGGGTTCCTAGTCAGAGCCTGTTTAATTCCTTTAACAAGTTTTCTTAAAGAATCCTGTTTTGTACTGCAATCATCCTTTCATGAACCATGAATAACCTCCCTATATTTAGAAGATGAAAAGTCTTCCCACGGTTAGATGCTACTCCCACCATGCCTGACAATAAGGGTGAGTGTTAGTTCTCTGTCGTATGTGAATGGGACAAAAGTTATATATGATTATGATCTGACAAGAGAACATACTTCCACCCCTTTGCTTTATCAACTCTATAAATTGGGGCAAATTTCAAATAAAAGTTCTTTTTAGCATACTACCCACAAAAGTGTAGAGTGTATGAGAAATAATTGCCCTGTCAACATCCTCATCTCTGCTGGATTTTAGTCTACTTTGGGGTCTCTACAGACCATATTAACTCACTGAAGTAGCTGGAAAGGTTCTTGGACAGAACCTGTAGACATCTGAGTCAGTAACGGACTGAAAAGGTCACTGAAGAAATAATGTTCATTATGGACAAATAATTCCAGCCTTTCATGACCCCATATGGAGAGCAGAGGGTTCTTTCTCTTGAAGAATTACTTAACTTCACTGTCACAGAGAAGACCAAAGAAAATCACCTAGCCTCTTATCAGTCTGTAAAACAGCACTCTAACAAATAAAAGCTGCACTTCAT
Source organism: Cyprinodon diabolis (assembly GCA_030533445.1). Lineage (NCBI taxonomy): Eukaryota > Metazoa > Chordata > Actinopteri > Cyprinodontiformes > Cyprinodontidae > Cyprinodon > Cyprinodon diabolis. Next base: position 30,729,191 of record CM060076.1, read on the forward strand.
ATCTACATATACTGGAAGTGAGAAAAAAAATCTCCATATATAATTTGCATATCTTGTTAGGAAGCTAGGATAATATGAAAAACATTTAATTGAAAAGATTACTTAGATTAATTAATTACTGATGTTTACAAGTTTTTTAAAATTTCTTTTAAATATGATGATATCTGGAATAAAAAGCTGTAGACCATAAGAAATATATTTTCCCTAGAGAAATCTGGGCTCAGTGTAAGGTATGTTTAATATCTTTGTAAAGGTTTCAAATTGGCGAATTGGTACTTTTAATTTCAAACAATTATACATTATATATATACATAATATTATATATATATATATATATATATATATATTATTTATATATGTGTAGGTATGTATGCATATATCCATACATACATACTCATTGACTCGTCATTGAGCAAGAGATGTTTAGGAGACATTACAGTGTAATATTGAAGTGATGATTTTTTAGATGGCAATACACATTGTGCTGAATGCTCTCTTGTTATTAAATCATAATGTTCCCATCATTTTCCTTAACATCTGTCACTTCAATCTTCATCACCAAGGAGTATACATGTCTGCCAACTTGTAAAATTAATTGTTGCAAGGTAGAGTGGGAAAACATTGCAACTGAAAAAAATAAAAAAAAGGAAGAGAAATAATGACACAAGGAATAGAGGAAAATGGAAAGGGGGGCAAAGGAAAAAAATGATGCATAAAATAATGGAGGAGAGGTAGAATGCAAGGTATGGAAGAATATAAGAAAAAATGCACACAGAAAAAAGACGAAACTGAAAGGGATCAAACCAAGAGGGAGGAAGCAAGATGATACAAGATCAAGAGGAATTGAAGAATTAAATTAGGTCAATAGAGAGGAAGGAGGAAAGGAAACAGGAAAAACAGACTGTACAAGGGTAAATTGACATATCTGCAAGTGGACAATGAATACAGTCTTTAATAAAACATATTTTTCTTACTTTATTTTTACATGCTTGAGCAAATCTGAAAATCATTGAAATCAAAGTCCACGCTTGTCCAGACTTTTCCAGAATGTAAATAAACCCTTCTTAAAATTCCAATGAAGCACACAGCATTCTGCTGAAAAATGTGAAAACGTTTGGAAGGTGGTACTTCGTTTGCAAGACATTTTTCACAGGCTGAATAAAAATCTGCAATCTTTGTCCTTAAACAAATAGCAAAAGTCTACCTCTGCCCTTCATACATCAAACAAAACCCTAAACTCAATATAATGTGTTTTTTTCTTTCATTAATATTAGACCTGCACCAAACAGGGCAGGCTTGAAATGGAATTAAAGAATGTGTTTACTGTGCAAACGACTGCCTCGCTTTATGGTGTTTGGATTCCTAAATGAAAACACTCGCCGAGGAAGCCTTCACCAGGCTTCTTGCTGAGAAAGCGAGCAACTACAAACGCCTCTCCCCTCTCCCCAGCCAGCTCGCCTGGGACAGCAGGGTAATTACATCATTTGGAGATGGAATGAAAGCACTTCACACGCGAAAGTAAGTGAAATGCTTTATTGCTCACAGAATTGCCAATTAAAAAGCAACACCTGGAACATATAGGCTCAGCTAAAAACGCCCCGCTCCCCTTTGACAGGGCCAAAACCAGCCACCCCTGTTCCGCACAGACCCCTGGAGAATGTTTTCCTTTCTGTCTCTAACTCCCCCGTTTCAGTTTAGCGTTATTTGTGAAAAAGTTGTCGACAATGCACCTTCACATTGGCTTACACAAACCTTGTGTCACAAAAGCTCTATGTGTTCTTAAAGGTATTAATAAAGCCAATTACCTGTGTTGGGATTGTGGCCTGACTGCAAAATTAAACCTGCACACGGCTCACAACTTACAAAGAAAACTTGTGATTCTCTCCAGTACCCACTCCCCAGTTGGTACCTCCCCATCCGAGACACACATGCATGCCTTGGTGACTTCAAGCCTACAGTAGATATGCTCCATGATTTCCGTTTCTAAGATAAAAAAACAAACCAAACAGGAATGAACTCCTTTCCCTTTACTGCAGAAATAGAGACCTCACTCAGTTGTATACAATGTACAGTACCTCTCCTTAGCAGCCAACCATTCAAACACACAGAATTAGTTCAAGGCTGTTTTGTCACTAAGGAAGCCAGCTTTCTATCCTTCATTGGCAGGCATGTCTTTCTCATAGGGCCTCTAAAACACACGCAAATGAAATATATGAATAAGCAATTGAATGTTGCTGTATAGTTTTACACAGAGGTTTTTATATACTCATTATGTGCAAGATAATTCTTTTATCTTTTTTTATTACATTTAGTGTTTTTTTAATATGATTAAATAACACCTTAATGTCCTGCATGAGACAAGCTGATAAAGACTTTGTAAACATATCTATTTATATTGTGCTTTACATCAAGAATTTTAACCTTTGCTTTTTGGGGCTTTTATACATGCAACATAAATTAATCCTTAGAAACAAAAATAGCATGCACAACTAAATTCACAGACCATTCATGCTAATCGACACAGTTTTTTAGTTAAACAAACATCCTTAAATATTGCTTAAAAATATGTAAGGCCCTCTTTGAAGTGTCAACATTTCTTACCATTCAACATACCTAAAGTAATTGGTTACAGAATTATTCAGTAATATTTAATTGATGTAACCCAATATGTATGAAAACTTTATGTACCATGCAAAGTAACCTAAAGCTCTGCCTTGTGAGCTAATAAGGACGGTCTTTCAAATGAACTCAAGAATTTTAGCTTATTTTGCATGCTCATGAAAACTGGTCCTTGCTAAGATGAAGATAAGAAATTGAGCCAGCATAGCAGGAAATTCTACATCTAAGACACAGAAGAGTTAGTTGTTCCCCAAGTCCACACAGATGAAACCATAAGTTTTCTTGAGGCCAAGATCCATGATCACAGACAGCTCTATCTTTGTCCAGGTTATTTTGACCATGTGAAATGCCAACATGTTTGTTAATAAAAAACAGTTTCTGCTGTTGGGTGTAAATACAATGGAGTTGATAAAACCAATTTATCTGTCTTTGGTTTATTTAAATATCATGAATTAGTTGAACATAACATAACATTTAATTTAGGGACAAATATTGGTCAACAAAACTAGATATTGTTAAGTTGAACCAACAAAACATTCGATTTTGGTGTATGTATTAATTTCCTGTTAAAAGTATTTAACACAACTGTGTTGAACACATTAAATAAAATTACACCATATAGATAAATGTGGATTTGGTTTAGCTAGCAAAAATGTATTGGATGGTAAAACTGCCAACAATTAAATGAGTTAATACAATGTGTCATTTTTATGAGAGATATGCGTACAGTCCAGATTAGTCAGGATTTGGTTGTGGTGCGAGGACCCAAATGCAGAAGCAGGGAGGCAGAGGTGAGTTTCTTGACGATTTAATGAAGTGAAAACAAACAACAGAGGCAGGAATCTAAAAAAATCAAACGTAAAAAAGTCAAATAAACCAGAAACCATGGAGACATCAGGGGAAAAACAATCCCGACGAGAAAGACTCAGAGAGACGGAGTTGGAGGAAGTTAGAAGAGGAACCGAACAGAGAGTGTATTTACAGGAGACTGAAACAAAGAGAGGACTAACGAGTAGATTGGGAGCAAGTGTGAACAGAGCAGAACAGAAAAGGAGCTAGGGAAAAAGGGGAACACAAGAGGGCAGCAGAGGGCAACAAATAAAAACCTGAAAACTGAAAATAAACAGAAAACACAACAAAATAAGAATTAATCCACTAAAACTAGAAAACATGGAACAAAGTAAAAACAGAATACACAAAAGAAAACATAACAGAACCAAGTCTATGACAAAATTACTTTCTTATACCAGAATCCGTTTGGAAGTTTTACTAGGGTGTAAGTCAGAGCATTGGGGTGGCCAATTAGATTTATAGTAACACCACCTTTTGGAAGTTTCAACCATGTGATTTAAACTGTTACCCTAAGGTGGAAGAAAATCTTAAAAGATGTTTAGGAACAACATAGGAAGCACAAATGCCAGAAAATAGTTTAATCGACTTTTTTAAAAACTGGGGAACGAAAAAAAACAGTGCTTTTGAGTTTGCTACTTACACCATGTGTTTGAAAAGAGTCTGCTGCTTTAGAAGGTTGGTGCTTGAGTTGGTTACTGATGTGTGTCATGGCTTTGCATTTCTTTACATGTAAATTAAATAACGTAGTTTATTCATACTGATGCCAAGAATGAGTCATTGTATTGAAAGCTTTATAACTGGCATCTGATGACCTTACTGAGAACCATCAATTGTGAGTAGATTGTTGTTGGTGAGACATGCATAGAAATGAAAGCACCTTTTCATTTTCGAAATGCGTAGAATATAACAATCATGAATCTATTCGCACTCTGTATTCCAACAATACATTTGTCTTTTTGAAAACATTTAGACTGTCTGAAATATTGTTTTCGTGACCGAGATGCTAAAGCTCACACAGAACAGAAAAAGAGAAGAGTAGGTACTGTACAATGTGGGTAGGCGAAATCATCAAAACTACATTTAAAATAATATTGCAAAAGAGCTTGTTTTTTGTGGAGAAATAACAATAAGAAGTATGGAAAAAATTGGTCTGTCTGAGTAAGATTACAATTTCTATCTAAATCTGTTGTCCTTTCTCATGGTTATTTAATGAAAATAATGAAGTTTTATTTAAAGAGTTTTTCCCAAGTGATCTCTTCTCAGGAAAATAACCAGAGGGAGTAAGCTTCAAGATGTAAATAGAGAGCTTTAATTATCACTTCTCATTTAAATTAAAGGTCCCACCTGATGTTTTCTTAAGGTACATTATCTTGAAATCAAGTTAGAGGTTCGCTGTTTTACTGCCTTGTTTTTTCTCTGCAGCTGAGATGTCATTACAGGTTGTTTCGTGAAGCTCATGTTGATCTTTAATTGTTTTTTTCCCATCATAATGATTGGATGGTGGATGAACGCAAGACATCCTTGTAGCTCTATTGTTGTCCACCTTTGGTGCGCTCTTTGGATATGGCGTCTCTGCCATGTTGTATAGATAGCTCTTCAGTATTACAGTAACAGCCATTAAAAATGGCCCTTCCTAGTCGAATAACAGCAGACCTCCCTGCAACTCCCAGCAATATCCCCTACAACTTCCAGCCACTGGAGTGACCCTCTCTTGCATGTTTTTACTCTGACTCCACCCTTTCACTGAATTACAGGGTCTGACCAGGAGATAATGCTTCTCTTTAGATCTTAATGTCCACAAAATAATTAAAGATGAATGTTTAAGTACAAAGATTGATGTTTTAAAGGAATGGAAGGAGGAACAGCCAAGGGCCCATCAAAAAAGTGGGGAAACCGAATGGCTACTATGTCTTTTAGTAGATAATAAAACAAATTTACATGTTTTTCTTAGCTAATTTTATTTAAAAGATCAAAAAACATGCTTGATTGTCTTTATTCACAATCTTCAGAGAGGTTATGGGGAGAGAGCAAAAAATGGGGGCACCGGGTTAAGGTCCTGAGATAAGGATTCAAAACCCTTGACAGCAATGTTAAAGACAAATGACAATTATAGTCATAGATATGTTGATTTAAGCAATTAAAGTATCGCTTCTTTTCGTTGAAACTGCTAAAAAGGAAACACATAATCCAAATCAAGGAGTGTCACCTATAGGTAGCAAAATGGTTTACATTCTTTCTGTATGTAAAACATCTAAAAGTAAGCTGCTCTGCTTCTATCTCTTGGAAAAAAAAAAAAACATTATTAAATATTCCAATGACTGTCATCACGTTAATATTTTTTTAGAGTAAAGTAAAAAAATTTTATAGAACAAGTTTTTTTTTTTGGACACTTTTTACAACTTCAGATCTGAAAAGAATGAATCTCTCCTTTTTTTTCATCTTATCAAATGTGCTTTTTTGGATGGGTATTGGATGTGCAAGATGTTTTTCTGAGCATTTGTTTTTATAGAGTGTTTTGTGCAAAACATTTCAATATTGTAATAAACTTAGAATGTAGGACATAATATTCAAAGAAACACTAAGACAAGTCTCTAACCACTGGCCTCCGGGAACGGTTACACGAACTATGGAAATCAGCCATGATCTCCAACTAAAAAGCAAACAAACAAACAATAATCTGGCTCCAATAGCTGGGCTTAGCCATATACACTATATTGCCAAAAGTATTTGCTCACCCATCCAAATTATTGGAATCAGGTGTTCCAATCACTTCCATGGCCACAGGTGTATAAATTCAAGCACCTAGGCATGCAGACTGTTTTTACAAACATTTGTGAAAGAATGGGTCGCTCTCAGGAGCTCAGTGAATTCCAGCGTGGAACTGTGATAGGATGCCACCTGTGCAACAAATCCAGTCGTGAAATTTCCTCGCTCCTAAATATTCCACAGTCAACTGTCAGCTGTATTATAAGAAAATGGAAGTGTTTGGGAACGACAGCAACTCAGCCACGAAGTGGTAGGCCACGTAAACTGACGGAGCGGGGTCAGCGGATGCTGAAGCGCATAGTGCGAAGAGGTCGCCAACTTTCTGCAGAGTCAATCACTACAGACCTCCAAACTTCATGTGGCCTTCAGATTAGCTCAAGAACAGTGCGCAGAGAGCTTCATGGAATGGGTTTCCATGGTCGAGCAGCTGCATCCAAGCCATACATAACCAAGTGCAATGCAAAGCGTCGGATGCGGTGGTGTAAAGCACGCCGCCACTGGACTCTAGAGCAGTGGAGACGCGTTCTCTGGAGTGACGAATCGCGCTTCTCCATCTGGCAATCTGATGGACGGGTCTGGGTTTGGCGGTTGCCAGGAGAACGGTACTTGTCTGACTGCATTGTGCCAAGTGTAAAGTTTGGTGGAGGGGGGATTATGGTGTGGGGTTGTTTTTCAGGAGCTGGGCTTGGCCCCTTAGTTCCAGTGAAAGGAACTCTGAATGCTTCAGCATACCAAGACATTTTGGACAATTCCATGCTCCCAACTTTGTGGGAACAGTTTGGAGCTGGCCCCTTCCTCTTCCAACATGACTGTGCACCAGTGCACAAAGCAAGGTCCATAAAGACATGGATGACAGAGTCTGGTGTGGATGAACTTGACTGGCCTGCACAGAGTCCTGACCTCAACCCGATAGAACACCTTTGGGATGAATTAGAGCGGAGACTGAGAGCCAGGCCTTCTCGTCCAACATCAGTGTGCGACCTCACAAATGCGCTTCTGGAAGAATGGTCAAAAATTCCCATAAACACACTCCTAAACCTTGTGGACAGCCTTCCCAGAAGAGTTGAAGCTGTTCTAGCTGCAAAGGGTGGACCGACGTCATATTGAACCCTATGGATTAGGAACGGGATGTCACTTAAGCTCATATGTGAGTCAAGGCAGGTGAGCAAATACTTTTGGCAATATAGTGTATATGTATATAGCAGCACAAGCAGGTGGATAAGATGAGTGACAATTAGTAACCGGGCAGAGTTAGGCAGGTGAGTGAAATGAGCAATTACGTAAGCTCAGGGCTATGATCATGACAAATACAGGATATGTACAAGAAATGAATACAAAAAAAAAAAAAATTAATTATCTTCACTTTGTGGGAAAAAAAAATGTACTGTGAAAAATATTAATACCTCAAGGGGAGTATTTAAAAATAAAACTAAATGTGAATGGAAGCCAAAAGCATAAAAATACTGTTCAAGGACCCAAGTAAAGTATTCTCACATTATGACCTTTTCTCTGTTTGCCTATAAATTAGAAGTGTAATACTTTCCTCATAACTGTGCTTTGGGGTCTCCCACTCTGACCAGTAACACAAAACCTACACATCGGTCCACACTTTCAGGAAGACGCCAGCGATTAGGATGCTGACGAGCATTGCTGTGGCAACAGCACTTGTTGGCACGGGTTTTTGGCATCAGAATATAGACCTTATTTACTTTGCAAATGTCTTTACCAGCGGCGCTGGGTTATTACCTCTGAGGCCTGAGTGACACAGCCTTATGTAAAATAAATTGGTAAATGCACACTTGAATCATGGCATTGCACTTATTATGCAGCTTTAGATCCTGAGCGGAGACATGAAAGCAGATGGATACTCAAAGATAAGATGAATTGTCATGAATGGGAGTTAGATCAGAAAATAAAGCTGAAAAAGGGCTCACAGCCCTTTTAAGCTACATTGAAATGCCTCCTGCTTATTTAGAGCCAGCAGCCAAGCATTATATGCCTCTCATGTCCAAATAATGGCTCCAATACTTTATACGCCTCGATATGATTATGGCTGCATATTTTATCATGTCCAATGTTATTGGTTGTCAAGCTCACTAGGGCACAAAGCTTTATATAAAAGCAAGGTGTCATATTTCTATTATTCTTTCTCTTTCATTAGCCGCTGCTGGAGGATGTGGTGGCTTATTTCAAGTATGGATTACGTCCAACTATTTCTACAGACTGGTTAAAGGCAATTCCTGTGCTTGACTTTGCTCCAGCAACCAGATATCTTAGATGTGATGCAACAATTAAAAGGCAGATTTATCTTTTGAAGAGATATGTGAAAATTTTGTAGCACATGGAAAAAAACAACAACAGCCTTTGAATAAGATGGATGCAACTGGAGGCTTTTAACCTAAATTCTAGCTCTAGGGTTAGCATGCTTACTGTATCATTTGGTTGTTTTGAAAGAGGTGGACACTCAAATAATGGTTCGTGTACACTAAGATGAGGAAACATGGGCACATTATACTTAGACAACAAACTGATTTATATGTTTTTATATGATTATAGAAATGCAGTGCAAAGGCCAGTTTTGAGGTCTTGCTACATGCTCTCAGTTGATTCAAGTCCAGAATTTAACTGCACTATTCCATTGGTCTGATATGAGTGCCAGCGCAAGCCTGCATGAGCCCTAAGAAAAAATACATTCCTGGGGCATCTATCTTTGCCAATTTTCATGATTGCTGCAATCAACAGTTTGATGATCTGATCACTCAAACACCAATTACAAAATCATTTCAGCTACGGAGCGACTCTTCACGGTGTTCAATTTGTATGAATCATCTAGTGTAACTAAAGAATGTGAAATAATTTATTTCACATAGTATTTTATTTACTCTAAAAGTGTTCTGTGGTTTGTTTTTTTGGTTCTGACATGCAATGTCCAAAAATAATCTGATATTCATAGAAAAACAGCAAACAATTGAGATATTTTTAATTAATAAGAATTTATATTTTCTTTTACAAAAAAGAAAATTAAATAAAGCAACAGGATATCTTAAACAGTTTTTAAACAGTTGAAACAAAGTCACCTGAAACCTGTCACCTGTCCCTAACTATGTAGGGACAGTGATAGCCATGAAAGTCCAGGGACTGACTGCAGTTCTATTGTAAGGTGCCTTGGTCAAGGTCAAAAGGGTGGAGGAGGCCTAGTAGTTAGGGAATAGAACTTCCTGAGGTTCTGGGTTCGAGCCCCACTCCCACAGACTGAAACTCTGAAAGTGCTCTTTTCTGCAGGTTCAACATTTTCAATGAGAGTGGAGACCTTCCTCAGGGCTACCCAAACATTTGGGTAGAACTCAGATCTCATTTTCAGAGCCTTAAGACAGTAAATGAGGTCATCTGTGCTTTAGAAGTTCTGGAAGGTTTTTTTCATCTCTGAGGCCAGTGAACACTCAACACTATCAGACTGTTCTACAAAGACAGCTTTTCTTGGACAAGTTATACCCAGTCTTTCCTTGTCTGTGAGTCAAAAATAGTTTTTCCAAATTTATGTGCATTTACGTAATGAAATTATATATATCTTTAACTATTTTTATACAGAAAGTCATTATACAGGAAAAAAAACTATATAAACATTCAACCTCGGTTTTAGTACTTTAGTTTTATCTATCTTGAAACAGAGCATTGTCATCAACTCTGCATAGGTTGGTTCTTCCTAGATGTCCACACCACTATGCCGCCACTACCATGCCTTAGAGTTAAGGTGGGGTGCACTGTGTACAGGAAAAATTCCAGAATCAATATTTTCCCTCCTCAACTGTAAACTACTGTATAGCTTTCCTGTTTGGGCTTGTCTATGTAGGTTTTCAGTTGTTCCAGACTCGTGATGATAACAACATTCACAACTGAACAATGGTGGGATGCTTTTAATGAATACAATATATATTTAGTTGTTATTTAAGGGCATTAGAGTAAAGTGGGCTAAACATAAATGCACTTTTCAGATTTGTAATTTACAAATGCTTTTTGAACCATTCAGGCAGCATTACCCCTGCTGTCTGAACGTGCCCTGCACTAGTTCCCCACCTGTAAGGCAGCAGCTTGTGCCAGCACATCTGACTCAGAAGTAATATCCATTTTGACTTCCTGAAATATTCATTGGCACACCTTGGGTGCACCAAAGGAGATGCATAATGTGTCAAATAAGAATATGGGAGCAGTGCCTGTCTTGCCCCCAATGAAATAGAGGCTAATCGAGGTAAATCTCTGGAAAGTTGGATTTGTGATAACGGGAAAAATATCTTTTTCTGATGCATTTTTATGTCCCCTTTGAAAAGAAATAAAACTTAGCAGTTGCATATTGTGAACCTACTATACTATCACTAAGCAAAAAAAAAGCTGAAATTGTAAAAGCACATTCAATCGTTCTTAAAAGGCCCACATACGCCTGTTAACCTCTATCTAGATATTAAAGAGACTGTTTTTTAATTTTACACAAAAGAAAAACTTTTTCTTTTAAGAATAGGTGGTGAAGCTGGTTATGTTTGTATATTGAGTCAACACCACATTGACACCACCAAAACAGCAGCTAGCAGCAGGGTTTCTGTTCTGGTTTTGACTAAAAACAGCAGTCACTGGAAGCAATTTTGACTTCGGAAGACTCAGAGCGTGACTGACATCGAAGCTAATAGCCTTAAACAAAAAGCTACCCAAGGCTGCCTGAGGAAGACAGAACAGAGCAAGCAGAGAAGGAGAACTTTGTGTGTGACAAATGAACTGATTTTATTATAAACACATTTACAGAGACATTGCTTTGACAAAAATGGAATAGAAACACATGTTAAAATTAAGAGGGTGGGATTATAGGCAAGTTATAATAAGAATTGTCATTAATATTTACTTACTTTATAGTTACAACTCAGCGCTGTAAAAAAAAAAAACGCCCGGTAAAGATTTACTGCTTTGTTTTGTCAGATCTTAATGTTCAGCATGTTTTTATGTAACATTAAAATAACCTAAAGACCTAAGAAAAAATGTTTTGGAGTGATTGCATTTATGAGGGAAGGTTATCCAGGACAGTATGATGGTAACTTGAAAAATATAAATTGTCCCCTCTGAACTAATAAGTGGTTAGGTATCTTGGCGGTAACAACTTCCATCAAGAAGTAGGAAGAATTGACTATATGTCTTTTACATCACTAGGCCTGTAAACATGAAAATAAGCATTGGGAATACAAGGATGATGAGAGTGAAAATGGCTCAAACAAATCCACTGATTGGAAGATTGTGATGTGATTTATCTCAATTGGAAAGAAATAGGATCCTGAATATGTAAGTTTATGCTAGTTTATGCATAAAATAATTACTTTTACAAAAAAAAAGATCTTAAAGGTGAATTTAGTTCACGTAAGAGGCTCAATTTGAAGAATGTAACCCATCCAAATCTAGACATTGATTTCATTCTTTAAGCAGGCAAATGGTTCTGTAAAAGGTTGATGGAAAATAATCTATTTTGAGTCAAAATCGTAAAGGATTTATAAGCTTTTGCATTTGTCATTGCTTTTCTTCCAAAGCCAAGGAGCACAGACATTAGATGGTACCCTGCCTTGGTTGGTTCTGGTCCTGGGAACTCTTTATTTAGGGATCTGAAGTCCTTTGTTACTGCTTGACAAGTAACTCCAAAAGAGCTATTTCAGCAATCAGGTCTTACACACAAATGCAAGTTGAAAGGATGGAAGGTCATACAAACTCTCTGTCATATTTTATTAATGCAAACTGTCTACATCGATGCCAGACCCAACCATGATTTAATAAAATCAACCAAGCAATCATGCTAGCACTGCTGGATATCCTTTTTGTGGACAGAACGGCTCTGGCACATGTACACAAAAAGACACAAAAAAAGATAAGTATTTATATTCAAGCGAGAGCATTTAGTGTTTTATAAACCATCAGCTGGGTTTTAATATATTTTCTTAGACAAGGAAGGCGGTGGACTGTCTGGTGTTCTGCCAATCATTGCTCTGTGGTATGAGTTTGATTGAGGTTGAGGTCATAAACTTCATTGGGCATTCTCTCAGAAGATAACCTGTTCCACAGCATAATATAGGGCTTCATCTATTTCATCATCTAGGTCCCAAATCAGTCCAACTGGCCCAGATCTTCACACTGCCACCACCATACTTAACTCTAAATATTATATTTCTGATTGCTGTGTTAAATTTGCACCATGTATAACAGAAATAACTCTTTAAAAAAGTGTTCCACATTTGTATTTTAAGTCAGTTCAAAGATGCTTCTTTTTTATGTCAGACATGCCTTTTTCTTTAGATATCAGTTTTTTGCCCCTAAACCCAGTCCATTCCTTTCTTTTTTGGCCATTTTTTTTCTTATTGTTGAATTGTGAATTTGACTTTAATGAAGGCATGTTTACTGGGTTCCTTTGTGATCTCCTTGATGTCAAGTCTGTGTTCTCTACACCACACAAGAAAATATTTAATTAAGGATTGTGTAGATTTCAGATGGTATCTCTAGCAAAAACTCTAAAAGTTAACCATTTTCAAAATAAATATGTATGTAAGATGAGGCGGAAACAGTTGAGAAGAAAAAAAAATTCACAAAAAAAGGATTATTGGATGATATCAAGAGAAACATTGCGTTATGCTAACGAACATTGCAATTAGTTTGTAATAATCAGGGCTTCGTTTCAAAAATGCTGCAATTTTCGCCTCACATTCTCAGCCCTGTTTTATTTTATTATTATTTTTTTTTTACAGATGTTATCCTTACCTTTTTTTCAACCAGTACTACCTCTTCCAAGGCTACTTGTCACTTGTGAATTTAACCGTAAATTTACTTTCTCCATATAGTGCAAAAGCTCTTTTTTTGTATCTACCAATCAGCCGTTAAGTCCAGGTAATTATAGATGTTTCCTTTCTTTATTTTTGTTCAGTGTTGTACTGCATGCTGGATATAACATACAGCTATAATTGAAAAAATATTTTTAATTCTGTTAAAATCTCCAAAAGCAAGAGTTTTCCATTTAAAGCTGCAGTCTGTAACATTGAGAAGAGAGCAGACTTCGACTGAAAATTTGAAGAAAAACAGGTTTCACGCCACTCCCCCACCCTCTCTGCTTCACTCATGCCCCACCTCCAAGCTCCACCCCTCTCACAGCATCTGCGCGGCTACCGCATGCGACCAGAAGCGTCCAAGCAGCGTACGCGGCATGGAGTGTGAACTGGTAAGAGCGATAACACTCACCTCCAAGCAGCTAGATATAAGATGCTGGTTATACTCCTGACTGCGGCAGCCGGGCAGCAGCGACAGGTTCAGCGGTGAGAGGGAGGGGGCGGGATTCAGCGTGTGTGAGCTGTGATTGACACTCCATCAGACGCTCCTTTGGCTGTGATTGGTTGTTTTGGCTCGTCCCGAAATATTCTTTCCAGATTGAAATACAGGCAGTATGCGGGACCAATTGAAGCATTTTTTTACAGGTTACATATCACATGTACTGCTGTCTGGGTACAGGGACAGTTTTAGCCAATATGACAAAAAAGTGAATTTTTAAAAACTTACAGACTTCAGCTTTAATTTTTGCATTAGGAGAAAAAAAGATAAATTATAAACTGTAGCACAGTCTGATTCGTCAGCGCCGTCTGGATACCACTCAGCATCCATCTGGCATGTCCAACTTCAACAATGTTTATCTCTTTCTTCATTTGTTCAGCTGTCATGTCGTCAGTGCAGACACTTCTTGAAGCATGCACATACACACCCAGGGCCCGAAGAGTACACAGGGTGCTTCATTTGTAAGGACAGAGAGAACTCTGGGAACACACTGAGGGATGTGTTATTGAGTGAAACATAAAGGCCGAGTGAATCTCTTCCCAGATTGTAAGATCAGACGCACCGACTGATTTACATCTAAGATCTGAACTCCACCTTCATGTGGCGCTCTCTTGACAACATTTTCACCAAACTTATAGTTTCTGTTTGGGCCGCAGCACTCCAGAGAGTTCCAGAAAAGGAAAAGAGCAAATGAACATCTGGCTCTGCATGAGTATCACCATTACACAGAGAGCTGGAGTGAGGTACACCTAGAGGGTTGAGATATTTCAAGATAAAGGTCAAGCACTAAATGGCTCCCTTGCTCTCATCATGCAGAGCCTGCAAACATTTAAACTGACAGAGTTTTCCTTTACCTGACACCATTAAGGCTTATTTTACGTAAACACAGCCTTAGACTAGGAGTAAAGGGAGTTACTGTCCACTTTTGCTGTTCTTAGACCATAGGATATGATGGAATGCCTCTCTAGCCCAATATAAATGCATACCAGTTTGAAAACAGGAACAGTGCTGTGAGCTGAAACAAGCTGTGGGGGTTTGGTAAGGCAGTGGGAGGTTCAAAGTGTCCCCATAATGCAGTTTTCAATCTAGGAAGATTCCATATTCCCTCTGTCTGTGAATTCTGTTTTGGCGTCCATTCGACATGCTCCACATCTCATACTTCCATGGCTCAGTATCCAGAACCCACACCCCATCCTCTTGAACTGCTCCCTACACCCACCCTGAGCTTGGCACCACCAGCTGTTGACTACATCATGGCCCCGAAATGGCTCATCAGCTGCTGCTGTGGCACTCACAGTAAAGAAAAAAAAATCCGACAGGCTGAGCAGCTGCTGAGATTAAACAGGAGAAGGTCACCCTCAGGATGAAATTTAGCTACCTGCTAAAACTTGGGGATTACATTGCCTCGCGAGTGTTCATACTCCTTTAACTCTTCAACTGTTTGTCACACAAAATTTAGTGTGTTGTCTGCTCATTTTATATGACAGCATAATAAAATTATGTGCAAATGTAAAGTGGAAGAAGAAAATTGCACCCCTGAATTAAACCAAATTGGTTCCAGATTTAGGCCTTAATGCAAACTCAGCTTCAATGTCATTGTGCTAGTTTATATTCATCATCCTTTTAACAACTCTGATCGTCTTCCCTCTTACTGGTGCAGGAAAAGCTTCCCTACAGCATGATACTGCTCCCATTTACAGTAGGATGGTGTTTTAAATTGCTTTTCCTTGTACTGTACGCCTAATAAGGAAACCTCTGAAGAGGTACCGAAATTAAAATGCATACAGTAAATGGTTTTCGTTCCACTTTAATTTTCCATTTATTCTAGCTAATTTCAATAAAATGTATCCTAAAAATCCATAGTCATACAGTTATTTCAGTTGTGACATTGTGTTAAGGAATTATGAAAAGTCAACATAATGATGCTAAAAGGAATTTATCTGTCTCCAATCTTGTTAACTGCTGAGACAATGGTGAGATAAAAAGCAGGCAGCTGATTTACTGTTCTTATTTGAACACAATAATCACTGTCCTCAGGCTGTAACAAAGGATTGCTACACCACACCCGTATTAAACAAGGCTGTAACTAATAAATCAGTCAATGCTGTTAAGAGCAGGGAACATGTGGCATGAAGTGGTTTGATATCATTTGCTCATCGCAAGTGTTCCCTGAGGGTGAGCTTACAAGTCAGGTTTAGTTTGTTTGTTTGGTGCTAAGATTAATAGCTTGGAACTAGTGAGAGTACCATAGAGTGACTTCCTCAGCTTCTAGCAAAAGCACGTGAAAAGATTTTTCAGGAACCTTTTTGTTTTGCATGTTCTGTTGTGACATTTCAGCTACACCATACAAGGGTGGTTTCTTACATGAAAAAGGGTCAAAAAGGATACCTGAAGATGTTTGCTTAATTAACTTTATTAAATCTAATTGCTTCTAGCATCTGAGTAAACAGTTTGTGGGAATAAAATGCAAACCTTTAAACTTTTGCTTTATTTGTGTTGGTTTTTATACTGTAGTGTTGTGGTGAGTTAAGCTAACGAAAAAGTTAGCTTTGAAAACACATGTTCAACAAACTGGTAATTAAGGCACCAACACAGTTAAACCACAAATAAAAGATCAGCCAATGATCAGCACAGCATGCTTATGGAGATGCTTTGATCAGGACACATGACTTTATAATCTAACATTTGCACATCCTTTAAAAAATAATTAAGAAAATGTCTTATTCAACATTGCTAAGTGTGTGAGTAATGGATGGGAGCCAGTACTTTTTTTCCCTCTGCCATCAAACTATTTAACAGTGTTGCCATAATTGTGACTTTTAACAGATTAGAGCTGTAATATCAACAATAAACCAATGTACCTTATTGCCACCCATTGAGAATCTCTTGAATTATGTCTCTGCAAAAAGTCAGTATAGAGTGAGGAAAAAAAGGCTCCTTTAATATCCTTAGTTAGACAGACAGACAGACAGACAGACAGACACATACATACATACATACATACATACATACATACATACATACATACATACATACATACATACATACATACATACATACATACATACATAACATAGCTGGACAGATTTATCTCGTACAATAAACAAAGGTAGTTTTTTTCAGGTAAGGTTCTTGCTCAGTGTATGAAGAATCAGTTTTAACTGTCAGAGATCACACTATGCTGCTCCATCATAAGTGAATTACTTCATTTGTGAATTTAAAAAATAAGTTGTTACCAATTGAAGCAAGTAATTTAAGTTGAAGCAGCAATTTCTTTTCAGAGTGCAATGACAGTCGGTATTTGGTCTGTTCTGTGTTGCCATCACACATACAGTTATTAGAATCCAATAACATGGAAGTTTAATTGTTTCGTAAACAGTTTCTAAAGGTAGCGATAAAGCTTTTCAAATAAACAAAAACAAATCCAGAGAACTGAGAGGTCTGAAGTGCTTCCTATCACCCATATAGCCTTGAATTGCCTTGAGCTCCATCCTTATTCATGCCCAGTAATCTCTTGCTTACAAATGTATGCAGCTGCTATTTCACAATGTCCCTGAGGTATCTTTTGTCAGCAGTCTGTTTGGCTACACATTAAAATATGATACATGATGATTTATATACATAACGGATAAGAAATAAAAATATACCCTTTTTTGTTATTGAACATCGAGTTAGTAAAATGACCTTATTTTTACAAGCATTGATGTTTTTGATAAACTATGATTGGTCTGTACAGGTTTACTCTCCAATACTTTGGTGCAACAAAAACATTTTAGAGGTGCATTTAACATGTTTTCACCAGGATCTTAAAACTCTTGGCCAATGTTTTTTGTTTGTTTTTTGTTATTATCAAAAGGAGTTTCAAAAATGAAAGAACTGCATTGATTACTAATTTTAAAGGTTATATCAAAAGCACCACAACTGCACAGTTCTAAGCAAAATGGTTGGAAAAACTAAACTATTTTGATTATTTGCTGAGATCAGTCGCTCTACTTTGAGATGTTTGTAAATTCCAGTGTTTGACTTGTACTGATATTATGAAGTTAGTGTTAAAGGGATAGTTTCAGCCTGACAAAGATGCTCTGTGTAGCAAGTGGGGTACCATTTCCTGCTCTGTTTATCCTGTCAGGGATCTATTTTGAAAGGCACATGACTCACTTGCTTTCAGATTTCCTCTTTATGTTGAGCTTTATTTGTCTCTGATTTTCTGTCAGAGCTCTAGGAATGGCGTCACACACAGACTGACTGTGTTTCAGTTACAAGGCAGAAAACTAGTAGGGTTTGGCTTGATTACAATACTTTACTCAACGCCTGCGCACAAAATGGTTCCATAACATAGTTGCAATGAAGACCTGCTCTTTAAGCTGTCTTAGGTCCAGGAATATATGAACATTCAGGCAATGTAAGTCTCTCAATAACCCAACTACAGATGACAAATGCCACTTTGGACATAGTAAGTCATAATACAGTGATAAAAAATGACTGGAATCATATCTATGCCACCAACACTGCTGCCTGCATACTGTGAGACTCCTTCACCCTACAGGACACATTGCCTAACCCAAAACTTGTATTGAAGCTCACCAAAATTTTGCAGCTGTAATAACAAGACCAATATTCAGAGCCGGGGTGCTGCTAGCATGACTCCATTATAGTTTTCTTCCATTTCCGGGTTTCTGCTCTGTCTCTTCGATGTAAAAGCAAAAACACTCCAAAAAAGTGTTTTTTGGTTTGGACCAAACAAGTCAACCATATAATTGTTCTGATGTTAATAATCCCTTGAATGCATATAAAAATCCATTGTGTAGCAGTTTTGATCGTTGAGATTAGGAAAATAGCTGCACCTTAAGAACCATAGTATGTACTCATTGACCACTTATTATTCATTCCTGATCAATTATTTTTAACAAAACATGTGTGCCAAGGAATTCTCATATAGCATCAAGACAATGTGTTAAGGCATCTCAATGTGATGAAGGAGATATACTGAAGTTTAACTTAAGAGCAGATGTTTGATATTTTTCTGACACATTTGGGCCCCTAAACCCCAGGTTAAGAATATTTAATATTGTTAATATTTATCTGTTTAGAACCACAGCACACCACCTTCTAATGGTTATGTCCTGTGGCATAATGTGCCACGTAACAAATGCTCCAATCATATAAGTTTATGATGCTCTAATGATAACAACACAGTAACTAAATGGTAAAGTAACAGGATATTCTTTAAATATCTGTTTAGAATCAAGCACACACCCACTTAAAATGTACATGCCAACTTCAGTGTTTGAATGCGTGGATAGCATGTAGATCATTAACAATATATTGTGATTAGGTAGAAGACAAATGTGTGTTGTGTCAATTCTGGGACTGAAATTTTCTCTCTGTAAAAAAAAAATCAAGTCTGATGAGTGCAGATGCCTCCAATTACAGCGATGTTTATCCCCAAACAACTGATTGGCTTTGATTGCAAGCTGTTAAATATTGGATACAAAGAACATCCATTCTTTCTTTACAACATGATATATTTTTAAATTAAACAGGGTGCATTTTTGATGCTGCATTAGTCTGGTGATTTTTCCTTTCAAACTTGAGTGATTTCTAGACTGTTCTGTTACTTTATACCATTTTTTCAGATAATCCTTTTTTTTCAATGCATTGATTCTATAACTAGCATATCCCAACATGGGTTGTCTTGCCTTTTTATTCCTGTAATAAGTTTGACTGTAGAGTAAATGTATTTTTCTATTCATGTACTCCAAAAGAAAAAGCCACTGGAAGAAATCTAGCAAGGCCCTGTCATTTCTAATCTATATTGAGATTTTCTTTGCAAATAAAGCTACATTCGCACTGCAGGCATTGCTGATTGGCTATAAGATAAACACCACAGGCCACAAAGCAGAGCCCCCATGGAGGAGAAGGCTGGAAGCCAAGATCAAGACAACACGAAGACAGGTTAGTCAGCTCTCAGACCTGCAGAAAGGTGTAGGGAAGAGGTTACCTAAGTACAACAAGCTGTCCATTCCTGAGGCTCTAGAAACTGCCAAACAAAGACTCGCCGCCCTGGCCACCCGCCTAAAGAGATACAAGGGAGAAGCAGAAGCCAGGAGAATAAACCAGTTGTTCTCCACCAACCCATCCAAAGTGTACTCACAGTGGCAGGGTAATTCAAGATCAGATCCACCCAGGGCTGAGACTGAACAGTACTGGAGAAACATATGGGAGAAGGAGGCATCCCACAACACCAATGCTCAGTGGCTAGAAGATCTTAGAACAGATCACAGCAATCTCCCAGAACAAGAACCAGTAACTGTTACAACGGCAGATTGTAACAAGAAAGAGCGGCAGGTATGAAGAGCTGGACAGCACCAGGCCCTGACATGATCCACACCTACTGGCTGAAAAAACTAACTGCACTTCATGCACGCCTCGCAGCACAAATGAACCAACTGCTGATGGATGGGACCCACCCAGAATGGTTAACCCAAGGACGGACAATCCTGATCATGAAGGATCCCCAGAAGGGAACAACCCCGTCCAACTACCGGCCAATAACTTGCCTATGTACAACATGGAAGCTCCTGTCAGGCATCATAGCAGCTAAGATGAATAGGCACATGGCTCAATACATGCACCCTTCCCAGAAGGGAATAGGCAGCAACACCAGAGGAGCCAAGCACCAGCTACTAGTGGATAGAGCAGTCACTCGAGACTGTAAGACCAGGCAGACAAATCTGTGCACTGCCTGGATTGACTATAAGAAAGCCTATGACTCAGTGCCACATACATGGATACTGGAATGCTTGGAAATGTACAAGATCAACAGGACTCTAATAGCCTTCATCAAGAACTCAATGAAGCTGTGGAAAACAAGTCTGGAAGCCAATACAAAGCCAATAGCACAAGTCACCATCAAGTGCGGCATATACCAGGGTGATGCACTATGCCCGCTGCTGTTCTGCATAGGCCTGAACCCCCTCAGCCAGATCATCACAAAGACTGGCTACGGATACAAATTTCGAAGCGGAACAATCATTAGTCACCTCCTCTACATGGATGACATCAAGCTGTATGCCTGGAGTGAGCGAGACATCGACTCACTGATCCACACTACCAGGATCTACAGCAACGACATTGGGATGTCATTCGGACTGGACAAGTGCGGTCGCATGGTCTCAAAGAGAGGGAAGATGATCAGAACCGAGGGGGTTGAACTACCAGAAGGCCACATTACAGATGTGCAGGACAGCTACAAATACCTTGGGGTGCCACAGGCTAACGGAAACCACGAGGAGATGGCAAGAAAGACTGCCACAGCTAAATACCTACAAAGAGTAAGGCAGGTCCTGAAAAGTCAGCTGAATGGGAAAAACAAGATCCAAGCCATCAACACATATGCCCTATCAGTCATCAGATACCCCGCTGGTATAATAAACTGACCAAAGGAGGAGATAGAGGCCACTGGAGATAGAGGCCAGCACCCTGAGACTGTATACCAAGCGTAGCGAGGGTGGCCGAGGGCTAGTGAGTGTCAAGACCACTGTCCAGGATGAAACAACTAAGACCCAGGAGTACATCAGAAAGATGGCCCCCAAAGACAAATGGCTTGGTGAATACCTCAGGCAGGAGAAAACCAAAAGCGAGGACAAGAAAGAGGAAGGAGAACCATCATGGAGGGACAAGCCACTGCACGGCATATACCACAGACAAATAGAAGAAGTGGCTGATATCAAAAAATCCTACCAGTGGCTGGAGAAGGCTGGACTGAAGGACAGCACAGAGGCACTAATCTTGGCAGCACAAGAACAGGCACTCAGTACAAGATCAATAGAGGCCAGGGTCTACCACACCAGGCAGGACCCTCGATGCAGACTGTGCAAAGATGCCTCTGAAACAATACAGCACATAACAGCAGGGTGTAAAATGCAGGCAGGAAGTGCATACATGGAATGCCACAACCAGGTAGCTGTCATAGTGTACAGGAACATCTGCCATGAGTATGGGCTGGAAGTCCCAAGGTCAAAATGGAAGACACCTCCTAAGGTAGTTGAGAATGACCGAGCAAAGATCCTATGGGACTTCAAGATCCAGACTGACAAACAGGTGATGGCTAACCAACCAGACATCGTGTTGATCGACAAACAGCAGAAGAAGGCAGTAGTGATAGATGTGGCAATCCCAAGCGACAGCAACATCAAGAAGAAAGAACACGAGAAGCTTGAGAAATACCAAGGGCTGAAAGAGGAGCTAGAAAAGATGTGGAAAGTAAGAGCAGCAGTGGTGCCAGTGGTAATTGGAGCACTGGGGGCTGTGACCCCCAAACTGGGAGAGTGGCTACAGCAGATCCCAGGTAAAACATCAGAAGTCTCTGTCCAGAAGAGCGCAGTCCTAGGAACAGCTAAGATACTGCGCAGATCCCTCAAACTCCCAGGCCTTTGGTAGAGGACCCGAGCTTGAGGATGACACATACCACCCCACGAGGGGTGAGAAAACAATTTTTTTTTTTAGTTTTATATATATATATATATATATATATATATATATATATATATATATATCCATCCATTTTCTAGCACGCTTATACCTGGCGGGGGTGCTGGTGCCTAACTCCAGCAGTCAATGGTCGAGAGGTAGGGTACACTCTAGACAGGTCGCCAGTCCATCGCAGGGGAACACAGAGACAAACATGGCAAACAACCATTCTCACACACACACTCACACTCCCTAAGGGGACTGTAGAGAAGCCAATGAACCTAACAGTCATGTTTTTGGACTGTGGGAAGAAGCTCGAGTACCCGGACAGAACCCACACATGCTCAGGGAGAACATGCAAACTCCATGCAGAAAGACCCTGGGCCGGGAATCGAACCCAGAACCTTATATAAATATATATATATATATATATATATAGTTCTGCAGGTCCTGCTTGAGAATAAATCAGAGCAGAAACAATGACAATGCTGTGTAGTATTTCTACCTATAATCTGTAAAAATAAAAACAAATGTGCAGAATATTCCAATTTCTCTACAAGATTATTTATTTGCTATACAGTAGGTATGGTTGCAATGTTTAGTTTAATTACTGTATGCATTTGTGTAAAAAATGATATATTACAACTAGTGTTGCACCAATACCGATACCAGTATTGGTTGGGGCCCCGATACTGCCCTAAAATGGTGGTATCGGTATCGGCAAGTACCAACAAGTAGGGCACCGATACCATTTTGAGAGCCATAAGTTTCTTCAACTATTGTCACCCATTCCAGGTAGGCAATAAAAAGTTCTACTGGATTCACTTTGTATTTGATTTTTTCCTGCTTCAAAAAGGTAGGCAGCAGCTTGACATGAAGCCATGATGGTGATTATTTTACATTATTATGGTATCGGTATCGGCCGATACTGCACAGCCAGGTATCGGTTATCGGTATCGGGGCCAAAAAATGGCATCGGCGCAACACTAATTACAACTTGTAATGTCATAATGTTTAAACACGTATAAATGCTAAAGGCTTTAAGTAGATCCATTTCCATAGGAAAACAGGTAAGTTTTCATTACTTTGGAAAGATTTAATAAGTTTAGTTTGTTTAAATACTTAACTTTAACATAACTTTAAGCTTCCAAGCTGTGAATAGTGTGTAGTTTCAATTGTTGATAAATATTGTTGTAATACTTTTTTCTTACTCTTCTGTTTCTTTAATCATCTTCAACATAAGCTACAGAAAGAAATAGCTCCATTATTGTTCAGAGAAAAACATTAAAAGTCCATTAAAAATTCTGAAGAACTATAGAAAGAAAGCTACTTTTTAAGAGGGTGGGGAAATAAAAACATAAAGTAACATATCATTAGGAACAAAGAATCCCTTTCAAATGAATTAATTTATGCATTTTTCGATAAACAATTATCTGCAGAAAACAACATTTCAGGTCAGAAGACATGATTCTGCAGGTCCTGCTTGATTGACTCCAATAACTCTTTGCCACCCACCCTCTCCATCCCACTGGTGCTAAAGGGGTGTTTCCTGACAAGTGAGGTTGTTTTACATTTATGGGCTAAGGCTTTAAGGCCAAGGCTTGGGTTCAAAATTTATTGGCTATTGTATAATGTTTCATGTGGGAGACTGGTTGACTCCGCCTTGTGTTTTGCTGTCGGGCCGACACGCAGGAAAGAGCCGATGTATTTTGATATCAGTGAGAGTTGAAGCTGTCAGAGGCTTGGCCTGGGGGAAGCTCACCTTTTTGCATTTCTTGCTGATTGCGTAAACTCCTGTCACACAACAAAAGGCGCTCTGTGAGCCTACTTGCAATGTAATTACCTCTGACTTCGCCTCTGCACATATTTTTTACGTGAACTGAAGGTTGCAACATATTAATTATTAACGTCCTTTGTGAAGCAGAGTGCTAATTGATAAATTGTTGGGGTTTTATTTTGCTAGAAGACATCCATTTATATGTGTAAGTAATGTGAACAGTTCAGCTGTCAGCAGCATTTTACCTTAAATCCAATGAGCTTAATGCTGCAGGATTGCTTTCAGAAAGTTATTCTAACCTTTTAAGTTTGAGGCAAGGACAAGTACCAGAGTGGGTGGTTAATAACACATTAATGTGAATAGTTGTATTACCACAGTACAGCAGCTCATAGTGGTAAATCTGAATTTTTCTCTCTTTACTGCAAACTACAGAACAGTACAGGTTTCTGAAATGCCCTGATGTTAACAAGAATCTATGCTAAATCAGTTCATCTCTGTTG
The DNA here is from genome assembly GCA_030533445.1 of Cyprinodon diabolis. Lineage (NCBI taxonomy): Eukaryota > Metazoa > Chordata > Actinopteri > Cyprinodontiformes > Cyprinodontidae > Cyprinodon > Cyprinodon diabolis. The sequence goes on from CM060076.1 coordinate 30,753,515, forward strand.
ACCACTTTGACCTTTCCTTACAAGTTCACATCTTCTCTGGATTCATATTTCTTCAAAATGTACTTAAAGGGAGCCCTTGGTTTGTTTTGCTCCTTTTCTTTAAAGTCCAACTGCTCTGCAGCATAGATTACTGTAAAGGAGGTCATCACGCTACTTGAAATAAAAAAAGACATAGTTATATTTGACAAAGATAAGCTCAGTCCAACATAAAAAATAAACAATACACAAAAAAACAAGCAAAAAAAGGATATCAGAAAAAGATTTATTTACATTTTTAAAAACCCTCCAAACTTACCTAAGAAACAAAAAATTATCATAAAATAATCTAGAGCTATTCATAAATAGATGTAAAGTCACTATATTTAACTATATCAGTCTGGAAGGGTTAATATATATCTCCAGGGCTTTGGGACTCATCTGAACCATGGTGAAAAACATCAAACACAAATGAAAAAACATGAAACAATGGTGAATATTCCCAGGAGTTCCCCGCATACCAAAATTACTTCAAGAGATAATCAACAACTTGTCCATGAGGTGAGAAAAAAAGAACCAAGAACCTCTAAAGCCTTGTAGGTCACACATGAAGAAAGTGAGTCGGCAAACGTGTCCCCCAGAGTTCAAATGTCTTCCCTTAAGACTTTAAAACTGTGAACCACATTTTGCAGTATGTATGTTTCTCTTTTATTTGGAGGCATTTTACATTTTGTTTGTATTTTTGTAGTTCACCTGAGATGCTTGTGCTGTTAGAATCCCAAAAATAATGCTACGTCTGAAAGTTTTTTTTGTCTTTTTTTTTTTTATCTCATTAGTCGGCTTAATGAGTTTTATTCAGATACTGAAATGCAGGATTGTGGTGGGAAACACAAATCAGAACAACAACAAGTCCCTCTGTGAATACAAGGGCTTGCAGTTAATAAAAATGGACAATAGGTGAGGGTTACATGTTTTCTGGAATACTATGATATCCATCCAAAGAGAGCCACCAGACAGGATCTCAGAGCTACTTGAATTGACTGCCTGATGTTTCCATTGTGCAAAAATAAATACACTGTATAATGGTGGACATATATTTTTGTTTAAATCTAGATTAATCTCACTGTCATCCTGGAATTAATCTAGATTAATTTAGATTAAAATGGCCCATTTTAATTCTGTCTGTCAAATGCATTGATGATATGTGTGTGCTACCTAAATAATAAGTAAAAGTAAGACTTTGAACAGGTTTGTATCATATGAAACTGTAGCATTAGAAATGAAATAGGCTAAATAAATACCACAGGAGCTGCATTTTCAAAAAGCTTCCCACTTTACCAACAGTCAACCAAGCAATCATCAAGAAGCAAAGATAATGTTCTGGTAATCATTCGTGGTGTTGTGGTAAAATTAAATAAAAAATTACATAACATAGCCTACCTAAAGGGAACTTCTAATCTTTGGCGATTTTCTTCGTGAACTCCATCTTACAAACACCTCACAGGTAGTTTGTAAGATGGAGCACCTGTGGCCATCTGGAGAAAAAGGTCGAACCCATCATCTTCACACTGATGGGCTGGTAGCTATCCACTGAGCAAAGAGATTAGTTAGCTTGGCTGATAGACCTGTGCTGATGGGCTCGTCTCAGTTGCACTCAAACATTGTAGTTTGACAAACATGACTTTTCCCCTGCTCTGCATTAGTGCATGGTTTGGCATCTTCCACATTGGCTAAAGGATGCTTTGTATTTAGGTGGTACTTGAGACTGGAATAACTCCTGCAGTAAACTAATTGTGCATTGCACAAGGTGCAAACAGCTTTAGTCTTGTCGAAGTTTTCATTGGGAAGCTTCTTAAAAATACATTTTCCCTGAAGCAGACCCAGTGGCTTTATAGCTAAATCTATGTCAGCACGTCAGGTTCAATGTGGTAATTTCACAGTACACCTACACAGGTTTGACGACTGATTCGTTCTTGCCCCCAAATATACATCTGTGCCCCTTATACATCCACCCTAAAATATCAAGCTGAAAGTCATTATACCTTACTTAGTATTAGGGGTGTAAATCACATCCATCATGGCGATTCGATTCAGTATCGATTTCCTGACCCAACGATTCGATTATTTTCGATACTCAAGAATACACCACGATTCGATTTGATTCGATTAATCGGTTAAATCTTTTTTTTATTATTATAATTTTTTTTACATCTTACAGGCTAAACAAAATTTCAAGTTTGAAATAAATCAATGAAGGCTGTAATATCATTATGCATTTTCTTTAGAAACAACAGCAAATAACAGAAGTAGAAAAGTTGCATCAAAAAATACTGCAAAAATACTGCAAAAATACTGCACAATATCAGTGTAATGAGTTCAATGCAATACCTCAGCTCCAGAGAAACTGTCCAACATATTTTTTTAGAATGTAATAAATATACTCAGGAAAGAGAGATGTTGCTTAGAGAGTTAGACATGAATAAAAATAAACTAGATATAAGGGAATTGTTTCAAAGGTCATCTGGGGATGTAGTTTTTGGGAGTATTTTTTATTTTCTAAGAAGAACGGGTATTTTAGGGAGAATATAATAGTTTGTCTGGTCCATACTCCATTCTGGAAGGTGGCGGTAATGCACCTATAAGTTGTTTGCCAACCGCCATTAAAAAAAAGAAGAAGAAGAAGGCTCCAGAGTGTCGACGTCACCGCCCCCTTGAGAGACGCTCCGCTGCACCTCTCCCAGATTGTAGCTGAACGCAAACAGTGCAGCAGACAGGAGGCCGGCTTGTTTTGTTTTTATGACCGAAATTGCGGAAAACAACTCGTGAAGTTTGACCCGCTAGAAGAGCGAGGTGCGCGAGAACGCTGGGACCCTTTTTCCACCTGGATCTCCGCTCATTTTGGCCCTCATGTCCCTCCGTCGTCAGACTAAACTCGCCCCCACTTCCTCAACGCCTCGGCCGTATCTAGACCCACAGTGTGTAGCTCAGACCACGCTTCAATACTGAGCATAATTTAAAACTGTCTGTGTCAAGCTTACTAGGATGCGCGGTAGGAGGGCAAAATAGGTTTAGCGGCACCGCAGCACGGGAGGGAGAATTACGCCCAGGAATAAATCGATAAAAATAGACCGGAGGAAAAAAAAAACATGAATTGATTATCTTGCGGACGTGTCGATGCATCGGATCGTCGGCTTTTGGATCGATGCATCGATACAAAATGATTATTATTTACACCCCTACTTAGTATAGACCCAGCTCCCAAACTAACTTTGGTAATAGATTAACAGTGATATATATATTTTTCGCCCATAAGAGTCTGGCGTTAACGCTGCACATAACGCCAATAATGACCCACCACTAATATTGTAGCAGAAAAGTATAGTGCAAATAAAAAAACAAAACTAATCCAGAAACATTAAGAGAGAGCATAGCACCAAGGCGTTCATCCCTGACCTCTGAAACATTCGAGTATGAAAAAAAGGTAAAACAATAAAAAGGAAGACATTTTTTTAAGGTGAAAACTTTTTAACAACACCTTAATTCCTTTAGAGTAATTACTTCCACCAGTAACATCAACCCTCTATCCCACTCACAGCGAAACTCATCATGGGAAACTTTGAGAAAGTGCCCTGCAGGGTTTCCTGTCTACATGTTTTTACCATAAACCCTGATTGTAAGTGTTAAAATTGTAGACAAATATGCACATCCACCCGTAATCCAAGGCGTAGGTTGGCTTGCTCACTCTCTAAGCACTCACTATAACCCCAAAGCCAGAAGACACACACACACACCGGTCATATGACTGACCATGTGCATGTCACCACACAGATGTTGACTCAGGAGAAAAACAAAAACACTGGGGCAAAAGTCAGATGAAATATGGATTCAAATTATGCCTTATCTCTCTTATCTATCCATCCCAGTAAACAGGAAATCAACATTTGAGGTTCCTGAAAAGTGAAACAAAGCCAAGCTGATCTGTAATTTTGTTTATTGCAGAGCCGTATTAAGTTCTCCACAAGCCGCTCATTTTGGTTTCCCCAGGCTTTCGCCTAGCGTTTGAAGACCCCACTGTCCCCACTGATGTATTTCTTCTGGTTTGCTTGCAGAATTATCACGCTTCATTGACTCACCGTGCAGTCCCGGGCTGCATCGAGCGTTTCACAATCTTGTTCTCAGACAAACAATTTACGGAGCTCTGATGTGCAACACGCACAATGAAGCAAACTGCATGGCATGAGTGTGTTTGTCTGCAAAAGCAGTAATTGTTGTGCAGCTTTAACAAGATAAACATAATTATGCAAATCTTTTAAAATGTTTTTATTCAAAATCACTGCAGGGATATTTTACAAAAGCACTCTTTGCCATTTCAGCAATTGTATACTGCACAAATATATTGACTTTCCATGTTTTAATTTGTTAAATATATTGAAAGTCATAATTTTGCTTCCAATATACAATAGTCTGTTACTAATTTAGTCTCTCACATACAAAAAATGATCTTTTTAGTCCTTGTTTGGTAAAGTAAGTAACTGCATATGGATTAGTAGTTTTCTTTGAATGGAACTGATTGCAATTATACAGTTAATTGATGAATTGAAAGATTAACAGTTTTTGAAACACTTTCAAAAGCCATGCTGGTAGTTAAAGCATGTAAAACAATTATTTTCTTCTGTTATCCTGATACTGTTGTACCCTTCAGGACCCTTTAACAAAGAGGCATGGCTCTGGCTTTCCAGCTCTGGCTATGCAGACCTTCCCCAAGAAAATAAGCCTGCAGATTTGGAGGACTGTTCCTGACAAAACAGCTGTTTCTAGGAAGATGGAGGTTTTTCACAGCCCTGCTGTATGATAAAAAAGTTAGAATTTTTATTTTAAACTGGAAAGTAATGCTTATTTATGACCTAATGTGCTTTTATAACAATTATAATCTTATTTAAGCTGCTAAGTAGTCTAGTTAAGCTAAGTGAGAAACATGGAAACATCTAACATTAAATTACACTATCACCTTATTTCACCACTTTTAACAGTCAGCATTAACCTATGAAGGCTCTTTCAGACAATTAAGAATAATACATTTTAAAGATACAAAATGGTTGAATAGGAAGTTAAAATTCTGATTACCATTAAAAGCCACACTTAGGTGTGGTGTCTTTTCCCAGACCCAATGATCTAAATGATCATTTAATTCATAAACAAACAACTTTTAATTTGGTTTAATTGTTTTTGTATGACGTTAAACTGAAGCTGAACCTGAAATAGTTGTTTGGTTAAATCTGTTTTATTCATTGAAAATAAAACTGCTGTAAAAAGAGAGAAAACAAAGACATTCCAATTCATTCCCGGAACGGCTTTATAAACCACACTGACACCATCTCCTACTCATCAAAATATGAGTGTTGTTGTAAACTTAAAGTGTTATGCCTCTAAATATGCATTTAAGTTGCTAAATTTGAAAATGCAACCACTTTCTCTTATTTTTTTTTTTTCAATTTGCTACTTTTTTTTAAAGACATCATTAGGAAACACATCATTAGGAATAGACCCTAATGTGATTAAAATTTCAACTAACAATTCAACTAATAGATACAAGTTTTTTTCCTACTTCAAATGAAGTGTAATCATCTTTGGGTGATAGAAAAAATCATCTACAAAGACTGTGAAAACATTGAAGACGGTCCGTTCTTTTCTATTATATTTATATATTTCTATATGGAAATATTTCTATTTCTATATCCAAGTTTCTCTTGTTCTTGTAAGGACAAGTCAGCAAAGCAAAACCATAGGGCTGAAAGGAACTTTCAGAGGACTTAGAGATCAAGCAAGTTTGTTTCTCTCTAACGGGTTAGCATGTATCTTTTACGCTATATATTTAACCCCTAAACTGCCAACATCTGAACACCAAAAAGGCCTAAAAGCATCCCCAAATTCTAAAAGGTGCTGTTCTTGAATTTACACAATGCGAAAGCTTGGTGCCTTTGCAAGGATAAACCTTAAATTTGTTCAACTAAGAAGTCAATTTTGTTGTACTAATAACTGGTCATTAGTTATTGAAGCTGGAACTATAATGGTTAGAAGTGCGAAAACTCTTCCACATATTTCTCCTTGTTGGGGTTTGGTTTTCCCAGAACGTTCAGTTAAGGCGGGATTTCTTCAGTGTCTATTGGAGACTGTGTAAATAAAGCACAAGCATGCACATACAGATAAGACATAGACTTTTCAATTGTAGAAAAGCATCAGAAGAAACATTGTGGTAATTATGAACTGTTTTAAAATTCTTCTGAAAATACTTCAATCTCTCTGCATTATCTCTTTCTTTTTCCGTCAACATAAAAGCTGCCACAGTTAGGCTTTACAACACAGCATGATTTATATAAAATAGCATTTTTATTCAATAGTAGGGATTGAACACGGGTGCATTTCTTTTAATCCAGTATAAATCAAAATTGTATTTACCTATAGTACATTTCCCATGATAATTGGCTCTGTTCTGCTTTGACAACTTCTCATTATTAATGATTTCCCTCTAACATTGTTTTTTTCCATAACTACGGTATCTGTCTTTCCAACACATACTTATGCCATAAACTTTCAGTTTTTTTTCACTTTTCAATCATATATTGATTGAATATGTTTCAACGTTTTTCATGCACTAGCATCTGAAAGTCTCTTGGGTTTTGTCTCTTTGAGCATTAGACATATAAAGACAGTTATGTTTAGCTCAAACTCAGTTTGACTGAATGAAACGTGTTTGTGAGATGCAATTTGTAGTCACCAATGTAGCTCCTCCATAGTCAACATGGGTTTCTTGTCTGCTTCCATAAATAATGCTCTCCTTGTCCGACTTGCCAGGTTAGATAACTGGTTATGTCGATGTTGGTTTTTATTGAGCCTCGCTCAAGCTGAGAGAAAATTAAACAGGCACATTTATTACAAGTTTTCTAATGGCTATTAAATTTAATAAGAAAATTTATATTACTACTTTTTTCATCCTTTTGTCTAATAATCAGAATATTTACCAAATCTTATTGCAGATGATTATTATGTGAATTTGCTTAGCCTTATCTTTAACAGTTCATTGACTTTTGTCGGGTCAGTGATGAATGAGTTGTTAAATCTAAAAAATTATTTGTGGGAACCGGCCTCAAAGGGGTCAAAGAATACAAAACCGAGTTTCCGTTGTCATACTGTAGATGAATAACGAGAGTTCAGTGGGTGAAATGGATGCACAGAGAAGTTGAAACCCCATCGACACTTCCTTTCTCTGCAAATCTCACAATTTCAAACTTCCACCATAAAACGGGCCAATCCAAACGAATTGACATCAATTCGGGGAAGTTGCCTTATTTGGTTCTGGCCTGTACTTTTGTCATGCCTGGAAATTGACATACAGACCAGCCAACTGGTTCACTGGCCCTGTGCTGACAACTGACAAAAACAAAAAGCTATGGGGAACAATAATTGTATAGGATTCCTGCATTACACATAGGAGAAGAGATAGTAATCACATGGGTTAGACGCTATCTGTTGATTTGGGCTTTGTTTTATGCATTATGTCACCTCAGAGGTGGTTCTCTGAGCTGTTGCTGTTTGTTTTACAACCCATTGCACATCCCTATAATCTTCCATACTACAACTGCCAACTTCCTGCTAAGTTTTACTGCATTTAGCCTGTGGGCTTTTCTGTAATCTTTTTCTAACTGCCTCAGCATAGGAACTGCCACCCCCGTGTTTTGCTTCTGTTTTGGCATGTTCTTGGTTTTTGCACAAAATCCATTAGTCTGCAATATGTTGTATTTTTCACCGTTCTGTGAGTTGGGGGCAAGGGATTTTCATTCAAAAAGCACATTTAACCCATTATATACCTACTACCCTGAAAAAATACCTCAAGGAACGTAGTTGTTTCTGCCAAGCCGCTGATGTGATGCAGCAGTGAGGGGATGGCCAGCCATTTCTTGAAAGCCTAAATTAAAGCTAAACGGCAAGGCTTTTCCAAATTAGTATTCTAATGGTACTGCTTCTCTGATGGTCACCTGATAAGTCAACTATCTGCAAACAGATTGCTGACTAGATCCTGGAAACGTGAAAGAACACTGCCTTAACAAAATATCAGTTTCCCGCTAAACTTTTCTTTCATAATGTGTCACATTGCAACAAAAGTTATCTTATTTATTGGGACATGCAGCGATGGACTCAGACTATATATTAAAGTCTATATAAATGAAATCAAGTGCAATCCAACGTATTCAGAAGCCATCTACTATTTAAATAGAATATTTCTGTCCAATTTAATCTTAATATAAATGCAGCAATATTATGATAGCCTTAGTGGTCTTTTAGAGTAAATAAAAAGCATCATGGAACACAGAAAAGTCAGGGAGAACATTGTGGAGAGGTTTCAATCCAAGTTGGATGATGTTTTCAAAGGTTTTTAACATCCCACAAAGCTATGTTTAACTCACCACCTGAACATAGAAAGAGTAAGGCTGACTGCAAACCTACTGAGACATTGGCATCCACCTAGAGCGATGACTGAGATACACAACTCAGCTGGATGTATTTGCTGATGGGGAATATTTACTGTTTTGCAATTCACAAATACAAACTTGATAGAGAAGAGGCATATTTCAGGGATCACTAGAGAGAGTAAATAAAGGTCCACAGCCCATTTAGGGGATCTATATTCAGAGAAACATTTCTAAGGGGAAAAAAATGAGACCAAAAATTTGACTTTTGGCATACATGCAAAATGTTTTTGCAAGTACAAAATTTGCTTCTGTTGAAACATAGTGGTGGCAAGAACATGCTGTGAATCTGTGCTCCAGAAAGACTTAATCCTGGGAAAGTTCTTTAACATTTTAGCAGGACTCAACTCTACACATGCAGTCAGATATGGAGGGGGGATTACTGCAAAAATAATCATGCTTTCTACCCTGATCTTTTGCTGGGTAGAGAATCTTGCCATGTGTGGTGTTAAGAGTGATCCGGTATTCTCGGTAGAATGCACAGAAAAATCCAACATGTTGGATTGTCTTGGCCTAACATCCTATCGTGCTTGGTGTGTCCCAAGTCAAGCACATTCAAACCAGATGTTGAATTGTGTCAAAAGCTGATCTTGGAGCCGTGATATTTTCTCCTGCAGAGCTGTCTGCATAAAACCATAAAAATCGACACGAATATATAGAGGTTGCAATCTACTTAGGTTAAGAAGAAAATACAAGAGAATACATTTCTCCATCTACAAGGAAAATCAAGAGTGCTTGATTTGTGCCTATATTTTCTTAACTGTAAATTTTTTTATTATTAATATTCACAAATGTCAAAACTTTGGTCTGAAAAATATTTAATTTTATATTCTGGTTCTTACTCTTTTACCATGTAAATGTGTTATAATCACTCTCAGTTACTAAGATTGACCAAGTGAATTGCAGGCTTAATCACTGGGTTATCACTGGGTATCCCCAGTGCTGGCACTCTGCCTGTATGCAGTGATCTGCTGATCTAAAGAACTACAACATATCATTTAATGGTATGATAACATTTCAGATGAATTGGCTGCATGGATGATGTTTTAAGGTTTACTTTTTTACTTAAAAACTTAAGACTACTTCTATATGACTCATCACAGCAGATAATATTAAGCCACTCTCTTAATTGCGTCTACCATTGTACACTGGGACCAACAACATGCATCAGATGTGTCTGTACACAATCTGCTTGATGCATGTCTACATTGTAAAAGTTGATTGATCTGCTTTGCTTGAGACAAAGAGATGTTCCACTAAAAGTATTCTATCACTATTTTTTTAATGGTCATGGTTATGTTTTGAAAGTCATCTGGCAAATCAATATTGCTGTGTGAACCTGCCTCCACTTTATCCAGAAGGACTGAATATGGGATTATTGGAAACTTTGGATGAACTTTGAAATTTAATTTTATAGAAGTGCAAAGCCGAAAGAAACAGACAAGCAAGTTTACTGTAGGTAGTAGTGTAGTTGTGCAGAGAGCCCAATAAACTGAATGATGGATCTAAAGAAGTGGATGCAAAATTGTAATTTCAGATTTGTATTTTAGAAAAAATATCCTTTTTTTCCAATAATACATTGAAGTTTTCTAGGTAATGATGTAGCTAAATACCTAAAGTTTAAAGAAATTTAAGTAACTATTTGTAGGAATATGAACTAAGAGAGAAAACCTGTGTATTGAACTGATGTGTAAAGATCAAACAGCTTCCCTAGGCATTCTCAAATTTTTGGCATTAGCATTTCCTCCTCACCCCTTTCCTTCTTGACCTTAAAAGCCTTAACTCCTCCCGGCCAATTTACTCTTACCCTGCAGGTTGTGGCGTCTCCCACTGATGGAAAATAAATGCTAAGACAGACTGAAGCAGCTGGGCGCCCATGAGCTGCACACCGAGCTGTATAGAAGTCATTACATCTGGTCACCCACTGTTCAGCAGACACACCCTGTGTCTCTCTTACCTGCTGATGAACAACATGGCAGAGAAGAATCACACCGTTTGGCACCACAAGGCCGAATGGGGAGGGAGGACACAGTTGCTACAACAATGGACACCCAGGCATGTGGTACAAAAAATAAAGGGAAAGACATGCATTTGAAGGAGAGCAGCTCAGCTGTGCAGGGTATCCCTGCTGATGCACTTTAGCTTGGCAAAATCAGGCTTTGATAGATTTCGGGTCCTTTCAGCTGCTTTAGCATTTGTGTAGCTATTAGAGCAAAATATAAAAGTAGAAAAGTTCAAATACTAGTGAGGAAAACTGAAGTCCATTTGTACTGTAAAGGCAATCAAAGTTGGGCTGCAGACTGTACGACAGAAGGGAATTTATCTCCATGCATTCCTCAGCTTCATCCACCCGCTTTTACTCTCTTCTCAATCATCATTAAATGTTCCTGACCCAGTTTTATTTATGCTCATGTCAACCCACTGTCTCCACACGTTTTGCAGATGTTATATGTAGATGTGTTCTTCAGATCCAGAGCTCCCCAGGTTCATATCTAAGCTTATTTTTCTTTCTTGATACTAAAGAATATCTGAGGTTTATCTCTCCCAAGACTGATGCTCCAGAGCATGTCTGGCCGGCCCAGTTCAACATTTACAATCTACCAGTTTGCTTGATGGGAAAGCTGCCATTTCGATTGGCCCCTGGGTCAAACCAGAAGTGTGTATGCATGCTCACTTTTTAATGCTGCCATGCAAAGACATAAACAACAAAGTTGACCAAGAGTATGATCATGAGCAAAGGCAGCACGGTTCAAAAACAGGCTATTTCTTAGATATATACATGAGCGCAAGGGAACAGAGATCTGGCAGTGAAACACTAAATATATCAAAAACTCTAATGTACATAAAATCTAAAAATACAACAAAGAATATTCAGGAAATGTAAGCATGCTTTCTTCAAAAGAAAGAAAAGTCGATGTGAAGTCTGTTAGCATTGTGAAATGCTACAGAACACAATTAAACAGTTGACAATGATAGCAGGTGCACAAAGGTTACAGAGAGAAGAGGAGCTTTCAGAAAATATGTGGTTTGTATGATTATGCGAAACATGAAATTACATTTTGAAAACATTCCACTCTGAGACCCAAATTCATGAACAAGTTTTGGTCTTTAGAAACACGGGAAAGGATGCAATTAGGCCTGGGCGATAAAGTGAATATATACCGTACCGCTACCATCATTCAATAAAATAACGGCGACAATTTTCTCATGGCTCTAGTAGAAATAAAGGTAATTTTGCTGCTCTGCCTGTGTGCTGGCTGGTATCCTTCCCCTTTAAGACTGTGCAGCATGTGTGTAATCAGGTGACTCCACCCACCAGCAGTTTTTTTGTTTTTGGTTTGGATCTGTGATTTGTGATGGCAGCATCGTGCTGTAAGAATGAGTCAACGTTTGGGGAAATGGAAAAGCTTACTGCTGGGAAATACTGAAAAAAAAAAAAAAAAAAACTAATTAAAGACTACACCGTACGATTTTTTTGCCTTTTTCTGGCCCGATCTCCAGTCGTGAGAGAATATTTTTCCATCGGGCCGAGTTTCAGCCTCATCATGCGTCCTGCGTCGTGTATATACAGGCGGTAACAAGGAGTGATCAGCTCACGAACAACTTAGGATCAGGAATAATAAGGGCCGGAGAAAATTAAACATGTTTGAAATTCAGTCGGCCTCTATAAGGTATTAGTGGGGAAATCCTGCTGTTGAAGCAGAAATAAGAGCGTCTTTGAGCCGATTAATCAGAACCTTACGTACTGCTTATGTGCAAACAAGGGAGTTCTTCTTCTTCTAGATTGACGAGTACGACCAGTGCCATGTCTCTGCGCTTAGTCCGCCGTGGGCTTTTTGGACGTGCAGTGTGAACAGATAGATCGCATGATAGAGTCGGGCCGTACAGTGAAAGATTATGCATCATGAGCTGTGAACCATCCATCCATCCATTTTCTGACATGCTTAACCCAAGTTGGGTAGCGAGGGTCGCTGGTGCCTATCTCCAGCTGTCTACAGGCGAGAGGCGGGGTACACCCTGGACTGGTCGCCAGTCCATCACAGGAACTTTAAACCATTCGGTTTCATTGTAAGGGTTGAGCTGGAGCTGAGGACAAGGATTGAAAATATCGTACAGTGTATGCCCGAAATTTGAGATTTAGGTGGAGGCTTTCCCCTCTGCTAAGTTAACAACCATAAACATACTGTACAGTAGGATCTAAATAGAAATAGATAAATGTATATGTATGAATTAGGGAGGCCTAGTGAAATTCTGGATCAGCTATATGGAAAAATTTGAGAATGTGTTGTAATTAATAATCCAATATTTTTAGGATTAAGCTACAATACAATGAAACAGTATTTATAATGCAACAAAAAGTCTCCTGATTCTCTCAATTTCTCAATCATGCAATAAAATGGAATGCCAAAGCTTAAATCATTAGAAAATAAGAAACAGTTCAAGAAGTGATCATTACTTTTACATAAAACTAAAATATATTAAAAATGAGTAGCCTCCTGTTCAAGATCAAACAGGGTAATAACTGGTACCTATCCCACATCCCTGAAGTCCAATGTATTTGTACTGATGGCACACTGATACACACATTCTGCTCTCCCACTTAGAATAGACCCCTTCAGATGATCATTATTAATTCAACAACCTGCCAGACTGGGCTTTAGCCTTAATACATTTTGAGATTGAGCTATCTGCACTAGCAACACTCTGTGTAATTAATGATGGAGGAGAGGTGAGCAAATTAGATTGGTCCACTGAAAAAGGATGAAGCCGGTGAAATTCTGAGACTGAATTCTACAGATTAGCTGTTATTTTTATTGCAATACACCCAGGCAACATTTTGACTTTTCATATATACCAGTCATATCTCTGAGCTTCATGGATATAGTTAAAGTTTTGCTGCATAGTCACCTCAATCATGAAAAGTGTTTAAAGAGGAAACATATCGACTTCTGCATAAACAATGACCAAAGTTGTTTTTTTTTTTTTTTAAGCACAGCTGAACTTTTCTGCCTCTTCATTTTCTCTCTTGTTTTCTCTGCTAATATAAAAGTTGTAGAAAACCAAAAAACCTTGGAGCGAGCACGAGCAGACAGCAACACGTCCCTCCTCGCTTCAACTGGCTGAGACTTTGTTGACAAAAGATGAAACGAGACCTTTTGAAGGTCGATGTTAGCAGGTGAGGGATGCCGTGTCCTGCCTGTGTGGCGGTATTGTTTTGGGGGTGTGCAGCGCCTGGCCTCTTATCTCTGTTGATGTGATGCCTTTATCCTGCTCTACCCCTAGGTTACTAACGCTCCACCTGCACTTTGATGTCCCTGATGCCGCGTCTTTCCAAGCGTCTCTTAGCAAAAGAGCTGTCAGCAAGGAACACCGGGAGACATGTTCGAAAGCAAAATATGTTATTCTCAATGTAAAGTTTGGAAGTAATTGTTGGATATGAGTGAAAAGTACAATCACTGAGTAACATCTTTAAGTGGATTTAAACAAAGTGTGAAGGGTGATGGACAGAGCCTAGTCATTACTGGGCCAGCAGAGACATGCCCTCTGGTTTTATCTTCACAGTAATGTGTTGTGTTTTTAAAACCAGAAGTGCCAACAGGATAACGTTCTAGTCTAAACTAAGGAAAATCTGTTGCTATCAGTAACAAAAGACGATACAGTTTCACCTCACACTCTGAATAAGGTCTGTTGGAACTTGCCCCAGCCACAGTTCACCTTTAACCGTAGATGAACATGACCTTTTTCGCAGAATTTCAGCAGCCTTTCTGGATTTTAACCTTTTTCATCTCCAGGCAGTACATTTTTCAAAACCTTTTTTAGTGTTTTATACTTCAGTCTTCTTTTTAAGATATTAATTTTTCCTGCAATTTATCTTTTTGACAAGAGAGAGACACATTTTTCTTTTGGGCACGAGTGTTGGTATTTCTCATCCTTTAAAAAAATAAGAGTTAATTTCTCCTATAGTACTGAGCTTCTACACTCACCGGCCACTTTATTAGGTACACCTGTCCAACTGCTCGTTAACACTTAATTTCTAAGCAGCCAATCACATGGCAGCAACACAGTGCATTTAGGCATGTAGACATGGTCAAGAAAATCTCCTGCAGTTCAAACCGAGCATCAATATGGGGAAGAAATGTGATTTGAGTGACTTTGAACGTGGCATGATTGTTGGTGCCAGAAGGGCTGCTCTGAGTATTTCAGAAACTGCTGATCTACTGGGATTTTCACGCACAACCAACTCTAGGGTTTACAGAGAATGGTCCGAAAAAGAAAAAACATCCAGTGACCGGCAGTTCTGTGGGCGGAAAGGACTTGTTGATGCCAGAGGTCAGAGGAGAATGGCCAGACTGGTTCGAGCTGATAGAAGGGCAACAGTGACTCAAATAACCACTTGTTACAACCAAGGTGGGCAGAAGAGAATCTCTGAACGCACAGTACGTCGAACTTTGAGGCAGATGGGCTACAGCAGCAGAAGACCACACCGGTTGCCACTCCTTTCAGCTAAGAATAGGAAACTGAGGCTACAATTTGAACAAGCTCATCGAAATTGGACAATAGAAGATTGGAAAAACGTTGCCTGGTCTGATGAGTCTCGATTTCTGCTGCGACATTCGGATGGTAGGGTCAGAATTTGGCGTCTACAACATGAAAGCATGAATCCATCCTGCCTTGTATCAACGGTTCAGGCTGGTGGTGGTGGTGTCATGGTGTGGGGAATATTTTCTTGGCACTCTTTGGGCACCTTGGTACCAATTGAGCATCGTTGCAACGCCACAGCCTACCTGAGTATTGTTGCTGACCATGTCCATCCCATTATGACCACAATGTACCCAACTTCTGATGGCTACTTTCAGCAGGATAATGCGCCATGTCATAAAGCTGGAATCATCTCAGACTGGTTTCTTGAACATGACAATGAGTTCACTGTACTCAAATGGCCTCCACAGTCACCAGATCTCAATCCAGTAGAGCATCTTTGGGATGTGGTGGAACGGGAGATTTGCATCATGGATGTGCAGCCGACAAATCTGCGGCAACTGTGTGATGCCATCATGTCAATAAGGACCAAACTCCCTGAGGAATGCTTCCAGCACCTTGTTGAATCTATGCCACGAAGAATTGAGGCAGTTCTGAAGGCAAAAGGGGGTCCAACCCGTTACTAGCATGGGGTACCTAATAAAGTGGCCGGTGAGTGTATTTCATAGCTTTGAATTTGAGAGCACGTACTGTTTAATGCTTTGAAGCCTTTTGAAGTCCTTGTACAATAAAGCAAAAGAGAGGAATCTTTAAAGTAAAACCTGGACTCTGCCGCCTTTTTTGACCCTCTTTTTGGTGGTCAGAGGATATACTTCTTTTTTATTTACTGTCAGCTGCTTGGTAAGTACCTATACATTAAATGTTTAAAGTAAGTAGCCAGATATCAGATGTCAGCTTGATTTTGGCCAAGTATCCTTTCAATTCTCAATTTGCCAATAAATACAGTTCTACATGGGCCAATTTCACAGATAAGCAACCCCATTTGTTTCTAGGCTCTTCCATACAGTTTTTTTCTGGATGTAGAAATGCTGTGATAAAGAAATACTTATAGACCAGTCACCTCCTGGCTGATTTTTAAGGGTTACATGAGCCTTAGCAATACAGTTCCATATGAAACATGTATTGTAAAATAAGATCTGTACATAAAATTGAAATGCTCTGAAGGATAATAGGTCCCATGTGAAAACATCATAACATCAATGATATTTTTCTTTTTTTTTTCTTCTGAATATAAATGAAAACTCCAGCTTCGCACCAACCATTCTAGGGTATCCTCTTGTGTGATGGAGTCACAACCATATGGCTGTCACTAATTATTTGAGCGCAGGGTGTTAAGTGGTAGTACAACATGTCTTTGCTTTAAAAGACATGACAAGCATGTCAAGTATGGCATGATAGTAGCTTAAATAGACCTTGAAGCTCATAGCTAATAGGTTTATTAGAGACAGTCATAGCTTTGGTACTCAAACCATTTTAATATAAGTCTGCCCTTCTACCATGATAGCACAAAGCATAGATCATTTTCTGCTTTTGGTGTCATTAGATTATAGTGCCAAATGATTTAAATTAGAGTCCATTTATTAGCATGGTCATTTCTCACAAATGCTTTAGGGAACAGTATGTTTGAAATGCCACAAACTTTTGTTAGTGACAGAGACATCATTTACAACAAATCGAAGTCCCTAAAGTTCTATGTAATAGTTATCATACTTAAATGATGTTTCTGATGTAGCCAGGGAATGTGAAAGCATCAGTTAAAGCAAGAAGTCCAGTCTCAGCACTACACTGTTCAGATCTTTCATCTTATGTGCTATGGTATTAAGTAATTATAGAGCAGAGCTTGAGTCACAAGCTGTGGGATTATCATACTGTCTTCAAGATTTAGAGGAAATAATGAGCCTTTGTCTGAAGGAGGTCAGCAAACTGAAGAATATAAACACCTTTTCGTTTTATTATTTTTTTTTGTCATGAATCTATTCCTGGACATCTGTTTTGGTCTTAGTTCCTGCAGTGGTGAATCACAGAGACCAGGAGCACTTTCCTGTCAACTAAACAACCCCAGTGATTAAAGAGCAAGCCCTCTGCTTAATAAGTGACTAATCCCACTGCCCTTTTAGTTTGACTGTTCAAATGGATGAGCTAGCAGGTCACAGACGCTCATCCAGGCCAGGTCTATGGTTACTGCTAAAGTACTGCTTCACAAAATTCCAGCTCTTACAAATCGTGCCCTTGGGTTGAAGTTGGACTTTTATTTTCTGAGAAGGGAAACTGTCTGAGAAGTAAATAAAAATCACCAATAAGCATTCACAATTTATCCCAAGATAAAGATTTTTTCCTTTCTATAATAGTGAAATTTGAGAATTTGCTGCTGGGTCAACAGTGAAATAAACATTTGACTTCAACATCTACATTGTGTGTGAGCAGCTATTAATATTGACTGACACAGACAGTGTAGCTCAGTACAGCACTTATTTTAGTACAGCTTTGATGAGTCAATTTTATAGCAGCTTTTGTGTCAATGCTGCAGTCAAAAACCTGACTATTCCAAACGATTGCTAGAAAAAAGAGACCGCAGATAAACGTTTTATTTACAACTTGAGCATGCAAAGATGGAAATGTTTTACAGAGGCTGTAACAATTTACTCAGTGCCATTCAATTTCTGTTCCTTCTCAATCCTCCTTAGAGAAATAGGGATCTTTCTAATTGTTCACCTTATTAAACCTGGCATTTGTACTTTTTCTTTTCATTCTAGAAGTATTCTAATGCAGCTCTTAGATCTAGAAGTTGTTATTACTGTACATTTTGGTAGATTTTTAAAACATTTCAAGAAATAATTTGCAGAGTTTAACATATTCAGTTGGGGAAAAGCTCAGTTAGGTATAAAGTATTCATATTATGTATACTTATGTGGTCATATAGGTGCTTTTTTGCCTTTTCGACTGTTTTAAAGGTAAACATGCTGTAGTTACTTTTATTCAAATGTGCTCTATTGTGCTTTTTCAAAGTCAACTATAAGCATACATGTGATGAAATGTTGCCTATGGCAATACAAAATATTTCTTTTATTTTATAAATTGTAATTTATTTTCTTCCAAAACCCAGAGGAAAGATCCTTGCATTAACTGCGATGCTGGCTCCCTTCCTTTGCCATATCACGTCATTGTTGGTGACCAGGCTTTTCTTTAGTAAGGCTTAACAAAGTCTGATACCTTTTAAAGCCAAAACACATTTTCAAAACTTAAAACAGTTAAAAACATGGGCTGATATTGTGTATATTAGATGCTAAAATGTCCACTTTGTCTCAACATTGAGCAGAAATTACTGCATTAGGCCTCACATCCACATTTACTGATAGGAGAAAGCAGTTGTATTTATTACGGCAGGTGTGGTGTATTCATGGTACTTTTAGTTAACACTGGCCTAAAAAAGATGGTGGTGGCCACTTCTCTTTCTAGGAAAGAGAAAGACAGCTGCTCAGAGAGAATATTTCCTGAAGATTACTTAGACATGTCTAACTTTTATAGCTGAATGGCATAACATAATAACTTGAAAAATTTATTTTTCATTACATTAAAACCTTAAAATTAGAAAAATAACAAATATAACTACCGGAATCTTAATAAGCTTATACATAAATACATAACACATAAAATATGAATTTGCTAAAGTTTATTGCAATGGGTTTTTTTTTAACCTTTTTTAAACCTTTTTGCTTTTTTTGATCCTTATCAACATGTAGGGAGGAAAACGTAACACTCTGTCCATTGTGCAGCAAGATAAACTGCTGATCAACTCAGCCTTTTCTGTTCTTTTCCTTAAAACGACTTTAAACCATAAAAGCAGTATCAAAGGAAAATATCTGGAATTTCAACTTTTTATATATCTGATTTACTTTAAATTTTCCTAGTCGAAACAATCACAGTAAATGACCTAGAAAGTAACCTTTCTAGATTAAGATATTGTTATTTCAAGTACGTTTGTAAGTGCAAAATCAGGTTTTAAGCTAAGCTAAATGACTGTATTTCATTTCTAACCACTACAGTTCAAAATGATATATCGTGTTACCATTTAATTCTGTATTTCAGTTCAAATTGTCGTGTTTGGTTTAACGTGTCTAACCCACATGCAGAACCCAACACAAATTAGCAATCAAATGTATCCATGCACTAAAAGTATTTTATAAAATGGGTGCTATAACCCAATAACTGTATTTGTTTCAGCTAAATACAGTGGAGTGTGTTTGGAGTGATGGCCAAGTGGTTAGAACAGTGTGCTTGTGTTCCATGAAGGTTGCAAGTACCTGGTTCAATGCCCACAGCCTCCACTCTGGGTTCCTGAGCAAAAACCTTAACCCCATGCTGCTCCCAAGGCGCTGCAAATAGCAGCCCACTGCTCCCCAACGGGATAGGTCAAATGCAGAGGGTGAAGTTCCCCAATGTTCCCAATTAAGGATTCATATTCAGACTGTTTTCTCATATTTTTAGGTACTGATAACCAAAAGAACTTCAAAACGGTAAATAACATACGTTTTTAAAACAATCTGTTCATTAATTGTACATTGACATTAAAATCCTTTATTTAAAGGCTGGAGTTTGAAACACAAAATTTGGACTCAGCTTAAATGTACATGTTGGCAATGATGAATACACAATAGAGTCAAACTGAGCCATCTCTTATTGTCATTTCTCAGGGAGTATTATTCTTAATGCCCTGCACACCCAGCAGTCAGCTGTGCCACAGTGATACATTTAATCTACATAAATCATAAGTGAGGCTAAAAGCATCCATCACTCACATGGAAAGTTGACAGACAATGGCAATTGGCTGAAAGGGCGACTTGGGCAGAGTTCAATTGTCACAGGAGATAATGTTTCATCTCTTTTGTTGCACTGCAGTGGGTGACCCCTGACCCCCTTCAAACCCCTCTCCTAAATCTGTGGCTGTGATGTGGATTGCATTGCTCACTGTTTACATTACCCCCCCCCCTTTAACAGCCTTTTACACCTGTCCTGTCACGTCCTCGGAAAAGAAACAGTGATACATTTTTGACTGGAGTGGAACAGAAAGACCTTTGTGTGTGGTGTGTGTTTGATGAGATGAGAGATTAATGCCCAGGCATATACATGGATTCACAAATGCCTCCATGCGTACACCTACATGGACGGCCCACACAAAGTCACACAGAAACTCAGTAAGACACTCATAATTCTGTAGAGACCTGTCAAACCTTCAGACGGGTGAGTTATGGAGCCGTTGGATGCGTCTGAACACGGAGGGGAAGATTCCATTGAGGTAAGGAGTGATAAATGAGGAAGATGTGAGGAGTGGAAGCTCACTCTCAACAAAAAAAAAAACTCCACAGCTGCTCACTTGAGAGGCCGAGAAGGCAGATGTGTGCCAACGCCTCAGTGCCGTGTTTTCCCAGTTCATGCATTCATACGGAATCAGCAAGGGCCAGTTTAGTATTACAGAACATGGAAAAAAAAGTGAAACAAAAGTGTGTTGTGTTAAAGCAGCAAAGCCATGTAGCTTAATACAACACACATAATACAATTCATAAATGTGGGGGATGTAAGCAACATGTGATTACACAATATTGTGTAAGACTGAATGGAAAATGGGCTACGAGAGTCTACTTGGAGTGACTCTGAGTCTAGATCAGCTTTAGGTTTCTGTTTCCCATCTGAATTAAGTCTGTGTTTTTCTCCCATGTCCTCTGATTTTTGATATAGCATGTGTCCTGCAAAGAAGGTTCCAGTACACATGCTTTATGATGGATAGTTTAGCTAGTTTTGGTAAATCACTGTTGCCTTTTATTTCATTTGTTACTTGATTGTCTAACCATCTTTGGCTGAGCTTTTATTGCAATACACAGTCTATTAGTGACCTAAATTAGTATTGATGGAATTGATCAGAAAACACCCAGGACTAACCTTTAGTTAGAGGGCCTTCAAACCTTGGACATGCTTAGAACTGCAAAGCATCCTTCATTAGAATAGCATGAGGAATGGGGCATTTGCAAAAGCTCAGTTTCAGTGCTCAATGGATACCACCACAATACCATAATACTTATGGTATCTATTTAATCTCAGCACATTTAAACCTCATGTAGAGACTGAAGCAATTTTACACACACAGAGTTCTCCATTTTGCTTCTCTGTTACAGAATAGGCTCACACAGAGTGGATTTATATATTGACTCTGCGTGTCCTTAAATACTCATTTTTAAGGATCAACTAACACAGCATGATTTAATTGTTTTTAATTGATGCTTTTGTTGGGAGACTGCTGCAATATATTTTACTTAAAGTTGCATTGAATTGTTTGAGAGAGGTATTAACGTGTTCCCTTTGTCCATATTATCCTTTTCCAACCTGGCTTATCTTGTGATAATATGGTGTATGCTACAAAAGTAAATGCATAGGGACATGCAAATTGTTTCCTGTGGTTTTGCATCAAATGACAATGTCCGGATGTAAATCTAACTGTAGTTAAGTGAAAATACTTTACAGATGCTTTATTTTATAAATATTTATGAGCTTAAACATACTCCAAATCTGTACTGTATTTTTCTGGGAAAATGGATTTTTGTTCATGCCCTTTTAGATGTATTTGATAATTATATATGCTATTTGCTTTTCTGAAAGTATCGTCACAGTTTAAACTAAAAAAAAAATAGCTGCAACATGTCATTCCCTTTATATACTTACAATATGTTGCAATATTTTCTGCAGACCATGGGATATTTTCTCGTCATTCAATATAGGCTTTGCTGTGTTTCTCATGTATCTGTTAATGTAAAACAGATATCTATTACTTTACCACACATTGTTACATATAGATTTGTTTCCATGTTCTTTCGTGCTTTTTGTCTCTCTGTATCACACACACTTTAAAGCCATCCATTATCCACAGACTTACCACTTTCATAGCAGCCCACGCGCACACATACTGTGCCTCACACAGGAACACGCTAACCTGCATCAGCGCCAATTCATTTCTCATCGCCCCCCTCCTCAACGCTATATCAGACTAATGGACCCAACAGCGCGCCCACCGCTATTCAAAGAATCACCAGAATAAAGAATGATCCATGCGTGTGAAGATGAAAAGTTTGAGACAGACTAAGAGAAAAGAGGACACTGGATTAGGTGAGGAAATGATGGATGGAGATAGAAAAGAGTGATGAAAATGACATGTTGAGGGGTACGCAAAGAGTAAGGATGACAATGCTGGACTGACAAGAGGCACCAGCTACATAACAGTGTTGTTTCGCTGTTCTCAGACTGTCAGCAGCCGTGCTGTGAAACCTAGACATCAAGGCTCTTTGATGGGAACATGTCCTAATACTTTGTAGGTTTTGCCAAAACTCCATGTAGGTGTGAGGCAAAATGAAAGACAGCTGAGACAGGGATTAAGCCAGTGTAAAAAAAAAGCTAAACAAAGGTACCTTTGTGTTTGGAAATCCAGCACGGTTAAATACATATCCTTAAAAGCACATCTTTCCAGGATGCTGTAATAACTAACTCGGTGGTAGATCTTAAGTCAACAGCAATCCCTTCCATTGGGTGTGTCTGTTTCACCTCTTGTGTTACAGGACATGGCCGGCAGGTGGCTCCGTGCAGCTGTAGCTCATTAAGGCTAATCAGAAGGAGCTTAATAGGAGCAGTTTCCCCTGAGGTAGATGCTAAATCGTTTCTCAAAGAGTAGTAATCAAGCCTCCTGTTGTATGAATCTTTTGAATCTGCTTTGTAACATTTAATTCAATGGTTTAGGAAAGCAACTCTTCTAACTTCGTCCATTGGCTGCACATGTGATACTTGCATCAAGCAAACAAAATGATGAGAATCAAAGTGAAGATTTAAATGTCAGCTGTATTTTATCTAAGACTACTTTCAGTATGCTTTTGTTGGCACGTCTGCTATTGAAAACTGCATAAGTTCTTTGCTATCAGCTAATCTAAAGAAGAGTCATCTTTTTATTTCACTGGATCCTCTGTGTTCTTCCCATAAACATTGGCTGGGCAGGGGCAATTATTTAATACTCTTTGTCATAAATATGGCCATGCATTGTTTCCTGTTACTTTCGTAACCAGTTCATGGTGGAGCCAACCATTAGCCCACTGTGCTGTAGCACCAATAGCATACTGAATAGGACTCAATGGCTGTAGGAAAGCCCTGCCTTAATAAGGCATGCATCTTAAGTGTTGCTCTGGAATCTTGCAAAATTACATTTCTACTAATGCGCTCATTAACAAGTAAATTAGCTAAGCAGCAATTTCCTTTTGTCTTTAACAGCTCTGATTTAATAAATGTCAATCATTTGCAAGCATGCCTAATGAGAACAATAAAAAAATAACATAATTTATACAGTATGTTTAGAGGTAGGATCTAAAGCCTAGAGAAGTGAGTCACGGATGTAATATTTCTGGTGCTGAATGAATTATGTTTGTTAAGGAGCAGGAGGCTGGATCAAGGAGCTGTGTTTAAGCTGATAAAAATGAATTCTGCAGCAGCCATGTATAGCAGGAATAGATTGTTTATTCAGTGAACCTGTTTTATTTGTCTCTCCTTAAACAAAGTCTTCTTGCTATTTTTAAATGTGATGCTGCTGACTTTCAATCTGAATGCAAATGGCCTCTTCCAGTGGTCCGGTTGCAGACATTAAAGCTGCCTTTAGTTACATCCCTAAAAAAAGAAGCAAATATAATTGAGGTTATTTCAAAAACAAAAGATGTTTCCAAAAGGATCTGTTATCACTGCTAGGAGGAAGACCAATAACATAAAAAACACATAAAACAAACAGCAACTTGTGCACACTCTTAAGTTCATTAGTAAATAATTCATGTACAACTAAAAGGACAGTTGACAGTTGAATGACATCTAAACATCTTAATTTAGATTTATTTTAGTCCTGTGCGTGAGCTTATGCTGCATCCATGAGTCTTTAACTGCCCCATTCCTTTCCTGATGCTATTAACAGGGTTCCCGATCACCATCAACTAAACATCCATCCATCCATCCATCCATATGAAAGCTGCATAAAAAGACAAGTCTAATCATGTTAAAACATGCTAAAAATATCTGCAACTTAAAAGACTGCCTGCTTAAACAAATAAAGGTATAATTCAAAGTTTTTGACTGAGACTTCATGTGGGACAAGCTTTTGAATTGCCTTTTTCCACCAGCGAGGCTTTATTTTTTTCAGATTTTTGAAATTCTTTTACTACGATGCTCAATAAATATTCTGCAGCTGCCAGCGGGGTTCATTCAGTTTGAAGTCTGAGAAAAGACATGGCATAATAGACTGAAAGGTTAGCAACTGGAGCAGTGAGAGGCATGTTCCACTTGAGTCTCTACTATAAATTGCTGGTATTCATCAACTTAAGTGATGAGTCTGTGTGATGAATGGGCTCTCATTAATATCATTATGCTATTAGGCTGTGCCTTGCTCTCTATAGCTCTACCTACAATATGCAAAATACAGCAGTTAATCCAAATGCTGAGTTGTTTCTTTTTATATTACTGTGTTTACGGTATCCACCTTTACACCCTTGGGGTAGGACAACTTTTAGATCCAGTATCTGTAGATAAAAAAACTAAAAAAAGAAAACAATAGCTTGTAGCATAAAAGTTTAAATGTACACTGAAATATGGCTTTTTGGTTTTAATTGTGTCATATGGCTCAGTCAGAGTCTTAATTTTAAGGGAAAATATGGTTTATTATTGACCAATATTGTAATATTTCAAACACTAAAACACATTTCAGTTTTTTGTTTCAGATGTTCCTGTACACTATGACAGCTATCTGGTTATGGCGTTCCATGTATGCACTTCCTGCCTGCATTTTACACCCATCGGAGGTCTCTGTCCAGAAGAGTGCAGTCCTAGGAACAGCTAAGATACTTCGCAGAACCCTCAAACTCCCAGGCCTCTGGTAGAGGACCCGAGCATAATGATGACACATACCACCCTACAAAAAGGGGGGGGGGGGGTAGTAGTTGTAAATATATATAAATATATATATATATATATATATAGATAGATATATAGATATATAGATATATATATATATATATATATATATAGAGATAGATAGATAGATATATATAGATATACACTCACCGGCCACTTTATCAGGTACACCTGTCCAACTGCTCGTTAACACTTAATATCTAAGCAGCCAATCACATGGAAAAACATTGCCTGGTCTGATGAGTCACGATCTCTGCTGCGACATTCGGATGGTAGGCTCAGAATTTGGCGTCTACAAGATTAAAGCATGTATCCATCCTGCCTTGTATCAACGGTTCAGGCTGGTGGTGGTGGTGTCATGGTGTGGGGAATATTTTCTTGGCACTCTTTGGGCCCCATGGTACCAATTGAGCATCGTTGCAACGCCACAGCCTACCTGAGTATTGTTGCTTACCATGTCCATCCCTTTATGACCACAATGTACCCAACTTCTGATGGCTACTTTCAGCAGGATAATGCGCCATGTCATAAAGCTGGAATCATCTCAGACTGGTTTCTTGAACATGACAATGAGTTCACTGTACTCAAATGGCCTCCACAGTCACCAGATCTCAATCCAATAGAGCATCTTTGGGATGTGGTGGAACGGGAGATTCGCATCATGGATATGCAGCCGACAAATCTGCGGCAACTGTGTGATGCCATCATGTCAATAAGGACCAAACTCCCTGAGGAATGCTTCCAGCACCTTGTTGAATCTATGCCACGAAGAATTGAGGCAGTTCTGAAGGCAAAAGGGGGTCCAACCCGTTACTAGCATGGGGTACCTAATAAAGTGGCCGGTGACTGTATATATATATATATATATATATATATATATATGCTACCCCTAGAAAAGATGTTTTAAAAGGGACATGTTAAGTAAAGGTGTGTCCACAAATTAACAATCTCTACAATGTCTACAATCTTGGCATCATTCAGTGGGCCTATATACAACTACAGGTAGTCCCTGTGCTATTTGGTGATATGGTGCGTACCATGCTCAACATGGACCAGTGTAAGCAATGAAAAGCATAGCCTCAGGATATCAAAAAGAAGATTGTAGACAATGATGTTAAAGATAAAGGCTATAAGACCCATTTCTGATCAGTTTGATGTTTCTGCGACTACTGCTGCATATATTAATCAGACATTCTGTATCCATGGATTTGTAGCCAACCTCCCTAAAAAAGAAAAAAACATTGTTTCTACCGTATAACATGGAGAAGGCTATGTTATTGTATGATTAAATCTGATAAAGACTGTTTTAAATCTCTGCAAGGCAAAATAACACCAGAAGACTATCAAGGAATTCTACAAAGAAATGTGCTGCCCAGTTTCAGAAAGCTTGGTCTCAGTCCCAGGTCAGGGATGTTGTAACAGAAAAATAACCCAAACCACAGCTAAAAACAGCCAAGAATGGCTAAGAGGAAAAGCCCGGACAATTCTGAAGTGGCTATCTGTGAGCCCTGACCGAAATCCTGTTGAGGATCTTTAGAGGGAGCTGAAATATGTCATCTGGAAAGGCAGCCTTTAAACCTGAGACAATCGGAGCAGTTTGCTCATGAGGAATGGGACAAAATCCCTGCTGAGAGGAACAGAAGTCTCACTGACAGTTAAAGGAATCATTTGATTGCTATGATTGCCTTAAAACGTTGTACAACAAAATATCAAATTAAAGGTACTGTCATCTTGTCATTGTCTTGTCATCCTGTTTATTGAGTTTCTTTTTTTTTCAAACATTCTGTTGATACACGGTGGAAAATCAATGTCCGACTTTCATTTTTTCATTTTATAAAATTAAGTAAAATTTTGTTATTCTAAAAAAAGCTTTAGAAAAACCTTTAGCTGCTTTCTCTACCAGCTCTGCATGTTTACAAACTAAAAGTAAGATTTTTTTTCTGATCACTTTGCCTGTAGAAGAAAAACCTGCCAACACCTTTATGTCGTCACTACCCACCATTTATACGAATTGTGTGTTTAAGATGATGTGTGATATTTTTTTTTACATTTTCCTTCACCCACTTTAGGGGTTGACAAATCACACCTTTGCTGCATAAATTGCTTTATTTCCTGGTGCAAGACAATAAATATCGGATTTGTGGAGTGAATGACTAATAGTTTTCATGTCGACTGAATTTCCCACCTGAGCTGTGGACCACTGCAGATCCCTTAGACAAGAAAAAAAAGCCTGCTTGGTTAATTTTGGACCTGTCACTTTAGGTTAAATCTGCAAACCCATTAGCTTTTATTGAAAGGAGAGAGACAGACATATATGATAATAGTTTTATACCTGGACACATGCAGACACATAAAGAAGGGGAGAAAAGAAGGTCTTCTATATTTGGGAAGATTAAAGGTTCCAATGTCGCAAGAGTGGAGAATGAAAGGATGACTGAACCAAATCAGTCTTTCAAGGGTGGTGAAAACCTTAAGGAGCTTTTTCTGCACTGAACTCATTTATCGACCTAATGTTCAAGTTTAAATTGTAAACATCCCAGACCCTGGAGAAAATCGGCTGGCATCCATATCTCGTAACCTGTGGTGTTCAGTGATACCGAAGTCCATCTAAATGAGATGTAAGCAAAAGTGGGTGGAGTAGCAAAAAAAAAAAAATATATATATATATATATATATTCTAGTAAGAGTTACACTTTTTGAAGAGATTTTAAGTAGCAGTCAAATAAATTATTCAAATAAGAATAAACAAAATTTCGATAAAAGGCTAGCCAGTCCTCCAGGAGCTTATTCAAAACCAGCTGCAGAAGGACTGACTAAGGGGTTTTTATCAGTCGTGGTTTTGTCAGAGCAGCTGCAGTCTTAATGATGCTCCTAAGCAGACACCAGTGTTTATCTGATGTTAATTCTGCAGGAATTCTAGGCATTAGATTCATTCTGGTGTCATAAAAACAAGACTTTGTTTTTTTCTGGTCCGGGTTAACATTCTTCAGGAATCCTTCTCTTTTTCACAGGATATTTGATAGTTACATGCAATTCTGTTTTAGTTTTGTACAAATTCTAGTACTGTATTTCAAATGGCATAATAAGAACACAAATACAAATTCAGGCCAAAAAAACATTTCTCCACATCTAATTTCTTCAGCATAGACCTTTTAAAACTAGTACTTAGTAATACCAATGCCTGTGAGAACATCCTAAAGTACTTCAACTGATAATATCTGGAATCTACTGTATCGTCACTATTCCAACTGTTACACTAGAATCCACAATATAGAGAGTAACTTTAAAAGATCAAAGCTTTTTTAGAAAAAATGCTATTAATTTTAACATGCTAAAATACCTGTCTGCGTGTCTGATAAAAATGTGCAAACATTTTCATAATTGAAAAGAGCTGAAATTTACCAAAACAACAACAAAAAAATGATATCTTTCAACCCACTTCATGTTTATGCCACATTGTATGCTGGTTTCTCACATAAAACACATTTAAGTTAATAAAATATATTTTTAAGCCTATGAATGCGCCACAGCTTCCTGTGAAGCATTGTTAAAAAAACAGAGATTTCAGATCTTGTTTGCATGTCTAAGGTAATGCAGCACAGATGGGTTTCTGTGATGTCTCCCTACAAAGCTGCTTGTGCAAACAGAAGGCAGAGAGCAATGCTGCTCTGGTTAACTTGGCAAAGACAATCTCTTAAGCGGAGATGACAAGGCTGTTAAGTGCACCAACCGCCAAAAGAGGTGGGGGGAAATTGTTCAATATTCTGAGTAGATCCCAGCCACTCAGAATGCCAAGAGCAGAAGAATAGGGTGGATGCAGGCCAGTCAAAGGTTGGTGCAACATCCCAAATTGACTATTCTCTCCAGCGCCCGCTTTGTGGTTCAAAATGCTAAACTTTGATCCTGTGTCACAAGACTGTGTTCCTTCTAACCACATTGAAACATAATTATATGCATTTAAGGCTTTGGTATGCATGCAGATTTGCTTTTCTATAAACACCAGAGCTCTTAGTGACATACAATCTGGGTCAGCAATTATCACAAGCAAATATCTAACCATTGTTACTTTATTCATTTGTTAAATCTGCTTATTTAACTACATATGTGGTTAAAAAGAAAACAATATAAGCAGTTCTATACAAACTATTAATCCCCATTGATAAATACCTGTCAGTTGCCTCATATTTCAAGTGATTTAAGTCAATGGTTTTCGGTGTTTCATTAGCTGATTTAATCCAAGTGAGCTAAAATTTTAAAGATGTGAGGAAAATGTTTGCTTTTTAGTAACAGCATAGCCATCTATTAAATGTTAGACCTGTTTACAAGCACAAGTCACTAAGCAAATAAACTTATTAATTCTTCATATTAATCAGTGCATGACCCACCATAAGGGGTGCATTTAAAACACTAATGCAGTGAATTAATTTAGTTTCCTTTGTAGCTATTATTGCATGAATTCAGTAGCAATTAATATCAACTTAAGATACTTTAACACTAGCAGACCCCTTTAACTTATAAAGCAGTTTTTAGAATTTGTTGATTCAGACAAGCTGCAAGTTGGCCTTGAGAAAGAACTAGGAAAGATTTTCAACTAAACAAGAGCACTTCAGAAAGATGCCAATCCTGTACAGTAGGTTGCACTATATGGATAAAGTGGGCGAAATACGGGGCGGTCCGGTGGGGCTCGACCCCCCCGATTAACCCATGAGCCCCCCTGAAAGCCTCAAAAGCAAAATTTAAAGGGGGTCTTAAATTGTGTCAAAAAAATGTAAATAAAATGTTCTGGCTCCTTAGGAAGCCATTGCTCATACTTGCGTATTGTTTCTAAGTTATATACTATAAGCTTTCTAATGTATAATATTTGATATAGTCTTATTTTGAAAGCACCGGAAGTTGAGCAGTTGGTGTCTTCCTGTTTAACGAGTAAACACTGCATAGCTAAATCTGTTGTCTCTGTGTTGCGTTTTTGACCAGTAAGGCATGTAATTTGATGTGAAGGGTGTATTTCGTTTATGTACATATAGTACTATGTTTCATGTTGTGTTTGGAGGTTTATTGCAAGAAAGGTCACCGAGAAGAGAAGTTTAAAAAGACGCTAGCATACACGCTAACTAGCCGCAAGGCATACGTGCTAACTAGAGACTGACACGGGAGTGTATTTTCACTCCTGTCCCGTCCCACTCCCACAGAAAAAAATGGTGTCCCGTCCCAAACCCGGGCCAGAGTAGAAATCTAAATCCTGTCCCGTCCCACTCCAGGTGAAATTACTCCCACTCCCATCCCGCTCCCATTCAGAATGACTCCTGCTCCTGCACCACTCCCATTCTTGTTGTTTTTGGGCGCGGGTGAAAAACTCAGAGCGGAAGTTACTATTGGTTTGCTCCCGCTCCCGTCTGCTCCCGTTAATGTTTAATCCTGTACCGTCCCAATCCCGTGATCGTTACTAATACTGACTCCCATCCCACGGGAATCCCACGGGAATCCCGTGACCCGTGGGATTCCCGAAAAAATGTCAGTCTCTAGTGCTAACTAGCCGCTAGCATACGCGCTAACTAGCCGTTAGCGATGCCGCTAGCTAGCAGCTAATGTTAACAGGTTGTTTGTGTCATTATGTGTTTCTGTACATATTGAGGGAATATGTTGAGTTTATTATTTAGGAGAATTGTGCCTGTATATTTGGAATTGTGCCTGTTTACACAAAGACTTATGCACATTATTTCTTTGTTGCAGTTTTACCATTCATTCATCCATCCATACCAGCCAATAAATCCAAAGAAAAGGCTTACGGTGTGGTTATTGGAAATGATGGTTATCTACCTGCTAAGCTAAGAGTGAGGGCAGGACATAAATAATTTTTTTGTCGCTAATGGTCACTAAAATGTTTTTAAGCTCAACATGTCCAGTATTTAAATTCAAAACCTTTATTCACAAATATGCTCTGTTTTTTGTGAAGTGGAAATTAGCCATGTGCTTTTCCGCAGTTAATAACACGGGCAATGCGGAACAGATTGCAGGAAGACAACAGGTCTTTACTCCTGTTTGTGGACCTCAAGGGACCTCCTCTGGACAAATTCGACCCATTTCCATTAGTCAGAAACTGGATTAAAGCAGGACGTGTGTGCATGAAAGAGAGAGACAGACAGACAGACAGTCTTTGTGCATGTGTGTGTTTTCATAGACCGACTGTCTATTCAGGCTCTTGCCCGCTCTACCAGATTCACAGAAAGCTTCATCCACCAAGCTGTCAGGAAGCTGAGCCCCCCTCAAAAAAAAAATCACTCCAGACAAACTGTCTCCAGCACTACTATTAATACTATATTTATGTACTGTTCTTTTGCACTGTTACTGTTACGAATGCTATATCTTACATAATTGGTAATAATAATAATAATTTTTCTGCTGCCATTACCATCTGCCTTTTTGCACTAGCATAAGTGTTGCATATTTTATATTATTGTGCATTTTATATTTTATTGTGAAATTGAATGTTTAAATTTTAGTATTAGGAACTGATCTTATCTGTTGTGCCTGTGCACTTTATCTGTTTCACCGTTGGTGAATGAGAAACGAACGTCCTCTCGAGTCCTTTTATGTCTGGTGAATCTGAAGAATTGACATGAAAGCTGACTTTGAAATGTTATAGGCCTACTGCATATTGAGAAAATTTAGATCGGTGTTGCGCAACAATTGGGAGATGGGGACCCCCCCAAATACTGACAGGTATTTCGCACACTGGATAAAAGCATGATATATTTACATAATGCTGGGGTAATGTGACTATGGCATAATTGTTAAAAAAAAAAAAAAAAACCTCCATTCAAGGAGGCAGGTAAGCATTTGAATGTTTTGGAAATGCTGTTTTGAGACTCTTAGAAAGCTGTTTTCACAGACAAAAGGCTAAAATTGGCTGTAATTGGTTGGAATCCTAATAACAGCATTTGTTTTTGTTTTGTTATTTACAGTGTCCTGTCTGGCAATGTGGCAAAAAGAATAATTGTCTTCATGCCAAAAAGAGCCCAACAGATTTTACTTTCACAAAAGGAGCAGTCCAGCTATCGCCATAGCATTCCACTTGTTTTATGCATATAAATAGCTTTATTATAATAACAGCATTTGCAACTTCTATCACAATATCTGTCCAAAGTTTACCCTTTTAGACTATTCTCACAAATTTGCCTCATTCTGCCTCCGGGATTCGTACTGACCTCCCTCCTTTCGCAAAGGTTCTTTGTTGAATATTTCTGTTTCAGGGTTATTTCCAATAATATTTGAATTAACATTTCCTTCTAAATATCTACAGAGGCATTCCTTTCTTTTGAGTATATGAGAAAAAATAACAACCCACAATGAATTTTTCTTTACAGCAAAATAACCAGCTTATTTTATTACATGATGCCAACGTCTTTCCCAACAAAATATTTTGAAGTTCTTTTTCACCTTATCTCTGCAGTTATCTCATGCAACAAAACTCGCCCTGCAAATCCTGTTGTTTACAGATATTAAAGTTTGAAGTAGGTAAGCTAATTGAGGCACTGAAGCAGATGAATTGAAGTTGAAGCAGACAGAAAAGGGCAGGAAATGTGAAATAACATATAATTTAATAATCAATATAATTGAAGGTGACAAAATCATCTGTCTTCTGTGACCTGGGGGAGCCGCAACACTAAGAGGAACATTAAGGCAAGCAAAGCCATTGATAGGATGATGCACAGCTGGAGACAAAACAGTTATTTTCTTGCAAAATTCCCCCCCCAAAAAAAAAAACAGAGAGTACAGAGTTCTGTAAATACACTCCCATGCATAATTATAAATATATATATATCTATATATAGATAGATATATAGATATATATATATATAGATAGATAGATAGATATTTTAGATATATTAGGGCTGAAACAATTGATCTTAATTTATCCATTATTAAAATAATAATTAAATGATTTAGTAATCAATTAAATGCTAACTGGATTTTAGAGACTCTTAAATTTTAAGCAGCAATTATACCAAAATTGTTTTAAAAATATGCAAACATTTTGCATTTACAATAAAAAAAAAAAAAAAAAATTAATCTATCAAATTTCTCGATCCAGACATCCTCAAGTAAAAAAGTTTCATTTCCTAAAGAAAAAAATCTTCTTTAGGGAACCTTTGGCAATCCGATTATTGATAAATTATTTGAAAAGATAATTGACAGATGAATCGATTTGCAAAATAATTTAAATACATACATATATATATATATATATATATATATATATATATATATATATATATATATATATATATATATATATATATGATAGATAGATAGATAGATAGATAGATAGATAGATAGATAGATAGATAGATAGATAGATAGATAGATAGATAGATAGATAGATAGATAGATAGATAGATACACTATATTGCCAAAAGTATTTGCTCACCTGCCTTGACTCACATATGAGCTTAAGTGACATCCCGTTCCTAATCCATAGGGTTCAATATGACGTCGGTCCACCCTTTGCAGCTAGAACAGCTTCAACTCTTCTGGGAAGGCTGTCCACAAGGTTTAGGAGTGTGTTTATGGGAATTTTTGACCATTCTTCCAGAAGCGCATTTGTGAGGTCGCACACTGATGTTGGACGAGAAGGCCTGGCTCTCAGTCTCCGCTCTAATTCATCCCAAAGGTGTTCTATCGGGTTGAGGTCAGGACTCTGTGCAGGCCAGTCAAGTTCATCCACACCAGACTCTGTCATCCATGTCTTTATGGACCTTGCTTTGTGCACTGGTGCACAGTCATGTTGGAAGAGGAAGGGGCCAGCTCCAAACTGTTCCCACAAAGTTGGGAGCATGGAATTGTCCAAAATGTCTTGGTATGCTGAAGCATTCAGAGTTCCTTTCACTGGAACTAAGGGGCCAAGCCCAGCTCCTGAAAAACAACCCCACACCATAATCCCCCCTCCACCAAACTTTACACTTGGCACAATGCAGTCAGACAAGTACCGTTCTCCTGGCAACCGCCAAACCCAGACCCGTCCATCAGATTGCCAGATGGAGAAGCGCGATTCGTCACTCCAGAGAACGCGTCTCCACTGCTCTAGAGTCCAGTGGCGGCGTGCTTTACACCACCGCATCCGACGCTTTGCATTGCACTTGGTTATGTATGGCTTGGATGCAGCTGCTCGACCATGGAAACCCATTCCATGAAGCTCTCTGCGCACTGTTCTTGAGCTAATCTGAAGGCCACATGAAGTTTGGAGGTCTGTAGTGATTGACTCTGCAGAAAGTTGGCGACCTCTTCGCACTATGCGCTTCAGCATCCGCTGACCCCGCTCCGTCAGTTTACGTGGCCTACCACTTCGTGGCTGAGTTGCTGTCGTTCCCAAACACTTCCATTTTCTTATAATACAGCTGACAGTTGACTGTGGAATATTTAGGAGCGAGGAAATTTCACGACTGGATTTGTTGCACAGGTGGCATCCTATCACAGTTCCACGCTGGAATTCACTGAGCTCCTGAGAGCGACCCATTCTTTCACAAATGTTTGTAAAAACAGTCTGCATGCCTAGGTGCTTGAATTTATACACCTGTGGCCATGGAAGTGATTGGAACACCTGATTCCAATAATTTGGATGGGTGAGCAAATACTTTTGGCAATATAGTGTATCTTTGTTTCCTCTGTGAACAAGAAACAATTGTTTTTGCTCCATTGCACATGACCTTTCAGGAAGAAAGAAGTGATTTTCTTCCATCCACACTTCTTTTATTTTCTGCTGCTTTTGTCTGTTCTATTTTTATAATTTATATTTCATAATTGAATTGAATCTGTAACAATAAATATTTCTATTTAGGAGCAAGCTCTTGGTGGAGTAACAAAAGAACGTCAAGCGGGCATTAGCTTGTAAGTTAGTTGTTCTTTCTGCTCAGGAAGCTTAACAGCCTAACAGACGCATTCTGCATGTAGTGTCACTGAACTGAAGTGTGGCATTTATTTGGATTCAACCCTGTGTCATATTATTGTGCCTAAGAAGGTTTTTCTTCTAAGTAACAACAAGAGTAGCACTCTTCTTTCTCCCACATGACATGCAGTGTGCAGCAACAACTGGGGCAGGGGAAGAGTTGTACTTCAAAGTGAAATTTTTAAATGTAGCAATGCCTGGATGGAAAGTGTTTTCAGTGTTTAAGGCATACATTTAGACAAAGACAACATTTTAAATGCTAGGAAACTACAGAAAAATACAGCTTGTTTTTAGTGTTGTCTTTTTTAGAAAAAAATGTGCCTTGAAATAAACTATCGCTATCAGTTGGTGCCATTAAAAAAACAGTAGTGATACCCCTATCATCAG
Source organism: Cyprinodon diabolis (assembly GCA_030533445.1). Classification (NCBI taxonomy): domain Eukaryota; kingdom Metazoa; phylum Chordata; class Actinopteri; order Cyprinodontiformes; family Cyprinodontidae; genus Cyprinodon; species Cyprinodon diabolis. The sequence continues at coordinate 30,788,861 of CM060076.1, forward strand.
GATTTAATAATATAATATTTGTTTAATAATGATTTAGAAATAAGAGAAATGTCAGTATTTTTATTTTAACATGTTATCTCCTTTTTTTTTAATAGAAATAGTTGTTATTTTTAAGTGCTATGGTAAAAATCAAAAAGATATTTTGGAAACTTTTACTTTAGTTCTTATTTGGTCATTTCCCATTACCTCTGAATACTTAGTTGGTTCTGATCTTAGTCTACCTCTCAAGCAAAGTTTAAGTGAATAGACTTGATGGTATTCCCAGACTAAGAAAAAGGAATAGAGGAAAGATCATGCAGCTGAAAAGCTTCCATCACAGGAGTGAGGCCCTGTTATGGATGCAGCAGAATGACAGCTCAATTTGTGGCCAATGTTGTAGAAAGCAATGTTCTCTGTCCATTCAGATGGAGACATGCATTCTGCCTCCAAGCTTCTCTGGCATCTCACACATAAACATGGTAAATATCAATTTTATGGTGGATTTATCCACCAGTAGATATACAACCCATAGATCCTCCCATAGTCACGCCCGACCTCCCGCTGCGACTCCAAGAGCAGATGTAGTTGCAAGCTCGCAGCCCATGGACATGATGATGCTTTATAATTATCGATATAAACAGATTGTGCTCTGGGTTTAACCTGCCATGGGTGATGGATGGCAGCCCACTCCTGCAGTACAAACTGCCAAATGGAGTCCTGGTGGCCACACAGGGTCAACTGCATGAGGAGGTTTTAATGAGAGGGGCTATCCAAACAACCTGGGTGTCCATATGTCTGCTCTCACTGTTATTACATCACATATAATGGGAAGAGGGTAGCTACAGAAGACAAGCTATACTCCTCAGAAAATACCACAAAAGAAAGTTTTAAAATAAAAGACAAAAAAAAAAATTCAAGACCCTTAAGCTGCTTTGGAATGCATGATGACCTGGGCCAAAACAAATCTACACAGACATTAGGGAATGTTTTGACTGTTTACTGATAAAAGCTACAGTGTTTTTTTTTTTATATTTAGGATTAATTCATCATTGGTGTGGACCTCCACAGGGTAATGTTTAAGGAACAAGATGAAGTAGCACATAATTATGAAATGGATGACCGGTTTGATGAATGTCTATCCATTATCTCCAAGTCAACTTTAAAAGTAACCCATAAATCGAGTAAACCTGTCTGTGTTTTAATCTCAGTGCGAATTCAGCTGTCAGGTCATAGAAATTGTACGAAAAAACAGCTTTCTGAAGACCAAGAAACAGTAGACAGTTTAGGAAATTTTGAAAAAAAGCAAAGTTAGGTACTCAAGCAAAGTCACAAGGATTGAGTATTTCACTGAGCCCTTTAAAACCCCTGTTTGGAAAAAAAAAATGGTAAATGGCCTGAACTTATATGGCGCTTTTTCTCAAGTCAGAAAGCGCTTTACACTACATTAAGGCATTCACCCATTCATGCACACACTGATGGTGGCAAACTACATTGTAGCCACAGCTGGCCTGGTGCTCACTGACAGAAGCGACGCAGCCATGCACTAGCGCCAACGGACCCTCTGACTACCATCAGTAGACAATGTAGGTGAAGTGTCTTGCCCAAGAACACACCAACACTGAAAGCCAGAGCTGGGACTTGAACCGTCAACCCTTCGTTTTACAGGGCAAACTCCAAGCCCACTGTCACCCTTATACAGGTGCTGGTCATAAAATTAGAATATCATGAAAAAGTAGATTGATTTCAGTAATTCCATTTAAAAAGTGAAACTTGTATATTATATTCATACATTACATACAAACTCATATATTTCAGATGTTTATTTTGTTTAATTTTGATGATTACAAATGACAACAAATGAAAATCTCAAATTCATCATATCAGAAAATTAGAATATTGTGAAAAGGTTCAAAATTGATGGCCCCTGGTGCCACACTCTAATCAGCTAATTAACTCAAACCACCTGCAAAAGCCTTTAAATGGTCTTTCAGTCTAGTTCTATAGGCTACACAATCATGGGGAAGACTGCTGACTTGACAGTTGTCCAAAAGACGACCATCGACACCTTGCACAAGGAGGGCAAGACACAAAAGGTCATCGCTAAAGAGGCTGGCTGTTCACAGAGCTCAGTGTCCAAGCACATTAATAGAGAGGCGAAGGGAAGGAAAAGATGTGGTCGAAAAAAGTGTACAAGCAAGAGAGATAACCGCACCCTGGAGAGGATTGTGAAACAAAACCCATTCAAAAATGTGGGGGAGATTCACAAAGAGTGGACTGCAGCTGGAGTGAGTGCTTCAAGAACCACCACACACAGACGTATGAAAGACATGGGTTTCTGCTGTCGCATTCCTTGTGTCAAGCCACTCTTGAACCACAGACAGCGTCAGAAGCGTCTTGCCTGGGCTAAAGAGAAACAGGACTGGGCTGCTGGTGAGTGGTCCAAAGTCATGTTCTCTGATGAAAGTAAATTTTGCATTTCCTTTGGAAATCAAGGTCCCAGAGTCTGGAGGAAAAGAAGAGAGGCACTTCATCCACGTTGCTTGAAGTCCAGTGTAAAGTTTCCACAGTCAGTGATGGTTTGGGGTGCCATGTCATCTGCTGGTGTTGGTCCATTGTGTTTTCTGAGGTCCAGGGTCAACGCAGCCACATACCAGGAAGTTTTAGAGCACTTCATGCTTCCTGCAGCTGACCAACTTTTTGGAGATGCAGATTTCATTTTCCAACAGGACTTGGCACCTGCACACAGTGCCAAAGCTACCAGTACCTGGTTGAAGGACCATGGTATCCCTGTTCTTAATTGGCCAGCAAACTCTCCTGACCTTAACCCCATAGAAAATCTATGGAGTATTGTGAAGAAGAAGATGCAATACACCAGACCCAACAATTCAGAAGAGCTAAAAGCCACTATTAGAGCAACCTGGGCTATCATAACACCTGAGCAGTGCCACAGACTGATCGACTCCATGCCACGCCGCATTGCTGCAGTAATACAGGCCAAAGGAGGCCCAACTAAATACTGAGTGCTGTACATGCTCTTACTTTTCATGTTCATACTTTTCAGTTGGCCAACATTTCTATAAATCCTTTGTTTTTATTGGTCTTCAGTAATATTCTAATTTTCTGATATGATGAATTTGAGATTTTCATTTGTTGTCATTTGTAATCATCAAAATTAAACAAAATAAACATCTGAAATATATGAGTTTGTATGTAATGTATGAATATAATATACAAGTTTCACTTTTTAAATGGAATTACTGAAATCAATCTACTTTTTCATGATATTCTAATTTTATGACCAGCACCTGTATATATAGAGGATGACATAGCTGCACACCAACCAAGTTACAGCAGGCTGGACAAATATTGCAATAAAGGTTTAAGATCAATTCTATTAGCCATACACACAATTTATATAAATGGGTCATTGAGTTCTACAGATCTTGGTGCCATAATACAACCATTTCATTCAGATGTGCTGCGGAAGGAGCAAATCTAAAAGATGCAGGACAGTAAAGTCTGGAAAAAAAAGTCTCAAGAACACTCTAAGACACAGCAAACATAAAAAGAAAGGTACTATTGTCATACTAGGTACTATTATTTTTTTAAGCATGATGCATGAAGCCACATGTAGAGGCAGCATACATCCTAAATACAAAATGTTTGCTATTAAACACAGTGTAGGTAGCATTGAGTATAAATGAGTATTATGGAAAAGTTAAAATCTTGGCCTATTTTTTCATTATCCAGTCATTCAACTATTTTTTGAACCGGTTTATTCTTGCAAGCATTATACAGTGGGGCAAAAAAGTATTTAGTCAGCCACCAATAGTGCAAGTCCTCCCACTTAAAAAGATGAGAGAGGCCGGTTATTTTCATCATAGATATACCTCAACTATGAGAGACAAAATGAGAAAAAAAAATCCAGAAAATCACATTGTCTGATTTTTAAAGAATTTATTTGCAAAATATGGTGGAAAATAAGTATTTGGTCAATAACAAAAGTTCATCTCAATACTTTATTATATACCCTTTGTTGGCAATGACAGAGATGAAACATTTTCTGTAAGTCTTCACAAGGTTTTCACACACTGTTGCTGGTATTTTGGCCCATTCCTCCATGCAGATCTCCTCTAGAGCAGTGATGTTCTGGGGGTGTCGCTGGGCAACACAGACTTTCAACTCCCTCCAAAGATTTTCTATGGGGTTGAGATCTAGAGACTGGCTACGCCACTCCAGGACCTTGAAATGCTTCTTACGAAGCCAATCCTTCGTTACCCGGGCGGTGTGTTTGGGATCATTGTCATGCTGAAAGACCCAGCCACGTTTCCTCTTCAATGCCCTTGCTGATGGAAGGAGGTTTTCACTCAAAATTTGACGATACATGGCCCCATTCATTCTTTCCTTCACACGGATCAGTCGTCCTGGTCCCTTATTAGAAAAACAGCCCCAAAGCATGATGTTCCCACCCCCATACTTCACTGTAGGTATGGTGTTCTTTGGATGCAACTTAGCATTCTCTCTCCTCCAAACACGACGAGTAGAGTTTTTACCTAAAAGTTCTATTTTGGTTTCATCTGACCATATGATATTCTCCCAGTCATCGTCTGGATCATCCAAATGCTCTCTAGCAAACTTGAGACGGGCCTTGAGATGTACTGGCTTAAGCAGGGGGACACGTCTGGCACTGCAGGATTTGAGTCCCTGGCGGCGTAGTGTGTTACTGATGGTAGCCTTTGTTACTTTGGTCCCAGGTCTCTGCAGGTCATTCACTAGGTCCCCCCGTGTGGTTCCGGGATTTTTACTCACCGTTCTTGTGATCATTTTGACCCCACGGGGTGAGATCTTGCGTGGAGCCCCAGATCGAGGAAGATTATCAGTGGTCTTGTATGTTTTCCATTTTCTAATAATTGATTCCACAGTTGATTTCTTCACACCAAGCTGTTTACCTATTGCAGATTCAGACTTCCCAGCCTGTTGCAGATCTATAATTTTGTTTCGGGTGTCCTTTGACAGCTCTCTAGTTTTGGCCATGGTGGAGTTTAAAGTGTGACTGTTTGAGGTTGTGGACAGGTGTCTTTTATACTGATAACGGATTCAAACAGGTGCCATTAATGAAAGTAACGAGTGGAGGACAGAGGAGCCTCTTACAGAAGAAGTTACAGGTCTGTGAGAGGCAGAAATCTTGCTTGTTTGTAACTGACCAAATAATTATTTTCCACCATATTTTGCAAATAAATTCTTTAAAAATCAGACAATGTGATTTTCTGGATTTTTTTTTCTCATTTTGTCTCTCATAGTTGAGGTATATCTATGATGAAAATTACCGGCCTCTCTCATCTTTTTAAGTGGGAGAACTTGCACTATTGGTGGCTGACTAAATACTTTTTTGCCCCACTGTATATAGACTTATGCTCATTTTTAACTCTTACAGGGTGCAACTTATGCAGGTAACTAGTCCATCACATGTAGAAACACAAAGGACAAATAAGCCCACAAAGTTATGTCACCATATTTTTACTCATGTTACATAAGTTCTTCTTTTTTTTTTTTTTTAAGATAACACCATTTTTAAAAATCCTTTATGATTTTTTACTACTCCAACTGCATTCACATGCTGGTTTTATTGTTCAAACAAATAATTCTACTTTGGTCTTGGTGTGTAAATTTCATTTAATTTTGTATCTAAAACTTCATAAACACTGCATTCTTTGCTAAAGGAGGCATAGAAAATGCTGTCATTTTTAATGTACTTGAGGTTTGTTATGATATTATGTAGCATTAGAAATACCTAGAAGTAAAATTTGGAGGCTTTTGTTCTACAGTACGGATACAGATCTTACACTTAGTTGAACCCCACGTAACCTCAAACGACTATTTTAGCAGGAAACAAGTCCTGAGACATTTAATGTGATCAATATGTCTGGTAATGTGTGTTCCTTGTGAGGCATTGTGGCTTTGGAAGGTTGTAAAAAAAAAAAGAAAGAAAAAGAAAACATGTAACAGCAAAAAGCATCTGGTGTATTTTTTTTTTTCTAAACTGCAATGGAAGTTGTATGTCATTCTAAGAGGGTTGGGTGGTCGGGTGATTTGTCAGTAATCCGTGCTGGCAGTGTGATGGTTTTAACTCTTTTTAAAACCAAAAGACAACAGCATTGTCTGGTGTGCATTAACAGTCTTAGAGGAGTCTGTGTAACAGGACTCATACTCTCTCTTCCATCTAATATTCGGCCGGAGGTTGTGTAGCATTCCTTGGGGCATGTGCCTGACCTTTGGAGGTAGACTCTTACAGATACAGTAATAATGTCATGAGGGCAGTGTGTGTATTTTTTTGTATAGCAAACATGGAAAAGCAGCAGAAAGGCAGTCATTGTCTAATGTTTAAAATGATTTAATCTACAGAGACAGATGCACTCAGATGAAAATAACTGTAATACATATCAAACTTACAATTTTCTTTCCTTTCAATGAATCTAAGGATTGTACATAGAAGCTATGTTCAGAAAAAAGCCCAGCGTTCTGTAATCATTGCTCATATGCCCTTGAATGAGGCTTCTTTTATATCCACATTTTAATGCAAGTCTTATAAATGTTTTACATTATAGTGTGATACATATTGATTCTGTTTCCCTTGACTGTAAACTTAAAAATATTTTTTCTCCTTCTCTAAAGGATCCTTTGGCATATTGTTGAATGGCCATGCACCTGTTGTTTTCAGACCTTTTAAGGTTTTAATGTTTATGGACTTCGACCACTAATAAATTTCTTATATAGCTTTTATTTTCTTAAGCCCTTTCAATGTGATGCAAGGGAAAGTACTAAAGTGATTACTTTAGTGCCCCTCTATAACCTCTCTTCTTACAAGTGTAAAAACTCTGTTTTAGATATGATGTCCAATCAGATAGCTATTCTAAGGACTTATTGACCTATGAGAGAATAAAACTCAGTTTAATCAAAAACAAAAAAAAAGGTTAAAAAAATGAGTTAGATGAAGATGTTCATCATTCCTCTCAAATCCTACATTCAAAAGACTTGGTAACCTACAGTGAAAGGCAGTTTTTAGCTAATCAGTCAACAGCTAATGGGGGAAAAACATTCTTTGGTTTGGCAGCCTACAATTTATGCTATGTTTGAAAACCTCTAGCAAACAGTTTTTATGAATTAAAAGTAAATTTTCGTGATTTTGGTGTGGCCAAAATCAAAAGAACTTCGAAATACCTAAAAAGGTAAATTAAATCAAGTGCTGTTGTTTAATTATTGTAAGAGTCAAGCCAGCAATATAACAATGGGGTAGTGGTGGAAAGAAGCCTTATTGTAGAAGTATGAGACTACAAATTTGGAGGCACGGTATACGTCCAACAGATTGTCATCATCCTGCCCTATGTTGACTTTTTGGTTATGTTTGAGTTTCTTTTCGAATTTTCAGTTACATTTTCTCCTGAAACTTTGGAGGTGATAGACCTTTGTTTCTTAAAGTTACAAGGGGGGAACAGATTATAGCAGGTCGCCTGCTATAATCAGCGCCCCCTAACGAACAAGATGGGTAGCCCGGTCAGCAAGGCCCTGAGGAAAAGCAGCTGCTGACGTCACTCTGCTGCCCCCGCCGCTCAGAATGCTTTTTCGTTTTCGAGTTGTGGACAGTACTTTGCAGGCAGACCATGAAAACGAAAAAGCAATGTCCGTGGTGTTTTCTCCTTGATTATGGCATAAAATGTGCAGTCTTAGAGAAGAAAATGAAAATGCAAACAGGATTATTGATTACTAATTTCATTTATGAGTCAAATAATGCAGCCACATTCTTAAAATGAAAAAGCATTTCTGGAAATGCTTTTTCATTTGAAATATGGTAACGATTTGCTTCCATACATTTCTGCTTGTCAGCCTGCAAATAAACACCTGATTTCAGATCATCTATGCAATGCTTGCCTTTGATTTTGTTTTAATTTCATCCTTTATTAGAATATGTTTGAAAGGTGAAACGATAACTGACAAAATATTGTGGTTTCCCTTTTGTTCTATGCTTCCTCTTGGAAAAATATTAAAGCAGTATGAGCCTGTTTGAAATCACTTCTCTAATCGAGTCTGTACAGTGCTGATGTTCTAAAGCATCTGCAATGGGTAAATAAATTACAGACAGAAACACTGCCAAACCACTCGAGAGTTTGAGAAGCCATTTTGCCTTTAGCATTCATTGGCTCATATATATGTCTTTGGATTATTTGAGTCAGACTAAGGCAGTGGCTAAACACCCGCCCTAACCCCCCAGTCACTATAGCTAGGACTATGACTATATAGTGGACTTTGTAGTGAAATCAGTTAACTTACTGTTCGGACAGATGACCATTACTTCTCACTCCCTGTTGGTCACATGACTCTGGCCCTTGCAAAGTTCCAACTCCATCTTTGTCCTCTCTTGCCCTCAAAACAAATCCCATGATGCATTGCAAGGAGAGCTCTTCTCACTACACCACCTCTCAAGGTACATCATGGGAAATTTTCAGTCCACTACTTTTTCAATCGCTAGACATTCGGACACTCATATAAAATGGTATAACCCCTATATAATGTAATCTTTTCCATTAATGAACAAAAAGAGGCCCTGGCACAGTCTTGTTTGGACCCACCAAAGTCTCATATGACTAATGATAAAATAAAAAATATAAAAATAAAGCTGGGATCTGTCACTCAGACCATTCCTCAATAGCAACAGAGGGTCGCAGTTAACAAAAATAAGTCCAGTAAACTAAGTATTGTAAATTGTCGTAACTAGAGCTCTATCTTGAGTACACTAATACATTATTTTGAACAACTAAAATAATCAATTGCTATGAGCTTTTTATCTTAATTTAGATATACCTTTATTTTAGTTTACACTACTCAGAATAAAAAAATGTGATATACAGGTAGTAAATTGCATGGGGAATTTACAGTTAAGTCCATCCATTCATCTTTTGCTGCTTATTGAGGTGTATGCCTGTAGATTGATTTCATATAAAAAAGCAACAGGGTATAAATTAATGTGCAACAAAAAAATCCCAACCTGCAACAACTGAACTTGTACTCACAGTTCTATGGTGAAACAAGTAAAGGCAACTTTGGGAACTTCAGTACCTCAGGGGTCTGGTTCATTTAGCCGTGCCTCACACAATGTGGGTATCCAAGCAATAGTGTGGAGGAGAGGTAAGTTGGATGTGTGCTTCATTTGGCTTACACAGACTCGAAGGTCTTTGTGGGTGTTCTGTTTTTATGTACAGCAGGTATAGTGGGGGGGTGCTTTGTGCATGTGTGTGTATGTAGAACAAAGAGTAGTGTATAAAAAAAGGCTGATGGACGAGGTGGAACAAGGTTTATTGACACAACACCTTCATGTTTCACAAGGCCATCAGTCACACTGAATGCCCATCTGCTATTTGAGGCTAAACCAGCACTTTACACACAGAGACAGACACACACACACCCATCACATGGCTGACAAATATGTTTTTCTTTATACATTTCCTCTCAGTAGTCCTGACCTTCACCACTTTTCCTGACATATTTCGGAGTTACTGAAGAGTGCTTTTAACAATACTGCCTTAAAAGAAAACATGCCTCTATCTCTAAAGCACACATGCTTTTGATATCATTCTATCATTTTTTTTTTTTTGCAAAACCTTAAAATGTCAACTGAAAATCTCAAAAACAGGAGCCCATTTTAGAATATTAAGTAAGGTCATTGCTTCTCTAGTGGCCTTTTTGGTGATACTAAACCTTGTCAATATCTATTTTTTTTCTCGAGATAAAGGTCAACACTAACTTATCTCTGTTTATCTTTTATTTATTTTTTATTCCCTATAAAATTGATTTGCTGAGGATATTTATGTTGCTGGATGTGTAGGAAAAATAATAATAATAATAATAATAATAATAAAAGACGAAGCTGTATACTCATTTAATGGTTATTTCATGGTGTAATGATATACAGTACTGTATCTATCATGGGAGACAAGGCCATTAATAAGGTCTGGTCCACAAGAATTTACCAAATATTTTTGGGGGAAATTATCCCCATTACTTACATTTTGCAAATAATGGCTTCAAAAATGTGAAACATTTTAGGGTTCATCAGGTAAAGGCTTTGATATTTTGTACTAGAATTGGTCAAAAAAATTTTCCACACTAAAGAAAAAAAACACAAAAAACTGTTGAATATCTTTTTACTGTCAATTCGTATCATGTCTGACAGCTAAATTATCAACTTTACACACTGAGATTTATTGTGAGTGATAATAAAAATGATGATTTAAAATAAAGGCTAGGCCTTTGTTATCAGTCTAAGATTAAACTGCCTTTTCATTGTTTAATATATACTTTATACCTTAATTTGCTACCTGATTTTTTCAAAATCTTTTGCAACAGTTGCAATTTTTACTAGTCGTGATGTGCCCCGCTTCCAACTATGATAGTATTATTTGGGTTAAGTGGATGTAAATCGGCTGTACTGCTAATTTTGGCCTTTTTATTTTTCCCAGCATATCTCTGTGTTTAAAACAAGCAGGTGGATGGGTAACTTTTACTTAGATAGGTACGTTTTCTACACATAAGTCTTTAGAAGAGAAACACCATCATTTTTTACTGCAGTTTCATCTCAGAAACATTGGAGTTATATTGGTTTTGTCTGTTAACCACAAACTTTAAAGCAAACGCTCCGGCAACAGTGATCCGGGAAATTACTGAACCATTAATAACAATAATAGGCTTTACTTGTGTTTTTTAGTGTCAAAGAACAAATACTAACACAATACAAAAAAAAAAATCTGTTTTCAAAGGAATGGCTATGGCCCCCCGTTGCACACAGATTGTAAAATGTTTTGGGGGAAGACCAAAAACACAGGCCCCTCAGTCATGGATGAAGGTGGAAACATTATGGGTCAATGGATGGAGCAGTGTACCATAAAATCATAGACAAACACCTCCTTCTTCCAGGAATAGTGCTAAAGATGGGTTATAAATGGTGTTTTATTATAGGACGGACCCAAAATATTCCTCTATGTGATTTTGTTGAGGATACTGTTCTTCTATTAAATAAAAATTAAATGAACCACAAAGAAGTAGCTGTTTCTTTGCAAAGGAGCAAACCTGTTAAATGTTCAATGGTGAATCCCACAATTACTATTCATTTGTGTGTATAAAAACAGTGGGACTGAAACTAACTTGAAGATAGAAAGTTTTTTCTATCATTCGTGCCACCAAACTACTTAAATACGAAAACTTAAAGGATTATATTTGAAGGCATTCGAGTATAAGAGTAAAGAACACAATCCATAAAAAACTTTTAAAATTTTTATTTGTCAACAAAATAAAAAAGGACATTCCTTCCACTCTGCTCTGTTTGGTATTTGCCTATAAGAAAAAAAAAAACAATATATGGAAGTTTGTGCTCGTTACCTATCAAAATATAGAAAAGTTCAAAGCATGTGAATTTGTTGTTGAGGCACTGTACGTACATATATATTTATATATTAATACAGTGACATAGGAGAGCACCAGTGCAGCAAACCTTTAGATCAGTCAGAGGTTTTTTCTTTCTGCTGCTTATTATTTCTACAACCTCCCCATTGCTCCTGTGCTGAGAATAAAATATACACTTCAAACAAACAGGCAAGGATTCTCACTGCTTCTTAAACCCTGTGATTTCTTATCGAAAGGGATTGGTTTTCATTGTTTTTTTAAGTAGAAAAATAATGCTGCATTACTTCTGGGCTTTAATATTTATGGGTGTATCATCTAATTTGTTTTTATCAGATTAAAATGACCCCGCTGGTTAACTTTACAGCAGCTTGATTGTTTTCCCTGCATTATGTTCAGCAGCTTGTAGAGGTGATCTGACAATCACAAACTGAGGGGAGATGCTATAGCAACACACTGTATTATATGTCACCAATCTGTCTAACTGTTAAAGAAAAACAGCATGGAGTGGGAAAATATAAAGTGTCTGGGTTTAGTGAGGAGGAATGGAGGGTATGTCATGTTTTTCAAGGTAGGTGACACATGCTGGGACTCTTTCCTTTTTCCTCACTGCAGTGTCCTCATTACAGTTAATGCGAGGCTGGTGGCAGGGGGCTGTGGTGCTTCATTGGAATCTCAAGGGAGTAATGATGGAGGCCAGTGCCCAGGAGCCCCAGGAGGGAAGTTTGTTGGTGGTGATTCCCTGCTACTTATGTTGAGGCCACAGAGGTCAACTTCAACCACTCAAGCTCCCTCGCATACTCTTGTGCGTTGAAACAGCTGCAGCCTGCTCCATTCCCTGTTTGCCCTTGGGAGTAAGACAGGATGAGGGAAGCAAACAGCGGGGAGTGTTTGCTCAGGCGCGCCGCCACACCCCATCCATTTCTCCCCACTCGAAGAGGAGACACACATTTCTCCCTTGCATCAGCCCTACCCTCCATCCCCACCCTTAGGGCACATTGGTCCAGTCTCAGTCCAGCGCTGATATAATCCTTTAACGCCTTCAAATGATCCAGAGGTTGAGTGTGCCCCCCAAAAAATGCCGGCGGGACCTGCTGAGCTCACACCTGCTGTAGCAGGTTAAGATAAATGCCAGCAACCAGTGAGGTATCTGGTCCGGCATTAATATTTAGCAGGTCAACTCTCATCTCCTCGCTGCTAAAGGTGCGAGGATGCCAAAGCCCAAAGACATATCGGGGCTTAATATGGATTTGTGCAAACTGCTGAAATTGAAGCTCGGTGATAGTGTGGGAAGAGTCAGAAGCATGCTAAGTGAGTGGCTGCTCATGTGCGTACTTTCTATGTTAGGGTGGGAATAGTGCACAGCTGCTTGTGTGGCTTTAGGGGCAATTATCCGAGCATTATGTGGTTTCGAGCTCGCACAGACTATAAATCTGAGATCAATCCAGCTCATCGTTCGTGTCTGGCTTCTCAAAAAGATCCTCTAAGTTATTCAATTAGATTCATCAGCAAACTCTCTTGAAAACCCTCAACCCAGCCTATTTCCTCTGAAATCTTGGGGGTTTCCTTTTGTGTTGAGGTTAAGTGTGCGGTTGTAAGAAGTACAAAACTGGGACGAAGTGAACATCAGCAGGATCTCGTTAAGGACCTAATCCGACAGTTTCAACTTTACTCTAGTTGCCTTGTCTCTTCAAATCATCACATATCTGAATGGACCTAATTACCAAAGATGTTGACCTTTTTGACAAGGTGAAATAGCTCACATGCTATCCTTAAGGGTTCCCTGAGAAAGAGCTACAGCAAGAAAAAGGTGATATTTACTGGCAAACCTAACCCTTGTTAAATTACGAATCCAGTTTACGAACCGGAAACACCTGCTGCAGTAGGTAATGTGCCAATCAATTGGAAATCACTGAAACGGCATTCCTTAAATTTATTAAAACTATTTAGACACTGCACCCAGCCATTTAAGCAAAGTAAAAACATCAAAACTCAACAAATATAAAGAGATCCTATGTAAAGGACAAGCACAAACCACGCATGATTTTGAAATGTAAGAAAAATTATGCATACAAACTTTAGAGTGACAAACATTTATGTTAAAATGCTGAATCTTCATACTCCTGAATAAAATCTAGTGAGTGCGCATAGAAAGGCCGACCTACAGTATGAAGCTACCAAACACAGACATTTACCTAAAAGGAACTATATCCTTAATCAAAAAACAGCAAACAGTCCCATTGTAAACCCAGAGGAGTTGTGGAGATCCACAGCTCTATTAGGGGGGAGCTTTAACAGAACAGTTATTATTCACACACTCAGGATATATAGGACCTTAATGCAAGAATTGCAAGAAGAACCCCATTGGAAGTTTTTATTTTCATTTTCCAGTAAAAAAGAAAAAACATCAAAGATGAAACTGTCATCAGAAAATGATGCCTTAGATTGTGAACATGGTAGAAAAAAAGCTACTTCACCACACCTTATGAGAAAAGAAAAAAGATCATGGCAGCGTCATGCTATGGGTGCGCTTTTATTCAGATGGAGATGAAGATTGGTTTTCAGCTGGGGAATGACTTTAAACAGTTTGCCAATACTATAATGAGATGGTTAAGATAAAAAAGTAGTAATGTCGTAAAATAAGGCACTCAAAGCCTAAGTCCAAAGGAAAATCTGTAAAACCCCACATGAGCAATCTTTGGGAAAAAAATTGAGAAATGAAAATGAGGAAAAACTTCAGTCTTTATTTGGAAAGCAAGATATACAGTTTACCCCTAAGAGGCCTGCAGTTGCAATAGTTGAGGGGTTCTGAATGCAAATTTATGCCACACTTTTTGAATTTTTAATTTTGAAACATTCCCAAAAAAACATTTATCTTTCAGTTCAGAATTATACTCTTCTTTTTGTTTGTCTATCACATACAGAGGGGGGGAAAGTATTGTCAGCCAGTGTGAGAGGTATGTGGTTTTTATCAACTAATTGTGTTTGTCGATGAGGAACATTTTCTATAATGTGTCCCCTGCAGGCAAAGCACAATGCATTTCCATGAAGACACAGTGTTGAACGTCTTTGAATGAAACCTGTGTGTAATATATGATAGATAGATAGATAGATAGATAGATAGATAGATAGATAGATAGATAGATAGATAGATAGATAGATAGATAGATAGATAGATAGATAGATAGATAGATAGATAGATAGATAGATAGATAGATAGATAGATAGATAGATAGATAGATAGATAGATAGATAGATAGATAGATATTATTGTATTATATATTTTATCATATAATGGTTAAAAGGTGTGTGAAGGTTATATACTATAGTTGTGACTGTGTGATTTCACCCAGACAGATTAGGGTAGTTTGTGTGCCAGCAGGGTGAGAGCAGATGCATCAGACTTAGCAGTGTGAGTTCGATTAGACATCATCCCACTTCACTACGGGGATCGGAGCATGAAAACACAGTGACACAACAACAGGTCAACCCAACCTTTTTCAACACCCATTCGTCCCTGTGGGTTGGAAGCCATTTTCACATAGAGCTTTTGTTTGACACTTACATCTGGGAGCTCAGAAAATAAGGTCCAATTAAGGCAAATAAAGCTTGGCACTGGGCAGTGAACAAAAAGAAGGAAACCTGTGTGACTTTCAGGAAAGATGATACTGTATTTTTTCCTCTGACTTCTTCATGTTTTGTTATGTTACATCCATAAAGCCCTATATATTTTAGAGGGATGTACCTGAAAGATCTACATAAAGACCATCAGATTTTTGGAATTGCATTTAAAATTCTCAAAAAATAATGTGATTTCACTTTACTCTAATACACCCAGAATTTAAGCAAGCATCTTTTAATTTTAAGGAAATTGTGCTAACAGCTGCACTCCCACTCTTTCCTTTATCTAAAAATGAAAAGAGCACGGCATATCTGGATACCTACCTAGATATTGTTGGGATCTGGAGATCTGCCACCTGTCTCCAGCAGAGAGCGCTGTGGGTCTCCTGGGCTGGAGCCTCCAGCACACCTGAGGATCATCAGCCCATCAGGAGACCCCCTACATAAGCAGCAGCCAGACCTGTCTTCTTCGCCGGAGTGTTGACCCGTTTTGGTTAGCGGAACCTGAGCCTCAGTTCTCTTTGAGAATCTCTGTCTACTCAAAGAGAGTAACAAGATTCTAACCTGCCTCTGTCTTCTCTGCTCACAGGAAAGCCCGACTGAAGTCTATAGCTCTGGAGGAGCTTTGCTTGGAAACCTGCCTGCCTGCCCTTGGAAGCCAAACCTGAAGATAATCCGACTGGACTCCCCAGCTAGCTATCAAGGGTTAGCTAGGATATCTTCTCAAGGTCTGAACATCTCTAGCCTGAAGCTAGACGCTGCTGCTGCTGCTGCTGCTGAGCTCTCTGCTGAACCCACTGTCTCTGGACCCAATTGGTTCCCCCTCTCCAGCGATCTGTCTGAACCTGATCAAGGTATAAATCTGAATCAACACCAAACAATTCATTATCGCTGCCTGGCTAACCGAACAATCCATCCCTGCAGATTCTCAGTGATTCCAGTCCCGGACCAGTACCTGAATCAGCTCTTTATTTATTCCTGTGGTGTTCTGCATGTGGGTTTAAACACTAGAGACCCATCATGACAGATATGGCCGTCTGCATTAACTGTTAGGCGGAGCTAGATGAACATTTGTCAGAGAGGCAACCAGAGGCTGACTGTGATTATCGCAGAGACAAAGAAATCAACAGCTTATGCAGGATAATCTGTCAACAAGATGTTTGTCACACACTCAAGAAATGTTGGCTTTCATGAAAGAGCAGTGAAATAAAAGCTATAAATTAGCATTTTTTCACAAGCCATTGACGTGGTAAACATTCAACATTTATATGTTGGGCTTGAATGAGACCTTTTTTTCCTCAGACATATACGTTAAAGAACACTTAAAAAGGCAGTTCCAAGAAAAGAAAAAAAAAACAAACATTGTAGTAGCAGCAGGATTTGAGATTCAGTTGTACAACAAATCTAAAAAAAATTACGAGCATGAGAGGAGGTAAAGTCACGTAATCGCTCTCTGTTTATGCTGCCATGTCGGACGGCATGAATCCACCTGTGTGTGCTGTAATAATACAGCCAGATATTTACTATAGAGACTTGATAGAAAATGAGTGGAAAGTCTGCAAACCCAGCATTATCTAAAGATATTAAACTTTTGGATGGGGAGTTATTGGGCGATAATAATAACAGCTCCCGAGTTATTCATAGCGGGAGTTTTTCTCATGACTGGAACCTTACTCCCTATTTTATGTCGCAGTCAAATGGTGAAAAGCCTGTACTTAAATAGTGCTTTTTTTTACATCAGGAGACCTGACCAAAGTGCTTTACACTACCTTCAGTCAAAAACACTGACGGTGGCAAGCTACATTGTAGCCACAGCTGCCCTGGGACTCACTGACAGAAGCATCAAACATTGATGTATTTTAAAAATACAAAGATAACACCAATCCTGGTGTGGGCCGAGTAAAGCCTGGCTGCCCTCCATGTCATGATGGGTTAAAAAGGTAAGCCCAAGATGCAGAACACACACGGAGGAGGCAGGGAAAAAGTTCAAAAGTTTAATAAAGTTCAGAAACAAAGGTTAAAGCACTGAGACTGGAATGGATCAGGGGCTGGTTCACTGGAGTCTTGACTGGGACTGGAGACTGTTGGCTAGCAGAGTTCATGAGAGGCTAGCATCTAGCTTCAGGCTTAGCAAGGCAGTACTAGATTTGAGCTTCCAGCTTACAGCAGAGAACACAGAGGAAATAACACGAAGGATTCTTCAGGCTGAGCTTCCAGCTCTTAGCAGGGAACGACGGGGAAAATCCACATATGACTCTTGAAGCTGATTCCACGTAGGTACCTCCAGGGAAACTCCACATAGGAGTCTTAGGTTACATCCACGTAGGAATCTTCGGGTTGGCTCACCAGGGCAGACTAGCAGGTTAGGCTCTCCTAGAGCTTCTGGCTTGAGACTGGTTTCCTGTGATGCAGCTCTTCCTGAGCTTCAGACCAGAGACAGGGTTCCAGAGGGGCAGCTCCTCCTGAGCTTCAGACCAGAGACAGGTTTTCCTGTGAGGCACAGATAAAGGAGAGATTAGAATCAGGATCTCACACTAGAGATTACCAAGATTCAATCAAAACAAGGACTCAGAAGCTAACCAACTAAGATCAACACTGCGGCGTTGAGGCAAGGTCTGAAGTCAGCTTAAATAGGAGAGGTCTTCTGATGAGAGGATTAGCAACAGGTGTGCAGGAAGGTTGCAGTTCCAGAAGACCCACGGCGCACTCTGCTGGAGACAGAGGGTAGTCTCCAGATCCCCACAGTAACTCCAACCCTAAGGAAAAACACAGAGCAGAAGAGGATCCTCGGCGCCCTCTGGAGGGCAAGCCTGAGGATCCTAACAGTACCCCCCCCTCAAGGGCGGATTGCAGACGCCCCCTGAAAAAGTCCAACAAAAATAAACAAAAAACAACCCACCCAGGGTGGGCGGAGGGGGCACTAAGGCAAGGAGGGCCAGGAACAAAAAACAAAGTCCAGAAAACAAAAAACAACCCACCCAGGGTGGGCGGAGGGGGCACTAAGGCAAGGAGGGCCAGGAACAAAAAACAGAGTCCAGAAAACAAAACACAACCCACCCAGAGTGGGCGATGGAGGAAACAGGCCAGGAGGGCAAAAACGAAAACAAAGTCCAGAACAAAAAACGATCCAATTACGGTTGATGAAAACAAAAGAAAACCCAGACGATTTTTTGGGCAACGTCTCAGGTGGCCGGCCGAGGGACCGGCAGCGGGACAGGGGGCCTACCGCTGGGCCGGAGGCGAGACAGATGCTCAGGAGGTCGACCATGGGGCTGGGGACGAAGCAGCGTCTTAGGGGAACCACCGCCGGGCCGGAGGAATGGCAGAGGTTCTGAAGGCCGGCCGAGGATCCGGTAACGGAGCAGAGTCTTAGGTGGCCGGCTGCGGGGCCGGAGGCGAAGCTGACACTCTGGGGGTCTGCCACGGGGTCGGCGGCAAAGCTGACGCTCCGGGGGTCTGCCGCGGGGCCGGAGGCGAAGTCGACGCTCTGGGATTCTGCTGCGGGGCCGGAGGCGAAGCTGACGCTCTGGGAGTCTACCACGGGGTCGGCGGTGAAGATGACGCTCCGGGGGTCTGCCGCGGGGCCGAAGGCGAAGCCGACGCTCCGGGGTTCTGCCGCGGGGCCGGAGGCAAAGTTGACGCTCTGGGGTCCGGCCGCGGGGCCGGAGGCGAAGCAGCTTCTCAGGAGGATGACGCCCAAACTTCAGCAGGTACCCCCACGGGGTACCCAGTCCCCTCCTCGGCAGCTCAGGAACAGGCTCAGAGGCGACCGCCGACTGCGGCTCAGGAGGTGGCTCTGAGGAGACCACCGACAGCAGCTCTCGGACTGGAACAGGGGAGCCCGCCGATTGCGGCTCCGGGTCTGGAACAGGGGAGCCCGCCGATTGCGGCTCCGGGTCTGGAACTGGGGAGCCCGCCAATTACGGCTCCGGCTCTGGAGCAGGGGAGCCCGCCGATTGCGGCTCTGGAGCTGGGGAGCCCGCCGATTGCGGCTCTGGAGCAGGGGAGCCCGCCGATTGCGGCTCTGGAGCAGGGGAGCCCGCCGATTGCGGCTCAGGAGCAGGAGAGCCCGCCGATTGCGGCTCTGGGTCAGGAACAGGAGAGCCCGCCGATTGCGGCTCTGGGTCTGGAACAGGAGAGCCCGCCGATTGCGGCTCTGGGTCTGGAACAGGAGAGCCCGCCGATTGCGGCTCTGGGTCTGGAACAGGGGAGACCACCGACAGTGGCTCCACCTCAGGAACATGCAAAACCACCGACTGTGGTTCCGCCTCAGGAGCAGGTGACACCACCGACTGTGGTTCAGCCTCAGGAACTGGGGAGGCCACCGACTGTGGCTCCACCTCAGGGACAGGTGACACCACCGACTGCGGTTCAGCCTCAGGAGCAGGTGACACCACCGACTGTAGGTCAGCCTCAGGAGCAGGTGACACCACCGACTGTGGTTCCACCTCTGGAACTGGGGGGACCACCGACTGTGGTTCCACCTCTGGAACTGGGGGGACCACCGACTGTGGTTCCACCTCTGGAACTGGAGGGACCACCGACTGTGGTTCCACCTCTGGAACTGGAGAGACCAACGACTGTGGTTCCACCTCTAGAACTGGAGAAAACACCCATGGAGGCTCGAGTTCAGTCTCTGAGGTGGCTTGAGGCGTCTGTAGAGGGCTCTTGGCGGTTAGTGGCCTCTGCTGAGGGACTCTTGGAGGCATGTCATCACCAACACTAGTTTCTGAAGCCCTCTTAATCTTAAGCTCCGGGGTCTCTGGACGGCACAGGGCAGGCTCAGGGGTCTCTAGACGGCACAGAGCTGACTCAGGGGTCTCTAGACGGCACAGAGCTGACCCAGGGGTCTCTGGACGGCACAGAGCTGACTTAAGGCGACGCCTCTTCTTACGCCGAGGGGTCTTTGGAGCTAGGCAAACGGGTTCACTGATTGAGTCTGGCGACAAATTAACCGGTTGAAAAGTAAAAGTTCCAGAACGGATTACTAAATCAGTGGCTAGGGAATCGGTCATGGGAACGGGTTCAGGAACGAAAGTGGCTGTTTCAGGATCAGGATCTGGCTGGCGTGGAGCTGAGGGTGGTGGCTCGAAAGGGAGGATATCCTCTCTATCCCCATAAAAATAATGCCAAAGATCAGTCTCATGGATGTAGGGAGCAAATTATCTGGCGAGGAAACAGGTCTAGTAATAATGGTGACGGGTGGAAGTGTCTGATCAGGCTGGCGGGGAACTCTAACTGTTTGATGTGAAATTGATGGGCCAATTCTGAGTCCTTTAACGGATGGAGCTAAATGAAGGTCTAGAACATGAGAACTGAGGCTAACCTGGCGCGGAGAGGAACTGGAACTGGTTTGTGATGCAGTGTCTAACCCAATAGCTAATTCTATGAGGTCCTCAAGGTTAGCTGGCTCGACGTAAAATGAAAGCTCGTTTCTGTTAGATTCATTTAGAGCTATGAGATAAGCGGACTTGAGCGCAGACTCGTTCCACCCAGAAACGGCTGCTCTACCCTGGAACTCAGAGGAAAACTCGGCGACGGACCTATTACCCTGTTTGGTATTCAGAAGATTGGAAGAAACGGAGAACTTAGAGACCTGACTAAAAGTTCTTTCAAACTCCTGGATGAATTTCTCAAATGTACAGTTTTCTCTAGTTTTAGGTGGAAATTTGGTCTCCGCCCATTCAAGGGCTTCACCAGACAGAAAAGAAACAACAAAAGCTATCCTATCCTTATTATTAAGAAAACAAGAAGCATGAAAACTAAAAAATAACCGGCACTGAAATAGAAATCCCTTGAGCTTACTTGGATTGCCGGAAAATCTCTCAGGCAGAGAAGGACCGGGTGACGAAAACGACGGGTTGTGTTCTGACCAGAAAGGAGGATTATTATCTTGACTTGGTAGTGACCTCACTGCCGGTGACCTAGGAAACGGAAGTGGATTCGGGGCAGGACAAGCCGCTGACGCGGCGTTAGCATTATAGAAGTGGTTAGAGAATGTTTGATTTAGCAGTAACTCACGGAGGGTTTGTGTATGTTCAAGAATCTGAGCGTCCCGTTTCTCGGTCCAACGACGGAGGTGATCTGCTGGGCTTTGTGTATGGCCGCAGTGTTCTGTCATGATGGGTTAAGAAGGTAAGCCCAAGATGCAGAACACACACGGAGGAGGCAGGGAAAAAGTTCAAAAGTTTAATAAAGTTCAGAAACAAAGGTTAAAGCACTGAGACTGGAATGGATCAGGGGCTGGTTCACTGGAGTCTTGACTGGGACTGGAGACTGTTGGCTAGCAGAGTTCATGAGAGGCTAGCATCTAGCTTCAGGCTTAGCAAGGCAGTACTAGATTTGAGCTTCCAGCTTACAGCAGAGAACACAGAGGAAATAACACGAAGGATTCTTCAGGCTGAGCTTCCAGCTCTTAGCAGGGAACAACGGGGAAAATCCACATATGACTCTTGAAGCTGATTCCACGTAGGTACCTCCAGGGAAACTCCACATAGGAGTCTTAGGTTACATCCACGTAGGAATCTTCGGGTTTGCTCACCAGGGCAGACTAGCAGGTTAGGCTCTCCTAGAGCTTCTGGCTTGAGACTGGTTTCCTGTGATGCAGCTCTTCCTGAGCTTCAGACCAGAGACAGGTTTTCCTGTGAGGCACAGATAAAGGAGAGATTAGAATCAGGATCTCACACTAGAGACTACCAAGATTCAATCAAAACAGGGACTCAGAAGCTAACCAACTAAGATCGACACTGTGGCGTTGAGGCAAGGTCTGAAGTCAGCTTAAATAGGAGAGGTCTTCTGATGAGAGGATTAGCAACAGGTGTGCAGGAAGGTTCCAGCTCCAGAAGACCCACGGCGCACTCTGCTGGAGACAGATGGTAGTCTCCAGATCCCCACAGTAACTCCAACCCTAAGGAAAAACACAGAGCAGAAGATCCTCAGGCTTGCCCTCCAGAGGGCGCCGAGGATCCTAACACTCCAGGCTTATAATATGCAACCTTGCACCCTTGAAAGATTAACTTCTCCACTTGTTTTTGACTATTGTCAGAGGCTATTTAATCACTAACACTAATCAAATCATAAGTAACAGTTTAAGAAGGGACACTGTAACGTTTGCTAGTTGTAGTTGGTTCCCTCTTCTGTTACTTCACAACAGTCACAAGATTGCCATGTTTATGTTACCTTTTGCAAGGTAATATGGGAAAACACTGCAGTAGCTCCTGACTGTGTTTTCATGTACCGTATTTTCACGACCATAAGGCGCACCATACTAAAAGGCGCAGTCTCAGTTATGTGTGCCTTTATTGTATTTAACACACACATAAGGCGCACCGGACTATAGGGCGCGTTTTTTATATACAGGTACATGTCCTCTACTACGTTTAAATACCTCTACTGCGTATTTAAAAATAGAGCGTGAGCAAAACTGAGTATGACTCTGCTTTATTCATGTATTTATTACAAAGTATTAATCAAACCTGGCCGTGAGACAGACACATCGCAGATGACAGAGCGCTGTGATCACTCCTAAATTAACTTAAAATCCTGAAACCTGCCGACGGAATATGTTCGCTTTTATTACCGGTATCCTGGTGCCTGCAGTTTAAATTATTTAGATGAAAAACACCTGCCAGCCGCCGCGGTGAACCCGGAGGCTACCCGGCCAGAGGCTGATGTTGAAGGGATTCCTACTGTCGGCGCACCGCTGTTATGTGGGGGTCTGAGCGCCTCCGACAGAAATAGTATAGGCAGGATGATAATCTGGATGAACTGACTGCAATGATTAAGTTTTCAGGTGGACTTTCTCACTTAAAAACATATTAAAACTACTTTATTCCCACTGATCACAGCAAATATAGCTGCAAGATTTAGATTATTTAGATGAAAAAACACCTGCCAGCCGCCGCGGTGAAACCGGAGGCTGCTGTTGAATTAAGTTTTCAGGTAGAAAAATAGAGCGGGAGCAAAACTGAGTATGATTGTGCTTTATTCAAGCATTTATTACAAAGTATTAATCAAACCCATCAAAGTCATCATCCTCTGTTTCTGAATTAAACAGCTGTGCTAAATCAGACATGCCAATTTCCCCTTCTTCGCTGTCAGAGTAACTTTCCGTGCCGGGCGGCTCCTCAGAAATAATGCCCCTGCTTTTGCGAAAGCTCGAACAACAGTGCCAGCAGACACGTTAGCCCAAGTATCTACAATCCATCCGCAAACGGTGGCGTAACTTGCCCGGCGCTGCCTTCCACTTTTCTTGAAACTGTGGTCATCGCTCCCACGCTGCTCGCAGCCTTACTTTGAACGGCCGGTTCACACCGATGTCGAGCGGTTGAAGTTCCTTTGTCAGACCTCCTGGGATAACGGCGAGCACAGCGTTTATTTGTTTCACTGTGTTTTTCACATCGGCTGTGAGATGGGCACGCATGGAGTCACAGATTAACAGCGATGGTGATGCGTGGAAAAAACCACCTGGTCTCCTCACATACACCTGGCTCAGTCACGCTTTCATCATCTCCTCATCCATCCAGCCCTTTTCATTTGCCTTAATATCATATGTCATCAGAGCGATGTGTCTGTCTCGCGGTCAGCTCCCAGATCAGCTTCTTTGATTGGTTGATGCGGCGCTTCCAGCAGCAAAACTTCAATTTTTCCATCTCGAGCTGCTCAAAACGCGCTGTGGGACCTTTTGCTGCGCCTATACGCGCGTCAACCATTGACTTTGCATGTAAACTCGCTGCTTCTGCTGCACCTGCTGCGTCCGGTTCACACCGATGTCAAGCGGTTGAATAACAGCGAGCACAGCATTCATTTGTTTCACCATGTTTTTCACATCAGCTGTGAGATGGGCACGCATGGAGTCACAGATTAACAGCGATGGTGATGAGTGGAAAAAACCACCTGGTCTCCTTACATTCACCTCCCTCAGCCACTCTTTCATCATCTCCTCAATGAGGTGGTCTCAAAAGTCGCAGTTACAACACACATAGGGCGCACCGCTTTTGAGGGAAAACAAAGACGTTTATGTGCACCTTATAGTCGTGAAAATACGGTACATGTGTTTTGGTTTATTTTCCAAGGAGGAGAAGTTTCGAGTGAGTCGTCTTGGCTGACATCAGCTCCATGTCCTCTATAGGGGAGGGGTCTTAAACAATGAACCCCTGTGTTAGAAGTATTGATCTAAAGCTAATCTACCTTGGAATCAGTGGAAGGAAGATCTTCTTTATTCAATCTGAGTATGCACAAAGGTGTGCTGTAGTTGTGTGAGGTTAATCTATACCATAAAGCTACATAGCTGCTCTGTCTTTAGCAGAACAATGTTGCTGAAGAGGGGCCTGTATGTATATATGTTAGTTTTTATTATTAAAATTATATTATACTTTGACATAAACTCAAATTAAACGTATAAAAATTCTAATATTTTTGAGGTATGAATAATTTTACTGCATAATATTTAAGAGTTTAACAGTTTAGTAGTTTTTAGAAGTTTTATGGAACAAAGATTTCTTGAGTTTTCTGTAATTTTCCAAAAGTGTGTGCTTTCTTTCTTTCAAAACCAATATTAAGCCACCGCACCAGCTGAGCTTATAGTTGCAACCTCAAGGGGGGGCTTTTAGAAGAGTGCCACAGTTTTTCCTCCTTTTCCTTTTTCCTGCTGGTGGCCTTTCATGCCATTTGCAATATCAGCTCATCCTGCGCTAAATGGCCACCAGCCTTCGAGGCTGCTGAGATTGAGATCCTTTTGAATTATTAATATTCATTTTCCCACAAAAGGAGCTGGTGGGGTGCAACTCCCACACATCCACCCGACGTGGCGTTCAGACTGACACTGAGCCAGAGTCAACAGCAGAGTCAAGCTGTGCTCTCACACACCCAGATACCCGTGCAAATGAGACAAATGAATGCACGAGTGACCTTCCGTAGCTAAACAGTCTGCAACAAACAGGAGCTCAAAGAGGAAGAGCAACCACCAAGACATCAATTTACTGTCGTTTCAGTTGAAGGCGGGGCCTGTATGGTTTCCCATCTGTCCACACAGCTTCATTTAATCTGACACTACAGAGGGCATTTTAGAGTCCAGGAGCAGGACAGTGTTTTTACCTCCTTAATAAACAATATTTCTCTCATATTCACTAATAAGGCTTTGATTTGAAGCAAACACTAAAAGAAAGATGCATGTCTTGAAACAGCTCTCACGTGTCTTTTCTCCTCTTTTCATGTCTCTGCTTATTTATAACCTCTGTATCCTCATCATGTTTAAGCGCTTCTCAAGCTGAATATACAGCCTATTCCAGGAATGTACCGTAACTAAGGGTAACTGCTGATGTGTGGCCTCAAATCCCTAAGTATCTGTATGTTGTTCTAAACAGGATTTCCACACACTTTTTATGTTCAGGCTCCCTAGTTTTCCCCGCTGTAATTTCTGAATTTCTCAATGTGCAACTTGAAAAATGACATTGAATATATAGCAGCTTGTTCTACAGAAGCCAGGCTTTATATGTAGAACGTGAAAAACAAGGCTTCCCATGCAAAATAATTTAGCTGGGATTCTTTTCCCTCATCCTGAAGCCTATCTGTCACCATGTAGCATCATCCTTCTGCTCCATTAGTTTTCTGCACTTCTAGTGGGAATATTCACCCAAATGCTGGGAGCTGCAGTAAGGTGATATAAGCAGTGTTGGACAGGCAGCTGACATAGTGCATCCTCATGTAGGGACTGAGTTCAGTGGGAGGATAAAGGTGCGGTTAGTTTTCTTCTGTGTTTGTGTATATAGGTTGGGGGGGGTGTTGCACAAACAGATGGTAGCTAACATCCTAATATCAACAGGAAACACTCTCGCTTTGTTCTCTGCAGGGATATGACATCAACAGGCAAGAGGAAAATGCTGCTGCATCTCTGGAGGGTGCCTCTGTCCACCGGAGGGCAAAGCAATGCAAACGAAGCCTCTCTCTTTGTCTTCCTACTTGCCCTGATCTGGATACTCAGACATGTGAAGCAGAATTTCATACAGATTTGCTCATTTCCTGCATTCCTCCTGCTGTCTTGCGTCACCCGATTGTTTTTCAGCCATAACTCTTTTATGGACAGTTTTGTCATTTTCCTTTGATTTTTCAGAGCTCTGTTATCTTTCCACATTCTTTAAACATAGAACTCTCTGTCAAGAAATCTTCAGATGCAGTCTGCCAATTCATTAAAGGATTCAGTAAAATCTATTTTTAATTGCTTTTGAACTTTATGTGCTATAGCTGCCTGCAGCTGCTCTGCTGCGGCTTGCTTCTTGGTTTTGACAAGCTTTAAAAAGAAAAGCAGGTCGTAAAGTAAACACAGAGCTTGCCTTTCTAAAAGTTGGGAAAAAAAAGTCGAACAATTGTGTGAAGCTGAGATATTCTGCTGAATATTAAAATATTTAAAACGCCATATTAAGGAAAGCTAAATAAATGATATGATTTGTAACTTTTAGAAAAATATATGACATGTGGCATAAAGTTGCATCAGGAAAGTTCAGCAAATCTACATTTAAAATGTGACATTGCCTTAAAAACAACAGGATTCTAGATGCATTTGGAAGAAAAACATCCTCCACCATCCTTTTTTCCACACATTTATCTTTTATCATTTCCAGTTCATTTTAAGCACACTATTTTAACAATGTTTAAAGAGTTTGGTAGGACAGATAAGAAAATAATGTATTCCTGAAAAGTACTGGTCTCTATGTAGGTAGCATCTAATAGTCCTAACAGAGACTTGGTGACCGAGTTGTCTGTCAAAGTAAGCTGTGGAGATGTTCTTTTATCTTTATTACCATTTTCACATTGAGTTTTTCAGTTTCTAGACCTTTCATATATTTTTCTCATATTGTTTTAATTGCAGATGCAACAGTTTAATTTAGGAGGTATTATTATTTTATTTTATATTTTATTGATTTAAGGAATAAAGTCATAGGGAAAACAGGACTCAACTAGCTCATTTTGGCAAGCTGATATCCTTTTATCTAAATCATTCCACTAGAGCTAAGGCTGTATGTTAAATATTGTTTTCCTACTGAAAGGTGGAAACTTCCCCCCAAACTAAAGTATTTTGCAGCCTCTAAGACACATATATCAAACTCAAGTCATGCTGCCCAAATGCGGCCCCTTACAGCAATGTATCCAGCCCCCAAGAGCCAAAAAATGCATTTAAACGTCAAAAAAATAAAGGCATTTATTGTTTTAAAGTGTAAAGTGGCTAAAACTTTGAAATAAATTAAATATGTAATTTCAGAGCAGCCTTCTATGGAATCAAGTGTGGTTTAAACAGCAGGGACCTTTTAAAGACTTGATGATGCCAAAGTAGCCCGACATAAAGATGAGTTTGACACCCCTGGTTTACGAGGTTTGCTCTAGGATTGCAATGATAGACCGCCTGCCACTTTCCAATCAACTCTGATCAGCCTCTTTCGTCCTACTGACGTCCTGCCAAACAAATATCTGCTGTGGTGATTTTCCACCATACAAGGCATTTGGCATGCACTGCAAAACTGTTATTGCTGTCTCCACTGACCAAAACCCCATCTTTCACCTTTCCTAATAACTCCCACTAACATGACGATAAAAAAGGTTATTGTGAACCTCTCAGCTATTTCTCTGGTTAATAATCTCCTTAAGGTGAAACAAGCTGTTGGCTTCTTAAAGTATTTGGTGTCAAAGAATTTTTTGTAGGGGTATATCAGATTCAACTTCAGAATACAAAATAATGCCAGATTTATTGGATTTTATAAAAATGTTGGAAGCCAAGTTTATTTCAAACTTCCTCTTTGTGTTCATCTATACATAAAAACCTGATGAAATGGTTGAATTTTTTATTTTAATCTGATATTGTGAAAAGATTCAGTGATATAAATGCTATCACAAGACACTGTGGAAGAACTGAACAGGGTCATCATGTCCAATGAAGGCAGACATATTTCTCCTGTTACTTATCTGTCCAAGGGGATTTAAGCGCACGCCCACACACTGACACTTTGTTTTCTCTGCATTACCATCCAGTAGAACCCTCAGATGATGATGCCAGCATCAACTTGTCGTTACTCACTGTCCTCCCAATGCTTTTCCCCTCAGGAACACCATGTAGTATCTGTCTCATGTATGACAGCATGTTTTCTTCACAGGGACTCTGTTGTCGGTGTGTGTAGGGGACGATGTGGCTGATGTCTGCGTCAGAGCTCCTCGACTGAGGCGTCCTGAGGTTGTCAGCAGAAGCAGTCGGGGGGGAAGGTGTTCAGCATACCACTGACTCTCCCGGGACAGCTTTAATGTATCCACCTGCCAGGCAGCAATATGCCGTACACTCAGCAGTCATTCAATCACTCGTCTTGGAGCGCCAGATGGTTTCACCTACGATAAGGTTGATGCACCGCCCGGCGCAGTGGAAACTTTGAAGCCTTGGGAGCAAATGTTAACAAACTTGAAGCAGCATTTCCAAGCAGAAAAACCTTGCTGTGCCTTTGTTCATATTTTATTGTGTTTTTGTGTTTCGACAGCAAGCGGGTGCCCCTTTCATGTCAAGCCAATGCAAAAGTGGAACAGTCAAATCCAGTCAGTCTGCAGGACCCTAAATGCAGCCTCTCTGAACAGATGCCCGTCGTTGTGCCTGTGGGCGGTAATGAAATAAAACTCTCTCCTCTCTCCTGCAGGTTAATTGTGCTGATTTGAGCAAACAAGAAGGGACTTTTTCTTTTTTCCAGGCTCCCTGAGAACTCGCAGCACTTTTATTATGACTGTATTTTCCAGGACGTTAATTGTGTGGATTTTCTTTTCTATGGCATAAAACGAGTGCGAGAAGGATACAGCATACAGGACTGTGTGAAAGTCATTTACTAATGAGAGCTCATAAATAACCTACTTTGCAAGGGGCGCAGTGACTTGGGTTGTGGATACATTTACGTGTGCACTCTTTGGCTGGAGGCTTTTTCCACTTCACCAGCGTTTAGACTGTTCCAGCTGCATTTGCATTTGTATTATTATTATTGCTGGGGGTTAAATTTCATCATGTTCTGCGGTGGTAACCTTCAGCCATTCCCAGTATGCTTGGCTACAACTTGAGCAAATGCATTTACACTACAGTATAAATGTGTGATTTATTTCTACATGAATAATATGTGTAACGTAGTAAAAAATTAACTATTGATGAATTTTGTTCCTCTTGCTTCCAGCGGACGTCAGTAAAGGACAGACCAGACCCTCCATAGAATCTGTCAAGTTAAATTTAGTACATTTAGCTGTAATGAAAAATAAGTCGGGTAAACATTAAATGTCAACTTCATGTAATTCCTTATTGCTTAATAACAGACCCCAAACAACAGTTATTAGATCCAATGCAAATTGGATTTTGTTACTATTAATGCTTACACAGAACTGATGCCCAAAGTCAGGATCATAACCCTGCGTGGGGTCGCATAACAACAAATTTAGCTTCTTGAGTTCCCCTACAGAAATTAAACTAAATGATAAAATAGTAGTAATACAGGCTAATTAAGTGTTTAAAACATCATTTAGAAATAAAAAATATACATTGGTTGTTAATGTCTTTATTA
The DNA here is from genome assembly GCA_030533445.1 of Cyprinodon diabolis. Classification (NCBI taxonomy): domain Eukaryota; kingdom Metazoa; phylum Chordata; class Actinopteri; order Cyprinodontiformes; family Cyprinodontidae; genus Cyprinodon; species Cyprinodon diabolis. The sequence continues at coordinate 30,818,476 of CM060076.1, forward strand.
ATATTATAAATAAATATTTTTTTTGTTGTTGTCGGTTTTTTTTTTGTTTTTTAAGAATGTTTGTATTCCAACCAGTAGTTTGGGTAATGAGACCATTCTGGTACTATTTTGTGGGTCAGAAGCCAAAGCGTTTAGGAATCTCTGTTCTACAGCATGAATTAGATCTTTCTCAATCATAAAGGTCTTGTACTGTAGATGTCGTTATATGCTTAAGTATTTTTTCCTTAACATTCCTGTTTTTGGAATGTCGGAAAAAGCCATAGCACCATGAGAGAAGCCACACATGCACAGGGAGAACATGCATCTCCATGTAGAAAGAACCCAGGCCAGGAATTGTACCTAAAACAATTGCTGCAAGGCAACAGTGCTACCTATTGCTACACTGTGCAGCCCTCACACTGAATAATAATAATTATAATAATAGTAAGATATAAGGATAATTACATTAGAATTCTGACTTTAATGCAGTTAAGTATTTGGAATAATCAAGGTGCAGCCAGCTTTAATAACAGAGGTGTGGGTTGTAAGGAACAACGACCTTTCTAGAGGAAAATGTCAATTTAAGCAAGTTGAAATGGCTAAGATGTCCCTGCAGATTCAAAAGACATGTCATGGTAAAAAAAAAGTGAGAATTCTGAGAAAAAACACAAATTTTGAGTTCTGAAGAACAAGTCATAATTCTGAGATTAGGTCAAAAATCCGTACTATATCTTATAATTGTGATATTGTATGGAAGAATTATCTTCTGTATTTAATCCCACCAATGACGAAAAAAATCAGTTGTTATGTTTCAGGAGGACGTAATTTTTTTTCCACAGCACTGTCTCAGAGACAGTGCTGACAGATGTACAAGTTAGATCTTTAGTATTCATTACTAAATATGCTTCCTGAAAAATGTTTTAGTGCATAATTACTATGTATACTGAGACCTGGCATATTGGGAGAAGCAGGGCCCCACCTGGATGGGTCATATTGCATTTGGCATGCAGGAGGCTTTCAAAGTGGAAATTGCTGCATGGGTAAATCCCATAGGAGGTAATTAACACACACACTGTACTGGAAACTTTTATTGGCACCCGTGGTCAAGATCTGTAGAAAGCTTTAAATAAAATGTATTTTTTATTGCAGTAGCGTATTCTCTCATTGAGAATATAACTAAAACAGAACTCTTAATTTAGGTGACTCACTTGTGGGGAAAAAATATGTCAAATGGTACCTCACAATCACTTATTACATGATTGTCAGTACCACTACTAGGAAAATACAGCCATCCTTCGGTAATGTTACAGCACCCTATCTTTTTTAGTAACATTATAAGGCCATATGTTGAAGAATTCTGTTTATGCAAACTCTCTGGAGTCATGAGGCTTCTCTTTAGGTCACCCTATAGTTTTTCTATGTTATGTATGTCTTGGGTATTCTATGACCATCAAAGCTTATTTTCATATCTGAGTTTTTTTTTTCATGTCTTCATGTCTTAAAGAGTACATGATGTCATGCACTCTTATAAGGTTCTAATGGGTTTTGAGAAATATCCTTGACAATTTTAATAGTGAGCATATGGTGCTTTTCAGCAGGTTAGTCATTTCCTTCATGCTAAATCTAACTAACGCATTGGTCTAAAGTTTTCAATGCAAAGATATAGGCAGAATAACCCAAATGCCTTTATTTGAGAAACTAATAATATATTTATTAATAATATGGCTTGTTGCTCTGTTTCTCAAAAGCAAATATAAATAATAAAAAAAAATTACATTTGCAAGACTTACAAACTGTCAATAGTAAAGATTGCTTGGCCAATATAAGTGTGACCCATCATTAAGGGTTTCACAGTGGCCTTAATTCAGGTCATTGCATCAATTCTGACTTGTTTTCCATGTAGCTCTTTTCACATTTTACATGAGAAACAGGACAAAATAAATGTTGTGTTATATAAAAAGAAATTCAATTCACACTGGTCTAGTTTGTTCTAGTACACTGCAATCATATAGTCACATTCTGATACACACAGTTCTAAAAATTATAATACAACATAAAGTCAATTATTCATATACTGTCATTTTGGTAAAAAGTCTGTGTATCAAATCTGTCTAAGGAAGTCAAGCCCATTTCATTGAGTCATTGACTTTACAATAATCCTGGGGCTGGAAATTTTATTGTTATACAAAGGGGGGCCCAGAAGACAATCTTTGGGAACCACTGACTTAGGATGTGACATCAGTGCTGCATCGATTGCTTTCTAAGGCAACCGAAACAACTTTCCCTCCTGGTTAAATTTTTACATTAAATACAATTTAGACCCTAGTGGAAATCATCAGTTTCTTGTGATGTTGATTACTGGGATAAGCAATCAAGTTTAAATCCTTTTCAAACTTAGCATAATGCCTGGCTGCAAAGGACTACAAAGATATTTTTTCTCAGCTCTTATCCATATAGTAATGCAACTGCTTTAATCAAACTGTCAGCACTGCTGCAATCTCTGTGTGAGGGGGGCAGACCCCATAGCCTCAACTGTAGTAAGAAAATGATTAATGTCATCACCGAAACAAAGCAACGCCCTTCATTGTTTGACCTGCTCTTTCTCAGGGTCAAGACTCAAGATAGGCAGAACATAGGATGAAGATATTGTCTCCCTCATAGATAACTTTGATCTATGAAAGGCGTGTAACCTTGCAAAGGTGACATTTTGTACATGCAGGCAGAGCAAAAATATTAACAGCATGCATGAACTTCACATTTACAGCTGACTGTGGGACAGTTATCTATACTTTCTATGAGTCTGTAACCCAGTTCTCACTGAGACAGTTTTTAAAATTCAGGGAAAAGTCAAAGCCATAAAATTCTAAATTATCAGGACACACCTGGCTGAGTCACGAGTCGAACACTGATGGGCCGGTTTCTGTCTTCAAGTGACAGAGAATTGGGGTCTCTGGAGACATCTGCCACTGGTTATGCTGCAATATCCAAGCGAGGCAGTAGCTTATTATCTACACCCAGACAGTGTTTCTCCCTGCTGGTTGCCCCCATTGACCATGGCTGTTTATGTGTTACCCACCCTGGCTGCCTCATATCTCGTCAGTTCAGCCGCCTCGATGAAATAAATCCCCCAACCTCACCACCCCTACTCTGTTAGGCTGCTGCACCAATGCCTTCAGGGGGAGGTAGGTGTGAAAGCTCCAGGTCAACGCGAGTTATATCACACTTTAAGTGGCATTTCAGCATGATACTCGATCAGCTAAATATCATTATGAGCTTTTCATCTCATCCATAATTCACCTGTGGAGGGAGCCGGCTAAGAATAGTCGGCTTTCAACGCTAATGGCAGGAGGACAGAGGAGAGATGACACGATGAGGATTGGTGTGCTGTGGTGCCTGATATTGTTGCTCATACAAAGCTATGCAGTGGTCAGATTTCCCTATTTTTAAATAGAAAAACCCTGCGTGCAAATTTATAATCTCTTTTCCTACCTCATTGTGTCATCCCTCAGCTGAATCACTCAGGAAACAAACAGTTAGACAGACGTGGATGGTTAGAAGTGTTCTGTGTACCATTGCATTGTTCTGTCCTTCCTGGCGCACCGCTCCAACGCTTCAACCAAATGCATATCTCATACACACATGCGTCTGGAGGATGTGACTTTTGTGATCTTTGGGGTTCCCTGAGGGAATGTTTGTCTACCTAAAAGACTTCATCAGCAGCCAAGTCTGGACACAAGAGGGATCGTGGGCTGGAACGACAAGACTCGGCAAGACAGCTCTGTCCCCGAAGGGTTGTTCAGCTTTGTCCACTTTGCTGGGTGACTATAGGGACATTTTATTTTATTTTTTACCATTAATACGTTTGGACAACATGTCAGGCTCAGCATGACAAAACCCTTCACTTATGATCTGCTCAGAGCTCTTAGACTTGCCAGTGAGAGAGAAAAAAAGTATATTCCCAAAAGTCTTACTCCTTTTATCCTTTACTTAAAAAGCAACAATAGCCCTTTTTTTTCTTTTAGTGGCATGCTCTACTCTCAGAACCCACAAAAAGCTGACATTTGACCTGAGTAACAATGCATATCTGCAGAGTCGGCTGAAGAGTCACTTTGACTACGAAATCCTCCCAATCATCTACAGTCGCATTGCCTGAATCAGCAGCAAAAGGCCATGAACTAACCAAACTTGTCTCCCAGCCCAATTCTGCTCAGAGAAAGTGTCAGATTGTTCCTCATGCAAATAGGATAGGAAGAGGAACAAAGAGTCTGTGAATGGGGCTGTCCCTCATTCCTGTTAAAAAATAAATAATAAAAAGAAAGGAGGGGGATTCTTTGAAGAAGCTAAACATGGAGGGTTGAGAGTCATCCAGCCACTGCCTAATTCATGCATACGAGGGACATAATGTGACAGTAATACAATTTGTTCTGGGCCCAAAGCCCACTCACACTTATCTAACAGTTACAGGCTTGATTTGCCTTTAGCCCTCCTCCCAGGCCACCATGCATTAAATGGGTTCAGATTTTTTTTTCCTGCTCTTTACCAGGTTGGACGATGGCCTCACTTATTAGATGTGACTGCATGATAATGAAACTGCCTAATGCAATGTCAAAGCAGTTGACACAACACAAAAGGCTAAGGCTGGTGAAATTCCTGATCAGCTCAAAATGTCACAAGATTCACCTTGGCTTTAAATCATACCTAGTGGACTTATTAGTTCTCCACCTTTATCTCAGCATCAGCAGGTCAGTCAAACCCTTGTCTTATTTTTCCCCTTCAGTCTTCAGTGCTTTTACATTAGCATTGTATGGGTTGTTGAGTTAACAAAGAGAACTTTGGGATCACAAATAGAACATGTGTTTTAATATCAGTCCTAATTAATGCACACTGACCAGCACTGCCTAATTGAAAACCACCAGGGTGCATCCTTCTTTTGTACAGCCATGCCCTATTACTGCTGCTGCCTGTCAGCCGGTGCACTTTTGCAGCACTTTACATAAATTAATTTTGAATTTGCATTCCAATATTTCCATTTAAATTATACAAAGTTATTTCTAGAAAAAACAACAAAACTCTAAAAGGTCCGATTTAAAATTCTTGATTTCAAGTTGGGGGAAAAATATACAAGAATCATGTCTTCCTGTAGGTCATAGAAAATCTGCTACAATTAATGGATGCTGTATAACTTGTAGAACAGGAGAAAAAACAACACATTCAACAGCCTAGTTATACAGTACTATCTACCCACTGTTAATCACCAGAGGTGTTCTCAAGCTGCTTACCAATTAGTAAATAACAGTTACTTGTATTTAATTGATGATTAGTTCTTTGAGTTCTAGAAAGTCCCTCCACAAAATATTTAAAAGTGGTTAAAGCTTCTTGAACGAGTATTTCCGACCAAATTGAGCACAAATCTTTCATTATGGGTAAAAAAAACAAACAAAAAAACTGAGTAGATCAAGAACAATTCCTTATTTATTTCAAAATAAGAGCTTCTGTAACACGCTTGTAAAGTCCTTTCTATACAGTATCCAGGGCTTATTAGCTTGTTACACTTAAGTGAATGAAGTCCAAAAACTGAAGACCTTACTATAAGTAAACATTATTGGATGTCATGAAATAGCTACACCTTTATACTACATTATTTATTCCAAAACTAGTTCTCATTTGTATTTGGGATCATTGGGTTCTCAGGAACACAATTCTTTCTATTTTTCCACAATCTATTGGTTGTTTTGACATAAAGTTGAGAGGAAAAGAGAAGTAGAACATGTTCATTATTCTATCTACCTTGTATGAAACACTAGTTCTTCCTTAGAACAGCTCCAATTTAATGATTCTGCAATCATCATGCCCAACAGCTGGTACATTTTTCTTGGCTTTTAAAGTATACAATTCACTTCTTAGAGCCTACTTTCATTGTAGAGAAAAAGCTCAATTGGGTATTTGAAATCTTTTTGAAGGGAGATATTTGTCTATTTAACATGCAGCTACAGATTTTTTGCCTATCTAAAAGTTGGCAACCAGGACAAGACTGTGTAAAAAAGGGCTTTACTATGAAGTGACACTAATGTTCCAGCAGTTTGCAGTTTATGAAAAACAATCTTGTTTTTTTCTGGGGTCGTTTCTCAGTATCCTGAAAAAAATCCTCCCTTCTGAGTGTAACCCTTCAGAGGGCTGAAAAGTGTATAGAATTTAGACTGTGGATATGAAAACAGTCCCAAAGACACAATCAATGGACTTTGAAAAGGAAAATAGAAGGATAATCCATAGAGAAGCTTCAGAAAGGGATCCTACATAGCAAAAAAACGCTGAATATAAGATAACACCTTTATTGTACTAGAGTGTAGAAAATTTGAGTGTAACATTGGCAAAACCAAGGGGAAAGTAGACAAGGCTAAAGAATAACAAAAATTAATAGTAAGACTGTACAACGGAAAAGAAACAAACTCAAGAAATCAAAATACTGCAAAAAAAAAATAGAATAATAAAAAGAATCTGAAAAACATACAATTAGTAAAAACAGGCAGTTTAAAAAAAAAAATACAAAAACCATACAATAAAGTTGACTGTAGAAATAAACCTCCAAAACACACTGTGCAAATAATCATTAGCGTCTGCTGTCATCAACATCCGTGTTACTGATAACAAAGCTGTCTCAAAGCTTTGTTAAAGTACCAAAAAAACAACCAATTTCAATGAACTTTACTTATTCTACCAAAAGAAGGTAGGTATTGTAGGAACTTTCTAATAACTTGGCACTACCTCCGGTTTCCTACACTACACTACACTACACTACACTACACTACACTACACTACACTACACTACACTACACAACACAAAGACTTCAAAAAGTGTTCATTTTTAAAATTCAACCCCGTTACCCGGAGGTCCGAACTTTGGACCAAAGGTAAAAAAAAACCATAAACATTTTCATTAAATTTTGGACCTCTAACATCCAGGTGATAAAGTGATAACCAATGAAAAGCCATTCACCTTAAGGTTGAAGAGAATGAAACTACTGGTGCCTGACTGGTTTGTTTTTAATTACCAGCAGATCCAATTAATTTCCAATGCTTCAACAAAGTGCTGCATAACAGCTCCTAAGGGAAAAAATCTGGATTGACTCATTTGATTCACTGCAGTGTTGCTATTAGCCTGGTTTATACAGTACCAAGTCTTCAGCAGTCCCTTCTGAATCTCACAGCACTAAAAGATGAACATACTGTAGTAATAGTGGCAAACATAAATCAAACACTTATTCAATGCAGTGTGCAGAATCAGTTCAGCTGTAGCTTAATGCTAAGTGTTTCATAACAGTTGTCATAAGATTCATTTATGCCAAACAGGGCACTTCTTCAAATATAAGGTTCAGAGAAATGTTCATGTATGCATGTTTTATCTCAATTGACTTACATGTAACTGAAAAAACCTTACCTTGTTTTATTCATTATATCAAATCGGTTTAAAATCTAATCAGTATTTACAACACAAGCAGCTTTACAGAGTCAATTCAATGAAATTATCCAGATAGATTGGTTTAAAGATTTCTATGTAAGGAAACCAAGCTTTTTCATGGTTCTGTATCTCTGTGATGGACTGAGAAGCTGTCCTGGATGTATCCTGCCTTTTCACAATAGACTGTGGGAGATAGGGACCCGCCCCACTGCAACAGTGATTAAGCGGGAGAAAATGGATGGATAGATGGATTTTTCTTAGCTTTGAGAAGTCAGCTTTGTTCTGCCGTCCCAAAGAATGGCCTACTTATCAGAAGATGTGTGATAAAGCATCAGTAACTTTATTAAATAGGTGGCAGTCAGACAGGGTGAGGCAGCATCATGGTGAAGGCAAGTGACTTTCCTCAGGGGTGAAAATATGCCACCTGAAAAAAGAAGAAATCATAATATACGAATGCTATTTAATGCTATAGTCAATATTTAATTTTACACAGTATTTGCCTAAAGATGACTTTGCAATGCTTAAAGAACCAGCATATAAAATTTCTAAAGTTTCAAAGATAAACAGAGCACATACAGTTGTCTTAGTAAACTCAACATAAGTTATGTCTTATAGGAAAACAGGGATACTGTAGCCATTGTAAGATAGGACTTGGTGGATGATCTGTATAAGAACATGGGGTGACCAGAAAGCAACAGGCCTGTCAAGATCCTCTTCCAGGATGGCATCATAGCTGGACAGAAGGCCCGGTTAGAAGTTATTGCTGTGGAGAGGGAAAAAAACCCCAATAAATAATAACAAAGGTCCCTATGTTCAAGGTGAGGTGATGCCAACCATAGAGAGGTCCAGGGTAAGAGCAAAGAAAGGGAAATGGAATGAGAGAAAGAGAGAGGAAGAGAGACAGGAAGGAAGACCTGGGGTTTTCAAAAGGGACAAAGGAAAGGAGAACTGTTTGCTCACACTAAATTCTCCCCTGGGCTCTAAACTATGCTCCTCTTCACTTCGTCAAGGTTAACCTTGAGAAAAATAGGTGAGGAGTCGTAAAACACTCTTGTGAATAATAAAGAAAGCTATATTGGAGAGTTTGCAATATTTAGGCTGGAGTTGCAGTTTTCTTTTGTTTTTCATTTGCCATATCTGCCCTTTCAATTGCCCAATTTGTAAAAGGGGTAGTGCTTTATTTACAGAAGTTGCCTCTGCCCCCATTCCAATGTCTGTGATGTGTATGATGACTGGTTTGTACTGAAACTTAAATCTTGATCACAATGTAAATTGTGGTTGACTTTAAAGAAATTGATTGATTGATTGATTGATTGATTGAAGTTCTTCAACATAAGCTGATCTTATCAGTCTTAGTGGTTTTACAGCTGTAATACTAGCATAAATATGCAAATAAAAGTGCTGAAAGCAGGAATCCCATAGTAGTCTACATCTAACTATGATTGGTTTATCTCTGAAAGGTGAGGTAGCATCTGAGTCTAGTTCCGCTGGAGGTTTCTTCCTGTTAAAAGGGAGTTTTTCCTCTTCACTGTCGCTACAAGCATGCTTAGTGTGAGGGATTGTATTTGAGTCAATGAGTCGATGCAATCAACTAGTTTTCCTTAGATAGAAAACTTTGAATCAATTTGACTTGAGATGATATGCGTTATAAATTGGCGCTATATAAATAAACTGAATTGAATTAACACCTAGGAATTGGCCTTAATATAGCCAGGACTTTGTTTTGGGTCTTTTTCTAATTGTTGGGTTTGGTTCCACTTTGGCTTTAATTTTTTTTTTATAGATGATCTCACATAAAAATGTGAGGCCTTCTGCTGATGTGACTTCAAAGAAATGTTACTCTGTAATTCTTTGTTAAAGGTGATATCGGCTGCCAAAACATGCAAAATAAAGTCGACTCTTATTCTTGTGTGGCTTCTTCTTCTACATGGTCTTAGAAAGCTGTTTTAGTATTATTATGGTGCCCATTCCAACCTCAATAGCTACAAGCACACTAAATAAATGTCTGAGGTTTATACAGGGAAAACTGAATCCAAATACTGGGTAACAAATTTCTTATTATGTGTTGGGTCTTGGAATATTTCCAACACCATCCTAAAGCAATGTCACAAAAAGTAACAGAATATCTGGAGGAAAATGGGAATAAACTTGGTGAAGCTGAGGGTTGCTAAACTAGGTATTTCCTAAATGTAAATAAGACTCTTAATTCAATGGTGAAGGGATCTGGGGATTAAAAAAGGTTTTAAAAGGTTATGCAAAAATATTCCTTTTGACTAAAGTAATGTAATACATTAAGGTTTTACTAAAGGTTAACTACTGTGACACACTATTAAAAATATTTCTCTTTGAGGATATAATTGTCATTCACTTTATCATTTTCTGACTGAACCTTTAGGGTTTTTAATGTGGATGTCAAGTTTATCTTCTTGTTTTAAACAGCAACACAGAGAGTTTTAAATGAATATGAATAATTTTCTTTAATATTTTTTCTTTTTTCACTAACGGTATTCTTTACATCTGGTTCAACATTATGGAGTCACAGTATCTTTGAACTTTGAACTCTGCGAGCCAAACTCAGAGCATTTATGTATCCTAAAATGGAGCGTTTACTGGTGTTCTGAGTTGGAATCTATAAAACAGCTAATACTTTGAAAAGATTAGGCAGAGGATAGCAAGAGACATGAATAATTTCACGAGCTTTGGACTGTGTCCTACTTTAACCTTTCAGGAGCAAATGCAACTCACAGACTCTTACACTCCCTAAAGACCTGAGTCATTGTTTACAAGCCTCTCCTTGTTGTATAGAAAACACATGATGTAACATAACTGATCAAATACTCAAAGAAGGCAATGAAACAGAGCAAGGTGATACAAAATTAGTTTTGCCTGGTCTTTTCAGTTCTTGTTATCTCTAATGACACATTGATGAGAGTGGAGAGAAAAGAAGAAAGCCCTATACAGTTCAGTTGGATGTAAAGGCCAGTCACAAATGCTTGGATGACTAAAACTCAGAAACTGGTGCGGCTCCTGACATGCAAAAACCGTACATGGTCTTTGTGGGGGACCAAGCTGAAAAAAAGGAAAATTAAAAGAAATTACTTCAAAATCAGGGTTTTAATTTAACCCAATAAATGAAATAAAGAAAATGCTGAGCTCATAACAAGAGGTCATAGAAACAAACAGACACAGCAAAATGTGAACAAACAAACAAACCAGATGTACCAGAAAAAAAACATAACTGAACTTACAAAGAACTGACACACAAGTTATACAGTATATGCCGGCTGATCAGACCATTTACACACTAAAAGGGGCAAATAAACAGAATACCACTAGCTACACCAAAGATTGACGTGCACATACTTGATGGAAAGAAAAAAGGGCGCATTTAGCATTTCCTCACCACTCTAGAGGTCAGTTTAGCAGGTACTTTGGCTCCTAAGAGGGCATTTCAGCACTAGTTTTGGCTCCAAGGGGGCACTTTAGCACATATTTGCCTTGAAGGGGGCACTAATGCATGTGAAAATCCCCACCCTACTAACATTAAACACCACAGTACAAATGCGTTTTTTAATAAACCAGACACCAAAATATACAAAGAAATAGCATTACACATAAAATTCACATATTCACTTATATAGAAAAGCTTGTTTAACTTAAAGAAACTCCAAGGTTCCGCTCTCCAGCAGGAACTGGTGGTGCAGTCCAATCAGTCCATTGTACTTTAACTGTGCTCAGCCATGGCCAGGATCTTTTGTTAAGCAATTCCCAGGGATCACATCAGGTACGTAGGAGTAAAAGAAGCAAAAAATAATTATAAGCAAGAACAAAAATGAATGCAAAAATATGCTAATTGTGCTTGCTTGAAAATAGAACAAGTAAATTTTAACAAACGAATACAAATTTTATTGCAATAAAAAAAAAAGGTGGTGCATTTCAATAAAGATTGCATAAAGGAGTTACTGACTCCTGATGAGGGTTGGTCATAGATTTGGCCATAACTATTATTAACATAATTACTTGTATTTGTATTTTGCTTAATTCTAACTTAATTTAACTTAATACTTTTTTGCCCTGTAAGCTGCTGGTAACCTTTAATTTCCGGAGGGAGTCTTCCCAAGGGATCAATAAAGTACTGTCTAAGTCTATGTCTAAGTCTAACTGTCTTAAAGGGGGGAAATGTATGATTTTTGAAGACTGAATGGGAACAATTAAAGCTGCACCTCATTATCACAGGTACATTTTTGCATGCAATACAATTACTGTAGGTCAGACCCAGTAATGGTTCTCTAAAACCTTTTTCCTGATACGGGTCTCTATTGACATCTTGCTAATTAAAAGGCCACAGCAACTAAAAAACTAAATAGGCTGCAAATCAGAAAGTAATTACAGCTCTCTTGTTTCACACCTCAGCATTAAGCCATGGCACTATGTCAATATCAGATCATGTTTCGAGTATGGTGAGTCAAATACCATGTTTATTATAGAAATAAAGATATTTTGAATAATCTAGTTGAAGTCTTGGGAGTTTCTCTCATCTGCAGACAATTCTTTACGTAAGATCTGGGCCTGTGTTTGGGTCTGTTACATAAGCCATTTCACAGGATGCGCAGCTTTGAGTGGTAACTAGATGACTATCATAGAGAAAACCGAAACTTATTGGCTTATTTTTCTGACTAATCCAATCAGCGCGCTCTCTGAAAAACAGTTGCATGGAATGCTCATTGGCCAGAGCATTGCTTTGGACAGATATGCACAGGTTTCATAAGCAACTTCCTCCACACACCCGCTCTTTCTGGTTGTGCTTGTACAATCCAAGTAGTTCTAATCCGCACATGGTGCACAAATTATTTTATTACCTGTTTCTCTAACTCACATTAAATAAACACCAACTCGCATAGTCTAAAATCCGGCATAATTTATCCGACTAGCAGGCATCCATGAACAACTATGTATAACAGGGAGACTCTCGGAACTTCCAAGAGACTTGGGATGTCTGTGATGTATGACTCCATCCACCGGCAGGCCCAGATGACAACAGTAGCATAAACGTTAATCCTACATTGTTCCTGGAATTATTTTTCATATGTTCAATAAAAAGAGTATAAAATGCTAATCTGTGCAAAGTTATAGTAGTATTAACATTCACTGCGATGAAAATCCCCCTTCCTCTAAGTCCAACATGATGCATCTGATTTTAACATTTAAGCCAAGGGTGAAAGGCAGCAAAGCTAAGGTTAAACAGCAACCATGAGGACAAAAGGCAACAGAGTGATCCTGAGAGGATGCTTATTTTGCACTGAAAGACAATATTGTTTTCCCCAATAAAAACACATTACCAAAGACATTAATGCTTATATAAACAAAAGCACACTACCCTTTGGGAACAACAATAGAGCACAGTTAAAATAACTTAATGAGCTGCTTAAGGAGGCCGGAGAAAAAAACAAAAAGACACAATTGGAGAGAATTTCACTCTAGTAGACACTATGAAAGTCTGCTATTGCAGTAACAAAAATATAACCTCACAGAAGACACTTGATCAAAGAAGATGATTTTTAAAATGCCAATTGTTTTATGATTGGACAAAAGGTCCCTGGATTTTACCAAGGGCCTCAAATCAACACTAGGTCTGTCTAAGATATCGACTACTGCCCCTTAATATGGTCCAGTTCAAAAAAAGAAATATAAAATAAGCTACAAATGTTACACAACCAATCATTGCTTGAGATGTTATCATAGAGCTAATGTAAAATTTAAGCATAGACATGTAAATTGGTTATAAGACAAGGAGAGCCCTCCATATCCATTGCTTGTATTTATCAGAAATATCATTCTAACAAAGACATTATTAATCCTGTATAGAAATTTTGAATTCAGTGCAAATAAACACAGTTATCTTCTAAGACATGCTAGAGTCAGATTGGTTCAAAGTTTTCTATCCATCCATCTTCCATCACTCTTCCCTGATGGGGTTGCTAGGGGTGCTGGTGCCTATCTCCAGCTGTCTAGGGGCGAGAGGTGGGGTACAGTCTGGACAGGTCGTCTGTCCATCGCAGGGCAAGTTTTATATTCGAACATGTAAATATATGTTACATAGTGATGCAGAGATAGCAAGGTAAATTATTAATTTAAAATTTGGTTTGAGATGCCTTACTGGAAATTATTATCTTAATGTTTTTTTTAGTTTTTTTTTTTTTAATGAATTTTGTGCCATATGTGTAGTTTTCTTTTGTTGTCTTGTATGGACATTGCTATTGACCCAATAGGAACAGCAGCAGCAATACTGTACCTAATGGGAATTCACATAAACAAACATTACTAAAGGTCATAAATTTTAATTCTGGTCATTCTAGCTCTAAAGAAAGTCATTAAGACAATTCCTGGTTCTTTCACATGTGTGCCAAAGAATCTGCCTTCCTGTTGAAAACTTCTGCAAATGAGGTAACAGCATTTGGTGACTGTTTTTTAAAGGTCACTGGTGTCATTCTTGAAAATATTACCTCCATTCTTAAGAAGTCGTTTCCATTAGAAAATAATGACTAATGAGCAACACCTCCCACCTCTGTGGTGATGAAATGCTTAGAAAAGGCTTTTATGTCTGTTCTTTAGAATATCACTTTAATCACTTGCATAAAGACAATATATATAGGTATTCAAGTAGCAAATGAATGTTTTCTCAGGACCATTCATAGTTTAGCATAACCACTGTAAAAAAAAAAAATCTGTTTTAAAAAAAATGCTCTGTGTTCTTGTTTAATTAGCAGATCGAGTGTTCGAGCAAGGCATGGCTCATCTTTTCTGTGTTTTTGTCTTCTGTGTTATATTTACAGACTTTCTGAGTCCGATCCTAAAGCTGTCAATAGTCACTGTTACCACCCTCTGGTTTAGGGAAGAACTGCTTCTTCTGCCAAATAATGTCAAAGAGTCCTTTACAAAATTCCTGGATCTGGATCATGATGTGGATCATTATCAAAAATGGATGAATTGCTCCTTGGACTGAGGTTCACCTTTGGTAAAGATTTCAGTAAAATATGCTTATAACTTATGAAGTTATTTTGTCCACAGAAAGAAATACAAACACACAAACTCAACTAAAAAGTTATTGTGACTTCTCAACAGGTAGTAGAGAAAAACACAAATAGTTGACAAAAAGAAAACTTGCAAATATTGCAAAATGTTTACTCAGTGCATTGAAGTAACAGAAAAATACAACCCAGCCTCATGTAAATAGTGTTTCTTTAAAAATATGTTAAAATCTTATAAGGCATTCATCCTCGTACTCGTCGTCTCCCGCTTTATCCGGGACCAAGTCGCAGGGGCAGCAGACTAAGCAGAGACTCCTAGACTTCCCTCTCCGGAGACACCTCCTCCAGCTCTGTTGGGGGAAGCCCTAGGCGCTCTCAGGCCAGCCGAGAGACATAGTCTCTCCAGCGTGTCCTGGATCGTCCCCTGGGCCTCCTTCCGGTGGGACGTGCCTGGAAGACCTCTCGACGGAGGCTTCCAGGGGGCATCCAAAAAAGATGTCCAAGCCAGCTCAACTGACTCCTCTCGATGTGGAGGAGAACCGGCTCTACACTGAGCCTCTCCCAAATGACCAAGCTCCTCCCGCTGTCTCTAAGGGAGAGAGCCCACCCACCCTGCGGAGAAAGCTCATTTCAGCCGCTTGTATCCGGGATCTCGTTCTTTCGGTCATGATCCAGATTTCATGACCATAGGTGAGGGTAGGAACGTAGACCAACCGGTAAATTGAGAGCTTTGCCTTTTCGCTCAGCTCTCTCTTCACCACGACAGACCAGTGCATTATTGCAGCAGCTGCACCATCTATCAATCTCCCGCTCCATTCTTCCCTCACTCGTGAACAGGACCCCAAGATACTTGAACTCCTCCACTTGAGGCAGGGACTCTCCTCCAACCTGAAGGGGACAAGCCAGCTGGCCAGGAGGAGCTGATTCTCATCTCGGCCACTTCACACTCGGCCGCTTCACACTCGGCTGCGAACCGCCCCAGCGCACGCTGTAGGTCTTGGCAGGAGGGAGCCAGCAGAACTACGTCATCCGCAAAAAGCAGGGACGAGATCCGCTGTTCCCCAAACCAGACCCCCTCCGGTCCTTGGCTGCACCTAGAAATCCTGTCCATAAAAGTTATGAACAGGACAGGTGACAAAAGGCAGCCCTGTCGGAGTCCAACATACACTGGGAACAGGTCCGACTTAATGCCGGCAATGCGAACCAGACTCCTGCTGTGCTTGTACAGAGAACGGATGGCCCCTAATAAAGGGCCCCCGACTCCATACTCCTGGAGCACCCCCCACAGGGCAGCACGAGGGACACGGTCGAATGCCTTCTCCAAGTCTACAAAACACATGTGGACTGGTTGGGCAAACTCCCATGAACCCTCAAGCACCCTGCAGAGGGTGTAGAGCTGGTCCACTGTTCCATGGCCAGGACAAAAACCACACTGCTTTCAGCAGAGGTTCGACAATCACCCTGACTCTCCTCTCCAGCACCCTGTAATAGGCCTTTCCGGGGAGGCTAAGAAGTGTGATTCCCTGATAATTGGAACACACCCTCCGGTCCCCCTTCTTGTGGAGGGGAACCACCACCCAAGTCTGCCAATCCAGGGGAACTGTCCCCGACCTCCACACGATATTGAAGAGACATATCAGCCATGACGGTCCGACAACATCCAGAGCTCTAAGATACTCAGGACGGATCTTATCCACCCCGGAAGCCTTGCCACCGTGAAGTTTTTTGACCACCTCGGTGACTTCAGCCTGGGTGATGAACGAATCCAGCCCCAAGCACCCCGTCTCTTCTTCCCCCACGGAAGGTGTGTCTGTCAGGTTGAGGAGATCCTCAAAGTATTCCTTCCACTGTCCGACAATATCCTCCTTCAAGGTCAGCAGCTCCCCACTCCGACTGAAAACAGTGTTAGCGAAGCACTGCTTTCCCCTCCGAAGGCACCGGACGGTTTGCCAGAGTCGCTTTGAGGCCAACTTTTTCCATGGCCTCTCCGAACTCCCTCCAGGCCAGAGATTTTGCCTCTGCTTGGCCTCACGGTACCTGCTTGCTGCTTCAGGAGTCCCACAAGCCAGCCAAGCTCAATAGGACTCCTTCTTCAGCTTGACAGCATCCCTTACTATCGGTGTCCACCATCGGGTTCGGGGATTGCCACCACAACCCGCACCGCAAACCTTACGACCACAGCTACGGGCAGCTGCATCGATAATAGAGGCAGAGAACATAGCCCTTTCGGACTCCATGTCTCCAACCTCCCTCAGACCCTTGGACCCTCCGGCTCTGCCGGAGGTGGGAGTTGAACACATCCCTGACCGAGGGTTCCACCAGACGTTCCCAGCAGACCCTCACTACTCGTTTGGGCCTGCCGAGTCTTTCTATGCCTGAACATGGTGTTCATTATGGACAATCCGTGATTTGCGCAAAAGTCCAATAATGAGACACCACTCAGGTTCAGAGCTGGGGGTCCTTTCCTCCCGATCACGCCCCTCCAGGTGTCACTGTCATTTCCCACATGGGCGTTGAAGTCTCCCAGTAAAATGATGGAATCCCCGGGAGGGGCGCTTTCTAACACCCTCCCCAGGGATGCTAAGAAGGCCTGGTACTCCGTACTGCCATTCGGCCCATAGGCCAAAACAACTGTCAGAGTCCTCCCTTCAACCTGAAGGCGAAGGAATGCAACCCTCTCATCTACCGGGGTGAACTCCAACACAAGATGGCTGAGCTGGGGGGAGACAAGCAGCCCCACCCCCTCCCTCCGCCTCTCCCTGCAGGTCACTCCAGAGTAGAAGAGAGACCAGCCTCTCTCAAGGAGCTGGGTTCCAGAGCCCTGGCTGTGTGTGGAGGCGAGTCCAACTATTTCTAGACGGTATCGCTCCACCTCCCGCACAAGCTCGGGCTCCTTCCCCACCAGTGAGGTGACATTCCACGTCCCCAGAGCCAGTTTAAGCGCCCGAGGATCAGGTCGCCAAGGTCTCCGCCTCTGGCTGCCGTCCAATCCTCTTTGCACCGGTCCCTCATGGTTCCCCCTGCAGGTAGTGGGCCCACTGGGGGTCCCGCGAGGAAGAACCCGACCACCAGGCGCTCGCCGATGGACCCCAACCCTAGACCTGGCTCCAGGGTGGGGTTCCGGCTCGCACCGGGCGACATCACGTGCCTCGATATAGTCCTCGTCATAAGGTTTCTTGAACCGCTGTTTGTGTGTCCTGTCACCCAGAGCCTGTTCGCCTTGGGAAACCCTACCAGGGGCATTTAGCCCCCGACAACATAGCCTCTGGGATCACCCAGGCACTGAAACCCCTTCACCATGTTAAGGTGGCGGTTCAAGGAGGGGCATTAAATGAAATAAAAAAAAACAATAACAAACAAACAAAAAAACAAACAAAAAACGCAGTGTTGGTAGCTTGCACCTTTACGTTTAACCCATTGCACAGGTTAATATACAGTAAAGGAACCAAGAAGGAATTGAAAAGGTACTACATTTAGAAAGGGTTGTAATTTAGATGTAATTACCTATTCTATTTTATCCAGTATAAATTATATTGAATCTATACATCCATACTGAAAGATCAAGATCAAATTTTATATTGATTTATTACTTTATCAATTGTCTGGAATCTCATGCATAATGGGATCTAAAAGCAAAGATGTTTTACTCATATTTACAAGAGATGTTCAAAATGGTTATAGGAGTCAAACAGATGGGGGGTTAAAAAGGACAGTAAATTAAATAAATCATGTATTAGAGAATCAAGACCTCTCCAAACAGGATCAAGAAGGGAGGGAAAGGAGGCAAATAAGAAAAGGGTGTGAGGCATGCAGAACAATATTAAACAAATGAACTTCTAAAGACACAGCTGCAAGCTATGAAATTGGAACATCTGAGCATGCATCCCTCCAGCTTAGTCTACTCATTACTTTAAACTTTAATAGCAAAACAAATTTTTGAACACATCTGTTATGTAGTTTCATGGAAAACAAAAAACACTCCCTTTTACTTATGCTCCAGCTCACCTCGGTCTTCTAGCAGTCCTGCTGCCAAATACAGATTATTTATGTACAAGTCCTCTTTGTCTGCATGGCAGGAAGCCTTCACTTTCACAGCTTAATGAAGCAAATGTATTCCAAGTTTGAAAAAGAAGAAAAAAATAGCACAATTCTTCAAGCCCACCTAAAATGGAGAATATAAAAGCCAGCCCTGCAGGCCCGGAAACCCTTGCATGAAGCAGAGGTTTTATATTAGGAGAAAAATATATTCATAGGGATAATCAAAAAAACTATGCAACATTTTTTCACCAGCACTGAAATGTTTTTTTGTTTTTTTTTTGGCAAACAGCATGTGGAAATCAGTTGCAAGGACAAGGCAAGGAGACACCGCTAACAGAAGAGGAGCTGGGATGTAATTGCTGCTCTGCACTGGGAAGCAAGGCAGGCACTGCTGACCTTGCAGCATTTCCCCACCTGATTGATCCTGCTATTGGAGAGGCCTGGTTAGCCAGTGGAAACCACCATTAATTCCACTCTGCTCTTTATCGTTAAGCTTAGCAGCCTGGGAAATAAATGGGCCAGTTTTGGAAAGGGATGCATAAAACCATAAATAAAATTTAATATAAGTGGCAAACGAACAAAAATGGATTTGAAAAAGGCATAGAAACTAACTGACTTTATATGTATGAGTTATTAGTTTATTATGGAGCACTTATTCTCTCCTTTTGATGGAATAATTAAACTTCCATTGACCATGTAGTATTAAGGCAATTGGCTTTTTGTTGTCAACACATCAAATTTGCGCTTAACTGATATCTGAAGTCTGTTAGAGATGCCAACAGGCCCATCAAAGGGAGTTGACTGATGACCCAGCCTTCCTCTCTGGGATAATGCAGCTGTTTAAAGTCACTGTTAGAAAGCCATGCATCTTGGATATAATTTGTTATTTCATTTATAAGCACACTTAAAAGGCAATAAAGTTTGAAAAGTACTGCACCTGTTTCTTAGTCTGAATATTTTGTGAGTCGTAAATGCATACCACATATGGGAAAAATACGAGCAATTAACACAGAAAAAGAAGTTAATAATTGGCTCCAAAAATGATGTTTTGGGTTTGTGTGGACAATCATGTTAAATGTATTGCTTATGTATATTTTAAACCCATTCTTCCATGCAATCCCCTCCAAAGAATATGAAGAAAAGTCTTCAACCTCTGTCTATTTTTCAGTACATGGAAGCTATAGCAGTTTAGTGCTTTATCAGTCTACAATTCTTTTGTACTTGCTCTATTCACGTCTGTCCGAAGCGATCTCTGGGTATTTCTTGGGTCTGGGAAAGCTCTTCTGATTAGTCTTTTAACACCTTTGTCAAGAATCTTACAATGGGCTTTCACCTTCTGTAATGGGTAACATTTTATTTCACTTAGAGATTATGGCTGTTTAGAAATGTAGTCACAACCATTGCGGCCTGTATATTGTTCAAAGATGACAGATTATTTTGTTAAGTCTTTTTTTTTTTTTTTTACTAATCTTACAAATTTGAAGGTTGCCTGTACCCCAACAATTCATGTTAAATCTGATATGGATTTGCAAAGGTAATTTATCTCTACATGCATTGTGAGGATCTTAACTGTTTAGTTGGCATTCTATGGACTTTTAACTTTTTCATCTTCCACACTGTCACCCTGACCACCCAGGGTGCAGACCAGGAAGCAGAGTTGTAGTTTAACACACATCTCTGCAGCTTCTCTACTGTTACCCACTCTTTACTCCATCCAGACAGTGTCTTGCCCACGACCAAAATCTAATAAATTAGCAAAGATTCCCAAAGGAGTAAATCATGATAATCTAATTAAAATCAAAATAACTCCAATTGGGGAAAAAGTTAAAACAATTAAATGCGGTCTGTTTAACATAAGATCGCTTTCCTCTAAAAGTCTGCTAGTAAATGACTTGATTTGTGATAATCACATTGACTTGTTTTACCTTAAAGAAACCTGGCTGCAGCAAGAGGATTATGTGAGCATAAATGAGGCAACTCCTTCAAGCTATTTAAATTTTCACAGACCCAGAAGTTCTGGGTGAGGAGGAGGAGTAGCAACAATCTTCCAGTCTGACTTACTGATTACTCCCAAAACAGTTAATACCTACAACTCTTTTGAACATTTAACCCTTAATTTCCCTCATCCAAATTTCAAGGCAAGAAAACCTCTTCTTTTTGTAACTTTGTAACGTCCGCCAGGTCCTTACTCTGAATTTTTAGATGAGTTTTCACAGTTCCTTTCTGATTTGGTATGAAATACTGACAGGGTCATCATAGTGGGAGATTTTAACATCCATGCTGACATTGAAGGCGATAGCTTAAGAGCAGCCTTTAATATTATCTTAGACACTATTGGCTTTGTTCAAAATGTGAATAGTCCCACACATTCTCATCTTCATACTTTGGATCTTGTGCTGACATACGGCATAGAATGTGAAGAAATAACAGTATTTCCTCACAACCCTGTGCTCTCTGACCACTTTCTAATAACCTTCAGTATTACTTTAACAGAGTTCTCCTCCCCCAAAAGAAGGTTCAATTTTAGTAGATCTTTATCAGATAGTGGAGTTATAAATTTTAAAGAATCTGCTTCACTTTCTCTCTCCTCTGTGTCGCTGAGCAGTGCTGCAGAGTGCAAAAGCATAGCTTATTCCCCTTCACAGGTTGATGATTTTGTTGATGGGGTTGCTAGTTCTCTGCGTACTGCCTTAGACAACGCAGCTCCCTTGAAAATGAAAACCGTTAAAAATAGAAAGCTTGCTCCTTGGTTTAATGCAGAGCTGCGTACTTTGAAGCAAAATGCTAGGAAACTGGAGAGAAAATATCGCTCCACAGGCCTGCGGGAGTCCTTCCTAGTCTGGAAAAATGGTTTACTGCTGTATAAGAGGACCCTTTGTAAAGCAAGAGCAGCATACTTCTCCTCATTAATAGAGGAGAATAGGAATAATCCGAGATTTCTTTTTAATACAGTTGCCAAACTCACCCAGAGCCATAGCTCTGTTGAACCGTCCATTCCACCTGCTCTTAGCAGCAATGATTTTATGGGATTCTTTATAAATAAGATTGATCTTATTAAAAATAAGATCATAAGCACTCCTCTGTCCGCGATTGTACCTGAGGTAGTCATGGAATCTGAACCGGGTTTAGACCGCTTTGATCCAGTTGAACTTTCTGAATTACCTCTGCTTAAGAAACCGTCGCTTGACCCAGATGACTTGGTCAATTATAGACCTATATCCAATCTTCCTTTCTTATCCAAAATTCTTGAGAAAGTAGTTGCCAAACAAGTTTGCGATCACTTACACCATAATGAACTTTTTGAAGAGTTTCAGTCTGGCTTTAGAGCTCATCATAGCACTGAAACAGCTCTGGTGAAAGTCACTAATGATATTCTCATGGCCTCAGATAATGGACTTGTATCTGTGCTCCTCCTGTTGGATCTTAGTGCTGCATTTGATACAGTTGATCATAATATTCTTTTAGAAAGACTTGAATATTTTGTTGGAATTAAAGGAACAGCACTAGACTGGTTTAAATCTTATCTATCTGATCGAATTCAGTTTGTTTATGTTAATGATAGATCTTCAACACGCTCAAAGGGTACCTTTGGAGTACCACAGGGATCAGTGCTAGGACCAATTCTCTTTACTTTATACATGCTCCCAATTGGTAGAGTTATTAGACAGCATGGGATTAATTTTCATTGTTATGCTGATGATACCCAGCTATATCTGTCTATAAATCCAGATGAAGCTAACCCATTACATGGATTACAGGCATGTCTTGAAGACATAAAAACCTGGATGACTCTTAACTTTCTGCTTCTGAATGCAGACAAAACAGAAGTTATAGTCTTTGGACCAGAGTCTCTGAAAAAGAAGCTGATTAGCCAGTCACTTCATTTGGATGGGATTAAACTGATTTCAGATAATAAAGTAAAAAATCTTGGTGTTATTTTTGATCAGGACCTGTCATTTAAATCCCATATCAAAGAGGTTTCTAGAATTTCCATCTTTCATCTGAGGAACATTGCAAAAATTAGAAATCTCCTGTCCAGGGGTGATGCTGAGAAACTAGTCCATGCATTTGTTACTTCAAGACTGGACTATTGTAATTCTTTACTATCAGGAAGTCCACAAACTGTAGTTAAAAGCCTTCAGCTGATCCAAAAGGCTGCAGCCAGAGTTCTGATGAAAATTAAAAAGAGAGATCACATCTCTCCTATCCTGGCTTCTCTTCATTGGCTTCCTGTTAAATCAAGAATAGAATTTAAAATCCTCCTTCTCACATATAAAGCCTTAAATGTCCAAGCTCCATCTTATATCAGAGATCTGATTGTTCCTTATGTTCCTAACAGAGCAATCTGTTCTCAATCTGCTCTCAATCTGCAGGTTTACTAGTGGTTCCTAGAATTTCTAAAAGTAGAATGGGAGGCAGATCTTTTAGTTATCAGGCTCCTCTCCTGTGGAACCAACTACCAGTTTTAGTCCGTGAGGCAGACACCCTGTCTACTTTTAAGGCTAGACTTCAAACTTTCCTTTTTGATAAAGCTTATACACTATATTGCCAAAAGTATTTGCTCACCTGCCTTGACTCACATATGAGCTTAAGTGACATCCCGTTCCTAATCCATAGGGTTCAATATGACGTCGGTCCACCCTTTGCAGCTAGAACAGCTTCAACTCTTCTGGGAAGGCTGTCCACAAGGTTTAGGAGTGTGTTTATGGGAATTTTTGACCATTCTTCCAGAAGCGCATTTGTGAGGTCGCACACTGATGTTGGACGAGAAGGCCTGGCTCTCAGTCTCCGCTCTAATTCATCCCAAAGGTGTTCTATCGGGTTGAGGTCAGGACTCTGTGCAGGCCAGTCAAGTTCATCCACACCAGACTCTGTCATCCATGTCTTTATGGACCTTGCTTTGTGCACTGGTGCACAGTCATGTTGGAAGAGGAAGGGGCCAGCTCCAAACTGTTCCCACAAAGTTGGGAGCATGGAATTGTCCAAAATGTCTTGGTATGCTGAAGCATTCAGAGTTCCTTTCACTGGAACTAAGGGGCCAAGCCCAGCTCCTGAAAAACAACCCCACACCATAATCCCCCCTCCACCAAACTTTACACTTGGCACAATGCAGTCAGACAAGTACCGTTCTCCTGGCAACCGCCAAACCCAGACCCGTCCATCAGATTGCCAGATGGAGAAGCGCGATTCGTCACTCCAGAGAACGCGTCTCCACTGCTCTAGAGTCCAGTGGCGGCGTGCTTTACACCACCGCATCCGACGCTTTGCATTGCACTTGGTTATGTATGGCTTGGATGCAGCTGCTCGACCATGGAAACCCATTCCATGAAGCTCTCTGCGCACTGTTCTTGAGCTAATCTGAAGGCCACATGAAGTTTGGAGGTCTGTAGTGATTGACTCTGCAGAAAGTTGGCGACCTCTTCGCACTATGCGCTTCAGCATCCGCTGACCCCGCTCCGTCAGTTTACGTGGCCTACCACTTCGTGGCTGAGTTGCTGTCGTTCCCAAACACTTCCATTTTCTTATAATACAGCTGACAGTTGACTGTGGAATATTTAGGAGCGAGGAAATTTCACGACTGGATTTGTTGCACAGGTGGCATCCTATCACAGTTCCACGCTGGAATTCACTGAGCTCCTGAGAGCGACCCATTCTTTCACAAATGTTTGTAAAAACAGTCTGCATGCCTAGGTGCTTGAATTTATACACCTGTGGCCATGGAAGTGATTGGAACACCTGATTCCAATAATTTGGATGGGTGAGCAAATACTTTTGGCAATATAGTGTAGTTAGGGTGGCTCAGGTTATCCTGAGCTATCTCTATAGTTATGCTGCTATAGGCTTAGACTTTTGGAGGACATAAGGACCCCCATTTCATCATTCTGCTTCATTCTCTCTCTGTTATCCTATTCTGCAGAATCTGTTAGTTCAATCTCTAACCTTCTGCTCTCTCTGCTTTTCCTCAGAGTAGCTTTGCCTTGTCTGTTCCTGTTTGGCTGTGACGTCATCCTGGAAAGAAACATCAGCTGTGCTGCTTCCATCAACACCCTTGTTTATAGATGTTGGAGATCGGCCTGTTTTCCAGTGTGGTCCTGTTTCTCTGACCGTGACTGAGTGGATGTGCTCTCTTCGTCCTCTGGCATGGGAGCTGCCTTGGAGCTTGTCTGCCTGGCTGTGTGTTTCCTGGATGGGGCCGCCTTTTACAGCTGCTTTTTGTATCTCTGCTTCTGTCTCCTTGAACCCCAGTCGGCCTCGGCAGATGGCCACTCACACTAAGCCTGGTTCGCTGGAGGTTTCTTCCTGTTAAAAGGGAGTTTTTCCTCTCCACTGTCGCTACAAGCATGCTTAGTGTGAGGGATTGTATTTGAGTCAATGAGTCAATGCAATCAACTGGTTTTCCTTAGATAGAAAACTTTGTATCAATTTGACTGTATGATCTGGTTGAACTGTAAAGTGCCTTGAGATGACATGTGTTGTGAATTTGGCGCTATATAAATAAACTGAATTGAATTGTATAAACCCAGGTTTGTACCCATAATTTGTGGACTAATTTTTTTGTTTAATAATAACAATTGAACTTTATTGATCTCACACTGGAGAAATTCGCCTCTGCGTTTAACCCATCCCCTTGGGGAGCACTGGGCTGCCACTGTGGGGTTCTCAGGGAACAGTTAGTGGTTAAGGTTCTTGTTTAGGAAGCCAGAGTGCAGACTGGGGATCGAACCATGTACTTGCAACCTTCTCAGATCACAGGCGGACTGCTCTCACTACCAGCTCTCTCCCTCCCTCCCCCTTGGATTTATGGATTTGGGTTGATATCAACTTCGGGTATAAAGTTTCCCCCAAATACCCCATTAAAGAGGTCATAGAATGATTTAATAGGGTATTTGGTGCTGGTCCTTAAGGTCTTTGAATAGGGTGTGTAACATTTGTTGGGCTGAAAATGGCATATTAGCTGTTCTATGAGCCCTAATGCATGAATGGTTAAAAGCCCTACAGTAGAAGTAAACGACAGGTTTTCTTACTTTTATGGTATGCTCATGAATATTTAGATGAGCTGTGCGCTGATTGGTTGGTTTATAACGAGCGAAGCCGCTGAGCAAAGATGCATCATAGCAACAAGCACTAACTCACTGAAACATCAAATTGTTGATATAGTAGGGTGACCAGCAGTCCTCCCCTTTCCCGGACATGTCTTACTTTTCATACCTAAAAAAATGTCATCCGTGATTTTGGTCGGCTACAGTGTAGCACGTAGTCGAAAAACACCGGGCAGCGAACAAAGCCGTCAGCTCCGAGCCTGGTTCGGGAACCCGGGGCAGGGAGAAAAGTGTCCTCCTTTTCAGAAACCCAAATCTGTTTATGCTAGAATTTCTATCAACAGCTTAGCGAAAGAATAATACTTACAGCTTGCGGTTGTGATTGTTGGGATCTGGAGATGTACCACCTTCCACCAGCAGAGTGCGCTGTGGGTCTCCTGGGCTGGAGCCCTCCAGGACACCTGAGACGCATCTTCTCATCAGGAGACCTGCCCTTCATAAGCAGCTGCCAGACCTTTCTTCGACGCCGCAGTGTTGACCTTAGTTTGGTTAGCAACCTGAGCCTCTGTTACCTGAAGAATCTAAGTTGTCACTAAATGAGAAAACTGGTTCTATCCTTCCTCTGTCTTTGCTCACAGGAAACCTGTCTCAAGCCTGAAGCTCTGGGTGAGCTTAACCTGCCTTCCAGCCCTGGTGAGCCAAACCTGAAGATTCCTATTTTGGATTTCCCCTGCTGCTCTCTGTGAAGAGCTGGAAACTCTGATCAAGGTCTGCCATTCAAAGTCAGAATCTAGACGCTGCAGCTGCTTGAGCACTCTGCTGAACCAACAGTCTCTGGACCCAACAGTTCCCTCTCTCACAAGAGACATTTAGCAAATCCTGCTTTGAACTGTCCAAGATTTTGAAAGCTGTCTTCTGTAAAATGCTTAGAGCAAATGAACAGCTGAGCATCAAACTTTGCAGGGATCTTCTGATAATAATCCATGCCTGTCGAGTCTTCGGATCCTTGGGAAGACTGTGAAAATGTTTCCTTTTCTCTGTGCAGCCTGGAACACTGCATTTCCACCTCTGGTTCTGGCTCATTATCAATAGAGAAACTGCCTGCTTTGTAATTCTTGTAGAAGTGAACCCAACTTTAGGCTAAACAGCTTAACTGGTGTCTTACATCTACCTCTATTCATGTTTTTGGGCCAGCAAACCAGTGGGCTGGTCTGTATGTAAATTGCGGGGGGTGAAAAAAGTACAGGCCAGAACAGCATCCCTGAGTTTACTTCAACTCGGTGCTTCGTTTGATTTTGCCCGTTTTATGGCGGAAGTTTAGAATTGTGAGATTTGCAGTGAAAGGAGGTGTCGATCGGGTTGGAACTTCTCTGTACGTCCATTTCACCCACTGAACTATCGTTATTCATCTTTGACAACTCGGTTTTGCATTCTATGACCCCTTTAAGAAGAATAAGAAGAAGAATAGTTGACCTTTTGAATGCTAAAAATAATTCTTGTAAAAAAAAAAAAATATGATTTGGGAAAGAAATCATTATGAAAAACAAGCTGTAAAAATTTGTTTGTAGAAGTGTACACATCCTTAAACTTTTCCTTGTTTAACCACCTTCTAATCTAATTTTCACATTCATAGAACTGAAATGAAGATCTGCTGTTCAAATAGGATTTTCCAAACGTTTTATTTGCATCTCTTAGCTAAATCTTGCATAGATTTCACTCAGGTAAAATGGGTTCAGGCAAGAGAAGCTGCAGAAAGGGAGTTAGCTCCTACATGAAACACTGAAGGAGCTGCACTAATTTCTACATGAAACAACATCTCCTGCATCATCTATACACTGAGGTCTAGAGATAGTGCTTAAATAAAGAGTCTTTAAGATTAATCTTACAGCTTAATACCAAAAACCAAACCAGTACTTTACTTTTTTCCAGGTAAAAGTTTGTTTTTTTTGATAAATTAAGTCATGACAACTTCTTGATAGTAGTCAGTTCTTACTCAAATCTTTAGTTGTCTTTAGTTGGAGAATTTAGTTTCACTCTATTATTTTTTTTATTTTACATTAATAACAAAACAACCAAGATCAGTAGGTCATCTTAAGAGGAGCATGGACAAGAAATGTCATAATCTGACAGATTAGAATAACTTTTCGAAGTAGAATAGGACAATTGCAGAATCCCTCTGACAAAATATGACTCAGTATTAATCTAGAAATCAAAAAAGAACTTCAACAATGAATAAATTTTTGTGCACTCTACTATACTTTTAATTCATGTCCATTTCTGTCTTTCAGTTGAACTCTAAATTAAATCTGTCACATTATTTAGGGACTGCAGATGCAGCTTGACCTCTGTGGCTAGATGATGGACTGAATTACCCATGATTGATTAATATGCATTGGC
The DNA here is from genome assembly GCA_030533445.1 of Cyprinodon diabolis. NCBI lineage: Eukaryota > Metazoa > Chordata > Actinopteri > Cyprinodontiformes > Cyprinodontidae > Cyprinodon > Cyprinodon diabolis. The sequence goes on from CM060076.1 coordinate 30,846,414, forward strand.
CCTTTGTGTAGAATATTGAGAGCCAATGTATACTGCAGAGGCTTGTGGTTTGTTGAAGGCGAAAATGGCCGTAACTGGGGTACAGATAGCTACTATTCTTAAAGTCAAACAAACGTACTACCATACTTTATCATCTCTGACTGATCTCTATTGCTAAATCTCGAGCTGGGAGTCTTTGCTCCCTGATCTCTTTTTGGTTTGAACTAGAATCCCGCTGAGCCGGGAGTACAGCCGAGGCTAAAAAAATGACATGCCTTACATCTCCCTGTTTAGGTATGTTTTCACAAAACGTTTTCAGTATCCAAGCCAGTTTGTGTCCAAGTGTTGAGCTATGTCTGTCTCTTGGTAACCTCCTTCCACGCTGCAGCATATGTTTATGATTACAACCCTACATTCCTCCTCCACTCTCTCGCCCCATGCGGCTGCTGCAGCATCACATCCCATGTGCGGAACCCGGCCACAGGGCGGTGCGCCGAAGAACCGCAACACATGAATGAATGATGGAGCTTCCCGTGCCCTCCTTTTGTATGTCTATTTGTCTGTTGGAGGAAGCTCCATTGATAACAGATGGTAATGTAATAACCTGACCTCCTAACCCCTGTGTATGCCATGCAACCTCTACTTAATGCCGCATGATATGTTAAGTGTGTCCTAGACAGCTTGTCAACAAACACGCAGGGGAAGGCGGTAAACGACGCGTTGCGGTTGTTTTAACCCTGGCAGGGCAGAGCACATTAATCACAGCAGAGGTGGAGATGATGATGAGGTGTTTGGTGGGCAGCTGGAAATAGCTGGTAATCGAGCTGCAGCACGTCGAGGCGCCTAACTGTGGGTTTCATTTAGCATGTCACTACCCTCCAACAATGAGTTGCTTGCTCACACTCCTTGACAATTTCCACGTTCTGTAATTCATGTAAACTCAAATGAGTGTATCCTTGTAGATAGAGGGGCAATGATGTATGAGTCTTATTTTATCCATTCATCTGCAGTCTATACCAACTTATCCTTGGAAGGTCATAGGGGTCAGGCTGGTCCCTATCTCAAACAGTCATGGGAAAAGAACAACCAGGACGTTTTCCAGTTCCAACATAGTGCAACACAGAGAAAACTTGAACAAAAAAACATGCTAAAACACATACTTACAGTTGTGGTCAAAAGTGTACCTACACTTGTAAAAAAGCATTATGTTATGGCTGTCTTGAGTCTTCAATAAGTTCTACAACTCTTATTTTTCTGTGATAGAGTGATCGGAACACATACATGTTTGTCACAAAAAACAGTCATAAAATTTGGTTCTTTCATAAATTTATTATGGGTCTGCTGAAAATGTCACCAAATCTGCTGGGTCAAAAATATACATACAGCAACATTAGTATTTGGTTACATGTCCCTTGGCCATTTTCACGGCAACTAGGCGCTTTTGGTAGCCATCCACAAGGTCCTGGCAAGCTTCAGGTCGAATGTTTGACCACTCTTCTTGACAGAATTGGTGCAGTTCAGCTAAATGTGATGGTTTTCTTGCATGAACCTGTTTCTTTAGTACTGTCCACATGTTCTCAATGGGGTTTAAGTCAGGACTTTGGGAAGGCCATTCTAAAACCTTAATTCTAGCCTGGTTTAGCCATTCCTTTACCACTTTTGATGTGTGTTCTGGGTCATTGTCTTGTTGGAACACCCAACTGCGCCCAAGACCCAACCTTCGGGCTGATGGTTTTAAGTTTTCCTGCAGAATTTGGAGGTAATCCTCCTTCTTCATTATCCCATTTACTTTCTGCAAAGAACCAGTTCCACTGGCAGCAAAACATCCCCAGAGCATAATACTACCACCACCATGCTTGACAGTAGGCATGGTGTTCCTGGGATTAAAGGCCTCACCTTTTCTCCTCCAAACATATTGCTGGGTGTTGTGGCCAAACAGCTCAATTTTTGTTTCGTCTGACCAGAGAACTTTCCTCCAGAAGGTTTTATCTTTGTCCATGTGATCAGCAGCAAACTTCAGCCGAGTCTTAAGGTGCCTTTTCTGGAGCAAGGGCTTCTTTCTTGCACGACAGCCTCTCAGTCCATGCCGATGTAAAACACGCTTGACTGTGGAGACTGACACCTGTGTTCCATCAGCTTCCAAATCCTTGCAGACCTGCTTCTTGGTGATTCTTGGTTGACTCTTGACCATCCTGACCAATCTCCTCTCGGCAGCATGTGATAGCTTGCGTTTTCTTCCTGATCGTGGCAGTGACACAACTGTTCCATGCACTTTATACTTGCGTATAATTGTCTGCACAGTTGCTCTTGGGACCTGTAGCTGCTTTGAAATGGCTCCAAGTGACTTCCCTGACTTGTTCAAGTCAATAATTCGCTTTTTCAGATCCAGACTGAGTTCCTTTGACTTTCCCATTGTAGCTTTTGTAGCTGAGTCTAATCACTGGGTCAAATGAGCCCTATTTAAATGGGCTCATGAGAAGTCAACAGCTGTAGTCAATCAGAATCACTTAGAAGAAGTGAAGAGGCCATGACATGAAGCTAATTTGATTGACACAACTCGCTACATCACCAAAGTTGACAGATTTTGTTGCTGTATGTATATTTTTGACCCAGCAGATTTGGTGACATTTTCAGCAGACCCATAATAAATTTATGAAAGAACCAAATTTTATGACTGTTTTTTGTGACAAACATGTATGTGTTCCGATTACTCTATCTCAGAAAAATAAGAGTTGTAGAACTTATTGAAGACTCAAGACAGCCATAACATTATGATTTTTTACAAGTGTAGGTACACTTTTGACCACAACTGTAGATTTAAGACCAAATAAAGTTACTAACTGACCTCACAGCCATGTTTTTGGACTGTGGGAGGATCTGAAGTTCATGGCAAGGACCCAAACCTTCAAAGGAAGAACATGCAAACTCCAGCAAGAAAGCCGGGATTCAAATCCAGAACCTTCTTGCTGCAAAGCAATGATGGTCACAACTGTACAGCCGTCATCTAAAATGTAATACCGGACTCATTTGTTGACTCTATATTACACTAAGCATGTCAGGATTTTGTCTGACCTTTGTGTACAGCTGCACTCCGACCTTACGTTTGTCCCTATTTCTCCATCTGAGTAGCCCTGTGATTGATTTAATATGGCAGCGTAATGTTGGTTCCTATAAATGTGAAAAAATAAACGTTTGCTGTAATCGAACTCTGTGGTACGTGCATTGTACTAAGGCATGATAAAACAGAAATTGACACCAATTGACCAGCTTTTTATTTATATGTTCAAAAACATAAATAAAAAAAATCCGAAATATGTTGCAAATACACTGCAGTACAGTGTAATATTTCTTGTTAAAATGTAAAAGATTTATTTTTAGCTATTTTAATTATTCTTTAAAAATGCTTGTTCCATGTGGTCCAATACCTTAAAATTTGAATCTTCAATACCCAGAAAACTTCCAGTGTCACCTGCAGCAACCAACAGAAGGTTCCACAAAACACTCAGGATGGCTGACTGCAAATACATGCAAATCATCTTTTTATTTTCTTAAGTTTTTAAACCCGCATATTTTCTTTCCACATCAAACCTGTAACTTACTCTATATTTTGTCACACAAAATCCAGTTTGGATAAAAAGTTTTTTCTAGTAATGTGAAACAATTAAGAAAAGTTTTATGAGGGAAATTTTAAATTGCCCTACCAAAGTAGCTTTTATTTCTACTTCAAAAGGCTCAATATTTTACTGAGGCATCAGGAAATTACAGTATAAAAAAGTCACATATTTTGACACATTAGAATGTGTTGAAGCCCAGATATCAGTGCCTTACAAATGCCGAGACTATATTTTTAGTCAAATAGGAATGATCTTCTTTGCAGTATATAGGTGCTCTACCTACTAATACAGTGATGATACTGAGCTTTTATAGATTTTTGGGATTTCTTGACACAGATCTCATCATAAAGTGTGGTATTTTAACCCAAACCATCCACAGATTTTTTTACATATTGTAGCTTGAGTCAAACCTATATATTGAAGATTAGTAATGGAGCAATTTAGCTTTTCTGTAAGTATGTAATACCATCTGTAATTCTTAGTTTTTCATCCGTAACGTGACAAAACAGCATATTTTTTACTATGTAGAATAAAATGTGAGAATATTTTTATTGAATCAAAACAGGGGTCTTATAGTTCATTCCATTCTGGTACTCCAACTGCGGTGACATTTAGGAAAACAATTATTTTCACATCAGCTGTTACCGCGGCGACTGCGGCTGTGATGCAAATGAGCTGATTGAAATCCAAGCACTGTCCCAAATTTAATATTTACGGGGTGCCAAACTGATGAACCATGGCACAGAGTTCAATGGGAAGGACGAAGGAAAGAGGTGAGGAGGACTCGAACACAAAAAAACTGCCTGCAGCCCCTTGATTTTCATCTCCCCCACTCTGGGTTCTGAATTTTGGCATTCCAGAGTTGGGTCAGAATTTCTTATAGAAGCAGAGCAGGTCTGTTGCAAGGTCGGCACACATGGACGATTGGTTTCATGGTGAATACCAAGTGTAACAACGCATCCATACCCCCGAGAGGCAAGACAACGCATTAAAGTTTGAGTCCCCCGGAGAACAGAGAGAGAGCAACGACTGCGGGGACGAAAGAAAACAGGTGGCAGACCTTCAAAGAGGAGAGCTATATAAATTATGGGAGGCTGCTGACTTCTACAGGGGGTCCCAGCAGTGTTCTGTATCACTCTTTATGGACAGCATTACAGACTTTTGCTCTATTGCTCCCCTTTTTTTTTTACACCACAATACATTATATAGATTTCCGGGGTTTCTGAAGAGTTACAGCCCTGTCTCCTTCCTGGAATTTTTCCTGCGATGATTTCAGTCCATGTGCCATCATTTCTCAGATAATGAAACCATTTCCTCTTTCGGCAGACGGAATTAAGTGACCAGCAGCCAAAGCAAATTAAGCGACTCATCTCTCACAAAAGAAATATAATGCTGTCCTTGCCCACGTAATTCAATTGCAATATCTATCCATTAAAGCTACTCTGAGGCATAATCATTTTTCTCGCATAGTCTATTATTATCGTTATTATCATTGCGGCCGATTTTGGAGGACATTTTTTTTAAGGTTTAAGGAGGACCAGGCTCAGAATGGCAGAAAAATGACAAAGGGTCAGACATCATTACAAGCCGAGAGGGTTATGTTTTAAAAAAAAAAGTCTTCCACATGGAAATGAATAATCTTTCATGTATTACTGACACATGACAAAGTCAAAGGGCTGGCTGTGATTGCTCACGTTTCTCATTTGTCACTGGAACCCAATTGAGCCTCTGGAGTAAAAAGAAAAATGATTCTGTCCACTGCTTTAACTTGGGAAAACGAATCAGGTAGCATGTTGGATGATTCATTTAGCCTGTAACCCAGTGAGGCAATTTACTGTTAATTTATAACTTAATTGCTTTGAATTAATTCAGTCTAATTGAGTGTTATCACCTTTGACACTGTTCATTAGGGGCATACTGCTACATGATTATAGGTTACAACATCCTTAAATAGACATTACTGTACCCGTCATACTGACTGCTGTTTCGCTTTTTTATCATACTTATTTTATGTTAAGGTTTTTAAGCTAACATAATTTTCAGGCAGATTAATAGATGGGAAACAGTACGATTTTTATTCATGATCCAAATTATGGACAATATATTTAAAAGAAAAAATCTCATACATACATCATGCGATCTTTAGCTTTTTTAGGCCCATCACCACATCAGATTTTCCAAACCAAACAAAATGTAGCTTTCTTTTAATTTTCTTCTGATCATCTCCCAAGTTAGATACCCACCCATCAAAATTTTTATTCCAGCATTAGTCTTTAATAAGGATAAAATCTTTGATGGCTTCCAATAAGTGACAAGAAAGTGGGGCATTACTAAAAAAGGAAATGTGCATTAAGAAGTCCAGTTTGTAAGAGAAAAAAGTTTGTCCACTGAAGTGGGGGGACATTTAACTTTTATGCCTACATGGAAAACATTATTGCTTGGTGGGAACCTAACACTATGCCTTGCCACATCCTTCTGTGGGCAAAATAGGGAGGGGGCCGGCATTATTAGCAGGGGCGGGGTCGGATGGATCAAATGAAAAGAAATACTTAAAAAAAATTGATAGAAGTGTCAAAAAGTGTGAAAAAAAATAAATAAAAAATGTAAAATTAAAAAAACATAAGACATGGCAAAAGGTTTAATATCAAAAACAGTGCAAGAAAGTACTTTATCTAAGCATTTGAAGCATTTTGTAGATGGTTAGCCATGAAACAAAACTTGTTTTATTTTCACCTATGGGTTTTTTCTACTGAAATTCTTTTTATTTATTTTGTTTTGTTTTATTTTGTCTCTTTTTTCCTATAACCTATGGGGAAAAATATGTCTTTAAAGTCTTCATTCAAACAAAAAGTAATTTCAGTAAAGAAAAAAAAAACATTTTTCAATCAAATAAATTTGTTTTGAAAGGTTAGTTTGCATCCACCATATAAACCATATGAATCATATTGTAAATTTATTTGCAAAACTCTGAACTCTTTGCTTACGAATGTTTCTGTTTTTAGTTGAACTCAAAAAATTAAGAGTAAAAATGGCCTGAACTTACTGGACAAGGCTTATGGAGAAACAACATGCAGACAGGAATAACCGGATTGGTTAGTGTCGACTGAAACCACGAACTCTGAACAAACAGCAGGTCAAGCTGAAGTTAAGCAGAAATTACAGGAGAGAACAGGTAACGGTAAAATAAATGTTAAGTACTCTTTAAAAAAAACATGGAGGTCAACATCTTTAGTGTCTTTTTTATTTAATAATAATGATAGTTTTCATATACAACTTGTGACACCATAGATGTAAGGCTTGCTTCTCTGAACCTGCATTTAAATAGCATAGCAAGCTAGTTAGCATCATCTAGAATGCATCAACTAATCCAGTGTAATGTTTATCTCCCTTATTTAAGCCGTTAATTAGCACAGATTTATCATGCTGCACTGAGTGTGACAGTATGCCCAATTTAGCTGATGGTGATTATTAATAAAGTGTGCATTGTGGTGTTTCCATGTCTGTAAGCTATCTAGCAGTAAGGCTAAGAAAGAAGATGTCACGCTGAATTGAATGTAAGTGCAACAGTTTCTTTCTCCAGATGTTGCATCCACTGCTTGCTCATCACTTTCTGTGTAACATTTATAAAACAGGAAGAACACTTGCTGTCACATAGTGCTTTGCTTCCCTTTTTTTACACTGGAACCCAGCAGTTGTTAGGACAAAGGGGAGTACACTCTCCATATTTATTTACATTAGATTTATTTACATGCAAAAGGAAGAGCTAGGTTGCACTGAAAAATGTTACCTCAACCTATCAATTTGTTTAAACCACGTTAATGGTTTAATAGGTACCAATCTATAGGTGTGCACTTATATATGAGCTATTTTGCTAATGTTTCCCTTTTCACTACATGCACACTCTGTATATATACATATATATGCATGTGTGTATATATATGCACCATCCCTGAGATTATACTTTGCATAGTATTGCTTTGCCTTTGTGAAATCCTCCTGCCCTAAATGTAAGGTTCCCTACTCATCTGTGCCGCACTATGAGGTTACAACAAATAACAGTCTTTAAATATTTATAGAGGTTAGCGAGCTATTAGTTCTAATTAGGTTGAAGACAGAACTGATGATGCACTGAGGGTGTTTGCGTTGCTTCTTGCAGGCTTGCATAATTTGTTTCCACCTCTGCTCATAGCCTGATGATACCTGGTGATAATTAGAATCAAGGATGATTAATGAAAATAGGATAAAATGATGCTTTTATTGAAAAAAGATACACATTTTGAACCTAATTTTTTTTCACCTTTTTTTAATATTTCACTCAGTGTTTTCTGAAGGTTTTTTGCAGTTTGTGTACATATGCACATTGTAATTGTTTTGCAACCCTTCAGAGACTACATAATAAGTGAGTACCAATGTGTTCTCGTTGTGTGTGTTTCGAATATAATAACTACAACTCCAATATAAACCCTTTTCCTCTTACCTCTGATCTGAGAAGACATTTTATTTATCCTCTGCTTCTTTGCTGTTGTTCTCAGGAGTTACTATCAAAATGATAACAAAGAAAAAAGTCAATGCAAGCAACATGGCTTGTCATTTCAGTTTAGATTATTTGATTCTTTGACATTGTACAAGAATCAGGCAACAGTGTGGTAGTCACCATTTTGCTGCCAGAACCGCACATGCCTGTGTAGGCATGACCTCAACAAGACCCCTGAAAAATTGTTTGTTGGAAGAATTGTTAAAGCGGATTTAGTGTTCAATATGCATAAAATCGTTGTAACATTTGAGTAATCTAGCTAATAAAAAGTTCTTGTTAATCACAAACCCTTTAAATGCTGTCAATACACTAAATAGTCAGATGTCAATTTTTTTTTTTTCGTATTTCAACAGATGTCAGGAACAATCATAAAGCTCCAATGTTAATACAATGGTGGTGTGAAGGAAAGAGTGAAGAGGTCAGCTAAACCCTGAGGTTATATCCACTTGGAGCCAGAAGCCTAATAAATCAAAGCTTAGTAAAAGGGAAAAGAGGAAACATCTCGCCAAATTTTCCACCAGTCAATTCAGCAAGTTGTTGGTTAGGTAACGGGTGCCAAAGAAAATGTGTCACTAAGTTTCATATTCCAAACACCGTCGATTTCAACGTCAAATCAAATGGACGTATCAAATAGCTGCCAAGACATTTCACTTGAATATTGGAGTAGAGTCAACTCTCTTGATGGCTGCACAATAAGAAAGTAAACTAGGATCAGCAAAGGGAAGTGGTTTCAGTCTAGGGCCACATTACATATCAAATCAGGCTGTCCAACATTAGCATGCAGACAGCTGAGTATTGCAATAAAAGGACAATAGTAGAATGATTTTATCATAGCCTTACGAGGTACAGGAATAGACAAGATTTTCGATTTTATTGTTTGGAATAAAGTTGGAATCTATCATCCTAAATTCTGTTTATAATCAATACTAACTCAGTTTCAATGGTGTCCTGCTCTGAGCTTTGAGAACAGTTTGGCTGTATTTCTCTGAACTGCTTCCAGTGCTCATTTGGCAATCTGAAAATGTGTGACTGCTTGTGATACTTGCAATTCTGCTAAAAGAAAAAAAAAATGTTCATTTGCTTCCAATTATCATCCCCCCTATACATATTTCCCAGTCCCTTCTGCTGTAAAAGCCCCTTCACAGCATGACACTGCCACCTCTATGCTTCACTACGGGGGGTGCAATTAGTGGAGTAATGAGCTGTGCTCATTTTCCGCCTGACAAAGAGAATTCTTTTATGGCTTGGAGTTTAGATTTTCATATCAGCATAACAGCCTCTGTTGTTCTGAATCATGGGGAGGTTACACCCAAGTGATTTTGACTCTTTTATTCTTTGGTTTCTGTTGTGTTTTTTAGCAGCCTTAAAACACCACTTTCACAGAGAGTTTTAGGAATATTTTGTCGACATCCTTGAATAGTTTTGCTTTTTGTTTGAATATTGACATTATATTAACACAACAAATAAATCCTGTCTTTTTGCATGAGTGTATTTAGGTTGGTATTTCATCTAAAAGGCTAATATTAAGTCTTTCATAACTGAGAAAGAGCAGGGAAACAATGAAAGAAAGTTTTTACTTATTCCAATGTACAAAATAGCAAATGCACTGTAACTCTGCAGTGTATGATGTTAGTTGATCATACAGGATCTGTTAGGGATAATTGTAAATTGGGCTAAAGAATATTTTCTATACTATTTTTGATAGCCTGTCTACTTCACACAAAAATAGTTTTGAAAAGCACTCTGCATATTTTGAGTTCAGTCACTGTGGTTTACTGGTCTTATGATTTCTTAGAGTTTCATCATGGAATTATATCCTAATTTTGTTTATGTGGTCATAAAAGAAGTGGTTTGTCACAAGACGTTTGCGTACAACTGCTTTAATTTCCGGCCCCAAGCCACAAATGGTTTTAAAAAGATGATGTTGTGTTTTTCTTGGCAAGCCCTTGATCACCACACCTCTGAGTAGAAAGTCAGAACCGACACACGTCTAGTTATTCTGGGCCATCAGTTAAATTCTATGCCCTCATTTAATAGACAAGAGCCACATGTGAAGGATTTATTTGGCACAAATCTGGAGCAAGGACTGGATTTCCAGTAAAGAAATTGTACCGATGTCTTGATAGAAGCTAATACAAACTTAGCACTCAATAAAACCTCCATTAATGTTAAGTTTAAATACTAGATTCAAGGCTTAGCTGTGGTTGATTTGGAGAAATGGGGAACAAATTGAAAAAAAAAAAAAAAAAAAACACCACCAAAGACCTTAAGTTCGCTTTTCTCACAGTTCCCTACCTTTTTTTTAATCTCAGTTAAGTGACCTCAAGTGTGCACTTCCTTTCAGGCCCCAGGACCGAAGAGAATTTAAATTAATTACAAAACCCAGAAGTCCATAGCACTGTGAAGACCACCGGTAGACAAATGCATACGGTGCCTAATGTGTGTGTGGGTGTGTTTGTGTGAGAGAGAGAGAGGGACATTTTCCAAGTGCAGTCCAAGCAGTCTTTGACCACTCAGGTATACTTTCTAGCTGTATGAGAAAGTGTGTATGTGTGTGTTTGTGCTTAGGACTCTGACCAGCAAGCAAACCCTGCCAGGTGTGATTTCATTTTCCCAGCCAGTCACTAGTCTGTCAGATCGTTTTAGACAGATTCTTTAGACAGCGGTGCACTGTTTCCTCCCAAGCTTGATCTTGTTTCATTATAGTCGGTATTATCTATGCAGACTAGTTTGTAATATTTTCTTTAACTTGGTTTTACCATCTGGTCAGTTTGCAGGCAGGTGGTTATAATGGCAAAAAAATGAAACACACCACTGGTAAAATGCCAGACCCTTTAGGGAAGGCAATCACATCTGCCACAGTATAAGAAATAAGTGACCTGCTACAACCTGTTTGGACAATCTCATACAGCCCCTAGCTAACACTTTGATTTATGCACACTGTTGGACAGTTTTTAGAGATTTCCGGACATTTCTTCATTGGTGTTCTTTGGTTAAAGCCAATGTTTGCAGAGAGGTTACAAAATAATTCAATTCAATTTATTTGATCTATTTAGCACCGATTCACAACAAATATGATCTCAAAGCACTTAACAGAGATAATACTGTCAGATTGGTTAGGAAAACCAGTTTATTGACTTGCAAGATTTCAGTTCAGGCAGCCTGAAAGCAAAAGTGGAGTTACAGTAATTTATACCAAGTAAAGGTTTTGTTTAATATTTGTCAAACATAATTTTATTAAAAAAGCCTTGATCAAAGTCACATTCAGACTGCTGGTCGGTCCAGCTATTGTCCTATGGAATGATTAAGGTGAGGGAATTCACACTTTCAGTTGGCACCGGTTTGTTTCATATAGAGATATTTAAAAATGGGCAAACAATGTCAGGCAGTTTCAATTAATTGTTGTATGAGTCGAATAGCTTCATACTGGCACTGTGGTTAAAAAAGCTTGACGAACATGTAATTCATCTAAAGAAAAAAGTCTGAAGCAGAAGAAAGTCAAATGCTTTTCTTGTGGCTATTTCAGTGTTAAATTGCAGTTGTGTGCATACACCAAATTATTTCTACTTCCAATTAATTAAAGCTCCTAATTTGTTTTCCTCTTCATTGTACTTCTTCTACTCAAAAGCAATGCTACATTACATATTCTCGTCCCACTTTTGATATGCTGGCATGAGCAGGCATCTAACCAACAAGTAAACTGCCCTAGGGTCCCAACACACCATGCTGAGACCAGCAATCTGAATGGTCCCAGGGTAAAGTTTAAGGGTCCATTTCAGAGTCCTTAACTGAGTTCACATCTGCCCGAGCTGGTCCAGAACTTAGTCATAATTAAAGCCAATTAAAGCCTTTCTAAGTTTGGGGTGAATGCACTAATGATAATTGAGGTATAAGAGAAAATCATGTTTACGAGGCAAACATCTTATTTTTTCAGAAACTTTATGTGAGAATATTTTATGATATGAGGACACATGACTTATTTTCTCAATTTCTAGTTATTATCGAAATAGAGGAGGTTATGAATTTTCTTTAGAAAATTCCATATTGCTGGGTGTGCATGTGGCACGGCAGTAGCGTGTATGACCCATGTACAGAAGCCTTAGTCCTGGCTGCCGATGATTTGGGTTCCAATCCAACCTGTGGTCCTTTGCCGCATGTCTCTACCCCTCTCTCATACCTCCTTTGCTGTCAGTCTACTGTGGAAAAACAAGACAGTAGTACCGCAAAAACTCAAAAAAAAAAAAAAAGTTGCATTGCTATCAGTTTTGGCCCCAACATTTGACTGCATGTGTTTGCCGAAAAGCTAAGGAAAGCAGTTTATATTCAAGAATCCCATCATTGTCAATATCAGAGTTTAACAAAATAATTATGTATAACAAAAAACAGCGCTTTTTGAATTAAATTGTCCAGAATCTTTTTGAACTACAATCAAATCTCTGGGATCACCTAAGATGTTTTATGGAGAATTAAATGAGAACACTCATTCTATTGAGGATTTTGTGTTATATGAACTTCTTTGATTATAACCCTCAAGCAAATGTTAAACATATTTAAATAAACACACTTTTTTTTTTCTTTTTCAAAAACGTTTGAGGTAATAATGATTTAATATGCTTATGTTAAATGCTTTGTTTTTCATTAAATGTGGGTGGAAAATTATAATAATAATCAGAAATACAGTTTTGAAAAAAATTTGTAATTTGTAATCTTTTACCTTGAAAACTGAGTAGAAATGAACTTATAGTACATAGTAAATTTTGCAATGTTAAAGTAACACTTTAAGAGTACATTTGGTTCAACAGTAAATTAGAGTGGGACCAAATGTACACTTAAAGTGTTACTTTAACACTGCAACATTTACTGTGACAATATTTCATTCTATTGACACCTTTATCATATACTTTTCCAAAAGTATTTGGTTTCTTATGTTTAAACAAATTATATTGAATCCCTCTTAATAGTATGAAGAATCTTCATAAAGTTTACCTGTCTTAAAACAGCTGCAAACCTGTTTGCATTTGCAGAGCAAATCTTCAAAGAAGGAGCAAAAGGTGAGTTTTGTTTGCAAATTCAGCAGATATCGCGTACAAACCTGTTTTTTGGTTTGCGCCTTCATCAATGTGCAAATCATATTCCAATGACCAAACTGTGCATATTTATGGCTGGACAATATGAAAATCAAAGCATTTATCGTAAGCAGAGCAATTTAGAACATCTGAAATTCATTTTGTCTGGAATTTTTGCTTTGTTTTAGTACTTCTAAAAGTCAGTTCCAAACTTACACTTAAAGATATCAGTGGTCACAGTGGCCAAAAATGAGGCATTGATATAATGACACGAAAGCGGGAGATCGACAGGCAGATTGGTGCGACATCTGCAGTAAAGCGGGCGCTGCATTGGTTCGTTGTGTTGAAGAAAGACCTGAGCCAAAGGGCAAAGCTCTCGATTTATCGGTCGATCTACGTTTCTACCCTCATCTATGGTCATGAGCTTTGGGTCATGACCGAAAGAACGAGATCTCAGATACAAACAGATGAAATTAGTTTTCTCTGTAGTGTGTCTGGGCTCTCCCTTAGAGGTAGCATGAGGAACTCAGTCATCCCAGGAGGACTCAGAGTATGACTGCTGCTCCTTAACATTGAGAGGAGCCTGTTGAGGTAGCTGGGGCACCTCTCCTGATCACCTCTCTGGTGAGGTGTTCCGGTCACGTCCCACTGGGAGGAGACCAGAGGGAGACTCAGGACATGCTTAAGGTACTATGTTTCTTGGCTGGCCTGGGAACGCCTTGGGGAGGAGCTGACCCAAGTGGCTGGGGAGAGGGACATCTGGGCCTCCCTACTGAAGCTGCTAACCCCACGATTATGATATAATGACAGCTAATGGTGAAAGATTCTTTGTGGACGTAAACTTATCTGGATCGTCAAAAATTACCAATAGTAAGTTAATATTATTGGAGAAAAAATGTTATGACGACCAAGACAAACATATTTAGTGGGATGGCAGACAATTTTTATACAAGAAAATTATGTTGTCAAGCATTCTGTCAGTGAGTCCCAGGACAGCTGTGGCTATGTTTGGCACCATTAGTGTGTGAGTGTGTGCATGAATGGGTGAATGAGTGAATGGAGCGAAAAGCACTATGGTCAAATCTCCTGGCTTGAAAAAGCCTTATATAAGTAGAGGCCATTTACCATATGTAAAAAAGAATATCAAAGAGCCTGAAAATAAACATAGGGGAAAGAAAGTACACATCTAGTACTCATTGCAAAAGAGGTTTTTTTTCTGCCTTTATTCAATGATCATGAGTTACAATAATGTTTTACATGTTTGCACCTAACAAATCAGGTGCAGACAAACAACTTTCTCATGCTTTATGCTTATTTGCATTTTATGTTTATATTTTATGTTTTCAAGAAAGGCATTCATGTTGTAAGGTATAAAGCTGTTGCCAAAGAAGTGACCAAATTCAGTCCTTAATTTTGGCACTGCAGTATGTTCAGATCATTTTTACCTGCCAGTTCACACTCATCTTGACTTAATGGTCAAATAAATAAATAAAATCAAAGAAACTTTCCAACAAACCATTCATTACCCCACTGAACAGTTTAGATATCTGTTTTAGTTGTGGATGATTTATGTCAGATTAAAATAGTAAAAACAGTTTTACAAATTTTTACATGCTGCCATATTGCGGTGTCACAAAATCTTGGCGTTTATATAGTTAGGTGCATAACTTCAAGGGCCACTGCGAGTGTGATATGCGGTCAAAGACTGTATATTGCCATCCATATAAATGGATGAAAGTGTTTCTGCATGTGTGACTGTCCATTAGTGCTGAGGAAGGGCCAGGGGGTTGTAAGAGGGAGGCCCTGAAGCTTTTATGAGGTCAGCTCCCTGCCATGCGGAACGGTTCGAGGGAGATAGTAATAGTACGGTCAAGATTCAATTATTTGCCAGGGGATTAACCTTATGGGGTCTTTTATGAGGGTCAGAAGGCGGTGAAGGGGTTCAGGCTCCTGAAACAGAAGCTACTTACAATGTGCTTGTATTATTGTTACGCCCCTGATTGTAAAGATCTAGAAGCTGAAACAGGCAAGCTGGAGTACTGGCAGCTATAAGTCAAAGATTGTTTTTTAATTTTTCTTGCTGAAAATCATTACATATTATATAAACATATGTTTTTAATGCAACTTCTAACAGTTTCTGCCTTGCCAAACAGGGAGAATAATTTAATGGGTAATTTAAATGTCCTCTAAATGTGGAAACGGCAACTTCCTAAACATGGCATGTCAATAAAGGTCAGCTCCAGTCATATGCAAACAGGCAGGAAAGAAAAACAACTTGTGAAAATTAACAATTATGTACTGTGGTCAATTTTCAGGTTTAATGGTCATAAATTTTCCTGGTCTATCTAGATACCATATAATTTTTTTCTTTCTGCTCCAATTTTATCATCTAAAGAGAAATTTTGATTCCTCAACTAACAAACAAAAATAATATAAGGGTACTGAACTTCAGCCCTAACTCTCTTGGCAATTGTGAGTGACCTCTTTGCATTCATCCATTTCTGGGTCCCATCTATAGTATGGAGGCAGGGGCAAGATGCTAACAAATGTTAGTTTTGTAAAATCTCCAGCAATCTCAAAGAAAAAAGCCTTTCCCAACCCAGCATTTAATTTATTTAAGTTATTTAATCCTGAAGAGATCAAGGAGTCAAATACCCTTGTTATTTTTGCTTCAAAAGGAACAGTGACTCTTAACCTAACCCACTCCAGCACACTGAAAGCCAAGACACTGTGAAATAAACCTGCTTTAGATTTTATATTTCCTTTAATCTTTCAACAAAGCTTATTGTGGGTTTACACCAGAACGAAAAAGGAACTTAAGGCGGTGCCTTCTAGCTCTTTTTTTATTTATCTTTTTTTTAAGACGCCATATTATGACAGATACCCAGGCTATTTCAGACTGATCAGTCAATTAACTCCCCTCAAATATGCATCCTATTCAGTTCCAGTGTCTTATAAAGGTTTCCATACCCCCTGAATTTTATTCCATGTTGTTTGATGAATTTTGTTGGTACAAGAACTATTTGACCTAATTTTAAAAGTTGCAAGCATTTTCGGGATTTTTTCACCTTTTATGATAAATAAAGAGCAGAAATTCATTTCATTAGGAAATAGAGTCCATCAGGGGTTCAGCTGTTATGGTGTCTTTAGACAAATTGTGTTCTATGTGTCTAAAAACTCTTTAATGGCAAAACTTGGACGATGGGTCAAACATCGGTCAAGATGCTTTGATGCTCGGGATGCTGGAGGATTGTGCTGGGCTGATAACTCACTGGAGAGAGGCTGGGGTCCGAACTTGGGAGGAGTGTCTCCAGTGGTCTGAGTGCTGGTCCAGTACTCTCTCCCTGGTTGATGGTTCGAGGGTGGAAAGGCAGGTGAGCGCAGGCAGGAGGGCTGAGCGGTGGATCAGTCCGGGATCCCTCTCGGGTTCCTGGTTGCATTCAGAAAGGGATCCAAGGTCTGTGGTTCCAGGCTTGGTTTCAGGATCAGAGTCCAAGGTTCTGCAACGAAGGTGCAAGAGCAGAAATAGGCTAAGGTTCGAGTCGCAGGAACAAGATGAGGTTCGGTCTGTACCAACGTTGGTGCGTTAACGAACTGACGCCCTACTCCTGGTTCCAGCTCCTTAAGAAGGGTGGTAATGAGCTCAGATGTAGTGCACCTGGCCGTCCATCCTTGCTGAGGAGAGAGAAAGAGAGAGAAAGCCCGGCCTTCACCCAGGGCCCGGAGTATGACACATTCTTAGAGCGGAACGCAGACAGGAAGGCTACAGTGCTGGGATTCCCCAGTGTAAGCTCTCTGAAGCTAGCCAGGCTGTCTGGGATTTTTTGCTGTCCTACGTAGTGGCTGGAAGGGGATTAAAAAATGTTTTTTGGATCTGTGGTTAAAACTGCAAGTACCAGAATAAAAAAATTAAATATCTTTTACAGACAAATTTTAACATATTTTGTTAATGGCATTTTTAAACTTATTTGAAACTGTTCAGCGTCCATAATTTACTTGAAACAAAGTCATTTAGAATGTTTTTAGAGCATAAACAGTAGTGTAGGATTTCCTAAAAGCGCGCACCTGCGAGTTCACGAGCCTACGGAAACTGCAGCAGACCAAACCAGATGAAAGTGTGCATTCAGCGTCTGCTCTTGATAATGCAAGCGTAGAAGAAGAAATGTGCTGTTTACCTGTGCAAAGAAAGAAACAACGAAAGAAAAATGTCTGAGGACTTCAGTGTTGAGGAAGAGCATGAGTTCTTTGCCGAGCTGAATGCGCACTTTCATCTGGTTTGGTCTGCCGCGGTTTCCGTAGGCTCGTGAACTCGCAGGCGCGCTTTTAGGAAATCCTATACGCTACTGTTTATGCTCTAAAAACATTCTAAATGACTTCGTTTCGAGTAAATTATGGACCCTACCAACTCAGGACACTTGGAATACATTGGACGAGCAGTATGGAGGAATATTGACACGTTTTTTGTGGACTTTTATGGACCTTTCTGCCTCGGGCACCATAGACCTCCATTATTTGAATGTCAGCAGACAGCAAGAAGCCTCCCAGATCTCCAGATGCATTTGAGATATCAAAAAAGTACTCTAGAGTGTTGTTCAGCATGGGGGTGAGTAGAAAATGAAGGCTAATCATGTTTTGGGTGTACTATTCCTTTAAGGATCAGAGGTTGTTCTTTTCCCTCCTAAAAAATCCATTCTGCTGGCTTTTGAAAACCTGTAGAGTTTAACCACTATATATTTGTTCATTTTTCATATGCCGTTAGCTCTGCACAAGTGATCATGGATTGCATGAAATGTCTGTCTCTCAGAAAACTCCTGCACAAGCTCTTTTGATTTTTGACACTCCGCGTCATGCTCAGGGGCGCAACTACATATTTTTTAGGTGGATGCGAAAACACATGATCGCAACCCCCCCCCCGTACAGTAACCAAAAGAACAAACTGAGAGATGGTCATCAGAAATTCAAACCATTATGGTATATTTGTTTTTGGTGCCTCCCTAATGTATTTATTCCCACCTGATGTCCTCACTTGTCTCTTCTATCACCGACCTCATGTCTGTCTCCTTCACCCCTTGTCTGTGGCGTTCTCCACTAAGTCATATGGTCAAAAAGCATTATAAATTAGTTGTAAAAATTACAGATCTTAATACAGTTTTTAAAAATAATGTTTAAACATAATTGATTGGGATTAAGTAGCTGTTCCCTCACGTCCACCTAATATTAGACCAACCTGTTGCTTTCCCCTGTCTGTCCTGATTCTTCCTCTGTCATCTTCTCTTCTTTCTCTCCAACCTCACAGCTGAATTAAATTAATTTTATGTTAAGTAGGGTTAAAAAATACAGCAGTCAAACCACAATAAAAATTAATCTTTAAATTTGAATGATACTCTTGTTGGATAAAAGCTACTGACTGTACACTGCATCTGATCTGACTTATCAGATACATCACAACACCACTGTAGTGATACTGAATAAAACATTTAAACTCAATTGTCCCCCTGCCGAAAAGGTTGGTAACATGGGTCACCGAGTCTAAGGGCTATAATGACACTGGATTAATGTGTCTGATACACACATAAACTTGTACAACTCATCTTTAATTAAAAAAATCAATAATAAGAAATATACAGTGGGGCAAAAAAGTATTTAGTCAGCCACCAATAGTGCAAGTTCTCCCACTTAAAAAGATGAGAGAGGCCGGTAATTTTCATCATAGATATACCTCAACTATGAGAAACAAAATGAGAAAAAAAAAATCCAGAAAATCACATTGTCTGAAGAATTTATTTGCAAAATATGGTGGAAAATAAGTATTTGGTCAGTTACAAACAAGCAAGATTTCTGGCTCGCACAGACCTGTAACTTCTTCTGTAAGAGGCTCCTCTGTCCTCCACTCGTTACCTTCATTAATGGCACCTTTTTGAACCCGTTATCAGTATAAAAGACACCTGTCCACAACCTCAAACAGTCACACTCTAAACTCCACCATGGCCAAAACTAGAGAGCTGTCAAAGGACACCCGAAACAAAATTATAGACCTGCACCAGGCTAGGAAGTCTGAATCTGCAATAGGTAAACAGCTTGGTGTGAAGAAATCAACTGTAGGATCAATTATTAGAAAATGGAAAACATACAAGACCACTGATAATCTTCCTTGATCTGGGGCTCCACGCAAGATCTCACCCCGTGGGGTCAAAATGATCACAAGAACGGTGAGTAAAAATCCCAGAACCACACGGGGGGACCTAGTGAATGACCTGCAGAGAGCTGGGACCAAAGTAACAAAGGCTACCATCAGTAACACACTACGCCGCCAGGGACTCAAATCCTGCAGTGCCAGATGTGTCCCCCTGCTTAAGCCAGTACATGTCAAGGCCCGTCTCAAGTTTGCTAGAGAGCATTTGGATGATCCAGACGATGACTGGGAGAATATCATATGGTCAGATGAAACCAAAATAGAACTTTTTGGTAAAAACTCTACACGTCGTGTTTGGAGGAGAGAGAATGCTGAGTTGCATCCAAAGAACACCATACCTACAGTGAAGCATGGGGGTGGAAACATCATGCTTTGGGTCTGTTTTTCTGCTAAGGGACCAGGATGACTGATCCGTCTGAAGGAAAGAATGAATGGGGCCATGTATCGTCAAATTTTGAGTGAAAACCTCCTTCCATCAGCAAGGGCATTGAAGATGAAACGTGGCTGGGTCTTTCAGCATGACAATGATCCCAAACACACCGCCCGGGTAACAAAGGAGTGGCTTCGTAAGAAGCATTTCAAGGTCCTTGAGTGGCCTAGCCAGTCGCCCAGTGACAGCCCCAGAATGTCACTGCTCTAGAGGAGATTTGCATGGAGGAATGGGCCAAAATACCAGCAACAGTGTGTGAAAACCTTGTGAAGACTTACAGAAAACGTTTGATCTCTGTCATTGCCAACAAAGGGTATATAACAAAGTATTGAGATGAACTTTTGTTATTGACCAAATACTTATTTTCCACCATATTTTGCAAATAAATTCTTTAAAAATCAGACAATGTGATTTTCTGGATTTTTTTTTTCTCATTTTATCTCTCATAGTTGAGGTATATCTATGATGAAAATTACCGACCTCTCTCATCTTTTTAAGTGGGAGAACTTGCACTATTGGTGGCTGACTAAATACTTTTTTGCCCCACTGTACATATGAGTGAATAAATTGCAGCCTAGAGGGCTAAGCGTTGGATCATAGCTGGGCACTGGCCAAGACATTTTAGCTTTCCTGTGTTAATATTTCACAAGTTTTATTTTGGTCATTCTTACACTTAGTGTGTGGATATGTGTGTGTTACAGGCGTGTGTATCAGATATTCCTAGAAATATGGAACAAATCGCGTTCCTTATCGCTTCAATAGGGGACGCAACATTTAACAGCCAAATATGGGGCGACTCCGTATCAGGCTAGCTTTATCTGACCTGAATATTTACAACCCTCCTGTCCTGTTCTCGAACTTACCTACTGTCTTTCAACCACATTGAAAGGCTTTTTTTCATCCCGCCAACAACTTTATCCTTCTCCCTTTTTCTTTTTCTGCTTTAGGAGAGTTTTTTTTGTTTGTTTTTTTTTTTTCTGGCGCTCCATCTTGCTGTTAAGTGCGCACTACGAGTGATAGTCGAAGATAAAAAAAAAAAAAAGAAAAACACGCCTGAGTGCGCCTCTTAGGGGCGCGTGCGCAGGCCACCTGTGTGGGAAGGGAGAGCGACAGGAGGAGAGGTGAAGGGGGCGCATAATCCAACACATTCTCACTCCCAACTCATCACATAGTGGGGGCGCATCAGAGGGGCGCATAATCAGTGCTGTCTTTCTGTTATTGATCGGTTTATGCTGTTAAATATAGAAAATTACAACTAGAAAAATTTATTTTCTAGAGGATTTTTTTGAGGCCCCCTCGAGTGCAGCGCCCCTATGCGTTGCATGCGCTGCATACCCGGTTTTTGCGCCACTGGTCATGCTCTGGCATTGAACGTTTGGACGCCGGGAAGCAAGGATTCTTTGATTTGCCACTCCTCATTTACAGACACATAGCAAAAACTCTCAACGCTTATTGACTCGGTCCCCCATACACTTTGCTGTTAAATCAGATGCTCAGCATGCTACAATGTGAATGCACGATTGGCAAACAGCCACACAAAGACCATAGAATACCGCAGTAAGGACGCAGAGATACACTGCCGGGCCAAAAAAGAGGTCTCCACCAAAAAAAGAGGCCATACACTACTTCCTTGGACCACCTTTAGCCTTCATTAGGACTATGAATGTGGCATTGTTTCTATTGGATTTCTCTTGCATTGGCGATGGTAGAGTCAGACCACTGGGCAAAACAGATCCCATAGATTCTAAGTTGGGTTAAAGCCTGGACTCTGGGGTTGTCAATCCATGTTTGAAAATTATATTTAAATCTAAGCCTGAGGAATCCTGGCATGGTCATCTTGGAATATGCCTGTACTATCCGAAAAAAAAAATCCATTAAAGGAATTACCTGGTCATTCAGTACATTGAGGTATTCAACTGATATCATTCTTTTAGCACATAGTCTTGTTTATTCTTGCAGACTTGACCAAATGCAGCAACCGCAGATCCTACCACTGGCCCCACAGGCCTGCACAGTATGCAAGAGGCCTGATGGGTGCAACACTTCACCAGCCTCTCTTCTCACCCTGATGCACCCATCACTTTGGAACAGAATGAATCTGGAATCATCAGACAATATGACCTACTTCTATTGCTCCATCTTTATACTCTTGAGCAAAATTAAACTATTTTGCCAGAAGCCTCCCTGATCTTAAGGCTACATAGGTCTATTTGCAAGGGTGCTGCAGTGACAACGGGCTGGCTCTGCTCATCTTTCTCTTCCTCTTTCCCGCAGGTGACTGCTGAATAGGTGGGAGGTGCTCAACACAGGTGTTCTGCGTTACGTGGCTTTTTGGACGGCTTAAAAGGGAGTGGCTGTCAGCACTTCTACACCAGATTGTTACCCTTACCTGGTATGAGCTCTTTCAGCCAGCATCTCATGATGTCTTCCCTCTCGCTAAGAGATCGTCTCTTGTCTCCTAGGTATTCTGATCTGGATTCCTCTTCGGAGACCTTCCCAGAAACGCTAGTTCCAGTCGAGCAGATCAGTCTCAGATCCGCTCAGCAGGGCCAGCCAAACCATCTGTCCCCTGGAGATCCCAGAGCTCTTCCAGCACAAAGCCAGCTGATAGCCACCTGCCACCGTCCCACGGTTCGTTCCACAAACCCAGTCCTGCTTCCATCCTTCGGTCACTTTCCCACAGTGCAGCTGCCTCTCCCACTTCAAGCACGAACAACACCAGCCTGTGGAAGCCACAGCACCCGCTCGCTCTCCCCAGTGGATGGTTCTCATCCTGCGTGGTAAGCCGAGCATTAATTCCATCTCTGTTTTTTCCCAGTGACCTAGATTAATATTTCTCCTCTTGTTTCCAGGGTTAACCTGTGCTCCCTCATTTTTTTCCCTCTGTGGTTAAATAAAGTTTGTGAACATGACAGTTGTGTCTCTTCAATGTGTTCTGCATGCGGGTCAGAAAACTCAGCACCATGACACTACTGTTTTTTTTTTCTTTCTTTGTATTTTAAAAAGTTTTAAGTAATCGCCAAGCTGAATCTTTCGTAATTATTTCCATCTTCATTTTTTTCTCTAAAGATGATAGGTCTCCACTAGTTTTAAATAATGCATGTGACACTTATTTTACCAATTTCACAAGTTTCTACAATCTCCTTAGATGTTTTCACTTAACATGGCCATTTAACAAATGAGAAGCAACTCATTGCACCAGTTAGGGGTTAAATAACTGGTTGCCTTGTGAAACATGCTCCCCCTTTCAGAAATGAACTTATGGGAGGCTCGCACCTATTTGGATACTTAAACCCCATTGGCAACTCTTTTTTTGCCATGGAGTGTAGAAATTTGAAGCAGTGTTGGATACTATAACAAGAAAATGCTATGATTGTCTAGTAAAACATGTCATGGAATTGAAATAATTGAACTTGGTAAGAAGTCTCGGGTAGCTCTGAAAGGGTTTAAGATATTCAAAAGTCAGGTATGACTATTTCTGGACAGGACGAAGGTTAGCAATATAAAATTAGACCTTTATGGAATAATAGCAAGAAAAAGAAAATGTCATGATACATCCTGTTTAAAATCAGCTAATATGCATGTTATTAAAAGAGGTGGTGAGATGTATTCATAATGGAACTGTATGAAGTGAAAATGTATGTAAAATACAATTAAGACTGTTTCCCCCCCAGTTACACATAATGGTTGTAGTGTAATGCATAGTACTAGAAAACCAGACAGAAATTGTGGAGCAAGGAGAAAACACGATAGAGGCTGCAAATTATATGGATTTGGGTTAAAATTTTACATTGACCCTAAACATGCAGCTGTTGCCACAACAGGAAAGTTTAGATTAAGGACCATTTTGTGTTGAAATGACTTTGTGTTGGTCAAAGTCCAAACTCAATCAAAAAATGAGGAATTGTGGAAATACTTAATATATTGATAGTATTCAAAGGGCCTCTGCATTCAATCTGAGACCCTATTCATGTAGAATATCCCACAAAACTGAAGTTTATTTTGAATATATGACAAACGAAGAAAAACATAAAGGGAAAAAAATTTCACTTTCACAAGGAACAGTAACTAAAATGTACATATGGAACAATAGAATTCCCTTCAAATCCTAGGCTTTATACTTTAAAATATGCCCAGATTGGCTGGTACACACATTGCATAATGTGGATTTGCCAGATGACACAGAAGTGACAGTACAGGCCAATACACACATTATCACACACACCTTTTATCTATTATGTTACAGTGTTTCGAGATGAAGGATGAAACAGAAATCTGAACTTCACAAGAGACTCCTACCATCTGATGTGAGTGAATTAATCATCGGTAAGCTCCGTTCCAAACAGCTCATGTGTGAGCTAATGGAAGAACGGCTCCAGCATGTGAAAAGAAGGCAGTAAGCTGATGAGCAATGTCCCAGATATTTACAGGGTAAAATCCAGCACCGCAGGCAGTTCCCCTACCTGGCTGTCAGCCCTCCAGTCATCTGATTTTTTTTCTCTATTTCTGTCTCTCTCTGTCTGTGTCTTCCTCTTTGGAGTTCTTGCTCAGTCAATGCGGTCTTGGCTGAGAGAGTGCAAGATGAAAAGAAAAAAAAATGCCTTTTGATCCAGCAGCCTTATATCATGGCTTTGTCAGGGAATATTACTCTGATAACCCCCACCAATAACATTCACCACTGACACCAAAGTTCCCAACCTTCAATGCAACAATGTTAATGACATCTCATCAGTGATAGGTGTAGTCATTTTGGGGTCCCCGTCAAAATTTGGTAAGTGGACCCTTGTCCAAGTCTGCCTTAATGCCCCAGTAGGTCCAGATTAAAAGAGATAGGGCTGCCACTTTTTTTTTTAGAAATGTCGCTACACTGTTTAGGAGATGTGGCCTTTAGTTACTTTAAGGTGAGGAGGGGAGCTAAGAGAGTTAAAATATTCTTGTACCTCCTTGTTTTAAAAAAGATGCAGACTATACAATTACTGTTATGAAACTGGATAAGCAATCATAGTTCTAAATTTGTTCAGTCTTATAGAATTTTCTGTAAGCTATTGTAAATTAAACAAAAACAGATTGCAATTTTTACAATTTTACTTGGTTAAAATGTTTAATTTTTGAAGTGAACAATGAAGGGACAAAACAATTTTGGATAAAAAAAGTCATAATACCTTTGGGATACTTAGAAATACATAATTTCTATTTCTTCTCATTTTAACTGAGAAATGTTGTTCTTCAACTTCAAGAAACAAAGAAACCGGTAGGATTTCCTCTATTCTTTGTAAAATGGTAAGATCCTGTTTTATTTATGATGAAAACTTTTGATTAACATTGAATCAATAGCCTTTCAATACACTTATGAGCAAATCCTTTTCATTTGTCTTGCCAAAATTAATAATTAAACTTTTACAACTTAGTCTGTTGTTATTTACTGAGCTTTGAGCCATTACAGTAGTTAAGTCTCTAGAATTAGACACTTTCTCTGTAGAGACAAGAAGCAAACCCTTGTGATGTAAAACATGTTTTTCATTCTTCATTTTGTAATTCTCTTGGCCCCATATTTATATATATACGTACATATACTGTATACGTATATAGATAGATAGATAGATAGATAGATAGATAGATAGATAGATAGATAGATAGATAGATAGATAGATAGATAGATAGATAGATAGATAGATAGATAGATAGATAGATAGATAGATAGATAGATAGATAGAACATTTTGTCCTCTTTTTCTTCTTACTTGTCAGGTTAAAATGGGAGTAAGTAATGGTTATATGGAATACAATTAAAAATCTCGCACATGATCCGGATCTTTGACATTTTTAATGAATTGTTCGTTTGCATTATGTGCACCTTTGGTAACAATTTCCTTAAAATCCTCTCATAAGTTTATACATAAGGCACAGTGTGTACCTTCGGCCTCTGGTGTCTGTTCTGCTCTCACCTTCTTCATTCACTCTGCTTTCTTCTTTGATCAGCAGATCGAGACTTCGAGTGAAGTATGGCTTACCTTTCCGGTGTTTTTGTCTTCAGTAAAATACTTCTAAACTTTTTGAGTCCGATGCTGAAGCTGTCAGTAGTCACTGGTACCACCCTCTGGATTAGGGGGGAACTACTGGTTCTGCTAAAATAATGTTTTAGAATCTTTTAAAAAGTTAGTGTTTCAGGATTATGATATATAATAGATTGTTTGTTGGACTGAGGTGAACATTTGGTAAACATTTTATCAAAATCCGTTCATACCTTCACAAGTTATCCTCTACACAAACAGATGGACAGACAAACAAACTCAATTAAAAACATAACCTCCTGGGCGCCGAATTTCCAGATGTTATTTGATGAGACACATCAATCTGAATTTGGATACTGTAAAGTGGGGAATTTTATTATTTTTCTCAAACATAAATGTAACAAAAAACAACAAACATACCAATAGGGCCCCTCATTGGCAGTGCCCCTTGCTGGTAGGAGGCAGCAGGGAGTTTCCAACCTTTTTCATATGATAAGTCTACCCCTGTTCTCTTTAAGCATGCCGATATTTGGTGGGGGAAATCAAAGCAAAAAATAAACATATACATTGCATTTCTTTAATATGCCTTTAATTTTATTTTATGCAATTTTCTTTTCATGTTTCCATGCAGCTGGCACTACAAAGCCACATGAGTTTGGCAAGGAGCATTTTTAAGGCACTTTTCGGTTAAGGCTGTGCTGATCGAATAACTGTGAATTGCATGAAATGTTGCATTTTTGGGAAGAGCAGTGTTTCTTGTTTGACATACTCACAGCAAAGGGAGGGCAATATTACCCATCTGTTATGCAGCAAACGGGGAAGAATAACGCAGGGACCTTTGGAACTGCCAGGAAGATGAATTTAGTTCACTCCCGTGAGACAAAAGCGTTCTACATAACCTTGCAGGAGACTCCAAGACATTTGGTTTGTTCTCCCAGCAAAGCCTCCAAACTTTTTTCATGATCCCTGGCTAAAAATCACTTCTGTTCTTTACTTATCTTTGTTTATATTTGTTTAATATTTTTTAATTAAAAAGTCAAAGGTCCAAGTTCGGTATTAGTCACACTCTTTTTTTATTTTTTGTAGCGGTCACCATCTGACTTTCTTTCACTGCCATGATTATTTTTGTTTCACTTAAATAAATTTTAACTTAGACTCTTAAAACTCTAAGCTTTAAGTAAAACACCATATGATCTGCGGTACGCAAAGAAATACAGAAAGATTTTTGGGATTTCAGACATCCAAAAAGTGTATACACCTCTCAACACAAATCTTCGCTCTCTCGTGTGTGGATCCATTTCCAGTATTTGGCCTTTTTGAGTACAAATATGGCATGAGTTATGCTTAATCAAATTCACAACAAATAAAGTGTTCCTGGTAGGATATTCTTGGTATTTATGTAATTTAGCTAAAGGCATAGTTTGCATAGAGGTTACAAAGGATCAAAATTATCTCATTGCTGAAAGGACTCAGTCAGGGGAGAAGAAGACAAAATGCTACAGCTTTATGGTCCAAGGAAGACCGTCATTAAACAACTGAAGAAAACATGTGAAGACAGCAGGAAGGGGATGTTTTTCTTCAAAATAATAAAGAACTAACTATCAACTGGCCAAGAAAGCTGCCAAGAGCTTGAGAATGACCCTGAAGCATCAATTGTATTCAACAGCTGGTCGAAATCTCCAGGTTCATATGTTTAAACAAAGTAGTGGGATGAAAAAAAACGTTTTTTTCTTTTCTAACAACCTGGATAAAATCTCTCTTGAATCTTGTAGAAAGATGTTATGGCCTGATGTAAGCCAATTTAAAGGGAACAATCCTTAAAGAGAAGGAAACATCCATAGTAAAATTGAAGATAAAATCTTCACATCAAGACAGGCAGAAATCAGAACCACACAAACTATCCAGTTGTTTTTTTCAATCCTGTCAGTTCGCAATACAGCTCTGGTTCTCTTGCTCTGATTTGATAATGTATTCATAGCTGCAATAAAGCTCTATGTAAATATATTGACACTAAGAACCATTACATTTATATTTTTCTATGGTGGTGCAGGAGTTAAAATATTGCATGTGACCAATAACAGAGGCACCAATGTGAGTGCAAATTTAAACTGTTGGGCACCATTTTAAATTACTACACATCATCAAAACAACAATATTCCATAACTGAAAGGTGGTAGCATGAAATGGTGGTGGTAGCATTATGCTCTGGGCTGCTTCAGACCAGTTGAAGAAGTCTGTTTGGAACCAAGACTTTCTCATTTCTACTACAAATTTGATAATAACTGGGTTTAGAGAACAACTAGACAGATTTGCCTAAAAGTAAACACAGTAAACTGCATTTCCAAAACCTTTGTTTGTTTGTTTTTTTCATGATCAGTTGGTAGGCTTTTTGCCCCTGAAAGGAACTAAATTAGATAATTTCCAGTTATTTGTTGTAAAAAACTGTTAAGCTTTTTAAACATTGTAACTTAAATTATTCTTCAAAACCCTCAAAATTAGCATTATGCAGTATGGTAGTATTATGTAAGAAATGAATGATAGTTAACAGCAGATTTTGTGCAACACTATTGTTGAAAGCATAAGAGTTGCCTTTGTATTTTCTTACAAGTGTACTTACTATTCATGCATGAAATGTTTTCTTTTTTCTTATAACTACAGCAATTCAACACTGGTCCTCTGTAGCCTTTCATACCTATCCATCACTGGAATTGGCTTTTGGTACACAAAGGCTTGTTTGTGGAGATAAATGCAGCATGAAAAAATAAAATAAAAAAACAGCGATTATTTAGGACAACACTTTATCAGAGACCACTCTTTTTGCAGCACTTGAATGAATGAACTGATGAGATTTTATACAAAGCAGTCAACAGAGAGCGAGAGCAAAGAGTCAAGCAGCCTCAGGGAGGGAAAAAACACTGGTCTGGAACAAGTTGGAGAGGTTCAGACTGCTAGACTAGGAAAGGAGGGAGTTTAAATGTGAAGCCAATAATACAAATTTTGTTGTTTCTTTATGTTTATCCATTGCTGACATTTTTAGTAGACAACAGAGAGGAAAATTCTATCATTTTGGAGACCCCAGATGGTATTTTATAGTTCAAGCACTTAAAAACCGTACAGTAATGTCAAACATGTTACATTCAAATTTATAAAAAGGGACAAGCTTTTAGGAGTGGAAACTATTATATAAAAGAAATAGTTCAGGATTTCTGAAATTATGACCTGTGAGAATAATTTATTAGTAGATATCCCTCTTATCAACTTAATTTAGATCAAAAAAGAAGCAAACAGCTCAAATCTCAAACATATTTAAACTTCTTATGCCAACATTGTTTTATGGTAGACTGTTGTGACATTTAGGATGGGTGATAAATCAGACCAAGACTGATCGTAAATTACGTATGAAAGGATTATTGGAGGTTGTGCATCACCGATGATCTTCCCAAGTGAAACACATACTTAAGAACTTGCTATACAATCTAAAACTTAGTAAATAGCTTAAGAACAACATCTGCTAGTTTTTATAAAAGCTTTGTCTCGGGATGGGAGGTCTTTAAAACTGCTCTCAGGATGTGCTTCACTTTTAAGATTGATGGTCTACTACCTTACTCTCAAATGCAAATAACGACCAGCTTCTCTGTAAACTGTGCAAATGTGGCAACAGCATAAAGGTTCTTAAACATTTCTGCAATATTTAGTATTTATTTTAGAAGTTACTCCAGGTTTGGTTCAGTCTTAGCCCCTCTCACAGAAGCAGTTATCCTTATGCTCCTAATCTGGAACTGTAAAAATAAAAGACACCAAGAAAGTTTTCTAATGCTAATAAGATATTATGGTTCACTGAAAAAAATAATGTGACCATTTTGGCATTTACTTAATCATATTTAGTTACTTTAACACAATTTCTTTTTTTCATGTGAACAGGCTTTAACATAAAACAATTGTGTAAACTAAATATGATTACCGTATTTTCACAACCATAAGGCGCACCGTACTAAAAGGCTCAGTCTCAGTTATGCGTGCCATTACTGTATTTAACACACACATAAGGCGCACCCGATTATAGGGCGTGGGTTTTATATACCGGTACATGTCCTCTACTACGTTTAAATACCTCTACTGCATATTTAAAAATAGAGCGGGAGCAAAACTGTATGAGTATAATTGTGCTTTATTCATGTATTTATTACAAAGTATTAATCAAACCTGGGAGCTGGCCGTGAGACAGACACATCGCTGATGACACAGAGGGTTGTAATCGCTCCTTTGAAACAGTTTATTGACGCATAAATTAACTTAAAATGCAGAAATCTGCCGGCAGAATATGTTCGCTTCTATTATCCTGGTGCCTGCAGTTTAGATTGTACCAGTTAGTTCTGACGCACGGCTGAAGCAGCTTTGCTGCTCTGGCTGCACGGTGCAAAAGTGTGTCTGACGCGCGTTGGGCGTAGCTATCATATCCTTTCTTTGCCTTGCAGCTATATTTTCTGTGATCAGTGGGAATAAAGTAGTTTTAATATGTTTTTAAGTGGGATAATCCACCTGAAAACTTAATTCAAGAGCAGCCTCTGGCCGGGTCTGATAGGTGTTTTTCATCAAAATACAGGCAGCAGGATAATAAAAGCGAAAATTCTGTTGGCAGCTTTCATCATTTTAAGTTAATTTAGGCGTTAATAAACTGTTTCAGAGGAGCGATCACAGCGCTCTGTGTCATCAGAAATGTGTCTGTCTCGCTGTCAGTTCCCAGATCAGCTTCTCTGATTGGTTGATGCGGCGTGTCGAGCAGCAAAACTTCAATTTTTCCCATCTCGAGCAGCAGCGCGTTTGCGGAGCGTCACGCGTGTCAGATGCTTAAACGCTCCCGACGCGCTGCGCCTGCTGCTCAAAACATGCTGCGGGACCTTTTGCTGAGCCTTAGAGACTGACACAGGAGTGATTTTCACTCCTGTCCCGTCCCACTCCCACAGAAAAAAATTGTGTCCCATCCCGATCCTGGGCCAGAGTAGAAATCTAAATCCTGTCCCGTCCCACTCCTGGTGAAATTACTCCCACTCCCATTTAGAATGACTCCCGCTCCTGCTTCACTACTCATGTAGTTTTTTTGACTCGCATTATAGTGTAGGCTTCAAGGAAAAAAACTACAAAAATGGCGGCGCCGCGCCAGTACTGGATTTTTTTTCTTTCTATTTTATTTTATTTTTTGGCATCGATCCTATTTTTTTTTTTAGTTATTATTGGTTTGCTCCCGCTCCCGTCTGCTCTCGTTAATGTTTAAGCCTGTACCGTCCCAATCACGTGGTCGTTACTAATACTGACTCCCATCCCACGGGAATCCCGTGACCCGTGGGATTCCCGAAAAAATGTCAGTCTCTACTGCGCCTTGACGCATGTCAACCATTGACTTTGCAGCACATTGACTTTTTTTACTAGGAAAAAAAAAAAAACAGGACTATGATGAAGACTTAATATTTACAGAGTTGATCCTTCTACATAACTTTTGTAATGCTAGATTGAGCTTCAGAATAGAAATCACTGTCTTAACAAAACTTGCAGATGATTACAACTGTGTCTTTATTTTAGTTTTAAACTCACTTTTTTTTCCTGAATAAAATCTTGGGTGGAATCCCACCATTTTGGAGGATAATTATATCGATACATGGTATCATCCATCCATCCATTTTCCATCACGCTTATCCCTGCTGGGTTCGCGAGTTATGCTGGTGCCTATCTGCAGCTGCAATGGGTGAGAGGTGGGGTACATCCTGGACAGGTCCCCAGTCTATCGCATTTTCCTTCTTTTCTCAGGAATAATTTTCAAGACATCCTGAGTGATAAAATGGAGGACTCATAAGTTTAACAACTTGGATTAGCTTCTTGATTTGATTCTTGGTTTTATTTTTCCTGGAAAAATAAAAGCTTTCAAAGTAGTAATGAACTCATTGATCTGATGTTGGTGAAATAGCAGTTTTGTAAATCAAAATAAGGAAACTACATCTAAGTAAAATGAGCAAAAACATTTCCAAGCCTTTCAAAATTATCTTTTGCGTATCCATCGGGGGCTAGTGTCTATCTCCAACTATTTGCTGGCAAAAGACAGGGTAAAGATAGGCTGCTACTCCATCACAGGCTAATGCATAGACTTAGAACCACACAGACGCACACTAATTTAGAGATGCCTAATACCCCTTTGTACCTAGAGAGTACCCACACATGCAAAGGGAGAACAAGCACACTCAATAGTGAAAAATTCCCTAGTTCAGGAAATGCAACCAGGACCTTGTTGCTTGTGGTCAACAGTGCGACAAAATGTACCACCATGCAGAAAATTCAATGAAAACAGTAGGAGACCAGGAGATGTGATTTTTAATCTGACAATTTTCTCAATTGATTTGTGGCAGTAGTATCTGGGTTATGTATATTACTTCTAGGAGGACTATGTTGAAAATGTGAGCTCTGTTTGTCAGGTAAGCTCAGCTGAAATTATTTTAAGGAAAGATTACTCGTAATCAATTTTGGGCAAGTTAATAAACTTTGGATGCCAGCTGTGTGCTAGCCCTTGTTTAGTGGTCACGTATGACCGCCCTTGGCTTCCATGACACTGCGTTTGTTTTCTCTCTACAAATCAAGAGAAATTCGATTCACTTGACTTGCTTATGCAAATGTCTGCATGAGGCAGTGAATTCCTCCATCTCAGGTTCTCAGTCAGACAGAAAATGTGACACAAACTTGCCAAAACTGGACTGTGATTAATGTATTTCTACAGAGTTAGAAGGTCAGATCTGACAATGCTTTTATGCTTCTGCTCTGAACGTTGTATTCAGGAGAACATCCATTTAATGACAATGCAACCTTTCTGATGATATAATGAGGTTTATACCTGTTCTTGTATTCATCCAGACATTGTCAATTTAATGATTTAATGGGGTACATACTTATTCTAGTGTTCTTCCAGATATTGTTCATTTTCACAACACAAAAGATATTTCATAATAATTGTATGTTATTTGCAACAGAAAATGGCTCGATATAATAAGCTTGCTCTTTGGTCCAGATTGACCAAAGAGTAAGCTTATTAACGATATCAACGATAACTGGGGAGAGATTATCCGATACCGATCCAATTCAACTGTTAAATGAACAAACCATATATCTTGTCATGTGAGGGAAGGCTTTAGCTTTGACATAAACATTGCGGCAAAAGGGAAACACATAAACACAGATATAAATATGCTTTTCATTAATATTTGACAAATAAGCAACAAAAAGAAAGAAATAAGTTTCATGTTACGTGCGGTGAATTGGATGTCTGATATCCGATATCAAATCATCAATATCTGATCCAGGTATCGAATTACTCAATCTCTGTTCTGTGCTTTACCTGATCAAATTCAGTATCACAACAGTTTCAACCACTTGGGACTCTATTTACAATATGTCTACCTTTGACTGTTGCCCAACTCACACTGCCTTATCGTTTTAGAGCTCCTCTCCCAGGTGTAGAATCTTAATGAGGGTGGTCCTACATCGGGCAGATGCAATTGATGAGTGTCAAGCCTCCAGGCAATTGTTTAGATTTTTTTTCTTTAGGCCTGTCTTCATTAGCCTCCACTGATGAGCTAAGCCCATCCCTAGATAGTAATGTCATTGAGATAGTTTAAGAGCAATGTTGTATCTAACCTTTCAAACTAAACAATTTGCACTAACAGACCTTACATAGGACAGGGTTGCCAATTCACACACTTTCTTTTAAGACTCAAACAGTCTTGCTCTAGTCTCAGTACTATGCAGTATATTGGTTCATCAGAATATATATATATATTTTTAAGCCTGATAATAGATATTTAGGTATCATACTTCTTGAGTATTTTTTTTAAATGTCTGGTTATGTTTAGGTGTAATGTCATTTCCCTCAATGAGAGAGGTTTTTTTTTTTCCTTTCATGTCACAATGCTTCCCTCTACTTTATGCATTGTTATATACTGGAATGGTTTTGTTAGGCATACCTATGAAAGCACAGCCAGTTAGGTGTTCATTGAACTCATTGTACCCCTCAAACGACAACTTGGTCAACTTTTTGATTTATTATTAGCCAAAAATCTGCACAGAAAAATTAAGTATCTACAATGGTGGTATTTTAAATATATTAAAGCCATAAATGACAATATTATTATCAAGTGGGAATGCTTATGCAGTCCCGCAGTTTTCAACCGATTTCAACAATTTTGGTATCAAAACGTTCAGCTTGTTCAGGAAAATTATTCTATGTCTTTTGGTAAAGATATTTTTTGTAGTTTTCGCGATATTCAGCTTTTTCTGCGTTTTTTTGTCCCATTGGATTGCATGTAGAATTCTTAGATTTCAGCAAAATTCAGCTAAAACTTCATCATCTTTGACCTTTAACTACTTCATCATACTTTCAGCTAGAAACATCATTCAAGTTTTAAAATGTTTCCGTATCTTTCTGCTATTACTGTTTAACTCAGCTTTTTGCTAACTTTTACAGTTTTGCTTTAGTGAAGCTTCAAATTTTAAAAGAAAATTTTAAGATTTTCAGATTTATAATGGAAGTCTATGGACGGAATTCTTCAACTGCTAGAGTGCGTGCTCTAGCTTTTGAGCTGTTCTGGTTTTTCCGAACAAATTCTTCTCACTCCCTCATTTTTCACTCAATTTAAATAAATTATACATCAAAACGTAGGTATTTTTGTCAGGATTCAGGAAATGTAACCCTTATTTGTGTGGCATTTACAGTTTTACAACAGTGTGGCCCAGACCGCGAAGAAGTCCACACTTCCCCAATAGAAATCCAATGAGAGACTTGCCAAAAATCACATCCGAAGATTTAAAACGATACATATTTTCATATCTCTCCCATTTCTTAACTGTTTGATGTACAAACATGAAACTTGGTATACACCATCTCCAGACGCTTCTAGCAGTCACATTGAAGGGATTTTTTCAATATCATTTATACTTTAGCTGTTTAGCTGACATGTTCGGGCATAGGAAGATGTTGATTCTGAGAAAAATCCTCATACTCAGAAAAAACACATTTTTACATCGTCACCGTGGCCAAATAGTTTTTAGTAGAAACAAGAAAGTTGGCACAGTCGAAGACGAAGGACGGCTGACGCCAACAGTGAAAGAATGTTTTGAATACCTTTTAAGGTTCTGGCTCACCGCTTGTTTGTTCAGAGAGGAAGTTTTGCTTTTGAGAGCTCTGCTCTACCATGGAGCTTCATGTCATTTAATGAGACCAGCAGGAGTGACAAACCTTTATATTTCTCCTTCCCATTAAGGTTGTGAATGAGCTACAGCCATAAAAGTTACCCCAATCGGAGACAAAGGATAGCTGTTGCTTACTGAAAGAATTTTTTAGATACCATTTACGGTTTGTCTTCAGCACTCGTTTGTTAGGAGCTGATTTTCCCATTCAAAAAAGCCTGAGAGGAAAGGAACAATACTGTTGCGCGTGTCTCTCTGTCACTGACAGGCTCGTTAAGCGTTGTCAAGGTAACCGAGCTTCAAAGGGATTTTACCTCTGCCACTTTAAACAGCACATTTTAATCTAATGGAGGGAGACAACACTGATTTAACATTTGGAAATGGATACAATATGACTACTGGCCATGACCCTTCCCTTCACACGCAACCCTGATAGACTTTCAAAATAAGACTCCGGCGACCCTACAAAATAAAAGCCCCTACATTAAACTCATATTTTTTCCCCCAGCATATGGCTCAACATTATGACCCAAACTCAACCACTTTTTTAAAATTAGACTCTAGGGGGGTTTTCAAAACACACCCCACAGCAAATTTCAAAATAAAAGCCTCTCATTGCCACTTCATCTACTGCCCTAATAACAGGGGAAAAGAGTGATTTAACGATTGGAAAGTGATCAAGTATCACTGCTGGGTCTGACCCTTTTCTCAACACACAACCCTGCTAGACTTTCAAAATAAGACTCCGGGGACCCTACAAAATAAAAGCCCCTACATTAAACTCATATTTTTTTTCAGCATATGGCTCAACGTTATGACCCAAACTCAACCACTTTTTTTTAAATTAGACTCATGGGGGGGTTTCAAAACACACCCCACAGAAAATTT
This sequence comes from Cyprinodon diabolis, assembly GCA_030533445.1. NCBI lineage: Eukaryota > Metazoa > Chordata > Actinopteri > Cyprinodontiformes > Cyprinodontidae > Cyprinodon > Cyprinodon diabolis. The sequence goes on from CM060076.1 coordinate 30,882,350, forward strand.
CAAAATAAGAGCCTTCCATTGCCACTTCATCTACTGCCCTAATGACAGGGGAAAAGAGTGATTTAATGATTTGAAAGTCATCAAGTATCACTGCTGGGTCTGACCCTTTTCTCAACACACAACCCTGATAGAGTTTCAAAATAAGACTCCAGGGACCCTACAAAATAAAAGCCTTTTCATTATACTCATATACTTTTTGCAGCATCTAGCTCAACATTATGACCCAAACTCAACCACTTAAAAAAAATAAATCTAGGGGGTTTTCAAAATGCCCCCAATGTCAAATTTCAAAATAAAAGCCTCCCATTGCTACTTCATCTATTGACCTAAAATGGGTATAAAGAGCATTTCAATGATTGGAAATTCATCAAGTATCAATATTGGGTTTGACCCTTTCCTCAACACACAACCCTGCTAGACTTTCATAATAAGACTCCAGGGACCCTACAAAATAAAAGCCTCTATATTACACTCATGTGTTAATTAATGGAAATGACTCAGCATAATGACTCAAACTCCACCAGCTTATTTCTATTAGACTCTTGGGACCTTCTCAAAACACACCGCAGCAAATTTCACAATAAAAGTCTCCCATTTACGCTCTAATAAAGCATCTATTTACCCAATAACATGGAAAACTCTTTTATATGCACACTCTTTCTTTGTGCCATATGGGTCATAGGTATGACCCGAACTCAACCAATTTCTTCAGATTACACTACCAAGGGCTGTTGACATCACACCTAAGTGCACATTTCTTAATGAAGCTCTAACATTTCTACTTTAATAATGCATCTGCTAACGTCATAAGCAGATGCTTTGCTTCTGTCAACTTCCAGGTAAACAGATACTTTTAGACTTTTTCTTCTGGTTAGTCAACTTTAACTAAATGTTTTGCTTTTAAGAGGAGGGTGTTTCTGCCATTATTCTGCCAAATGATTCTACCCTACAAAATCTTCAGATGATTCCACTTTTTTCTGTTGTTTGAAGTTTCTGGTTACTTCCTATCACATTTTCATATGTTCCTCAGCTAATTTGTGCTTCTTTTCCTTCTTTCAGTTTTTTTAGCTATTTTTTCTCTTTTCATTCAGCAAAAAAAGCATTCCCACTTTGCTGTTTCTCCGAAACAGCTTTTTCTAGTTAAATATACTTTTTTCTTTTTTTTCTTGGATATAAAGAAGCTAGGTAAGGTGGTTTTATATATCTTATAAATCTGTTAGATGCTAACAGATTTATAAAAGAAATATTTTGGACATGTCCATCTGAGAGTACATCTTGGGGCACAACTCGAACTTACTTAAGAAATTATATCTTATTTTTGTTTGCAGCTTTGATCCACAAAATTCTAAAAAATTGCCCATAATATAGGTTACATACAGTAAGTATGCAAATGTTTGTAAAAACTTAGTTAACCAGGTATTTAACCGCTCTTACAAACAGCATCAATAAGCAAAGTAGTTCATTCTTAATGTTGGATTGGTGCTTTTTTGTCTTTAAGCTATGGAACAGGTTTAAGAACCCTGTACAGTGTTTCATTTAACAAAAAATCCATTAACCATTGGGAGACTTGATATGAGAATTTTAACGCAGAACAATGTTTCATGTCAACCTTATTCATATTCATCTTCTAAGTCCCTGTTGTGATAATCAAAGATTTTATGAGACAGTTGAGAGGTCTCTCATCCTCTTTACTTACACTGACCAGAAAACCATGCAACTTATTGTGCTTATGACCGCGGTAGCAATCTTGCAGCTCTGTTGTCTTTCTCGCAGTGTGACAAACAGCTTTACGGCAGCCAAAAATTAAGCCACTTGCTTCAGGAATCACCCATTCATGGTTGATTAAAATGTTTAATTTTTATTTTTATTTTGGAGGTTTATGAGATATTAAATTCAACAAAAAGGGCAAAGAAAAGCTGTGACGGAACAGAAAAGGAAAAGAAAACATGAATAAGATCAGGAAAGGACTATAAGTAAAGGGAACACAAAAATAAAACATGATAGATCTGAATTAATGTCATGGTCCTGGCACTGGTTGCTGGCTTGATTGCTTATTCCACCCATCTGTTTTACTCTGCCTGTTTTCTCATTATTGTTCATCCTTTCCACCTGGTTCCAGCCCCAATATATACTTTTTGTTTTCAAGCCACCAGTGCCAGATTATTCTAGCCGTTTGGTGTGAGTAACTCTAGTGTTAGACTAACATTCTGATTATTCTGTTAGTGACCTGCTTCTGTCTTGTGGATCCCGAGTTTTGCTTTGCCCCTGTCTGCTCTGTTGGTCTGACCAGCTCTGGACTGTTTCTTGGATGCAACTGGCTTACCGAACCTGGACCGTGGCTTCGATTCCCTCATCGGTATCTCATCGGCTCTCGGATTATCTGGTTAACAAGCTTGGACCCGCTACGACTTCTGCCTGGATCTTGCTTTCTGGACACAGCTCCTCCCCGGCGTCGCTTGGCATCAGCGCCGCTCACCTCACGGAGCTCCGGGGGCCGTGCCTGCCGCAAGCAGAGGACAGTCACCTTCACGGATTCCTCTCATCCCTCAGGGATTGGACTGAACTGTGAACCAGGTCAGTAACTATAGCTCTTGGCCGTTACTTGTCATTTATTCTTAGTCACTGACCTGTGTTTCTTTTTCCACAGAGGATCCGGCTTGTCCGCTCCAGCTGACGCGCTGTTGCACGCTGTTTTTAAATAAAGTCTCTTGGTAATCATCCAGATCTGTCTATTGAAGATTGGGTTCAGGGTTTCGGGTCCTTGACAATTAATGAAATATTCTTATTGAGTACTTTGTTCTGCCCAAAGTTGAATGTGTTGACAAAAAAATCACACAAAAATCATAAATGGAAATCAAAATTATTAACCAATGAAGGCTTGGATATGGAGTCAAACATAAAATGAAAGTTGAAAAACACACTGCATGCTCATCTAAATTTGATGTAATGCCCTTAAAACAGTTAAAAATGAGGGTCAGAATTTTATGTTGCCTCCGTGTGCCTGCATGACTTCCCTACAACACCTGGACATACTACTGATTTCTTGGGGCATGGTCCCCTGATGGATCTCCTTCCAAACCTGGAGTACAGCATCCACCAACTCCTGGACAGTCTGTGGTACTACGTCACTTTGGTGGATTGATCAAGACATGGTGTCAAAGATTTGCTCATTCTGATTCAGAACTGGGAAACCAGTCCATAGCTTCAATGCCTTCATCTTGCAGGAACTGCTGACACACTTCATCCTCATGAGGTCTAGTATCGTCTTTATTATGTTTTTAGTAATAGGAAGAACTCAGGATCAACCTCATGAGCATGTGAGCTCACAATGGGTCTGTGGATCACATCTTGGTAACTAAAGGCAGTCTTGCTATCTCTGGCAAGCACATAGCCCTCCAAATCTGCAGGGAGCAGATTGCTCTCCATAATGTCTCTGCCCTCACATCTTTTACATTTGCTCAGTGTGAACCATTTTTCATCTGTGAAAAGCGCGGGGTGCCAGTGGCGAATTTACCAATCCTAGTGTTCTCTGGCAAATGCCAAATATCCTGTAAAGTGCAGGGCTGTGGGCATAACCCCCCTATCTGTGGACATTGTGCCCTCATACCATCCTCATGGAGTCGGTTTCTGACCGTTTTTCCAGACGCATGCACATCTTTGGCCTGCTGGAGGTCATTTGCAGAGCTCTGGCAGAGCTCCTCCTGTTGCTCCTTACACAAAGGCGGAGGTAGCAGTCCTGCTGCTGGGTTGTTGTAAACATGGAAAACTTTTGTATAAAGCAGTCTTTCAGGTTCAGGCTTCCATGCTGTCTTGCTGCTTTTGTTTAGAGAGCTTGGTAGCCGATATCCATCGAACAAAAAACACAGCTGGCAAAACTGTCACATTCTGTAAATGTCAATCAGACCATTATACAACCTCTTGCTGTGCTGTTATTGGTGCCATTTAATTCAATCTTCAAACTTTTTTTTTTTTTTTTTACTTTCCACAGAGTTTAAGTTTTCTCAGCCACTCTTGGGTCATGCTACGGGAAGTGTTGAAATAGCGCTGCGAGCAGAGATGTCATTACTGGCTCTTTGCTGCTGTTCTCATTATAGCAGATCAAGTGAAACAGCAGCCGCTTTGCTGCCTCTGGAAAGCTGTGATAGTAATTGTGTGTACACTCTCCATATGTGTGTGTGTGTGTGTAAGTGTTGCTGGAGGATTAGTGTGTGGATGTGAGAAAGAGACAGAACCATAAAAACACTGTTTTACTCCAGTACACTTCTGCCAGTTTGTACATTATCACTTCACTGAAATACTTCTTGTTAGAAAGGCAGAGATGTTTTTCAACATAACCATTGAGCATCTGGTCATGCTACGCCATCCTCTGACAGATGTGGGCCTATCAACTTATCCTGGATCAACTCAAGGTCAATGGGAGCTTTAGGTGTAAGCCAACACAGTTCAGGTTCTGTTTAATAAAGCACCCATATCATGCTGAGTTAGCCTTGAGTTAGCCTTTACTCTCTGGTAGTGTTTAGAGACCACACTGAAAGACATGTGTAATAGCAAAGAAAGATAAAGTCAGCCTTTCCTGTTATTGCTCTACATGCTGTATATTATAAACTTCCCAAAAACAACTATTACCTCCACCCAGAGAAGTTTTCCCGCATTTGGGTACACAACTGAGTCTGAAAGGATGAGGACTCATCATAGCTTTCTTTCATTCCGTGCCCCCCTGCTGATGTCAAAATAAACATTAGGGAAATTAAGAAATGCTGATTTAATCCATTCAATCCATTCGTGGACTGCATGGAAGTATATCATTTCCCTCATATTGTTGGGATCTGGAGATTCTCCACCTTCTCCAGCAGAGTGCGCTGTGGATCCTCCTGGGCTGGAGCCCTCCAGCTCAGCTGACGTTCATCAGCTCATCAGGAGACCGGCCTTTATAAGCAGCTGCCAGACCTTCCTTCTACGCCGCAGTGTTAGCCAAGTTTGGAAACCAATCTCTCGAGAGAAGCTCTGGATGAGCTTAACCAGAAACCTGCCTGCCTGCCCTAGAGAGCCAAACCTGAAGTTCCTACTCTGGAATCCACTTGCTGCTCTTAGGGAAAGAGCTGATCACTCCAACCAAGGTCTTTCACTGGAAGTCAGAAGCTAGACGCTGCTGCTGCTTTAGCACTCTGCTGAACCAACAGTCTCCAGACCCAACCGGTTCCCTCTCTCAGAACTAAGCCTGGACCTCTTCAAGGTATCCACTGAAACATCTGAAAACTCATTTAATTCATCTGCAAACCAAGCTAACCAAACTATCCGTCTCTGCAGACGCCTGAGAATCCTGCCCGGACCAGAACCTGAGTCTAGTTCATGTCATTGTGTGAAACCTTTAATAAACTCTGTTAAATCTTTTACCAAGTCTCCAGTGGTGTTCTGCATGTGGGTTTATCCCTAAACCAATCATGACACATATTAATGTGCAGTTTCCATAGACCGTTCCTCTACGAAAACGATAGCTTATGTAAACACAAATTTGACAAATAAAAAAGGCAAGTTTAATTTGGCTCAAAGAGCTCTCATTGTGCTTCCATACAATACCAGCGTGGCTCGTTTTCAGTTGTTCCCACTCTAGAGTGCACTGGGACTGAGTTGGAGCTTTGACAGGGTGGAGCGCCAACATTTAGCTTTAATTTGAGGTTATCTCTTAGCTGAGGTCAGAATGAGGTGGTTTAAAAAGGCAGGGACCTTATTTGGCAAGTAAAGAATATTCTGTATTAAATACAGGATCATTAGTTTATTATGTCTGAACCAGCCTTAAGCACAGAAATTGTGCTGAGAACCTCAAAAAGCTTTGAAGTAAGAAATTTGGGCTCACACCTCACAGTCATTCATCCTAGTAGCAATTAGAGAAAGTGAAGTTCAAAGCAATTTAAATAAACATCAAGTTTGCCACAACTGGATCTGAGCTGAGTTAGATGGGTTTTTTTATTCTTTTTTTTTTTGTCAGCCCTAGTATTTAGCGTTTCAGCTACGTATATAAATCAAGGTAAAAGTTAGTTATAACAATGCATTCAATCCAGAGAAATAAGTAAAATGTTTTCACCATACTGTTGTTAAACACCTAAAAGAACTACTTCCTGCCTGACAACTGAAATGTCCAACTTTAAATGTTTAACCTCATATAGCATCATGGATTATTGAACTTGCTTAAACTTAAGAGTAACCACATAATAAATTAAAGGACAATACCAAAATATTTTTGTGTTTTAGTGTCGCAAGACATCATGGAAAATATTTCAACAATAACATAACTTCATTGTCTTTGCAGAACCTCGGTATGCGCTGATAAAGATAAACTTATCCCAGTTTATTGTATGCTTGCAGCTGCTCACACTAACAATAGCTGGAAATACTTCAAATTAGTTTAAAAAATAATCCTTGGACCAGTTTGGGACAATCAACTTTTATCCCAAAATTCCATATTACTATAAAAACAAAATAATAGGTGTTATGGCAAAAGAAATGTATCTACATTTTCCATCAGAACACTGAAATCAACACCCTTGAATCTTCTGAACATATGCACACATTATGAAAATCTGACATATGTGAGACCTGCTTATAAATATAAAGTAGGAAATTATATTTTTCATTTTAATATTTGTACAGGCAACAATAAATAATAGTGGTATTTATGGACCTCCAAAACTGACTGAATGGTTGGCAGTTTCTGTTTTTTCTAAATTATATTTCTAGGGTATCTATATGTGTGAAAATATGATTTAACTCAATAATTGTTATTTGTATAAAAGTACCTTTAAAAATGACTGGTGTACTGAAGTACCCTGTTTATCAGCCTTCAAGTTTTTGTTTCTAAGCAGCTCTTTTTATCACTAGTCATCACTATTATATTCTTCATATGACGCTCAATGTCAAGACAGAATTTTAGGTCCATATTGCTTTTGGTCAGCCTTTGTTGTACAGAAAAAAAGCTGTGTGGCAGTAGCTTTAATAAAAATTCTAAGAATAAAAAAAGCTGTTTTACATTTAAACCATCCTGTCATTGTTTTTAGTTCTGAATCAGTGGGACCAAAGCTTCTTCTCTTGTTTCTTAAAGATGTTTCACCTCCAGTTTATTTCTACTGAAGCATTTACGATTGTTATTTCCTCAATGATTAACTATCTACACCAGCCCATTAAACTGCTGTGTCCTTAGCTAAATCTGTTTGAATTAGCAGTGTGGGTAGAAGCTGTTTTTCTTCTCTCTATCTGTCATGGAAACAATCTTAAAACATTGGTCTTTGTTAATACTTGTGCTTGCTGTGTTCCTAACATCACATCATACCTAATTTACTCTTCTGTACATGATAAATTTTTTAAAAGTTATATAATTACAAGTATTTTAGACCAAGCCAGGCTGTTTCTTTGTCTTTTTATGCCTCTTTGTGCCTGTAGCTACAAACTCAAGAAAATGCTTTTTTTTATTTTTTATCAGCCTGGTTTCTGATGTAGTATAAGTTGTTTCACTCCCCCTCTGGACTTGACATAATCCTTCGTCTATTTGTTCTCTCAGTGAACTGAAAGATAATTAATTTTGAGTGAAGATTTGCCAGAAATTACTTTTCACTTTCTCAATTATTGGTTAGTAGGAGGTTAAAGAGTTCTTTATCCTTTCCTAACATATAGGCATCACCTACTGTAGATTGGTTTTAAAAGAAAAAAAAAGTCATTTGGAAAATTGTTTCCTCTGTCTAAATTTGTTATTTTCTAAACAACTTGTTGGGTTTCTGCCCTCCGTTTGGGTTTAATTAAAAAAAAATTCCCTCTGTTGCCCCCTTGTGCTTGTTTCCTTTCCCCTTGGCTTCCTTCTAGTTGGTTCCACTCACACCTGCTCCCAATCTGCTGATTAGCCTGTTTTGGTTCAGTCTCCCCATATAAACACCACCTCTGCAGTCACTCAGTGCTTGTTTGTTGTTTTGTTGATTCCTCGTCTCTGGCTCCCCATGTGAGCTTTCCCTGATAAATTTTATTTTTTATTTTGCTTCACAGTATTTCAGATTTTTTTGGATTTCTGCCTCAGTTGCCTGTTACATCTGCAAGACTCACACCTGCCTCCTGGTCTCTTCATTTGGGTCCCCAAAAACTTCCACTCAGCTGTGACACACATTGCCTTTGTCTATTTATTTTAATCTTATTTCATACTTTGAAATACCGGATGTAACCACTAGTGTAACTTACGAATAGATAAGCTGAGAAACTTAGATTTCAATGTTGAAGTTACAGTTAGTTTATCCTTCTAAGTTCAAAAAGGAGGATAATAAGCACAAACAACCATATTATCAAGAACGAACAGATTATTTAATACAACTTGAAACAGAATGTTACTGTACAGTTTTTTTTTTTTCCAACATAAAGTGTCCACCTTTTTTATATCAGGCAGTGTATTTTCTTTTGGTTCAGATTCCTTATAGTTCAGTTCGTCCTTTGGAAGTTTTGTTTTTTTTTTTTAGTTCAGTAATTTAAGTCAGTCAGTCAAGTCTTTGTTAAATGGCCATGTGTTTCTTTGGATTCAAAATCTTATCTTATCCAGTGCAAAGTAGGCAGCGGATCCAGCAGTCCCAGGTCTTGGGTTGAAACCTGGAGCTCAGCAATCCAATCCAGGCCTGCGATGCTGTGCAGCTGGACAGTCTTCAAAGTTGAATGGGGTTCTAAAAAAAACCCACCTGCATATATATAGAACTTAATTAACTATTAAGTTTCAAAAGTATGCAGGAAGCAATAAATTCCATTTATCACAAAAATAATATTCAACTAATGGCAAGCTTGCAAAACAAACGTATCACACTGTATCCGACCTCTTAGTTTGTACATAACAAAAAATACAATACAGTGAAAATCATCATTTTAATCTCACACATTTCTCCGATTGGTATTATTTACGTTTCTCTGTTCTTCCTTGTCGGAATATATGAGCAGTAATGCCTGTGACGCCAGTTAGCATTAGCTTGATTTCGGTTGCAAAAACATGTTACAACACTCACCAGAGAAAATCACAGTAAAAATGTGTTTTACTGCCAGGGATCAGGTCACGGATCTTCTTTTCTCTTAATCCTTACCGGAATTGATCAATAATTTATCTTATAGCGTGCAGTAATTCCCACAACGTGCTACAGCCAGCTACGGTTTTCTTCTTCTTCTAATAATTTTCCGCTGTCTAAACCAGAGTGTAACTCACAAGCCACCTGCTGGCGGTTTCTGGTATGACAAGAAAACTCAAAATGAAAATATAAACTGAATTGCTGGGAACATTAAATAACAAAACAAAATCCTACAGAAATAAAATACTACTAACAGTATCACACATATACATGTGGGTTACATCCTCCCCCCCATTAATTGCATGCATCCCTGCATGTCAACATCTCCTAAGCATCAAATACAGGGGCATAAAAGTCACGTTCAAGGGCTATTTGTAGTGCTTTGTCTAAGCCACCAAGTAAAGACTGCATAACTACCACAAGTGGGTTTCCTAAGGATGGGTAGGTGAGTCTCTTGGGATGGGTTCTTTCTCTTGTTGATCTCCTTACTTCAACATTCTCTTCATGGTTGTCCGTTTCAATAGGGATAACAGTTTCAGATGTTTCAGGGTTGTCAATATCTATTATGACATGGTCTGGTGGTTGGATGGACATTCGAGGTGTGAGTGACTGGGTTAACTCACCCTTGAGCTGCTGCTCTTCTGATATGGTCTCCTTTGGCTCTTGTGGCTCAAATGGTGAAGCTTCAGGATTAAGTGATGGCACTGAAACATGTTCGTTTGTCACGTCCTGTTCTGTATTGTCAGTTTCTGTTCTCTCACTGGCAAGTTCATTTGTGTCCAACATTTGGTCTTCAGATCCAATTTGCATGTCTCTGTCCTGTTCATCATCGTTTCGGGTTCCAACATCAGTCAACATCTTTGTTGGAGGATAGTAATAATACTCCACATCTTCATCCTCGCTGTCCAGCAGCGAATCCTCTGGAACTTCATTTCCAGCACCTCTTTGTGTTGCACTTGACTGTAGTCTTTTAGACTTCCTTGTTTGGGTTTGTGTTATGGGCTCAGGTTGCTCTTTTGCAACTGACAGAAAACCACAGGGCAGCAACAAGTCTCTATGCAAGACTCTTTCTGGACCCACATCATCAAAGGGAGCTACTACATAAACAGGGAGGTCTTCTATCTGTTTGATCACTTTGTAAACAGTGTTAGTCCACCTGTTGGAAATCTTGTGTTTACCACGGAGACCTACATTTTTCACTAACACACAATCTCCCACTTCGAGCTTAGACTCCCTCACCTTGTTGTCAAATCTCTGTTTGTTGTAAGAGGCAGTCTTTTCGCTATGTTCAATAGCAATTTGGAGCTCTCTGTCAAATTGTCTCTGAGGCCTTTTACATACTGACTATGTGTTTCGCCCTTCCCAGTAGGCTTGTCGAATCCAAATGCAATGTCAATGGGTAAGTTTGGTTGTCTTCCAAACATGAGCTGATAAGGTGAGTATCCAGTCGTGTCATTTTTTGTGCAATTATAGGCATGCACCAATGGCTGCACAAAATCTCTCCACCTTAACTTATCCTCTTCTTGTAAGGTGCCCAACATGGCAAGGAGTGTCCTGTTAAATCTTTCCACAGGATTGCCACGTGGATGATAAGGAGTCGTTCTTGTTTTTTTTATTCCAAGCAGATTGCATAGCTCTCTGATCAGTGTGGACTCAAAATCCCGGCCCTGATCACTATGCAAACGCTCCGGCAGGCCATAGTGAATAAAAAAATTATTCCACAAGGCTTTGGCCACCGTTTTTGCTTTTTGGTCAACTGTGGGTACTGCCACTGCGTACTTGGTGAAGTGGTCAGTAATTACAAGTATATTTTTTGACCCTTTTTCATCAGTTTCCAAGGACAGGTAGTCCATGCAGACTAGCTCCAGCGGTCTGCTGGTACAAATGTTCACCAAAGGGGCACTGTGTTCAGCTCTGGCTTTTTGTCTGATGCACCTCTCACATGTGTGTATTTTGTTGTTTATGTCAGTGAGCATGCGTGGCCAATAAAAGCGTGCACGAACCAGATCTGTGGTGCGATCTACACCCATATGTCCCATACAATCATGTAGGCTGTCCAAAGCCTCATTTCGAAAAGTCCTCGGCAGAACTAGTTGGAAAGATGGTACACCATTTAGAAGTCTTTTCCGGTAAAGCACTTCATCTCTCATAACTAGTTGGTCCCATAGCCGTAACATGAGCTGGACTTCTCTGTCTTCCTTTTGTCGCGTCCTGTGAGGTGGTCTCCTCCCCCCCATTAACAAAGTTATGACCCTGCTGATGGATGGGTCTTTCTTCTGCTCTAAAGCCCAGTCATGTTGAGACATTTGTGGTAAAGGGCATGAGCCAGGCAAAATGTCTGTGTGACTGTAATCTGGTGGAATAGCATTTGCATCAATAGCAACACACTCAATAAAGCCAAGGAAGGGCAACTCAGACTGTGGTTGAAATTCTGAGTGGACAATGTGTCGTTGGCATATTGCACGTACTACTTCTGGAGAAACAGTTACGTTCTGAGTGATGTCAGACATGAACCGGTCAATACGGTCGTCCTCATCTTTAGCAGAGTTGTCCATTTCATCTTGTACATGAGGTCTGCGGGAGAGACCGTCGGCATCTTGGTTTGATTTTCCAACCCTGTACTGAATACGAAAGTCAAAGGTGGCCAGTGCAGCCAACCATCTGTGACCAGCTGCATCTAACTTGGCGGACGTCAGGACATATGTTAAAGGGTTATTGTCCGTCACAACAGTAAACTTGGCACCATAGAGATAATCGAAAAACTTGTCCGTTACTGCCCATTTTAGGGCAAGAAACTCCAGTTTATGTGTTGGGTATCTTTTTTCACAGTTGGACAGACCCCGGCTTGCAAAAGCTATTACCCTCAGATGCCCATCTTGCTCTTGGTAAAGAGCTGCACCAAGTCCATGAATGCTTGCATCCGTATGAAGGATGTAGGGCTGTTTAGCATCTGCAAAGCCTAAAACTGGAGCTGTTGTCAGTTTGTGTATCAGAGTGTTGAAGGATTCGTCACAGTTTGCAGTCCACTTATCAGCAAAAGGTCTCCTTGGATCTATAGTAGAGCTGTGCTTTGTTCCTGCTCTGTTAGACCTTCTGGGGGGGTAACAACCTGCAGTGAGATCATTTAAGGGCCTTGCGATTTTAGAGTAGTCCTTAATGAACCTCCTGTAATAGCCTGCAAACCCTAAAAATGATTTGAGCTCTTTTATGTTTCTGGGTTTTGGCCAGGTGGTGAGGGCAGCTATTTTTTCAGGGTCAGTCTCCACGCCTTTCTCTGAGACAATGTGACCGAGATATTTAACAGACTTCCTGAAAAAATGGCACTTTTCCGGGGAAAGTTTGAGTCCAAATTCTCTGAGTTTTGACAGGACACGCATGAGGCGCTCCTCATGCTCCTCCAATGAACTTGAGAACACAATGAGGTCGTCTAGAAAGACTAGGACCTCTTTGAGGTTCAGACTTCCCATGCACTTTTCCATAACACGTTGAAATGTGCTAGGCGCATTGGTAACTCCCTGGGGCATTCTATTAAACTCCCAAAACCCCACAGGGGTAACAAATGCTGTCTTATGTTTGTCACTTTCCTCAACCTCAACTTGATAATATCCAGACTTTAAGTCCATAACAGAAAACCATTTTGAGCCTGTTAAGGCTGAAAAAGCTTCTTCAATGTTTGGTAGGGCGTATGCATCTTTGATGGTTTGATTGTTCAATTTTCTGTAATCGACGCATAACCTAATGGCCCCGTTTTTCTTTTTAACCACCACAATCGGTGATGCGAATGGACTCTCAGATTCACGAATAACATTAACCTCACAAAGTTCTTTTAAATGCTGTCTGACAGCTTCATAGTCCGAGGGGTGTATAGGTCTGGGTCGTTGTTTGAATGGAGTTGCATCCGAAAGTCGAATGTGATGCTTCACAGCAGTTGTGTGTCCATAATCCAAATCATGCATGGCAAAAACATCTGACATTGAGTTGAGCTTTTCCATAATTCTCTGCCTCCATTCTTCGGAGAGAGGAGTATCAGTTAAGTCAAACTTAAGTGGGCTGTCTGTGATGGTTTTGATGTTATCAAACTCGGCAACAGACTTTGGAGACTGAGAGCTAGTCCTTGTGTTACTACTCAAGCCTGAAGCTAAAGAGCACACTGACAAGGGGGCATACAGTTCAGCCACTGTTTGACCAGCAGGGATTCTGATTGTATGAGCACTCTCGTTCTTGACCAGAATAGGAAGCTTAAAGGAAGCCTTTGAGGGAGCTGTCATAATGTAGTTGCAAAATAGGAAACCCCCAGGCAAGCATGATGCTGTGGATTCTACTAGCAGAGGACTACCTGGGTTTATATCAACATGTCTGGCATAGCCTGTCAATACAGCTTTTTCACCAGCTGGTACTGCGACACATTTTCTGCTCAACAGCTTAACTTTTCCTGTTTTACCACTTCTCTTATCAACTTTGATTTTGTTGAACATGGTTTGGATCACTGGAATGCTGTCACAATGTCTGACACTTGTGTCTGACTCTTTGTAGGATGTGAATGTCTCATAAAGCACATCTAAAACATTTGTCCCAATGAGAACTGGAATCTCTTGGTTTGATCTGCAGTCTGGTACAATGAGTGCTAGGGTATTCACTTCCTCAGGCCTCCCAGTAACCTCTTTTGGAAAACACAAATTGAGTTCTATGTAACCCAAGTAGGGTACTTGCTGACCCCCTGCGCCCTCTATGTCAAGCAATTTGGCCACAGACTGAATCGGGCGTGCAGGTAGGTGTAGTTTGTGAAATGTCTCTGATACTGTGGTTACCTGGGAGCCAGAATCTAGAAGACACACGCTGTGAACCCCATCAATAGTCAAGCTAGCAGTACGTTTTGACCCAACCAGAGCACTCAAAAGAGCCTCCTCCGATAATGCTGAACAGGAGTTGGTAATGTCATCTATTTGTTTCAGTCTTTTGTTCTTTTGGTTATCTTGTGCTGGCTTTGGACTTTGCTCCGAATTGGGACTAAACTCTGATAAGGTCTCAGTGCGTCCCTCTACTGAAACCCTGTCCAGTTTAAAGCTGGGGCATATTTAGCTTGCCACTCTTGCTGTTTCGCCTTTAATTCTTTGTTCTTTTTATCAACAAGGTCTTTGTTTGGAACATTGATGCACTCTCGGGCAATGTGGTTATTTTCACCACATTTAAAACAAAACCACGCTTTTGGAGCCGATCTCTGTACAGGTTGATGTGCTTGCAGTTCTGTAAAATGTGGTGGTTGAGGTTCTGAAGCACTGGCATGTTTCTGTTCGTGTTTCTTCCGTCTTTGGGCTCTTTTTTCAGTTAGCTGTAGTTTAAGTTCAGCCACTTGTTTCCTTAAGTTCTCAGTCTCTGTTATATATTTCTGCATTAAATCTGTGTCTTGATTAGTTGTGGGGGTGGGATCTGGAATGCCATGAAACTGGGCAAGAGGTTTTGCTTTAAACCCTCCAAGGTGACGTTGCATTCTGTCTACTTTTAGAGATCTTCTTTCTTCTTCAGTTCTTAATTCAAAAAGAAGCTCTGAAAAATTTGGGGCAGGATAATTTCTCAGTTTCTGTTGCAGGGTCAACAGTAAAGTCTGGTCCCAGCAACCACGCACAAACTGTTTGTAAAGTTGTCTACTAGCATTGGCCTCACTTACACCACCCTGTCTGATCGCAGTGCTGAGAAGTGTCTGCAGTCTCTGAATGTATTCAGATGCTTTCTCACCTGCGTCCTGATGAGTACTGAGGAACCTGGCAAAGATCTCCTCCCCGTCGTCAACAAGGCCATAGGCTGACTGGAGAAGTTTTACATAGTCTTGAGGAGGTGACTGGGAGCCTAGTTGTCTTACAATGTCTGCTGCGGGCGACAGTAAGCTCTCCAGAATCAGTCGTCGCTGCACATCCATTGTATAGCCATCCTGAAACATAAGTTCAACATGTAAACACCATGTTTCAAAATCCACTTCACCAGGCGGTTTAGGAACTCTGCCTGAGAAGGAACGCAGTCTCTTGGAGCCTGGAGCTGTCGTAGCTTCACTCTTAATGACATGCTCCACTATTATTCGTTGTACATCTGGTGGGTTTAGTATGTCAGAGTCTAGGGTTGTGGCAGTGCCCTTGGCTTGTTCTTTTCTTGTCCTCTTAAGCTTCTCAGTTCCACCTTGTGATTTGGAGACAGATTTTAATGGTTTACTGGGTGGAGGTTGTGATTTTTGAGGACTGAATATAACAGATGATCCACTGCTGTCTGATTCACTTCCAGTACTATCTGAGCTACCCCGTTCATTCTGCACAGTTTTAAAGGAACATGTGGCTTCAGGGTTTTCATCAATGGCTGACTGTGATTGTGTGGGAGTAGTTAAAACCTCAACCCTGTCCAAACACCATTTTGAGACTGGGTTCTTAGGAGACTGTATCACAGAGGGGAAACTAATGAGCTTAAGCGACTCTTCTGAGTCAAACTCAACAATCACTTGAAAGTCTTTGAGTCTCACTATTTTACTGACACTACCATATAATGATACAGCCTCTACAATGTCTTCATCTGTGTCATCATCAAGGATGCCCTTCAAAAGGATTGATTTTCTGTCATTTACACCATGCTCGCTACCAATGTCAGCAACAGAAGCCATATTTTGTCTGGTTATTATCAGACAATATTTGATCACGCTCTTATCCGATCACTGTGATCAAATAACACACTGATCACTAATCAATTATTTATATTGGTTGTTTATAGCCTAAAATCCTCCTGGCTGGCTCGCCACTTATGTAACCACTAGTGTAACTTACGAATAGATAAGCTGAGAAACTTAGATTTCAATGTTGAAGTTACAGTTAGTTTATCCTTCTAAGTTCAAAAAGGAGGATAATAAGCACAAACAACCATATTATCAAGAACGAACAGATTATTTAATACAACTTGAAACAGAATGTTACTGTACAGTTTTTTTTTTTTCCAACATAAAGTGTCCACCTTTTTTATATCAGGCAGTGTATTTTCTTTTGGTTCAGATTCCTTATAGTTCAGTTCGTCCTTTGGAAGTTTTGTTTTTTTTTTTTAGTTCAGTAATTTAAGTCAGTCAGTCAAGTCTTTGTTAAATGGCCATGTGTTTCTTTGGATTCAAAATCTTATCTTATCCAGTGCAAAGTAGGCAGCGGATCCAGCAGTCCCAGGTCTTGGGTTGAAACCTGGAGCTCAGCAATCCAATCCAGGCCTGCGATGCTGTGCAGCTGGACAGTCTTCAAAGTTGAATGGGGTTCTAAAAAAAACCCACCTGCATATATATAGAACTTAATTAACTATTAAGTTTCAAAAGTATGCAGGAAGCAATAAATTCCATTTATCACAAAATAATATTCAACTAATGGCAAGCTTGCAAAACAAACGTATCACACTGTATCCGACCTCTTAGTTTGTACATAACAAAAAATACAATACAGTGAAAATCATCATTTTAATCTCACACATTTCTCCGATTGGTATTATTTACGTTTCTCTGTTCTTCCTTGTCGGAATATATGAGCAGTAATGCCTGTGACGCCAGTTAGCATTAGCTTGATTTCGGTTGCAAAAACATGTTACAACACTCACCAGAGAAAATCACAGTAAAAATGTGTTTTACTGCCAGGGATCAGGTCACGGATCTTCTTTTCTCTTAATCCTTACCGGAATTGATCAATAATTTATCTTATAGCGTGCAGTAATTCCCACAACGTGCTACAGCCAGCTACGGTTTTCTTCTTCTTCTAATAATTTTCCGCTGTCTAAACCAGAGTGTAACTCACAAGCCACCTGCTGGCGGTTTCTGGTATGACAAGAAAACTCAAAATGAAAATATAAACTGAATTGCTGGGAACATTAAATAACAAAACAAAATCCTACAGAAATAAAATACTACTAACAGTATCACACATATACATGTGGGTTACACGGAGATTTCAAAATTCTCTTTGGTTTCACAATTATGGACAAAAACATTATAGTCAGATGTTAAGAATCAACAGTTACTCAGGAATTGAGTAGCCATTTTATCAGGTACTTTTTAACTCTTGCCAAAATAATTTGTTGGATAACTACTATCTAGATACTTTTAATAGCGAAATATCCTTGGATACTATACTTACCTCCAAACATCGTTAACCTTTAGCAGAAACTTGTTCTGCTTTGAGGAAAAACTTTATCTATTTGAAATATTTTCTGAATTTCTTAAGGTCACAGTGACATGAGAGATGACTTTTGTCATTGCTTATCAATCAGTATTTGCTGTGAAAAAAAAAGTGAAGTTTGAGGAGGACTGTTTCAACTGTGATAAATCACATATGTAGGCTGAGGGACATTGGGCAAGTAGGTGATGGATAAACCAACTGTGGCAGCAAATAACATCTTGAAAGCTCATAAAACTATTTTTAAAAATGATAGTTAACTTGGTGCAGGGTGTATTTTCAAACATTCAGTTAACAAAAACTGTTCGTCGCTAAACCTTGTCCAATACTCTGATTATGTGCTGATTATTTTTACATTTTGGAATGGCAAGACTCCTCACTCTAATTTGAAAAATAATATGTGGAGGAAGCTAAAGATTAGGGTGATGGCAGTGAGACATTCCAACCACAAAGACCTAGAGCTCATTAACCAAGGATCTTTGATCAGAATACCAGTGAAATCACATGAAAAGTTGGTCAGTGTTTAAGATATTTATTTTCCAAATTTCATGCCAATAAAATTTTTGCCAGTAAGAATCTTGATCATTAGAGGTGATATTTTTGAATAAAATGTAAAAAAAAAAATTCATTAATAGTCCTTTTAAATTGTAGAGCTGTGGAAGCTGAAAATTGTATTATGAATTTTTTTTTTTTGTTTCTGAACAGACGTTAAGAGATAAAACATAACAGAAGTCAGCCAATAAAGAAATGTAGAAGCTTTGTTTTTAGTCATTATTTCTGTAATGTCTCATGTCTTATTTTTTCTGTAGCTGTCAAAATATTTCTGTCAGCAAAAGTAGTAAAATATACTTAACAATAAATATTAATTGTGAAAGTTTCAGTATGTTGTATGCTGTTTTCAGTGGTGCGATCATCACAAATATTTTGTTAAATTTATTTTAAAAACTTAATCAACTGTGTTAATATGTGTATTTGTCAGAGAAATTATCATGGTCTGATATGCTGGTGACATGAAGCTCCAATAGCAGAATTTTAATAGGAGCTGGGGACTTGGATCTCGCTCTTTGTGCTGGACTTTGCAGAGAACTTCACCCTGATAAAGGGCCCCTTCAGAGTAATGCAGAAATAAATAGGCGAGACCAATGTCGGACTGTCTGCGGATTGATTTTCAGAGGCGATCCTCGTATCATCCTTGACTCTGATATCCTATCTGTCTCCAGTGTCAGCCCCTAGACACCCATCTGAGATGAAAAAGCCAGACACAGTGCTATGTAATAGTGCTTTGAACATGGGGCAGTGGGGCTTTTCAATCATGACCCAGATGGAATGAATTCCTTTGCACTTAAAAAAAACATATGAGCATTATTTATCTGCACAGCAATGTTTCATACATTTGGAATTGAAAAATAAACGGTACTCATTTTTTCTGTAGTTTTTATTTCATATTGAATCACATCGCTGCAGTGTGTCTCAAGATGGGAGCTTTTGAAATATGCACACAATGTTATTTTATTCTAGTTTTTTAATAGCAAAAAAAAAAACAAACTCAAACGTTAACCTTTACAGCCGTCTTTGTAGTTTCACCGGAGACATGGAATCATTGTTGAGCGTTATTATCACTCGGCTCGGCGTTGAAAGCAGACTATTCTCATGGGCGCTGTTTGTGACAACGGAGAATAAAAGCTGTATTGCTTAAATGTCAGCAAAAAAGGCAGTTTTCTGGGATGAAAATTTGATTTCTTCTTGCTCATAACACACCACAGACACTATGTAAGTTCTTTGTAGCAGATTGGATAAGCTAAAGATTGAATTTAAACTAACTTACATCAGTATGCATTTATGGCAACAAAAGTGCTTCACTGCGTTCTGACAGAGGCTTCTGTGCTCTGAAAGAAAGCAATGAATCATGGAAAGAGAAAATCATTAAAGCTTTTCCTGTGCATGTGTCTCTATTGGCTGTGATAACTATGTAGTGCGGGTATAACAGCCTGTCCTTGCTTCGATGCCCTCTATTGCTTTGAAGTCTGTTCGAGGATACGATCGTTGCATTTATGCTTTTTTTAGCCGGATCGTACAGAAATATGTGTTTTCGCTTCCAGAGATGTTTTTGGCGTCAATCACAGATCTAATGTGAAGCCATGTGAGCTGAGTTTATGGGAAATCTTTGAGATGGTAGAAATGTTCAGGGAAACAGCATCTTTTTCAGTTCAGAAAGGGAAAGAGTGAGGGAGACAGAGGGAGGGGTTCTAGGAAGTTGCGCTTCGGTTCACAGAGATGTACTGTAATGATGGGCTGGAAAGAGCTGGGGTTTGCCGGAGGATTACCGTCTGTCTTCGAAGCTCACACAGCTCTCCAAGGCCACTGTTTCGGCCCCCATGGAGCAGACATGCTGCCAGTGCCAATATGAAAAGAGAAGGGCGGCGTGTACACTAGGAAAATAAGCCTTTGGCACGGTGGGTTATATGCACGCAGAAAAATTTACTGATGTAGATCTAAAAGACAGTCTATAGGGCTTCTTTTAACACTGGGGTGGCATGGAAACTTTGAATCTGTGACTTTCATTAATAGATGTTGATGTTGAATTAAACATGGGCAATTTCAACTTATTGGGCTTTGTGTTTCTAAAAGTAAAAAATATGCACAAATTACCAATTAAAGTAATGGAGGACTTGAAACTACAGACACACTTTTTTTCATTTCTGGATGCCTTTATTAACTTCAGTCCGATATTATTTCTAATGCTTTTTCAATAAGTCCTAAAGATGGTGCCTTTTTTAATATTCAAGTATGGTCAATGTCAAGATGACTGACTTTGTATTAGTCCAGAAAGGGTGAGATTATGTTTTGGCGGCAACATTCCAAAGTTTGTGAGTCTGAAGGGTCAAGAATCTTACTGGATAATAAGCATCACAGCAGGGATGATATTCTCTTCATTCATTTAAACTTCATAAACCTATGATTTAGAATACAACACAGACTCCTGTTATCTGAAAGATATTCAGATATTGGGTGCATCAAAGATTGTCAAGAGTACCGAGAGCTGGTTGACTGTTTTTTGACATGATGTGGAAACTTATCTGAATGTTAACGTGAATGAAATGAGGGAGATGATTGTAGATTTCAGACTAAGGAGAAAAAAGTCAAAAGCTATTATACTATCAGGGCATATGTGGACAACATACTAGAATGGAGCCGCAACTCTGAAGTTTGTCTACAAGATGGGATAGAGTAGACAACTGTAGGCTCTCATTCAGC
The DNA here is from genome assembly GCA_030533445.1 of Cyprinodon diabolis. Classification (NCBI taxonomy): domain Eukaryota; kingdom Metazoa; phylum Chordata; class Actinopteri; order Cyprinodontiformes; family Cyprinodontidae; genus Cyprinodon; species Cyprinodon diabolis. Next base: position 30,902,856 of record CM060076.1, read on the forward strand.
TGAAAATGTTTAAAGGTCCAAAAAAGTGGGAAATCAAAACTTGGTATTGTTTAAGATAGGCTCTGTGTCTGCACCTTCTTCTTTCTTCTTAAAAGAAATCACTCAAACTATTTAAAGCTACAGTGTGTAACTTTTAGCGACATCTAGCGGTCAGACTGCAGACTGCAGCATCATGAACATCTCCCCCCCACCGCTTCTCCCCCCCAACAGTACGGCAAGCGTTACGGGACAAAATGTCTTCCACAACGTCCGCATCACCTACCTTCTCAAGTGATGAGGTTTGTTTACATAGATAATTTTACAGATAGTATTTCATTAGTCTGTGTAGGGTATAGATTTCATGTAGACTTAAGATAATAAATATACCCGTTGTGACGTTTTGGCGATCTCACAATCGCTAGTTTGTTGGCTCTGCGCTGCCGTAGCGCAAAAATGTCTGCCTCCATTAGATGTCTGCGAGACCCGCTCCTATGTAATTATAAATAACGAATTCTAAGGCAACGCAAATATTAAGGTTAAGAGGCTGAGCTCGTAGATGATGATAAATAACATAGTTATGTATAATATATTACATTTCTGACTGTATATCCCTGTAATTATTACACACTGTAGCTTTAAATAACACTTCATAATATATAGGTATAAAATAACTATGAGACATGACAACAACTTTTGATAGAAATTGTAATCTTTTTTTTAATAACTTTATTTTTATTGAGCTTTTTAGAATACAGACAAAAAGGCAGTCAAAACAATACAAAAAATAAGAAAATATAGAAACAAAAAAACAAACATAACATACTAGGGGGAAACTCTTATTCCAATATCCCAAAGACCAAGGGCATCCTTCATAACTCAAGTTAGTCCTGCAACGTTGATGTGAAGCTTATCCATTTTTCCCATTTGGCTTGATATTTTTCTTCCTCTGTTCTCAGTCCACGTGTTAAAATCTCCGTCTCATATAATGTGTTCACAGTCTGTATTCATTCCTTTGTGGTGGGGGGTTCGGATTGGCCCCACTTCCTGGTTATTACCTTTTTGGAAGCCACCGACAGAATTTTAAACGAATAACAGTCATTATTAAGAACAACGTTGTCCAAAAGGCCTAGATATAGAACCAAACTCGTTTTAGGTACTGTGTAACAAAATATTGTTTCAATCTTTCTGTGTATTTCGTTCCAGAACTGAGTGATTTTAGAACAGTGCCAGAAAATATGTGCATGGTTAATATTAGGTGCTCAATTTCTCCAACACGGTTGAACAGTAGATTTAAATTTACTGTTAATTTTAGGTGTTATAAAAAATCTTATCGATTATATTACTTCATAATGTATATGTATTAAATAGCCATGAGACATGACAACAGATTTTGATTGAAATTGTAATCTTACTCAGATCAGAGAAGTTGCTTAGTTACAGAAGTCAGCTACTTACTAATCGGGCTAACTTCATGGGAAGTGGCCTTGACAAACAGGTAGAGAAACCTTTTATACTTAAGTATGGCGCATCATAACATCATTACATCATTCAGGTTTGCAGATGAGGAGACATCCATGGCTCCAGCCTTATCAAAATATTACACTTTGTTCTTAGCTGAAGCATATCAATCTCATTCCTTTCCCATATATTTGCCACGTACAGAATGAAGATGATAACTGTGTACCCGGACAGAGGAACTGTCTTAATTAGATAAACTACTGGGGAAAACATCGGGGCTAACATGTAACAGGCAGCTAATATTAAGGTATAATAAACTCACACGTCATCAATGATAATGATCCTAACAGTATGTGAGGTATCATTTTATAGTGAGGCAATAGATAATAGTTATTTATTCAGTTAATTGAGATTAACTACACTTAAAAAAGGTCATGTATATATTTGATCTATCCTATATCTCTCATAATTTTTTCAAGAAACAGCAGAGAAGTGTGACTTTATTAAATAAAAGCTCTAAATGCTTTCATGGGAACTCTGGATGATGGTTGAATTATTGCTTATAGAAATGATAGCGGGTTGTAGGTGCCGGAAGGCCGGTCTAAGTATTTTTGAAAAACCTGATCCTTTGAAATTTTCACTGACATCTCAAAGGTTAAAAAGTTATTGTTAAAAAATATTCACACTGACTGCTGTGTGAGAATGGGCAAACTGATTCAGATGATTGACAACCAAGGATATAGTAAATGTAACCTACAGTGGGGCAAAAAAGTATTTAGTCAGCCACCAATAGTGCAAGTTCTCCCACTCAAAAAGATGAGAGAGGCCGGTAATTTTCATCATAGATATACCTCAACTATGAGAGACAAAATGAGAAAAAAAAAAATCCAGAAAATCACATTGTCTAATTTTTAAACAATTTATTTGCAAAATATGGTGGAAAATAAGTATTTGGTCAGTTACAAACAAGCAAGATTTCTGGCTCTCACAGACCTGTAACTTCTTCTGTAAAAGGCTCCTCTGTCCTCCACTCGTTACCTTCATTAATGGCACCTGTTTGAACCCGTTATCAGTATAAAAGACACCTGTCCACAACCTCAAACAGTCACACTCTAAACTCCACCATGGCCAAAACTAGAGAGCTGTCAAAGGACACTCGAAACAAAATTATAGACCTGCACCAGGCTGGGAAGTCTGAATCTGCAATAGGTAAACAGCTTGGTGTGAAGAAATCAACTGTGGGATCAATTATTAGAAAATGGAAAACATACAAGACCACTGATAATCTTCCTCGATCTGGGGCTCCACGCAAGATCTCACCCCGTGGGGTCAAAATGATCACAAGAACGGTGAGTAAAAATCCCAGAGCCACACGGGGGGACCTAGTGAATGACCTGCAGAGAGCTGGGACCAAAGTAACAAAGGCTACCATCAATAACACACTACGCTGCCAGGGACTCAAATCCTGCAGTGCCAGACGTGTCCCCCTGCTTAAGCCAGTACATGTCAAGGCCCGTCTCAAGTTTGCTAGAGAGCATTTGGATGATCCAGACGATGACTGGGAGAATATCATATGGTCAGATGAAACCAAAATAGAACTTTTTGGTAAAAACTCTACTCGTCGTGTTTGGAGGAGAGAGAATGCTGAGTTGCATCCAAAGAACACCATACCTACAGTGAAGCATGGGGGTGGAAACATCATGCTTTGGGGCTGTTTTTCTGCTAAGGGACCAGGACGACTGATCCGTGTGAAGGAAAGAATGAATGGGGCCATGTATCGTCAAATTTTGAGTTAAAACCTCCTTCCATCAGCAAGGGCATTGAAGATGAAACGTGGCTGGGTCTTTCAGCATGACAATGATCCCAAACACATCGCCCGAGTAACGAAGGAGTGGCTTCGTAAGAAGCATTTCAAGGTCCTGGAGTGGCCTAGCCAGTCTCCAGATCTCAACCCCATAGAAAATCTTTGGAGGGAGTTGAAAGTCCGTGTTGCCCAGCGACAGCCCCAGAACATCACTGCTCTAGAGGAGATCTGCATGGAGGAATGGGCCAAAATACCAGCAACAGTGTGTGAAAACCTTGTGAAGACTTACAGAAAACGTTTGATCTCTGTCATTGCCAACAAAGGGTATATAACAAAGTATTGAGATGAACTTTTGTTATTGACCAAATACTTATTTTCCACCATATTTTGCAAATAAATTCTTTAAAAATCAGACAATGTGATTTTCTGGATTTTTTTTTTCTCATTTTGTCTCTCATAGTTGAGGTATATCTATGATGAAATTACCGGCCTCTCTCATCTTTTTGAGTGGGAGAACTTGCACTATTGGTGGCTGACTAAATACTTTTTTGCCCCACTGTATGAACACATAACATGTTGAACTATGAGGCAGTTTGACTACAGCAGCTAAAGACCAGCAGCTGAATGACCATGGCCATTAATGCAAGCAGACAGAAGATAGCTTAACTATAAATTGCACTGACTCAACAATTTGAACAATGACTGAGTGAAGGAATATAGGCCAACCCTATGAGTTTGCAATGCAGCTGCAAGATTTAGATGACAGTGTCACGGTTTGCTTTTAACATCAGGATAGAAGCATGGATTCATTAACAGATTAGAGAAGTGGGTGTGTAGGTTGATGTAAGGAGTTATTTTCTTTTAAAATATAATACTTTTAGTAAAAATCTAACCCCTTTTGAACATCAGTCTTCCTTCCTCTTTGAAATCAATGTCTTGAGAATTAAGACATTCTTGACAGGAAAAAGGATCAAATCTAGTACTCGAGTGTTAATGTATGTTTTTGGTCAGAAGTAGTATCTTTATCTCTTTCGTCTTTCTTTCTGATTTCTGTTAAGATATTGATTGAGGCCATTTATTCAAAAGTGGTGGGAAAAAGAAGGTCTCTTGCAAAAATACAATTATCAACTAACAATGTCTATAACCCCATGCATGAAGCTGAAGAGCTCCTTCAGTGACAGTTTGTGGCACCCTAGGCGCACTAAGTAGTAGTTGTAGCAGATCTGTGCTCCTGGTAGCTGTTTAACCATCAATGCTCCAAACAAACTCAAACTTTCCTTATTTTTGTTGTAAATAAATTGTCGTAGTTAATTTTTACACACTATAATTACATGTGCATTTTGCATGTTTTCTAAAAGTACTTACTTAAAAGTACTTTTTACTTTTGTCGTAAACCTTTTCATTACTTGCAACTGAAACACCGAAATTTCCCCACTGGGAGAAAAAAGAGGATTAAACCCTCTCTTTGTTTTTTTATTTCTACTTTTTCATCAGTACAGATATTATTCTAGGATTAAATATTATTTAGAGAAATAGCTCCACTGATTGGTATTCCGTGGTTTAACCATGCAACACATTAATCCACCAGGTAGAATAAAAGTGCCAGCCTTATATTTCTCATTTGAGGTTCTCATTGGGTGTGGGGCTCAATTAAAAACCTAAAAGACCAAAACCATTTAAATGAAGCATGATTTTTGGTAAATTTTAATGTATCACTTTCTAGATGGGACCAAAACCATTAAATACAAAACCTAACCTTACTTAGGAATTTCACAAAATCATTTGACGTTAAGTGATCCTTATAGCTTGACTGAATCCTGACATAGGCAGCTTGAGTTCAGTGGTCCTCTGTTTATTACAGTGTCTGCACGGTCCTTGAGGTGTCTGAACCCTTGACCACCATATGGTCTCAGCAGGCTGTGGAGACAAGATGAAAAGGCTGTCAGTCTCTTTACAACAACTGCAAACTTCTTCACCTTTCCCCCAGAGCTCCCCCTGCAATCTGGAAGCTATCAATGCTCCTTCATATCTTCTTCTGGCGAGATATGAAGTCAGCTCACATTATAAATATCTCTATTCTGTTTCATTGCCCTCCAAATAAGTCACGCTGTTCAAACAAGTGCAGAGCACCGCTTCGCTGACTCCCATTGTCTGGCTCTGAGCTGTTGACGCTGCAGTTGACGATTTATTATAGGCACCTTTCCCCAGTGACCGATAAGCCCCGTGATGGATGCATGATTTTCCTCAGCCAAAATGGCTTTATCTCCCACACTCCAAGCCACTATCTCAAGTGGGCTGATGAGCTTATTCGTTTCTCCTCTGAATTTCTGACATTCTCCCTTTTTTCCTGAGATGAAAACCACAGAATAATTTTCCAGAGTCCATTTCAACAAAAGTATTTTATTAATTTCCTCTCTTCTCTGCAGCTCCTCCTTCCCTTCAGCTTTCCCTCAGTAGAACCCAAGAAGCTTACCAACATCTGCATTTGTATATTTGCTCCACAATATGCAACACAGTTGAGCCAAGCATTAAAACCAAGACTGTACCAATTGTTTTCCAATGTTAATGTTTGCTTTAGGTGCAATTATAAGCTGTCTAGAAATCCAGCTATTAATCATCTGAATTGTTGCAATGAAACTTTACCAGCAGCTAATTTTCTCTCTATTAGCAAAACTCCCATGGATAGAAAAAGCAAGTGGCGGAAAGAAAAAGTGTTCAGCCTGTTTCTTGAACAGTGTAGAACACAAAAAGGGATATTAATTGGTGAGCAATCACTAACAGGCAGTAACTCAACGCTTTTAACTTTGCTCATTAAATTTAATATATTCTTGTTTTTGTGAATTTAATAACTGTATTATTTTTGTTAAACAATTGCCTATCCAAAATTTTAAATCCACTGTTTTTTCTGTATAAAATAAACATTAAAAATATATTCATCCACTTATTGAATTTCCATTTAAACCTGCATAAAGTGACACATTATAGCAAAATTAAACATGCAATCAAGCAAATACATCCATATTTTTAAGTTAGTCTTATTTGATAGCATTTTTGACTAAAAGCCTGTGGAGAATTTTATGACTCTTAAAAGTCAGGTAAAAGTTTAGATTTTTTTAACACTGCTGGAAATGAGCCAAGTTGATGGTTTTTCAAAATGGTAAAGTAATGAGACAACACATAAAAAAAGGTAAAGACCGTAAACATTAACTTGTTTATAAATAGTTTTATGACCAAATATTAACTAAACTGACAAGGAATCATTGAGTAGAATGAAACCTTTTTTGGGGTGATTACTTAAAAAAATGTATGTGATCAGTTTTATGAAAATAATATAGTATGCAAACATAACTTATAAACCTTATGTAAGTTATATGTGTTCTGAAGCCTGTTTATGAGGTCCAAAAATGACACAAAAAAAAACTTTCACCTCACTCACTGCCTTGCTCGATGTCTTAGCTAATGTGTGTTCAGAAAGGTGAGTTACAAAAAACGGGTGCTTTATGATACCAAAAAGAGAACTAACTGCTACCCAGGTTATGGGTAAAGCTATTGACCCACTTTTCAGCTTTCTGATTCTGCACTCTTAAAGAATTAACTAGCAGATACTATCTTTCTGCTGAAAATGAACATTGAAACGGATATGGCTAAACTAAAGCTAACCTGTGTAAAGCTAAGCACAACAGGTGCTTCTTCGATAAGCACAAATGTCTTATTTCCTGCCTTCATCTGAGCCCCTGAAGACTCAGTGGATGGATTATATTTTGGATTGAATTCTACCTACAATACGTCAGAGTTTAGTTTCTGCTGAGCATTTCCAAGAGAAGGCTTCACCACACACCTTAAGGGATACCGTCCTTAGCACAATACTTTAGCCTGGTAAACTAGCCCCACCCGCCAGTGGCATAAATCATTTTTGCCTGTGAGTGGTCTAGCCTCGTTCAATGCCCCAGGCCCTAGAACCGGCGGGCCAATAACAACACAGAGATTTGTTTTGAATTTCTGGATGCAAAGTGGGCTGGTTTTGAGGACGTGACGTCAAAGTTTCACAACACTGGAGTAAGAACAACAAGGAAGATGGCAACAACTATTGAACAGTTCTCGTTTAACTAAGCTTTGGAATCAGTTTTGGAAGGATTAGACTTGGGGTTTTTGTTGAAACGTGAGCAGGAAAAAAACTCTACTCTCATTCATTTTAAGAAGGACATTTTTGTCGTTTTACCAACAGGCTGTCGCACTTACTCCGTCACAGTCAGTTGCGCTCATTAGTCAGAGCGTTGGCCAATAGGCACAGACATGGTTTAAAAGACAACGGGTTGTTCTCATCAACAATCTACCGATGTCTCATTCATCAGGGCCAGACTAAATTACACATTTAATCTCACATTTAGTCTAGTTTAGCAGTGTACCAATATTTGGGACTTTTTGCTAGTTATTCAAATCTTTGTAGCTCAGAAACTGAACGAAGGTTGCAAAAGAGGGAAATTGTAGTTGTTAAGTTTGATTTATGCGTGATACGTGGTCAACAGCTCACAGCCAAATTCTGTCATTTTATCTTCCCGCCCCTTGGTGTGGCGTCTGCAAACAGATTTTCCGAACCATGCAACTAAAATATGGAACGCACAGACAGCTCAACGCAGAAAACAGGGTGAAGGAGCAACAGCTCCCATCAGCCAGGATTCATAACTATAAACATCAATCCATTTACGGTCACGCTTGTCCCTGTTGGGTTACGGGGGGTGCTGGTGCTTCCAATCTCCCATCTCTAGCTGTCAATGGGTGAGAGGCGGGGTACAGCCTGGACTTGTTGCCAGTCTATTGCAGGGCAAAAGTGAGACAAACAGGACAAACAACCATTAACTCTGACCTAAGGAGAATTTTGAGACAAAACCTAACAGTTATGTTTTTGTACTCTGGGAAGAAGCAGGAATAGCCAAAACCCATGCCTGCTAGACCATGCAAAATCCATGCAGAAAGATCCTGGGCCAGGAATCGCACCCAGAACCTGCTATGCACTGCTCCACTTTGCAGCTCCGTAAATATAACCTTAAATAAATGCATAAAAAAAGGCATCATATGATTTAGTCCATAATATCACTGCAATCAACAAATTGAGATTATTGTCCCTTTGAATGACTCAGAAAGCCTTGGAAAATGTTGAATATTGCTGTGTTTTCTGCTTCCTTATGTAGTGTGGCGTTGTAAGCTTCAGTTTGTACTGTACATGCCCACCTGGAGCCGGCCAATATTAGGCACAAGTGGAAAAGCCTCTATATAAGAGTATAAAAGCTGTACAGTAGACATTGTGTCTGTGTGTGATCTGAAATTTCAGTCTCACAACACTCCATCTTGAAAGACTCCTACTAATACCTACGTCTCGTAACACCCATTGAGTCGGACCAATGACATTCTAGCAGTGTTTTTGGGGGCGAGAAATGTAGGGCCGTGCTTGGGGAATTATAAAAATGGCTACGCTGAAGGACTCACCTTTTGATACCACAATTGACTTGGTTTTAGCTAAAAAAGTGGCAATTTCTCATTTGAAAAACGATGAATAAGATGCCGAAGCTATTAAGCTGGAAATTTCTGCTATGAATCCTTAACGCCTTTCATGCACAGGTTTGTATTGCAAATTCTACAAAAATCATTTCATGATGAAATGATAACTTCTCCGTAAACATCCAACAATGCTTTGCATTTATGTAAACATGTCCCACCTGTCATTCTTGTCACACATCTGATAAGTCACAATTCGTCACCCAACAAACTCAAAGTATTTGTTTTAAACGTTCCTCCTTTTCACGGACAGACTGAACAGCAGCCAGCAGCCTTGAATTAGTGCTCCTGACTCTGGGTACAGTTTGCAAATTGACCCTTTCATTTTCAAGATGACTGCTGAAGTCAAACATGAATGAACTCGGTGTTAAGTAATGGTCTGTACAGACTAGAGAGACTAAAGCCAGGACGTCTCGGTCAGCCTTAATCCCTGATCTCAAAAACTTGCTTCTGCAAACACAAAACTTCCCAGAAGTGTTGCTGCAAAGGCTGATTATTGAAATTGGGGATTAACGTTTCTTTTTAAACACCTAAAAAAAACACTCTTTTAACAGAAATTTGTTTCTAATGTCCCTCAAGGGTTCCTTTAACTCTGTAGGGGTTCCTTCAATAATCCACCAAATTCTGTTTATAGTGTCTCTTTTTGCCTTGAAGCGCCTGCGTTTACTATTGTATTCATTTGCATTTGGCACACATGCCTGCCACAACAGAGGCACAAACAACCCAGTTGTGCAGCATCACTCACATAGTCTCCTTCTGCAGTTTCTACTATCAGTCAGCACTGTCAAACCTGATTTCAAAGTTTCTCATCTGCCAAATCCAGCTGCCTCGCCCAGCTCCCGCTCCTGATCAAGTTGAACTTGGCAGACAGCACCGGAGAAGAACTCCGGCGATGCCAGTGTGGCATATCAAAGCTTCCAATCATTCTTTAGAAGAAGAAAAAAAAAACAGGCGCGGCCTTGAGTCTTGGCTGGTGTTGCTTGGAAAAGGCGATAAATTCCTTAATTAAAAGAATGCAGCTGAAATACACAAAGCTGTATTGGTTACAGCTGTATTTACCAGGATTAGAGTTGTATATTTAAATTTCTTTTCACACGTTCTAATTCCTAGTCGTCACTAATCAGTCAAAAAGAGAAGTAAGGGCTGACACAGCTATTTCCTGACACAGCGTCAAAGCCTTGGCTAGTCTCACGCGATTGCTACTACTGGAAAGCATGATGTATTTACCATGGCTGCTAATCAAAACAAGCGGAGCAAAAAATGTGTGTATAATTTATGACATGTTGGATTTGGGAGGTGTACCTTTCCTTCTTTAACACCTGAAGAAAATTTCATTGAACAGAACAGCACAGCTTGGACCCCACATTTCTAACCATGGGAACCAGAGCTTGTATAATGATGAGAGTGATCAAGGAAAGTTAGTGCGTATGTTATTCCAGTTTCTTCTCCCACCGAGTGTTTATTTACCTTGAAGATAAATACATAGTGACTCCCGCTGGCTCTGCGCTCAGCTCTTCTTATGGAAGTTGTGAAGAAGCTGTGTTCCCTAAACACAGGAGAGAGAGCTAGACATGATTTTAAATCGTCCTCGTGTGAGAGGCACTCTTTTGGTGTAGAGCTATCCTGCCGGTATTTGGCGGAGCGACTTGTGTCTTCGTGGCTTTGTCAGGAATGATTACAGTAATCCATGCTCAAATGGATGCACACGCCTCATTAAAAATGACAAAATCAATATTTCAAATGGGCTGTTTTTCCAACTGAAGAAACATTTCATTGCATCAGAAAGCACATGATTACACTGAACCAAATGACACAAGCTTTTAACTAAATCAGTCAGCAAAAAGTAAATCTGCATTATATTGTTTCATGTTAAGATCCACATGTGAGTTAAAATCAAAAATTTTGTGTATACCTGTATCTTGGTTTTGTAAATAATAGGTTTTTAAATGACAAGCTTCTCAAAAGATGTTGCTCTAACAGACTCATTAGGGAGGAAAAAAGAAAAAAAGAATTTCCGTTTATTCATGGTAGGTATTCCTAACTGTTTCAACTTCATTTTAATACCTATCTTAGAGTGTTGGTTTGCAGCCTTATATGTATCTTTTGTATGAGTGTGTACCTTGTGACTAAGATAAACAGGACATGCTCCAAGGAGCGGGACGACGGCCAGTGGACACAGCTGAGGAGGCAACTGTGAGGAGAAGGAAGAGAGGTGGAAGCAGTGGATAGAAATAGGATGAGGAGGAGAGACAGGGAGGGAAAGAGGATAGCAACACACTGTGGAGGGCAAAGTGCCCTGACAGCCACAGGAGTCTCAGAGTGGGACCTCTCCAGGCTTGACAGATGGACAGACAGGGCTATGCCCTGCTGGCAGACTCTAGCTTCTGACAGCAGCACACATCCATCAACATGCACTCACCAAAGCACGTGAAAACATCTACGGTATGTAAGCAAGTAATGATCCCAGACTAGTAAACATATACAACAATAAACAGGTGGCAGATGCAAAGATGCAAATGAACAAGTAATTATTCAAATTCAACAATCAGAGCTTTTGTGATCTGATATTTGTGCTGCTATAGTTTTAGCTTATTAAAATTTAAAATAACAGAACAAAAGTAGGTTCTATTTCCCATTATATATTAAAGCATTTCTACAGGAGAATCTTTGACATAAAATAAAAAAAAACAATATCAGTACAAAAAGCTTTTTTCTGCAATCACTGAAATGGAAAATATTTACATTTTGCAAATAATCTAAAATAAATTTATGCACAATTAGCACCAAATTAAAATGAATTGCAGTACATCTCCTTTACTACTTTACAAAAATGACATTACAAATGTAGGCTCAGCAATTATATTATACACTCACCGGCCACTTTATTAGGTACCCCATACTAGTAACGGTGCTGGAAGCATTCCTCAGGGAGTTTGGTCCATATTGACATGATGGCATCACACAGTCGCCGCACATTTGTCGGCTGCACATCCATGATGCGAATCTCCCGTTCCACCACATCCCAAAGATGCTCTATTGGATTGAGATCTGGTGACTGTGGAGGCCATTTGAGTACAGTGAACTCATTGTCATGTTCAAGAAACCAGTCTGAGATGATTCCAGCTTTATGACATGGCGCATTATCCTGCTGAAAGTAGCCATCAGAAGTTGGGTACATTGTGGTCATAAAGGGATGGACATGGTCAGCAACAATACTCAGGTAGGCTGTGGCGTTGCAACAATGTTCAATTGGTACCAAGAGGCCCAAAGAGTGCCAAGAAAATATTCCCCACACCATGACACCACCACCACCAGCCTGAACCGTTGATACAAGGCAGGATGGATCCATGCTTTCATGTTGTAGAAGCCAAATTCTGATATGTTCTGATATCTTCTGATATGTTCAAATTCTGAATGTCGCAGCATAAATCGTGACTCATCAGACCAGGCAACGTTTTTCCAATCTTCTATTGTCCAATTTTGATGAGCTTGTGCAAATTGTAGCCTCAGTTTCCTGTTCTTAGCTGAAAGGAGTGGCACCCGGTGTGGTCTTCAGCTGCTGTAGCCCATCTGCCTCAAAGTTCGACGTACTGTGCGTTCAGAGATGCTCTTCTGCCCACCTTGGTTGTAACGGGGGGTTATTTGAGTCACTGTTGCCCCTCTATCAGCTCGAACCAGTCTGGCCATTCTCCACTGACCTCTGGCATCAACAAGGCATTTCTGCCCACAGAACTGCCGCTCACTGGATGTTTTTTCTTTTTCGGACCATTCTCTGTAAACCCTAGAGATGGTTGTGCATGAAAATCCCAGTAGATCAGCAGTTTCTGAAATACTCAGACCAGCCCTTCTGGCACCAACAATCATGCCACGTTCAAAGTCACTCAAATCACCTTTCTTCCCCATACTGATGCTCGGTTTGAACTGCAGAGATTGTCTTGACCATGTCTACATGCCTAAATGCACTGAGTTGCCGCCATGTGATTGGCTGCTTAGAAATTAAGTGTTAACGAGCAGTTGGACAGGTGTACCTTATAAAGTGGCCGGTGAGAGTATGTTTTTTTTATTTATTTATTATTTTACCAAACCTCATTCATAAGGTAAATCAAACTGCTATCTACTGCTTTGTATGTAGTTTTAAATCATAAACCCATGTGTTATAATATTAACAAGCTTTTCTAAGCATCTCTGTCATGGTTGATCGTTTATTTAGATCAGGAAAAGAAGCCACGCTACAATTATTTTTCCAAACAAAGACAAAATACCGCTACCGTTGACATTTAAAACTGTTTTCAGCATTGCTAGGGTCAGACGTCAATGTAACCATGAATTTTTTTTGGTACTTGCCTCACTTTCTTGTTCTTTGTGTAGACAGTAATTTGGGCCGGCACCAGGCTGTGATTGGTTGCATTTTGGGGTCACCTGCTCTGCAGTTTTACACTACCAACTGCTGAACAAACTGCTTTTTAAGCCCTTGGAAAACAGTAAGCACTTCCTTCTGTTTACCTGGTTGACCATCTGCAGGTGCTTAAATTTGTAAGGAAAAAGCCATGCTGCACAACAGGGATTTGGTGTGAGGGGCTCGCCTGTTCTGTGCTGAAATAAATCATGTTTTGAATACTTCACTTCTTTTGACACTTGTTCACGATATCAAAGAGAATTTTCTTTTTCCTTTTAATGAAAAAATAAGGTTAGTTCTAAGTACCTGTCGATAAGTGGGCTTTATTTTTATAGCCCTGAGGTTTTGTTTGGTGGTTTCTGCGAGACCCCACTTTTCAATTTCACAGAAATATTAAAATCATTATTCCCCTGTTGAGTGAATCATATTACAGTTACTGATTATGTAACCATATTTATCTCTAGATAAAAGGTTTTGCAACAAACATATTATTTAAGTCAGAGCAAAATATCAGTAGTTAGTATATTGGTGTGATATATCACTATAAGTAGATACAGATTTTAATTTGCTGATTTCAAAAAAGACTGCCATCTTTCTTTAATCAAGCACATTTCTTCAAAGCTGTAGTATTCTAATGAGCCAAACGAAACCAATTAGATCTTTCTGGTATATTTTTTAATAAAAAGGTATCAGTTTGATTGAGCTGAAATGGTGCCATGCTGTCTATTAACAGCCTGATCTGTTAGTACTTAAAGTTTGATGTACTTAAAGATGGTAATCTTTGAGTTCATCAGACTAAATAGGTTTGCATTTAAAATTTTTGACAAAGCATCATTGAGTAAACAATTCATACCTGAAATCGGACCATTCTGGCCACCAGCCAACTTCTAGGTAGAATAAAGCAAGATAAATTAAAACCAGTAGAAAGCATAGTCTTAATATAATGAAAAAAACAATAACATCAAAAAGAGTGAAAAAGAGCAAAACATGAAAAAAGGGCTATAATCCATAACTTCTTTCAAGAGACTTTGGATCCAAAGGGAAGCCAAATGTACAGTTAAAAATTATTTTTACCAGTAAATTTAGCATTCAATTGATTCCGGGATGATTTGGGATTAGTTCCAATCCATTTTATAATTGTGTTTTTTGTATTGCTTTATGTAGTTTATTCTCATAACTGTTTTACTTATAATAGCCTAACACATTCAAAATATTTTGTGAAACAAAACAAGTCTATGAGAGATTTTCTTAAAGCCCACACCTCTTTAAAAGCATAATAGATTAATTGTAATCATTAAGTACCCTCGGTTACCACCTAACTTAACTCTCAAGAACCAAGAGCTTCACAGATGGTGCTAACATGATGGTTTGTTTTTTAACAGTTCGGACAGTTACAACTAACCCCTTTAGGCAGGACTAAAGCTATAATATCTGCTTAGTTCTTGATTGTAAAACTGATAGACAAAACTTCCCTGAAGAAGATTAGAGGAATCTTGAAATCCGTTTTTTGTTTAGATGTGATCTAGACCTTTGTACATGACAGAAAGGTCCAACATATACATCACTAAAGAAGCAGAGAGGTGGGGGAGTAATGATAGGGATCTGCATGAGTAAAGAAGGTGCTGCAAGTGTGACATTTATGAACCATAGATTTCTGTGAATGAACAAAAGGGCTGACTGTCAAGATGTCGCTGCTCTTTGGAGGATGGCCACAATAACACTAACCTGAAGCACACTGACAAAGATTTCTTTGAAGAGAAAAATGAATATTTTGAGCTGGTAATGCTATGCTGATACAAGTCCAGAGTAGTAAAAAAAGATATTAAAAATATGTATGTAGAGAATGGACTATTCTATGTAGAGGTTGCAAACTTCCAAAAATAAAACTAGGCAAAAGAGAGCTGAAAAGAGTATAGTGGTGTTGTGGGCTGGTGAATCTGTATAATCCTTGATTCTTGATGCAGCCATCCTGAATCCTGAAATTTTGGTGAAGTTCCTCCCCCAACTCTTTTCACTCCCTGCATACTGACAAAGGTGGGCCTCTATGGTGCCACAAAACCTAAAAAGCAAGAACTGTGACAAAATATATGGCATTGACTTAAATCATCAGATATTAATAATTTTCTAAACTGGGGTTTCCATTTCTTCACTGGGTCTGGGTTTCCTCTGTTTACTACTTTCTGAACTTTCTTGATTTCATGTATTTAGGTTTAAATGGTGGCATGGTTCCTAACTGTTGGATTAATTGTACATAAGTTATTCTACTTTAATCATATTATACACATTTGTTATCTCTATCTTACTTATATTACAAAGAGTGAACTTTGTTTGCTATGATTACTAATGTTTTGCTGTCAGTTTGTGCAGGAGGATGTTGATGTAACACAACTGGAGTAAAGCTGTTGAACTTTACTCATTGTAAGTTTGTGCAAGGAAGTTGCTGGGGTCAAATCTGGGTTAATGTTGTGAAACAAGGAGAGCTGCGCAGAGTTGCACACACCGCAGAGTTGCACATCGGATGTGGAGAGAAGATTTCCTTATCTTATGATGATTGTTCGAAACTTCTGGTTTAAACTGGCTTCTGTTGACCCCCTTCCCCTTAGAGGTTGAAACCACATTGTAACCAGGGCGTTCCAAATAAAAAGCTTGGAGAGCAGAGACTGCTTCAGAGTGGGTTGGAGATTGTAACTGAATGCAGTCTCTGATCCCCTCTCCTTGCAAGTAAATTATACTCAATTCTCTGTGTCTTTCTTTGTGCAGGTTGCTGAATAAGGTGTTTGGTGTTTAAACCTAACATTATATGGTCCTTCGAGCCGGATTGCAAGACACCTGACGATCCCAGCGGGTAAGCGAGATCCAGATAAGCCTGCGGCCGCAGCAAACAGACCCTTTACGGAACTGGTCCCTCCCTTACAGGCTGGGGTCCGACGGTTGAAGCAAACCAAGGACGCAGAGAATTGTAAGTAGTTTTTCGTTTAAAAAAGGGGTGAATGAGAACTGTGAGAGAAAAACAGCAAACAGTTTAAACCTCGTGAAGGGCGGCGGTGTCCTCTATTTTTAATAGTTAAATTCCGCGTGGGGTAACGAGGTCCCCCTGTTGTACTAAAACCCTGACAATTCTAGACTCTATCAGGTAAAACTGAAATTTTAAAACAGTTAAAGTCCGCGGGAGGACAGACTCCCCTAGTTTTAAACTAGTTAAATTCTGTGTAGGACGGCGGCGTCCTCTGTGTTTAAAATAAAGTAAACGGTAAAAGTTAACTGCGCAGTGTGAGTGTGTGTGTGTGTGTGAAAGGAAATATAGATATCACTAGATATCTGTATTTCATACCAAAAAGACAAGGGTTAAATGGTGAGCTTTTGTGGATGTTTGTAGACAAGAAAACTCCACCTGTGAAGGTTGAAGTGAGTTTTACCACAAAGGTAGTTGATCACCATCTTGTCTGAAGCCCCAGTGTTTAGAACACGACAGGTGTTGAAAACCCACTGGGCCCAAATTTAGTTCAAAATGGGAAAAGGGCAGAGTAAAGAAAAACGGAAGTTATTGGAGGAACTCCAGTGTAAGGACTGGAAAGTAGTTGAAAATGATGACCCAGCCGCGGTAGAGCCATTGTGCTACTGGATAAAAAATTATGGTTTTAATGGTAAATTGAGCACCAAAAACGTAAAAGAATTACAACAAAAAATAAAAACTAAAACCAAAAATAAAGACACCCTGATGGCCAAAGAAGGTTTTAGTCAAACAATGGTGTGGATGAAGTTAGCAGGACAGAGAGAAGAGGGAGAGCGAAGAGCTAAGAAAGAAAGGGAGGAGAGACAGAGAAAAGAGAAAGAAAAAGAACGTGAAGAGAAGGAAAAAGAGAAAGAAAAGTCAGTTATGTTTCATAGGAAGGAAGACAATGAGTATGTGGGGCCTTATTCCAATCTTATGCATCAAATCCAGAATCTTCCACAAGCAGGACAGGCTGGGGGAGCTGTAGCCGGCCCCTCAGCCCCACTTTCCCCAGGAGAACCACCCAAATACACCGCCCTGCAACAGGTTGACTCTTCACCTGTGATTTCATCACAGGCCTTTGACAAACCACTTACTAGATCACGTGGGTACAGACTTGAATGGACAAAGGATTTGGTGTCAGGAATTGGTAATGTACTGTCCCCACAAACCCCTAAAACACTTATTAGACAAAAAACAGATGAGGAGGAACTTTATCCTCTAATTGAACTGCCCAATCCATTAGCTGGCCAAGACCGCCAGCCCGCCACAGTTATGGTATATAGGACCTGGACACAAGAGGATGTTAAAAAGGCAGTAGAAGGAATCCCTTCACCCAAAGAAGATGTGGAGGAGTGCATACTCCAAATGGAAAACCTTAGGAGGTCTTACCATTTAAATGGAGTTGAGGTTCAGCAGGTCTGGATGTGCCAATTAGGGCCAGAATGGCACCACGTGAAAGGCGATTTTATACCAACCACAGGTGTCGATCCTCCAGTTCCTTACCCCCCAAATTCTGACGATCTGACCACAGCAGTTGAGCGTCTGATTGTTCGTATCAGAATCAGATACCACAGAAGAGCAAATTACACAGAAATAGGAAGATGTAAGCAGAGATCCGACGAACCCTTTGATGAATACAGGGTGAGAATGGAGAAGATATTCAGAGCACATAGTGGACTTCCTTATGCAGACAATGAAGACGGGGCATTTAAACAACAACTAAAAAATGCGCTCCATGCCGGGTCTCTGCCAGAAATTAAGGGGTGGGTCGATCGTCACCACATAGAAATGAGTGGGGGAACACTCCAAAATTATATAAATCACGCCCTGCATGCCGAGAAAGTCATAAAAAGCAAAAAAAATAAGAACAAAGAATCCACCGTGTTTTATCAGGAGGAGGAGGACACTGTGTTTTATCAGCAGTCCAGAGGTAGAGGCCGAGGCAGAGGCCGAGGGCGTGGAAGGGGAAGAGGCTTTGGATCACGCTCAACTGATAATTTCAGAGCATGTTGGTCATGTGGAAAAGAAGGCCACATGGCTAGAGACTGTCGAAGTAACCCAAAAAATGCGGGGAGCTCGGCATGACTAGATGAGCATCCATTTTCTATTAGAGAAATAAAGGATGAAAATATGGATGTCTTAAACCTAGAAGATTTGTTTTTTGAAGAAAAATATAGACCTGAAATAGTCCTCATGGTCCAGGGCACTCCTGTAAAGTTTTTGTGCGATACAGGAGCATGCAGGACCACTGTAAAAGAAACCATACCACATGCGCCCTTAAGTTCAAATTACTCAATAGTGCGTGCGGCCCAAGGTGTCACAAAAAAGGTTCCAGAGACTGAGCCGTTGTGGCTCAGAGACCCTGAAGGAAAATCATGTCAGCTGCCTGTTTTACTGTTGCCTGAATGTCCAGTTAACCTATTAGGCAGAGATGGCCTGGTGGCGCTTTCCCTAGCCATCATGCCAACGCCAAATGGTTTAAAAATCATCAGACAAAAACCTGAAGAAGTGTTTGTTCTCAGGGGAACTGGAAGCCCAAAATACTACTACACCTTAAATGTTCCGAATAAACCCCCCACGTCCACTGGAGCTTATCTTATGGATGAAGGCAAACAGGCAGTCAAGAATGTACAAGATCAAATGCCTCCTGATGACCTGCATGTAACCATGTGGTATAGAGGCCAACCTGATGCCCAGTATAAGCAACAGCTAGATAAAGCTACCCCTGAAAAAATCACAGTCTCTTATGTTTACTCCGATGTGGAGTCTAGCTCTGCAGCAGCAGTACTCCTTCCATCGTCTTTGCTTCCCCTGTTTCACCAACATTGGAAGCCACACATTTCCTTATGTAAGGCAAAACAGGACAAATGGCAAGACCTGGGGAGATTGGTTGAGAGAGGGGAACGAGCCTGCGACTGGGTAGCAACCTCTGTGAACACATGGTACAGTGCATCAACAGAACTAACAAAGAAAGCTTTGTTCTGGACAGTAACTGTCCAGGCGGGAGTCCACTTAGATGAAGAACAACAGTGACAGATATATTTCACAGAAGCAGAGGAAACACTGCTGAAGCAGGTTCCAGCTAAATTGTGGTCTCAAGAACCTACAGATGTAGGCCTAGTTAAGAAAGCATTACCTGTGATAATAAGACCTAAAACAGAACACCGCCCTAGAGTAAGACAGTATCCATTGAAACCAGATGCTGTAGCTGGCATAGAGCCAGTCATTGAAGACTTAAAGAAAGCAGGAGTGTTGGTGGATTGTGCAGACTCTCCCTGTAACACACCAATATTTCCTGTTAAAAAGGCACCCCCATCAACAGGATGGAGAATGGTTCAGGACTTACAAGCAGTAAATAATGCAGTAATACAGAGATCACCATGTGTGGCAGATCCTCACACATTATTGAATTCCCTAAATCCTAAAGCTAAATATTTCACAGTAGTGGACATTAGCAATGCTTTTTTCTCTGTTCCAGTACATAAAGACAGTCAGTACTGGTTTGCTTTCACCTTTAAAGGGAAACGATATACATATACGCGTTTACCCCAGGGGTACTGTGAAAGTCCAACAATATATTCCCAAGTGATCTCTTCCAGCTTGTCCTCTTTTGAACCACCTAGACAAAGCCAGCTATTAACATATGTTGATGATATTTTGATAGCATCTGAGACTAAAGAAGTTTGTGAAATTGATACGATCGCATTACTGAAACATTTGGCAGAAGAAGGCCACAAAGTTAGCAAAAACAAGCTACAATTTTGCCAAGAACGTGTCAAATATTTAGGACATCAATTAAGTGCTGGAGGACGAACCATAATGGAAGAAAGAAAAGCAGGAATACTGCAGGCGCCTAAGCCACTGACAAAGAAACAAATGATGTCCTTTTTAGGTCTTACTAATTATTGCAGAAGTTGGGTACCAAATTATGCAGAAATAACTGCACCGTTAAACTTCCTTATGTATAAGGAAGAACTGAAAATGTCAGACAACCTAAATTGGACACCTGAAGCAGAAGCGGCCTTCTACAACATTAAGCAGGCTATGGTGAGCAGCTGCACGTTGGCCCTGCCAGACTATGAGAAAGAGTTTGTACAAATGGTGGACTGCAAAGGTCATTTTATGACCTCAGTCTTAACTCAAATGCATGGAAATAAATTAAGGCCAGTAGCATACTATTCTACTAAATTAGATGCTGTAGCATGTGCACTTCCACACTGTGTGCGAGCAGTGATAGCTGCTTCATTAGCAATAACGTCCAGTGCTGACATAGTATTATTCCATCCACTGACATTAAAAGTTCCCCACTCGGTGTCTGCTCTGCTTTTACAAACAAAAATGACTTTTCTATCCCCAGCCAGACACCTCTCATGCATGTCTATACTCCTGTCACAGCCGCATCTAAAAATAGAACGCTGCACGGTGCTGAACCCAGCAACACTTATCCCCACACCAGATGATGGGGAATCCCATGATTGTGAGGCTCTGGCTGAACAAACTGCTAAAAGTAGGCCAGATTTAAAAGACACTCCTTTGTCAGAAGGAGAAACACTATTTGTTGATGGATCCTCTAAAAAAGATGAAAAAGGGAAAACGAGAACTGGTTATGCTGTAGTGACACATACCGCTGTGCTAAAAGCGGAAGCCTTACCACAACATTACTCTGCACAAGCAGCAGAACTGATTGCTCTCACTGAAGCATGCAAACTTATGAAAGACAAAAAGGTAACTATCTGGACAGATAGTCAATATGCTTATGCTACAACACATACGTTTGCACAACACTGGAAAAACAGAGGCATGATAACATCAACCGGAAAACCAGTGACTCATGCCAATTTGCTGAAAGAACTTCTACAAGCAGTGCAACTGCCAAAGCAGCTTGCAATATGCAAATGTGCGGCCCACACATCCGGAACAGATGCAGTTTCAAAAGGAAATTCCTTTGCAGATAAAATAGCAAAAGAAGCTGCTTTAAAAGAAATAACAGTACTAACATTAACAGACAATCCACTAAAAAATGACATATTACAAGACATGCAGCAGCAAGCTCCTGAACAAGAACAAGAACAATGGAAAAGAAAAGGAGCACAATTAAAAGAAGGGATTTACATCTGACCAGCAAATAAACCAATCCTTCCAAAAAACTTATACAAATGGGCAGCTATATTGACCCATGGTAAAACCCATGTTTCAACAGGAGGAATGGTAGGATTGGTAAACCAAACATATACAACCTATGGTTTTAATGTTTATTCAAAAAATTTTTGTAGAGCATGCTTGATATGTGCAAAGCACAATGCTCAGGGGAACCTAAGACCTAAAAGAGGACAATTCCCAAAACCAAACTACCCCTTTCAACACATACATATGGACTTTATAGAACTAAGCCCTAGTGAAGGTAAAAAGTTCTGTCTAGTAATAGTAGACTCGTTTTCTAAATGGGTAGAACTGTTTCCTACAAAACATCCAGATGCATTAACAGTAGCTAAAGCATTATGCAAAGACATAATCCCTCGTTACGGGATTCCAGAGAAAATTTATAGTGATAATGGCACACATTTTGTAAATCAGATAATAACCAAAATAGGACAAGCCTTTCACATAGATTTAAAAAACCACTGTGCTTACCATCCACAAAGCGCAGGCCTAGTGGAAAGAACAAACGGATTCGTTAAAAACCGACTTAGGAAATGTATGGAAGAAACGGGAAGATCATGGACTCAATGTTTGGACTTAGTTAAACTACACATAAACATTACAAGCACGACCGGGTTGACCCCTTATGAAACAATATTTGGCAGACCATATAGACTCCCCTATTTTAATAACAGCTGGGAAACAGATGATGAAAGTACTCTAGCAGACTACATGAGAAAGATGCTGGAGCAACAAAAGCAGCAGCTGAACCAAACTGACAGTGTCCCACCCTCTGTGTCTCCACAGGAAAACCAATTAGTTGAACCAGGTGATTGGGTCCTCATTAAGAGCATAAAGAAGAAACATTGGTATTCACCTAAGTGGGAAGGACCCCATCAGGTGTTGTTGACAACTCCAACTGCATTGAAAATAGCTGAAAGAAGCACATGGATCCACTTGTCACACTGTAAAAAGGTGATAGATAGATCAGATGATTAATGGATAAAATCACTCTCCTAATTATTCTGTGGAACCTTACTATAGTGTTTAGCATTCTAGTAATCCTGCTGTGGTGCCTGTTATAAAATACACATTTGGTCTCCTTCACCGACCTTCAGAGGAAGTCCATCGTACAAAGGGGGTTGTATTTTTAGTATACGACCGTCTCAAACTGGTGAAGATTGTCCACAACTCTGCCGAAAGGTCATAGGAAGTAGACCATTGTGTAAAAGATTACCCATAGGAAACTTTTTGAAGCTTGAACCTAGATAATGTTGCGATTACTCATATTAGTTTTGTCTTTAGCTCTCACTCAGGGCAAGGATTCTTGTTGCCCCCATGATCCAGCTATTTGTAAAAGGGACATCTATCTCTGCTATAACTCTACTAGAGTAATCAGTTTGGTGACTATTCCTTTTCAAACATTCTCGCAAAGATTCAAAATTGACCCAGGAGTCTGGCGAGGTTATGATTTCTACCTATATCCCCGTGTAGTTCAAAAAACTCAAAAGAGTTGGGGAGACGTTTTTAGAACCACTGGACAGTGGAAGAAAGGATCATATGGATGGACATCTTTAGCTAAGAAATGGATGAGTAGAATATCAGGGTTCACTGTTAACCATGACTCCAAAGTTTTCACTATGACGATAAACTCCACAGCAGAACCCCTTGAGAAGGAAGGCTGTTCTTCCTCATTTATATGTGCGCGGTCTGCTGGAACTGATCCATGTTGGACATTGTATTTGTGCCCCGCAAATATTACACAAGAAGGAGATGAGATACAAGGGATTCTTACTTCTGCCCAAGGAAAACAGATAAAAATTCAAAATATTAATGGCCTGCTTAAAACAGATGAATTGTTTCAAGTCACCACTGGAATCTCTGGACAAACAAACAACTGGCTCTTAATGGCAGAACAAGCAGCTAAAACAGTGTCCAATGATTGTCTTGTGTGTATGGGAGCCAGACCGCTGTTACGCGTGGTTCCTGCTACTATAACTCCACAATGTCTTCTAAACATCATGAATTATACAGTCCCAACTGATAATTGCACCTATTGGGATAAGATCTATCCCCTGACCATAGATGAGAAGAAAAAACCAATCTTTTTGAAAAAAGTAGCTGTGGCAAATTTCACCTGTGTAAACAGGACCGGAGTGGGCCCGAAACTAGGCACACTAAATGAAACACAATGTGCAAGCATTTTACTGGTATCCATCTTTTTTCAACCTCAATCCCGCAGTGACATCTGGTGGTGGTGTGGAGATGACAGATTGTTTGACAGACTTCCATACAACACCACTGGATTGTGTGCTGCGGTCACTTTGATTTTACCTGTTTCTATTACATCACTCACAATGGATGAATTGTTAACGACTATAAACAGCATTTTACCTCACATAGGGCATACTAGAAGGAAGAGGGCATCTGAAAACGCATGGAGTGGAGATGACCCTACTTATATTGACAGCATTGGGGTACCCAGAGGTGTTCCAGATGAGTATAAACTAGTGAATCAAGTTACTGCAGGATTTGAATCTATCTTATGCTGGTGGTGCACTATAAACAAAAATATAGACAGAATAAATTACATCCACTATAATGTCCAGAGGCTGGGAAATAAAACAGAACAAGGCTTCTCCGCTGTTCATGAACAATTGTCAGCTACCTCTCTGATGGCTTTCCAGAACCGTATTGCTGTTGACATGTTGTTAGCTGAAAAAGGTGGTGTGTGCTCTATTTTTGGAGATCAGTGTTGCACCTTTATTCCCAACAACACCGCTGCTGATGGCAGCCTCACAAAGGCCCTTGAAGGCCTTCGGTCTCTTAACAGCAAAATGAAAGACCATTCTGGAGTTGACACAAAATTGTGGGACGGATTTGGAGACATTTTTGGTAAATACAAACAATTGGTAGTTTCTATTTTAATGTCTATAGCTGTATTTGCCGCCATCCTGACCTTATGTGGATGTTGTTGTATTCCATGTATTAGAGCGCTGCTAAATAGACTAATTACCACAGCAATACAACCCATGAAAACAGAAATGTATGCCCTCATGTCCACTGAGGAACACCCATCGGATGATGCAGACAGTGAAGAGGATGAAACCTCTTTACACTTTCCTGGTCTTTATCCTAATCCCAACGACAATAACCCACCGGTTTAAAGTACCTCTGAGTGTACCCTTTACAGCTAAAAATGATTTCATAGTTGAAAATCTGAAAAGAAGTAACTATTGAATGATAAAAAAAAATAGCTTAAAGTGAATAAACAGGGGGGAAATGTTGGATTAATTGTACATAAGTTATTCTACTTTAATCATATTATACACATTTGTTATCTCTATCTTACTTATATTACAAAGAGTGAACTTTGTTTGCTATGATTACTAATGTTTTGCTGTCAGTTTGTGCAGGAGGATGTTGATGTAACACAACTGGAGTAAAGCTGTTGAACTTTACTCATTGTAAGTTTGTGCAAGGAAGTTGCTGGGGTCAAATCTGGGTTAATGTTGTGAAACAAGGAGAGCTGCGCAGAGTTGCACACACCGCAGAGTTGCACATCGGATGTGGAGAGAAGATTTCCTTATCTTATGATGATTGTTCGAAACTTCTGGTTTAAACTGGCTTCTGTTGACCCCCTTCCCCTTAGAGGTTGAAACCACATTGTAACCAGGGCGTTCCAAATAAAAAGCTTGGAGAGCAGAGACTGCTTCAGAGTGGGTTGGAGATTGTAACTGAATGCAGTCTCTGATCCCCTCTCCTTGCAAGTAAATTATACTCAATTCTCTGTGTCTTTCTTTGTGCAGGTTGCTGAATAAGGTGTTTGGTGTTTAAACCTAACACTAACCATTACGGTGCCATTGAGAAGCTAACATAAACCCACAATGGGCATGAATAATTATTAACTAAACGTAGTTTTTATTATTTATAAACTGTAAAAAGGGGTGTTTAGGTCTTAATGTATTGTGGATTGCATGCACCTTACACAGGTTCAAAGTTCTCTACACGAGATTAGATAAATCAATACATACAGTGAAATCTACAAATATTTTGACAGATTTCCTTATGGGGGTTGTAGGAAAAGTAAACCCTTTTGTAACCTGCAACAACAATATTGTCAGGCTCAGAACACAAGGACTCACTATTGCAGGTGGAAAGACAGGTAGATTTTGACAAAACAGTTAATACCTACAACTCTTTTGAACATTTAACCCTTAATTTCCCTCATCCAAATTACAAGGCAAGAAAACCTCATCTTTTGGTGAATTTGTATCGTCCGCCAGGTCCTTACTCTGAATTTTTAGATGAGTTTTCAGAGTTCCTTTCTGATTTGGTATTAAATACTGACAGGGTCATCATAGCGGGAGATTTTAACATCCATGCTGACATTGAAGGCGATAGCTTAAGAGCAGCCTTTAATGCTATCTTAGACACTATTGGCTTTGTTCAAAATGTGAATAGTCCCACACATTCTCATCTTCATACTTTGGATCTTGTGCTGACATACGGCATAGAATGTGAAGAAATAACAGTATTTCCTCACAACCCTGTCCTCTCTGACCACTTTCTAATAACCTTCAGGATTACTTTAACAGAGTTCTCCTCCCCCAAAAGAAGGTTACATTTTAGTAGATCTTTATCAGATAGTGGAGTTATAAATTTTATAAATTCTCTCTCCTCTGTGTCGCTGAGCAGTGCTGCAGAGTGCAAAAGCATAGCTTATTCCCCTTCACAGGTTGATGATTTTGTTGATGGGGTTGCTAGTTCTCTGCGTACTGACTTAGACAACGCAGCTCCCTTGAAAATGAAAACCGTTGAAAATAGAAAGCTTGCTCCTTGGTTTAATGCAGAGCTGCGTACTTTGAAGCAAAATGCTAGGAAACTGGAGAGAAAATATCGCTCCACAGGCCTGCGGGAGTCCTTCCTAGTCTGGAAAAATGGTTTACTGCTGTATAAGAGGACCCTTTGTAAAGCAAGAGCAGCATACTTCTCCTCATTAATAGAGGAGAATAAGAATAATCCTAGATTTCTTTTTAATAGAGTTGCCAAACTCACCCAGAGCCAAAGCTCTGTTGAACCGTCCATTCCACCTGCTCTTAGCAGCAATGATTTTATGGGATTCTTTATAAATAAGATTGATCTTATTAAAAATAAGATCATAAGCACTCCTCTATCCGCGATTGTACCTGAGGTAGTCATGGAATCTGAACCGGGTTTAGACTGCTTTGATCCAGTTGAACTTTCTGAATTAGCAAAATTATTGTCTTCATCTAAGCCTTCAACTTGTATGTTAGATCCAGTTCCAACCAGGTTATTTAAGGAGGTATTCCCTTTGATCTCCTCCTCCATTTTAGATGTGATTAATCTATCTCTGTTACAGGGATATGTACCTAAAGCTTTTAAGGTTGCTGTAATTAAACCTCTGCTTAAGAAACCGTCTCTTGACCCAGATTACTTGGTCAATTATAGACCTATATCCAATCTTCCTTTCTTATCCAAAATTCTTGAGAAAGTAGTTGCCAAACAAGTTTGCGACCACTTACACCATAATGAACTTTTTGAAGAGTTTCAGTCTGGCTTTAGAGCTCATCATAGCACTGAAACAGCTCTGGTGAAAGTCACTAATGATATTCTCATGGCCTCAGATAATGGACTTGTATCTGTGCTCGTCCTGTTGGATCTTAGTGCTGCATTTGATACAGTTGACCATAATATTCTTTTAGAAAGACTTGAATATTTTGTTGGACTTAAAGGAACAGCACTAGACTGGTTTAAATCTTATCTATCTGATCGAATTCAGTTTGTTTATGTTAATGATAGATCTTCAACACGCTCAAAGGTTACCTGTGGAGTACCACAGGGATCAGTGCTAGGACCAATTCTCTTTACTTTATACATGCTCCCAATTGGTAGAGTTATTAGACAGCATGGGATTAATTTCCACTGTTATGCTGATGATACCCAGCTATATCTGTCTATAAATCCAGATGAAGCTAACCCATTACATAGATTACAGGCATGTCTTGAAGACAAAAACCTGGATGACTCTTAACTTTCTGCTTCTGAATGCAGACAAAACAGAAGTTATAGTCTTTGGACCAGAGCCTCTGAAAAAGAAGCTGATTAGCCAGTCACTTCATTTGGATGGGATTAAACTGATTTCAGATAATAAAGTAAAAAATCTTGGTGTTATTTTTGATCAGGACCTGTCATTTAAATCCCATATCAAAGAGGTTTCTAGAATTTCCTTCTTTCATCTGAGGAACATTGCAAAAATTAGAAATCTCCTGTCCAGGGGTGATGCTGAGAAACTAGTCCATGCATTTGTTACTTCAAGGCTGGACTATTGTAATTCTTTACTATCAGGAAGTCCACAAACTGTAGTTAAAAGCCTTCAGCTGATCCAAAATGCTGCAGCCAGAGTTCTGATGAAAATTAAAAAGAGAGATCATATCTCTCCTATCCTGGCTTCTCTTCATTGGCTTCCTGTTAAATCAAGAATAGAATTTAAAATCCTCCTTCTCACATATAAAGCCTTAAATGGCCAAGCTCCATCTTATATCAGAGATCTGATTGTTCCTTATGTTCCTAACAGAGCACTTCGCTCTCAATCTGCAGGTTTACTAGTGGTTCCTAGAATTTCTAAAAGTAGAATGGGAGGCAGATCTTTAGTTATCAGGCTCCTCTCCTGTGGAACCAACTACCAGTTTTAGTCCGTGAGGCAGACACTCTGTCTACTTTTAAGACTAGGCTTAAAACTTTCCTTTTTGATAAAGCTTATAGTTAGGGTGGCTCAGGTTATCCTGAGCTGTCTTTAAAGTTATGCTGCTATAGGCTTAGACTGCTGGAGGACATAGGGACCCCCATTTCATCATTCTGCTTCATTCTCTCTCTGTTCTCCTATTCTGCAGAATCTGTTTGTTCAATCTCTAACCTTCTGCTCTCTCTGCTTTTCCTCAGAGTAGCTTTGCCTCGTCTGTTCCTGTTTGGCTGTGATGTCACCCAGGAAAGAAACATCAGCTGTGCTGCTTCCATCAACACCCTTGTTTGTAGATGTTGGAGATCGGCCTGTTTTCCAGTGTGGTCCTGTTTCTCTGGCCGTGGCTGGGTGGATGTGCTCTCTTCATCCTCTGGCACGGGAGCTGCCTTGGAGCTCGTCTGCCTGGCTGTGTGTTTCCTGGACGGGGCCGCCTTTTACAGCTGCTTTTTGTATCTCTGCTTCTGTCTCCTTGAACCCCAGTCGGCCTCGGCAGATGGCCGCTCACACTGAGCCTGGTTCTGCTGGAGGTTTCTTCCTGTTCAAAGGGAGTTTTTCCTCTCCACTGTCGCTACAAGCATGCTTAGTGTGAGGGATTGTATTTGAGTCAATGAGTCAATGCAATCAACTGGTTTTCCTTAGATAGAAAACTTTGTATCAATTTGACTGTATGATCTGGTTGAACTGTAAAGTGCCTTGAGATGACATGTGTTGTGAATTTGGTGCTATATAAATAAACTGAATTGAATTGAATTGAACAATATTGTCAGGCTCAGAACACAAGGACTCACTATTGTAGGTGGAAAGACAGGTAGATTTAACAAAATGTGTACTAAAGATGGAAATGCAGTGAAAAAAGTCAGCCTCTAAGGCAGGAACCTCTGGTCTTGTAGTTCAGTCAGAGTCCAGGGGAGGAGATGGGTAGAAGCTGGTCGGGTTCCAGCCGGTCGGCTGCCAGCGAAACGCAGTGGGCGCCGCACAAACAGTTACAGGTGCTGGTGTCTCAAAAACCAGAGGGCAGGAAGGACATCAGAACCGAGCAGACGAAGGAAGGCAGGATAATTCAGAGGGTGAAGTTAAAGCCCCGTGTTAAGGACATGCTCAGTAGTCAGAGCCAGGGGATCAGAGGTCCAAACAGGTACCAAAGGAAAATCCAGAACGTTTTCCAGGGAACAATTCCAGGTTCGGTAAATGGACAGGCAGAAATCCAGCAGAAATCTGAGGACAGGTCAGACTAACTGATCAGAACATGAACAGGCAGGCTCAAATGTCAAAGCACAGAATGGGTCAGGATCAGGCAATTGGAGAACTGTCACCAAAGGCTTGAATAATCTGGCACTGATGACTAGATTAGAGGGCTGGTTAAATAGAGCCTGAAGCAGATGGATCCAATGAACGGCAATGAGGACTGGGCAGACATAGGCAGGTGAATGAAATGAGTTATCTAATCAGTCATCAGCACCAAGATCATGACAAATATTTTATTATTTTTATTAGAAGAAATAATTTGTTTAATGCATTTGTTTGCGTTTTTTTAAGCACAGGTCAGGCTTTTTTAACCCCCAAAACCATTGCCTTATTCCCACATCTATTTAATGAAAACCCACCCAAAGAATGCAGGGATAAGCCGACCAGAGAAGGAGAGAGGTCTGGGCTAGGTCTGTTGAGATAAATAGATTAATTAAGAGGTTAACATTTTTCAAAGTCATTTTAGGTATGTAAAGGTAATTCAATATTAATAGTGAAGCTTATGTGGAGTAAAAGCTCAAACTGAGTCTTTTACAATATTGACTTGTTAGAAGACCCAGTTGTGACCAATCTGCACCAAGTTCTCACCCTTAAGCTGGAAGTAATCTATACTAAAATAAAAAATTATTTAAAAAATGGCTAACATGGAGGTTTTGGAATCACCTTGTTGACAGCACAATGACAATCTATGGAGGATCTTCAAAACTCTTCCTTGTGTAAGACGGAAATGTTTTTACCTTAATTGTTTTTAGGAAGAAAAAAAAGCAGATTTAAAATCATGTCTTCCCTTTAAAAGAAAGTCTTTCTTTGTTTTCTCTCAGACATTTATCAAAAGAGAAAAAGAAATGTGGTATAATGAGAAAAAGGGTGAGTCAACCAAAAGGGTTCTGCTTCTTCGATTTAGGACAGTGCCCAAAACCGCAGGGAGTTACTGGGCTGTTCTGTGTGTTGATCAGCAAGCTTTTTTCTTTCCCACCCACACAAAGGACAGTACTGGCCAAGATGAGAGACCTGGACTGAAGCTTGTGAGGGAAGGGAGGAGATGGGAGCAGAATTCAATCAGAGTTGACCATCTGCCAGATCACTTGTAAATCAGAAGGTGTTGCTCCTCTGTGTTATAAATCTGGACTGGAAGATTGATTAAAAGAAGCAACCAAAGCTTCACTTAAGATGTTTCCTGAAAAACATAGTTTTATGCTTTAGTTTTGCTAAACACAAACAAATGTGTAAAAAAAAAAAAAAAAAAGCTAGATTTAAAACTTCAAAGCAGGAAATCATTTGAGAAAATTCATATTGCAGACTCAAACTTAGAATTAGGCTTTTTTTGCATGTACTGTAGGTTTGTTTGTAGCAGCAGTGAAATATTAAATAGGATGATAGTGGCTCAGGAGGTAGACATTCATCAGAGACTGTCTTTTTGTCTCAGTCATTGTGTCCCTGGTCAGGAGATTTCACCTGCATTGCCAGGTGTTGTTGGTCAGAGGGGCCGATGGCGCTGATTTTTATGGCAGCCTCACTTCTGTCAGTGTTCCCCAGGGCAGCTGTGGCTACCATGCAGCCACATTAGAATGAAAGAATGAAATGTGAAGTGCTTTGGGGTGCTGGGACTTAATAAGGAGCTTTCCAAGTTTAGTTGATTTACCATTTTACAAAGATGATTTAACACCTCATGTCCCACATTATTCTTGTTCACACTCCTGCCATCATTTGTACTGTGTTCACCTTTACTGAAAATAAAAGAAGATGTCATTTAAAAAAAAAGTAAAATGTACAGACATCTTTAGTAATGAAGATTGACATATGCCATTGAAAACTGTAACTGGAGTGTGTAACAAAAGTAATTTCCCTCTGGGATTATTAAAGTATTTCTGATTCTGATTCTTTTCAATAAAGTTTCACTCTAAACCTTATATCTATCTCATCATTTTAGATGGTGTTCTCCTAACTGTTTAAGTCAAACCATGACAGAGCTATTTTAAAGCCTTTTAAAAGTACAGTGCAGCTTATGATTGAGGAGTTTATGGAGGTATATGAAGGAAATGAAAACCCCCTACCTCTACACTCAAATAACTGTCAACATGCTGAGATATTGGCTGTTCAAAAAATAAAAAAATAAAATGAATACATTTTCACATCAGCAGACCATAACATGTTAAAGAAGTGTCTTAAATTTAAAAAATGTCATAACAGACCCTGCATTAGGCTATTTCTACTATTGATATGAAGGTTCCATTAGTGCTCAGGTCTAAATTTCATGGGAGGCAAACAGTTAGAAAACCACTGGTCTGAAGATGCGAAAGCTTCAGCGAAGTTTGCATGACAGAACATAGACAGAGTTTAGGACTTCCTGAGGACAGGGGTTTGTTTTTGCACATATCTTAGTATAACTAAATACTTGGAGCAAAACGTATGATGTGGTAGTGTCATAGTTTTGGGGATGTTTTGCTGCAAGAGGTTTGATCAAAAATTCTCATTAAACTATGCTTGTGAAAAATATGAGATCAGAGAGAGCAGAATTTAACTGTGCAGCATGACAATTGTCCAAAACACACCGATAGAAATTAAGAATTGCAGAATGAAAAGTTCTTGACTTGGACAAAGCCGAAATCTTGATCCAGCTGAGATGTGGGGTGACAAAAAAGATTTTACAGCTGAAAGCTGTTGTTTTAACCCAAAAGGGGACAAAAACTGCTTTAGAGGTCATTGTGTCCTCATATTCTTTTCCTCACTGTTAATTGTTGTTGTTAAAATACAATTGTTTTCAGATATAAATGAGGAATACAAAGTGAATACAAATGCTTATGTTGTATGAATTCTGTCTGAAAGTATGCCTTAAACAGTCCAACTGGGATTGTAGTTCTCTGCTTTCAAACTTTTAACAAGTAATTTCACTAATTTCTCATATATATTTGTGGAGAACCTTGTGTGGTTGTTCCATTACCCTGACTATGTCAAACTGGCAATCTGAGGTAGGTCAGGCTTCTCTTAAAAATAGATTTATCCATTAGACATTGGATGTGCATCAGGTGTTGCACATGTACACCTGTGTGCAACAACCACAAGATAAGATTTTTAAGAGAGATGTGCCTGAGGCCATCACAGTTCGTTGAGCTTCTTGATGAAACTATCAAGCCAGTGCAGAGATAGAGGGTTAGTTAGCCTTGCAGCCGTCAGTAACAACTATAAATAACAGCTGATATAGAGAACTGATCCAATTACAGTCTCAGATGAAATTTGTGCTTAGAGGTCAGTGCCCATAACAAATCGAAGTATCCTACTCAGGTCGCAATATCTAGCTGCATACAAGATGGGACAAATAATCTTGGGATAGAGGCTAGCAACATACTTATCCAATTGCTTTAAAGGGATTATCTTTTCCTCACTTTTGTGATTTTCTTACCACAAGCTTCATTGTAGCTTATCCATACTTTATGTTTTAGACCTGGTTTGGGTGGACTGTAAAGCTGCAAGAAGGTTGCAGCCTTTCCTTTATACTGTTTGGGTGTTCTCCTCTGCATATCTGGGTTCTCTCTGGGTATTGCAACTTATTCCCACGGTCCATGTAACATGGCTGTATGGCTGTGTTGGCCTTAGGTAGGAGTGTGTACATACTTGTCTGTTTTTGTCATGGGGCCTAAAACAGGAGAGGAAGATTCTAAAAATATATATGTAGAGAATGTAATATTCCAAGTAGAAGGTACAAACTTCCAATAAAACCTAAGCAAAAGAGAGCTGAAAGGGGTATATTGGTGTTATGGGGTAGAGAATCTGATTTATATATGGAGGCCTTGGTTCTTGATGAGACCATCCTGAATCCTGAACTTTTGGTGAAGTTCCTCCCCCAACTCTTTTCACTCACTTCCTGTATGCTGGCAAAGGAGGGCCTCTATGGTGCCACAAAACCTAAAAAAAGAGAACTGTGATAAAACATATGGCATTGAGTTAAATCATCAATTATGAATTATTTTCTGAACTGGGTTTCCCATTTCTTCACTGGGTTTGGGTTTTCTCTGTGTTTACTGTTTTCCTCAAATTGGTTGAATTCATGTATTTAGGTTTAAATGGTGGCATGGTTCCTAACTATTACGGTACCATTGATAAGCTAACAAACCCTAAATGGCCATGAATAACCTACTATTTCTTTTTATATATAAACTGGAGAAAGTGGCGTTTAGGTCTTGATGTATTGTGGATTGCATGCAACTTACTCATATTGAAAGTTCTCTATACGAGATTAGATAAATCAATACGTACAGTAAAATCTACAACTATTTTGATAGATTTCCTTAAGAGAGTTGTATGGAAAGTAAACCGTTTTGTAGCCAGCAACAACAATACTGTCATGGCTTAAAACAAAAGTACCCAGCATTCGAGGCGGAAAGACAGGTAGATTTAACAAAACGTGTACTAATGATGGAAATGCAGTGAAAGGCATTGGCATCTAAGGCGGGAACCTCTTGTCTTATAGTTCAGACCAAGCACAGGGGATGAGGTGGGTTCCGGCCGGTTGCCTGCCAGTGAAATGCAGCCCAGACAGTCCCATGGGCTGGTGTCTCAAAGACCGGAGGACATTATAGAGCCCTATGCGGGTTTGGTCTTTGTGCTGCCTTGTGATAGGCTGGTATCTTGTCCAGGGTGTACTACGTCTCTAATCAGTTGACTACTGGAGCTTAGCTTCTGCCACCATCTAAATTTAAATTGGCATAGACAATAGATGGATGTGACAGACTAGCAGAAAGTAGTGCATAGCTACGATGTGACAAAAAGTGGTAAAGGTTTTTTTTTTTGTTTTTTTTTTGCAAACCAAATTACCAAATAGGATTTGTGTGGATTCAACCTTTTAGAACAGTTACATTAATCAGGCCTGTCTGTGCCTGTCTGTAGCAACTTCTCACATTTAGAAGCTGATACCTCTGCCCATTCTACATAGCGAAAACAATCAAGGTAACTCAGACTGGAAGTATCTCTGAACAAGTATTTCCAAGTCTTTCCTCAATTTGTTCATTGCATTGAGGTCTTAAATCAATAGAGTACCGATCAGATTTATTAATGTAGACAATAAGGACTACTGTATAAGGCCCCCACATACATGAACATGCATTGCCCAATGTCTGTCTGGAGCCTGTGCAAATAAACTCTACATGCAAAGTACATTTTTTTTACATCTTATGCAGAATCAGGGGTTTATCCAGGATCCTAGTGTCCTCCAAACATTCTTACATCACAGGCTGGTTTAATATCAGACAATATTTTCACGGACCACTCTGTAGCTATGGTTTTCTCTGGACGTTATGGTAATGTTTAACAGGCCTTTTAAAATAAGACACCAAAAAATCAAGTGCATGAAGTGCATGAAAATTTGTTGCTGCAATGAGATTATATGATACCGGAAGGTATCAGATGACCTTTCATGCAAAGACGGATGTCTTTGACTAACTCTGTTCAAAATAAATACCATTTAGACAACAAAAATGAATCCTTTGGAAAAAAATGGAGGTTATTCATTATTTTTGTGCTGCCTGGTACCAATTAACAAACAGACAGCTACTGGGATTTGGGTATACCTCCTGGAACCCATGGATAGCCAGGTCGAGACCCAGTTCCATCTGTCTCACCTGTTCTGTCTTTACACTATTCTTATCACCTGCCTTTCCTGCTGCTGATGGTCAGACAGCCTATGATGTCAACTTTATTTTTAACTATAAACCGATTTTATACGTTGTTTGATCTGTTGATAATCAAGTCAAATAAGCTTTATCGGCATGACAGTTGTAAACACAATGCCAAATGTACAAACAAACATAAATTCAATGATTTCCAAAGAAATTCAGATTTATTAATGTTCTATTTTTTCTATCGATTTAATATTTCATAAAATTACCCTAGGTACCTATGTTGAAAGAAATTAACACCTGCAGTGCAAGTATATGGTGTAATAGAACAACACCAAGTGTATCTTCAACAGATTTACAGATTTAGATGAAATTTGTGTTAAGAGGTCAGTGCCCATAACAAATCGAGGTATCCTACTAAAAACATACAATATTAACAGTGTTATTTTAATTCAGAATCTATATATATAAACTCAGAAAAAGAGTAAAAATTCAAACTCTTTAATTAACACTCCTGATTTTCCTGTGTTGTAATTGAAATTTAGACCAAAATCAATTTTCTCATGGGCTCAGTGATTCTGATGTTTTTTTTGCATACCTTATATGACTTCTCATGAACTTTTTCCCTCTCTTACATAAAGGCTGAGTTTATACAAGGCTAGCATGCTCCCTACCTGAGCTGTGTGCTTTTAACATTGTGCTCAAAAAGACAGCAGTGAAACTACTGTGCTGTGCAGATGCAGTGAGGGCATCGCAAGAGACCAAAATCACCAACTTTAATGTCTATGCTCACACCAGCCACAGTGCAGGGCCAGTAAACTCATCGAGGCTGGGCGATTCCTCTAGAAGAAATTTTTTGCCAAACGGCGAATCAAGTTCTTGTATTTCACATCCAACACTATACAAAGCAGGTGCAAGACAGAAATGAGTTCCAGTGAATATCAGAGTAAAATCAACCCAGAACATCTACAAAAATTTCACGTTTATCTACAACTGGGGCCCCAAAAGGGACAGCCTGGTTGCAACGTCCAGTGTTAGTGATTTTCTACAGCAACTGCACCACATTCAGTCTGAGCTCTACGTAAGGCTCCTACAGCCTAACAATGGTTGTCCTTGCTCTGTGTACTTCTGGCCTGTCTTCTCAGCACGTATCCACCACACTCTTCTGTTCACATTTTTCCTCTTTCCTTTCTTTCACTCTCAGCTAATGGTTTTTCTGCTGACATCCTAGTGTCCTCTCCTCAGCCTCTTCTCACCATCCTGCTGTACCTTTATCCTTCCTTAGCACCAGATGCCCTCTCAGTCTACGTCTTTCTCTCTCCCTACCTCTGACTTGAGTGCCATTTGATGAGACCTGGATTGAGAGTGGCAGAGTATCGGCACTGTGCAGCAGTGCACTCAGGAGAGGATTTCAGGGAAACAGACAGGGCCTCTTCACATTAAATATCATCTGACACCTAATCAGCTGCACCTTCTGGTGGAGCATTGAGAGTAGGCAGACAAAACTGTTCCCAAAGCTCTGAGAAAACCAACTCATCTTAACAATTTTTTGCTTTATGTGGGAGGAAGGGTCAATAATTAATTCATCGACACATAACATTTTACTGCACTGGCTTGTCTTTGAAGGCAAAAATTAGAAGAAGGAAAGGTGGTCCAACTTAGCTTGAAAAATAAACACATTCACAATGCCTGTGTAAATTCTCAATAAGCCAGGTCATGGCAACTGCAAAACTGGTATAGAGAGGAACGCAAATGAAGTTGGTGTTAAGACTCCTTGGGCGTCTTAATAGTGAAGTTTTTTGGAAACCTACAGATACAGGATCATACTTGCATATTGACTCACATCACCCACTGGAACACAAACGTTTTCTTATCAGAACTCTGAGTTATCTGGTAGAAAATATTTCTTCAGTTACAGAGGAGAAACTAAAAGAATACAAACGTGTTAGCAAATGGCTCGAAGTATGTGGTCATCCAAACTGTAAGTTTGTTAAGTCGGCCACAAAAACTAGCAGGAAGAACAACAAAGCATCCAATACAGAGAAGAACACATACAGGTCAAAAGCATTTTAATTCCAAATGTGTGAGGAATTACTCAGAAAGTCAGTGAATTTTAAACTCAACAACACACTCAGTCAAATACAGGAACACCCAAACCTATGCTGAATGGCAATGTTTATGTGATCTAGTGCAGCGAAGACTGTACAGCCTCCCGTTTTGGAGAAACCAAACAACAACTACACAAACGCATGGCACAGCCTTGGAAGGCCAATAACTAAGATTCAGCTATAAACCTACAACTGAAGAACAGAGGACACACCTTTAATGACAAAAATGTTCACATTTTGGACAGAGAGGACAGATGTTTTGAAACAGGGGTGAAGGAATCCAGCCAAAAAGAGAATAACCATCATTGAACAGAGAGGGAGGATTAAGGTTTCAGCTCCTAACCATTCAATACAATCAAAGAAATCTTTCCAAAGAAATTACATGAGCACAACGGTTTAAAAGCCATCTGAGCGAAAGTCTGGTTTTAAGCCTGTTTTGTGGTAACAACATTCACCATTGAACTGAATCAGCTCAAACTTTGATTAAGCTACAGACTAAACAGATTACATTTGTGATGTCATAATGGCCAAGCAAGTGTCTTTACCAAATTTAAGA
Source organism: Cyprinodon diabolis (assembly GCA_030533445.1). Lineage (NCBI taxonomy): Eukaryota > Metazoa > Chordata > Actinopteri > Cyprinodontiformes > Cyprinodontidae > Cyprinodon > Cyprinodon diabolis. The sequence goes on from CM060076.1 coordinate 30,940,464, forward strand.
ATTCAAATCGAGCCCGACTGCTGCAGTATTTTGCCCCGAGTCCTTTTGAAGAAAAATCAACAAATGCTGATTTTTCTTTTTAGGTTTTGGCCAACCTCGAACCATTCTTACTTGATTATATGATACTATAGAAGATTGAAAATAAATCAGCCAAATGTCCTTCTCCACAACTTTTGTTTTACGCTTGGGTACAATATGCAGATTCCTAGGTTCCTGGTCCATCTGTTAAAATTCCGACAGGTATTAACAATATATGGAGCTATCGCGATTATCATTTTAAGAAGAATGGTTTTGTGTTTCAGACATCAACATGTGTTGGCTCAAATTGATGAATACACCTGTTAAAATAAAAAACACTTTTCAAACATTTAACACAACAATAAATCCTGTTCTCCCTGGAAGAAATCATTGCTCTAAAAGACAGGCAGGAAGCCAGATCACAGTTTATTAATCCTTGCATGGATAAATGCTTTGATAGTTGGAGATAAAAATAAGATGAATATGTCCGAAGATGATAAAAGTAATCGCATTGGAAAATGTCACAACTACACTTGCCTGAGAACACCATATAATGTGTTAAGTAAAGTAGGGGCAGCATCATGGTGTGGGCATACTTTCCTCCCGAAAGGACTGTTGCTTTTGCAAAACTAGACAGTATCATGTGGAAAGAGATGTTAGATAAAATACTGAAGCAACACCTGAAATTTTTTCTCTTCTACTGAAATAAAACTCTCAGTATGATGTAAAATTGGTTACAAAGTGGCTTAAGACCACAAAGTCTCGGGTTTAAGTTGGCCATTATAAAGCCCCAATCTAAAATCCAAAGAAAACTTAAGTGGAAGCTGAAAGCAAGCTGGCCTGTAAACCTTACTCAGTTTAAAAATGTCTGTCAGAAGAAAGGTACAATTTTTTACTTGACTAGAAATTCAGGAAAAAAATAAATTTGCTTGCAAATTTTAAGACATTATCTAACTTAGCATGATCTATTTCACAATTAAGGTTACAAAAGAAGAGTAATACTTACTTGCAATATATTCCAGATTATGTGTGCCTCCTGCCACTATACTGTATAAACTAAGTCTCTTTAGCATTTAATATATAAAAGTGAGAATAAACGTTTTTTCATGGCATATGTGAATATCTGATTTGAATTCATTTTTCTTTTTGGTTACTAATTATTCCCAAGGGGAAATTACATAAAAGCTGTAAATAACTAAATGTGTTACTTGCAGTAGTATTTTAGGATTGAATGTTGAATAATGATGTAGAAACCTTGAATGTGAAAATGCTTTTATGTAGCTAAATTGCCAACACTAATTTGTATTTGAGTAAAGCCCTTTTGGTTTTCCAACTTTGAATTTAAAAATTCTAATTAGCCCTCTTTGCATTTACAACCCACTTTTAAAGTGATAAATATTCAAATCCAGACCTACTCACACCAAATCCTTCTTCTTCTTCAAAGCTCCTTCTGTAGGTGAAGGAGATGGTCAAGAAGGAAGTTGCATATATCTAGGAATGCTACAGTTTATCAAAACAATATCAGATTATTTGTTTTCCTCAAAAGCAATTTTTCTTAAAAGGCTGAATGTACTCTACTTTTGAAGAACTGTTCAAAAATAACTTAATAATAAAGAACAAAGTGATTTGAGCTGGCTAGTGATAGCTACATCTACTCTTTAAGACTTTTGGAGATTTTCTGCTGTCCCTCACTGAGTTGCATTGGCTCTGCTTCATATCATTGTATCAAATAGCTGATTTTGCAGCATGATCACAAGTTTGCATTTGAGATTCAGGGTAGTGGCCAAGAAAACAACCCTTTTATAATTCAACAAAGGCTGTTGCTCTGCACTGATGCAGTTGCAAATTAAAAAATGAATGAAAGCTGACAAGTCTCCCAGGGAAATCAATCCAATACAATGGGTCTCCAATATGGAAATGCTAGAAATATGATCACTTGGAAACGGTTGCAGTGAATTCCTGATTATTCATTTTTGGAGGATGATTTTTTTTTTTTTCTTGACAACAATAAACTGGATCATTTTAAAGGAAATTTAACTAAAAGCAGAAATAAATTAAAATGTTAGTCAATTTTAAATTATTGGAATGATAGATTTTCACTTGACTGTTAGAGTTGGAGCTAAAACCCATAAAAAGTGGATTTCTTTATTTAAACATAACAAAAACAAGCACATAATGTCATAAAAATTGACTGAATAAAACATGATGAAGAATTTTTTTCATAAACATATATTTCATTGGACTCCAGGTAAATACATTTATTGTATTTCATGAAGTACATATAATTATTTTATGATTTAATAAAGCAGTTCATCTTCCTGCACTGATGCAAACCATGAATTCATTTAAACTGTCACACATCCATCACAGCTAAGGAGGCATAACTAGCTCCGCTCTTGCACAAACCCTGACATCTGATTGGCTGCTTCTAACTGAGCAAGATAAGAAGGGTTCTTCCTGGTTTTCTTTTACTCGAAAGGAAATATTATTACTGGAAAAGGTGGAAATAGCTTAAAAAAAATTGTTGTTATTTGTTTACAGCATGTTGTACGAGCAAATCCAGCCTCAATCTGAAATATCTGGAATATATATATATATATATATATATATATATATATATATATATATATATATATATATATATATATATATATATGCGTAGTATCTCACGCATACGCATACATACGCATACATAGATACATACGCATACATAGATACATAGATATATATAGTCCTAGGAACAGCTAAGATACTGCGCAGAACCCTCACACTCCCTGGCCTCTGGTAGAGGACCCGAGCTTGAGGATGACACATACCACCCCACGAGGGGTGAGAAAACAGTTTTTTTTTTTTTTTTTTTTTTTATATATATATAAAACTGTCTTCTCACCCCTCGTGGGGTGGTATGTGTCATCCTCAAGCTCGGGTCCTCTACCAGAGGCCAGGGAGTGTGAGGGTTCTGCGCAGTATCTTAGCTGTTCCTAGGACTATATATATATATATGTGTATATATATATATATATATATACACTCACCGGCCACTTTATTAGGTACCCCATGCTAGTAACGGGTTGGACCCCCTTTTGCCTTCAGAACTGCCTCAATTCTTCGTGGCATAGATTCAACAAGGTGCTGGAAGCATTCCTCAGGGAGTTTGGTCCATATTGACATGATGGCATCACACAGTTGCCGCAGATTTGTCGGCTGCACATCCATGATGCGAATCTCCCGTTCCACCACATCCCAAAGATGCTCTATTGGATTGAGATCTGGTGACTGTGGAGACCATTTGAGTACAGTGAACTCATTGTCATGTTCAAGAAACCAGTCTGAGATGATTCCAGCTTTATGACATGGCGCATTATCCTGCTGAAAGTAGCCATCAGAAGTTGGGTACATTGTGGTCATAAAGGGATGGACATGGTCAGCAACAATACTCAGGTAGGCTGTGGCGTTGCAACGATGCTCAATTGGTACCAAGGGGCCCAAAGAGTGCCAAGAAAATATTCCCCACACCATGACACCACCACCACCAGCCTGAACCGTTGATACAAGGCAGGATGGATCCATGTTTTCATGTTGTAGATGCCAAATTCTGACCCTACCATCCGAATGTCGCAGCAGAAATCGAGACTCATCAGACCAGGCAATGTTTTTCCAATCTTCTATTGTCCAATTTCGATGAGCTTGTGCAAATTGTAGCCTCAGTTTCCTGTTCTTAGCTGAAAGGAGTGGCACCCGGTGTGGTCTTCTGCTGCTGTAGCCCATCTGCCTCAAAGTTCGACTTACTGTTCGTTCAGAGATGCTCTTCTGCCCACCTTGGTTGTAACGGGTGGTTATTTGAGTCACTGTTGCCCTTCTATCAGCTCGAACCAGTCTGGCCATTCTCCTCTGACCTCTGGCATCAACAAGGCATTTCCGCCCACAGAACTGCCGCTCACTGGATGTTTTTTTCTTTTTCGGACCATTCTCTGTAAACCCTAGAGATGGTTGTGCATGAAAATCCCAGTAGATCAGCAGTTTCTGAAATACTCAGACCAGCCCTTCTGGCACCAACAATCATGCCACGTTCAAAGTCACTCAAATCACCTTTCTTCCCCATATTGATGCTCGGTTTGAACTGCAGGAGATTGTCTTGACCATGTCTACATGCCTAAATGCACTGAGTTGCCGCCATGTGATTGGCTGCTTAGAAATTAAGTGTCAATGAGCAGTTGGACAGGTGTACCTAATAAAGTGGCTGGTGAGTGTATATAGTATAATATATAATGCTTTTTTATATATAATAATATATATCTAATAACCTCATAAGAGAGCATTTAGTGGGGTCTTTATTTACAGTTTTATTAAATGTATTATATATATAATTATTTAATTAGTTATTTATTTATTGTATTGCAACACTCGTTGTTAGATATTAAATCGGGTTTCACTGTTGCTATGTTTGTGCCTCGGCGGCCACCGTACCCCGTGTTACGTAGGGGATTGTTTTTCCTGTATCCTGCCAGTTCTATTCAGTAAAGCGGACCGCAACCACCATACTACCCGTCTCCTCGTTATTGAACTAAACCCGGATAAATACATGACAACTGGCGACGAGGATGCGTCTGACCTCACGTGTAGTGTTTTTTGGGGCAAATAGCCATTTTGTTTTCAAGTCATGTGCGTAGTTGGCTGTTTCTGTGCCAAATGGGCAGCACCTCCTCGGATGAAAGCGCGGGAGGAAGCGCCGAAAGCTTAGCACTGCTGGGACAACAGAGAAGCGACGCCGAACGGGAAAGTTAATTTCAACCGACCGTCAACGGACAGATAGACGGCAGGCAACGCGGAGAAAGTCCTTCTATGATGGCGGGTGTTGTGGGGGACATTGGACCGTTTGATGACACGGTGGAGCAATGGAGCGCCTACACGGAGCGTTTTGAATTCTTCGTTCTAGCCAATGGGATCAGCGCAGAGAAAAAGGTAGCTACCTTTCTTACTGTAATGGGCGCAAAGACTTTTAATGTTTTTCGGGCACTGGCACAGCCCAAGAAGCCAGGAGAATTCACATATGACGCTATTGTTAAAACTCTAAGTGACCATTTCTCACCCAGGCCATTGATGATTGCTGAACGTTTCAGATTTTATAAACGTAATCAGGAGGAGGGTGAGACAGTGACGATGTTTGTAGCTGCGCTCAGGAAATTAGCAGAGCACTGTGAATTTTCAGAAGACACGCTTAAGGATGCAATTCGTGACAGGCTGGTTTGTGGACTGCGCAGCAAGGCCACTCAGAGAAAACTGCTGACTGAGGACAAATTAACTCTGAACAAAGCAATTGAAATCAGTGTGTCAATGGAATTGGCTGCAAAGGAGACACATCAGCTGAGTGCATCCACAGCTAAAGTGCTGAAGATTGCAGGTGCAGAGGACAGCACACCAACAAGGCCATGTTACCGCTGCGGCCAAACAGGGCACATGGCAGCAGAGTGCTGGTGTAAGGAACTAGACTGCCATGCCTGTGGAAAAAAAGGTCACATTGAAAAGGCTTGTCGCAGTAAAAAAAAGGGACTAGTTCAACGTACAGAAGCACAGACAATCGCAGGAGAGCCGCTACACATAAAAAAACGGTGCATGTGATGAAAAAGTGACACCAGCGAATCTACAGATGATGAAGAGGTGCCCCTCCACATTCTGTCGCTAGCTGGAGGGTCTGACAGCTACTGGACAACACCAATGTTGGAAGGTAAACCAGTACGGATGGAAATTGACACCGGGGCAGCAGTGTCAATAGTTTCAGAGACGATGTACAAAGAACACTTAAACCACTTACCAATCCAACAAGCACAGGTGGTGCTGAAGACCTACACAGGGGAGACAGTGGCTGTGAAGGGCCTGGTCAATGTTAAGGTGGAGTTAAATGGACAACGCGTAAAGCTGCCCCTATACGTTGTTCGTGGGAACTACCCGTCCCTGCTAGGCCGCTCGTGGATGGATGAGGTGCGGATTGACTGGCCTACTGTCCGCATGCTTAGTCAAGGTGAGACCGCCATAGAAGCTGTCTTAAAGAAACACAGCGAACTTTTCACTGAGGGATTAGGACACATGAAAAGTATCACTGCAAAGTTAACCCTAAAACCAGGCAGCATCCCCAGATTCATCAAGGCAAGGCCGGTCCCATATGCACTGCGTCCGAAAGTAGAAAAAGAGCTGGACAATCTGGTGAATAGTGGGGTGCTCGAACCTGTGCTTGTCAGTGACTGGGCTACCCCAATTGTGCCCGTCCTTAAGAAAAACGGCAGTCTATGAATTTGCGGCGATTTCAAAGTGACTGTTAACCCCGCCTTGCAAAATGAACACTATCCGCTGCCCCTAATTGAGGACCTGTTTGCAGGTCTAGCGAATGGCAAACAGTTTAGTAAAATTGACTTGAACCAGGCCTACCTACAGATGCCGGTGGACCCCGAGTCCAAAGAGTTACTGACAGTCAGCACACACAAGGGCCTTTTTCGGTACCGCCGTTTGGCTTTTGGCATAACATCGGCCCCTGCAATCTTCCAAAAGGCCATGGATCAGATTCTGGTGGGCCTCCCAGGGGTGCAGTGTTACTTGGACGATATCCTCATAACGGGGAGGGACAACGCCGACCACCTCCACAACCTGGACATGACACTACAGAGGCTGAGGGAACACGGACTGAAAGTCCGCAAGGAGAAATTTGAGTTTTTTCATTCCTCCATTGAGTACCTAGGTCACATGATCGATGATAAAGGTCTCTCCACCTTATTGAAGCCCCTCCACGAGCTACTGAGGCACGGAAAGAAATGGGAGTGGTCAGAGGCTTGCCAGATAGCTTTCACCAGCTAGAAGAAAGCCCTGCTGAACTTGGAGGTGCTTACACATTTCAACCCAGCACTGCCACTTCAGTTGGCCTGCGATGCATCCCCCTATGGAGTTGGCGCGGTGGTCTCACACATCATGCCGGACGGCACGGATAAACCCATCGCTTTCGCCTCTAAGACCCTTAATAAGGCTGAATGTAACTATGCACAGATCGAGCGGGAGGCCCTGAGCATCGTGTTTGGAATAAGGAAATTCCACCAGTACCTTTTTGGAAGGAGATTTACGCTTCTAACTGACCACAAACCACTGACAGCCCTGCTGGGGCCACACACGGGCATTCCACCATTGGCCACAAGCAGAATGCAGAGATGGGCCCTGCTGCTCTCAGGCCATGATTACGACATTAAGTACCGCCGATCCGAATTACATGGTAATGCGGATGGCCTCTCCCGCTTACCGCTCTGCGTAGCAAAGCCAATGACCCAACCAAGCAACATCTTCTACTTCCAGCACGTGAGCGACACCCCTGTTACTGCTAAACGGGTGCGACGTGCCACCTGAAACGATCCGGTGTTATCAGCTGTAATGGATGCCATCATAAAAGGCAGGAGAATCCCAAGCACGCCTTACACTCGTCGCCTTTCATAGTTAATGGGCTTTTCAGATGTACTTCCTACATGTGTAATACAGGAAAATATTACAATAATCGGCCTAAGTACCGATATAGTTTTTCGACAGGTTTCTGCTGTGTAGAGCATGAAAAGATAAATGTACATTACAGTCATCACATGAACGATCAAAGGACCACACAGTCAATAACATAGAGGCAGGATTAGGGGTAGGCTACATCTGCAGCGATAGCTGTCATACAGATAGTAAGCAAAGGACTTTTTATAAAGTTTTATGTTGGAATGATTCAACCTGGAGAGATTCTCACAGAAAGAAATGTGGGAGTTAAGATTCATTGAAGCATCTGAAAGTTTTTTGCCACTTAGACCTTGGCAGAAAACATGGAAGGTGTGAATGCAGAAAAGCTTGGGCGACCATTGTTAGAATAGGATTGAAGTGTTGGGATCTGGAGATTCTCCACCTTCTCCAGCAGAGTGCGCTGTGGATCCTCCTGGGCTGGAGCCCTCCAGCACAGCTGACGTTCATCAGCTCATCAGGAGACCGGCCTTTATAAGCAGCTGCCAGACCTTCCTTCTACGCCGCAGTGTTAGCCAAGTTTGGTTAGCGAACCTGAGCCTTTGAATTTACTAATCTTTGTCTTCCTAGAGAAACCTTATTCTAATCTGCCTCTGTCTTCTCGCTCCTAGGAAACCAATCTCTCGAGAGAAGCTCTGGATGAGCTTAACCAGAAACCTGCCTGCCTGCCCTAGAGAGCCAAACCTGAAGTTCCCACTCTGGAATCCACTTGCTGCTCTTAGGGAAAGAGCTGATCACTCCAACCAAGGTCTTTCATTGGAAGTCAGAAGCTAGACGCTGCTGCTGCTTTAGCACTCTGCTGAACCAACACGCTCTGGACCCAACCGGTTCCCTCTCTCAGAACTAAGCCTGGACCTCTTCAAGGTATCCACTGAAACATCTGAAAACTCATTAAATTCATCTGCAAACCAAGCTAACCAAACTATCCGTCTGCAGACGCCTGAGAATCCTGCCTGGACCAGAACCTGAGTCTAGTTCATGTCATTGTGTGAAACCTTTAATAAACTCTGTTAAATCTTTTACCAAGTCTCCAGTGGTGTTCTGCATGTGGGTTTATCCCTAAACCGATCATGACATGAAGATGTCTTTCCCTGGAATCCAGACACTGGTGATGGAGTGGAGGCCAAAGGAGAAGAAATCCAGAAGGGCAATAATGGAGGTGAATGGGTGAAAGGGGGATAAAGCTCAGCTGAAACCCAGGATATTCCATGGATGGAGAGCCTTAACGATAACCATACAGAGTGGTTAGTTGAAGAGGAATAAGACTTGATAAGTGATTGGCTGAAGCAGAGGGACATGACGAGGTTATTGAATAAAGGTAATGTTGGGGTAAGTCTTCCAGTTTGCATCTAAACTCCATATCATCGGTAATTGGTTGAGGGAAGAATCTTAGTTTCTACGTGTCATACTGAGCATCAGGCTTAGGTGTGATTAACCTTCTATATATTTGAGGCACTAACAAATTGGCAGTGTGCTGAAATGTTAAGTCAAGATTATGTAAAAAGTTAAAGCAAACTATTTAAGTTTTGTATTACTTCTCTCCCCTTTTTAGAAAAGTGCCAGATATCTTTTTAGAGATAATCTGAATTGCTCTGCTGTCCTATAAGTGGAACTTGTTGAAAGACAACCACTGGGCTAATATTTGTCAAGTTTATTATTGCATTCAAACTATGACAGGTACAACGCCGGCTGGATTTGTGTTAAAAGCAGAAGACTTGAAGCTGCTTTAAAATCTGTTTGTTTTAAACAACTGGCTTCAATAAGTTTCCAAATGTCACAGTTGGTAGAAATTAAGGTGCTGGATCATCACCAAGCTTACTCGTGAAAATCAGAATGGGTGTACATGTATATGCTGCAACATCTTCATTTAGACTGTAGCCTTTCTCCAAAAGTGTATCCCCTTCAGTGTTGGGAATTTTGCTTAAAAATAGTCATAATTACTAGTTGCTTCTCGAAAAAAGTAACTGAGTTTGTTACTCAGTTGTTGTACATTCAAAGTAGCTAGTTACTTGAAAAATTAACAACGCAGTTACTTATTATGATCTAAAATTTGAAAAGATTTGGATAACATTCCTTTTATCTGAAATATATCCGCATTTATGAAATACAAAATCTTTGATATTAATTAAAGGATTAATAATTCATTAAGATGACTACACATCTGAAAACACTAATCCGAACCCTGGTTCTGTATGTGGTTGGCCAAGTGAGTTGCATTTAATTATGTAGATGTGATTATGTTTTATCTTTATGATAAAAAAAAGAAAACTAGATTTTTTTAAACGCTTTACTGTGCATTTGCATGCCAACAGCTTTTAGGAAGCTATAAAATAGGTATTAAACTCAAAATGATGTATTCAAGCAATTTAACAATAATACAATTTACTTTGCAATAGATTTAATTAGGGTAATAACCATTCCAGAAAACAAAAAAATTCCCCAAATCTAGTTGGACTGGATAATCCCATATATTGCATAGCTCTTTTAAATCCCTGTACTGGAAGCCGGTCTGTTTTACTCTTTTTAGTGAAAAGTCTCCTGAATTCCTCTCTGTCTAAAGAATCTTATAAATGTTGATTTCATGTGCTCCTATTTAAGATGAATACTTTGTTTCTATTACTATGTACTTTATTGTTATTTTTCTTCACTGACACCCTAGATTGTATTCCAGGTTTAAAGTTATTTGTCTTGGGTGACAGATAAGTGTTGTCTGGGTGCAGTTTGGTTCTACTTTTTTTTTAATCTTTGTACATTTCTGAACAAAAATGAGAAGATAGACTTGCCTAATTGATGTATGCCCCTCAACCACATTTCTGTCAATGACAGACTGTGAATGTCTACAAATGAGATGTAATGTTGGAATCCCTTTATAACGAGCATGACAGAAACTTGGCTGTCAAGGTGTTCAAATATTACTAAAGATAGTGAAGTAGAAAAATGTATAATAATAATAAAGCAGTGTTTTTAAAAGTGTTTTGTATAAAAAGGGAACCTTTGGATGGTTCTTCAGTTAGATTTATTCAATTTAGATCATAGTAAAAAAACAAGAATAGCTGGGATGACAAAATTCAGAACTGCAGGGAGTGAGGCAGGGCTAAAAATTATGGGGTTTGTGATATTTTGACTCTCAATGGTGCCAGTAACCACAAGGATCCCAGATTTATCTGAAAAGGTTCTTTAGGAAACATATTTTTCAATCATCTTGCTAATCAGAAATGTCAAGCTAATGTTTGATTCAAAGCTTTTATCCCAAATAAGTACAGTGCTTTTTGAGCTGATTTTGATCAGATTACAGTTCCAGCTCACTGGTACTGACACACTGACCACATATTCATCCTAGTTAGCTTTCAATGAAGCACAGACTTCCAAAGGATTCTGTATCTTCAGCTTTTATTTCAATGTGGTGACGCTTGTTCCTGTTTTTGAAAGGGGATCAACTTCCTGAGATCATAGGAGCAGCACATGAGAAATCTGTTTTATATATGAATTTTGACTGTTATATGAGAAAAATTTCCCCACAGCTACTGGCAATAAAATCCTTTTGATTATGCAGGCATCCGCTGCACTCAAGGCTGACAGAGTCTGTATTGCTTTGTTGTTGGAAGGTTTTGATGTGTCTCGACAGGCAGATGTGTGTCTCAACTAGAAATGGGCAGGGGGTGCCAACGGGCCATCTTCCCAGTCAGCCAGGTCTCCCTGAACCCCCAGAGGAGCACAGACAACCTGAGAGGCATCAGTGACTGGGACTTCTGAACAACACAGCCTTCTCTCAGCCATTTGTTTCTGCCACTTTGGCATAGAGAGAATAGCTCTCAATCTCTTGAAGCAAACCTGGCAACCCAGCAGCCCATCAAGAGTCTTCTCTTCCGTTGATGGACCTCTTCCCCTGCCTGTTCCCTTGACTGCCTTTCTGCTCCTTTCATCCCCTGTAAAATGCCATTGTGCTGTCCAGCTTTTTCCATTCGTCTGCTGCAATTACCCTCTGCCATGGCGTATGTTGCCTGGGACACTTGGTGACATTTATGTCTATTGTTTTGCCACCAAAGGAAGCTGTTGATGATAAGTAATTAAGAAAGGTGAAGAAATACTATTTTTTTTCTGATTTTCCAGAAAAATATGTTATAACGCCCGATGCCTAAAACAACATGCATTATCTTCAAGTAATGCATCTTCCTTGTCTGTCTTTCAACAATACTTTGCTGTTGCCACTTTCTTAGAACATCCAGAATTGTTGAGCACACAATCAGTAGCTTCCCCCATCAGACCAGGGCATCATCTTGTAGAGTTACCATGGACCCACTATCTGCTCCACTTGTTAAGTACAGAACTAAGTGAAACCATTTGAACACATCTGATAAAAATAACACAAAACCAGCAGAAGGAGCTTAATGATAAAATAAAATACAAATAAAACATTTGAAAATCTGAAGATGTAGAAAAACAATTCTAAAACACTTACTTAAAATTTGTTTAAACACAAACAACAATATGGTTTACCACATTTAACCATGAAGTGGGTTATAAAATTGGTCAGTCAACAGTCTTTGCTTAGAACTGATTAGCTGATCTCTGGGTTTGGCTTGGTTTTTGAAGCCTCAACAGACCATAGATTAAATGAGGTGCATTTGCATAATCAAGGACATTTTTTATGAAGACGACTAAAGTCCTCCCCAGACACCCATAATAGTCATATCTTCCAGACCTCTGTGAGATTTACAAAGCTTGGGTAATTGTTCAGTTAGATATCTCTGCTTTAAACTTAATAGCAGCTCCATTATTGACCTGTCTTCTGTGTTTCTTGGTCTTTGTGATGTTTGCTCGGAAATGTTTTCTTATAAACCTCTAAGGCCTTCACTCAACAGTTTGGTTTATTGTGCGATTAAAGTACACACAGTTGGACACTTGTTTCCTCTTTACAGTGGATTGCACACAATTTTACTCAGTGGTATAAGAGTTTGCTTCATACTTTTTGTCCCCAAAGAGAAATTTGCCTTTAGAGGCTTTTCCAAGAATATACAAAAACATACAGTCAAGTTAAAGAGGAAGACATTAAAAAAATATGCTGGGTCTCAAGAAATTATTAACATCTAATGTTTTGAGAGCTGTAATGGACAGGATAAGGCTTCTTCCATTGTGAGAGATGGTAAAGATATCTTACATTATCTACTACCGAGAGGAAGAGGTTTGAAATGTAAATGTAGAGGATTAAGACAGCTGTGGCTGATCAGCAGAGCTTTGCCATAGATAGCAGTGTTAAAGAGAAATGGCAGTAGAAAGAGAAGAATCTTTTTTGAAATTAGCTTTTTTAAAAGATTCTTTTTAAAGGGACAAAGAAGTAGCATGATAGCACAAAATTGACTCTTTATACCATGATATTAAAGAAGCAGGAGGCTTGATGGAGAGGGATCTGAGCTTGTGGATGACGTGTATTCTCCTCTGACAGTGTTTAATGATGTTCATGGTGTGACAAGTAGAGATCAGTTCGCTATTAAGACTGTTTTAAAGGAAATGATCCACAATCTTACTTGGCAGATTGCCCAAAGTAGGAGATCATGTACAGTAGGTAATCAAATATAAGTGTTTCAGTTCTAGTGAAATTGAGAAAAAGGTGGTTGTCTTTGCACCACTGGTAGTGGTTCTGATTGATGAAACAGATTTGATAGAGCTACATTTTACTGCCAGATATCTGTTACTAAGAAAACCAAGTACTATGAATGTATAATGTATGGAGTATAATTGGCTGAATATAAATTCTTAGCACACTTCAAAATAATTATTTTGCATTTAACTGTAAAGATTGTAAAGATTGTTCGGTCCCTCACATACACCCCCCCAAAAAATGTAGCTACTGAAGGTTTCAATATGAAAATAGTAAGGATGTAGAAGATGTGTAAATGCTTTTGTAAAACTGTGTGCTTGGTTTTAACGCTCTTTAGCTTGATCGAATTTCACAAATAAGGGAGTATAATTTGTTTTAAAAGCTGCAAATGCCAGTTGTAAATGTCCCTAGCTTCCCATTATAGTCTCAGGTTATCAAGAAACAACTCCCAGGCATGCTAAAATGAAAATAGCAATTTCAAATGTACCATATGATAAATGTTACAGCTAAAAAACAAAACAAAACTATGGCACATGAATTTATCCCTTAACAGCGAACTGAGCGGTTTGTAAAGATGTCATACATGTGTTAGATATTGATGTTCTTAATGAGTTAACTATGCCCTATTCTGAGTTAACTACCTGCTAGAGGGATACCAGTTTTACAAGATCTTTACAGTAGAAAGGCAGTACCTTTGTGGGGAAATCCCCCATACAACGACTGTCTTATCAACAATAATGGGCTCTATAGCCTTTCTCGACCTGTGACCCAACTGTGGAGGCTGAGATATAGCAAAGGCTTCCATTTCGGGTGCTGAAAATATCTCCGAAAAGGCTTCTCTTTCACTCTCTCCCAGCACAGTCACTGTTAAAGGTTAAACTTCTGCCCACAGTCACTCATTATAAAGTGCCATGTGCGAAACTGCTAATACTGTATGTGTGTCTGTGGGTGTGAAAAAGAGTATAGAGGGAGGGGGAGTCATTGGCTAGAGCCAAAAGTGGTTAAATCATCACACATAGGACCAAAGTGGCATTTATAGCACACAAAAGTCAGTTAGAAAGAGTTGTTCTAGGTTTGCTAGTGTACTATGCATCTATATGCACTAATAAAAAATCATCTGGAGATGATTAAATATTACCCATCAATATATACTAATTAGAATCATGCATTATAGATGTAATTTTCATAATGGTTTGAAATTAAGTAAATTTTTTTTAAGAAATATCGTCTTCAGCTTTTTGACTGGAACTGAATTATTCATCTTGTGTTGTTCAGTGCAATAAAGAACTATAAGGTTAATGTTTTTTTTTTTATAAATCGATACATAGTCTATAGTGAATGCATATATGTTAGAGGTTTAGAAAGCTTTTCGATTAGAGAAAACCTTTAAGTCTGTATTAAGCTTTCACTATTTTAGCTAGAGTGCTAATGCCAAAACTAGACTTGCTACTACAATACTGCGCAAAGTCTGACAGTAAGAGAGGAGTTTTTTTTTGTTTTTTTTATTACTGTAATTATTATTCCTAATGTAGTGGTTGCAAATGAACAGCACATTTCAGATGTGGGGTCCCAAGTTTTGCAAGAAGCTGTTAAATGGCATTATGAATGAATCAGCATAATTTGTTATCATGCAAGTAATTTTGAAAGCTGGCCAGCTGAGTTGTTTAACCCTGATTCAGTCATTCCCAATAAAGGGAATATTTTCATTGGCTGTTCAGCATTCATAGTTTGCACTAATCCCCATTAGTTTTTGCAATGAATGCTTTAAATGAGGGGAGTAAACATGTTCTAAATACATGTTAAAATCCATCCATCTATCCATCCATCCATCCATCCATCCATCCATCCATCCATCCATCCATCCATCCATAAGGCTTAACCCAAGCGGGATCACAAGAGGTGCAGGTTCCTATCTCCAGCTGTCTGCGGGTCCAAGTACAACCTGGACAGGATTTTAAAATACAAATAAAGTGTTTATTTAACTCGATTTTTGTTTGTTTTGATTTTGTTTTTATCTCATAGCTCCAGCCATTGTCCTTAATCTGGATAATCCAGGCCTAATGTGGGTAAGCGTGATCAAAAAGTGATATGCTGCTAGTGTTACTCAGGGTTTATTACTTGTTTACATAATAATTTCCAATCATTTAATAAAGTTTAATCAAACATAGTTTGGCTTTTATTCAATTAGCCATCTCAGTACAGTAGTGTGCAACAACATAAATGTATCAGACTACTCAGCAGGTTAGTGCTTTAGGCCAGCGGTCCCTAACCACCGGTCCATGGGTCATTTGGTAAAAGGCCGCACAGAAAAAAGTAAATATATATATATATATATATATATTATTTATCGACTATCAGAGTCTGAGTGATGTTTTATTTTGAACAATATAAAAAATTGCGGTATTCTCTCCCAATTACATCAGTCGGTGCATCTGTGCCTCTTGACACAGGTTAATTCATTTCAAGACGCATCCTATCTATAACATCCTATCTTTGTGAAGCGGGATTATCTGCGGTTACAGTGACCAAAACAAAGCTACGGAGCAGACTGGACATCAGAAGCACACTTCGTCTGTCATTTTCGGAGATTATGCCTAGATGGGATCGGCTTGTTGTTTTATTTTTATGCTGTATGCTGTTTCTATTTAATTTTATCATTTCACTTGATCGTAATCCCCCCCGACCGGTCCTTGAAAATATTGTCTGACATATAGCTGTCTGTGGCGCAAATAAGGTTGGGGACCGCTGCTTTAGGCAGCTTGTTGATTTTTGTATTAGGAGTCACAACCGTTATATAAACTACAAATATTTTCAAACTATAACACCTTATAAAAACTTGATACAGGAAAACCTTATCTAACTATCAAATGGTCATCTAGAAGCTGGCTTTTTTTATTTCAGGAATTACCAGAATGTAGTCAAATGAACTGTGCTTTTTATATTAAAAAAATACAGTTTCTAAGATGTTTTGAGTTTATCTGATGTGTCTCTAAGCATGCACACCTAAATACCATCTTCTAAAAGCATATATTAAAGTGCATAAAACACCGGCTATATTAATAATTCACATTAAAACACCACGGTTGCTTTAAGATGCCCGGACAGAAAAGATTTCAATTTTGCCAACTACCTTAAGTGATAAGAGCAGTATATTACTACTCTGATTTTTATTATATAATCCAAGCTCACTGTTTAAATTAGAACCCGAATCAGCGACAGTAGATATGACACATTTTATCAGGGGTCCCAAATTATCAATGTAGAAAATTGAGGGCTACCCAGCTTTGATGTCACCCAAGCTTTTTTTACTTTAAATGCACCCCCACCCCCCACCCCCAACACCACCCCCCCACCCCCGCTTCAGGGGCAGATGACCTGACAATCATCTGCATAGTAATGGGAGGCAATTCCACATCTTCTGACTGTGGAACCTAGAGGCAATAACAACCAGTTGCATGCAAACTATTTCAGTGCATTTTATCAAAAAATGTTGCAAGGAGAAATGGTGGGTTTAAAAGGCAATTCAATATTTAAGCAGAAAAAGGAGCCAGACAGGGGTAACTATGAAGCTATAGACACAAATCCAAAGAATTTTACACACCATCAATATTTCCTTGACATTTTTAACAAGTTCCATGAAGTGAGGCTGAAAAAAAACTTCAAGCCACTGAAATGACAGAAGTTCTAATCATTCATTTTGGAGGGAGTAAAACTATGCCTCCCCTGAACACCACCCGACAGGCCTCAACTCGCAGCTCTTTTCAGCAGGGTTTTGAATCGGCAAGGCCAACCGCTCACACTGCACGAGCAGGTGATGATTAAAGTCTGACCTTAGGCTTAATTAGTGGCAAGTGGGACATTTCATTGCCTTGCTATGAATCATGCAAGAGAAAAAAGCCGCCGCCAGGGAAATGTTACCTAAGTGATTAGGTGAGGGGTGTAAATCAATAGAGCTGTTGACCTGCAAATGGAGTGGCAGTGGGATGTGGGGAAGGAGATGAAGATGAAAATAAAGGGATAAAAGAACATGATTAACTGGTAGACCCACTCCGGTCTTACGGATGTAAACAGCAATCACGCCCTTTAAATGATGGAACTGAAAGGATTCATTCTCTTTATTTCTATATTTAAAAAAAAAACCATATGAGACTACCAAATATAATTGAAGAAGAGGGTGTTGTGCTATGTCTTTTCTTATAGAATTTTGCTAATAGTGAAGTTAAAAAATATTTTTTGCAGGGTAAAAGGAAGATACTTTACTGCAAGCAATGTGTCAACACTACCTTCAGGAATTCATCCTTCAACCTTGGGAAAATTGAGGTCATCTCCAGCCCCTATGCTAAGATAAAGCAATTAATTTTGAACTGAGCGTCCATAAAGATATGAATGAGGGTTTAAATGTCCCATTGAGATCTCTTGCTTTAATTGGTTCTGTAGAGGCTGTTTCTTCCCTGGCAGTTGTTGATGCTTCATTCCAGTTCTCCACTCTAATTTGGAGGACCTCCTCTTAGCTTGTACACAAGGTCAGGAGAGACATTAGTTATTGAAGAGGGGAAATCGATAGCCAAAGTAGTCCTTGAAAGTGTGCAGCCTAAGAATAGCTAAGCACAACTTATTAGTCTCCTAGTGTTGGTGAGCCCAAGTATGTAGTGTGTTTCTTGGATCCCAAATATTGTGCACCATGATCCTTTGAACCCTTTGGCCCAGATTTGCCTGTTTTCCTTTGCTCTTTCATTCAGCCAGTATCTCTCAGCAGCCAATATTCATATGTTCCATGCGACCAAAATCAGCCACATGGGCCAAGTACCAGCTATCTTTCGGCATTTAATTGCTGTACACCCCTGTCAGAAGCAGAACCATGTCTGCAGACAACGATGAGTGAAATTTTAGGGCAGGAAAATAAGAGAGACTACAAGGTGTTTTTGCTTCTAGGTGTAGTAAAACCAAACTAACTGGACTACACAAAACACCTTTATATGAGAGTAAAAACAAAAATACAGCCAAATAAACAAAGGTACGCATGTAGGTCAGTTAATGCTTCCAGATGGCCCAGAGCCGTCTAGGTAAGAGAGTACTGACAATTCCATTGACGGCAGCGGGCAATGTTTTAAAGAGCAATACCGATGTTAAGAGCATAAATAATTTCAGCGAAGCTAGTCACCTACGCTAGCATTACCCTTGTTGTTAGCAGAGCATGGCAGTAGAAAATCATATTTAGGTTGTTTTTATAATAATAAAAGTAGGTATCTGTATATTTTACATTTGAGTCATCTGAATATGATCGAAATAGGCTCTTTATTAATCATAATATGGAGTATATCCTCTCAATTGGTAAGTCGTTTCGTAATATTTTAATATTTTCTGATATAATCTCTGTCACAGATCTGCCTGTATTTTGAATGAACTGCCAAGGACATAAATCAATCTGCAAGATGTCCTAACAAGGGGCGCTGTATGGGAGGGAAAGGTAAGGAAGATTTGAAGGCCCTGAAAATGTTTTGCTATATATTTTGAATATTATAGGAAAATCTAGCAGTTAAATACATTATCTTTGTGGTCTCACTGAGTATTAAGCAGTAAATTATAAAACAAAGCATAAACATTTTGGCCAATACACCCTCAAAAAATGCAAGAAACTATTTGGCGCTCAGGTCCTTCCTGGTGCAACAGGTTCCTGTCTGTCAGCAGCTGTTTGCTAATACCGGGGCTTTGGCGGCACATGCACGTCATTTGACACACTCACAAAGAATAAAACAAATGAACAAGAAGCAGTGCTGAAAAAACGAAGCTGAAGAAGGCTGAGCTTGAAGAAATCATAGCCTGGTTTTCAAAAAAAGAACAGAAGAAAAGGAGAAAAATTTCAATATGTAATCCAGTTTTGAGTAAGGTTTAGGTTACCTCAGTAGTTCGGATTAGTGGTATATTATTAACCTGTTAGGTAAAATACAATTGCTGTCTGCTGTCTACAACTACTTAAATAATCCTCCTCAAGGTTGGAGCGGAGGAACATAATGATGCCTGCCAGCAAGGTACTGTTGTGTATCTTAATCATAAAAATGATTACAAGATTTTGGTTTTCTATTTTGTTTTGTTTCTTTTTTTATTTTTCAAGAAAAAATTACACCAGGATTAATCCAGCATTTGTAATGAGCCTGTTGAGTCTCTGTAAGGAACACAGAATCCAAGTAACTAAAGCAGAAAGAGCTGCAAATGTAAATTTATAGGAAACAGGAAAACAACAGTTTTCAGAGGGTTAAAATCACTTGATTGCTAGTCCCCGGCAACAGCCCAGTGTTTGGGTTCATAAATACATTAAACCTATTTTGGTATAAAAAACATTCAAGCCTCCTTTTCAAACATCTGTCTGAATCACTATGAAGGTCACTATATAGTGGTTACACCATTTTAGATGAGTGTCTGAATGTCTAGTGGATGAAATTTAGTGGACTAGAAATTTCCCACAATGCACCTTGAAAAGTGGTGATCATTCATCGTCATATATAATAATATATCCCAGATTGCTTTGCCAGAGCTCTGTTCGCAAAGCATCATGGGATTTGCTGTGACAGCAGCGACCAATAACAAAAATAATGGGCAGGGAGGCGGAGTAATGTGACCCACAGGTGGCAACAAGGAGTGATCATCTGTCTAAACGGTCAGTTAACTGAGTTCACTATAAACTTCACTATATAGGCCCCGCTCTATATATTGATTGAGGATTTAGGGGTTTGTGTGGACGTTCGGACACAGCTGTAGTCACAGATTTGATGTGCTGTGAGAGGCAGGGGAAATTGTTGTTTTGAGAGGAGCTACTGTTGCTGCTGTGAAAGGCAGAGGTTAGTTATTGTGCAACAGTACATAAACAATGGGGTCACTTTAGCTCCATTGTTAAACCTCATCTGACGATTGACCCATTTCATATATAACTTATAACGCTGAAGTAGTACACATGCCACTTTTAGCTAGAGACAGGTAATAAAATGTCATGAATACTCAGGTAAATTAAATTAAATTGAAGTCTTTTAAAAAAGAATTCAAATAGGGTAATGTAACTACAGGATAGTTTGTTGTTTTAGAGCATTGCTAATCTTACATGAGTAACATTCCACAGCATTTCTAGACTGATGTTGCAAGATTTTTTTATTTTATATTATTATTTCTTACCTACTTTTATATGTGTAAGACAAAGCATCTAGGATAATTTGACAAATATCTTTCATCTTATCCCTACTTGTTTGCCAAGTAATGAGAGCTTCTGGGTATACTACAATACTTTGAGGCTTGGAAACACATTGTTTTGGATTAACAGCTTCAAGCTGACCCTTATCTATTGTTTTACCCGCTAATGAATACCCTCTCTGCCTTTAACCACCATGACCAGAGCTCGTGTAGCACATGTTAGACTGAACACACAGATAGTGCAGCTAAGCTAAATAATTGCTACTCACCAGCTAAAAAAGAATTTCCCCCACAGAAGAAAGAAATGGGAGAAAAAGGAGTTTATTACAGTGTGGCTAGAAGTGAAACCACCATGATTTGTTAATGCACTTATCCACATCTTCTGAATTGTTTGTCTTTTAGCTTTTTAAGGTTTTGGAGGAAAAAAAGTTAATAAAAGACATTTTATACTTTGTTGTGGTAAAGTGTTCATCACAGACAAGATGAAATTATAGTTGCCGGCCACTTTTGCAACCACCTTCCAACCACCTTCAGTGTGTTTTACTAAATTAATCACATTAATTTAAATGAATAAAAATTAACATAAAGTATTGTTTCAAAGTACAACAGAAAATATTATGTTGTTTCTAAACTTTCAAACAAATAAAAATGAGAAGTTGAAAATTATAGAAAGTACAGAGTTTATATTGAGCCATACATTTGCAGAAATATCTATTGGGGTTTGTCCTTACCAGCTTACCAGCTGTACATTTAGCGATTCTTTTTTATAATTCAGGTTTAGTGTTATAGAGGCATAGTGACTATGTTTTTTAAATTTTGCCTGATATTTTGATTGAACTAATGTCATCTTTAACTAGGAAATTTTGACATTAACATATCCTATCGTCAGATAAAAGCATCATCCTGATTTTCTGGCTTTGTCAGCAACAAAATTCTTTGCAATTCTTTTAAAAAGGCAAGATCTGTAAGGTGTGCCACTGATAGATATTTTTGTTGTTGTTTTTCTCCCAACTGAGCTTTGCCAGAAGCCAGCTGAGGCATTGGCCTCCAATACAGAAATGTTCTAAACCAATGAAATACAGTGATCTGTATTTCTTTTCAGAACAACAAGCAAAGAGATGCAATTTGTCCCTTTTTGTTTTGAGAGGATGTTTGCAAGTTCCTCATAACCAGATTGAGAATGTGATAAATCACATCTGCTACTGCTGCTATAATTGGCTAAAAGCTTGACACAGGAGGCAGTGCCAGTTGGCAATACCCAATAAGCTCAAAGAATATTGATGAATGTTCCTCTTTTTTTTCTAATACTTTCCACAGGAGCCTTTCCAGATGCATATTGTGCAGATTTCAGATTGAACTACATGTATCAATCTGGCTTATGACAGGTTAGTGGACCTTTATGGCTCTACCAGAGTTTCCATGGATCTCTTGGTTGCTTCCTTGATTAATGTTCTTATTGCGTGACTTTTCTGCCTGTTAGGTCAAAGTCTTTCTATTTTATACTCACCTTAAGCGATGAATATAATTACTTTCGGTACGAAAAAAAAAAGGAAAAAAATAGATACTTCTGAAGATATTAACAATCATATTTTAGGGTTTTAAAGTTATAGCTGATAAATTCAAGTAAACATCACAGTTCAGATTTTATTTCTAAAATAATGGTTACTTTCCAGTTTCTTGTCCATAGCATAAAATTCCAATAAAACACATTAACTTTGTGGATTTCCAATGTGAAATGCAACTTTCAACCAACCCTCTACTTAGTAGACATAATACTGATTCAGCCAAGACTTGAAAAGCCCCAAAAAGCTCATTTATACTCATCTACTCCACTAAATATAACACTTGCTTGTCAATTTATTTAGAATTCAATTTACTGAATCTGCTAGCAATTAAATACCAGTTCCTAATGCCCCATGAAAATGTGGCCTGGGCACTGGATGTGTAAGTCTGTCAGTTCAGGTGGAGACAGGTCCCATGTTACTCATTTCACTCTTACACACACACCCACACACCCACAAGTCCAGTTTTAATTGACTCTATTCAGCAGGAACAGCATGCTTTCTCATTGCTCCAGCACTAATTGGGTTCTGCGCCCTTACTTTTTACATGAAACACATTTTATGGAGCGATTTAAAGCACATAGCGCTGCATAATTAGAAAGAAATGAGGGAACGATTGGGATCCATGCCATGACAGCAGCAAGATGAAATGCCTTTTGTACACTTTCGTCTCCTGCTCCCAGCCCAAACCCCTCAACGACCAAAAAAAAAATTTCCTCTCAAAACACTAAAAACCATTTGCCTGGAAAGATACTCAATGGTTTTGGAAGGAAAAGTCAAGTCACCATCCACTACAGTGTAAATATTAGCAGGTTAGGAGCTGGCAAATCTGTTTAAAGAGGGGCTCCAAATGGAGGCTTTCATAATTGATTTGTGGAACAGACGAAGGAAGGAAACGCATGAAGGTAAATAAGGATTAGCTCTTTGGAACATATGCTGTTGCTTTCATAAACTCATTTCAAATGACTTATTCGCCAGTTGTTGTTTTGACCTGTGTGTGCTGTGTAAATGCTCAAACACTGGGGCGAAGCCAGATGTTTGGCAGACACGTATGGACATTAATAAACAGCATGAATGCTCACACAGATCTGCACATCCACAGTAACAGCTTACACACACACACAGTTCCACTTGACACCCTTTAGGGGTTTCCATGGAGTACTCTATTTTTTCTGCTTAGTGTTTGTTGATATTTGTTCTGTCAACTCTCTGAGTCGGCTGTCGCCTCCTGTATGAACCTGAGCAAAACACTTCAGCCACAAAGTTAAAAAGGAGAGAAAGTTTATTCTGACCCAAGCACAAACAAAAACATAAGTTCTAGTAGTAATAATGTCAGTATGTAAAAACGTTGATTTCCTTAAATGTATTACAGTCACAGTGTTATAAGAACTAATTTTGCTCTCACATATGTGCCTTTGGAGTCTTTTTCTAACCTTCAGAAGTTAGCTGGTGTTATACTTAAAAGGGCTTAACAGCAATTCAATCCATTTAGGGGTCTAAACAAAGTGGAGACGAGTTGCTGCAGTCCAAATTGAGCATCATAATGTGGAATGAGGGGATTTAAGTATGGTAGTGAGGCTGTTGGTACGAAACCAACCAATGCTGATCAGCTGGTATTTTAAAAACACAACTATCTTCCTGGTTTACAGAGCATGATAGAGAAAAAAAAACCTGAGTGCAGGAAACTGCCACTGATGTTATACGTTACAAGGAACTGTAAAAAGATCAAAAACAGTTACCCAAAGAAATCCTGAAAATAAATATAAGGCATTAAAAAGGGCATTAAACACCTCATTATAAGTAACCACCTAAACAAAATTTGTTTTATGTAAAAGTAGTAAATATATGCCTTTTGCAATATAATTTACATGTCAGAAATCATTGGAAGTATTTAAAACTATTGAAAATATGAAACAAACATACAGTCAGTGGGGAGAGAGGGAGATAGCGCCATACATTGGGCAGTCTATATTAAAGGGCAACATAGAGACATACAGAACATAAAAAGGCAAAGTGTCTGAAGAAAATCCACAGTTATATTGGAAGATATGCAGTCGGATCCATGATCTAGCTCCTCCAAGACAGCAGTCCTAACCACTTCAACATTTACCCTTTTTTGTGAAGTAAATCAGGAAAATATTTAAATCACTGCTGTGCCTCAGTGAAGAAACACAACATCTGATTGGTAAATTTGAGAGAAAGCCAAATGGGGAAAAATAACACCTTTTCTGTGATGGGGTTAGCTGCGCTGAGTGATTTTGATTTACACAGCAGCTTGCCATATATGCTGAGAGGTTCATGTTATTTGTATTTTAAGCTTCTGCTTTTGCAACAGCAAAATACAGGTGTAGCAGTAAGGATGTGCCACCCCAAAAACAATGTAAAACTTCCCACCTCAATAAAAAAACACAGCATAGGTTCCTATGAACCTTCTGTTAAACCCGTGAACCTATGAAACACCTACTACAGAGCACAGAGCCATGTTATTACCATGAAGCTAGGCTCTGCTTATTGAAAAAGGTTCTCTAATTGGGCTCTCATATGTCATTAACAACTGGCCCCTTAATTGGTCAGTAAATGCTCTGTCTTGTGGCATACAGTAGTATTGATCACTCTCTCTGTGCAGGAAAAAGTTCTTGGGTTATCATATCAATCTAAGCTCTTCCTGCAACAGTTAATGTACATATTCCACTACAATCGGATGTTGAGTATGCAGATATTTCTTTTTGTTTTTGTAAAATGTTTTAGTGATAAGTCAATATGTACAGTATGAACTTGCTCTTTATGCTTGTTATGGTAAAGAAAATTACCTCTAGCTATTTGATGTAACAGGAATTAATTATAAAACTAATATCTCAAGCATGCACTAAAAACCAGTCGGTTAAAGATCTGCCTTCCAGATTTTCTTTCTTGCTACTTTGGGAGGTTGCAAGATTCCAGAGAGATTACAAGTAATGGCTGAATTCTTCTTTGCCAGGCGCCAAGCTATTTTCTTGAAGCCGCAGCGAGCTGTTCCAGACCAATGACTTCCACAAACTAGCAGTGCAGGCCGATTGTAGGTGTGACCACACACAGTTGAGACAGCAAGCATGCATTCCTAAATATCAATAACACTGGAATAGGAGGATGGTTCTCTAATGATATAAGGAGTAATGAATATATGCACCCATGCAAAAGTTTGATCGTACTAACTTGATGAAGATAGGATTCTATTAAAGTTGGTGGGTTTTTTTTTTTTTATTATTATTTTTTTTTAGTATGAGGAGCTTTACAATGTAAATTGACTTAGATTGTGTTATGGTTTGTTTTGGTTTTCCATCCTGCAGCTTGTGTATAACACCCCTGTTAGTCTGCCAAAAATAACAAATACAGTGCTGTGAAGAAAGATTTCTTCTGTGTTGTCTTTCTTTCTGGGAAATCTTTTAGATCATTTGGTAAATCAAAGAAAGATAAACTAAGAAAATACAAAAAAAACAACATTGAAAAGTCATGAAGTCATCATTTTTAAATTATGACGTCATCTGTTAAGAAATAAAGTTATTCCAACCAATCTGGTTCTATTTAAAAAGTGACTGACCACTGAACCTCATTCATCCAACCTTCAGAGCAACAAATGCCACCAAGCATTTCTGATGACTAAACTATTCTTTCAGATATACATAGAAAAAATTCTATTCATTCTTCTTAGAACAGATTCAGGTTATTTTGGAAACAGGCAGTTAAAGGTAATGCCATCATCTCAATTACTCATATTTGTGTCCATATTTTCCAGAATTACCAGAAATGAACATCTATTTCCCTCTAAAAGCTAGTAATACTTTGTGCTTAAAAATGTTGCCAACATTGCCTAAAAGGTGTTAATAGTTAATAACCTCTCCAAAAAGGAATTTGGTTAGTGAATCATTTAGTGCTAGGTACTAGGCAAAGTAAATATGCAGTTGATTTATATATTGTAAAATGTTGCTGGATTTTGATTACAATCCTGTTTTAGGAATAATAAATACTGTACAACTGTGTATTAAATTTAAAATGTATAAGAAAGAAAAACTTCAAAAAATACACTAATTGGTTAATTAAAATTTCAATCTAATTTAATGAATGCTCAATAGACATTGGCATACCATTATAAAATACAATGCTTTTTCTGTCTATACTTTTACTTTTGTTTTGTTTTAGTTTGTTTCTCTCAGGAGCTGCAGTTTCAGCAGAAGAAACAATTCAGTCACCATCTGATTTCTGACCAGCTATAGGGAAATAAGGGTGTCTAATGTTTGTTAAAATATGGCTAACATATCCCATTAACCTTATTGTTGAGTTAGTGGGTTAACAGACAAGATGAAGCTTGTGATATAATGTGTTAGAAGGTTTGTCCACAATACGGATCCCAAACTAACTTAATATAAACACAAATGCCAACTTCTAAATAATCCATCAGCTCTGTGGTCATTTTCACATTTCTGACCAAAATACTACAGTATGTGCTCTGATTGTCAATCATCTCCTGAATTCCTCTACTGCAGTGCAGCAGTAAAATATGAAATATTTCATTTAATTATTCAGCTACTGGTGAATGTTCGGTCCGGATTTAACTCTAAATAAATTGTGCTGGTATCGGAAAATCGGAAAAAAAAAAATTCTAAAAAGATATTTAAAGTATAAATATCCTCGATGAAGTGTGCCTGCAGATTATGTTCAACTTGTCAAGAGGAGAAAAAAAGAAAACTGCATCTCCACTGAGATCCAAGGTAAAAGTCCATCTCTCTGGTTAGCTTATCAGATAATATACGCTTAAAACTTTTCATTACAAATAAATTTGATTTTGATATTCACTGGGTATTACAATATTTGTTGGGATCTGGAGATTCTACACCTTCTCCAGCAGAGTGCGCTGTGGATCTCCTGGGCTGGAGCCCTCCAGCACAGCTGACGTTCATCAGCCCATCAGGAGACCTGCCTATATAATCAGCAGCCAGACCTTCCTTCAACGCTGTAGTGTTGACCAAGTTTGGTTAGCAAACCTGAGCCTCTGAACTACTAGAATCTTTGTCTCTAAGAGAAACCCAATTCTAACCTGCCTCTGTCTTCTCGCTCATAGGAAACCTGTCTCTCGTCTGAAGCTCTGGATGAGCTTAGCCTTTTACCTGCCTGCCTGCCTGCCCTAGAGAGCCAAACCTGAAGATCTCACTCTGGAATCCACCTGCTGCTCTTAAGGAAAGAGCTAATCCCTCAAACCAGGGTCTGTCACTGGAAAGTCAGAAGCTAGACGCTGCTGCTGCTTTAGCACTCTGCTGAACCAACAGTCTCTGGACCCAACCGGTTCCCTCTCTCAGAAAAGAGAGCCTGGACCTCTACAAGGTATTTTTTCAGAAAACATCTGAAAACTCAACAACTAATCTGTTTACCTGGCTAATCAAACTATCTGTCTCTGCAGACGCCTGAGAATCCTGCCCGGACCAGTTTCCAGAATCCAGTTCATGTTATCTCTGTGCAAACCTTTAATAAACTCTGTTGAACTTTTTATCAGTCTCCAAGTGGTGTTCTGCATGTGGGTTTGATTTCTAAACCAACCATGACAATATTATGTCAAAACTGGTACTCATAATAAGGAAATTCTATTATGGTTTAATCCCTACTGGGTTTGCTTTATAAAAGTCAACATAAAATTTAAATAATCCCAGTTAGATATAATAAGATGGGTTGTATTTATTTGTTTAACATGTGTTCAGTGCGGCCACATTAAAAAATAATATAAATTAAGAGACATACTTTCAAGCATCTCAGAAACCCAGCCAGGCCTGTTCTCTTTGATGATCTCCAGCATATAATGTTCTATAAATAACATGTCCGTGTTTATTAACCTCTTATGACTCTCATGAAGCACTTCAATGCAAAGAGCGTTGGTTATTATGGCAGTTATCTGAGCCTTGCGTTCCCCCGGTTGTTCATAAGTGCCATGCTTGCATCTGGTTTCCCTCAGGTTAAAGTCAGTTTGTGTCTCAGTTCACCCTTAGAAACACCCCAGCAGCACAGAGGTCCCCAAAAAGCTCACGTATCAGCATCCTCTGTTCTACTTAGCCAAAAGATCACATGTACAAAGCTGTAAAGGATATTGAGAGTTTGGAAAGTCTGGTTCACTGGGATCCTAAGTGATTCCTTCTGCCTCTAGACACTTAACATCAGACGTTCAGTTTTACAGCCAAGGAGAAGCGGGAGAGGCGAGCTGGCCTTGTTTTTTGACAGTATGAGTGTTTGATGACATCCACTTGAAATAAATGAAATTCTCCTACAAAGGCTCTATTGGACAATTGTACTACACTTCTTGTTCTCTAACTTCTTGTCTTGCTTTACAGCACATTTGGTTTGTGTTACACATCCAGATTGCCTGCTGTTAAAATGCTAACAAAAAAGGAAAAATCCAAATGATGAAACCCATATTTAAGAACTCCAAGCATATCAGCTGGGATTACTTTGAGTCTGTGTCTGAAAAATCTAAATTACTGCCTGGATATACCACTTTAATGACTAACATGTCAAACTGAAATAAAAATCAGAAACATACTTTTTTATAGAAAATGATTCATAATAATTTAGTTAATTTTAGGTTAGTGGTATATCTTTTGCCCTTTAGTAGAAAGTAAAGTGGGGTTCTTTGAGGTATTGTCTTACCTTCAGGAGATACTGTCTGAATTACCTCAGTTTGTCCCAGACACCAAAACCAGGCTGGTCAATGTAAGGCTGCCTTTAAAGCAGACCATGGCCCTCTAAGAAAGCTAAACTTTGGGGACGATTAGGCAAAAAATATGATCAGACCATCCTGATGCTATGGATTATTATTTTGTATTTGAAAAAAATCATTATCAGCTTCACAAAGTCTCATAGCTGGCACAAGGCCACTAAATGAAAATTATCCATTTGGTAAACTAGATTTATATGTCAGGTTTATCAATGTATTCATCCAATAAAAAAAAAAAAAAAAAAAAAAGACTGAGGACAAAATTAATGCTGTTTAAAAATTTAATAAAATGTATATTTTATTTTATGCAAATTCACTGCTGTATCTGTGTCCCTATTTATTATGCAGAGACCTAGCATATTACATAGTGAAATCAAGAAAAAAAAATATATATATATGTCTTATAATAACATGCCACTAGATAAAAGTACAGAAAATACATATTTGTTAATTTGGCTATATAAAAAAAACAGATATTTTACAAGTGAATTATGCAGAAATGATTGGTGGGGAACATTGTAGTCCTGATAGATACAATTTGGAAAACAATGACAACATCCAATAGTTTTGTTTTAAAACGTATTACTGTCCAATTTTTAGGATTAGTGAGCACATTGTCTGGTCTGGTTTCCTGGCACTGGAGGAGGGAAAAAAATCTGTTTCTCACAATGCATAAATCAGAGCTGATTTAAGTCTTTCTTGGGATTTACAGCCAATAATAAAAAAAAAAAAATGAAATAAGCTTTAGTCACTGAATACTAATACTCCTCCTGAGTGTTCCAAGAATTTTTAATGCTCTCTGCCTCCTGCTTTCTGCTTTTTCATACAGAAGGTGACAAACAGCTTTATTGTATACAAATGCTCATGCAATTACAGTACTTTTTAAATGTGTATGCAGCATTAGCCTTGGAATCAGTTTTGAATGGCTGTCTGGTACCTGGAGCGAGAGAAAGAACATGCACGACTCTTAGAAGCAATAACAGGTCAGATTTCCCTGAAGGTTCTGACACAGGCACTGAAATTAATTGCACTGCTCTGAAGATGTATAAAGGCATTTTTGCTGTGATTAAGTAAGCCCATGCGCTCTCCTCCCTGCAGGCCTGAACCAACATTCTCTTAGCCCAAAGCAGTGCCTGCCCGCCTGCCGCACTGATGGACTCGGCTTCCACCAGAGCCGCACAGCCTGACAGGAAACAGAATGCTTACCCACACACATTGGTGTTCTTCTCTGACAGAGCAACGCTCCCACGCACCTGGCTTTAAACTTCTCAAACCACACACATGCACATGGCTCCCCATGCACAGAAATATAGATTAAAATTAATGCAAAAACAAATACAGGCCTGTCATTTGTCAAACAGTTGCAGGGTTGAGTGAATGCGAGGTACGTATGAAGAATTTGTGCAGTGGAGAGGGGAGCCAGAGCCCCCTGAATGAGGCTGTCAGTGACGAGCCCTGATAAGAGCATGTGTGCGATACTGTACGCCAGATCTGACTTTCTGTCAGAGCGAATGGAGCTGTCATGTGATTTTAATCGTTACCTTGGGTGACAACTGGGTAGCAGAGCTTTGCCTCATCTGGGAGCAATAAACTGTAGGAAAGATAGGAGCAGTGTTTTGGAATTTGGGGGGAGGGGGCTGTTGTCAGGACCTAATGAACAGGGGGGTTAAATTTATGACAGGAATATGTTGGGAAATAACATTTACAGGGCTTTGCTAAAGTATTCCTACCTCCTGAACCTTCCCACATGTAACATTACTGCCACAATACTCAATAATTTTTTTTAGGATATTTTCATGTTCAGGCTAAATGGCACATTAGTTTAGCATTTGGTTTTGCTTGAAAATAAAAATTGGGGAAGGGTTTATTTGTATTTTGTCCCCTTTATTAGGATTCCTCTAAATAAAATCCAGTACAGACCATCAAAGAACACTTATCAACTACATATTGAATATCTATTTAACCTATACATAAATCAAGTCCTTTGTCAGGCCTCAGGGATTTGCTTGGGAACAGTAGTGAATAAAATCATAATTTAGACCAAAGAAATCAACAAGCCATGGAGAAAGTTGTTAAGTTTGAAATGGAAGTAATCCAAATCTTTAGCATGTTACAGAAGGAATGACCAGTCAATTATCCACCGGCGGAGAAACCTACCAACTCATACCCACAAACCTTATAAGACATGCTCATACTTTTATTCTTTTCCTAAAATCTTGGGATTTTCAGGTAGCTGTTTTAGATTAGAACACTGCAGTGCTGATCTTAGCCCTGGCGATTAAATGAAGTTCTTGGTTTTCTTTTTTAAACAAGAGTTGTGCGGGTAATGCTGCTGCTGCAGGTCCAATTTGACCTTACTGCAAGAGTAAGGAGACAACCAAAACTAAAAATAAAACATTCATATTGTGCTACTTAGAGTTTGGCAAAAGCCAATGAATGACAAACATATAAAAGAAGGTGTATTATACTACATACAATGTGCTGTGTGGTGAAAAATGAACTTCGCCTTGAACATGCCAGTCACATCATTAAATGTGCTGGTTGTTGTTAAGCAAAGATAAAGCTAACAGCTGGGTGGAACAAAATCTACTAAAACATAAAAGTAGTTGAAAAACCATGAATATAAAGCCAGAGGTAGAATGGAATTGTGCAAATTGAATACTATTCATGTGTTATAATGGTTTAGTCAAAGACCAGTGGCAAGTCTTTCTTAAAGGAAAAAAAATGCTGTCTCTTGCCATGCAAAGATGCTAAAAACTCCAAGGGGAGAAATATAGGAGCTACACCATATGTCTTTAAAGAAATTTAAAACTATTGGTAATTTTACTTCTATAGTACTTCACACTTCCATGCTACTTATTGGTCTTTTTAATAAAATCCCTGCGGAAAACACTGTAGTTTTTAGTATTCACAAAGAAATGTGGACATTTTCAAGAGGTATCAAGACTGCAGGGTCCTGTTTTTAGTGTCCATTTTACAGTCAGTATAAACGGTGACGCAGCTCTTGAGTAAAGAAAAGGAGATTAAACAAAAAGTGGAGATAAACAGTGCATTGCAGTGAGTCATTTCTTCCACAAGCTGTCAGGAAACTGGTGGTTTCGCTGCTTATGCCCTAAAGCTGTTTGGATTGCTCTGTTTCATAGTTTGGCATCTTCTCACCTGGATCAGCATCAAATCCTTTGAGCCTGAGAGATTCTCTTTGTACTCTGAATGCCATGCATCTGATCGGGCCGGTCACCCCAACATGGAACCCTGCAGCCCATCGATTTTGGAGCTGCTCCTTATTTGTCCTGATATTCCATGTTTATGTTCACTAATCCTTCTGACAAACACCGTTCCACTTTCTGCATGTTTTTTTAGTGTTAAACAAACATTTTCATTTTTGGGCTGGTAGGGAAACTTGTAGTCAAAGTTATTATTGATAATTCTTCCTTTTCACCATATTTCGGTGAAAGGATATTTCATATAAAAGATTGTAAAATGGAGTCTACATTTTCAGTTTGTCTAAAAATAAATGTACAAGCCCTGCCTTAAGCTTACACTGCACTCAGACTCTGCTCAAACATTTATTGCATCCATTGTAACATTTGTAGCTTTTTAAAACTACTCCTGTTCTCTAATTCGTTTTTCTATGCAATCATATTAGATATTTAGTTGGTTCTGCCGCTGATTGTATCTCCTCCATTGGGTCTACTATGTGCTCTTGCTTCACTGTGAGTATCTCACTCAGTGCTGTTATTCCAGAGGCCATATTGGGACTCAGTTTCAGCAAAAAATCAGACTTAATTAGTGTCATGGGAAATCTGAGTTTTTAACCTGTCAAAATCAAAAGCGTTATGTAATTGCATGCAGTGATTAGTTTATTGTAATAATCTCAAACTAACTAGAGTGAAACAAAGGCTCATAACGACTGTTTAACTGAAAGCTGATTTTCATTCTTAAATGACATTTCTAAATCACATGAAACATTGAAGTTGTTTGGATCCTTAACACATTTGGGTCAACACTGTAACATCCAAGAAGTGTTTGTTTTAGATGTTCCGATTCGTCATTGGGGAAACTTTTCTTTTTTTGTGAAGCATTGAACTTTCTTTTTCTCACACTGACTTATTTCTATGCGCACATCAAATCAGAGCTTCTTTGTGAATATTGTGTAACAAAAACAGATGGTAAGGATTTCTTTGAAATTCTTCTCTAAAAGTTTAAATATTCTTGGGTGTTTCTGGACATTGTGTAAAGTAAAGAAAAGGCTTTGTGAAGATTCAAAATGTTATATTTTTTGCCAGTGGGAGTTAGACTCTACAAGGCCTTCCTCTTTTATAAGATAAGGCTGTTGGCATGTTCTAAAGGTCACAGTTGGTGTGTCACAGTTTCAGTTCTCTGATAACTGTGTTTTCCATTTTACTATCTTTTTGTGTTTTTATTATCATAAATTTTGGTCATCAGGCTCCCCGTAACATTTTTCTTTTTAATCATCTTATTTTTTATTGTTATTACATAATTTTTAATTTATCTATTGTTTTTTGACTCCTGTATAGCTCAAACTATTTACCCCTGGTAGCTCTTTTCAGTCGAAGGCTATTTACCTCAATGGCTTATTGCTCCTGACATGAAGTGAACATGACACTCTCTCTTTACCAGTTTACCTCTCATGGTGATGGTACAAAGATCATAGCTCAGAGAATGTCAGCAGATGAAAGTGGCTTTCTTAGTCAGGTCAACACTGGAGTAAGGTAAATACCTCTGTCTTCTGGAAAAATCTTGAAGTAGAGCCAATGTGCCTCTTTATCAGCAGGTGTCACCTGAGCTGGTTAAGATAGTTGATGAGGGTTTCCAACAATATTTTTCAACCTTTATTGAATCATCAATAAACTCAGGGAGAAAATCTTTTATCCAAGAGGGCCTTGGCCAAGACAGTAGCAGCATAGTTATATTTATCACAAAAAAAAAAAACAATCATAACAACTACCTCCATAATTCAAAATGTCATAAATCAAACAAAACACAGGCATCTTCCTTAAAGTCATTTAGGAGCCGTTTAAAAGTATAAAGTGAGCACAGCTTCGGTGGAAGATTCAATTTTCTTTTTTTTTCTGTATGTTATACCATTTTGAGGGAGCAGCAAAGCTAAAATACTTCTTCTCAAGCTCAGTCAGAATAGATATTTTTAAAGAAAACGGAGAAGGAGATAAGTGAAGCTTTGAGAAGAGGCAGGCAACTATAAAACAGACAAAAAAGTAACAGCAACAAGATTGGGGGGTCTATTAAAGAGAGACAGGATGTGATTTAGAAATAAAAAAAAAGCTGCAGCTTTAACCTTCTAACAAGCTGCATAATGTAAGAAGTAAAGGTCAGAACCTCTTCAATTAAAAACCAGCTGGTCTATAGTGGCATACAAATTTTATTTGTTCTCTGACATATTTTTGCTAGACAGAAGCAATACTCTATATATATCTATATCTATATATATATATATATATATATATATATATATATATATCTATCTATATATATATATATATATATATATATATATATATATATATATATATATATATATATATATATATATATATATATATATATATATATATATATATATATATATATCTATATATATATATATATATATATATATATATAGATAGATAGATAGATAGACAGATATCTATCTATCTATCTATCTATCTATCTATCTATGTATATATATATATACAGTGGGGCAAAAAAGTATTTAGTCAGCCACCAATAGTGCGAGTTCTCCCACTCAAAATTGTCATGGGTTTAAATTGGTTTTTAATGCAGGCATATATATATATATATATATATATATATATATATATATATATATATATATATATATATATATATATATATATGCCTGCATTAAAAACCAATTTAAATCCATTACAATTTTGTTACATTTTTATTAAAAGCAGTGTGTAAATGCTTAAGAGCTGCTGTTGTTCTGGAGTGGCTACAGAGCAATACATTTTTGTGTCATCACCATGAACTGGAAAATTTTGATCAGAAATATTACTTATATATAGATGATTAATTAAACGGGGCCTAGGACTGAACCTTGAGCCACACCTTTAGAGGGTCAAAGGGTATCTGGGGAATGGAAACTGATCTGGATAATGTTACTGAGGAGAGGAGTGTTTGGGTTTTCCTTCAAAGGCATTCATCCTCTAAATGTCATCCTCCTGGGTAATAACGGTGGTGTTTGTATACAAGGTTTATGTGTATGACTATTGCAACCAAGCATGAATCAGGGAAACTCCTCAATAAGCTCAATGTTTTGGATCAACCGTTTCTTTAAAAAGCACTGAAGCTGTCTGCTGGTTGATAAATTCAGAAAACACTAAATAATATGCAAGACTGTCACCATAATGAATTGATTTTTTGAGCCGCTCCAAACTAACTTTTACTTTAGATCAAAAGAACTTTAGACATTATCCAGCGTTCTTAGGAAGGGAGCGGGCGCTCTTCATGAAGCATCTTTATCATATCTTGGGAAGGGGAATTTGTGCAGCCTTAATAGATTGTGTAATTTGAGAAAT
The DNA here is from genome assembly GCA_030533445.1 of Cyprinodon diabolis. Taxonomy (NCBI): domain Eukaryota; kingdom Metazoa; phylum Chordata; class Actinopteri; order Cyprinodontiformes; family Cyprinodontidae; genus Cyprinodon; species Cyprinodon diabolis. The sequence goes on from CM060076.1 coordinate 30,975,645, forward strand.
TTGCAGGCAACAGAGGAAACTATTATGTCTCCAACTATGACTCATTTTTTACACGGTTGAACCCATTACTAAAGGCGATAATAATAAAAAGTGTTGCAAGTCAGTTTGACATTTTCTGACAGTCTGTCTACAGTGCAAAGTCTTGTTATGTTGCAGTTCGAGTAGAGGCAGGATGACCTGTCAGTACATCTCTCCACAAACAATCCGAAATGTGGGTAACTTGATTTTAAAAAAAATAAAAAAATAAATGTTTGAAACGCTTCATTTCTGCTGTCTCTCCTCTTGGCTCTCTACCGTGCATTTCAGGAGGAGCTCCAGGTCATTCAACCATGACTGCAGCCTGAAGAAAAGCTGCTGTGTTTCTCTTTGCCTAATGCTGGGGGAAAAAAATAGAACAGAAGAAAAGTAGAAAACATACTTGAATGTCAAGTCTGTAAAAGCTGACAAGAGATGCTTTACAAGAACAAAGGAGATATGAAAAGTGGAGATTTATTTAGAATCTCTAAAATACAACATCAAATAGCAATAGCTAGAGACAAACCAGTAAGTTATGATGTGTAGGTTGATGTCGGAATCAGACATGTCTCTGACGTTATCCTGATTGCATGATGATCGTATGAACATAAAAGTGGTCTTTACAAGGTCGAGCCATTGCTGAGGTGAAGCTGCAGTAGAGACACTTCATCCGTCAGAGATCTGTCGGCACGTCCGGGTGATTTATGGCAGCCATTTTGGGTCAGAAATCTCTTCACAAATAAGTTGGCTGTGAAAAAAAGAGGCTGGCAGGTTTTTTTCAGAGACAACCAGTGTGAAGGTAATCTCATTGTGTGGAGGGGGTTAAAAGAACAACACTGATTTTCTTAAACATCTGCTGCATCCTGTTACTCCTTGATAATGAAGAAGTAGAAGTACAAAGTCATCTATGTGTGTTGGATTTATCTCTATTTTTCCATAACGGGAGAGAAATCAACCTAACATAAATTTCAGCACATCCAATAAGGATTAAAATCATTTTTTGTCATTAGCGAGATTAATTTTTTCCCAAAATTTCATTTTTGTTTTAAATATTTCTTGAAATTTCAGGGACACTCGGTTGCCATTGTAAACCCAAAATTTCCCTCAAATTTGTAATCCTAGAGGAGTCACAATATTTGCTGAGCAAATTTGTCCTTTTTGAAAAGAAACTCTTGTAGACAACAATATAATGGTTAGCCATGACTTAAATGTAACATTTACAAGCATGCTGTTAGATGCAATATTATTAAACAAAGAGGTGGCATCATCATGATTTGGTATTGCTTCTCTCCAGCAGGAAAAAATTATTAAGCAGTTTTAACAAATAAGATTGGAGGACCTTTACAATAAGTAAAACAAGATGAAATGGTGTTGTTGTCGTGTTGAGTGGAGGTTTGGGAGCACCCAAATGTAGAGATGAGTTATTGTAGGTTTAATGTCCAAAAGCCGCAACTGAAGCAAAAATCCATAATAGCAAATACAGAAAACCAAAATCTAGGAGACATCCACGGAAACACACATAAGTAACCAGGAAACGAGGAGGAACAATCAAACTGTGACTGAACATAAGATGTATAAATGGGAGACTGAACAAAGACCAGGCAGCAGATAATCAGCAGATTGGGAGCAGCTGTGTACAGAGGAGTCTAGAAGGGAGCTAGGGAAAAAGAGACTGAAACAAGAGGGCAACAGAGGACAAACAAGAAATAGCTAAGAACTCAAGTACAATCAAAAATAACTATAATAACACAAAATGGAAATAAAACCAATAAACTAGAAAACACAGAAAGACATGAATCAAAGTATAAATGAAAAGTAAAAAAAGAAAACTTAAAGCCTCAGTCTGTAACATTGAGAAGAGAGCAGACTTCGACTGAAAATTTGAAGAAAAACAGGTTTCACGCCACTCCGCCACCCTCTCTGCTTCACTCATGCCCCACCTCCAAGCTCCACCCCTCTCACAGCATCTGCGCGGCTACCGCATGCGACCAGAAGCGTCCAAGCAGCGTACGCGGCATGGAGTGTGAACCGGTAAGAGCGATAACACTCACCTCCAAGCAGCTAGATATAAGATGCTGGTTATACTCCTGACTGCGGCAGCCGGGCGGCAGCGACAGGTTCAGCGGTGAGAGGGAGGGGGCGGGATTCAGCGTGTGTGAGCTGTGATTGACACTCCATCAGACGCTCCTCCGGCTGTGATTGGTTGTTTTGTCTCGTCCCGAAATATTCTTTCCAGATTGCAATACAGGCAGTAGGCGGGACCAATTGAATTTTTTTCACAGGTTACATATCACATGTACTGCTGTCTGGCCATAGGGACAGTTTTAGCCAATATGACAAAAAAGTGATTTTTAAAAACTTACAGACTTCAGCTTTAAACAGAACCAAATGTGCAGAGTCATGACAGTTATAGTCTGCAAAATACTTAAGACAGGATTGAAGGTTTATTTTCCAGTAGGACTGTATGCTTTGTCAATCAGTATAGAAGTATGTTGGAATTACACTAAGTACAAGTGAGAGTCTGTGAGAAGAATAGATCGTTTTGTCAGTTTAGACCTAAATTAAACTTCTTGCTCTACTTAAAGAATGTATTTCACAGAAAGCTGACGCTGCATGTCCCTCTGAACACATTTTCCCAAGAATTATGCATAGGTTGTTCAGATGGAGCTAAAGCACAGGCATGAGTGTGATGCTAAGGTTGCCCTTCCAGTAGTAAAATTACCATAAACAGACAGAAAGGGCTGCAATACGATGGTTCCAATCATATTGTTCTGATCTAGAATGACAGAGTGGGAAGATATACATCAAAATGCTTATGGATGCTATCTATCCAGTTTAAAAAAATAATAAAATATGGGCAAATATTATTTATATATATATATATATATATATATATATATATATATATATATATATATATATATGAAACACCAAGGGCTGAAAGAAGAGCTAGAAAAGATGTGGAAAGTAAGAGCAGCAGTAGTGCCAGTGGTAATTGGAGCACTGGGGGCCAAACTGGGAGAGGGGCTACAGCAGATCCTGGGTAAAATATCGGAGGTCTCTGTCCAGAAGAGTGCAGTCCTGGGAACAGCTAAGATACTGCGCAGAACCCTCAAACTCCCGGGTAGAGGAGTTTGAGGGTCCTCCTCAACTCGGTAGAGGACCCGAGCTTGAGGATGACACATACCACCCCATGAGGGGTGAGAAAATATATTATAATGATTCTCCAAAGTATTGATGGCAGTCATTTTAGGTTAAAAATCACAGACTTTGAAATTATGCTCACATGAACATGAACTCAAAATGAGGAATTCTTATTGAGTATCAGAGACATGGAGATGGCTGGTAAAAGTTCAAACCAAGCCACAACAAAAACACATTTGTTTCCTCTTCTTGCCATCTGCTGTGTCCCTGGCACTATTTAATAAGACAGAACTAAAAGACCAAAGCAATCAGTTTGTTGTGTTTATCTCCATGTTCATAGCCTTGGAAGTTTTAAAGTTAATTAGATTACACTCAGGTTCCAGTGCAGTCAGCAATAATCTGAGGGAAGAAACTAGAGATAAAAAAGAAGTTTCTGGAAACACTGTATTATTTCCCCCCACAAATTCCCAATTTTGTTTTTTGTCACTTCACGAGATTTCAAGTGCCCCTCTTTTCCTTGGCTTCTCCCCAACCTCCGCTCACGTTTGAAATGTACCTTTGGCAGAATAATGGAGAATTACCATGTCTATATAAAGCTCCTGAAGTCAGGAAGTGCACTACTGCCAAACGACACTGAAAGCAATTACCGTATGTTTCAACACCCTTTTCATGGGAAGGGATCTGTCTCGAGGGCCACTCACCGTGCGTATGAGACTCATTTGGTTTGAATTACCATATCCTGCCACAGCACAGCCGAGCCCTGGCTGTCACTGCTTCATCTATTCGCTGTCTCCTTTCTGTGGTGGCTGCGTCCTTGCATCTACAAAGAATAAACAGAGAGAAAAAAGAAACACATATGCAAACATGAACTCTGTTTTCCCAAGCAAGAAGTGAGTCTACTGCTACTCTTTTAACCCAGGAGAGTAAAATGAGATTGAATAAAGGGATGGGGTGGGCTTCTGTTCCGTGCCTTTGTGGTGCTGCTGTGGAATTTAAATTCAGCAGATAAAGGTGAGATTTGCCCGCTTCACCTTCTCAGAGAACAACACCATTGTGAAGATTCATAAAGGGAGCAAGGAATGCCTGAATAAAACACGGAAAAGATGCCCCCAAGATATTCCTGCTGCCAATCCCCCACCTCCATTCTTTTTTCCTCTTTGTCCCCCTCTAGCGCTGAACTCTGAGTGGGTTTGCTGATGATTTGATTCAGTCTTTTAAGGAGTGCCATAAAAGATCCAGACTGAATTCTTAAGGCTCTCTAGAATAAAATCGCCAAATTCCGATTGCTTGCCTGACATTTTGTTAGCAACTCAAGAGAAAAAAGCTCCAACACATCATCGGAATTACTGTTTGTCATTTTATTGTCAAAATCCGTGATGTTGATTTTACAGAGCAATATACTGGTTCATTTACTTTGAAAACCAGAGCAAAGCTGTTGACACCAGTCTCCCTAGACTTCCCAGTATGAGAAATCTGGGAGCTTAGCTGGATAACGGCTGCTTTCTGTGGAGCTTCTGTCTGGAACCCAAAACTATGCTGCTCTGGGGACTGATCACCTGGACAACAGAGCTAAGGTTCTGGAGCTCTGACAGGAGCAGCGGGAAATCAGAGCAAGAACCATCAGGGCACCAGAACTGGGACAAGCCAGCCAGCCATCCCACCCGCTGCGCTAACAAACCACATTAGGCGATTGAAGGAAGACAGCAGAACATAGCAGAGGACAGCCAGACAGCATGTGCAGAGACAGGGGTCCCTGGAAAATGTCTTTGCTGGAGCAAGGACAACGGATGTTGAATCATTTTACAGTTCTTTTAAATGTCTTATTAAAAGCCACCTAAACACCTCTTAAGAGCATTCCTTTCTTTGTCCTTGGTCAACAACATTTTCTACATATTCTCTCTCTCCTAAATTTCCAGGTGTTTTGCTGCCGATTAGTCGACTATTAGAACAAGGAACAAAAAGGAAAGGTAAAGATAAAGTGATGGAAAATTAGAATGAGGGTTGTTACTATCAAACAATGTTTCAAGGTTTAAACATTGTACTTGTCAATTTAAATTGGCAGGCTAGAAAAAGGGAGCCTTAATCAGTGAGCCAAGAGATTAATGGTAACTTTGGAGGAGCTGCAAAGGAGGGTGTGTGAATATATATGCAGAACAAAAAATGAAACCAACATTGGGCCATTATTAAAATAGAGTCTTCATTTCAGTGTTTACATTTTCAAAGGCTATGTAGGTGGCCAAAACGCTCAAAAATTATAAAAAAACACTACTCCTCTCTAGGAAAACCATACCATGGGGATGATATTCTTTAACTGGGATAAGGAAGCTGGTCAGACTTCATACAAAGAAAAAGGCAGTTAAAATAAGAGGGAGACCTTAAAGACTTCCCCTTTTGACGTCAAGAACTGAGTGAAACTTTCAGCAGCTCTAAATCTGAAAATGATATGGTTTACATCATGGTAAATTAATCTGCAGCATAATTATAGTCCTAAATTCCACTGAGAATGGGATGAACATATTGAAATTTCATCCAATCTGGCTGATCACAAAAGCATTAGTGAAACATTTTCAAGACATCAAAGCTGTAGATAAGGACTTAAAAATCAGAACTGGACAACCAAGGTCTAAAAAGTAAAAACCAGTCTTGTTTCCCTCATACTGTTCAGTTAACCGGGTGATTAGTGCCACTCTCTGTTGTGGAGCTTGAAATTCAAATGTTTGGAACTAATCTCTGTACAGTCTTTTTATTTTGCAGAACTGTTTTGTCCGTCTCTGTCCTAAGAACAGTATGTCCCATCTCCCTCAACTTCATAACTATAAATGACAGTACATTAAGTTGTTCTTTACATAAAAGCATAATAAAGTTTATGTTTAAAACATGAAAAAAAGGGCTGCAAAGTTTTGCAATGCATTATGCAGCCACATGTTTTAACATCTCAAGAATGTAATATATATATTTATATTCTAATTTTGTTATCACACAGTTCAAACTGAATGTACAGACTAAGTGGAAAGGCTGTTATTCGGTTTGGTTTAACAGGCTGACCAACTTTGGCAGAGATAAGAGTATTTTTGTCTATTTGTTTAGGTATTCTTTTGGCAGGATAAAAAATGTTTCCATTTTTGGGTGAAGTCAAAGTAGGAGTGATACGTAAAAAAAAGTGAGAAATGTAGGGGGAAAAAAAGAGAAATGCCCATGTGTGGTGGAAGGCTAAGAGCTGCACATTTGTTTTCAATTTCTAGCAACAAACCCCGAAACCAAATCAGAGCGATTAGATTGGACGACCCAGTTGGCACAAAGCATGCTTTTAGCCTTCTGCATCACTCAGTCTGCCGCTCCCTGGAATAATATTTTCTTTTGCAGACAGAGAACATGTTTGATCACCATTTTTATTAAAGAAGAAGCCTTCCTCTAAAAGGCCTCCCTCCCTGCCGGCCGTTCCCACCGCCGTCACTGTCTGTCCGATTCACCGCCACTTGCTGTGCAGCCTTCTGCTAGGAGAGCAGGAAGAAGGAAATGACTCAGGCTTAAGCAACCAGATGCGGGATAGTGTGCCAAAGAAGGCCTTGGCTCTTCCATCCAAAAGGTCATATTATTTACAGGGTCTGGCTCTCTGCAACACATCGTTCTTTTGCTTGATCAATGAGATAGGTTCCCCGTTTGTGTTAATCCCAAAAGCCGCCCACATGCAGGAATGTGCAGCGCAGGGAAAATGTTACAAAGGGGTAATTACTTCACATCTGCAGCCACAAGGCCCACAGAGGACTGCTGCTTTTTTTATATATTTCCCCTCATTCATACTTTTATAAGTGCACAGGCTTGGCAGGAGCATTCATCATTTCTCCTTGGACAAAAGAAAATACCACTTATGTTCTCCTGCGTTTGTTCTCTGTAATAAGTGAAAGCCCCGGATGATTTACATCAGAGGTCAGGTCAGGGATATTGTTTAAAAGTGAACCCAGGATTCCATATCCATTGAGCACTTCATTTTTTCTGTGTTAAGGTTTGGAAGATCTCAACAGAGACGAGATTAGCCAACCTCAAAGATCACCTCTCCAGGGACGGAGGGACACAAGCTGGCTTCCTCTCCTCATTGTCTGAGGAGAGCATCCTGTTTATTTCAGCTGGATTGGACCCAAAAGCAAAGTCTGAACATAGTCATCATGCACTGGATGGATATTAAAAACGACAACAAGGAGATGTAAAGTTTCCAAGCATTAGAAACAAAGCTATCAGCCCAATTCAACTGCTGCACTTCCTTGGTCTAAACTGATGACATGATGACTTTCCTGTACTGATTAAAAAAATGTTTACCAAATGAAAACAGCATTTCCCCGCTTTATTTTTGATTGATAACTGTACAGAGTTTGCTCGAGACAGTATTATAAATCACACCAATGTTGACCTTTCCTAATATACCAGAATCACAGCAGAGAGTGCTGATCTGTACAAGAGAGGGGAGTTTTTTTTTTGCAAAGGCATTCTCTGGACCCAGACTTTACGGTGAAGCGCAAATGTGTTGTGAGTTACGGCTATGGACAGAACGCTTCCTGTATCCGTCCATATACAGAATTACTGTCATTGATGAGCACAGCACTCTCCCAGCTTTATGTGGCCTTGTTCTATCTAAATGGATGCTGGGACTAAGTGCCTATAAAAGTCCAACCATCACTCCACTTTAAAGAGGAACACTGCTTTTTCAGTGCTGTAAAATTAAATACAGTGATGGCTTTTGGAGTCGCTGTTGTTAAAAAAAAAGGTCACTCTCAATTCTAAAAACTGCCTTAAATCTGTCTATTTTCATGGAAGTAAATGAAAAGAAATGTCAACTATTTTGTCAGAAGTCCCAATTACACTCCTATTGAAGGAAATATAGAAAACACTGACACTATCCAAGGAGCAAAAGGGAAAAAATGTCAACATACTGAGAAAACGCTTAGCTAGGCCTAAAGTTAAAGAAATAAACTGATACCCAGGGGTTTAAGATAATTGGTATGTGAAGGTTTGTCATAACTGGGTTTAATGACAAACTTTATTTAAAAGGTGATATATCATGGTGTTTCTATTTCATTGATATACAGGATGTCATCTGTCTTTTTACATTCCTCATCAAGGAGGCACCTTGATGGAGGTGTAATAAGATATAACATGAAATAAAGCTGTCACTAAGTCAGATTGGCTAAGAGAAATTAAAACTAATGCTTTAACACTTCAAAATAAAAATTAATGTTTGAGGCATTGAACTGTAATAATGTCATATTATTTAATCAGAAAGGCATTCATTCTTGAGTTGATCAGTTGAACTAAAGACATCTTGTGGGGTGGATCAAAATCTTCTGTTTATGAACAAAGAAGCCAAAATATGTCCATATATTTTAAGTAATAGTACTTGGTAAAAATGTTGACTGATGAACAATCTGAAAGACTAGCCCTGCCAGCTATCCATTAGCTATTAACAAAGCTGATGTTGGACTCTCCTTTTGGAACAAAAAAATTGTAAAGAGAGCCCAAATATTGAAAATAATACATTCTTGAACTCCATTCTTTAATCTTTTGCATAAATAAACTAGATGAGACCGTGGACTGTTTGAGATTAAAGCATCTAAGTCAAAGGCATTCAATATAATTTGAATTATGAAAAATGTTATGTGGGGTGGGTCAAACACTGTTCCAATCAGACTGTATGCATCAACTTAATTATTTATAAAGTCATTTTGTTAAAGACTCATAGATACATTCTTCTGCATATTTGTAGCCGTCGAGTATTCAGCCAATACCCTGCAAGGCTAGTAGAGATTAAAGGAAAAGATGAGTGCAAAAAAAATAGCATTTCTGATTTTTCGAAGTTTTCATGGCAAGAAATTATCACTTTGAACCTGTCAGTTGATCAGCAATCAGCATAATATTACATGTACTAGAAGCATTGCTCTGCTGACTGTCTATTATGGCTGCTGGCTCTGCCGGCAGCTGGAGTTTGTTTTTCCGACTGACCACATCTTAAATTTTTCTCTGAGAGTTTTGGAGCATTTTAGGTTAATTTGAGATATTTCACTGTGTTAACACTGTGTTTCCTTACAACACAAACTAATCTTACTTGCACTGTTTGCCTATTCATAATAAAGAGCATTTCCCACTTCTTTCAACTAAAAAAGAAAAATCATCTAATTAAGAATGGCTGTTAATGTGAACCTAATTTAGAGGATTGTAAACCCTTTTTTTTGTGTTTTTTTTTTGTATGTTGCATTTTAAACTGTTTTATGCTCACAGCTGAACAACAGGAGATATCACAATTCCAGGTTGGATGCAGTTCCACTACTGGTCCACGTGATCCTCTACTAGGGTTCCTTGATTCTGGGCCTGTGGGTCTGTGGGTCTGGAACTTTTAGGTGTTCTCGGTTTGACCCAACACATCTGGGTCAAATAATCAGACCATTTACTCTGCGGAACTTCACTGCATGTTATGGCAGTAACTCAGCCATTTGGTTTAGCTGAGGAAGCAAAGATACATCTACTGTAAGAAGAACAGGATATCGGACCTGTAATTGAGGAAGCCTGCTCTTCACAGTCAATTCCAATCTTCCTCTACATTTAGGGCCGGATTTATCAAGATCCAATTTTGCGTGCAGTAATTTGCGCTCGCAAACTGGAATTTTGCGCGAGGGGCTGAACCATGGTTTGCGGGTGATTTAACAAGAGCGATTGCGTAACTGGTGGCAGGTGCAAAACTGTTGGAGACGCCCTATTTAAATGATGGTTTTGCGCATTTTGCGGCAAAGTAGTTTGTAGTTTGTGCAAACTAGTGCATTAAGAAATTTTAATCTTACAGTGACACCCCCTACCCCTCCAAAAAAAAAAAAAAAAAAATATATATATATATATATATACACTTTGGCAACCTTTATTCCCTAAGGTGGTATATGGCTGAATTTCTACTTCACTGCAGTAAAAAAAAAAAAAAAAAAAAACAGGTATTTTGTATTGGCCTGTAGAAAAATGCACATACCAAATGGCTCACAAGAAGTGACTGTGGATAAGATGACTGCCCGTACGCATCCCCGCAGCATTGGCATGTTGCTCCACATGCGCAGAGGTCGGGGTTCTCCAGTAGGGCGTCAGGGCGACATGGCATTTAGAATGTCGGACAGCACTTCTGAAAAACGAGATTGGGAGATCCCAGATGCAAAAAAGTGCAATGTTGCAAGGAGTTTTGTGATATCTGGTATTGCGTGGGTCCTCCTTGTGGCTGGCTCCAAATCCATTCGGAGTTCCCCCAACAGCTCCAAAATGGCAATGCTGGATAAACGAAATGTTTTGATGATCGTTTCCTCGTTCATTCCAAAAATTTTCACACGGAGTGAAAAATGCGTTCTCTGCGTCTCCTTGCTTCATTTTGATGTCTCCTTCTTGCGACAATAACCGCTGCCATGTGTGCGCAATTACGCATACAGACCATTTGCACCTTCTTTTGAAACGTGTTAAATATAGAGTCAGATACCGTTAGCAAAATTGCTTTCAGGTTTGATAAATCACTTTGCGAGTGCTAAATTAATATATTTACATGTTCTCCTCCCACAAGACGCACTTTTGCGTGTAAACGCCCCATATTGCATATTCATTGCAGAAAAAGTACTAAATGGATAAGAGGCGCTATTTAGCACGTTTTAAAGAGCAAATCCTTTTAGCACGCTGTTGATAGATCAGTTTGTACATTTTGTAGCGTGCGCAGTGAAATAGCTCACGTTTTTATACACGCAAACCTTTGATAGATCCGGCCCTATGGGCTATCTATCAAACTGGAATTTTGCGCGAGGGGCTGAACCAGGGTTTGCGGGTGATTTAACAAGAGTGATTGCGTAACTGGTGGCAGGTGCAAAACTGTTGGAGACGCCCTATTTAAATGATGGTTTTGCGCGTTTTGCGGCAAAGTAGTTTGTAATTTGTGCAAACTAGTGCATTAAGAAATTTTAATCTTACAGTGACACCCCCTACCCCTCCAAAAAAAAAAAAAAATATATATATATATATATATATAGACTTTGGCAACCTTTATTCCCTAAGGTGGTATATGGCTGAATTTCTACTTCACTGCAGTAAAAAAAAAAAATAAATAAAACAGGTGTTTTGTATTGGCCTGTAGAAAAATGCACATACCAAATGGCTCACAAGAAGTGACTGTGGATAAGATGACTGCCCGTACGCATCCCCGCAGCATTGGCATGTTGCTCCACATGCGCAGAGGTCGGGGTTCTCCAGTAGGGCGTCAGGGCGACATGGCATTTAGAATGTCGGACAGCACTTCTGAAAAACGAGATTGGGAGATCCCAGATGCAAAAAAGTGCAATGTTGCAAGGAGTTTTGTGATATCTGGTATTGCGTGGGTCCTCCTTGTGGCTGGCTCCAAATCCATTCGGAGTTCCCCCAACAGCTCCAAAATGGCAATGCTGGATAAACGAAATGTTTTGATGATCGTTTCCTCGTTCATTCCAAAAATATTCACACGGAGTGAAAAATGCGTTCTCTGCGTCTCCTTGCTTCATTTTGATGTCTCCTTCTTGCGACAATAACCGCTGCCATGTGTGCGCAATTACGCATACAGACCATTTGCACCTTCTTTTGAAACGTGTTAAATATAGAGTCAGATACCGTTAGCAAAATTGCTTTCAGGTTTGATAAATCACTTTGCGAGTGCTAAATTAATATATTTACATGTTCTCCTCCCACAAGACGCACTTTTGCGTGTAAACGCCCCATATTGCATATTCATTGCAGAAAAAGTACTAAATGGATAAGAGGCGCTATTTAGCACGTTTTAAAGAGCAAATCCTTTTAGCACGCTGTTGATAGATCAGTTTGTACATTTTGTAGCGGGCCGGATCTATCAAAGGTTTGCGTGTAGTAATTTGCGTGTAGTAATTTGCGCTCGCAAACTGGAATTTTGCGCGAGGGGCTGAACCATGGTTTGCGGGTGATTTAGCAAGAGTGATTGCGTAACTGGTGGCAGGTGCAAAACTGTTGGAGACGCCCTATTTAAATGATGGTTTTGCGCGTTTTGTGGTTTTGCGGCATGGCGAGTTCGGGCAGCAGAAAACGCAAAAGAAAATTCGACCCCATGGAAATGGAGGTGTTGGTGGATGAAGCCAACAAACATTTAAGTGAGCTACAGCAAAGAGGTGTGATTGTCACACAGAGGAACGCGATATGGGAACAAATCTGTCATAAAGTAAACGCGGTTGGTGAAACCTTGCGAACAGTGGATGAAGTAAAAAGAAGATACCAGGATATTAGAAGGCGAACCAAAGAAAAACTGGCATATAACAAAACATCTGCGAACAAAACAGGAGGGGGCACAGTAGATGAGATGCCTCTGACCAGCATTGAGGAACAAGTACAGCTGACGCTCTGTGAGGAGCAAATCACTGGGATTGCCGGGTATGACACACTTGACCAAACAGTAGGACACGGTAGGTGCACAATCTCAGAAAAGGTTTATTGAAAAGATTTATTCAGAACTGAAAAGAATGCACCACCTGTGAATTTAATGCTGTTTCAAGTCAAATAGGTAACTAAACATTTGCTTTACATTTAGAATCTGCATCAGAGGTCCAGCCATCATCAAATCCCCCCGTAGCAGCTGCCACCCCCGTGAGGCCTCGTATGAGCCTGGAACATATTGATTTGGAGTTGCTGCAAGAACAAAAAAAACAGTCTGCAGCCCTGCAGACAATTGCACGGGAGATGCGTGTGGCATCAACGTTGGCACGGGCGGCAAGGCGCGACACTCAGACCATAGCCACCCACTGCAGACAGATGGTCTCCGCAGTGTCTGCCCTGACGATGGCTGTCAATTCTGTGGCAAGAGGGATACGGGAAGGGATGCGGCCAATGACTACCCCCAATCCAGGTGGAGAAACGGCTCAACAAAGTGGCACAGCAACAAATAGGCAGCCAGGAACCGTAGAGGAAGGAGTGCGCACTGTGGGCAAGTTCCACCTGCGTAAAAGGAGATACAAATAAATACTTGCAACACTTAAGTTGTCTGTTTGATTCTTCACTTTGTGGGGGAAAAAAAGGCTATATTTCTTTTACCATGTTGCTTAATCTAAAGGAAGTGTAACTTTTGCTGGACTTAACATAATTAGATGCTCAAACTAGTAGTTTGTACAAACTAGTGCATTAAGAAATTTAAATGTTACAGTGACACCCCCACCCCCTCAAAAAAAAAAAAAAAAAAAAACACAGGTGTTTTGTATTGGCCTGTAGAAAAATGCACATACCAAATGGCTCACAAGAAGTGACTGTGGATGAGATTTTTGCGCATACGCATTCCCGCAGTATTGGCATGTTGCTCCACAGGCGCAGGGGGGAGGTCGGGATTCTCCGGTAGGGCGTCATGCTCCAGCCCGTGTTGTTTGGCAATGTTATGAAGCATGCAGCAGGTCACTACAATCTGGGCAACTTTTTCTGGCTTGTACAGCAGTGCTCCACCAGTACGGTCCAAACATCGGAACCTGCTCTTCAAGATCCCAAAGGTGCGCTCCACAATGTTCCGGGTGCGAATATGGGCCTCATTGTATCCAATTTCTCCAGCAGTGGTCGGGTTGAGAACGGGTGTCAGGAGGAAGGGATGTAGGGGGTATGCACTGTCACCTTAAAAAAGAAATCTGGGTGAATACGACACTGATGAAGAAATTATTTCTTTTTCTAAATATTTGACTCACCTACAAGCCCGCCATCTCCAAACTCTCCATCACGCAACTTGGAAAACAGGTAGCTGTTTCTTAAAATGAAAGAGTCATGCACTGACCCGGGATATTTTGCCACAACGTTGGTAATGATGCCTTGGGCATCACAAACGCACTGCACATTCAAAGAATGCATGTGTTTGCGATTCCTATACACATGCTCACTTTCTGCAGGGGGCACAAGTTGAACATGGGTGCAATCAATCGCTCCAATCACTCCGGGAAATCCAGCGATTGCAAAAAAGCCTTGTTTGGTGTCATTTAGTGACTGCCGGTTGTGTGGAAACCTAATGACCTTTCTCATACGGCGACACATGGCATTTAGAACGTCGGACAGCACTTCTGAAAAATTAGATTGGGAGATCCCAGCTCTCGCTGCAACCGTACGCTGGAATGACCCAGATGCAAAAAAGTGCAACGTTGCAAGGAATTTTGTTATAGCTGGTATTGCGTGGGTCCTCCTTGTGGCTGGCTCCAAATCCATTCGGAGTTCCCCCAACAGCTCCAAAATGGCAATGCTGGATAAACGATACGTTTTGATGATCGTTTCCTCGTTCATTCCAAAAATATTCACACGGAGTGAAAAAATGCGTTCTCTGCGTCTCCTTGCTTCATTTCGATGTCTCCTTCTTGCGACAATAACCGCTGCCATGTGTGCGCAATTACGCATACAGACCATTTGCACCTTCTTTTGAAACGTGTTAAATATAGAGTCAGATACCGTTAGCAAAATTGCTTTCAGGTTTGATAAATCACTTTGCGAGTGCTAAATTAATATATTTACATGTTCTCCTCCCACAAGACGCACTTTTGCGTGTAAACGCCCCATATTGAATATTCATTGCAGAAAAAGTACTAAATGGATAAGAGGCGCTATTTAGCACGTTTTAAAGACCAAATCCGTTTAGCACGCTGTTGATAGATCAGTTTGTACATTTTTTAGCGTGCGCAATGAAATAGCTCACGTTTTAATACACGCAAACCTTTGATAAATCCGGCCCTTAAAGTTTTCAGCTACTCACCCACAAAATGGTACCAGGATTAACTCATGACCTTAACCAAAATCATTTTCCAACAGGTATAATTATATCAAAAACTCAGTAAAAAAATCAAAATAGTAGAATTTGTCAATAGTCATGCTTTTAATATATTTAGGTAATTAAGACGAGTTTATTATTACAGTTAATTTATATAGTGGCTCTCAAAACCTCATACCTGTTCTCCTCTACACTACCGTCTCCTTATCTTACATTTTTATAAAAGATTATTGATATTTTCCAAAGTTTCAACATTTGTTCCTTGAAACCGCAGACTACTTATTTGTTCTAATTATTTTTGTTTTTTATGAATATAATTTATTGTAATGGTTTTTAACTCTAATATAACTGAACTAAACTGAACTAGTATAGAGTAGCTGATGATAATAATCAGTGAGTAGTTATTTCAGTAATATATGTTAAGGATGGAAGTGTAAAAAAGCAATCTAAAATCACTTTAAAAACTTTTACTGCTTGTAGACCAGCTAAAATTGCATTGCTATTTAAGATGGTAATCATGTACAAGTGTTCTTTAGCTGAGTGAGGAAATACACAACTATTCGTCTGTGGGTAAAAGGGGTTAAATATTTAATTTGACAAACTTCTTTCACTAGAAAGAGAAGTGAAAAGATATACAATGAGATAAACCAGCATATACCTGCACACAGCAACATGTGTTTGTGTTTGAAATTAAAATTGTGGCTAAAATAGTTAAACAGTTTAGATTAAAACAGACACTCTTTATTGTTATTTTTAATGCGCAATTTAACTGTGTAAATAATAAAAAATCTGGGATAGTTGGGCTATGACAAAAGGTACATCTCCTCCCAAGCAGAACACACTGGGATATTTCTCTTGTATTTGAAAATTGGTGCTGTTGAAACACCTCAAACTAAGTAAAAAATGTTTCTAGTTTGTTAATTTATAGTTTTGTTTGTTTATTACTGTAACCCTGGCAGTGTCCAGAAAAGCAAAGACTATAATCTTTATGTAAAACTATAAAGCAGGGGTGCTCAAGTCCAGTCCTCAAGAGCTACTCTCCTGCAACTTTTTGATGCGCCACCTTTTTAACACACCTGAATCAAATGAGTGGCTCGTTACCATGCCTCTGCTGGGCTAAATGAGGGGATTGAGTCTTCAGATTCAGGTGTGTTAGATAGGAGCTGCATCTAAAACTTACAGGATGGTAGCTCTTGAGCACCCCTGCTATAAAGCTACCAAGTTGGGTTTTTTTTTGTTGTTTTTTTAACCACAGCAAAACCTATCCACTCTAATGCTAAGCAAAGCTATTTAGTTTCCTTGAAGCTAACTTTAGCCAAAAACAAATAAGTGCAGCTTTTGTTCTAAAACCTGCACTTTTTTTCCTTAATTAATTTAATTTGTCTTAATCTGTTATTACATTGCCTTTTGTTGTTTCGCCAAGCCCACACACACACAACCTTCCTCTCGCTAGCCTACATGACACAGTTTCTATTGTTGTTGAACAGATGCTATCATTGCAAATGTAATATTCAAAAAGAAAAATTTGTACTTTAGAAACCAAGCTCATTAGATTCCTTTATTCTGTGTTGCTTTAAATGAGGTAAACTATTTGAGGGGGATTAGCGTTTGGAAAGGCTGCCAGGTCAAATATTAACAAAGGCCAACTTTCCTGCCATGCATTTTTCACACCAGCAGCATGAAGTGAAATTGGTTTCTGGGCTCCTAATGCCCCCCCGTCAATTGGTGATTAGCTGGAAGGGCTTTCATATTGTGGGCAAAGTTGCAAAGCTCCTCTCAGACAAGAGTCTCGTAAAAGTTCGGGAGGTTCAATTTTCTCATTAGGTCGGAGTCAAGTTTGATTTCCTGCGTGAGCACCAAGTGGCAGGCCTTGGTGGCTGGTCTAAATGTAAATCATGGCTGAATGGAATTACACCGACAGTCAGACATCTGTATTTTAATTGGCCCGTGGCCAGTAACCTCCAATTTTCCCTCTTTCTCTCCTTTTCCACTTTCTTTTACCCTTTCTTGCCCCATAGCAACAGGCTCCCATGAAAAACATTAATCTATAGCCCCACTACAAAGAACAAATTCCAGTTGTGTGAGTAAAAAAAAAAAAAAAAAAAGCTTTACATGACAAGAACAATATTTGCAGATGAGGTCACTGCTACCATCTCTATTGTAGCATCAGCATGACGGGTAGTCTAAAAATATTGCACTTGGCGGTTTGCAATATGTTTCTGCTCCCTTTGCCCGCATTTGTTTGCTTTGATTTGGGGCTGCTTATTTTCAGTACAAGCTTTCTGCTGCGGACTGCTAATTCTGGGGGTGGGGGTGGGGGTTCAATCATTTTTTTCAGTTTAAGGATTTTTAGTTGGAGCAGCTGTTCTATGCAGGGTGGTCGGTGGAATAAACAAAATGAAAAGTAAAAAGTAAAAACAAGCAATTAGCTGACTAGGATTTACGTAGGCCTATGTCATTACACTACAAACATATGTATCAATATATCTATTCATCCAAAACAACCAAGTCCCTTGTTTAATTGGACAAGGAAAACCACAATCTGGAAAGCAATAAGGGGCAAGAGTGAGTGTTGAGAAACAGAAGAGATTAAGAGCGAAGGTAAGAGATATGTGCATAGGCTTTTATGTATGGATGGCCTGGCCTTTGAGAAAGAGTGTATTAACATAGGCAATGTCAATTAAAAATCTCATAAAACGTTGCAATGCCAATAAATATAAATAAATATCAATATAAGATAAATCGTACAATATATCCACAGTGCAAATGAAACATTGTACATCACCCTTAGCATAGCTTCCCCATTGTTGTTAGGGTCTCTGGGATTTAGCTGTTTTTCTAGTGTGTGTGAGCTTCCTGCAACAGAGAGGATCTTTGCCGGTGCATGGGCCGACCCGAGTTGCTGCACACATGAGAACATTTCTCAGTCAAGATGACTAGTGTGAAGGATCATCTCCGTTTACCAGATGATTACCCCTGAAGGTAAACCAGGAATATCTTTCTTGTTTAAATTTGATCTCTTGTGAATCTCTTTAATGTGGAATCTGTTAATGTTCCAGAAAACCAGTGAACCTCAGTTTATCTCTGATCTTCATGGAAAAGGCCTTACCTGTGTGCATCAGTTCTCCTTCTTCATCACCTTCCTCTCCAGCACGACGTCTCTTATGTCCCAACGCTCTCAGATCTCACTGATATTCTCTTTGACCTCTGGGTTACAGTCTACAAAGCCCAATGAATCAAACCTCTACAGATCCATGCTACCTCCCCTTCATCCCTCAAGTAAGCAAATCCATCACTCATCCGTTGTCATCGACCATCTCCTTCCGGATCAGACTGCCTTCTCTCCTCACACCAACCAGAAACTTCAACTGACTTCCTGCAGTTCTCAGCTTCCAGATTCTTGTTGCTTTTTCAGAATAAAACATTAAATCTCACTGCCTCTCTGTGTGATTCTGCATGTGGGTCAAAAATCTACAAACCAACATGAAAATTGTAGTATAAGACGATGGTAGCATTATGCAGTAGTGAGACTGTTTTTGACCATAGAATGGGAAGCTACTCATAGTTAATGTGAATATGAGTAGAGCTACTGTACATTCAGCGTAATCCGAAAAGAAGAGCCACCTAGAGGCCTGAAAAGACTTGAATCAGGGACTAAAGTTTAGTGTCCAGTAGGAAACTAACTTTAAATGCACAGCAAGAGACAAAATGGCATAGGATCAATCAGGGATCTGCAGCTCAAGTCCTTTGAGCAGCACACCTAAACCATATATACTGATATAAGGTATCTGCAGTACTTGCTAGGATGGCATGGAAGCAATTCAGGCTTTTAATTTAGGCTGTTCAAACCAAAGTATATATTAACATGGCCTAGTCAAAGTCCAGAATCAAAGATATTTTAGAATTTGTTGCAGCACTCAAAGAATTTATAGAAATTTCTTATGCTCCACATTTTGTTGGTCTTTAACATAGAATCCTAATAAAATATATTGATAATTTTGGATCTAGCTTAACTAAAAGTTGAAAATGATTAAGGGTGATAAACACTATTGCAAGAAATAGTGCACCATAGGCGATGTGAGAAGATAATGAAATGGTGCGACAAACTTGGAAGCAGACATAAAGGCTTTGCAGAAATCCAATTGCAAACCTCAAAATGTTGTTCGTTAATAGTGACAGCAAACCACAAAACATAAGGAGGCTGGCTTGAGTTGAAGAGACCTGACCGAGATGGGCTTATCCAGGGCCGATGATGGATTTATGGATAATGGCTTCATTGTACAGGCTAATTGTTAAAGGATCCAGGCTGCGTGTTGAGTTTGGAGAAAAGGGGATTATTGTGATCAGTGTGTCCCGCTGGCGGAATGCATGGCAGGATTCCAGAACTCAGCTGGGATGCATCGAGGAATGTTGTGTCTGGATGGAGGTGTGATTAAGCGCTGGGCATAGAAGACAAAAATGGGAAGGGGAGAAAGTCTGAAAAGAAATCCCATTTTATAAGAGCATAGCTATATGAGAGTTGCCAAAACCCAAAGGCTGATTTAAATGCTCTAAACTCAGACCTCAAGTGAATTTACTGCGTGGGAATAATTGTTAAATGGATTATCTTTTGTTCTTGCTCTTTTCTTTTTTATTTACTTCCCCTCAGTTTTTTTATTATTTTTTTTCCAAATCCTAATCTGCCATTTGCCACAGGATTTACATCCCAGTATTAAGTCCGCCCAGAGAACCACTCAGCAGAATAAGTCCATTACTCACTCAATTACTGGGCTTGGGTTTGGGGAGAAAGCTGGAAGGAAGGTATTGTGGCTACTGGAGGGTTTCACTTTATCAATGCTTTGGGCTAAATTCAGTTCCATGTCTTTCTGCAACTCTGACCGGGAAACAAGGCTTGCTCTGTATGTAGGCCACTTATATTCTTGGCTGTATAAATGTTGTTTATAATTAAATTTGTACTGCTGTCGCTGTGCAGCCGTGCATGTTAACATAACGCACCCTTTCCCCAGGTGATATGTTGTATTTAGTTGTATGTATTCCAATTGTTTAATTACAGAGGAGAAAATGTGATTTCTTGAAGGAAGCGGCACGTTCCACTCCTCAGGGCAACAGCGAACAGCTTGCCATTGTTGCAGTCGGCGTGATGCTGAGTAGCTGACACACTGGGGTCTATTCTGTGCTGTGAGCAACCACACACGGAACAAACACTGCTCAAATTATTTGCTTTGCGTGGGAATTCCTCTGAGAAGCACACATATTTTATTATTTAAGCTCCCCGTGCTCTTATTTGTTTCAGCAGCACATTGTGAGTCCTATCGAACACCATCTTAGCTTTCATCTTCATATCAAGACTTCCTCCTGCTTGGCTTGTGCACACATCTGTTATTGTGGAGTTTGGGTCAGGGAGGCCCCCTGCTCTGGAGAAAGAGATGAGATATTAGCATGTGGAGAAAGAAAGGCAGAGAGTTAAGAGGAGAGAGGAAGGAAAGGGGAAAAGGAGAAAGTGTTTCAGTGAGAAAGAGAAGCTAGCTAGTGCATTTGCACACATACAGCATAAATCACCATGGATCCAAAAGAAAATAGAAAATGGCAGTTCCTGCAGCCTGCTAAATCAAGCCGCTGCTTCCTCGGTCTGTTCAGTAATTGCACAGAGTGCTGATGGGAGTAGTTTTGTGGCAACTGCTCGGAGCTAAGTGAAAACAGCCATACGATGTTAAACTTTAAGTGTCCAATGGCAGCGGTAGCTATCTGAGGGTGTGGCGATTCAGACGGTTTGCTCCAAAACAGGCTGGGAGATGATGGAGATGGGCTTTGACGGAGCCTGCATGCAGACATTTGTAGAATCAGCAAAGGTGTCAAAGTCAGGTCTGACACTGGCTCCTGGTTAATGAGATGCAGAATATAGAAGCTGTCCTTTTTTTGAAGCCTGGACTGTCTATAATAATTTGTCCCCATAATCACTCACAGCTCTGTACTTATTACAGCACCGAAGGTCGATTTACATCATGTCACTCAGACCAAAGATGCAGAGTGAGCATTAAATCATCCTTAGAGATGTTTCAAAGTGATCCATGCTTAAAACTTCCCACAAGTTTTCACTATGTTTATCCAACAGTTATATACTGTTTCATAGCTTCGGTGAAAGCAGATATTTGGACACATTTTAAAAAGCGTCACACTTTGTAACAGACTAAACCTGGTCTACTTTAGTTTAACTAATATCAAGATCATTCAGTGTGTCTGAAGTAGTATATTAGGTATTTTTTAAACATCTTAAAATTCTGGGATTTTCATATATTTTCTAAAAATGTACCTTTTAATTTGTGTTACTTGTAAAATATTTTAGTTACTCTTCCACACAACCTTCTTCTCACTGTTATCTGGAATTTTGTCCTGTTACCTTTGACGGGAATAGAGCAACTGAATGAGGTCTGTAGGCTTCCCAGTTCTGCTCATGTTACATGGGGCTGAGATCAGGCCGGTGAGGATCTCCATCTACAGTCATGTCCTTGTGCCAATGTGCCAGGACTTGCAAATTTGTAAAATGGTCTCTTCTACAAAAAATAGGCTGATCATATCCGCTAAAAGTGTTGGGCAAGCTACTTGTCCAGTGTAGTGAGCTAAGCTATCAGTTACTCAACAATAAATTAAGCTTCACTACCCAAAAGCTACCACCTAAAGAATTATAGCAAGCTAAGTTACACTAATGTGTTAAAACTAGCTTAACTACATCAGAAGCTACTTAACGTTGTACCAAGCTAATATCAATTCAAAATGAGTCTGGTTAAAACATTTATTAAAGATCAGCCAATGACATAACACAGTGTAAAAAATGCTTTATGATCAGCATAATAAAAAAAACTGAAGTAATTACTAGTAGACAAACTAGTAAACAATCTGCTGTTATTAGAACCAAATGAAAGGTACTGTGTAGTGTTCTACACATGGAGACATGGCTATGAGTTTGCATTCAATTGACATCTCTAGGGAAAACAAAACCCTACAAAAGGCATTTTATTTCTTTAGGGTCTCCCTTAGAGAAAACTTCTTCAGACCTCAATTGAACAGTCGATTCAAGTAACAAATTAAACTGTTTACAAAAAAGGTGAAAAAATAAAGAAGCTAATTAAGAGATATATATACATTTATGTCTCACTGTATAATTTAATTTCTACCTACATATTTATTCATTGTATTTTTTTTTTTTTGGGGGGGGGGGGGGGGGGGGAATTAATTGAATGCTTATTTATTTATTGAGCATGTATTTATTTATGTATTTATTTTTATATATGGGAGAGCTGTTCCTCCATACCTAAAAAATGTTATCTGTGCAAATAAGCCTTAAAACAGATTTATGTATACATCCTGTCTGGTAAATTAGGCCATGAAAATACAATATCCAAGTTTGTCTACTACTCTCTAATTAGAGTATCTTAGTGGCACTCATCAGATTGAACTATCTGGAAATTAAATGCGCCAATAAAGTTAAAGCTGATATATTTTTCTCATTTTTATTTCAAAAAATTGACTGCAGTTGCGTGTTTTAATGAGTGTTTAGCTATGTAAAACAAATGGCTAGTCTTGGCCACATGAGCTCTCTATGGCCAAGAACCGAAATTTGAACACGTACTTTTTATCAGAGGAATCAACAAGTTTCAAAATCTCTGAAGATAAAGCGCTCTGCTCCTGTCTCCTCCTCCATCCTGTGTGTGTGGCTCTGTGTGTGTGCATGTCTGTGGGTGTCATACATTGAGTTCCACTACAGTGCGCATGCGCATGTTTCGTAGATACAGACAGGAGAGGCAGAATAGAGGCTCATGCGTGAATGTCCAGCAAATAACTCCGATTGTTGTTTCAAAAATAGAAAACCTGGTTTCATTTCTTAGTTATGCCCTGGATTTTGTAGCGTTTATGGACGCTACGTCGTTACTTGATAAAAATAATAACGTCACTACTGGAAAGTTACTTGATAAATAAAGCAGCGACGCTACGGTCAAGCTACTGGAAAATGTAGTTAAACTAATAGCTTCGCTACATGTAGGGGCGCTACTGCCCATCACTGTCCGCTAACATACCTTTACACTGACAAGTACATTTTATGTTTGTCTGTTTTAAAAGCTTATATCAGCTCCAAAAATATAACTAACAACATTCTCCACAAGTCAGAGAAATATTTTATTTCTTTTTAAACTAACAGTGATACAATATCCTGTTACTATGGATACGCTACCAATTACTCTTAATAACTTGAAAGTTCCTTACTTCAGAGATATTCAGACATACCTCTAGTCATAAATCAGGACAAATGAGCCCTCTGCGCTGTTAGTGTGATTTGCTGAGTGATAGTATGTGTAACACTAAATTTGTATGTATGTTTCATTCCACAAAATTGACTGAGGTATAACATGCAGAATATGGACTTTATGAGTTGGTAGCATGCAGAGTAAACCGTTGATGAAAAACAACAAACAGGAATTTAAAATAAGGTCAAACCAGTTTAAGTTCTAGAAAATGAACATTATCATGTCTGGAATCCAGTTTGTGTTGTCTGTTTTTGTGTTTCCTTTCCTCCTCCACCAGGTGGTGCCCCGTCCTCATTGGGCCTCCCTACACACCTGCAGCTCTTTGCCTCATTACCTGTGGAGCGCTCTTAAGCTGCTGATTGCCACTACCTCGACGCCAGAGTGTTTGCCAGTTTTGGGTACTCTAGCCAAGCTGAGTTTGCTGAGTCAAACTGAGTTTTTTTGTTTACCTGAGTTTTAATCTTGCTGTTTTTGTCTTTGCCTCTCGGCAGGAAGTCATCCTGCAAACTGGATGTTTTGGACCTTCTCTCCCCTGGAAGGATCTTCTGAGAACCAAACTGAGCTGAGGATTCAAGTTTGTGGTTTGGATCAACCTTTTCCCCCAAGGATCGTCTGGGGCTTCTCTCTAAGCAGAGGATTCATCTCCACAATAACCCATTCAAGTACCACAGGAAATCTAAGTGGCAGTCAGCTTCTTCGTTCACCAAGTAACAACCAACCGCAGTCTGGGTAAACCCTGTCCGCCCACCATCAAACAATACAATCACTGGAACATCCCACACAGACTGGATTCAATAAGAGACACCTTTTTCTGGAAACGTGAGTCTGCAACCTATTCCTCTTCTCTACAAAAGTAATTGTGTTGTACGTCTTCTGCTAAATGCAAGAGACAGTTGGATTTGGTCATAGCTTTTTTTTTTTTTACTTCTCCCTAGTTATGTTAACATTTGGCTTGAAAATGTTTTAGATAGGAAATTAGGTAATTAGAGGTAATCACCATAAAGGTCATAGCTAATACTGATTTAATGAATAAACAAACTAATGAACTAATTAAATGTTTGCTAATGCACTGGCGGAGCAGACAAGCAGGAGTGTGTGCCACCTATAGGCCATGTCTTTTCATGATTCCATTCAGCAGATTTTAGTAATCTTTACTTTGTTTAGTGCCAATTTATACAGTTGTAAGCTGTATTCAAGTGTTTTGTTTTAAAACAATATAGGATTTTTTAGGTGTATGAACAAGAAATAGAAGGGCTACACCTGCAATCATACATGTCTTTCACCACTTGCCTCTAGCTCCATGTTAGTATCCATCATGGCTCTAGCTCTACCAAAATCATGTTATGTTTCAGACAGAAAAGGTTTCTATTGGTTCACTAGGATTAAAGTAAAGCTTTGTTTTTGTAGGATGGTTTTTGAAAACTTAGATTCAGGAAATACTTGTGTTTTTTTTTTTACTTAGAAAACGAGAAGAAAATAATCTTTTCTATAGATGTTTTGGGATTGTTGTAGGTCATTGCTATGCGTATAATAACCTTTCCAATGTGTTAAGTGTTTCATGCTAAATGATTCATCATCCATTCACTTTTGCTTCCAATTTCAACAATTTCTGCAGTTCTTAGAATTTGGACTTCAGCTGTAGGATAATAAAGTACATACATTTTCTGTTAAACACTTATTTTTTCTTCAATTAAATGTTTTTAAAATGTATTTAAAGTTTCAACTTATCTGCCTCTGTCCTTTATTCCTAAATAAATGAGAAGAGTGACCTTAAATAAAAGATGAAAGCCAGTGCTCCCTTTAACAAAGTTGAAACTGAGAGTAAAAAATGTCCTTCTACCTTCCCCTCTTTGTTGGCCTGTTAATGCAACCTCAGCATCTAATTGCAATCCCACATGGAGACAACAAAAGCTCAGAAATAAAAGAGTACAAATTCAAAGATAATTGCATCATTTTCTACTCAAACATACATTAGCAGAATATGGTCCTTTATAAAATTGTGGAAATAAACTGTGAAGAGAAAATTTACTGACTGTTTTAACACTTTAAAAAGCTAAGAAGACAAACTTGTCTTTTACCCAGCACTTATACAGCAGCATGAGCATTCATTATAAGAGGAACAAAATATTGCAGCTGTGTCACAAAGTTTACTAAATATGTTTAAGTACATTTTTGACATTTGCAGAGCAGCTTTATATTTTTTTTTATGTTGTATTTGTGCTAATGAGTGTTTCAGATGTGCTTCACAGGTTTTCTGACTTTCTCGAATGCAATTACATTAAAAAAAGTTACAGTTTAAAAATATCAGAACATTTTCAATTTTCTTTTACTAAACTAGCTGTCATATTTTGCAGAATATATTATGTGTTGGTGACTAAACAGAGAGTTCACTTAGAAATGTGCACTGAAATATCCAACCAGGTGTGAGATTTGATGGAGACTCAGATGGGATGCAGAAAGCAGAAACGTGTAAAATTGATAGCTCATGGCAGTCCAGCGGCATTAACGGCTATTTTGGATTACCTTAGTCCATTATTAAAGAATGTAAAATGGCTGCTCTCCATGACTGCTGAGATTTAAGTGTGTTTTAAAATATTACTATATTAATTTAAACAGCTAAAATTTGCTGAAGCGAGGTCATTTTCAAATATTTTTTTTTAACTTAGAATCTGATAATATGCAAGTATAGTTCTGATCTTTTCCTCAGTTTTTGCTATTATGTCACACTTGAATAAAGGAAGGAATGAATAAAAAACATGTAAATCCCACAATGGGGAAATTCACTTTTGGCATTTAACCCATCCCCTTGGGGAGCAGTGGGCTCCCATTGTGTAGTGCCCATATATATATATATATATATATATATATATATATATATATATATATATATATATATATATATATATATATCTTTGTGGCACACCCCAAATATCATCTGGTAATCAGTTAAACGCCACAGTACACACAATACGTGAGTATTCTTACTGAGTGTCATGATTTTCTTATAGGATCTGAACCACATGCAGTAAACCACTCAGAGAGACCAGGGTAAAAGTTTAACAGGTTTATTGAGGAGATGAACGTGGTTGGATTCAGGAAACTCAGTGTGCTGTTGAACCGGAACTGGGAAGGGAAGTGTCAGAGGTTAGTTCCGGGTCCGTGAGAACTTTGAACAAAGACTTTGGAGAAAGACAAAACGGGACTCACGTTAGTGGAGAAAACCTTCTTTCCAGAAACCAGTCTTGTGTGGGTTAACCAGAGGGAGGAACTCGTTGGAGGGCAGACAGGTTTTAATTTGGTTGGTTCCTGAGGCACTATGGAGTGGACTGTCACTTGAAATCCAGGAGGTCTTAAACGTAACTTGGGAAGATTTATCCTCTGCTGACTGTGAGACTCAAACAATCCTTCCAGGGGAAGAAGGCCAAAAACATCCAGCTTGCAGGATGGCTTCTTGCCGAAAAGGCAAAGACAAAAACACAGAACTCAGAGAAACAAAGACTCAGTTAGACTCAGCTAATCTCAGCTTGGCTAGAGTACCCAAAACTAGCAAACACTCTGGCGTCGAGATAGTGACAGTCCAACGTTTAAGTAGTCCTCAGTGATGAAGCAACCAGCCACAGGTGTACGAGAGGACCAACAAAGAGGGCACAGCCTGGTGGTGGATGAAGAGAAAGACAAAAAAAAAAAAAAAACACAACCCACACAAACTGGATTCCTAACACTGAGCATGTCTAATCCTTTATAATCTCAATGTTACCTGATTTGGGTTACTACATCCAGCGAGAAATACTTAGAATGTCTCAATGTGTAGATAGTATAAAGCTGTTTTGTTAACCATGGCACCTACACTCACCGGCCACTTTATTAGGTAAACCTGTCCAACTGCTCGTTAACACTTAATTTCTAAGCAGCCAATCACATGGCGGCAACTCAGTGCATTTAGGCATGTAGACATGGTCAAGACAATCTCCTGCAGTTCAAACCGAGCATCAGTATGGGGAAGAAAGGTGATTTGAGTGACTTTGAACGTGGCATGATTGTTGGTGCCAGAAGGGCTGGTCTGAGTATTTCAGAAACTGCTGATCTACTGGGATTTTCATGCACAACCATCTCTAGGGTTTACAGAGAATGGTCCGAAAAAGAAAAAACATCCAGTGAGCGGCAGTTCTGTGGGCGGAAATGCCTTGTTGATGCCAGAGGTCAGAGGAGAATGGCCAGACTGGTTCGAGCTGATAGAAGGGCAACAGTGACTCAAATAACCACCCGTTACAACCAAGGTGGGCAGAAGAGCATCTCTGAACGCACAGTAAGTCGAACTTTGAGGCAGATGGGCTACAGCACTAGAAGACTACACCGGGTGCCACTCCTTTCAGCTAAGAACAGGAAACTGAGGCTACAATTTGCACAAGCTCATCGAAATTGGACAATAGAAGATTGGAAAAACGTTGCCTGGTCTGATGAGTCTCGATTTCTGCTGCGACATTCGGATGGTAGGGGCAGAATTTGGCCTCTACAACATGAAAGCATGGATCCATCCTGCCTTGTATCAACGGTTCAGGCTGGTGGTGGTGGTGTCATGGTGTGGGGAATATTTTCTTGGCACTCTTTGGGCCCCTTGGTACCAATTGAGCATCGTTGCAACGCCACAGCCTACCTGAGTATTGTTGCTGACCATGTCCTTCCCTTTATGACCACAATGTACCCAACTTCTGATGGCTACTTTCAGCAGGATAATGCGCCATGTCATAAAGCTGGAATCATCTCAGACTGCATAAAAATCTGCAGGATCTGATTGATGCTATCATGTAAACCACAACCATTTTTTTGTGTCTATGCCATGAAGAACTGACGCTGTTCGAAAGGCAAAGACAATAAAGCCCAGAAACAGCATAGTGTACATATTAAAGTGGCCAGTGGGTGTACTTTGATCAGTACTGGTATTAAGATATTTAGAACGGTGTCTCATAAAAAGTTCATGCAAAAATCAAAGTTTAGGTATTCTTTACTGTATGCTGACAGTAGAACAGACATAAGCAGCCTCTTAGATGTCTTGCTGTTCTGTTAAGTCTCCAAAGCTTCCATCACTCTCTCTTAAGCTCAAAGATTGAAGCTTATTACTGCATTATTCCTTTCACAAGTTGGAGGATGAGGTAAATACAGCCTTGACGAGGAGTGGGTTCGCTCCTCTCTTCCTTAACTGTCTGAATAAAAAGAAAGAAAAGAAAATAACTTTAAATCCATGTAGGATGCTGTTTTCTTTGGTATAATTCCCTTCCCCAAAATGCCCAGGAATACCAAACGACTGTGGGATTGAGAAGGGCTCCTTCACAGTCTGAAATACTCTGAAAATGGGTGAAATAGAATTGTAGACGGTACCAGACTTGGTTAAGTATTATGTACTGAAGCAATCGTGGTATGATTTACAATTCTGTTCAATTCTACCCCTTGCTTCTCCCTTTCCCTTTCTATGCTTTCATTTCCTTCCTTCCTTTATTTTTACATCCCTCCCTCCTTTCTTTTCCTGTATGATTTATTTTTCCTTTTACTCTGTTCTTCTTGTGTTCTTTCTTACTTGGTCTCTTGCTTTCTTGCTTGCTTTCGTTCTTTCTTTTTTTTTCTTCTGTCCTTTATTTTTGAACAATGGATAGGAATTGATGATGGTACAAGTAAGTGAATAAATTATGTGTGTGATCTAACAATTACTTGTGACAATAAAGCCATTATTAGTTTATTTGCATTATATGAGCAGAAAATATAAGATTTGTTTCATTCTGCTACTTTTCTTTTAGATGTTTTAATACTATGTTTTATCTGTCTTGTGAAGAACAATATATATTTTTACAGACAAAAGCCATAACTAGATCTTCAAGAGCTATCAGGCTTATACTAAGTATCCTGATTATAATAACATTCTTCACATATATAACACTAGCCACTAATAAGTTAATTAAAAGCAAAACAGTAAAACTGCCTTACGTCTAAGCTTACATCCGACCAGCAGCACCATGGAGAGAACGGCAACATAGGTTTATTTAATCACAAGCCGATTCAAAAAAGGTGCAATAAGACCAAGCGAACAAGAGGAACGCTAATTTCAGTGTCACAGAGTCGCTTATCTTTTGTTCTCTGTAAAGTACATGTTGATTAATGGGAAATGACAAGCTGAGAGACACAGAACGTGGGCTTCAGTCTGAGCAATAATCAAGTGGGCTGAGAGTGACCCCACCACAGAGGCAGACAGCCTTCCAGCTGCCAGCGCTCTGCGTCTCTTCCCCTCCACCCGCTCCTTTTTAATTACAGGCTAGACTTAATTAAAAGTTTCTGTGACATTTCTTACTGGCTGCTGCTCACATCCATTAAAACCTGAGCTTCAACCCGAAGAGGAGAACAGAGGGTTCTTCTCACTTTCTTTAAACAAAGAAAATGTCAGCTCCATTTACTAGCTTGACATAATTACGTTAATTTGTCATATGCTGTATTTGTGGTTTCTTCTCCCTTGAGGACAGAAAATTCTTGACAAAGTCTGCTCACGATGTCATCTTCCACCACTTTAATGTACGACTGAAAGCCACGAAGCAACTCTTGGTTTTTCATAACATCAATCAGGTTTCCATTTCAGGAACTTCTGGAGGCATATTGTAGCATCTTAAAGGCCGGCTGGCTGAATATCATCTTCCCTGGGCTTTTACATTACTTTGGGCAAGAGAGTGAAGTCACAGCCCCTATTAGAGACTCATCTTAGGATCTCAACCTCAAATGCCTTATATTGAGATTGTCCAAATGGGTGCTCCCTTTTTCTCAAGTAGCTTATTCTGGAGCATCAGACGAAATTTTCTCATTTCAAGCAACAGGAGCTATTCAGAAAGACACTCTGTGTCATATATTGGATTTCTAAGCCATCAAAAGTGAGTCCCGGATGGCTATTTCTTGTATTTAACCCAAAAGGAATCTATCAAATATATTCACTTTAAACTGTAAATATATAACCACCTCCATTCCACGGCTTTGACAAGTTTCAAAGCCACTGAGTCAGACTCTTTATGGAAAAAAAATAGAAGGGTTCCCCAATATGTTTTTTTCTACTTCCTGTCTGGTTGTATTTAAAGATATTCCTTCATCTCCTTATAGGTACATAGGTGTTTTCAAGGTTTCAGCATTTCTATCTGTGCTTTTTCTGAGAGTTTGTTTCAAGGAAAAAATTGGAAGTCAGGAGTTTTCTTCTCAGTACATTAGAGACAAAATTTAACTTCAATACCAAAGGAGAAAATAAGTCAAAATTCAATTTCTTAAATAAATACAAAAAAACTGAACCTGCTGAATTTGTCGGATTTTTTGCCATAAAGTTCGCTAGGCAACACATATGAGGTTGCATTTGACAGGAAGTTATGTTTGGGCTTATTTCCTTGCATAAGGTCTTCATGTTACTCTAGATGTTTCTAAATATTTATTCACTTTTCTCACATCAATTTTTATTTTTTCTTGACATTTCATATTTAATGTTAAACTATATAAAAAGCCAAAAAAACCGCCATCTTCCGACACATTGTCATATATAGGAGCCATGCCACTCCTGTTGAAACATACTGGTGTTTTAGAAACTAGCTGGTTGTTTGCTGAAAGGATGAAGCTAAATGCAGAGAAATCTCTAAAGATAACTTTTTAGATTTTAGCAAAATCCTGAACATGCAGGATGGACATTTTTGTTCTGGGAGATGGAGATGCACAGATTTTCTAGAGATCTGGAAAATCACTGAAACATACATTTAATTCGTCTTAAACAACTCTATGGTAATTGGTTTGTGGTTTGATTATAAAAAAAAAAAGTATTTTAACTATGAATGGAATCACTGTTTCTGAACAATTCATTCTCTATTTATAAAAAAAGATATTTATGCATCTCCACAATCACTTTTAGCTTTATTTTACAGGAGCAAACATCTTCAACATCTATTTATTAGTAGCCAAGCAGACATAGGTGGGTTTCTCTGCTCTGCACTTAGTGCGTCATTTTGGTTTACAAATAAAATAATACAATTTTTTCCCTGACCACCAAGTGGACCACACCAATAATCTGCAGCTGGATTGTTTTTTATTTGGGCTGATACAATAAATCCTATGAACCGCTGCAGATGCTCTTTTCCTCTTGCTCCCTTGCAAATGCTTCTAAATGCATTTGAACAGCACCCTATAAAGCTGACGACTGTCTTTGCTCAACAATTCCAAAGTTAAAGTGTGCATGTCCGATCTCAAATGTATGTCGGTGTGCACTGGTCTTTAGTATAAGCTATCCTGCCAGAGTCTTTTAGGCAGCACCAAGAACCCAGATATACTGCCACAAAAATGAACAGCCACAATTTCTTATGTATCAAGCAAAAGTTTGTAGCCCTCTAGAAGCTCAAACTAAAGCAGCAATGTCCTTAGAAGCCAGTGAAGGACGCTGGGGAAATAAAAACAGGGCAACTTTGACAAGTTTAAGCAAGTGTGTAAACATTTTTTAAAGCCTCAAGGCCAGGGGCCTTTAGTAATGAATGTTTCACCCAAAGCAGAGAAATGTACTCCCTGGCCAGTGAGGACCTCTAAAACACTAATGTAAATAAGAGAAGAGCAGAACTGACAGAATCAGTCTTTTTTTTTTTTTTTTGCGCCAACTCTGAAAGCACTCAAAGATCAAGAGTCCCACTCTCCCACTTGAAGGATAGAAAGGAAGCAGTGCAGTAAACAAGTACTCTATGAGCAGGAGGCAGAAAAAGAAGGGAAGAAACACTTTTATCTGATCTTAGTCTCAGATTTTAATGAAGCAAAACAAAAGCTTCTGAAAGAGAATCTTTTATAGATTAAAGAGGGCTGATTTGGAGTAAATACATGACTGCTGAAGATATTCTACTCATATAGTATTTACGTAGGACAAAGATCTGGATTCTATGGCCCTAAAATAGATTGCAGCAAGCCACCAATCTTCAATGCTTTTATGGAGTTGCACTAGCATTTATCAAACACTGAAATAATTCCAGTTTTGTGCAAAAGCAATCATATCCCTGAAACTTTACACTTTACAACCACAAACTTTAATTGGTTTTTGAAGTGGAAGGAAAACTATGCTTGTGGCAGTAACAGTTGCCAGCCGTTTTGGTGTGTGTCTCACCCTGTGCTCTAAATTTACTGCATAATATTTGGTCAGTTTTCCTTGCAAAGTAGCTCCGGCTCAAGTGTGAACAGCAATTTTCTCAATTTGATTTAGGTCTAGACTTTGACTTGGCAGTTCTAACCATTCCATTGTAATTGTGGCCGTTTAAAGTTGTGTTGCTGGAAGGTGGACTTCTATCCCAGTCTCAAGTCTTTAACAGGCTTGTTTTTTTGGATCTGCCTCCATTCAGCTCTATCAATCATCACTAAACAAAAAAATAAATAAATAAACAAAAAAAGAAATTGTTCCCATCCCAGCTGCATGAGAGCATCCCTAAAAAACCCTGCTGCCATACCTATGGAACAATGTTGTGTTCAGTGTGGTATGAAATGTTGGCCTTTCGCCACCCAGTAGTTTGAATGTCACACTTTTAAAATCTGGCAACAGATTCTCATTTGGATGTATGTCTGTACTTTGACTAGGCCACTTTAATAGATTCTGATTCTTTTATCTATCGGCTCTGATCTGCTCAGGATTGTGTTTCAAAGCATGAAGCTTCAATGAAAACCTTTCAGATAACCTTAAATTTGAACTCTCAAATTAATATAAATAAAATAGAGCCAAGGTTTAACCTTAAGGATTCAAATAGAATATTACAGCAGCATGAATCAAAGGCCACAAGAAAAAAATAAGAAAAGGTATATATGGAATTGCTAAAAGATCCATTTTCAAATCAAATATATTTCCTTATATGAGATGTGAAACTCTGTGAAATCACCGGGGCAGGTGTGCATATGTTTAGAATGCATACAGAAGTGGTGTGATGTACAAATAAAAGAGGTTACAAAACAAAAGGTGCAGCAGAGTATACCTGAGGAGAAAAACAAGGAACAATTGATGCATAGAGTCGAGTTCTAGAAACCACATCCCAGTAACCAGAGTTGCAGAACAAATAGAAATTCTTGGAGGGGGTCAAAGCATGAAACAATGGACAGGTATTAGATGAGTTTAGGAAATATTCACTTTAGTTGGGTAAACCTTATTAAAGAAATTCTTACATTTCATCTTTTTTTGTAAAACTGACTGTTTTTGTTTACAAACAGAAAATGAAGCAGTTTATTTAGTAGAAATACACTTTTAGTATTAATGCTACATGCTAATAACTCAGTTTAACATCTCTGAGTTCATCCTATTCAGTTTATTTTTCAAGCTGACAGAAATGCCATTTTGAATAGAATCTGATTCCATCTAGGGACATGTATTTGTATATTACCTTTCTTAGACAGCGTATTAAACAGCTCTTCTTCAATTGTGGAAAACCATTTTTTCCCCAACGTTGTTTTTCCCACATACCAAACTAAAAACGAGTTTGGAGCCAACAACTGAGCCTTAACTTCACTAAACTGCAAAACATAGAAATCTAAGTAAGTCATTTTTTCTTGAAATAAGTGCATATTTTCTTGAATTGAGAAATGTGGATTAAGACCATTTAAAATAAAGTAAAATAAAGGAATAAAAAACAGTGTAATTTCAAGTGTATACTATCTAGATATCTTATTTTAAGGATAGAAATACTCATTCCATTGGCAGATCATCTTTTTGACCTACTTAAATGAAGGTAAATACAATTATTTTAAGATTGTTTTTGCATTTTTAAATGATATTTCTAGAATAACAAGTTAGACCTTTTTATGGATTTTTTTCCAGAATATATTTCTGCTTTTTACTTTCTTTCTTAGCCCAAGTAATCTAACTTGCATGACTTAACTGTAGGTTGTCCAGTGGAAAAAACATGTAAAATATACATTTCTGCAAGACATTTTAAGACTGAGAGCTGAATTGCATCACAGATTTTAAGAACTCCAGCTTTTGGTTTTCATATTTGATTTAGTTTAAAGATTTGTTTCTAAAACATGTTTCTTATCAGCCTCAGAGTTTGAGGAATGCGTCAGGCTTAAGCAGGGCCCCCCAGTCGGACTTCTTCCGAAGGCTCAGGGGTGGGAGTTCAGCTGCCAGACCTTTTTGCCTAAGGTGTAATACTCAGAGCAAAGATAACAGTGAATGATTACAGTGTGGATCCTGTTCTGGGTGTGTTTGTGTGGGCGTGCAGAGCTGTGGATGCGGCACAATGAATATGAGAGATGAAATAAATTAGCGCAGCATGCAGTAATGATGTGTGGGCATTAGCGAGGGTGTTTCAAGTCAGAAGGGGGGCCTGTTAGTGTATGTGTATTCTCCTTTTATCAATTGCTTAGGGCTCTATTTTATTTTAAGGCTATATTAAAACAGTGTGGAGGACAGGAACTTACTAAAGTAAAACAGACAAGGATGTTAAAAGGATGTATCATTTGTTACTCTGGGACATAAGGGAGGGATAACAGATGCTCGAATTGACAAGATTTAGCTGTTTACTGATAATGTGTTTTTTTCTGGGTGGTCATCAGAAGGCTAACCGTATCAGTTGTGCAACACTACCACTATTTTTTGATTTTTGATTTTTTTGATTTTTTTTATCAAGCTTATTTCATTTCAGACGTCCTCTAATTCCTTGGACTTTTTATGCCAAAGCTTCAGCCCCATAACAGACAGCCTGACATTGCTACCATATTTCTTTACTCTTGATTGAACCCATCTTGTTCAGTACTGTCCAATCCATGTGCTTCACTGCAGATATGGTTCTGATCCTTTTCAGCTTGTCTATTATTCTTCCTCTACCAGACAACTCAAAAATCCACAGGCCTAAAAATGTCTACTTTTTAGTCAAAATTTCACAGATCAAGAATCCTTATTATTAAAGAATTTTCACTGGTTTTTGTTGTTGTTGTGTGTGCGCTTTTCAGACAGTAGGGTGTGCGACCCATATAAACCTGCAAACGATGCTTCCACCTGCATGGGTAGGATCATGCAGAGCCTTTTCTAAAAAAATTACTTATTTAAAGCAATTTAATCTCAAAGTTAACTCAGTTATTGCATCAGCCAAATTGTGCTTTTATAGACTTAGACCAAACATTATTTATCCCTTTGGATAAATAATGTAGAGAGAGTTAAAGCATGATGCCATTCAAGACGATAATACAACAGACAATATAAAAACAGTGTATATACAGTAGTTGTTAAAAAAAAGCTCTGCTTTACACCTTGAAGCTTTCTATCTCTGGTTCTTTTTCCTAAAAAGAGATCACTCGGGACACACTCTTTAAAGATCAGTTCATAATGTATATGCATTAAATAACGAGGAGACATGACAACAGATTTTGATAAAAACTGTAATCTTACTCAGATCAGAGAAGTTGCTTTGGGTTAAAGAAGGCAGCTGCTTACCAACTGGGCTCACATTTCGTCAAGTTGCCACGTTTCACAGTCAGAGAAGCATTTTATACAACTCCAGTATACCACATCATAACATCATAGACGTTTGCAGATGAGGGGATATCCATGGGTTCAGCCTTATCCAAATATTACACTTTGTTCTTAGCTGAAGGACACCGCTCTCATTCCATTCCAGCTCTTTGCCATGTAAAAAATGAAGATTATAACTGTATATTCGGTCAGAGGAGCTGTCCTGATTAGATAAATTACTGGGGAACACATTATTCCTGACACACAACAGGCGGGTAATTTAGGGTATAATAAACTCACACATTAATGATCAATGATAATTATCCTAACATAGAAAAAAAAATTATAAAAAAGTCCTGGAATGTATTTCCCTTTAATATAAAAATATCTGCACCTTAGAGAGCTAAGGGAAGACAACATAGTATGCGACGTGGTCTATTGCACTTGCACTCCAGAGATGTACTTATAAGTAATTCTGTTCAGAGGCTTTAATAGGTTTTCAGTTATTTATATTGTTGTTTTTTGCAGAAACCCAACAGTTGCCAATAAATCTTATTGACTTTGAGAGTTGAATAATTAGAATCAGTCAGATGCCGGTGAAGTTGATTAGGAGCTTGTGTGAAGTCACTAATGTTTCCACTGGTTTGAAAAGCCATATTCATACATACTATTTCCAAATGATTTGGGAAGAGTTTTCTTTTCTAAAACAGCCTCTAATGAAAAAGTCTGAGCTTTTATAAATCCAGTGCTTAATTTTTGCAACATTGTTTCATGACTGTAATGTGAGCAGTTTTGTACTAATTTTGCCAAGTCTTTGTTAATATTATTAGAAGTAAACTAAGTATCTCAACTCTATTTACATACCATCTGTTAGATCTACAGTGTGACTCAAAGAATGAAAACCTGAAATCTGAGCCAATAAAGAATTTTTTGGATATGACATTTATATTCTAAGACCACAAGTTTGTTTTAAGTATATAAGTAGCCTAATTGAAGCCCCTGAGTTTTAATCACTGAGTCTGAACAAGAACTAAAGACCAAACTTTGGACTGCATCTCCCCTTCTTGTTTCACAATGGTGCACCTGTGGCACTGACAAATGACTGCTTCCACCTGCACAAAATAAAGCTGATGTTCACCTTGCAAGCTGAAAATGCTGCACCTGCCTTCTGAGAGTTGTCACTTTGGGCCAGCCAAGCATGATTACAC
Organism: Cyprinodon diabolis; assembly: GCA_030533445.1. Classification (NCBI taxonomy): domain Eukaryota; kingdom Metazoa; phylum Chordata; class Actinopteri; order Cyprinodontiformes; family Cyprinodontidae; genus Cyprinodon; species Cyprinodon diabolis. Next base: position 31,012,554 of record CM060076.1, read on the forward strand.
TGAAGAGGTGCTTTTGAAGTTGCAAATATGACACACATTTCCCGGTTCCTTGGTAGCAGATGTCTACTCCACCATCTGCTGCAGGCTGATATTGTGACAATGTCCGCCTCTTCACAAGATGACTTCTGAAAATCCTGCATTCACGCACCGAATACTCTCACATTAACTTGCCAAAAATATCTTATCCGTTTTGTTTATAAAATATGTGTAATGCAATGGGTCCCATGGTGCAAAACTAAAGCAAGTGTGTAGTTAGAGGAAGGAAACTTTCTGCTTGAAGCTGCAGCATTAACTAAACCGCTTTGCAGTTGCTTTTGCACTTATTGAAATCTTTGACATGTTATCTCACTGCATTTACACAGTTAGATGTATTTCATTGAAGTTTAATGTTATAGACTGACACTGTAAAATGTAAATCATAAAATGGCGGGAGAATAATAAGTAGGACACATTTGTATTCAAAAGCCTTTTTATTAACTCCTATGAGAATATGCCTGATTAATAAACAGACTCCTCTTGTCATTAAAACTGGTCAGATAGGATCAAATCAAATTATTCTGCAGCACAAAACTTGGCAAGGTTAAAAACACCTGGAAAAAAACAACAACATCCCAATGGAGAAACATGGTGCAAGCAGCATCATGGTGAGATTTTCTTTAAAAAAAAGACACAAACGTAAAGCAAAACCTTCAATTAATTGGTTTACATAAAGCATGTTATTGTTTAAGAATGGCCCCTAGTTGAAGTCTAGACTAAAAAAAAAATTAGATTTGTAGAAATATTTAAAACTTTAATTTTCTCAGAAAACCACTATCTAGCTTAACGTTGAGATGTTTTGCAAAATGTTAGAAATATGTCTCCAAAGACTTGCAGCTGTAATAACTTCAGTTAAAATCCAGTGTACAGATTTACTCAGTTTTATGTTTTTAATGATGCATTACTTTGTGTTGGTCTTTCAGAGGAAATAAAGGAAAAATATGATTGGGTTTGTCATAATAAGAAAAAAGACCACATACTGTATGGAAGGCTCCTTTATATTACAGACAAAGCAAAAGATAATTTTGAAAGCAACTGCTTGGCTTGTTTGAATCAACACTTCTAGACCCCTACAACCCAGTAAACATGGACCCAGACGAGGAGAGTTATGGAGTTAAAAATAATCAGCGAGGGAGTAATAGTGGTCTAAAAGGTTGGGAGGACCATTCTCCCGGAAGCTATGTGAAGGTGATGACATTTAGCTGTCCTCCGCTGAGTTATGGCTGAATAAGAGCCGCTCTCTGCATTGCAACATGATTCTCAGGCCCTGGCCCTCCTCCCTACAGGATGCAGAGGTTAACAGTGAGTTCATAACAAGACCTTTCAAACAGCTTAGTCAGCACACACTCCCTCCACCCTGACCTCTGCTTCCCTGCCTTGCTCCTTCCCTTTTTTCTTCTCAGACAGGAGTTTTTCAGGGTTACTCTCTGGTCCTAAAACATTGTTTCTACATCCTCCTCCATCACTTCCCTTTCTGATTTCTTTTTAATCTCACTGTGGTTTTAGTATAGCAAAACATTGTGACTAATGAAAAAGAAAAGAGATCTTCACCTCTTTTAATTCTCTCCTCTGTATCATGTCTAAAAGACAAAGTGCATACTTGTTAACAGAATTTAATTAATTGGTAAAGACTAACTTAACTGGTGTGTAAATTTGGCTGTTCAGGGAAGAATTTAGGGATTAGAGAAAAATTGTTAACTGGATAATGGTCAACACCAAGGCTAATCACAAGCAAAGAGGCGCAGAAGGAGTCATTAGACAAGTAGATTAGATTAGTAGATCCAAAATTAAGATGGGTAAACCTGTTCGAAAATAAAATTTTAATCTTTACAACTTAGTTGTTAAAACTAAGTTGTAAAGCCACAGCAGCATGCTTTGGGGAATCATTTTTATGTTTTATGATGGAGGACATATAGAGCCTTTTTCATCATCCTGCTTCATTCTATCTCTTTTCTCACATTCTGCAGAATTTGTTTGTTCAATATCTAACTTTATTTTCTCTTTGCTTTTTCTCATCATAGTGGCTTCATTCGTTCTTTTCCTATCTGGCTGTGATGCCACCCTGGAGAGATATAACAGTTGCACTGATGTTGGAGATCTGCCTGTTTTTCAGTGTAGTCCTGTTTCTCTGACTGTTACTGGCTGGATGTGCTTTCTTCATCCTTTGACATGGTTGCTCGTCTGCCTGGCTGTTTGTTTCCTGGACAGGATCGCCTGTGGAGCTGTTTGACAGTTGCCTTTTGTATCTCTGCTTCTGTCTCCTTGAACCACGGTCGGCCTCGGCAGATGGCCGCTCACACTGAGTCTGGTTGAGCTGGAGGTTTCTTCCTGTTAAAAGGGAGTTTTTCCTCTCCGCTATTGCTACAAGCATTCGAGACAATGAGTCGATGCAATCAGCTGGTTTTCCTTAGATAGAACTATGAATTGGTTTGACTGTATGATATGGTTGAATTGTCTCTGTAAAGTGCTTGGGATGACACGTGTTGTGAATTGGCGCTTTATAAATAAACTGAATTGAAATTGAAATGTAGCACGACAAGGAAACCTTTGGTCCCAAATTCCAGTTCTTGGGGCAACAATCATGTAACTCTTAGCTGTATATTATCCCTATCAGAACTACACAAAACAATCAATTTTTTTATTCGTTTTTAAGTCATTGCAGCAGTATTTTGCATACTTATACTTACTAAAATATTGTAGTCATTTAAATTAGTTGCAACAAGGATGACTGGATCTAAAAGACGCAGGACACTGAGCCCGCCTGTGGTAAAGCCTGCATTACCTCTGGATGAGGTTAACCTTCAGCCTAGATAGGACTTTAAACATACAGACAGAACTACAATGGAAGTGTTTAAATTTAAGGCCAGACCAAAGTAAATGTGAGCTTCTACAGTAAAACTTAAATACTGGTCCAAGAAACCCTTTCCCTGTGGTTAAATTTTAATTTGTATTGTCACCAAATGTGGAAGTTCAAGGGCCACAGCACAATCCGATTTATCACCTCCAAAACTGAACCTCCGCATGCTGTAAAGATGTCCTTTTACAGCCCACAGAGAAAAGACACAGCGTTGTTCCTGCCTTTTCCCCCCAGGGGAGAGACAGCAGAATCTTTTACACGCTTATGGTTTTACAGTAAAACATCTCTCTTTGTGTGCTGCCTGCATGTCAGACAGGAGAGAAGGGCTTTTCTAAGATTTATTGGCAGCTGTGGATCTACAGATGATGAACGGATGGTCTTCTGGCGCACAGGTCTTGTAAAAAAGGCAGAGGGGGTGGATTGTCCATTAAAATGGCATTTATTTCCTTTACTTGGTTTTGCAGGATCACTATCCCTCTATTAAAATCATTCTTTCCCATGCAGTAAATACATGTACTTTCATAGGTCCTTTCACTCCTTTTGGGTTTTCATCAATAAATGGAGCATTCACTGACTCTGACGAAAGCCCCAAACATTTGCTGTTTATCCACTGCTGGTTTAGAGGATGGGTCTGCAAAGCTCAGCTACTACAGAGCCAGAATGAAGGGGATCTTAGAAATGTTTGAAAAATGAACATGTAACATTCATAAATTATTCCGTCTTTAAGTTTGTTTTTAACACCCAGACAAGCCATCCACGCTCTACATACCAGAATCCGGCTTTGTTCCACTGATCAGCTATTCCACTCAGGTTTTTGCTTTCACCTTTTACTGAATTCAGGTGGCAGGGTGAAAAAAAGAGGTCAGAAGTATTTCTTTGACATTCAGCTTATAAAACAGGAAGCATATGTCCAGCAGTGGTATTGTGGCTTGGCTCAAGATTTGACAGTAGAACTAATAAGACCCACACAACATAACATATACACAGATGAACCACCATGTCTTTACAGCTTTTTCACTTAAAACACACCATGCTGTTAAATAACGAGGGCAAGTAGCATCCTCAGAAATAAAGTGGAGAGATTTTACGTGATTGAATAAAGACAACTAGACAAAGAAAAAAAAAAACGAAAAAAAAAAAAAGCTGTATATTTATAACCTGGTGTGCAGGAAGACTAAAGCCTGTGGAAAGCTTTCACAAAAACAGCTACATACATCAAAAGAAAGTTGTTTCTTTTCATGCATTTTGCTTTTATTGTTTTTCTTTATTTTCTCCACATCGATGGCAGGAAACATTTTTTGCTAAACATACATACATACAACCTAAACAGACATATTAGCTTAATCGGGAATATCAACCAAAGATCATTCAAAAAATTGAACCAACTTTACCAATCTTTGAAAATTTAGCAAATGAAAAGTTTAATCTTCCAGTTTTCTGTCTTTATGTTTCTGCCAGCTTTGCTCCAGCACGAATATTTAACCTACTGCTTATTAATTGTTTGAGGAAAGCACCAGCCTGTCATAGAATTAAGTTTTGTCATTGACTCTTAATATAGTGATGAAAATATCAAGAAAACCTCATTGTTTTTTAACATATTTGAGCATTTGGATGTTTAATAAAACTTTAATAAAACAAATACTGGAAAAAGATGTAATATGATAAACCCACATTAATTCCCATAAGGCTTTATTCACACACAGTTGCATCACATAAGGTGTGCACAATCAGACAACCTTTCGGAGTAGGTTTAAACCCCAGATATTACGTTTGGTGGACATGATTGTTGAAGTGAGAGTGAACTATGTGCTATTAAAGATCATTATAGCAGTTTATGAGCCCAGTAACAATTAAAAAAAAGTCTAAAATCAATTTTGAAGCCTCCATTTTACTATAATCAAAAAGGAAATAGAAGAAACTATGCAGGTCAGACAAGGCAACCAAGTTCAGCCATGAAAAAGACTAACAGAAAGTTTTATACAATTGGTAAAAAAAGCAGACCAACAGACCTTTTCTAATGTTGAAATAAAGGTATAACCAAAAGAGAAGTTATCAGTATCACCCTATGAGAGGTGCAGGAAATGGCCTGTGTGTTTAAAGGTCAAAAACATAGGTTGAAAGCAACATATATTTCATAGAGACATGGTTCATCCTTAGATGTTGTTGTTGTTAGTGTAAAAAGGCTTCAGGAAAATAAGTCATAAAGACACAAAACAAAATTGCGATAAATAAGCGGCGAAAGATCAGTGGATTTATTCATCATTTTGTAGCCATTATGCCTCGTGTCAAAACAGTCCTGGATTGGATTCCTGTCCAAGGTTCTATCTGAGTGGAGTTGGCATGTTCTCCACATGCATGAGTGGGTTTCCTCTGTGTAGGTGAATTGACATCTCTAAATAGTTTTCTGCTTTTATGTCTATATGTTGCCCTGCAATGGACTGGCGACCTGTCCAGGGCGTACCCCACCTTTTGCCCATAGATATGGAGATAGCCATCAGCCTGCTGTGAGCGTGATGATCAAGCTGGTAATGGAAATGTAAAGCCTTGGAAATGGCTCTGTAACCCTCTCCACACTGGAAAATATAAATAACTTAGTTTCTTATATTATATGAATTTCTCTAGATTCAAGTTTGTTTTTGTTTTTTTGACTGCATTATGTTTTCCTTGATATATCTGGAATCAGATCTGCAATATGATCCATGGGGAGAACTTTTTATAATTGTACTCCAATGGCACTTTTGCTACGCAGCATGTTGGATGATGTGGAAACAGTGACAAGCGAATGTGTCGTTTCTTGCTGGATCTGTGAGAATGAGATAAAAGTACTAAACGTGTTTGCCTCTTGTTCGGGTGCTTGACACCTCTGTGAATACTTTGAAGTCAAACTTTGAAGAGTCAGATTACAGGGAATAAGAAAAAAACATATATTTTGTCTCACAGATTTCTGGTTTTGTGCCTGTAAAGGGAAAGAAAAGAAGCCAAGCACAAAAAATGAAAAGAATCCTTCTCAGTAACAAAGCTCCGTTTACATAAGTGACCAGCCCTTCTACTTTGTCACCTAACTGTTGCATAGCTGCTTCATTCTCTTTGGGGTTTTTTTGTGAACTGATACTAAAAATATCACTGTTTTAATTTCTGTGCTTAAAAGGTGATGACAGTCTTAAACTTTCAAGCTCAAATTCAAAGCGACCTTTAACACAACAAAGAGGTAGAACTTTTTTTAGAGCGGACATGGTGATGTATAATCCCCCATACTTCAAATGGTTCTCCCGCCACGGTAACAGAGAAGAAAAGTCTCAGTGGGGCCTCACAGCAGTGTTCATCCACTGGTCTAATCATGCAGCAGGGGAGACATTTCTGTACGTAAAAATATTCAAAGGTAACAAACTGGAACCTTCAGAAGATGGTTCAGCTTATTGCTGCCAGTAAAAATCCTATGAGCAAATGAAAAGTTAACAAAAAGTTCATTTCTGTCAGAGGTAAAAGGGACGGTTATCGTATGAGTTACAACAATGAAGAGTTAGCTATTATATAGTCTTTTCCCAAATGAGAGCTGTCTCATGTTCATTTTGTTTCATTCTGTCTGAAAGCTGCACAAAACGAAATTTGTGTATACAAAATGACAATAAAAGTTGTCTAAGTTTGAATCTAAGTCTAATTTTTCTTATTCATATGAATGAGTTGTCAAATGCTTGGATGTAATAAAGGAAAAATAGTCTTTACGAAGCAGTCTAGTTCTATGAAATCATGATAAAATAAAAACTTAACTGATTCAGTTAAGCCAGATTACTCTTACATACGTATGTAGAAACAATAATTCCTCGACAGCACCTGTTTGACAGCATGAAGTAGGCTAAAATATCTAAAAAAACCAGAGAGTCCAGGTGCTTCTCCTCCACATCGGGAGGATTTAGCTGAGGTGACTCAAACATCTGAAATGAATGCAACTCTGAGGAGAAATTCCAGGGGTCATCTGGCTATGAATTTCTGATGGTCTGGGAACACCTCAACTTCTTCCTGCGTTGATGAAGGAGAAGTCAGGGGAGAGGCAGGTCTGGGAGTTTTCGCTGAGCATGTTTGCACTAGAACCCCACCCCGGATAAGCGGAGAATGACGATTAAGTGTAAGAAAGTATGAAGAAAACATGCTATCTAGAGAAATTCAATCACACATATAATAGAAACAAAGTCCATCATATCTATCTAATCCCATTTCTGAGGATGTGAGATTTCAGTAAACTTCAGTGAAAGTCTTAATAGAGAAGTCTTTTCTAAGTACTTTACCTTTGCCTGCCAGTTGAACTTTCGTTAGATTTGCGCGTTCACCAATACAAGATCAGATCTTATCCCACTCCTGCTTCTATTGTTCCAGACCAAAAGCAAAAACTGCAGAGTCCACAGCCAAACTGAAATAATCTAGGCAGCGCAGGAGGAAATGCACATAGCTGCTGTTATCACATCTGGTTTGTCAGAATACACAATTCATTAAAGGAGGAAAAGCAAGAGAGTGAAAGCTTCTAAGTTTCTATTTGCGCCTCCTGTGATTTCATCTGTAACCATGTATTGATCTAAATATAAATACATACATTCTCAAATAAGTGTAATTCCGAGCAGGATTTGAATCAATCAGAGGAGGTAAATAAGATGATCTGCCAATGGAATAAGTATTTTTGCCTTAAAAAAAAAAACATATTTAGATATAATACACATAAAATTGGATAAAATGCATTTATCTAGTTATTTTCTTGAAGTATGAGACTTCAATTCAATTCAATTCAGTTTATTTATATAGCGCCAAATTCACAACACATGTCATCTCAAGGCACTTTACAGTTCAACCAGATCATACAGCCAAATTGATACAAAGTTTTATATCTAAGGAAAACCAGTTGATTGCATTGACTCATTGACTCAAATACAATCCCTCACACTAAGCATGCTTGTAGCGACAGTGGAGAGGAAAAACTCCCTTTTAACAGGAAGAAACCTCCAGCAGAACCAGGCTCAGTGTGAGTGGCCATCTGCCGAGGCCGACTGGGGTCTCAAGGAGACGGAAGCATAGATACAAATAGCAGCTGTAAAAGGCGGCCCCGTCCAGGGAACACACAGCCAGGCAGACGAGCTCCGAGCCAGCTCCCATGCCAGAGGACAAAGAGAGCACATCCACTCAGTCACAGGACTACACTGGAAAATAGGCCGATCTCCAACATCTATAAACAAGGGTGTTGATGGAAGCAGCACAGCTGATGTTTCTTTCAAGGATGACGTCACAGCCAAACAGGAACAGACGAGGCAAAGCTACTCTGAGGAAATGCAGATAGAGCAGAACGTTAGAGATTGAACTAACAGATTCTGCAGAATAGGAGAACAGAGAGAGAATGAAGCAGAATGATGAAATGGGGGTCCCTATGTCCTCCAGAAGTCTAAGCCTATAGCAGCATAACTATAGAGATAGCTCAGGATAACCTGAGCCACCCTAACTATAAGCTTTATCAAAAAGGAAAGTTTTAAGCCTACCCTTAAAAGTAGACAGGGTGTCTGCCTCACGGACTAAAATTGGTAGTTGGTTCCACAGGAGAGGAGCCTGATAACTAAAAGATCTGCCTCCCATTCTATTTTTAGAAATTCTAGGAACCACTAGTAAACCTGCAGATTGAGAGCGAAGTGCTCTGTTAGGAACATAAGGAACAATCAGATCTCTGATATAAGATGGAGCTTGGCCATTTAAGGCTTTATATGTGAGAAAGAGGATTTTAAATTCAATTCTTGATTTAACAGGAAGCCAATGAAGAGAAGCCAGGATAGGAGAGATATGATCTCTCTTTTTAATTTTCATCAGAACTCTGGCTGCAGCATTTTGGATCAGCTGAAGGTTTTTAACTACAGTTTGTGGACTTCCTGATAGTAAAGAATTACAATAGTCCAGCCTTGAAGTAACAAATGCATGGACTAGTTTCTCAGCATCACCCCTGGACAGGAGCTTTCTAATTTTTGCAATGTTCCTCAGATGAAAGAAGGAAATTCTAGAAACCTCTTTGATATGGGATTTAAATGACAGGTCCTGATCAAAAATAACACCAAGATTTTTTACTTTATTATCTGAAATCAGTTTAATCCCATCCAAATGAAGTGACTGGCTAATCAGCTTCTTTTTCAGAGACTCTGGTCCAAAGACTATAACCTCTGTTTTGTCTGCATTCAGAAGCAGAAAGTTAAGAGTCATCCAGGTTTTTATGTCTTCAAGACATGCCTGTAATTTATGTAATGGGTTAGCTTCATCTGGATTTACAGACAGCATCAGCATAACAGTGAAAATTAATCCCATGCTGTCTAATAATTCTACCAATTAGGAGCATGTATAAAGTAAAGAGAATTGGTCCTAGCACTGATCCCTGTGGTACTCCACAGGTAACCTTTGAGCATGTTGAATATCTATCATTAACATGAACAAACTGAATTCGATCAGATAGATAAGATTTAAACCAGTCTAGTGCTGTTCCTTTAATTCCAACAAAATATTCAAGTCTTTCTAAAAGAATATTATGGTCAACTGTATCAAATGCAGCACTAAGATCCAACAGGACGAGCACAGATATAAGTCCATTATCTGAGGCCATGAGAATATCATTAGTGTTTTTCACCAGAGCTGTCTCAGTGCTATGATGAGCTCTAAAGCCAGACTGAAACTCTTCAAAAAGTTCATTATGGTGTAAGTGATCGCAAACTTGTTTGGCAACTACTTTCTCAAGAATTTTGGATAAGAAAGGAAGATTGGATAGGGGTCTATAATTGACCAAGTCATCTTGGTCAAGAGACGGTTTCTTAAGCAGAGGTTTAATTACAGCAACCTTAAAAGCTTTAGGTACATATCCCTGTAACAGAGATAGATTAATCACATCTAAAATGGAGGAGGAGATCAAAGGGAATACCTCCTTAAATAACCTGGTTGGAACTGGATCTAACATACAAGTTGAAGGCTTAGATGAAGACAATAATTTTGCTAATTCAGAAAGTTCAACTGGATCAAAGCAGTCTAAACCCGGTTCAGATTCCATGACTACCTCAGGTACAATCGCGGATAGAGGAGTGCTTATGATCTTATTTTTAATAAGATCAATCTTATTTATAAAGAATCCCATAAAATCATTGCTGCTAAGAGCAGGTGGGATGGACTGTTCAACAGAGCTATGGCTCTGGGTGAGTTTGGCAACTGTATTAAAAAGAAATCTAGGATTATTCTTATTCTCCTCTATTAATGAGGAGAAGTATGCTGCTCTTGCTTTACAAAGGGTCCTCTTATACAGCAGTAAACCATTTTTCCATATTAGGAAGGACTCCCGCAGGCCTGTGGAGCGATATTTTCTCTCCAGTTTCCTAGCATTTTGCTTCAAAGTACGCAGCTCTGCATTAAACCAAGGAGCAAGCTTTCTATTTTTAACGGTTTTCATTTTCAAAGGAGCTGCGTTGTCTAAGGCAGTACGCAGAGAACTAGCAACCCCATCAACAAAATCATGAACCTGTGAAGGGGAATAAGCTATGCTTTTGCACTCTGCAGCACTGCTCAGCGACACAGAGGAGAGAGAAAGTGAAGCAGATTCTTTAAAATTTATAACTGCACTATCTGTTAAAGATATACTAAAATGTAACCTTCTTTTGGGGAGGAGAACTCTGTTAAAGTAATCCTGAAGGTTATTAGAAAGTGGTCAGAGAGGACAGGGTTGTGAGGAAATACTGTTATTTCTTCACATTCTATGCCGTATGTCAGCACAAGATCCAAAGTATGAAGATGAGAATGTATGGGACTATTCACATTTTGAACAAAGCCAATAGTGTCTAAGATAGCATTAAAGGCTGCTCTTAAGCTATCGCCTTCAATGTCAGCATGGATGTTAAAATCTCCCACTATGATGACCCTGTCAGTATTTAATACCAAATCGGAAAGGAACTCTGAAAACTCATCTAAAAATTCAGAGTAAGGACCTGGTGGACGATACAAAGTTACAAACAGAAGAGGTTTTCTTGCCTTGAAATTTGGATGAGGGAAATTAAGGGTTAAATGTTCAAAAGAGTTGTAGGTATTAACTGTTTTGGGAGTAATCAGTAAGTCAGACTGGAAGATCGTTGCTACTCCTCGCCCAGAACATCTGGGTATGTAAAAATTTAAATAGCTTGAAGGAGTTGCCTCATTTATGCTCACATAATCCTCTTGCTGCAGCCAGGTTTCTGTAAGGCAAAACAAGTCAATGTGATTATCACAAATCAAGTCATTAACTAGCAGACTTTTAGAGGAAAGAGATCTTATGTTAAACAGACCGCATTTAATTGTTTTAACTTTTTCCCCAATTGGAGTTATTTTGATTTCAATTAGATTATCATGATTTACTCCTTTGGGAATATTTGCTAATTTATTAGATTTTGGTCGTGGGCAAGACACTGTATGGATGGAGTAAAGAGTGGGTAACAGTAGAGAAGCTGCAGAGATGTGTGTTAAACTAGACTTGGTGAGGAAAATGGGTCACTTACACATTTTCACTCCAATACTGTGTTCAGTCTGTGTTTGCTATTTACACAGAATATCCTTGGAAAAACACCATTAACCATGAATCAATTCCATGTGTGCATTTATATTTATTCCACTGTCCAGTAGTGAATTATGAAAGGCTGTCTGTTTGAGACCAAAATAAGCACCACATATCAGTCCATTGCACATAGATTTTGCAAGGCAATTCAATTGGGGATCATGAGAGGGATTACAGCATTTATAAAGGAGAAAAGCTTTCACCGGATTTTCCATTGAAGTTGCAATCAAACAGAATGCACACTTATGGAAAGCCTTGCCATTTTTCTTTTAAAGTACTTGATAGTTAATTTGGTGCTGAAAAAAAATAGATAAAATAAAAGATAGAATTCTGTTTTACTTTTTTTACATTGATAAAAATCTAAAAATAACATTGGATGCTGCTGAATTTAGAAAGCTACTGAATTTAGAACTAAAAGAGTAGATTGTTTTTAATTTCTATAATACTTTACTTTATATGTATGTATATATATATATATATATATATATATATATATATATATATAGAGAGAGAGAGAGAGAGAGAGAGAGACATTTGAGTCTATAGTTTACTTTAGATGTTTTTTTTTTAATCTATTTTTTTTTAAGGAAAGGTTAATGACAGTTAATGACAGGCCAAAGAATAGTGTATGATCATGCAACATTGGCAAAGAGATCAGTCAGCTGTCAAACATGGAACAAAAGATTTTTTCTTCCATTGAAAAAAAGAGCAAAATAGTATTTACAGTAACTGCTTTGTGCTTTGTAAACCGCATCCCTAAAGAAAATTATATTTGGATAATTTGTACTTCAAAATTACAAAGGAAAATTTTGAAAAAAAAGAAGAAAAAAAAAGAAAAAAAAAAATATATATACATATATATTTATATATATATATATATATATATATATATATATATATATATATATATATATATATATATATATATATATATATATATATATATGAGGTCATCAATGTGTCAAGTGTACTGACTAGTGTCAGTTCCTGGCTTCAAGAGTACCACCACAAGAGGGCACTGATGTAAAAAATTGTTTAATTGTTCCAGTTGTTTTTATACGGAGTTTTATCGTTCAGCAAAACAGCATTCAAACTACAAAACAATTAGTAGTTGTAGTTGTTGTTAAAGACTAGCTGTACTCTGACCAACAGAGCACATACCAACATCATGTGGACTGCTTAAAGATTTCAATACCATTACCCATCACGTAAAAATGCTCTTAATCTGGTCAATGTGTTTAGATTTCTGCAAGCTTAATATCATTCTACTGCAAACAATTTGTGATGTGTGAATCGCATGGTCATTTGCAAATTTTTATATACTAATTTTATAGCAATACATGATGGGAAGAATGAAATATGCCCAATTGTTGAAGATAGCTCATATCATATGTCATGTCATAGATGCTCTGTTTCTTGATTAGACTTATAACTTCTATAGTTGTATATCTAGGTTGTCAACCCAACTGATCAGACAATGTGTCTGTGTTTGACAGACTGATGTTAAGTGGTCCCTCTTTTCGAAACATATATAAAGAAAACACCAACATTAAATCTTCAATAACCACTCTATCATTACCATTAGAATCTGGATTATTCATAAATCAAATTATAGCCTTTAAACTATTGTTAAAAGGCTTCAAATAAGTTGATATAAATTAGTTGATATACTAAAATTAATTGATACTAATTGACATATGAAAATATTAATCGACTAATTGTTTATAGATGTTAGAGATCGGCCTGTTTTTCAGTATAGTCCTGTTTCTCTGACTGTGACTGGTTCTATGTGCTCTATTCATCCTCTGACATGGGAGCTGGCTCTGAGTTTGTCTGCCTGGCTGTGTGTTTCCTGGATGGGGCCGTCATTTACAGCAGCTTTTCTGTATCTCTGCTTCTTTCTATATCTCTGCTTCTGTCTCCTTGAACCCCAGTCGACCTCGGCAGATGGCTGCTCACTCTGAGCCTGGTTCTGCTTGAAGTTTCTTCCTGTTAAAAGGGAGTTTTTTCCTCTCCACTGTCGCTACATGCATGCTTAGTGTGAGGGATTGCATTTGAGTCAATGAGTCAATGCAATCAACTGGTTTTCCTTATATAGAAAACTTTGAATCAGTTTGACTGTATGATCTGGTGAACTGTAAAGTGCCTTTAGATAACATGTGTTGTGAACTGTTGTTATATTAATCCACTGAACTGAACTGAACTAATAAAAAAAAGTGTTTAATCCATATGCTAACAAAGGCATTCATTATTTCAAAATCTTGAAGTGATAGTGCTCTCAATAAAGTAGAAACATTTTTAGTTACAAAAATTAAAATTTTAAAAAAGCAATGGCCTCATTATCAATGTAAAACTCCTAGTAGAACGAACAACTGAAAACTTACAAAGGAAATCAAATATATATCCCTTTTGAGCTGTGCAATATGTCAGACTTTGACCTGTAATGTTAACCAGCTCTTAAAATGACAATTCGCCATAGTCTATGAGAGGATAAAACCAGATGGCAGAAATAAAACAGATGTGACAGCAGAGCTCAGCTTACATAAAGGGACGTTGCTCAGCTTGGTTTTAGAAACAGAATGAGACTAAATCATTTCAGTGTCATCAACCAAAAATTGCTTCCAAATGTCATGAAAAAATTTACTTTGAAAACTGATATAAAATTTCCTTCAGCTTAAATTATTCTTCTTATTTAAATTCCTAAGACTAAGACTAAGAAAGATGTATGCATGATTTCATAGTTTTATTTTATTGAGTTTGGTTTCCTTTAGAAAGCTAAAGTAATGTACATTTGAAATTGAAATAAATCAATAAATCAGCTGAAAAATGGCAAATATGTTTTAATAATAATTATACTAGAAAAGTTGCATTTCTTACAAAAAAATGCACTGGGAACTGTAAGCAGAAGGATGACAGGAAAGAGAAACTGAAGCAAAAATGGCTGAAATGTAAGGAAATTGCAGAAAATGGATATGCTTAATCAAGCTTAAATCACAAACAGAAACATGGCTGAAATGTCATGAATTAGTAAGAAACAGACAACGCTTAATGCCTGTTCTTAAAGATTGAGGAATATGGCCAATATAACAGTATAATATAAAATGACAATATAAAAAAGGCTGACATCAAATAAATTAGCAGAAACAGCAGGACAAAAAATGTATGGAGAAACTGGAAGCTTATTTGGTTAAAGAAAAAAGGGACTATCCTAAAGATAGTGACTGAAATGTTGAACAATCTGGTATTGAATAAGGAGCTGAGCGTGAAATTGTTAGTTGAGATTTTAAGAATTGGCATAACTTTAGGAAATAAATACAAAAGTGAAAGTTGATCAAAATATAGAAAAAAAAGTTTAAGCTTAAAAAGCTTGATAATCCAAACCCTACATCCAAGGCAGACCATGAGAAGCAGAGGAATGGCAGAGAGATGCTTATAGAGAGAACCTTAATGCTACTTAATAAGCTGAAGCTACACTAAAATCACTAGTTTAGAATATTTGATGAAATACTGAAAATTAAAGAGACTTCAAACAAACCTCGACTTAAGAAGCATATGGAAGGATAAAAAAACATGGAGGCAAACTTAATAAAATCATTAGCTGTTTTTGAAGTTGCTGCATATGAAATTTAAAAAATTGAGAAAAAAGCAGGTATTACCTGTCAGTGGATAAGCTGAAGACACAATCTTTAGAAACAAACTGCATTAGAAACTTAGTTGTTAAAAAGTTGAAGAAACTTTTCATTCGGTAAACTTAACTTAAAAACCTAAAATTTAGGCAGAAACTTAAAACAGCCAAGTAGAACTGCCAGCAGAAATTTAAATAAAGCATTTCCATAAATATAAACAAAGTTTTAGAAATCACAAAGTAGATTTGAAAGATTCCCATCTTAGGGCCGGATTTATCAAAGGTTAGCGTGTATTAAAACGTGAGCTATTTCATTGCGCACGCTAAAAAATGTACAAACTGATCTATCAACAGCGTGCTAAAAGGATTTGATCTTTAAAACGTGCTAAATAGCGCCTCTTATCCATTTAGTACTTTTTCTGCAATGAATATTCAATATGGGGCGTTTACACGCAAAAGTGCGTCTTGTGGGAGGAGAACATGTAAATATATTAATTTAGCACTCGCAAAGTGATTTATCAAACCTGAAAGCAATTTTGCTAACGGTATCTGACTCTGTATTTAACACGTTTCAAAAGAAGGTGCAAATGGTCGCAAGAAGGAGACATCGAAATGAAGCAAGGAGACGCAGAGAACGCATTTTTTCACTCCGTGTGAATATTTTTGGAAAGAACGAGGAAACGATCATCAAAACGTATCGTTTATCCAGCATTGCCATTTTGGAGCTGTTGGGGGAACTCCGAATGGATTTGGAGCCAGCCACAAGGAGGACCCACGCAATACCAGCTATAACAAAACTCCTTGCAACGTTGCACTTTTTTGCATCTGGGTCATTCCAGCGTACGGTTGCAGCGAGAGCTGGGATCTCCCAATCTAATTTTTCAGAAGTGCTGTCCGACGTTCTAAATGCCATGTGTCGCCGTATGAGAAAGGTCATTAGGTTTCCACACAACCGGCAGTCACTAAATGACACCAAACAAGGCTTTTTTGCAATCGCTGGATTTCCCGGAGTGATTGGAGCGATTGATTGCACCCATGTTCAACTTGAGCCCCCTGCAGAAAGTGAGCATGTGTATAGGAATCGCAAACACATGCATTCTTTGAATGTGCAGTGCGTTTGTGATGCCCAAGGCATCATTACCAACGTTGTGGCAAAATATCCCGGGTCAGTGCATGACTCTTTCATTTTAAGAAACAGCTACCTGTTTTCCAAGTTGCGTGATGGAGAGTTTGGAGATGGCTGGCTTGTAGGTGAGTCAAATATTTAGAAAAAGAAATAATTTCTTCATCAGTGTCGTATTCACCCAGATTTCTTTTTTAAGGTGACAGTGCATACCCCCTACATCCCTTCCTCCTGACACCCGTTCTCAACCCGACCACTGCTGGAGAAATTGGATACAATGAGGCCCATATTCGCACCCGGAACATTGTGGAGCGCACCTTTGGGATCTTGAAGAGCAGGTTCCGATGTTTGGACCGTACTGGTGGAGCACTGCTGTACAAGCCAGAAAAAGTTGCCCAGATTGTAGTGACCTGCTGCATGCTTCATAACATTGCCAAACAACACGGGCTGGAGCATGACGCCCTACCGGAGAATCCCGACCTCCCCCCTGCGCCTGTGGAGCAACATGCCAATACTGCGGGAATGCGTATGCGCAAAAATCTCATCCACAGTCACTTCTTGTGAGCCATTTGGTATGTGCATTTTTCTACAGGCCAATACAAAACACCTGTGTTTTTTTTTGTTTTTTTTTTGAGGGGGTGGGGGTGTCACTGTAACATTTAAATTTCTTAATGCACTAGTTTGTACAAACTACTAGTTTGAGCATCTAATTATGTTAAGTCCAGCAAAAGTTACACTTCCTTTAGATTAAGCAACATGGTAAAAGAAATATAGCCTTTTTTTCCCCCACAAAGTGAAGAATCAAACAGACAACTTAAGTGTTGCAAGTATTTATTTGTATCTCCTTTTACGCAGGTGGAACTTGCCCACAGTGCGCACTCCTTCCTCTGCGGTTCCTGGCTGCCTATGTGTTGCTGTGCCACTTTGTTGAGCCGTTTCTCCACCTGGATTGGGGGTAGTCATTGGCCGCATCCCTTCCCGTATCCCTCTTGCCACAGAATTGACAGCCATCGTCAGGGCAGACACTGCAGAGACCATCTGTCTGCAGTGGGTGGCTATGGTCTGAGTGTCGCGCCTTGCCGCCCGTGCCAACGTTGATGCCACACGCATCTCCCGTGCAATTGTCTGCAGGGCTGCAGACTGTTTTTTTTGTTCTTGCAGCAACTCCAAATCAATATGTTCCAGGCTCATACGAGGCCTCACGGGGGTGGCAGCTGCTATGGGGGGATTTGATGATGGCTGGACCTCTGATGCAGATTCTAAATGTAAAGCAAATGTTTAGTTACGTATTTGACTTGAAACAGCATTAAATTCACAGGTGGTGCATTCTTTTCAGTTCTGAATAAATCTTTTCAATAAACCTTTTCTGAGATTGTGCACCTACCGTGTCCTACTGTTTGGTCAAGTGTGTCATACCCGGCAATCCCAGTGATTTGCTCCTCACAGAGCGTCAGCTGTACTTGTTCCTCAATGCTGGTCAGAGGCATCTCATCTACTGTGCCCCCTCCTGTTTTGTTCGCAGATGTTTTGTTATATGCCAGTTTTTCTTTGGTTCGCCTTCTAATATCCTGGTATCTTCTTTTTACTTCATCCACTGTTCGCAAGGTTTCACCAACAGCGTTTACTTTATGACAGATTTGTTCCCATATCGCGTTCCTCTGTGTGACAGTCACACCTCTTTGCTGTAGCTCACTTAAATGTTTGTTGAAAAAATCAGTTGTTTAGGATTTGCTGCTCTGATTTTGGGAAACCTTCCAATAGGATTTCTATTGAGGGCATGTGGACATCTCATCCCTCATGGGATATTTGGCAAGGACTATAGATCCCACACTGATGAGGGTTACATTTCCTTAATCCATACAAAAATTCCAGGGTTTCGGTGTATAATTTTTCCGGATAGAGTAAAGGTTGAGGGAGAAGAATTTGTTTGGTATATGTAAAATGCTTATAATTAGCACCCTCTAGCACCATTAACATTCTGTCATTGACTTCCATTAAAAAATGGAAAATCTGAAAAAAAAAACAAAAAAAAACACTTTGGACCATCACTGAAACACAAATGTAAAAGACATAAAAAAATTAAATCACACAATAATGGCAGACGGTTGTAAATCAAAAAACAAAAAAGAAATGCTGGTTCTAGTTGAAAGTATAAGTAAAAAGGTTTGAAATACCAAAGTCATAGCTGGAATGTTATAAGAAACAGCAAAACAATAGGAGGATACGGTATTCACACAAAAAGGAGAAACAGGATCTCAATAGCATGAATGATTTGCAGAATTCACACAGATACTCTAGAAATCGTACAAGAAATTCATTTGAATAAAAATATAAATCTAATTTATATCATCTCTGTTTAATTTATATTTATTTTGTACACACTAATGGATGCCATTTCCTCCTCATTATGACAGTCTATCGTTTTAACTTGTAATCAAATGTTACGTTTTTGGGAATGGATTTACTGAAACCTAAACTCCCATGTATCTCCTGCATCATTTATATTGTTTTTACCACTAATCTCTACCTTCATTCCAGACTAATCCACTGAGTTAAAACCTTGTCGGTAAGCTTTCCTCCCTTAGAGCAGCCGTGGACAACATGGTTCCTAATCCATCAAAAAGGTTTATCTAGCTCACCAGACAGGACTCCTACTATTAGGGCACACTGAGCTTCATTACACAATCCACAGAAGTGTGGTTCAAGGCTTTTGTGTCTATAGATATATATATATATTTATATATATTTATGTTTTTTCAACACCTGAGGAAGGAAGATAATACTGCATATATATGTATCTTGGTGTAACCTGGTGCCTTTTAAAAGGTGTATATGTTCCAATAAAGTGTGAGTAATACAAATACTAACCTAAATTCCCGAGGGTCTCAGTGATGGCCAAGGAACACTTTGAAGGGTCAGGAAATGAAGGTACCGAGCTCGAGGAGCGTTGTTTTGAATACATACTGATTTTTGCATTGAGTTCTCAGCAAGGAGGTGTTTTTACTCCAGAGCTAAACTAAAGAGCAAAACTGGTAAATGACAAAGAGTGTTGGTTTTCCTTTTTTTCAGAGTGATTACTAATGGTGCTTGAGTGCGAGGGCAGACTGCCAGTGAAAGTACTGTGATTAGGTTAGAAGATGAAGACAGGACTGTTCCCAGATTACAAGGAAACAGAGAATAAGAAACTTGAGACTAGAAGGCTTGATTACCACAATGGTACATTTTGACTTTGCTGGAGGGTCCTGCTGGTCCTCTTGTACTATGAGAATAAAAAAAGTTTAACTGCAGGTCAGTGAGCAGCTCCTTACAACGAGCCCCACAGATGTAGAAGATAACCTGCAGAGTCTCTATTTTAGAACATTTAGATTACCTAGATCTCTACAATCAACCATTTACTTTTCTCTCACATAGAAAGTACATTGGAGTCTGTGCTTATGTGTTTCTTTTTTGTGTATGCTCTTTATATTCAACCCCTTGATTACTTTTTGGCAGTAAGCAGGGTTTCTTCCTGCTCAAAGCCAGTTTTCCTATCCACCATTGCTACAGGCTTGCTCAGTATGAGGAAGAGCTGTAAAGTCATCAGAAAAGTGTAAGTCTACTATTACTATGGTCATTAAAGAAGAAGGGCTTTTTCAAGCCAATGGCAGTGTTCTAACGTCCATCCTTATCACTATATAGGGAACTATATAGTGGTTACGCCATTTAAGATGAGTGTTTGAATGTCTAGTAGATGAAAAAGCAGTGAACTGGAAATTTCCCACAAAGCCCTGTGGAAAGTAGTGATCATCCATGGTAATTAGGTGAGCAGATATATCCCGGAATGCTTTGCAAGAGCTCTCCTCACAAAGCATCATTGTATTTGTTATGCGACAACAAATAACGAAGATGCCGTCACCGTGCGTTGAGGCGGAGTTACATAACCAACAGGGAGCAAAAAGTAGTAATCACCTGTCCAAATGGTTCATCAATTGAGATCACTATAAAGTTCACTATATAGTCCCTGCTCTATATAGTGATTA
This sequence comes from Cyprinodon diabolis, assembly GCA_030533445.1. Taxonomy (NCBI): domain Eukaryota; kingdom Metazoa; phylum Chordata; class Actinopteri; order Cyprinodontiformes; family Cyprinodontidae; genus Cyprinodon; species Cyprinodon diabolis. Next base: position 31,032,792 of record CM060076.1, read on the forward strand.
AGGGATTTAGGGGTTAGAGCGGACGCTCGGGCAGAGCCAATGAACCGATCCGATCTGCTGGGTTCCCTTAGAAAATATCTTAATTTGTATCCCTGATGTGATTTTAATAGAACAGACTCTGTAAATTACTAGACTATTACAAACTGTTATTGCCCATCACTGAACAGAACCTGTTGGACAGTCACCTCTAGGTGGAGCTTTGTGGACAGGGCAAAAGCACAGTAGAGAAAGGAGGAAATGTTTTCCACATTTTGATGTTTAGAATGCTGTAGTCATAAAACCCTTTTACATTTCATCAAATTCAGTCTTATGATGTTTTTTGTAAAAGCCCGACAGAAGAAAGAGCATGCTTATGGAACAAAAAAGATACAGGCTTTCTCTAGTTTTGGATATATGGTCTGAAAGGCTTTTCATTAACTCAGAGCTTTACAACCAGCTTTGGTGATGTATCTAATAAATTTAGCTCATGTTAAAATAGAAAATTTTACAGGTAGTTCAGGCCCAGTCAGAAAAGTAGGGAAGTGTCTATGAACTTTCATTTTTTAGATCTTTACCCTCGTCTCTACTCAGCGTTGTTCAGCAGGGCTCTTACCGCTTTTAAGGCTTTTCAATTCTTAATGGATATGTGGAACTCTTACTCTTACCTGTATGGTGTTTCAACCAAAAAAATTCAACATCAGAGAACTGTTGGACACTAATGGGGTTGGGTGTTTCTCAGTGGTCACAGCATACACTTTGTATTAATTAGCATCTTAAGCCATTAAATTGTTGTACCGTACTTAACAAGTACACTGACCCCTACAGGAAGCTTACCCTCACACAACCTCTAACTGGCATCCTTCAATGATACCCCTCCACCGTTTCCCTCTCTGGACACTTTATCTCACCAACCATGGCCTACCCTCACTCTCTTTTATCAATCTGAATCTGATAAGGGACAGAATGAGCAAGGGTGTAAATTTACTTTTTGAACCACACTGAGATAGTCCTGAGTTGTAATTGTGATTGAACCACACCATGTAAAACAGACCCTAATTGAGACAAGATGAAAGGTGCTAATCAAAATAGGCATTGGAATAGTTATACACTTTGAATGGGACATTATTTTAACCTAAACCACTGTAATGTAGTTTTGGGTTTAGAGCTGAAACAACTAATCGGATTAATCATAACTTATCGATTATTGAAATAATCGTCAACTAATCTAATAATCGCTTAATTGTTAACTGGAGTATAGAGAGTGTAAAAGATGTCATTAGCTGGGAGATTGACCCACTTAGAGCAGTAATTATACCAAGATTAAAAAAAATATATAAACATTTAACATTTAAGATAAAAACAATGTTTTCATCTGTCAATATGCTCTATCCAGACCTCATGAAGTGAAAAAGCTTGAGTTTCACCTGGTTTAATTTCATAAAAAGTCTTCTTTAAGAAAAATTTAGCTATTCGATCATTAATCCATTATTTAGAAAAAGTCAGGAAAATTAATCAATTTCAAAAATAATCTTTAGTTGCAGCCCTAGATGGGTTGGTGAGGCGTCATGAAGCTTTTCAACACATTGCCAAATGGTATTGACACTGCGTTGATAGCATGTCACTCAATACGGACCCCTGCTGGAGCATAGAAAAAGTGAAAAACTGAAATGTTTGGAAAAAGAAATTGGAAAAAAGGCCACTTAAACGTATTGTTGAGGATTTTCACAAATTTTTTAAAAGACCCTTTCCACTTTAGAAAAAATGCAAGTTCCCGTTGTCATAGCTCATACAAGCTTACTATGCCCAAATGTATGCCCTAATTCCTAAATCCCTCAGTCACTATATAGAGCAGGGACTATATAGTGAACTTTACAGTGAACTCAGTTAACTTACTGTTCAGACAGATGATCACTGCTTTTAGCTCCCAGTTGGTCACGTAACTCCTCCTCCACCGCTCGATGCCTGCGCCATCTTTGTTTTCCACACAAAGCATTCTGGGATATATCTGCTTCTTCTGAGGTCTTTCTTTTCTTCTCATACACTTGGTAGACATTTTTTTCTCTTATGACCCTCTGCCATTTTTAAAGAACCGTGGTGAGAAAGGTGAGCTTCAATGATTGTCTCTCCACATATACACCTGAAAGTGTGAATGCGCAGAAAAAGATAGCTAATGGGACCAGCACATAGGATGGCCTTACGTAAACATATCACCAGAATGACAGAAAATTAGGAGGACCACTTATTTAGAAGATCCACCTGGAAATAAAAGATTGTTCTCTATACCTTCAAGTAGAAAGTAACTGTTGGATCATGATAAAATGTTTTCTTTGACATAAAGCTTATAAAAGCAATCTTTACAGTCAGAATTGTATGTATGATAGGACAAGGTAGAGTGCTTCCTCTGAGAGTATCTATCATTCACTGCATATTAAACCTGATGTGGAGTAGCTCAAGTAACACACAGTAGTCACTTGAAGTAGTTACTACCCACCTCTGAATTCATTCATAGTGATCATCCATGCTGCACGTCTGATGAGGTTTAACACCAATGGTCCAAACTATTTACTGCTTTACTTCATTTGTAGAAGTAATGCTTGCAGTTTTGAACCCATTTAAGAGAGAATTATGTTTGACAGTTTAGCTCTGGTTGTTTTAATCTTGGACTATGCCCTTGGCAAGTGTAAAGTGTGTAAAACAGGCGTTTTACCAAATCCCACATGAACTCAGTTTTAAAACTTTTTACCCAAGTCTCCTGACAGCCGGTCAGAACAGACAGTGTAAATTAGATCAGAAGGACCGTGTTTCTCTGTGGATCTGTTGCCATGGCTCCTTTCTTTCATTCTGCATTTTTTAGGTTGTAAATGAGGCCACTTCTAACCCTGAAAATAATTAATAGGGTAGATAAAATGAATGAATAATTGGGTCAGTCTGTAAGGTCATAGCTATTGGGAACAAGAGTGTTAACAAGACAAAAGAAGCTACCGCTGTGTACAAAGTTTCATGCTGTTCGCTGCCAAGTGGTGAGAGGATGCTCATTTCACCTCGCCTCTTTCACAGTGTGACCTCACAAATTCACATACATGTTCAGCCGTCACTCTCGATTAAACCTGGAGGTGATGTAGAGAACAGTGGAAAAAAGAAAAAAAAAAACCTGGAGTTGAGTCAGTTTGGTTAATTAACTGCATTGTCCTCAGAGCGGAGACATTGATGTTCTGCCCTTTGTGGAAGCTGGGAGGTTTTGGCAGAGACCCGGGCCTGAGTCAAACTTTCTCAGTGGGGTTTCTTTAGTACCGGTCCAAGACTGCAGAGAAGTCAGAGGCATGCTACTGTCCGTCACCAGTGGAGTAAAGCCAACTGTGACCTCAGAACCCACCAAGGATTGATCCGGTTTCATGAACTACACTTTTTTCCGTTTATAAAAGCTTACCCCATCATCATCACATGTAATGTCTCTGTACATAGAACATGCCAGCTTCACTTGTTTTTTTTTGCAATTGAACAACTGATGAACTAGTTACTGTTTGTAGGAAAATCTGCAATCAAAGAACCTCTTAGGATTTTCTGATTACTGGTCAAACAATGTTGCTCATTTACATTCACTGAGCATCAATTCTATGAAAATGAATCCTTGATTAGAGGTCAGAGGAGAAAAACAGAAAAGAATGCATCAGAACAGATCAGATAAATCAAACTGTCATATAACTCCTTCACTCTGCCCCTACAATGGGAGTCACCATGACTCACGCATTCATCAGACTTTCCTACATTCAGTTTGCCTCAATTCTGTCCTGTTTGTGCTGAATATTTAATGCAGAATCACAGAGTTTCATTTCCTAATGTCAACACCCACACAAACTGCCACACAACTGCTCAACTGGGAACAATACCAAGAGCCAAACACAAGAGAAAGAGTTTCTCTGCAGTGGATTTTAAATGTTTAGCCTTCATAGAGATTTGCTTCCCCATGACTCCATGTTTTTATTATTTCCAGGTTTTTATTTGCACACTTTTTACAAAAATAAGAAAAAGCATGTTCTTTTTAATTATGAACCATGCTGCAACATTCCCTAAAGCTAAAATGCTTCGCTTCAGGCTTTTTGTTAGACGTGTAACAATACATCCAGTTCATTATGTTTTTACTTTTTTTTTCTTTTTTCAATAAAGGGTTTCGGAAAATCAAAAACTGTTTTTAACACCTGTTTATGAGGGTTATGTGTCTCTTTTTCATGATTGTCTAAATCTTAGCCTGTCATGATAGGTCAGAGATGCAAGCCCATATGCAGAACACACACGGAGGAGGCAGGGAAAAAGTTCAAAGGTTTATTGAGGTTTCACAAAAACACACGATTATGAACTGGATCTGAAACTGGTTAGGGCTGGTTCACTGAAGTCTTGACTGGGACCAGAGACTGTTGGTTAGCAGAGTTCATGAGGAGCTAAGTGTCTAGCTTCAGACTTAGCATGACAGACCTTGATCTGAGCTTCCAGCTCATTACAGAGAACAGCAGGGGATATCCACATAGGAAATCTTCAGGTTGACTCCACTTAGGAATCTTCAGGTAAACTCCACATAGGAGTCTTCAGGTTAATTCCACATAGGAATCTTCAGGTTGGCTCACCAGGGCTGATTAGCAGGTTAAGCTCACCCAGAGCTTCAGGCTAGAGACAGGTTTCCTGTGAGGCAGCTCTTCCAGAGCTTCAGGCCAGAGACAGGTTTCCAGTGAGGCAGCTCACACAGGGCTTCAGACTAGCGACAGGTTTCCTGTGAGGCACAAACAAAGGAGAGTTAAAATCTGATCTCTCACTAGAGACAACTAAGATTCTTTCAGTAACAGAGGCTCAGGTTGCTAACCAAACTAAGATCAACACTGCGGCGTAGAAGCAAGGTCTGGCAGGTGTTTATAAAGGGAAGGTCTCCTGATGAGTAGATGCGTCTCAGGTGTGCTGGAAGATTCCAGCACCAGGAGACCCATAGCGCACTCTGCTGGAGGAAGGTGGTAAAGCTCCAGATCCCAACAGTAACTCCAGTCCTAACAGAAAAACAACAAAGAGCAGAAGAGGATCCTCGGCGCCCTCTGGTGGGCAAGCCTGAGGATCCCAACATAGCCTGTGCTATTATTATTATTATTATTATTATTATTATTATTATTATTATTTTGCTTTTCACTTTGATGTTGATGTATAATACCTGAGGCCTGTATCATGAAGCAGGATTACTTGGTTAGTGGGACAACTTCAGGTTTAACCCTGACTTTACATTACCATGAGACTGGATACATTCTTAGTCACCATCAGTGGCGGTTGGTGAAAAATATTTTTGGTGGGGCTGATATAGCCTAGTGTATGTCTCCAACTAATCTGGAATAAGAATTCAAATAAACAATTGGACAATAAATACAATTTAACAGTAATGATTTAATTTACTATATAATAACAGTAACAGTTATGATTTGGGTCACTGTGACGGGGTTCTTTGGCCTCCAAGAATCCAGGCTCAGTCGGGTTACCAGTGTTGGTGATTTATTGTGCTCAAAAACTCAAAACAGGATGCAAAAGAAACTAAACATATACAAGATAATCTGGGCCCCAGCCACCCTCCAGTTACCAGCAATGTAACAAAGAAACAGAAAACAAAAATGGCCGCTTTTCTTCCCACAGCCCTCATTAAATAGTTTAAGCCCCTACCCTCAGGCTCTCTTATTTCTGATTTCTTCTCATAAATCAGTTTTGTAAATATAATACCTCCACAAACAATTGATATACAAAAACAAAAATTTTTACAACTTAATTTCTTTACACAGATTCATTGACTTATTCAATTACACCAAACTTTTAAAAATAAAATGACAAACATTTAGTGAGTCACGTGTTGGTGACATCACTTCCGCATTCCAACAACTCTGGCGTTTTAACCGCTTAATTCAATTCAATTCAGTTTATTTATATAGTGCCAAATTCACAACACATGTAATCTCAAGGCACTTTACAGTTCAACCAGATCATACAAGAGCTTACTGAGCTTTGCCTCGGGTTTGAACCCAGCAAAGACGCTGCCAGACTGAAGATGACAAGTCCCCGTAGCTTACACACTACACACCCCCCCCCCCCCCCCACACACACACACACGGTTAACCCCACTGAAATATTAAGTGTGCACCCTCAATACGCCAGCAGGTAACCAGGAACAGCTTGTGTGTTTTAAGTTAATGGAGCAACCGGGCTCAGCGCGAGTGTATTGGTCCTCACAAGCACAGTATAATAGGAATGTGTGTGTGGCAGGCAAAGTTAGAGATTGTTTTAAGTGACGAGGTGGATTCGTCACAGTCACAATAACCATGACATGAAATTTTCATATCCTACAACATGGATGTTCTTCTGGCAAACGGGTAGATAAATAAGGATCTCACCGAATTTGGTGGAAGCTGCATCTCGTTCGTTACATTCGCCATCGTCCCTGTAATTGTCTGCACCTGTGCATTGGGTGCAGAAGCCTGTTAAAGGGCAGTATTTTCAGCGCCCCAAGACCATAAAATTCTGAGATGCTGATTGGCCATTAAATTATTAAATTGACCTAGCAATAGTACATGATTGGCAGATTCTCTGCAAATGTGGGGCAGTCTAATCAGAGCCCCAAGACAGAGACGGTAGGAGTCTGTCTGTGGAAATCCACAAATGAATGACAGTAGGTTGGGAAATGTAGTTTATATAATTTGTTTTGCTTATAGGTACACACTCTAGAGAGTAAAACAGACATTTATGAATTAATTTCTAAAAATATATTTTAAGTTTCTCTCTTCTTATCAGGGAGGGCGGTGCCCCAGCGCCCCCTATGGGCCGGCCGCCACTGGTCACCATGGTAACATATTCTGAATGGCAAACCTGCTCCAGGGTAGGCTAGCTTTCAGGATTTATCTGAAGCCTTAGACTGAAATGAATCCTAGAAAACGCTCCAACCACCAGCCAAACAACTGTTAGGGAAATAATGAGGTGCCCTTTCATTGAAGACCCAGGCTTATACTACGCTTGGAGAAACACTGCATATCTGTTAAAAAATGAAACTCTGCACTTGTTTTTGACTAGTGTCAGAGACAAAATCTGTTGAAATAAAAAAAAAATCTCTACAACAATAATTTAAGCACAAAACTAACTCTTTTAACCTTGTTTTAAGTAATTCTCTCTTTTCTGCATACCCAAATGGAAAACCAAATAACTAAGGAACTGCAAGGCCAAATTACATTTGTGATATATCATTTGAAAGCTATTACCTTCTTCTATTTTCTGAAAATATAAATTAAATAGTGTGACTGAAACACAGCTTAAACTTTATCAGTTACAACATGACTCATAGTTGAGGTTTTTTCTTCTCGAAAATCATAGGTCTTTTTTGAACAGCAGTAACAAAGAAATGCTTTGTACCAGGCAAGTGTCATTATGTTACAGTATAGTACATTTATTCTGCATCATGTCAACCACACCTGCAAAACATTTCAGACCTCTCAGTATGACAGTTTTAGAGCTATGGGACTTTGAATTTTCGGTGTCACCAGCATCTCCAAACTCCAAATTTGAACCAGAAAATAACACAAAGTTATTTTAATGGCCATAAAACATTTTTGAAGCATATATTTTTTTATTTTTCTGACACTTTCACCTAATGATCTTACAGTGTGCAAATATCTAGTCTTTAGTCTACCTGTGTGCTGTTATGAAAGGCAATAGATCAGGTCTGCATTATTCAAATTAGCCATGCCTACCCTTGTTTGAAGGCTAATATCATTGGCCAGAGAGCCAAACATTGTGTGTGGTTTTAACCAAAAGCAGCCAAACTTTATGAAGCATAATATATGGCAATCGTGCGACCCCTCGGCAGCTGGCAGGGAGAGCTTTGTTATATTTCAAGAGCTCTCAGTCAAATCTCACAGAAATCGGTTGGGACACTTTTGTTTTGTAGGCTGAAAAGTGAAGAAAACAAACATACCAAACATCAACTTTAGATGTTTGGGAAGTTAGGGTAATAGGCAAGATGTTTAGCATTAGCTGCTGGGATCGAACTTTTCTGCTGGCAAAACCAAATTTTATGTGGCGATCTCCTCATCATGGAATCTTTTCATTACAAATATGCTGGATTACTTTTAATCTGTGGACCCTTACAGACAAATGGGATATAAACAATCTAAGATTGGAATTATAATATGGTCAGAGCATCTCAACATAGGTAGGAAGCAGATACTTAATTTTAGAATTTATAATTTAAGAAGCTGCCATATTTTTATTAATTGTGCTTTGGTGTTCATATGTGTCCAAAGTGTTTCTGAGGGTGTATAACGTATTGGTAAAACCTTAACCGTTGTTATTTTCATGTGCACTATTATGTCAACTGGAAATACACACAAAAGGACCCAAAATCCACTTTCTAATTATTCCTTAACAATGTTACCCCACTCCATAAAGAGTAAAGAAAGGAAAAAATATCGCATACTCAGGAATGTAAAAGATAATTCACGCGATCAGTAGACTCTGAAAATGTAACTGTCACCAGCTGATCTAGGTCTGCTATCTGAGTTAGTTGCTCCCAGTATTTTTTCCTCATACAACACGTCTTTCATAGATCTGAGGCCAGAAATAAGAACATTTATTCTGCCTTGTTTGTTTTTACATTTGCAGTATTTAGAGCAAGCAGCCATGCAGCCGCCTAATCTCTCCAAACAGCTGTATTGTGGAACCCCTTTGTCGCAATTCAATCTATCTGATTGCTTTTCGATTTCTTATCTGCCTTATGTTCTACAGGCTGCATAAACAGTGGGTTCCCTTTTGGCGAAGCTATCATTTTCAACCTTCATGCTGTTGTTTTTATACCACGGTTAGACATGCTTCTTCCCTTTCTGCCTACATATGAAACAAGGCAAGTGATACCAAAACCATAGTAGTAGCTGTTAACTCAACTAACATAACATAACATAAAAAGTAATGTTTACGGTAGAGACTGACACGGGAGTGGATTTTCACTCCTGTCCCGTCCCACTCCTACAGAAAAAAATTGTGTCCCGACCCGTTCCCGGGCCAGAGTAGAAATCTAAATCCTGTCCCGTCCCACTCCTGGTGAAATTACTCCCACTCCCATCCCGCTCCCATTCAGAATGACTCCCGCTCCCGCACCACTCCCATGCTCTGTTCGAAAACCTACAAGGCCAGATTCGAAGTACGATTACGTCATAGTGCGGCGCTGAGGTCTGGTCGGATTCCAAGACTCCTCGTTATGCGGCCTTAAAATGCGTCCTTCTTTTAGCTCGATTTGAAGGACGGGTGTCGATGTATCCTCGGTATCCTTGGTTTACCCAGGATTCATTGCGAGACCAAGCAAGCCGTGATCAGAGGAAAGGTTACAGCGCCGAACAGTGGTGAAAATTGGAAGTTCAGTTTAATATAATCCAGTCTGTGAATAGTTCCGTCTGAAATGAATGAAAATAGTTGTTTTAATGGTTATTAAGTCAGATATGTGGCGGTAATGTTTGATTTATCTAAAGGTTTTTATCTGTTACTGTGTAAATGAGTTTGGCTGGAATTTAAGGACAGATTCTAATATATCTGCAGAGAGGGGACTATAAATCTGATAGGAGTTTTATCTTTTTATTGCTGTTTTGTACAATAGGCTTAACTAAGATTTTTTTCTTGTTGAATATTAGAGATTTTGCAGATGTTTTTAATACATACATTGTTTAGATTTACTTATATATTTCTACCCCTTTTATAGAATAGAATAGAAAACCCCTTTACTGTCCCACAATGGGCAAATTTACAGCAGCAGAAAGATTATTGAAAATGGTCACACAAATGTGGACCTTAGAAAAATGTATAAGAATAACATAATAGGGAAGAGTTAAAAAAACAAAAAACAAAAAAAAAATACAATTCTGTAAAGTGTTTTAACAATATAAAACTGGAGAATAAATAAGCAATATGCAGCTATGGACATTTTTACAGTGATGGATATTTGAAAATAGCAGCCACATCAGAGATGTGCAGAATGACAGCAGCAGGTTATTTAACTGACTAAGGTTTCTATCATTACATTTGATTTGATTAGTTCCTGCTCCCGGTGGTTGGAACCTTTATTCCACTCTGGATTCTCATCAGTCTTTGTTCACTTTACAATAAAAAAGAAATAAATAAACAAACAGTTTTGGAAACTTCGGTTTTCATTCTTTTCCTGCTTTGTGTGTCAACTTTTGCGGTTGCTAAGCAACAGACCTTACGGTGATAAAAGCTGCTGTAGGGTGGACCTGGTCGAATTCACAGCCAAAACTCTTCCTTATTTTCACGGACTTCAAAGGATCCAGTCTAAGTAGACCGCGTCCTTGGAGGATGCAGCCCAGGATTTCGAACAGAGCCCCATTCTTGTTGTTTTTAAGCCCGGGTGAAAAACTCAGAGCGGAATCACTGTTGGTTTTTGGGTCGTGTAGTTTTTTTGACTCGCATTATAGTGTAGGCTTAAAGGAAAAAACTACAAAATGGCGGTGCCGCGCCAGTACTGGATTTTTTTTCTTTCTATTTTATTTTATTTTTTGGCATTGATCCTAGTTTTTTTTAGTTATTATCGGTTTGCTCCCGCTCCCGTCTGCTCCCGTTAATGTTTAATCCTGTACCGTCTGATCGTTACTAATACTGACTCCCATCCCACGGGAATCCCGTGACCCGTGGGATTCCCGAAAAAATGTCAGTCTTTAGTTTACGGATCAGCAGGTACATCATTCTGATTTTACTAGCTGGAATGCTCTCCTAAAAAAATACATTTCACCCCTATGTACACATGCAGGTAAAAGCTCTTTCGAAACAGCTCGTTATGGTCTCATGACTAAGACTACATGTATGCAGCCAACAGTATGATGAAACTGTGAATGACATAGATTTACTTTGGGGATCTGTTGACAGACCAGGATCTTTGCAGACTGATGGTAGATTGACTTACAGAGGAGGGAAGATAGTGGGGTATATTTCCTTTCATTAGGTTATGCCGTTAATTTCTTGATCCTGAAAGTACTTGTCAAAAGCAAATACTATTACTATGTTTATGATGAAACGATTTGTGTAACTTTACAGTAACATTTATTTTATACAATGTTAATGGGATTTCTCTGTCACAAGTCGATGGTCAGCAGTAATGTTCCCAATGTAAGACTTAAAAGTTGTTAATGATGCTTTGTAATTCAAGTTCTTTCTCAGTGGAAAAAAATATATTATTAGTGAACTTGAAGATGTGACATTTTGTAAATGGGTTCATAACATTAGAAGTATGGTTAGACAGGCATGAACGAAACCACCTGTTTATAAGAAACATCAGCGGTTTCCAGTTGCCAAAGCCAGTTAATCTTGTCCCAGTTATTCTATCACAATGGCAGTCACCCATCTCGCTCACCTTTCTGGGTCTTTAGGGAAGCTTTAAAATGAGATGCCGTCCTTTATAATATAGAGAAAAAAACACAATCACAGAGCTCATTTTGTATCTAGGCATGAATTGTTTTGCTGTAAAAGGTCAAATAATAGGCTTTGTGCGTGCAATGCTATGTTCATTTCCAGCATTAAAAATCTCCTACTGTTCAACTCCTTCTGTGTAACAGTGATGGGTTTAGGTACCAAAACATGGTAATGTTTGATTTCACCTGAATAGGTACTCGATAGTGCAGACGGTATATACTGTAGGTACCAACAGCCAGTACCTATACAAGTACTACATTTGGTAGCCATCTCCAGCTATATGATTAGGAAGTCCTTTTCTTTGTTATTCCATAATACATGGAAAAAAAATCTACTACTTAGTAAAAAGTGATATCTAAATTTAGACTAAACAAAGTTGTCATATGTCAGATTTGTTTAGTCTACCCAACCACATTTCAGCCACATTTAGTCATCTATAGGTTCAACGTATAATTATACTGTATTTATCTTACACATTTTATGCCAATTTATATATTTAAGCCAAAATGTAAGCCCCGCTTATGATCACAAAACAATTTGGTTAGATTTACTGATATAAATAACTAAAAAATTGAGATTTAACCTCTGCAAGGTCCACAAAACCACAATAATGGGACCTTAAAGCAGAAACTTTGGAATAAAAGCTCCTCTAAAAAGTCTGAAAGTCTAGCTTTGTGTTCACTGAATTGGTTTTGTTAGCTTAATATGAACAAAAACTAAATGGAAATAAGGTGCCCACCATTTATTTTGAACTGAAATGAGAAAAAGCATAAAGGAAACAAACGAGAAAGCTCAAAACAGGACAAGTAAAGTTACCGTAACCCGCCATCTAAGAAGTTTAAGCTAATTCAAATTTTGACAAAATAAGTAAACAGTTAACCTCAGAAACCACAGGGATCCTTTGCTTTTAATGTGCAGCACAGGCACAGCCATTATACATTTGACCTATAAAGAGGATGGAAGTTTTATTCTAAAGAGGTTTCCAACATACACTGTTGATAGAATATTACTGTTGCACATCTGCAAAAGCAGTTTGGCAAGTTGTTAGCTTGCCCAGGTTACAAACTTGTGGTCTGGAGAATTGAGCTTTCACTGGAGTCCCTCAATATCTGGATCTGTGAGGCTATGTGAATTTACAGGGAAATGTGTAGAGAATAAATCCAAGGTGGTTTTCTGCTGACCAATGCTGAGGTGGGATTAGGTGTTGGGCTGGTATGAAATGTCACTTTGAGCGGGTGGGTGGGTGTCTGTGTATCCTAGATTATGTTGCCATATTTTTCTACATTCAGGAAAAAAAAAACTTTGAAAACCTGTGTTTTTGTGACCAAAATTTATAACATGGACCTGTGTGAAAGCCCAAGCAGGCAGATACTATTTCTAGGGTGGCGGGCAGGGTTAAGGGGAAAGGTGTGAATCGAGTTTAGGTCATGGCTGGGATCAGGAATGATGTAGTTGGTGTTTGGTGAAAGCTGTCAGTAAAATACCCAAATAAGGATATATTTGCTGGCTTGTCTGACGCCAGCACCGCAGGGTTTCTGGTCTTTATTCTCCAACCTCTGAACCCTGTGTCCCTTTAAAAAACATGGGCACCAGCCTCACTTCTATTGTTATGCAGAAAGCAGTATTACCACAGAAAGTTTTTATCAGCCTACCCGTCAAACCCCTTTGGATCAACTCTCTGGTGGGTACACAGAAACACATGCAGCCCAGTGGGGAGTTAAATCATCCCAAACTCTCATGCCTGTCACTGCTTTTAGATGTCAGCTGAATCCAAAACAAAGGCATATACCTTGCCTTGCAAAAGAATGCAGTGCTCTTTATCAGTGAATCAGGTTATAGCCAAATAGGTTAATGTATTTTTTTGGAATTTTATTATCTAGACAAACAAAGTAGTGTGAAGTAATGTTTTAAAATCTTTTTATTAAAAATCTAATTTATAGATTCACCTTTTGCAGATACCATATGTGACAAATATTGAGATATGTTTAGTGATTCATCTTAGAAAAGTAAAATCTCTAGTCAATTGAGAGAGAGACAGCATCTGCAAATGTCATTTTTCTAGGTTTGTCAATTTTTTACCCCTCCCACTCTTTTCGTTTTCTCTCTGGAGGTCTTGTTTATAAAGCATTTAATAGAATCCATGCTAAAGGTGAATGTATGCCAATCATCCAAAAATGGCTTAAAACCTAATAACAATCCAATCTAGGTGTGGATTGTAACAGCTCCTCCAGAGTAACCAGAAACCTCTTGGCTTTTTCTCTCACTAATCTTCTCCTTGCAATATTAACATAATGGATTGAAATTTTCAAAGTTGTGCTTTTCTATAGTATTTGGTTCATTGTGGCAAAAACATCACCCTTTTTGTCTGTGATCAGATTCCCTTATGGGCCTTTGTTTCCTCTCCATTTCTTTTATGCAACTTTTATTCTTGACTGCATTTTCTCTAAATGCATTAGAGTAACAAGGTACTGCAACAGAAAAGTAGTTTGTTGCTCTTAAAGGTGCTTTTGTATTTACCACATAAATATATAGAAATAATGTGTTCTCATTTAAACCCCATGTTTTTCCCATACATTTGTTTATTGATATGTTTGCAGATAATATCTAAATCTATTCAACAACTTGAAAATAAGAAGAAGAACCTAGGGAGGAAATGCATCCCTATATTAACCCTTATTACAAATATGGACCCATAAGTGTAATCTTTTAGCTGATATCACAAGTTTATCATTCGGAAATAAGGAACTTCTCTGTGATTACATGTACACAGTTGGTAAATATGCTTATCCATCTAGCCGTTCATGCTGTTCCGCGGGGGGTAGTGTCGGGATAGTCTCAAATATAAGAGGGTCTGAAAGGTCTGAACAGGTTCCTATAAAATGTCTTGCACAGCTGCGCACTTTGTGCAGTAACATGAACTTGAGGACCATAAATCTCATCTGTATTCATGTTATACTCTAATCATGCACCTCTCAGTGACCCTGAGGTTTCCAGCAAGACACTAGATGCAACCACTGCTCTCTGTTGCCTTCCCATATGGATTCTTAACCAAACTGGATTTAAAAAGTGCTTTTTTGTTGTTGTTTTTTTCTCTTTATGGGCATTTCACAAGATAAATGAAACATTAAACGTTAAGGTGGCTGTTTTTTTTTTTTTTTTTGACAACATGAAATACTAAATGATGCGGAGCAGAAGCAGATCCACCTCACTGACACCGGGGAACACTGAACTCACAACATTAAGGTTCCCTACAGATCAGATTTTTCCTGCTGCGGAGACTGAGGTCTTTTGGAGTGCAGGGGCCACTGATAAAGACCTTCTATAACTCTGTTGCGGCATCAGCCATCTTCTATGGAGCTGGCTGTTGGAGTAGTGGCTTATGTGTAGCTGAGAGCTCTGTGATTGGATGCCCTCTGGACTCAGTGCAGGAGGTGGGAAATACAGTAGAGACTGATATTTTTTCGGGAATCCCACGGGTCACGGGATTCCCGTGGGATTCCCGTGGGATGGGAGTCAGTATTAGTAACGATCACGTGATTGGGACGGTACAGGATTAAACATTAACGGGAGCAGACGGGAGCGGGAGCAAACCAATAATAACTAAAAAAAACTAGGATCGATGCCACAAAATAAAATAAAATAGAAAGAAAAAAAATCCAGTACTGGCGCCGCCATTTTGTAGTTTTTTTCCTTGAAGCCTACACTATAATGCGAGTCAAAAAAACTACACGACCCAAAAACGAACAGTGCATCCGCTCTGAGTTTTTCACCCACGCTCAAAAACAGCAAGAATGGGAGTGGTGCAGGACCGGCAGTCATTCTGAATGGGAGCGGGATGGGAGTGGGAGTAATTTCACCAGGAGTGGGACGGGACAGGATTTAGGTTTCTACTCTGGCCCGGGATCGGGACGGGACACAATTTTTTTCTGTGGGAGTGGGACGGGACAGGAGTGAAAATCCACTCCCATGTCAGTCTCTAGTGGGAAACAAAAGGATCCTAACTAAATTAGCATCTCTCTCG
Source organism: Cyprinodon diabolis (assembly GCA_030533445.1). Classification (NCBI taxonomy): domain Eukaryota; kingdom Metazoa; phylum Chordata; class Actinopteri; order Cyprinodontiformes; family Cyprinodontidae; genus Cyprinodon; species Cyprinodon diabolis. The sequence goes on from CM060076.1 coordinate 31,048,264, forward strand.
GATAATGTTTCCCACTCCATGCATGAAGCTGTTGCAGAACTGGAGAGCTCCTTCAGTGACAGACTGCTTCACCCTAAATGCACCAGGGACCATTATCACAGATCCTTCCTCCCAGCAGCTGTAATACTTTATAACCATCACTGGTCTCAACAACCTCAATAAGTTGTACAGTACAGTATTTTATTTTTTATTTTTATAACTCTGCAACCTATTTTGTTTTTAATACACTTTTAAGGTCCACATTTATGTGAAGGTTTTTCCTGTAATGCTGCGGTAACACCACAATTTCTTTATTCTATTCTAATTCATTTAGGCAATCAATGTAACTCTCGATTGGTTTTAGGAACCAGGAAGGGAACAGAGACTATATATGACCCTGAAGTAGTGCTTGACTGTGCCCTTTGGTTTGTAAGGAGACTAAGATATTTCTGATTGTGAAGAAAGATTGTTTATGCTTTTACTGCCATCCTGGGTGACAAACAAGTAATATTATGCTTAATATTACCTACTTATCGTTCCTTTAACAAACAAGCACCTTGTATAAAACAATTTGTGTACTTCACAGTTTACTTAATCTATACATTTGTGCACTACTTTAAGTCAATCTACTACAGAAAATCCAAATAAAATCTATGGAAGTTTGAGAATGAGAAGCTGTAAAATGTGGAAAGCTTTAAGCCCTTCCAAAGCTTTTGTGAGACACCGTACCACATGTGTGAGTCTTAAATATTCAGCTGGAGAGAACATCTGAAACAACAACTTTACACCCCACTGATGTGTGTCATTTTTAGTTTGTGAGGCATCTTCCACATTATGTAGGCAATAAAAACATCCCCACAATGCAGACAAGCAGAAATGTCATCTATTGTTTTATCTAGCAAGCGTGAAACAATCTCAAGTCCCTCAGTTGTAATGAAACAGAATCTGACTCCACCAAGTCGATTCCCATATAGTAGACCGTTAAATAAATTTCCGACGCAACAGCTGCAGATTAGACAGTCTTCCAAATCGGCAATAAAATAAAACAAATCTGAGATCTGTCACTCAACGTCAGTGAAGCAGCCTCTGGATTTTGTTTATCTTGTCTAACCTTCAAATTCAATGAGGAGAAAGCAGAGGCAGCCAACGCATGAGTGCAAAGCAAAACAGCGAGTGACAGGGAGAACAAATAGGGTTTTCTAAATGCTCCATCTCTTTCCATCCGCTCTCTTCCTCTCCCATTTTCCTCCCCCTCCTCTCCACTCAGATGCAGATGGTGTATGCCATATTAGATGTTTTCTTTTTTCACATCAAACCAGAGGTCACAGCTGCAGCGCTCCCAAACCAGACACAGATGTGTCGGCACAGTTACCTGACAACCAGCGCAGATGGAACGCTCCCTCTAGCTCTCTTTCAGGCTAGAAGTGAGGAGCATAAGAAAAGAAAAAAAAGAAAAAACAAGTGCTGTTTTGCCAGAAACTATTTTGGTTCCCCTGAGAATGCCACAGAGATCAGAGGAACGGCATGAAGACAAATTTGCTAACTTTTCTGTTGAGAGTTTTTGCCACCTAGAGCGGCTGGAGGGCTGACAGAGCTCATATCATACAGAAGCAGGTGGGGGGTGTAGCACATATTAACAAAACCGGAGAAAATGTTGCAATGAGGAAAACATCGTCATGTATGAATATTGATGAATGAGATTATTTATTTATCTGTTATCTTTGACAGAAGTGAAGAATGCATGCTGCGGAGCTTGGCCTACAGAGCACCGGGGGGAGAAGGCCTTTTCTGCATTATGTTTGGTCTGTCAGATAGATTAACATGCTAAAATATGTACATACTAAAAACACTCAGCCATTTCCATGATCAGACTGTCCCACCGTGCAGCAGCAAGCATGAATTCTGCAACAGCACTGGAAGATACATTTGAACACACAACACGATACAGTAACGACATTAACATCTGTAGGTTAGAAACTACAAGTTATTATTTAAAGAACGGAAAGGCTAAGCGTGACTGAGACTAATAAACTCAACTGAATATGGAGTTGACTCATTACTTCATATATTGAATGCTAAGCAAAAGTACAAAACCATTGAACTCAGAAATGTGTATGCATGCAAACAAGAGTTTCATGTTCTTTGTTTAATTTTTCGTCTGTTTATTTTGTGGATAGTGAGGTATTTTTTTTATGATTGAGATATTAAATCATATGAACACTGCTGTTGTATGTATACATTGATCATAATTTGTTGAAGATTTATTTAATATTAACATTTATTTTTATTTGGATCTGAATAAATATGCATCCTGACCAAACTGGAAAACCTCTTAGCTGTTAAGATGACATGTTTATCACTGGAGTCCCATAATCCCATAAACAATTGATCTTACAGAAGATAGACAAAGATCATAGAAAGATATTTAATATATTAGTAGTTGCAAAAAATGTAAGTTAGAAAATTAACAATGCTGCAAAGCAAAGAAAATAGTACTGAAGGGGCAACATTACCAGTGCCAAACAATGCTTAGATGCTCATCTTAAAAAACAACCAGAAGCGATATCTTTTTCTTCTGTACTTTCTTGATAAAGTTTAGTAGTTACTTTACATTTCCTAAGCAGTAATGTGATTTAGGGATGAACCACATCAGATGTGATGCAGATCTGATGCCTGCAAATTTGTATGAAAATGCTGATTCTGATTAAATCATCCTGACATGTTTCTTTGTTTCCACAATACTATAATGGTCATGCTCCGTCACAATCAGTATGGTAACAACTTAAAAATCAACCAACTTATGAGGAAGGTGGATGCAGGACACTTGGAACATTGCATCGTACAAACTGCATTAAAATAGTCCTTATCTGTTAGGATATTGCAAACATTATTATTGGAAAGAGGATTTTGATTTAAGGTTTTGTGCAGCTGGCACCATTGTTCTTCTTTCATTGGTAACGATATTTGTTTCAGTCTAGTGGGAGCTCAAGGATATTGCTACCCTGCAGATATCTGTTTCTTTTTCTAAACAATTGCACATCCACCACTGTAGGGGGGTTCTTTCTGTGAAACATTAATTTGCATTGCAGAGGAACCATATTCTTTTTCTTTGATACTTGGTACAATGATAAATTAATGCCCAATGATTCGTATAAGGATAATCTTATAATTCTTATAATCAAATGGGTAATTTTGCGTTTGGCTTTAAGGACAGCCAATTTTCAGCTCAATCTGAAGGGCAATAGTCTAGGTCAGGGGTAACCCACCAAAAATCAGTGGGGAAATTAAGAAAATCAACAACCAGTAAAGGTCCGGATACATTTTTAATTATAATATTGAATTTTTAAATAAAAAATATAAAAAATAGAATGTTCATCCATTTTAAAATCTAAATTGCTTTTGAAGTGCAGAACAGCAATTTTTCAGTTTGGTATATAGACAATTTCCTGACTCATTTTTTTTATAAAACAACTGAACTGACTGTTTTTCTTTTTTTTTTCTTCCTTTCTTTTCTGTCTTAATGTTCGCAGTGGGCTTTATGCTGCCCTGTAAGGCTTTAAACCTGGGTTTGAATGGAGACAAAGCCATTCTAAAGCACATATCAAGGTGCTCATTTTGAGCCTGGATCCATATTTATTTTACATATTAAGAATGTGCAGGGTCATCTTTGAGCACACCATTTCACTTTTATTTCACCAGTTCACCGCAGTTCTTTCATCAGTCCACACTTTCTCTGCTCTCCTTCTTTCCCATCGCCCAGCTTGCCACAGGTTTACCTGATGTGTCTAGTAGTAGCTCGCAGCAGCAGCCCTGACTGACATAGCTGATTGGCTAATTTGTATCACGTGCAGCCTGGTGCCAGACGTTACAGATCTGAGCACCTTGCCATTGCGGACCATTGCCATGGCACAGCATCAACGCTTATAGCTTATACTGAAGACACAGATTTTCATCAATCTGTCTCTTTGTGACCCACGGCTCACTGTTGAACAGGTTTCTCAAGCTCAGCCAGGACAAACTGAAAGTCATAATTTCATGTGTTTTCCATAAGTAGGTCAATTTTCCCAAACGAATTACACATAATTTCTCAGTTTAAAGTACTCTGGAAATGTAATGGTCATACTATAATGTATTATTGTGGTTGTGAAAATCAAGCACAGGGAAAAAGAAGGAAGAATAATTTTGAGATGAATGTTTATTTGTCAAAAGTAAACTTACAACTGATGAGAAGATTGCCCTTCCAGTAACGTCACATTTTCTTTTTGTCTAGCATCAGCCTAAAGAAAGTACAGTATGATTGCAATGACTGCGCCAATAATCAGGGAGCTCTAGCTTGTTTAGAGTAGAAAGCAAATGCTGCAGAGTTTTCTGAGTAGCAATTTAACTGAATTACCTCATTCCCTAATCTAACCTCTTACGTGTAGAAATAAAAAATAAACAATATTGTTAATGTAAATTTAAGTAGGTGGCCTCTGAAACACTGCAGACAGTAACTTCGCTGACTAGTTTAATCTAAAAAGTGTTGAGCGATTCCTACTGCAGCCTTTGTATTTAAGAATGAACTACAATCGTCTATGAGGCACTTCAAATAAAAACCCCTCATTAGCTCCATTCTGATGTGACGAAAAGTTACACTTTGTAATAAAGCTTGAGTCTCAGTATATTTTGTGTCACAACAACTTAACATTTCACCTTTCCTGAGGAGGAAGTGCAGTTGTAGGTTCCATGCATTCACTGCATCACAGCAGATTTTTTTATTTATTTATTTGAAGGGCAATTTAAGCCCTTGCATTGAGCACTCATGAGCTAAGGTAGAAAAAGGACAGAAGATTAAACAGGTGGCAGAGGATGGAACTTAATTAAAATATTGCTATCAAATGTTACACCTTCCAAATGAAATAGTGAAAATAAACGAAAAACTGCGCTTTTTGAGGGAAAAGTTCTTCCAATCAGTTTGTCTATAGAGAAAGAAAATGTGGATTACACTGGTCTTAATGAACATTAATACATGGAGTTAATGGATATGATTGGGACTTACAGAATTTTTATCTTTTTAAATGCACCAGTAGTCACTGCAGCCATTTCCATTATCAATTTATATCCACTATTAATTGCTTGGTCACCTCAAGCTATCATGATTCTGCACTTTTTGGTTCTGTTTAAGTTTTCTTCTTGAGTTTTCAATTCCGCTTCGATTTATGTCTTTCTGTGTTTTCTAGGTCATTGGTTTCATTTCCATTTTGCGTCATTCTGGTTGTTTTCTGGTTGTATTTGACTTCTTATGTATTTCTTGTTTGCCCTCTGTTGCCCCCTTGTGTCCGTCTCCTTTCCCTTCGCTCCCTTCTATCTCTTTCAGTCAACCTGCTCCCAATCAGTTGATTACTCCATTCTTTATCCTGTTAGGCATTTATACTCCTCCTCTGCAGTTACTCACTGCTGGATTCTCTTCATTCCTTCATTCCCTCACTTACAATGTGTTCCCCTTTGTTCTGGTTCTTGTTTTCCTTGATCAGTTATTTTTAGATTTATGCTGGATATGTTGTGACTACTCCTTATTAAATCAGCAAGAAACCTCAGCTTCCGTCTCTGCATTTGGTTGCTATAAAAGCCTCCACCATCCCTGACAAAAGCTCTATTATTTACTTAACTTCATGCAACCAGAATTTACTTTTAAATGGTTTGGCTCCAAGCATCAAAATGCGTTAGAACTGTTTTTAATTGAGCAAAGTGAAACAAAATTTTCTGTCTCTCATTCACCTGTTTTATTGCTTAAATTTAGTCTAACGGTAAAAACATACATCTAGAAGATGGTGTTATGTCAAAGAAGTTAATGTATTTTAACCTTTTCATGTAAACATATCATGCTGTTCTTCTAACAGTGAGTTTTACTTATAAGACAAAAGTATAGAACAAATAAAAAGTTAAAATATTTTAGAAAATACAGATACCTTTATCACCTTATTGTTAAAGCTCACATACAAGCCCTTCAAAGAAGAATCAAGCGAAAATGTACTAACGCTATTTTTATGGATTCATTGGAGATGTCTTTTAACACAGCTTTAATTACAACATTCCATTAACTTTATTATGACTAAAGATGGATTGTAAACTTAGCTAATCACTTGATTTCTGTTCTTCTGTATTTGGGTACCTTGTTAGACAACGCGAGCCACTCTTATGCATTGCTGATGCCCTGTAACTGGAGGGAAGAAATCCACCCAAATTAATACCATCAACATCAAGTGTAAACACTCTAAGTGTTTTATGTTTATACAGAGTTGTGCCAAAATGCATAGCCTGATAAACAGAGACATATGTGTTGAGACATGTGCTGAAGTAATTCTCCTAGCAGGTTATATCCAAGGTCTATCAAACAGTATTTCCATTCCGTAAAAATTCAAAAAATATCCACTGGACTTGGTTTTCAAGATTTGAAGACGTTTCGCCACCTCTCCAGGAAGCTTTCTCAATTCAAATGTCTGGATCCGCAGTGAGTTTGAGTCTTATATGGACAAGGCCTTGTATTGCTTGGAAACATGCAAATGGTAACCGATGAATGGGTCGTTTAGTTCCATCGTTAGCCTGTAATATCTGAACCTGTCTATGATTCTAGGGGTTGGTCGTTAAAGGGGGGATTGCCATTAAGGGGGGGATTGTCTCCTGTAATACCTGAAACCTGTCTATGATTGTTAAGGGTCGGTCGTTAAGGAGGTATCGTTCACCGGCTGGAGCGGGTAGGTCTCTCGTTCCTCTGTGATGGGGTGGGGGGTTTGGTGATATCTGGAAGGGATCATGTCTATGATTGAATTGTATGTTTTTGGAAGCTGGAATCTGAGTCCACCACCTCTGTTTAAAGTTGGTTTTTCTCTCTTAACATAGATGGCTTCCTTCACGCCCCTCTCAAACCACCTATTTTCTTTCTTTCTTTCTTCTCTAATTTGAATTGAGAAAGCTTCCTGGAGAGGTGGCGAAACGTCTTCAAATCTTGAAAACCAAGTCCAGTGGATATTTTTTGAATTTTTACGGAATGACTATGACCTGGATGACTGAGAACCTTCATCAGCAGTATTTCCATTACGCAAAACCTCCTGTCAAACAGAGTAACGCTAACTGTATCAATGGCTCATCTGTTTTTTTGCATACCCGAAGAATCCATCTTATGTAGCCTTTAGTTCTGAGTTGCTACCCTCAAATTGGTCGAGTGTTTTAGAAATATTACTACAGAATTGATAGAGTAGCCTTATTTTAAAAAGAAAGCAAAATATTAATGGTAATAGAAAAATATGTCATACAGTATGATTATATGGTGAGTGGAAAAACTGAGTTCACATATTTAACCCTTTAACTTTAAAACAAGGACAGTTCATTGGGATATCAGGTTAAAGCTTCCTAAATTCCAACCACTGGAATATGATATTGTTCTGTTGTAATAAAGAAGATAAGTTGTGTCTGTCATCTTTATTCTCTCATGACATTGATATTGAAGTCCTGTTTTTTTTATGTTTTTGTTTTTTGCCTTGCATATGTGCACAATAGGCTGACTTCATTGATGTTTGCTGGAGCCAGACCAGCTATAATCTTTGAACTGGACAGTCCCTCAGGGGTTCAGATTGTTGCCTGGACTATTGCCATTTCTTCCTTACCACTCAGCACCGCTACAGCTGCCAGGAATACTATTCCAGCTTAAACTCTGACCTGCGATTGTGCTCTGTGGCCAGCAGAGCCACGGAGCTTAAGGGCCTCCACAGGATCTTCCACTGTGTAGTCTGGGCTGAGACACCGGTAACTGAGAGGGTCATTGATTCGTGTGTGGGCGTGCTCAACTGAGTCACTGACAGGAATCAAAAGTAGAATGCATGCTGTAGTGTTCTTGTATGCACATTTAGCTTCAGTTAAAACTATAGACTTTTTTCCTTCCCATCCCTTGCCTCTGTTCTATTAACCCCCTGGCACATCTCCAAATTACATGTAGTTAACTGGAAACATGAATCCAGGAAGCCAGACAGTGCCAAGAAGGCTTGTGCTTTGATCGGATCGCCAGCAGAGCAGCGGTGGTCTGCAGTGAAGTAGAGCAGGTTAAATGGGCCTAAGTTACCTTTACGGTCAGGGTTTGATTTGAGAAATTAGCACAGTAAGTAGATTATAAAGGAAATGGGTTTTTAGATTAGCAGGAAATTAAGGAATCTGGAGTCAACATGTAGCAAGTAGCAACACATTCTAGACATCATCAAACTTAAGATCATTTGTTCAAAGAAAACAAGATCAATTATTTTAGCAAGTATTATGCAAAGAGTAATTTGTAATAAGGGAGTCTTAGAGAGTTCTACATAACTGAAATGAAAAAGCAATATGTGTGTGATTCTAACAAGCATTCTAAACAGAAAAAGAACATTTTCAAATTAGAGAATGATTGCTTTGGCTGAAGTTTTACAGTTTATTCTATTTTTGCTGGGGAGGGATTGGATGATGAATGTTATTATAAAATAAAAAGTATACTGCTGTGAATTATTTTTGTTCCCTTTTTACCCACACTGATTAGTAAATATTCACAGCTATTAAGTAAGCAATGAAAAAAACAAAAAAACTATCCAAACAAAGCTGACCCTACAGTATACAGTATGAAAAGGTAATAGTCACCAATACCTACTGCAACCCTTCCTGGCAAAAACAATGGGGGACTTTTAACCAGCAGCTCTTTTTACTTTTTAATTTTAGCAACATAAGAGCTAATTAAAGGTCTTGCTACAGTATATCAGTTGCATTTGAAGTTTTTTTTTTATCATGAATACCATTGTTACATAATTGAAGGCTCATAAAATTAAATTTTTTATGATATAGGCTCAATACGTTTGACTTTAACTAGGCCATTCAGAGGTTAGCTATTTATGAGACATTTGGAGGTGAAACGGCATGTTTGAATAATGTCATCTTTAATTATGCAATTGTATGTTTAATCAAAATGGAAGAAAGAGAAAATATAGTGGACAGAGTGAAGTGGGGAATGCTCTTAAGAGGCTTGTGAGTGTTTTTTAAACATTCCTTTTAATTAAGCTCTAGAAAAAATTAAATGTCTAAAGGACTAAAGGTCCTACCTCCAGCACAGACACCAGTCATCTTCACCATTGCATTTTAGCTAGAGTGGTTAACATTTCCCACAACTTCATGTTCAAAAAATTGGACTATCCTTTGAATGGTCAATTTGCATTCTGTTGATGACAGTCAAATTTAGTTTAGATGCCGCCATTGATATTTGAAAAGCTGTTGATTTTGTAGCAGGGATACTTACACTTGATACCACATGTTGTCATGGAGCCTCGTCAGCAACTCACCAATCAGCAATCTTGATTTTTTCCCAAGATGAAATTACCCTTCCCTGAAACAACACCCTATGGCAACGTCTGAGAATCTGACATGGGAATTTTGTGTAAAAAACATGTAATAAAAGGCGAAATGTCCGAGAGGGACATGCAATTTAATGGCACATTACCTAAAATATTTAGACGATGAAACACATTTATTTCCATCACCATATATTACCATAAACAAAAAGGAGTCTTGGAAAATGTTAAAGCCAAACAAAAGCCCATCCGGAAGGCATGAGAAGCCAAACACAACAGTTTTAGACGACAGCAACTGTTTGTTCATCTGTATGATGGTAACATAATATTCTCCTATTTTTTGTCATAACTATATCGTTTATTTATCCTTAACTTGGAAAAAGGTTGCTTTGCTTAATTGATTAAAAAACGCACATGCTTAACTATTGAAGGCAACGTTTTGGCACAGTTTTTAAACATTGGTACACAACCTGATCATATCGTGATATTAACCTCCTCCATTTATATTGTATACTTTCCCACTTTTGTAATCGTTAAGGCATCAGATACATCTTCCCTCAAACTCACTCTAACTTTGAGGGAAGGTAAAGCCCGCACTTTAGCGTTGTTTTGTCTGTTGCTGCCCTCAGATAAAAGTGTCCTTTGTTTTATCTTAATGTTTGTTGTTAAGGCAAAAATACCTCATTAAATACCTCAGGTAATGTGCTTCACAGTGCAGCCTATAAACTACCCTGCGTTTGAAGGTTTTTTTAGTGCCTTCCATTTCATAGGCAGAGTGATCTTGTAAGTGGCATCGTGTCACCTGCTTAATGGTGTGTGTTACAGTTGTACCTTTTATGTAATCAAGTTGTTCAATACAATATTCATCCACCTTCAGCCATTTATTCATTTAAGACCACGGAAGGCTATTTACAGCAGTTTTTGAGCAGAAGGTGGGGTACATCCCAGAGAGATCTCAAGTCCATTACTGAGCCACATAGAGACACATAACCATACAGACACATAGTCACTCCTAGAGGGCAACTTAAAGACGGCATAAATATAACACTTAAGCTTCTGTTCTATGACAGGAAGCCAGTGTACCTAAAGCACAAGTTAATCCAAAAAAAAAAAAAACAATTTTAATGAAAACATTTCCTAGCCAACCCATGTATTCCCAGGACTGTGCACGCCATGCCACATGACGTACCACGCTTGGCTATTGTTGAGTCTACTTTTAGCAAATCTGGAAGTTTTAAAACAATATATCTCCCATCCTTGGTATTATATTGGATATCCCTCTCCATCTTCTCCTTCACTCCCCACATCCATAACAACCTGGTTAACTTACTTTCATATTTCCAAATCAGTTCACTTTAAAATTTCTGCTCCCTGTAAAAATGGCAAGTAGTTCAAAACACAGCATCTTGCATCATTACATCTTCTACTTTACACCTGTACATTAAGTCCACTGGCTCCCTGTCATTCCATAGAATTCAATCCTATGAAGGTACAAGGCCAACAATGATTTATTTCTGATTCTTTTATATCTTTTAAAGTGAATGCAGGTTCAGATGATTTGGTTTTATTTATTTTGTTATTGTTGTATTCAGTATTCAGTTTGTCAGGATTCTGCCCACTGTTTAAGTCTATTTTTAGTTTATTTGTATTTGCTGTCGTTTTCTAGCACTGTGCTGTTCTTGAGTTACTCTCTGTTGCCCCCTTGTGTTCGTTCCCTTTCCCTTTGGCTTCCTTCTAGATGCTTCCATCCACACCTGTTCCATGTCAACTTATTAGTCCAGTCTTTTTTCTGTCTCTGTGCAGTTCCTCAGTGCTGGTTCCTTGTCTTTTCCTGTTTCTTCATGTATGGTCTCCCTGATGTCTCCTAGATTCTGTTTTTTTTTTCTTTTTTTTCTGTATTTGTTATTTTGGATTTTTAGATTTCTGCCTCAGTTGCTTCATTAAATCTACAGTACACAACTCACCTCTGTCTCCTCAGCTCTGCATTTGGATATTGTAAAACCTCAACCCAACTGTGACAATGTTTATACATAGGATGATCATAAGGTTCTTATAAGTAAAATTTAAAAATACAATACTACAAGAAAAGTGGAACACAGAGAAACTACACTACTGAAATACTGAAGACAACAAGGAAGTGATTTAAAAGTAATTTTCCCTTTAACTTTCAAGTTGAATTTTTCAGCTGTTTGCTATCTTGATAGTTTATAAGTGTATCATATAAATACAAATATTTATTTTTTCTGTGTAGGTTTATATTCATTTGTATTCAGCATGTCACAGTTACTCCATCTGCAATGTTGACCTTTTAGAAGGCCAGATGGTGAGTCAACACTTTATCCAAATTATCACATCACAGTTTCACACCAGTGACTTAATTAATCTGCCTGAATCTGTTGATTCATGTGCATTAAAACAAAACATGTTATTAATAGTTTAGCAGAACATTAAAAAAAAAAAAAATCAACATTTTGTTGATGTTTTTTTAAAGGGCTTCAATGTGATGGCTGCAGCAAGTAGATGCATTTGACATGACAGTCTTGAAAGATCTCTCTGATCTTCAGCAATCGATCCGATCACATCACCACAATCAACGTTCCAATAACAGACTCTTCCTAAAGTACCTGCATGCTAAAATAGCCTTAGCTAGACACTACTTTCCTTGCTGTTAAAATATTGAATCAGGAGTGTAGGGTAAATCCAAGAGTTTCAATTAAATCCGTGTTAGGTTGGAGTTTTGTGGCTGACGCGTGTTCCAGGTTCCAAAAAAAAAAAAAAAAAATAGCCTCCACTGACGTCACATTTTGCCTTTTTTATTTTAAACCAAAGGCGATAACAAAAAAAACGAACGTATACAAAAATATACCTCTTAAACTTTCACAAAACTAAATCTGAGGTTCCACAGAGTAACAATATGTAACCGTGTCTGTTTACAACGGTTACCTTACTGGGCACCTGGCGCAGAACAATGATGTCATCAAAAGGCACACTAACCAGCGTCCTGTAAATATTTTAAATTAACATTCTTTAACTTGTATATATTTTTAAATCAAATTATTATTGTCACTCCTCAATGTAAATGAAATGTCAAATTCTCATAATACAAATAACTTCAAACTATACATAAAACAGGCATATGGCGCCAACATTACCGGCCCCTAATTGTTCTAATAACAGAGTAACAAAGAACAATTACCAAACTACCGGACTCCACAAGCAGGCAGATCTTCGTAATGGGTCTGTCCAAAACATTAGTCTTTGTCTTTATCTTGACTCTGCGGACCAGACCATTCTTATCTGGAACAGCTTCAATGATCTTGCCCATAATCCAGGAGTTTCTCGGCGCACAGTCATCCACGAGAAGAACGATGTCTCCTACTGCAAAGTTCCTGGATGCTGTGACCAGGCGCTGGCGCTCTTGTAATTGAGGCAGGTACTCCTTGGTCCATCTCTTCCAAAATAAGTTGGACAGGTATTGTACCTGTTTCCACCTGCGCCTTGAGTAGAGGTCATTTCGGTCAAATAATCCTGGAGGCAACGAGGGTGTCGTCTTGAGCAGCAGTAAATAATTAGGCGTCAGAGCCTCTAAATCATTCAGATCGTTGGATGCCCTAGTGATCGGACGGCTGTTGATTATCGACTCTGCCTCGCACAGGACCGTATGAAGGCCTTCCTCATCAAGGATCTGTTCTCTCACAGTTGAATTCAGCACCTTTCGTACTGATCGTATCAACCTCTCCCATGCTCCACCGTGATGCGATGCGGTGGAGGGGTTAAACGTCCACTTGATACCATGCTGGAGGAACAGATGCACAAATGGTGATGAGTTCCAATCAGCAATGGCATCCTTCAGCTCGCGATTGGCAGCAACGAAATTAGTCCCATTATCCGAGCGAATCTCTTTCACTTGTCCTCTTCGTGATATGAAGCGCTGAATCGCGTTAATGCACGAATCTGCATCCAATGATGAGGCTACCTCGATGTGCACTGCGCGAATGGCCAAACAAGTGAATATGACTCCGTAATTCTTCAAAATGGTTCTTCCACGCTTGACCTCCAGTGGTCCGAAATAATCCACGCCAACTCGAGTGAAAGGCGGATAATCTGGGATTACACGATCTTGTGGAAGATCAGCCATAAGTTGGGTTCCAACTTTCCCGTGCAGTCGGCGACACGTCATGCACTTCTCAATAACTTTCCTAATGGCCATGTTGGCACTTGGAACCCAAAATCTTTGGCGCAGTTCAGAGAGCATGTGATTGCGCCCTCCGTGCCCTGTCTTTAAGTGAATCTGTTGGAGGATCAAGTCTGTTACGTGAAAGTCTCTGGACAGAATGACTGGCTGCTTGCTACTTTCTGGCATAGCTGCCCGACTCAGCCTTCCACCGATTCGCAACAGGTCATCTTGAAGTACTGGGTTTAGCTTGTACAAGTGACTTCTGCACTTCACACTCTGTGCCTTGTGCAAAGCCGCAATCTCCTCTGAGTATTTCTCTTTCTGACAGAATTTGATTATGTCGAGTTCTGCTTGCTCCAGGTCTTCTACTGAAAGCTGAGTAGGTCTAATGCTTGCCTTGAAGCTGTCAATCTGGGTTTGGATCAGCTGTTCACTATGAACTGCACTGTCTCCGGTCTTGGCTGCACACAGCTCTTTGCGCTTTTGACAGAGGCTTCGCAGTATGGCCTTCAACTTCAGGAACCACGCCATTATTCTTTTCAATTTGATCGAGGATGAGATGTGGTTGATTAGTCCTTTAAATGGAGTGACATTCTATTCCACTTCCACTCGATTTACTGTGACCTTTTTGATCTCTGGATCGTCTGATGTAAGTTGTGTGTAGCTCAACAGAGTGTTGGGCCAACTCTCTTCAGGACCGTGTAGAAACTCAGGCCCAGACACCCATGTGGTGTTCTTTAGGAATTGATCCATTCTTTGACCTCTAGAGGCGCAGTCGGCTGGATTCACGTCGGTGCTGACATGTCTCCACTGCTCAACATCAGAGTTCTTCAAGATAGTGGAGACTCTGTTTGCCACAAATGTGTGGAAACGTGTGGTCTCATTCTGTAGATATCTGAGTACCACCGTACTGTCAGTCCAAAAAATGGACTCTGCAAGTTCCAGTTGTAGCTCTCTTCTCAGGACACCATCCATCTTGATGGCCACCGTAGCCGCGATCAACTCCATCCGGGGAATAGTAGGAGGCCTGAGAGGTGCTACTCTGGACTTGCCCATCATGAACATGCAGTGTGTCTTGTTCTCTGCGTTGCACAGGAGAAGGTGGCTGACCGATCCATACGCATCCTCGCTCACGTCCGCGAAGTGATGTAGTTGCGCAAATGTGCAACTTCCAAATTCTTCAGGCTTGAGACATCTGGCCACTGAGAAGTGCTCCAAAGCAGGAAGACTAGTTAGCCAGTCTGTCCACTGCTTCTTCACATGCCCCGGTAAGTCTTCGTCCCACCCAATTTTCAATCTGCATAGTTCTTGCAGGATAGCTTTAGCTGGCAAGACTACAGGTGACAAAATGCCTAATGGATCATAGACTGAACCGATGACTGAGAGAAGTCCTCTCCTGGTGAATGGGCGATCTCTTATGGTGATTTTGAATTTGAATGTGTCTGACTCAACACACCAGTTGACACCAAGAGCCCTTTCCAGGTGTAGTTCGTCATGATCCAGATCCAAGGTTTTCATTTCTGTTGCCAATTCAGACTTGGGAATGGAGTCGAGCACTTTCCGTCGGTTGCTCACCCATTTGGTGAGGTGAAAGCCTCCTTTAGCCCAGATCTTTATCAGGTCTTGACACATGGAAACAGCTAACTCTTCTGTAGCGACGGACTTAAGGCAGTCGTCTACATAAAAGTTCTGTAGGACGGTCTGAACCACTTCAGGTCTGAACTGCCCACTCTGATCTTCAGCACACCTCCTCAAAGCGAAGCTGGCACAACTGGGTGAGGATGTGGCCCCAAATATATGCACGGTCATCTTGTGCTCCGTCAGTGCCTGGTTGCAGTCACCGCCTTCCCACCAGAGGAACCTGAGCAGATCAGAGTCTTCTTCAGACACCTTAACTTGATGGAACATTGGTTCCACATCGTCCATGATCGCGACAGGCTCTTGTCTGAACCGTATCACGACACCAATCAGACTGCTGGTCATGTCTGGACCCTGAAGGAGTTGGTCATTCAGGGATGTGCCTTGATAGGACGCAGCACAATCGAACACAACCCTTAGGTTCTGTTTGACAGGGTGGTATACAGCATAGTGTGGTATATACCATACCTTTCCGTCTTTGTGCATCTTTTCATCCTCTGAGAGTTGCACCACGTAGCCCTTCTTTAGCAGTTCTTCCATAAAGTCTGTATACTCCTGTCTGTAGCTCTCGTTCCTGGGAAACTTCCGTTTTAGGTTTTGTGCGCGCTGCTCAGCAATTGGTCGATTGTTTGGCAAATGAACCGATCTGTTCTTAAGGGGTAGACATAAGAAGTAGTGACCATCAATCAGTGCAGCAGATTCCGTAACCATATCCATGAACTGGTGGTCTTCCCTGGACATCTCCACTTCTTCATGTTTTCAACTTTCCGGAAAATCCACCTTGAACTGTTGTAACCACAGGTTCTCCAAACTGCTGACTGGTATGCGGTTTGCAGTTTTCCTTTTTGGCCATCCTTTGTCTTCGTGGCTGTTTGTTTCCCTCAAAGGTCCATTCACAGTCCAGCCTAGCTTGGTTCGCACAGCGTATGACCCATTACCAACACTGCTCACCAGCTCCCACGGCTCCATAGCTCTAGGTACATTTGCTCCTATGAGCAATCCAATGTCGGATTCGATATGAGGTAAGTGTATTTCTTTAAGGTAGGTTCACCTTTCAAGATCCTTTTGTTTTTGTATGTTTTCTTTGCCCACGGGTATGGATTTCTGTGAGAAGACGTCTGGTAGATCAATGAACTCCTCACCAGACAAACTGCTGATTTCTAAGCCTGACACGACATAAGTACGAACTGGTTTCTCTTCGTTCATGGTTCTGAGGAGTATGTCGGTCTTTCTTCCAGTGAGCTTCAACTCCTTCATCAATGCCTCTGTACAGAAAGTGGCCGAGCTTCCTGGGTCCAAGAAGGCTTATGTCTGTACCACCGCCTTTCCCTTCTTGGCTTTAACCTGAACAGGAACGATCGCCAACGTACAGTCGTCTTCCCCGGCCCCAGTCGGCTCACCACCATCGGACTCTGCAGCAATGAAGGCGCTGAGGAGAGTTTGTGTCTCACAACTCTGTGTCTCCTTTTCTGTTTCAGCAACGGTGTCTTTTTTCTTAATGTGCAGCAACGTTGGATGCGTTAATGAACACACCTGACAGCTGACCTTTGCCTTGCAGAATTTACTCATGTGGCCTTGCTTTAAGCAACCAAAACAACATCCTTTTCCCTTCAAAAAGTCGATCTTCTCATTGTGCGGCTTGCTTTAAGCTTGCAGCACATGTCCAAGTTGTGTTCACCGTCACAGAAGAGACATGTCTTTGTTGCACTCTTTTCTGAATTTATGATTTCCTTTGGCTTTGTGTTTACCTGCTTTTTTTCCAACTGTATAGCACTTGTAGTGAATGACTTCTTAATTATGCTTTTCTTCTGCTCTTTGTTATTGTTTTGCTTGGGTGGAGGTGCTTTAACGGATGTATTATCTTTTATGTCTCCAAAGATTGGGTGCAGTGCAATTTTGGCTTTTTTGTTAATAAACTCAACCAAATCTTTAAATTTGATTCTCTTGTCAGGCTGCTCTTGCACACCAAATACAACACCTCTCCACCTTTCACGTAGCTTGTATGGAAGCTTCATAACAATAGCCTTCAAATTCGCCACATTGTCAAGCTCCTCCATGTAACTGACTTCAGTCATGGTGTTAAGGCATGCTGTCAGAAAGAGTGAGAAGGCATTCAGCCCTTCAGCATCCTCTGGCTTGATAGGCGTCCAGTTTACCACTTTGTTCATGTAGGCAACAGCAATCTTATAATCATTGCCAAAATGTTCTTTTAACAACCCCTTTGCTTTCTGGTAGCCTTCTTCTGGCTTCATATGAAGGCAGCTCTTTATTAGCTCTTTAGGCTGCCCACTAGTATATTGCTCTAAGAAATAGAGACGATCCTTAGGGCTTTCGGTGCGTGATTCTACACCATGTTCAAATGCCCGTACAAATGTGTTGTAATCTAGGGGGTCACCACTAAAAGTGGGAATATCTAATGGTGGCAGTGTCATCATTTTTTGTTGCTTCACCATCAACTCAGATATTGTATTCTGACGAGTCATAACACTGCAGAGTGTTTCAACTGTATGGTTATCTGCTACAGTTGTAGCTTTAGGCTGCCATTTGCCAGTAAGCTGAGGCTGCTGTGCACCAATAGGTAGAATCTGCTGTGCAGCAATAGGCTGAGGCTGCAGTGGCATGAAATAACCATGAGTATTGTTATTGTCAGTGACTAGATTTCGATTTACAGGCAGTTGAATAAGTCCTGACTCAAGTGTCATTGAACGGCGTGATGAATGACGTAATAAATGGCTCATTTGAGAAGAACATTCATTTTCATAATTTTTCAACACTTGTAATTTTGCGTCTGAAGCTTGCAAATCCAATTGTTCCTTTTTTGCCTTTATTTCAGCTTCCTGGCATTTTAATTCCTGTTTTTGCTGCAAAGCTATTGCCTCTGCCTGCAATGCAGCTTTCTCCATCTCTGCTTTAAGTCTAAGCTTTGAGGAAGTGGTCAAAAGTCTACTTCCAAATACTGTCTCTTGTGATTTACTCCTCTTACCCGAGGCAACAGATACAGCGGATGCACTGTCCAAAGGGTTAATTTCGGCATCACAGCGTCTAGCTTGTTCAGCGCGAGCCGTTACTACTTTAATCCACATTTCCCCGTGATCAATGAAGCCCTGCATTCGCTTCGCATTGGGGATAAACCACGAGTTTTGATCCCTCTCAAACTCTTCTTCATCCATGAATTGTTGCAGACAGTCATTTATCTTACACAACTCTCCAAATGAATCTTGAAAACCCACACGTAATTTCTGTTTAACTGCATCCACGTTATTGTCGAATTCCATTAGTGTTTCAATCTGTTTAAGTTGGCTAGTTAAGTATCCTAGCTTAGCTTGACTGTCTTAAGCGATGTAGCTTATCTTCAATGGCTTTCTCAGTCATTTTAGATTCTCTTTTTCCACTAGTTAATTGTTAGTTACCTTACATCCATGTGTTTGTGGTAAAAGTCCGACCTTGATAATCGTTGTCCACGGTTTCCAAAGTTTCCTTAGTCCTTTTCAATGCGAAACAAAGCCAGGGTTTTCTGACAAAAATGTAGGGTAAATCCAAGAGTTTCAATTAAATCCGTGTTAGGTTGGAGTTTTGTGGCTGACGCGTGTTCCAGGTTCCAAAAAAAACAAAAAACAATAGCCTCCACTGACGTCACGTTTTGCCTTTTTTATTTTAAAACAAAGGCGATAACAAAAAAACCGAACGTATACAAAAATATACCTCTTAAACTTTGAGCATGGCTCAAGCAAAACACGGTCAGAAAACCGTGAGGCACCAACCTTCCTCCTCCCGTGTCTGTTTACAACGGTTACCTTACTGGGCACGTGGCGCAGAACAATGATGTCATCAAAAGGCACACTAAGCAGCGTCCTGTAAATATTTTAAATTAACATTCTTTAACTTGTATATATATTTTAAATCAAATTATTATTGTCACTCATCAATGTAAATGAAATATCAAATTCTCATAACAAATAACTTCAAACTATACATAAAACAGGCATATGGCGCCTACAAGGAGATTCGTAAGTCACAAGTGTTTATCAGCTAAGTTACTGGAAATGAGGGGAAAAGAAGCACAGCAATGACATGGCAACAAGTGGAAATACAACTTTGATGACAAAAGAGACAAGCAGCAACAGACACACTTACTGTTGCTCTCAGATATTATATCTCTGCTGAACTCTGACTTGCTGATTATATATATATATATATATATATATATATATATATATATATATATATATATATCCAGAGAAAATGTTTCACCACCACTACTTTCATTCATGCATTTTGTAAACAGATTCTTATGTTCTTTTAAAAATCTTAATAATTGAACACCAACAGACCTCAGACTGGCTGTTTAATACCTTGAATAACAAAGCAGAGCTTTTTTATTTATTTCTTTATTTTCAAATTGCAATGGAGAATTTTAACCCATGACCTAAACAGTGCCCAATAGGGGAACATGCAAACTCCATGCCAAAACGCCCTCAGCAGAGAATTACTGTAAACTATGGATATTCCTGCAGCAAGGCAACACAGCTAAAATAGGCACCTATGCACAAAATGTTTTAAAAAAATATCTTTCAAGACCTTTTTTGGCTATTAAATTATTATTTAATAGCCAAATTGTCAAAGGAAATTGATGTAGGAGTATTATTGATGAAGTCCTCGGAAACAAGCAAATTCCCATTAGACATTCAAGAATATCAGCAAACCTAAGATTTGAATTCACATTCATGACAATCCCATGAACAGTTTGCTTTCAAAGTTTTCTCTGAAAGGCATTGGAGACCTCTTGTCCACCTCAAGGGCTTCAGCCATTTCTTAATTACACTGCAAACTTATCATGCTCAGCAATCCTCTAACAGCCTTTGTGAACATCAATTATTAATCATGTGAGGGTGCAGGGCAGCTGCAGAAAGCCAAGGATTTTGATTGTTAAGGAAAGGTTTGAAGAATCAAAACATTTGAGGAGGCATTAAACTTGCATCAAATGGTGATGAACTTGCTGCAACATTCAAACGGTAATAAAGGTCTTGGTAAATGTAACCTGGAAGTCTGAATCTTAAGTATTTTAAAGAAATTATATAGTCATCAATTTTGATGAACATTATAGAACTCAATACAGTGTTCCACAAAGCTTTTTTTAAAGCGAGATTATTTAACTCTTGTAAAAGCGTTTTTATCAGTTTTATCTGCGATTAGTTCCAAAGCCCTCTACCGCAGTTCTTAAATAGTTAAGTTACAATTGCTTTTGTACTGGTGCTGGTGACCTAGGATCCATTTTAATTGGCATGATAATTTCAAACTTATTAAAAAGTTTTTTTTCTGTTGTAAAATA
This sequence comes from Cyprinodon diabolis, assembly GCA_030533445.1. Lineage (NCBI taxonomy): Eukaryota > Metazoa > Chordata > Actinopteri > Cyprinodontiformes > Cyprinodontidae > Cyprinodon > Cyprinodon diabolis. Next base: position 31,068,725 of record CM060076.1, read on the forward strand.
TCTAAAATAACCTTTTGAGTTTGGGTGGACTGGAATAAACTTTCTGCTGTGAAATGGAAGTTTCTGCTTAAATGTATTGTAGAGGATTTTCTTTTTGCGGGTGGATCATCTAAAAAAGTGGTCGTCCTAATTGTCAATCATACTTCTGATATGTTTACCTAATGCCATCTTACATGCTCATTCCCATAGGTAGTTTCAAGCATGGATGTGTGGTGAGCTACGGTTTCAGACAGTCACTGAAACATGCCTTTCTCACCGCGGTTCTTGGTAAATGGTAGAGGATCATAAGGGAGAGTCTTTCACCCGATGGAGTACATTGAAAGCTCGGGTCTGGCTTCACACTGATGCCACGGTTGTGAAGTTTCTACTCAACAGATAAAGTTTGGCATGATGTTTTGAGAAATCAATTTCACATCACTGCTAGTACTGGGCTCGTGCATGCTCTTGCACGCCTTTAATAGGCTTTTAATAGGCTGTCGCTACCCGACAGTGGCAACTAATAACGACTAATATAGATGGCACAGGCACTGCCCGGAGGAGGAGTAACATGACCAACAGAGCCAAAAGAAGTGATCATCTGTCCCAACGGTAAGTTAACTGAGTTTGCTATAAAGTCCACATTATAGTCCCCACCATATTTGGACACAGTAAGCTTGTATGAGATATGAGAGCAGCACATTTTAAACAGGGCGTGCACAAGGAGAAATGGGCTTGTGCAAGCTCTTGCACACGCATTTTTATTTAAGTGGAGGGGGCAGGTCATTTAAAAAATGCTCCACAATACCTTTAAGTTTCCTGCAAAAAGTTGTGGGTCCTCAGAGATTTTTCTTCATTATCATATTTGATACACTTCGTAAATGGATAGCAACTGGCAAACTCTAGCATTTATTCTTGCCACTCTAATATTCTACAATCTTCCCCATGACTTTTCTACTGAGTTTATCCACTGTCTTCTTCATTCTATTTGTCCCACAAACCTTTGAGGTCCTCACCCAACAGCTGAATCTTTATACTGAGACATAGAAACTATTTACTACTTTAGTTGTACTTGTTGCAATGGATTTTTAATTAGGGGTGTCAGAGTAAAGCCTAAAAGTTAAAGTTTTTCATATCAAAAATATATATTTAGGTCTAAAGTCTAATATTGCAATAAAATACAACCTAATGGGTTTGAAGAATTTTTGGGAGATACTGTACCTATTGAGTACAAAATACATCTGGATTGTCCTCCTGCCTGAAGTTTTGCTTTACTTGTTTAGAATAGAATAGAAAATCCCTTTATTGTCCCAAAATGGGGAAGTTGTGGTGTCACAGTAGCAATAGCTTATAGCAGAAGTGGTCACACAATGTGGATCTCAGAAAGTGTATAGAAATGACAGAAAAAGTGACAGGGTTAAGAAAATAAAAGGCCGATGTTCACTCGCAGGTTTAAGTTCAGCATCACGGATACAGAAATTATAAATGTGTTTTTGCAAACCACAGTCAGAGAATTTCTAATCAGCTTAAATTTGCAGAGAGGTAAATATTCCACAAATTTGCCATCTGTCAAAGTCCAAACTGAATAGCATTGTTCCAGAGCTCAGTCTCCTCCACGTTTGTAATGAGGGCTGCTGGAAGACTTGCAGGCAGCTGAACACAAAGCAAGCTCATGTCTTCATCCAACAAACTTCCAAATGACAAGCCCCTTACCCCCCTCTCCCCCCTGTTGAACAATTAGCTCCAGTATTAGCATATGCACTCTATTTGCATGAGCAACGACTAATTCCTGGTGTCATCACACAGCTGTCGATGTAGATTAGCCAGACTAGCAGTCAGGGAAATATCAGTCTTATCTTGTAGCTCAATTTTGAATTAGTGTTCATCATAAAAACACACGGACATCAAAAAAAAAAATATACTGAACTTACTTCTTGTCATCTGAAAGGGGCCTTCATGCTGAAAGCATTTTGACGCCCCTTTGGACGGCAGGACTTCTTCACATAAACACCGGAGGCTAGAGTCTGAATCCTCGCTGTCATCATTCTAAAAAGGAAGCGTTCTCAGTTTGTGGGAGTTATTTCAAGTTTTTTGTGTGAAAAATGATGCCATCTGGCTATGTTTATGAAATATACTAATAAAGATATATAGCTGCAGCATGGTTATGTTTCCATTTGTCATAATTTAAAGTCAAACTTTGCACATAGATGGGGGGACTGCTCAGGTTACATAAATGTGAGCGATGACCTTTGCAAACGTGAAAATGGATAGAGCAGTTCTTGGTTATGTAAGGTCTGAATTCCATTTAAGGAAGCCAAAATAATCAAATAATTTTTTTTATAGGAAAGTCAAAAGAATAGAGTTTATGAATTAATATTTTTACCTAATCAGTTGATAAAACCTCTGGGCAATTTGTCGCTTTGCAACTTAGTGTCCTTATTTCATACACTCTCATAAACTGTTTTATCAGCTTCCTACCACTAGTTCATACATTTAAACAAAACATTGGGACTCAAGAGTCAAATCATTATGTAACAGTACAATTTTGTTTGTAGTTAGGTAGCTTAAAGATTTGATTAAAAAAATACATAGTTATAAAAGGCCCAAATCCCACTTCTTTATTGAATTGTATAATATTTGCTGAAGGTATGATTTAATAAACTTAGGCCATGTTTTTGGTTCAGATCCCTGTCAGTGTCTGCTGATTTTTTTCCCCAATATTTTATTGTCATTAAGTACAGTGCTGTCACAAGTACAGAGAAACGAAATTTACTCTCAAGCATTTAACCTATCCCCTTGGGGAGTGTTCAGCGCCAGCGGAGCAGTGTGGCGTTAAGGGTATTTTGCTCCCGGACCCAGAGTGGCAGTCCATGGGAATGGGGCTTGAACTCAGAACCTCAGGATTCCAAGCGCAATTAAGCTGAAAATCATCTCCACCTCAACAGGAGCGGAGCTAGATGGGGAGGCGGGGTAGCCATGGCCACCCTTAGCTATCATTGGCCATCTCTACCAGGTGATGCAATTCCCAAGCAGTTTCCCTCAGACCATGGTAGCAGTAATACTCAAAAATTGGAAATTCGTAAAAACATTTAAAATTTTATTTTTAATATATTAACAATGAAATTACAACAAAAACATTGTGGTCAAGCACATCAATATCCTACATAAAGGATAATACGTATATACAGAATTCATGCTCTTTTCAGAACTAGATTTAGGGGCGTGCAGGTGGTGCAGTGGCTAGTTTGCACGACCCATGTACGGAGGCCTTAGTCCTCGACACAGGCAACCTCGGTTTGAATCCAGCCTGTGGTCCTTTCCTGCATGTCTCCCCCTCTCTCATACACCATTTACTACATTTATTGGTTTTTGCCTCTGCAATTCCTCTGGGGGTCTTTAATGTAATCAGAGATGTTCCCCCCGAACTTGAAGCTTAAATAAGATTGTCCACTATACCTTTAATCTTTAATTTAGACAGCATGGATTTGTCAATATATGTGTCTATTTATGAGCAAGGGCTTTGAGATAATCTACTTTGCCTTTATTCGGACACTACAGATGTGGTTCTCGTTGATTTTGCTGTCAAAACCGTGTAGATTGAGGTTCTGATAACGGTTCCTGCTTGGCCACCCCTATAATTTTTTTTTTGGTTAAACCTCTGCTCCTCAATATAGTTTATTACCATGCTGAATATTTATTTGATTTTAAAATCTTTCTATAGTCGTTATCAAGCGACTATAGAAAGGGACTTGCTGTCTTTGTCAAAATGGGCCAGAAAAATCCCCTGGGTGCTAATAAATGACCCATGACCAGTGATGGGAGTAACGGCGTTGAAAGTAACAGCGTTACCTTTTTTTGGTAACGAGTAATCTAACTAATTACTTTGACTGTAACTATAACGCAGTTACCATTGCCGACACCCCGTTACTGCACGTTACTCGGGTCGCACAATGAACCTTTTTTTTATGATAGGACTCGAGCGCGCCTTGTCATGAGAGAGGGGAGGATGAGATTGGCTGTTAACGTACAGCACACACAGAGAGATGGAGAGTGAGGAGGGCTCCAGCAGCAAAACAGCGTTTTCCAGATGGAAATGCCGGTGTTACGTCGAGCTGCGTTTCCCCATCAGATACGGGTTCCCCGGCATCTCCGCACAGCGCAGGCGGCACGCGCAAGCTACAGGAAACGCGCGTGCTCGCTAAAGGCGCGTAACAGCCGTCCTGTGCTCGCGCGACAGCGGAACTACGGAGAGCGTGAACGATCAATTGTTAGCCTATATGGAGAAAGGGAGAAATCGGGATGGATGGATGGATGATAGATAGAAAGCCTTTTGTGATTGCAAAAATATTATAAATGTTTAAAAAAGAGCACATACTATGTAAACCATATCAGTTCGGTGCAAAATGATGCTGATGAAGGTTCTCAGTCATCCAGGTCATAGTCATTTCTTAAAAATTCAAAAAATATCCACTGGACTTGGTTTTCAAGATTTGAAGACGTTTCGCCACCTCTCCAGGAAGCTTTCTCAATTCAAATCAAATGACAAACACAGGAAATTTGAATTGAGAAAGCTTCCTGGAGAGGTGGCGAAACGTCTTCAAATCTTGAAAACCAAGTCCAGTGGATATTTTTTGAATTTTTACGAAAAGAAGGTGCAAAATGATATGTCTGAGTTCTAAACAGCCTAAATATGTTGAAATATATACAATAAAATGTGAAACTCAGTCTGACATTCTTAAATACACCAAGACATTTACTTGGTCAATTAAAAATCAGAAGCTTAGGAACTAGATACTAAATCGAGAAACATTTTTTAACAGTTCTTACAATGTGCCAGTTAGCAGAAAGTCACTTGGCCCATTTCAAAAGGATCTACAGGTTGTCATGGTATTCTTAGATTAAATCTAACCTTAATTGTCAGACTTTTGTTAATTCTGTATTGAATTGTCTTTATTTTTTTTATTAAAATTGAAGATAACATCAGTATGTATTATTTTACAGTAAATACTACTAAAGTCTGCCCTATGTCATTGCATTCCTTTTATCATTTCTCGCTTTGTTATTTTGAAGGCTACTAATAAAGCACCATACAATGTAAGCCTTCCTTTTACTGTCTCCCACTCATACCCAGACCACTTCAACACACTCCATTTTACTGCAGCTGTCAAGGCAATAAAGATTATTCTAAAGCCATTATTAATCTTAAGGGATTGCTAAATGCTGCTGTGATTGATGACTTTTGGGGTAAAACCAACAAAGTTTTGGGCCAGAGTGAGGACTTATCACATGAAAGAAAAACAGAGATAAACAGTAAAAGCAAAGGGTGAGCCCCACTGACTGCGGCGACCCATAACTTATTTCCTGTGTTTGTTAAAACATGAATCTTAATAAAAATGAAATATTAGGTTCAAATTAGGTTTGTTTTTATTCCCTAAAGGACTTTCCCTTCTGTCACATTTAACAAATATCTTACTTACAGTAAATGATTAAACAAGCAAACTGTTTCCCATAATGTCACCACTATTTCTACAAAAAACATTAATTTTATAATAACTACTTGAAGCTTTTGGTGAGCAAAGCCAACGACCAGTGGTTTACTGGCCTACAACCATAAAAGGTTATGTTGACCACATAGAGAAAAAAAAAATCCTGCAACACTGCAGCTCATGACAAAGTGCTTGGCTAAATAGATTTACAACTTAGTAGGGTTTTTTTCTTTTTACCTAAAAGACAATATTATATGATAAAAATAGAGATTAGTATCTGAACTTTAGAAGTCTTATTTTATTTTAAAAGTTAAAATATTCTACACAGTAATTCATTTTCTTGGCCTCAATATAATTTTGTCCCAGATGAAGATTATTACATAGTAGGCTGGTCTAATAGGAGAAAACCAAAGATATAACTGCAACAAAATAAAGGTGCTTGATTAGAAAAACAGTTTTTATTACTCTTTCATCTAATGTCAATGTAAATGTGTTAGTTTACATATTTACTTCATAGATTCAAGTCTTGGGTAAATTAGAAAGGTTATTTTACAGTTTAAAGGGGATCCGAACTGAAACTGTGCACCTGAAAATATCAGAATATTTAGACTCACCAAATTTGAATTGTTTGATTCTTCAATTTAAATGCATAGAAATCCCTTAGTTTAGAAGCCTTATGAAACTATTTTTAATTTGTAATGGGCTAAAAGGAGAGAAGTAGTGAAACTTTGGACTGTATTGACATGGGGATTAACATCACCATATCTTTCTCACAGATCCAGAGATTGTGTATAATCTAATGCTGTGAGATGCATGTTTCAATAAATTAAAAAGGCAGTATAGAAATGTGTGAGTTGTATTGATTACAATATAAAATAAATTACATAAGTAAAGTTCTAACAATGTTCAGTTATTGTTTCACTGCACCTGTGAATAAAAGTGTGTGCTTATATCAATATTTGGATGACATCACATCAAAAATAAATAAGTACAAAAAATGGCTTGAGAAAAAAAAAGAAAAAGGAAGTTCATGTTATCCCTAGTCTACATCCAAGAAAATCGCGCACAAGAAAATCTATGCGGAGCATAAAATAAAGTCCAGCATAAACTGTAAATACATTATACCCCTTTCCCATTGGCCGAAATACCCGTTTAAACCTGGGAACAACCGGCTTTTAATGGCAGTGGGAACAGCTCACTGACACGTATCTACCCGGGTTAAACCACTCAGCAACCAACCAGCGTTGAAAACGCCTCAGGTCTGATCAGCATGTAGTGGGAACACCAGAGCCTCTAATCTAGATGCCTACCATTGAATGCAACATACAGACATTAAGACACTGCACCTGTTGTGTCCCATGATCACTCTGGATGACCTGCAGAGATCTACAGCTGAGGTGGGAGACTCTGTCCATAGGACAACAGTCAGTCGTATACTGCACAAATCTGGCCTTTATGGAAGTAAGCTTCTCAAAGATATCCATGGGAAGTCTTGCTTAAAGTTTCCCATAAGCCACCTGGGAGACACAGCAAACATGTGGAAGAAGGTGCTCTGGTCAGATGAACCAAAATCTTACTTTTTGCAAAACTTTATGTTTGGTGTACAACACCACAGCTCATCACTTATATGGACTATGGTTAATACTTGTATGAATTAAGTTGTTTGTAGGCATGTGTGAAGCTGTATATGTATGTTTTTATGTGCATAAATGAAGTTATTTACTCACTCTATGGACTCTATGGAATCAGTGCTGTTAAGGAATAAATTAAAGGATAAGAAGAAAGACTTTGCCTCATCATGTCCCTTTTTGATTATATATATATATATATATATATATATATATATATATATATATATATATATATATATATATATATATATATATATATATTATTATGTTATTATATATCAGAATACTAATTCTCATCATCAACTTCACCAGCTGTTAGCAGATGAAGTCTTTTCTGGTCATGGCTATTTTCAGACTCATCATTAGTTCCTAACCTTTTGCTTGAACCCAACATTAAAAATCCATAGCCTAACCTTCACTATATATAACCATACTAGGCCTTCTTATATATATAACTGCACTTCCCTTATCAGGAAAAGAAACACTCTTCTTAAAAATGTAATCTTATATCATCATCTATTCAAATAACCACAAACATATACTTAATATTACATTTGGCATGCGTCTTAGGTTGACATGCAGGATGAAACATTATTCCTTTTTTCTGCATTTGGAACATTTCAGTGTTTTTGAGCAAAGCCTCTGCTTTTGTTCCAGGCTTTTCTTTTTCAATAATAAATAATGCATCTGCTTCATTAGTTTGTTCACTCCGAGGTGGACTGGGAAACTCTGTTTCACCTCCAGGTCATAAATCAAGAAGAAATAGCTGTCAGGAATAGGAACTCATGGTTAAAACGTGCCTTTACAGGTTCATATTTTTTTGGAGCTTATTTTATTTTGGTTTTCTTTATAACCAATGTGTTCTCAAAGGCACACCAATGTATACTAACGCTCTAATGTGTGACAAATATGGGTGTGAGATATTTGGAAAAGGCTTAGCTGACAGCTGAAAGCCAAACTTCATACTATAAAAGGCTGGCAAGATCAGTTTGGCAACAAAACAGAGGTTTAACTTGCATTGATGGGAAACAGGTGCTCAGTAAGGGCAGATGGATGTACTGTAAAATTTCACCTTTTCACATAAGATGCTTATCTATCTCATTAATTTAGTTTGTCACACCTAGGGTTGCCACCCTTCTGTTAAGAGACAGATTCATCATTTCGTCAGTTAAATGGGGTTACCCACATAAAACAAATAACAAACTTAATTCATTTTCCTAAATGTCCGATACACACATCACTCTTACACACATTAACGGTAAATTTAAGAAAACATAACTAAATAAAGCTGCTGTCACAGTTGCAAATAAAGACTAATTCACCTCACCTTCAACGCTCTTTTTTTCACTCTTGTTACACCCGATTCTCGCCCAGTTCCCATATAAGGAAATCCTCCCAAAAATACCAAGATCAGTGGAAAAAAGCAAATCTCTGGTTAAACAGCATCAGTGGAGATGAGTACTAGGAACATTTTAGAATATGTCAGGCTGTTTTTAAGTATTTACAGTAGGGCACTGCAGTCTGTTCATGGGTCAGGAGTCAGCAGAACAGAAACACTACAGATACATAAGAATGAAGAATCCCTACAATCAGTCCTTTATAACCTCACCATCTCCTAAGACTGGTATGGTATAGAATATTGTGGCTCTATTGATTGCTTATGTGGCGTTTATGATTGTTTAAACATGATCTTGTCAGGGCTCCAGTCTGTGTGTTTGTTTTTCTGTTTGTGTCCCTTCCACCAACAGGAGGCGCCTGGTTCCGGTCCGCCTCCTCACACACCTGCTGACGGTTACCTCGTTAACGGAGTGCTCTAAAGCTGCTGATTGCCACTACCTCGACGCCAGAATGTTTGCCAGTTTTTGGTACTCTAGCCAAGCTGAGTTTTTGTTGAGTAAGACTGAGTTCTTGTCTACCTGAGTTTTAACTTTGTTTTTTTGTCTTTGCCTCTCAGCAGGAAGTCATCCCGCAAACTATACCTTTTTGGACCTTCTCTCCCAGGAGGGATCAACTGAGCCTTAAACTGAGCCGGGGATTCAAACAGGAGGTTTGAATCCAGTCTTCTTTAATTACTCTCTGAGCAAGGGAACCATCTTCACTTCGACCCATTCAAGTACAGCAGGAAATCTGAGTGGCAATCAGCGTCTCCGTTCACCTACACCGTCCGAGTTCTGGGTAAACCCTGTTCCGCCCTTCACTGAATCAGACAAACTCCGGAAAACAACACACAGATTGGAATCAAAGATCCTTCACTTCTCTGGAAACGTGAGTCAACAACCAGATCCTCTTCTTCAAATCAACGATTGAAATTTCCCACTGAGCATGAACTAATAGTCTGTCTTCCCCTCGCCTTCCAGTTCCGGCAGAGCAGAGTTCAGAGCAACACTGCACCGTGCTTAATCTCTTCAATAAAACCTGTTAAACTTTTCATCTGTGTATCTCTGTTTGGACTTCTACATTTTGGGTCAGACCTTTAATTAAATCATGACAGATCTGTGTATTTACCTAAACAACTGGCATTTAAAAAGTGAAATATGTTAACTAAGAGAAAAAAATACTGCAAGCAAAGAAATTCTGCTAAAATTGGCCACTTTTTTAACATTTCCTGGTTTCAACATTTCCTGGTTTCGACTAACACTTAAAAAGGTTTTAGTCTAGTCTTAGTCAGTTTTATGTTGCAAAAAAACTTAACCTTTACAATTTCAAATAACAACCAGATTCTTTACCAGACTGACAGCTCTTGCCTAGATAGTACAAATGCTGGGTATAGAATGCTGCCATGCAGTTCATCATTTCTGCTGGGCCAAAAACACTTGTAGATTGTAGAATCTGTAGATATGTAGATTTCAAATAAACTTTTTTATGAATGAATGACCTACTTTATACAAAAGTGTGTCACAAAAGTTGTAAAAATATCAGATTTAGTTCAATCATATCATAATTGTCATTATAGCAGACAGACAAGCTAACAAAATGTACAATAAAGAAATGGTTTTAGACATGCAAGGTTTCCATCCCAAAGTAAATACTTCCTGATCTACAATGAAATATGCATTACACACAGATGAATAAAATGCTCCAAAAAAGCAAAGAACTAAAACATTCTTTCTAATTTGGCAATTTTGGCTTCATTTCAAAGAATTTCCCCCTTTGTTACCGCTGCTCAGGGGTCAAAGTAGATTTAAATTCACAGGGTTTTGAAATAAATAAAAGAATACAGAGAGAACCTACTTACTTACCTTGAAATTTCATGGCAACCCAGACCTATATTGAATGAATATGCTAAATAAATGTTGACATAGTCAAAGGAAACCTAGAAAATGATTTAATGATACTACAAGGAAACATTTCCATAATATTTAAATAGATAGAAACAAGAATAATGAGAAAGAAATATTCAATGATCTATGCACATTTTCACCTGGCTCTTTATCCAAAAATAAACAGTAAAAACTGAAAGTTTTTCTTTGGATATAAGTTTGCAGAAATTAAAGGTTTAGCATCACCTCTTGTGAGCTGGATAGTTAGACAAAGGGAGTTTTTATGCTTGGCAGTGGATGATCAGCCATATAGTTTATTAAGTAGTGATGGAATAGCCATACTGCTGAGAGCGAACCATCAATGTGTGGAGCGTGATATACAGACTCTGAACTAAGCCGCGAGAAAAATAGCAGAAAAAAAGAGCAGTTTGTCTGATTTGAGTGCACAGTATTGGACCATTTCCCCCTGCCACTGCTGCCAGAGTCCATCTCTGGTCATTCAGAATGTGCATAACTACCAGAGGCGGGAAGTAACGAAGTACAAATACTTTGTTACTGTACTTAAGTACACTTTTTAGGTATCTATGCTTTACTCCATTACTTATTTTTCCTCCTACTTCTGACTTCTACGTGTTACATTTTCACACAAGTATCTGTACTTTCCATTCCTTACATTTTTAAAAGAAACGTTACTAGTAACTCTTGGCTTCAGTTTAATGCAGAGGTCACGGATTAGCGGACCGCGGTCCGGATCCAGACCCACCTGCTGGCTAATCCGGACCCAACCTGATTTAAAACATTTATAAATTACCACATGTTGTCCGATTCCCAGATTCCACATACTCCATCAGCGCTCCGCCCCGATCACGTACGTCGTGCGGAGTGCTTGTCTGTCATGTTAAACAATGAGAGCTGTTCCACATCCACCGCTACTCCTCCGCACATCACTGTCCACGTACATCTTCTCTGTCCTTCACCGTCAAAATACCAGAATTTTTTCAAAGTAGTCGAAAAATTAAGCTTCCAATTCATATAGTGGCATCTGGCTGTTTTCTCTAAAGGCTACTTTATACTTTTATACTTTAAGTAGTTTTTGGAGCGCATACTTGAACTTTTACCAGAGTGTTTTTAAACTGCAGTATTTATACTTCTACTTAAGTAACAAATGTGTGTACTTTTGACACCACTGACAACTACACACCAGGTGGGCTGCGTGACCAAACAGGACACAGCAGCATGACTGTTGTCTGCTGTTGTACCATTGTGTAACAGTTTACAACACAATGATTTTAAACGTCTGACTGACCACCCGGTAAAAAACTACCCAAATTGGGTAATTTTTAGAAAGTACGAGGAAATCCCTCAGTAGAGCATTAATCACCTCATCAGGAGCATGCCCAGGTGTTTTAGGAGAGCCTCATTTGACCTGTTTTAAGGTCATTACATTAAATTTAGATCATCCTGTAATGATCATCCAGGCCCCTATTTGTTAATACATTCAATTTTCATGGATAAGTTTTATGTGATTTTGTTGCGAGCATATTTGGCTTTGTGTAGAATAAAGTATTCAATTAGAATATTTCATTCGAATAGATCAATAATTTGTTATTTAAGAGTTCCCTTTATTTATTTTTTTATCAGTGTAGATCAGAGGTCAATTATTTACTGATTCCTGAAGGCTGGTTTCCCACAACTTTTAAATGTTTTCTTGGTTCAGCACACTTGAATCACGTAATTAAATGATGGATTAAATGAAGTATTTAGGAGAAATTGACTGCATACTTGAGGGGTAATCAAGCCATTTATTTCAGGTGTGTTGGACTAGAGCTAACCTAAAAGTTACAGGATACTGGCCCCCAAGAACCTGAGGTAGATCTATATCACAACTTACAGTATATAGATCTTCTTACACTCTCTTGGTGATAATATTGAGTAATCTATGCACACATTTATGTGGCACAATTCTATTCCCTTTCTGGATTCAAGGATATCCTTAAGCCTTCATTACTGGCACTAAATTGCTGATTGGTTGGTTTGCAACAAGCAAAGCTGCTGAGAAAAGACGCATCATAGCATCAAGCACAAACTCACTGAAACATTAAATTGTTGATATGGTAGGGTGACCAGACGTCCTCTTTTTCCACAACATGTCCTACTTTTCATACCTAAAAAAATTTCCTGGGAGAATTTCAAAATCGTCCGAGCGACCGATCCCGACCCGGTGACGGTAGCCTGGGCAGCGGCCGCCTGTGCTGCCCGGTAAGGCAGGTGGGGGGACCGGTCCGGTCCAGTCAGCAGACATGGGCCTCTTCAACCCACCAGTACCAGTTTCATGCATATGATGTGATTTTGGTGCAATGCAATGCAACAGTACACTCTTCCTTGGAGGAGACTACTGTTGATATAAAATGACAATGATTTAAAACAAAGAGCCTTATGATGGGCCAGCAGAAAAATAGTGCAGCATTCCAAAGCAGGAACTTGATTATGATGACATGGTGTTCAAACTCTTTGACACATGAAAATCTGAAGAGTGAAAATAATTTGTATTCAGCCTCTATTAGTCTTAAATCCTAAATAAAACCCAGTGAAACCAATTGTGTTCACAACTCACATCATTAGTAAATTATTCAGAGATTTAGCCAAGAGGCTCTTGGAGGCCTATGTTACTCTCAGTGGGCTACAGAGATCAAATCTAATCAACTGTTTCTTGTATAAAGCATTGTGCTGATTAGATTGTTAGCATTAATGTGAGCAGGATTCTTTCACACCTTTAACTGATGCCAGACTTAAACATAATACAAATTATGCTATACTGTTGCATATATTAAGTGCAAACATGTGTCACTGCCAAAACCTTTGGCTACTACTACATATAAGTGTTGGACTGACTTTCCATTAAATAAATAAATCTGGCTTATTTTCCTGGTGCGAAAGTTGAGCAGACACCCAGTAACAAATTAACCAGACAGCATGTATTAGATTTAATAAAGCTGTTCTATGGAGTTACTTCATTCAGCCGTAGTGACTCTAACTCCATCCAGCATGTGCTCACAGTGATAATTAACTGATGCAGTCTGGTCACATTGCTCCACATGAATAGATCTGAAGCTAATTAATCATTTCTGAGGAAAATCACAGCATTATGAGTGCTTTGACTGCCAGGATAAACAAACAGATGTATGTTCAGTGCTGTGCGTGCCTGCGTGTTGGTCCATGTTGGGCTGCCTGATGCCTCTCTTTGTCCAGTTGGGTGGCAGCTGCCCAGGGAGTTTAGCTCTCATTATGAGCACCATGGGCCAGCTCAGAATCACTCCATGCATGACAAAAAAAAAAGATATTCCCAGTATGACAGAGGGTGAGAGCGTGTAGGACAATGAGCCAGCTAGTTACATACACACTTTCAACAGTCTGAGGATGTTTGTTAGGAAGAAACACAGGATGGGAGGCTTGTATTTGACCAATGTCCCCCAAATAAAATGTTATGGTACAGCATGATCAGTGGAGTATGAAAGTGAAATACAGTCATGCTTATAACAGAGGTTAGTATGAATAGTTTGAACACTTGAAAGGGTCCTTAAAAGGCAAAAAAATAAATAAATCTATAAAGTAAAGATTTGTGCAGACATTCTCCCTTTTCGTGAAAAATGTTTTGAATTCGAAGTCCCAGCAGCAGAACCCCAAAAGCCTTTTAGCAGCTTTTAATCCTAGCAGGATTTTGAGGGCAGCTGACATGACTCACAGAGCGACTGCTTTTACTTACTGTGTGTTAATGCAACAATAACAGCTACAGCGTGTTGCAAAGTTAAACCTACTCATAAAACTCTTACAAATTTGCTGGGTTAATCTTAACAATGTTTCTTCTTTTTACTGGAACATTTTGTACAAATAAAAATCTGAGAAATATGAAGAGCATTTCCCTCCCTCTGTTAGTTGTTTGTTCTCGCTGAAGTTTTAATGTGTTGCTGAGAGGTGAAGCTCCCCAAGTTTTGCCTTTTTCTCCAGGTTGCTCTTTAAGATGTCCCATTGATGATAGTGTTTTGGCTACTTGTGTATTATATAATGTTTTGCATTCTGGCCAAAATTCTTTTTCTATTCATTTTTATCTCATATAAGCAGAGCACATTTTTTCTACATGTTTGCTAAAAGGCTTGTAGCAAAAAGAACCTGAAACTAATTAATATGATTCAACAGTTGTTTTCTCATTGTCACTCTTCCATAAAGGTCATGATTTGTGGTGTGCATGACTAATTGTAATCCTATCAACATACTTTCCTGCTTGAACCAGGAATTTAAGCAGCTGCTGCACATTTACTGCAGGCCTCTATACTGATTCCCTGATTAACTATCAGTTAACACCGCAGGTTGCTGGACTCACTTGATTTTATTTAGGCAGATCAGTGTATAGGGAGTGAAATACAAACTGTGTTACAGTTAAATGAAAAAATACTCCATCTTTCCTATGAACTTTATCCATTAACAATTATTCATAAAGCATTTTGAAACAACCACAGTTGAAACAAAGGGCTGCTGCAAAATGCTGCATAAATTACAAAAACTTTGAGGGACAAAAATATATAATTCAGGCATAAGAAGGATAAAATATTAAGCAGTTAAGCTTAGGCTCTTAATAACAAATAAGGTCACAACATGTTTCAAAGGTTGAAAGCCAAAAGTAGTGACTAAAGGAGCCTCTGTAATGTGCAGGATGAGGAGGTTTTTCCACAACTAAGAAACAGCAAGGGAGAAGGCCCTCTTAGCTTCTTCTTTTTACCTGCAGAAACTCCAGTAACTCCTGGTGCACAAGCAACCAGTGGAGTGAGCACAGAACCAGTATGATGTGCTCTGTCTTTGTTATACTGGTTAGAAGACGTGCAGAAGCATTTTGAACTGTCTGAAGACGAGAGAACAGGGACTAATTCACTCCAACATAGAGTCCATTAAAAGAATCTAAGCAGTATATGATAAAATCTAGGATTATCATTTCAAAGAGTTGCCTTGACAGGAAAGATTTAACTTCTGCCAATTGCCTTAAGTGATAAAAACAGAAACCAGTTTGACTGTAATTTCAAATAACTGTCTTCCTAAAAACCCAAATTATTGACAGTGGATTTAAAATATGCTATTAAAAGTTCTTAAATCAACAATGAGTGATTCCCAGCGGCTGCCTGATCTAAACACTATCACCTTTTAATTTGTTTTCAAGAAAATACAATAAAGTTTTCAGCTTAATATGACAAAATATAAAAAGGTTTGGTTGGTATGAATACTTTGGAAAGGTATTATAAGCATTAACATATCAATAGCAGATAAAAATTTATTTTCTGTAACCTTCTTATACAGAATGCTCTGTGTAATAATAGTTCTATTATTGTCTACCATCTTACTTCAAAAGTATAAAGATGTTAAAACTAATAATTAACCCAAATTGTTTCCTTCGTGTTCCTCCTTAATATTTATGTGTTCTGCCAAACTGTGATTCTTGATCTTAACATTTTCAAGTTGGCTCCAGTTGTTCCTCACCTGGACTCCAGATGTCCACAAGAAAAGAATCACAGACAATTGATTGATAGCATTGAAAAGCATTCCTTCTTTTATCTCAAGCTGGTTAAAAAAAATGGCCTCTTCAAACTCCTAATTATTCTTAACAATTAAGATTTTTTTCTCTTCTAAAAAACAACTTTGGGCATTTTTGTCTATTGTTTTGTTGGAAAAACAACAGCAACAAAAAAACACAAAAAAACAAAACAAAAACAAAAAACAGAAAAAGGACCCGTTGCACTATTTATTTTTGTTTTATTTGACTTTATTTATTTGACTATTTGACTGGAAGTTCAAAACAACAGCAGCTTTATGCTACTGATTATTACCCATTACGCCATATGCCTACATAGCTTTAGCATGCTCTCAGGAAGAATGGTCAATTTAATTTCCCATTAATGTAAATGTGTGATCAGACTCCTGCTGTGTAATCCACATATCTGCTTTCTGCCTATGAGGTCATTACACTCAATCAAGAGAAAACTGATATTTTATGGATGCAGCTTTAGTTCACCTTGGTCAGATGTTTGGCTTAGTCCAACAAAAATATGCAGACAGTGAGTGGAAAGACAAATTACTTAACAAAGTTGGTTTTGAAAAAAATATATATTCCCAAGGAAAGCGAGCCAACCCTGGAATTATTTGCAAACTTTTTGGCTTTCATCGAGTCTGGTGAAATAACTGCTGTTCTTCATCCATCCATTGCACAATGGTGTTTTAATAGTTTGTCAAGGATTTAAGAGATTTTTTGGGTAATCGTAAATTTTAGGCTAGGTATGTGGACTGATTTTATTATGAGAAAATGTGTGAATCAAAAAGTAAGACATCATTGCATTTCCAAATGACTAGCCTTTAAAATGTGTGCTACTTTGCAATAGGCACAATCAGATAGAAAAGCTGTAGATCTTCGATTTTTTGATGTAAGGGTTTTGATGAAAGCTGACAGATTACACATAAAACATTCAGCGTCTGCTCTTGATAATGCAAGCGTAGAAGAAGAAATGTGCTGTTTACCTGTGCAAAGAAAGAAACAACGAAAGAAAAATGTCTGAGGACTTCAGTGTTGAGGAAGAGCATGAGTTCTTTACCAAGCTGAATGCGCACTTTCATATAAAAAAAAATTGGTAAGCATGTTAATTCCATGTTATATGTTTTAGAACAACTTCTAAATACAATTTGAGCTGCAAATCATTTTGGGTTTATCCCCACCAGCCGTTAAGAACAGATTTTACTCCTGTTTGCCACCCATCCTGCCATCAAATCTGACCAGTTTCCTTGTTTCTGTTAAAGAAGAGCAACCCCATATTATGGTTCTGCTACTGCAGTATTTCACCAATGATTTAGTGCGTTTTAAGCAATTTGCTGGGTCTGTTTTAAAGCCAAATAAACAGTAAGATTTGTGTCTGTAACATAATAAAATTAATCTAATTTCTGGTGTTGTGAATTCTTTTGCAATGCTCTGGGTCATATTTGGGGGTCAGAAAATACCAAAAAAAACTTTGGAGCTGCAGGTAATTTGACCAAAACAAAGCTCCCACAGTTATCCAGGAAAGTAAAAAGGAATGTGAGTTTTCACAAATCAAGCTGTCGTTCAGATAAAGTAGAAAATATTTGGAGCACAACACAAGATAAACCAACCTGAACTATGCAAATGTCTGAAAAGATCCCTGCTGCCTAGTGAACAGACGCTTACATGCACGCTCCGTCATATGAGCGGTTTGCCTGTGCAGCTGCCTTCCATCGCCGGCATGACCTTGCAAGCCTGCCGACAGCACGGAAAGCAGAATTTGTCAAATAAGAGTTGCTGCTGATGAGGAAAAACACAGATTCATATCTCAAATATCAGACAGCCAATCAGAAAACAGAACTGCCCTGGGAATAAAAGCAGAAACAGAGCAGCGGGGTGGCCTTGAACACTCGTGTGCGCACGCAAGAACTGCAAAGGGCCAAGCTGCAGACGCACACCCACACGTGGGATTCGAGTTGCGTCTGGCTTTGGAGTGTGCACATATGTGTGCGTGTGTATTTGGAAATGGTAGGGGGTGTTCTCCAGTCATTTCTCAGCTTTCATTCTGTTCGGTCCTCTCACCATGTGTGCATTTGAGTGTGTGTGTGCCGCTGGCGGGTCAGGTTCCTTTCTCACAATAAGACACCGAATGCTACGACAAATAAGAGTCTGATTAGTTCCTTCCTTCCTCGGCGACACAAAAACCAACCTAATCCTTGAGCAAACCCACTGTCTGTGGGGAGAAGGGGGAGGTGGAACCTGTGGAGTGTTTGCCTTTCTGAGGGAGCCATGGTAAAGAAGATTGCAGAGCAGCTGGATCAATGTGGGAAAGTGTGGGACTGAAGGGTGGATTGAGGAAGAGAAGATCAATTCAGGTATGAAAGGGGTGGGGATGGATGACGTTTGGAGAGGAAGGGGGGCATACAAACAACACTAGAAGCAGAACAAAGATGAGAAGTCTAAGAGGAGCTGGAGGGGATTAAACATGCAGAAGCGCAGGTGAAACCGTGTTGCTCACACTGACCTCCGGAGAGCATCACCACCTGACAGGGAAATGAAACAGGACTGCTTCTTGATGAATGCACAGTCCTGTTTGCCAGGGCTAATAGTCTCTGTTCAAACACTCTGTGGTATGTGAGGCGTGTCTTCATGTTTGCAAAAGTGTTTTAGGTGTCCATGCGTGACTGTAGGCAAACAAGACTAAAAACCGGCCTTGTAGCGTCTGTTTCCGACCACATAATCCATCCCTGGCTGGTTTCAATTCATGAAAGTGCTCTTATTTCAGTTTGATAATCGATTCTGGACACCGCAAGGTGACTGTTTGTGCAGAGATCATGGAGGTGCCTTCAAATTGCGCCTATATTTTAAGCTGTTTTTACAAGCAATAAACAAACTTTTTCTCAAAGTTCGAACTAGAAATTTACATACACTGTTAAAAAAGGTAACTAACTTTTTCTCACTATTGAAATAAAATCTAACAAAATGTTGCTTTTGATAAATATCAAAACAGTTAGAGATGATTTTAGCTTCTTTAAATTCTATAGTTTTCATACATTTCACTAATATTTTGTAGAAATAAACAAAATTTTTTTTTAATCAAAATTAACAATTGTCATCAGTTTTATCAGACCACAGAACATGTTACCAGGTGACCTTTCTGCAGGATTACCAGTGAGAAAATGAAACTATCAGGCAAAGTGAAGTGGAAATATCAGCAGGTTTATTCAACTTCACAGCATCAAGCCTCCTATTGAACACATAATCTCTGCCTTAAATAGACTCAGCTGATGAAGGACTGGACCATTTACATGAAAAAGTAACAATTTCTCACTTGCATTTAAAAACAAAAATTTTTATCAAGTATATAAGCACACTTACACTCTAGTTTTTTTTAAAACTTACATCCAACACCATAGAATTCCCAAAAACTATCTGCACAAATGCCCCTATATTCTCCATAGTCTCTCCCAGAACATATAAATAGTGTCTGGACCCCAGGGGAAGCATTTGTCCAGACACCCTGGAGAGAAAAGAACAGAAACAACTGGTAAGTCAACAACACAACACTCTTCTGCACTCACTTTCAACAGATTTTACACTGACAATTGTTTCCAAACAGTAACCCTTGCTTGCTCTAAACATCAATTCTCTCTTTCACAAACGACCACCCCAATTCTTAATGGAGAGCTGCTGTGCAGAGCTTGGAACAACTGGCTACACACCAACTTTTAAAATATTCAATAAATTGTTTAAAATTCTTGTGTGCAAATCTAAACTTAAAGTGCAGTGCTACAGTGTTCAAGTGCTAATCAAGCTTCTCTTTTGAAAGGGGTCATAGAATAATTCTATAGGGTATTTGGTGCTGGTCCTTAAGGTCTCTGTATAGGGTGTGTAACATTGGTTCGGCTGAAAAATGGCACATTTGCTGTTCTATGAGCCCTTATGCAAGCCTGGTTAAACGACTAGAATGAAACAACAAGTTTTCTTCCTTTTATGGTTTGCTCATGAATATTTAGATGAGCTGTGCGCTGATTGGTTGGTTTACAATGAGCAAAGCTGCTGAGCAAAGACGCATCATAGCAACAAGCACTCACTCACTGAAACATCGAAATTGTTGATATGGTAGGATGACCAGAAGTCATCTTTTTCCAAAAAAAATGTCCGGGGGAATTTTAAAATCGTCCGGGATTTTGGTCCACTACAGTGCAGCCCGTAGTTCAAAGACACCGGACACTCGAACCGAGCAGTCAGTTTCGGGGCTGGTACGGGATCCACGGCGGACGCGTGCAGGAAGCTACCGGGGGACCAAACCAGATCTGGTGATGGGCCCTCAGCCACCCTCCTCCGGCTGAGACCGGACATCTCTGCTGATGTCCGGTCACCCTAGATATGCCAGCAGTGCTATCAATAACTCAGCGACAGAATAACACCTACAGTTTGCGGTTGTGAACAGACCCTCGTTTCAGTAAAAGAACTTTAGCAAATCCTACTTTGAAGTGTTTAATATTTCGAAAGCTACCTGAGGTAAAATGCCTAGAGCAAATGAACATCCAAGCATCAAAATTTGCAGGGATCTTCTGATGGACAAAAATAATCCATGCCTGTCGAGTCTTCGGCTCCTTGGGAAGACTGTAAAAAATGTCCTCTTTCTTGCTGCAGCCTGAAATGCTGCATTTACGCCTGTGGCCCTGGCTCATTTTCAATAGAGAAACAGCCTGCTTTGTAATTCTTGTAGAAGTAAACTGCAGGCTAAACAGTTAAACTAGTGTCTTACATCTTCACAACCTCGATTCATATTATTGGGCCAGTGAACCAGTGGGCTGGTCTATATGTAAATTTCGGGGAGTGATAAAAGTACTGGCCAGAAACAAATAACGTAACATCCCCAAGTTTACGTCACCTCTGGGCTTTATTTGAAATCGCAGTTTTATGGTGGAAGTTCAGAAATATGAGATCTGCAGAAAAAGTATTTTCCAGTGGGGTTTGAACTTCTCTGTACGTGCATTTCACCCACTGAATTATCGTTATTCATCTCTGACAAGGTAAACTCGGTTTTGCATTCTATGACCCCTTTAAAAGAGTGCAAAGGTGCCTTAAAGTGCTCCAAGTTATGTAATAGTCCCAGTAATGAAGACCTCTTCATTACAGGACATCAGGTCTTTGTCTCTCCGAATAATTACAAACTATGATCTTGCTTTTTTATTTGCTTTTGGGTCCATGGCTTCTTCCTCTCTGGGTGTCCTTTTGATTTAAACCAAACATTTTGGTACACCCGTAAAATAAAAAATAAAAATTTCTCTTTAAGTTGCAGATAGTCAGTGCAATTTCTATGGCCACCAGTAGGTCTGGGTCATAATTCTGGCTGGTAGTTGACTCTTTATCAGAAATGTTTTTATAAATGTTTAAAATCACTGACCTTAAAGAAATTATTTTCAAATTCTAACCATAAAGGTATATATATGGGGGGCAGCATTTTGTACTGCACACTACCAGTAAATTAGTTAGAAAATGAAGGATCCCACACTTAGTCAAAACTGCAATGCAAGAAACATCTCAAACACACAGATTTTCCCTCTGAGGGACAGAGAATTATATTTTTCTTCTGTTTTAAATATCTGACAGCTGAATTAGGAAGTGAAGGAAAGTTTGTGAGAGACTGATTTAAAGAAGAATTGCATTGAAGTCATGTCAACTACATGGGGTAGGGATAGCTATAGCCAGTGGTTATTCACCATGTCCATAGGCATCACAGGTTCACATCCTGGCCTGACACCTTCACCACTGGCCCTATCCTACTGATTGTCAAACTAAACACCACAAAGCTAGCTTTTAGATGTTATAAATTCTTGCCCAACTAAAATGAATTTATTTTGCTCCGTGACTGGGCCTTAATCAGCAACAACAAAATATTAAACAGTGTAAAATAAACCAAAAAAACACACTTTTTTTAACATTACCACCAAAACACTCCAAATCCAAAATCTTCAACATGAGGCCACCCAGAAAAAACCTCTAAAATTATTGTCCTCCAGGAATAGCTGACGTGGCAGTCATGACCATGGACAGCGCTCTGAAGCCATGACACATAACATACAACAACAATTTGAAATTGCAATTCACGTTTAAACATTTCCACAACACCTCCAAATTTCTTTACATGGTAAGAGTGAAAATACACACCGTTGGAAAAAATCCAAACCTTGAAGAGATTGGCTCACACATTTAACAACAGACAGTTTGTGTTGGACTTCATACATTCAATATCTTCAATAAAGACCAGTAACCCAAAAGTTTCCCTGGGCCATAATATCAATATTAAATGGTTTAAAATCTAGGCCTACTTTATTAGAAGAAAATGATATCCATCCACTGGTCTTTCTTTGTGAAATGGCCGATGGAAGCATCATACAGTTGATCCGTTGACTTGAGTTCTATAAGAAGCCCTTTCTATATGGATATCAAAACACCCAGGCGATTCTGTCCAGTATTGTTCCTGGCATGTGTCTTGATGTGCTTCAAGGTGCCAAAATACCTCTAGACTTTTTGTATTTTTTCTTTCAAATCTAATTCTGGTGTTGGTTATCTAATTTTTATTATTTATTGCTTTTCAGCTAACAGGCAACAAGAAAAAGGCGTTTTTAGCAACCTAGCCACAATCTGGCTTTCACCCTCAATCTCTGCTCTTACTCCTCTACTCAGCAATGACAATGACAATGTTCAGGCTTCAGGACAGCTCAGGGCTTTTTTTTCTTCCCGCCAAACGGGTCATAATGGTCATAGGGGAAGACTATTTTTATTGGATAACTGTTATGATTCTGTCCTCGTCTGTCAGTGCTCTCACTGATCTGACCATGTGCAACTGCCCTGCACCAATGAGTAACTGATAAAGAATAATTCCTCCAAAGTTACCTGGACAGAATCAAGATCCTCCAAGATTCATCACTGTCATCACACCGGCTTCTTCACAAACTCTGAAAGTTTTCTCCTCAAACTCCTAGAAGAGGCTCCGGTTGCTGACACCCGACCTGTGGCAGGGTCATACTTTAATAAACAGTTCAAATGTCAATTGCTGCATCTGGTTGAATTATAAGTGTCCCATTGTCTGTTTATTACATTGATAAATTGTTAGATTGTTGAGTCTCCCTGATGTTCCTGATGCGTCTTAAGTTAAATACAAGCTCTCAGCATTGTTTCCCTTCAAAACTATGGCAAGTCCAGAGTTATCATTTCAAACCATGTTTTTACTGTTTCTTATCTCTAAACTTTTTCTGGGGGTGGGGTTTACAGATTGTAGAATTATTTGACATTCTTTCATTCATTTCTTTTGAATTGAAGTTATAAAGCATACCCAGGGACTTTGTCACCCCCAAGCTCTGCTTGCTTCCTTCACTTCCCTTTCTTTGTGTGTGCATGTGTGTCTCTATAGCTGCCATCCATAAAAAAGAATCATGATCTTTACCAGCATCCTACTGTGCTTCAATGTGTCCTCTGTGGTTTGACATGTTTGTAAAGGATCACTCACTCATGCCATAGGTGTGACTGTTTTTATGAGTCTGTGAGTATTTTGTGTGTGTTTGTGTAGGGCAGGAGTCGTTAGCTGAGGAAATGAATAGTTGCCACGATCGTTCATAGTTCCCTAATGAGGGGACTGGGCCCTCATTTCTCCTTCTGTCTTCTTATTTTATGCCTTCTGTGTGGCCAGGTCCCCTTCTCATCTCATGTCCTCAGAACACCCAGTGGCCTCATTACCCTACCGTTGTTGTTTATTTGAAGGGAAGAAGAAAAGAGCAGAAGAAGGATCAAAGAAAAGGTCTGTGATCAACTGTTTCCTGTCAGAAAACTTTCCACAAGCCCAGGTATCCTGTTGGGGTATGGATTGAGAGTCATTTTTAAAGAATTACAAGGCAGGGCATGAGGTGGTGAGCTGTTGATGACATTCACTTGATCAGGCCCAGATTGCTCCTCTGCGTCATCTAATCCTTTCTGAGGATTATTGTTTTGCTATTTTAGGGAGACCCAGCTTCGGTCCTCACTTTGAAGAAAGATGATGTCATGGCTCAAAGCAGAACCCCTGTTGTAATTAGAAATGAGCTGCCTGTGATCACATTACAGGATTATATTGTTTCCCAGGAACACAGTTTAGAGCCTGACTGGGGCAACAGAGACGGGGCGGGGTTGGGTGGGGGGTTAAAAACAGACAAGATGAAACCATATCTAAAGGGCAGATTATACTTCTGCAACTGCACACATCAAATGTCGCCTGCACCTGGTCGCGAACCAGTTTTGCTGGTATGCTTCGGCAACGTTGGTGTGGAATTTCTAGAGACGCACAGCAGTTTCCGCCAAAGAGCAAGGGGGAGTCTATTCGAGAACTTGCGAGAACTTCGGTGGATGGTCACGAGAACCTCTTCGGCGGC
The DNA here is from genome assembly GCA_030533445.1 of Cyprinodon diabolis. Taxonomy (NCBI): domain Eukaryota; kingdom Metazoa; phylum Chordata; class Actinopteri; order Cyprinodontiformes; family Cyprinodontidae; genus Cyprinodon; species Cyprinodon diabolis. Next base: position 31,093,043 of record CM060076.1, read on the forward strand.
GCAGGCGGGAGTGTTTATTTTCCAAAACAATGTCTGAGGCATCGTACAAGTGGTTGTACTTCAGAACCTCCTCGGTCAACCTTTCGTCGTGGTTATGCACAACCGCCTTGGTTTTTTTAAATGGCGCGCCCCAGCACCGAATCGAGAAGGACGACCACACAGACAGCCGGAAAAGCATACCAAGGAGCAATCACAGCTGCTTTTTGTCTGCACACTTCCGCTTGAGGTCTGCTTGGGTTTGCGACTGTCCGACACGTAGTCAGGATTTGTTTGAGGTGCGCGATTAAATTGAATTTTATTAAAAACTTTGTACAGAACATTAATCGTTATTTTAATTTGCAATATTTCTTTAGCATTCATTTCTGTTGTTAAAAGTTTACATTTAAATAACATGGGCCTTCAAATAAAAAGTCAATTCCATTGCATTCCTCAACAAACTTAGCTGAACTTTCGTCTTTTTAGGTAACAAACATCTAAAAAGTATAGGTAATGGTAACTCACTTCATAAAGTTAAAGTTTACAACTACCTTGGTTTTCTAAACTGACTTAGACTATTGTCTCTACATTTAACACTTTTTTTAATCATGGTTCACAAAACTGAAAATTGTTTTTTATATAAAAAAAAGAAGTTGGCTCTTTTACAGAAAAAATGTCTGCTCCTTTGATTACTTTTTGTGGTTTGACAACATTAATAAGAAAATACTTGAAACAGCATCCTAATGGATACTAAGCTAACTGAAAAATTAATATTGCTGAACACCATAAGGCAAGTAAAAGGTTTATGAAGACAGAAAACCTGTTTTTTTCTTGTTTTTTTTTTTGGTCTAGTTTTTTTCAGTTGCTAATGTAATAAAGAGGCTTATGGCAGTAAAGTAAGGAGGTAACCTATAAGAGCAGAGCAGGAATGCTCAAAGCAAAGTCCCTCAATGGCTGTAAAAGGCCTCTAGAAGGATTTGCAGACTCCAGAGAGACATTGGTATTCTAATATGCAGTGACACCTGTACAAATATGACAGTCATGGCAAAGTCATCAGAAGGAACCCCTTCCTGCACCCTTGCCGCAAAACGGAATAGGAAAACTTTAAGAATGCACTGAATAAAAGAACAATTTGACAAAGAAGGGTAACGAATTTCACGAAAAAGCCCCTGTCCACCTGCTAAGCATGGTGTATAAATCGTATTACAAACTTATGTTGCAGCTGATGACATGGGAAAGTTTTTTCTCATAGTGGGGAATGGATTTAAATGAATAGCTGCAAATTCTGCAAGTAAACTACACACTGTCCATAAATATGCTTTGGATGAAAAGAGGATTGGTTCTACAGCTGGATAATGATCCTAAAGTCAACTGAAAATCCACAATAGGCCACCTCCAGAGACTTTAGCTCACAGCTTAGCTGTGTTCCCTGCAGTCTCTCTAAGACCCCAAACATCATCTAAAATCTCTGAAAACTCTCAAAAACTCTCTATTTTCAGGAGGTGTGGATGAACCCTAAAAGCAAGAACTAAAAGACCCTGAGCTTCTGCAAAAAGCATTTTCAGGCTGGGATTCTTGCTAAATGGGAGAATCAGTGAGCTTCTAACTGTGTATAAACTTTTGCAGCTGGCTTCTGTTTTATTCATTTATATGTTCTAAAGCCCTGGAACATAAAGAGTAAACTAAGACATTATAACTTTACCAGGTTGAGCAATTTGAAACTAAAATATAAAATTTTGCGCAAAACCATGAGGAACAAAAAAAACAAGATCAGGTATAGAGTTATGGAGAAGAAATCAGGTATTGGCTATTCAAACGTTAGCACAAGATGGAAATCAACCATCTGATAGAGGTACAATAAACCAGAGATGCATCTGAAATTTGAAGGGCAGCTGCATCTCCTGACACAACAAGGTGAGAATACTTCAGAGAAGCAGCCAACAATACAATAATTACTCTGGAGGCGCTGCAGACATACACAACCTAGTTGGTGAACTTGCCACATAAAAAGCTTGTATAGAGGAGGAGAAAATAATATTGTGGCCATTGTTGAAAGTCTATCATAAGATGTCGTGTTTTTGATTTTTGCAGTAGGATGGATCAGACACAAGAAAGTGTGGAAGACTTATGCTCTGGTCAGATAAAACAGAAAGTCAATCACCCTAAAACAATCTGAAATGTAAACAAGATGATAGCATAATGCTGGGTTTTTAGGGACAGGGTTCTGCCCTCAAAAGACTTGAGATAGGAGTAAAGCTAAGAGTACAGTATGTAGATAAGATGTGTTTAAATGACCAACTCAGAGTTCAGAACGAAAGAAAAAATTGGAAATCTCTGGCAAGTTTTAAAATTAATGTGTGAAACATTCTCAATTTGTATTGACTTAGCTTTGCTATTTTCACTCTTTGGTGATCCATTTACCATAGCTGTAACAGAATAAAGATTGTTTTTACAAATTATTGACTGAGGAGAGTTGGATTCAAATGCAGGACAGTTTTATTCCATCATATGATTCCTTATGATTGGTGCAGAGGCTGTTGTCTATATTATCTCCGTTGAGATGCAGAGTATCCCCTTGATAGGTTGCCAGTCCATCACTGGGCAACATGGAGACCAACAGGGCAACCAGCTTTTTACGCACACACTTATACCTAAGGGCAAATTAGAGAGGCAAATTGATCCTGTGATTTTGGACAGTTGACAGCAGAGAGAGGACCCAGAGAGGACCAATAGATGCACAGAAGAAACATGGAGTAAGACTACCTATTGTGCTACCTATGGCTCCACTATGCAGTTCCACTCCAGCATCACATCTAATTTTTTGCAAAGAATAGAGAAAATAAAAATCTTTAACATTTTCAACCATGTATCTCTATCTTTTACAGAGTTATCCACTATGCATTGTTCTCTAGCCTTCAGAATTTAAACTTTGCAAAGAAAGTCTGTGGGGAATAAATACCGTCATAATTCTCTGTGTTTACCAACCAACTAAATGTATTCAGAGAATTTTGTTGTGGTGTTAACTATTGTCTGAAGTTTACATGAAATGGCAAAAGCCCAAAAGGCACTCATTAGGGGGAACACTCACAAAGCTGCCACTGACAATTCTCAGCAAAGTGGCATTACCACAGTCAGATATCGATTTTCATGATTCCCTTTTCCATTTCTCACAGAAAAAAGCCTTGTGTTTGTGTGTCAGTGAAGTCAGGATTTAATAGGAGCATTTGCATATCAATAGTTATTCACATACAAATACGCAAATATTTAACACAGTCAATAAATAATGAATCCGTTATGTAATCTCTCTGTCAAGGTTGGTAAAATATTATGTGGCACAGTTATTTCCTATTCTAATAAAGTTAGACCAAGGGACTACAATATTATATCGCTTAATATGCTGTTTATATAGGTACATATTTAGGATGTAAAACTGTTTTTATTTTTTTCATATCTCTGGTAATGGTAGCAGAGCTTATCAGATGATTATCATTATGGCTTTAGAGGCAATCAATCTACATCCTAGGCGGTAATGGAATTTATAGAATATATTGCAACAACAATAGACAAAAAAACAACATCATGCTGTTGGTGTTTTTATTGATTTACATAAAAAATTGACACTTATTGACATTTATTGTTATAGCAGAAAAGTCCACTGGCAGACCAGTGAGCATTACATTCTTTTTCCCTTCTCCATTCTCTGGATTCCAAAAACTCAGCAGTCTCTTTTTCTGAGCTCCCAGTTTCCCCTCCTCAATGTTTCCCACAGGGCAGGAGTCTCTGTTGCAAATTACCCATTATTCTTAATAAATAACGATATATCTGGTTCTGCTTCCTCCTAAGAGATCTACTGCATGTTGGTCAGAATCATTAAAGTCAAAACCACTAAATGCTTCTGATATTTTTACATTTATTGTGATATTCCAGTGTGAATATTTTTTTCTTTTCTATGGTTTAGTATTTACAAGTCAGAGGGTTCCTCATATTCCTTTTTCAGATACTTACTGAATGTTATGTGGTATTATACAGTGGGGGGAATAAGTGTTTTACCCCTTGCTTATTTTGCAGGTTTGCCCACTTACAAAGATTGCAACGATCTATAATGTTAATCATATGCACATTCTAACAGTGAAAGACAGAATCCCAAAGAAAATTCCACAAAATCACATCATATGAATTTATTAAAATTGATAACCATCTGATGAGGAAAAAACAAGCATTTGTCCCCCTGGACAAACAGTATGTTAATATTTTGTAGAAAAGCCATTATTGGCCAGCACAGATGTCAAACGGTTTTTATTGATGGTGACAAGGTTTGTGCACATTTCGGCAGGGATATTGGCCCACTCCTCCGTGCAGACAGCCTCCAAATCATTCAGGTTCCAAGGTTGTCGCCTGGCAACTCGAATTTTAAGCTCCCTCCAAAGATTTTCTATTGGATTCAGGTCTGGAGACTGGCTAGGCCACTCCAGAACCTTGATTTGCTTCTTCTTCAGCCACTCTTTTGTTGCTTTTGGGGTGTGCTTAGGGTTGTTGTCTTGCTGAAACACCCATCCTCTACCCATCTTCAGCTCTCTCACTGAGGGAAGGAGATGTTGGTCCAGAATTCCACAATACATGGCCCCGTCCATGCTCCCCTCAATACGATAGAGTTGTCCCGTCCCCTTCGCTGAAAAGCACCCCCAAAGCATGATGTTGCCACCACCATGCTTGATGGTGGGGATGGTGTTCTTTGGGTTGCCCTCTAAACACGACGGGTTGAGTTGAGGCCAAAAAGTTCTATTAACGATGTTGGATGCTGGTTGTTTGGGTGTTGACATGTGTCTTTTATACAGGTAACGAGGTGGGGCAGGTGTATTTGATGTAGATAATTGGTTGGGATTGGGGCTGTGTCTTAAAGAAAGACTAACTGGCTTGTTGCAGCCCTAATACTTGCTGTTTGGTAGGGGGTCATATACTTGTTTTTCCTCATCAGATGTGTATCAATTTTTATAAATTCATATGATGTGAATTTCTGGAATTTTCTTTGGGATTCTGTCTCACTATTAGAATGTACATATGATTAAAATTGTAGATTGTTGCATTCTTTGTAAGTGGTCAAACCTGCAAAATCAGCAAGGGGTCAAACAGTTATTTCCTCCACTGTATGTTCTTTATGAGAAGAATTTCCCTACGTATCTGAAATAAAGTTCTGGTTACATCACATTTGATTATGTTAGAGCATAAATATTAGAGCAAAAATGTTTTAGTACAGAATAGTTCTTTTTTTAACCAGTTGTTGTAGGTGTTAATAGCTTCTGCAGGAAGGATCTTCTGAAACGGTCCGTCTTACACCGGATCTGGAGAAGTCTCTTATTGAAGACATTTTTTGATTGTTTATAAAGAGGACAAAAACAGTTGTCCATAACGTTCTTCCCTTAATGAAGAATTAGTCTGTGTGATATAATCTCCAGAGTTTCTAGAGGAGTTCATAGAGCAAAACTGGCCTTCTTTATTAGCTTTTTGGCTCTCACACTTTTACCCCAGCAGATGATGGCAGAAGGGATCACACTCTCCACATCAGACTTATAATATGTAGCATCTTGCTGGAAATGCCAAAGGACCTAAGCTTCCTTCAGAAGTGCAATATGCCCTGCCCCTTCTTGAAGCCGTCTTCACAGTTGTGTCTCCAGTCCAATTTGTAGTCCAGGTGAACACCAATGTATTTATACTACTCATCCACGTTCAGTTTTTCTCCCATCATGGTAATACTATTTAGTATTTCTTCAGAAATCTACAATCATCTCCATTATTTTGTTTACATTCAGGCTTAGATGATTGTTTCCACACCATGCTACAAAGCGGTTCACTAGCTCTCTGTACTCGGCTTCTTGTCCATCTTTGATGCATCCTATGACTGCACAGTCATCTGAGTATTTCTGCAGATAACAGGATTCTGCGTGATATTAGAAGTCAGAGGTGTTCAAAGTAAAAGAGAATGGTTAGAGTACAGTCCCCTGTGGTGCTCCTTTGCTGCTGACTTCTTGATTAGACAGCTAACCCTTCAGTCTAATAAACTATGGTCTGTTTGTCAGGTAGTTTTTGATCCAGGCATTGTTGATGCCCCAAGCTGTGCCTTCTGAAATTTCTCACAAAATAAGTCAGGCTAGGTTTGTTAAATGCACTGGAGAACTCAAAGAACATACTGTAATCCTCACAGTGCTGTCTGCCTTATCTAAATGACAGTGGGTTTGTTGAAGCAGGTGTATGATGGTATCTTCAACTCCATCTCCACTGCAATAGGCAAACTGCATTTAACTTCTTGTTTGCTTGCTTAGGTGAACCAACACACATCTCTCTAGGACCTTCATGATGTTAAATGTTAGGGCAACAGGTCTATAGTCAGTGTGTCTGTTGGCTGAGTGTTCTTAGGTCCTGGTAAAAGGCAGGAGGTCTTCCACATCACTGGAACTTGCTCCTGGGTGAGACTGGGGTTGGGGAGGTGCTGTTGAATCCCACAGAGCTGCTCTGCACAGGCCTTCAGGACTCTGGGGCTGACACTATCAGGACCTGGTGATGTATTACTATTCAGTCTATCCAGCTGTCCAGCTGCATCTTTACTTGACTTCTAGAGACAGATTGGTGAAAACCAGAAGTAGCAGCAACATCTTCTGATTTGACTGACTACAAAACTATAGAAGCACAAGAGACAGTGGCAGAGTAGGGCAGGAGAAAAGGATGCTGAGCTTGTTTCTGAACTAAACCTGTTGAAGAATTCAGTTCTTTTGCTTTCTCCAGACTTTCATCTGTCTGATCATCCTTATGCTTAAAGGCTGTGATCTTTTTCATCCATGACCATACATCTCTGAGATGTTTCTGTTGGAGCTTGTTTTCCAGCCTCTTGCTGTATCCCTTCTTCCTTTCTCTTTTGTATACTCATTAATTCACTGTCTCCCTTCTTAAAGGCTTGTTTTTGTCAGGGTTTGGTTGTGGTAGAGGACCCAAATGCAGAGGCAGAGAGGCTGAGGAGATTTCTTAGGAGTTTAATGGGGCAAAAAACAGTAACAAAGGCAGGAATGCAAAAATCCAACTAATAATCAAAGCAAACCAGAACTATGTAGACATCTGGGGGAAACCAAACACGAGGAGCCAGGGAGAGACGAGGAACGTGGACAACAGCACGGGAGGACAGCAAAGACAAGGAACCAAGAAAAAGTGTGTGTGCAGAGGGAGAGCATATATAGCAGAGAGAGACAAAGGGAGGGCTAACGAGCAGACAAGGAGCAGGTGTGAGAGGAGACAATGAGGGAGCCAAGGGGAAAGGAACATGCACACACAAGAGGGCAAAAAGAGGACAACAGAAAAACAGGAGAAGTAATATAAATCTAGAAATACAAAACTGGAATTAAACCCATAAATCTAGAAAACAAGGAGCAAAGTAAGACTGAATACTCTAAATAAACATAACAAAACCAAGATTGTGACAGTTTTTTTCTTATTGTACAGTTCCTTTAGATCACTTGTGATTCATGGTTTATTATTTGAGAAGCATTTCACTGTTCTGCTAGGGATGGTGTTATCTACAGATCTTATAAAGTGGCTTATAGTATATTCTGAGCAGAGAAAAACACGACTATGACCTGATTCCCCAAGAGGAAGTCTTACTTCAGAGATTTAAGAGTCATTGACATTTGAGTAAAACAAGTCTGAAGTTTTGTTTTCTATTTCTGTTGGAAACTTGCCAGCGTTGCAGAGAGTGAGACGTAATTAAAATCACCAGTTTTTGCCACTAAAGCATCAGATTGTTGTGGCTGCAGCTTAGCAACAGTGGAACCCATTACATAACATGCAGTGTTGGCAACAGCAGAAGGTGGAAAAGAAATGGTTACTAGCAGAACATTGGTGAACTCCCTGGGCAAATAATATGGCGGAGAACCAACCGCCAACAGTTCAATATCTGGCACAGTAACCTGTCATGGATGACAGAATCTGATGTTCACAAGCACTGGCAGCCCACCTCCTTTGAGTTTTCTAGTCTTCTTTAAATCTCTGCTCATATGGCCAGAAAGTGTGGCAGAGAGATGCTGGAGTCCTTGCTAGGGCTTGGAGTTCTTCTAACTCATTTTCTAAAAATCTCACATTATCCATGATGATTGATGGAAGAGATGGTTTAAATTTCTTCTCACTCTCTCTTCTTCTAGCTTCTGCTCTGCATCCAGAACGCCTCCTTTTCAACTCAGCTGGTAAACTGCAGAAGAAGTACAGTATATCAGCTTTAGAGATGTTAATGAGGTGATCCGGGTGTAAAAAATCAAGTTGTGATGGTCTCTGTGGTGACGCATCAAACAAGTATCCAAAATGGAAAGATAACTGTGAAAATCCTTCCAGTTTCATAGCATTCTACAGCAGACATGAAAAACGTGAACAACTCTGATACAAAAATGGAGGAACTAAAGTTCTCTTAAAAAATAAAAATCAGAGTCAAGCTAGCAGAGCTACTCCAAGTGCAGTCAAATTAAGCAGTGCGATTCTTCTCAATTCTTCTATTTTCTGTGTTGGTTTAAACATGCGTTCCATCAGTATTCTACCTTTATTCAGGACCTTTTTACTAGTTACCATTTAGATGATTATTATTCAATAATTATAACTCATCATCCTTTGAAGTCTGTTTACTGCACTACTGCTCCGTGGTTTTAATCTGCTTATTTTGAATATGGTCAGTTTATTTTTTATAATTCTATAAATAAGCCCATTGTGACCATATTGTGACAATCCAAAGTCAAGTTCCTCATGGACACATGCCTCACAAGTTTAGCTAATTGCGTTTCTATCCACTAAATTCAGTTCTAAGATCTCCTGATATGGAAAAAAAAAGTCATGACACCATGCACCTGAAGAAGGGTCCCTGGGTGCTTGGAGTAATAAGAGACCCACAGCTTCAGGCCCTCCTGTGATTAACAGTGGACATTTTCTATGAGTCTGTTCATACAAACAGTAATATAGCGATCACAATATACATACAGCAGTAAGCTAATTTCACATATGAAGTTATTCATTGCATTAATATTCAGTAAATTTCAAGAGAAACATCCCACACAATGTTTATGTTCATATTTGGTCTGGTTGGTTTGGATTTTTTTTCTTTTGGTGTTTTTTTCCTTTTAATACACAAAAACTGTTATGAAACAGTTTTTGTGTATTTTTTTTTCTTTCAGATCTTTTCCACTGATATAAAAGTTGTTGACCGATTGGACATATTCAACTGTGAAAAATAAAGAAGCAAAAACAGAGTACATTAGGGGGAAATATATTTCATAGCACCCTAATTAGCTCCCTTTGCTCATAAGAGATAAACAAATGTGTTGCAGTATAATGTAGAAAACGTCTCAAAATTACGTGGGTTTTTTAATTATTGGAAAATCCTAAAGTCATCAATGTACATTGTTAGGATTTGTAAGCTGTTTACCCCTGTGTTTAACTAAAATCATTGTGCGAAAAGGAGCATGCTGGATGTCCTTCTTCCCTTCTCTGTCTGAAAGGCTGTTCCTTTGCTTCTGTTCAGACAAGACTGTTTGTAGTACATGAGTGGCTTTTTCTGAGAGTGCATGTGCAGTCACAGGGCACTCATATCTTTACCCTGTTCCAGCACAATGACAATGGATCCTGGGCTGTAAAACCGTCATCTGTTAATAAACCGGAGTGCTGGATGACTGCAGGCTCCTGATTTAAGGCTACAAGTGACGTGTTCTTTGGAGGGCTGCTCATCCACAGAAAGCTGCACTGGATTGCTGATCAGTCTGAAGTTGGTGTTTCTGGCTAGGTTGGCTCATTTTCCATAAACCAACAATGAGAAAGTTGTTACTAACTTTTCAAAGCAGGTTTTCTGTATGTAGGCTGGAAAGCAGGGTGTGGTTGAAAAGATTTGCAAAGTTTATTCAACACATCCTCTGGCAACACATACACTAATCAACCGCTCTCCTAGAGTGAATTTCAGTAGAATGTTTGCATTTTACATAACAAAGGATTGACTGTGGTGCCGAGTTTTTTTTCTCACCTACAATCTTTTTATATTATCATTTCAACCCGTTCTCCATCTTTCAGTTCTTCAATTCTAAACATCCCCTACCACAGCATGAGTTTTATCAAGCCAGTTAGTTGTTTTTCCAAGGTGGATTTGATTTTGTAGACATTTTTTATTGCTAAATATTTACTCTTTAGGCACCAGAGTTTATTATATTTGGAATCCAACCAATTAATGATTATGCCAGTAAATCTAATGACAATGCAGAAAAGAAATGAGACAGTAATAATCTCCAAGTCAAATCGCATCCATATGACAGCTGGTGAAAGAGTACAGACAAAGGTCATCAGAATTCCAGCTGTTCAGTGGCTGGATGCAAACAGACTGCTCTGCAGCAGATAATGGTAAAAAGTGAATGCAAAGCATTGCTATTTAAAAACAAGTAGTCTGCATCAATATGTTGTGAATCAGCATTGAATCAGCAGTATATGATTAAATAATAAAAGTATATAACAAAAGTATCAATTTTCCTTAATGTGTTCTCACAGCAACAATGAATGCTTCTAAATCTAAAGTAATATGGTTCTTCAATTGTAAAGTTTTGCAAGATCAAAATTGTTGCAACCAATTTTTACTTTTCAAGTCATCAGATTAAGGCTGTGTCATTTCAAATATCTAAGCTTACTAAATGATGAGTTTTAGTCCTCGTATTCAACAGCTTGTAACAAATGTGAAGCTTTATTTTAGAATTAGATGTATCTTATCACTTGAGGTCAGGAAACATCATCTTGCTGCAAATTTTTTGCCCATTTTAGATTATGGTGACATGAGCTATATGCATGCATGTTCACACTGGTTGCATAGGCTAGTTTTCTATATCATGGGGCATTGCATTTCATCACTAGTCTACGAGCAGGAACTCACCATTGCTTACTGTAAACTGTAACTGTATTAGTCAACTTGTAGATTTTATCTCTGGTATCTTTTTATTTATAAAGCTATCCTGGGTTTACTCCCCACCAATCTCTCGTCTTGTATTGTTAGAAAAATACATACATACATACATACATACATACATACATACATACATACATACATACATACATACATACATACATACATACATACATACACACACACACATACATACATATAAATTGGTACTTATAGAGTCACAAACTTATACTTTTCCCTTTTTAAATATAGTTACACAATTAACATCTATGTTCAATGTAGATCAGGAGTGTCAAACTAATTTCAATATTTAGGCACAAAATTATCAGGTTTTCAAATAGGCCAGTTGTAGCTGGAAATAACAACTTTTCATTTTAGTACTTTGTGTACAAAAATGACACTACTCTGGTTCCCTAACCTTTCTCCAGTTAATTTAGCAGTTTTAGTTACTTTATAAACTTTTAAAGAAGGTATGTCTCTTTCTTATGGAATGATATGCCTACTTGTGGCTTTGACATATAAGTAGATGCTGAGTTTTCTGTGATGTTTAGCATGAAGTTATCGATGTGAATCCTGGTATGTGACAGTAGCTAAATTCACACAGCAGGCCTTAAAGCTCAATTTCAGCGTTTTTTGTGAAATCCGATTGTTTTGCATTGTTGTTCACATTTAAAAATACACATATGTGATTTCCCATGTGAACTGATTTCATACAGCTTAATTAACAATTCTACTGTTAATGCACTGCCCAGTAGAGCCAGCACATTAACAGCATAATCTTTGTGGAGTATTAATGACGTTCAGATCAGATGAATGCGACCTGGCCATTTAGACAAAGGGTCAATTATCCAAGTGGAACTGGTTGGCATTTAAAAAGATCAGTTATATGTTTTCCAGATTGTCATGAAAAGATCAGATACAGGTCGCATATGGGCAAAAAAAAGTCAATTTGGGTCACTTAAGGCTGCTGTGGAATGTTGCCACTGTGGCTAACACAGTTAATTGGGTTACTAAACCAGCCAGACTTCCAGACAAGTGATCATAAGTTAAACTCCCTCCCTTGTAATTTTTTTCAGCTTCTCTGTTACTGCTTACATCATTCTTCCTAAAGATTGGTTGGGTTGGGAAATAGATTTATAATTACATGCTAAATACATGATAAAGTTTATATGAAGGAAAATACAAGGCAGCCTTTAAGGATTACATGTTGGTTAGAGGTTACACCCTTTATTATTCATGACTCTGGGCTTCCATTATGCCATATGAGTGTTACAACTAAATAAAACAACAGGGAGGGGATACACTTCAAAACATTTCCAGCTGAGACTTACAAGCTTAATGTTAAGATTGCATTAGATTAATTTCTTCTTAATTGATGAATAATAGACCCCAAAACACGAAAGAAGATTCAGTGACCAGGTGAGATGGAATTGCTTTATGGCCAAGTAACATCAAGGTTTGAACAATTTCACATCCGTGGAAATTGATTTTTGGCTCAATACATACTGTCTCCATTTTTGTGAGGGAGTAGAACACGAAAGATACTTAAATATGTTTTCTGTGGGTCATTTTTATATCAAAACAATGCAAAGAGTTAAATCCTCTCTACATCTTGATTTTATGATGAATACTGAATGAAAATATAATGTGCAGCACTGTTGTAAAATTACGTTATTGTTTTAATGGACAATTGAACCTCTAAGCTTTTAGCGCTAAAAAGACGCAGTGATTGTTCTACTTTTTAAAGGGGATTTTCATTCTGTATGTGAAAACAACCAGAAAATACAAAAATCCTTTTATTTTGTATTAAGAGCACCTTAAATCAAAAGAGGTTTAAAAGCCGTGACATAGATAGACTATGCCCACTCGGTGGGTAGCACTGCTGCTTTGCAGCAAGTTTGATTCCCGGCTTGGGGTCTTTCTGCATAGAGTTTGCATGTTCTCCTTGATCATGTTTTGGTTCTCTATGGGTACCCCAGCTTCCTCCCCCAGTCCAACAACATGACAGTTAGGTTAACTGACTTCTAAGAATTCTTGTTAAGTGTGAGTGTGTGCGTGAATGGTGGTTTGTCCTGTTTGTCACTGTGTTGCCCTGCAATAGATTGGTGACTTGTCCAGGGTGTACCTGCCAGTAGACAGCTGGAGATAGGCACCCCTCGCGAACCATTTGGGATAAGTGTGAAGGAAAATGCATGACTTAAACACATAAAAAAGATCAAAGTAAAGGAAAAGGGAAATCTTACCAGAAAAGAAAATGAGTCTGAAACTGTTTGTGGTTTCAACTTATTTTATATGAATCTGAATTTATAACCTCAAATCAACTCTTTGATGACTGTCAGGATTCTGTGTACAGTGCTCTGCTAATTCTCTTCCTCAGGTAGCTGTTGTTGACAGGTGGGCATGGCCCCACCCCCGTTCCTGGATTCACTCTGGTTCCTTCAGCTGCACCTCAAACCTGTCTCTGCTGTGGTGCCACTCACCCTCCCCGGATAGGTTACCTGTACCTAGCGGGAAGTGAATCTGCATCAGCGCAGATCTCCCTAAATCAACTAGTGTTAATCAGGTCCCTCTTTCGTAACGCAGCTCTCCTAACTCTGACGTTCCGAACCTTGCCTGCAGATCATGTAGTGAGCTATTCTTATCTGTGTATAGCCTAAATAAACATCCTTGACTACTCCTTGTTCTCCAACTGTGTCTGCGTGTGGGCCAAACACCTTAAAACCATGACAATGACAGCCTGAAATGCAGAGTAACTTTTCTAAACACACTGATGAAGGTGCTTTCCTCTGGCCTTGATTCCTCTCAGGCTCATCATGATCAGTGAGGAACATAAGAACTCATAGAGCTTGGAACTTAAAAAAAGATTAAACTTACATTAAATATATTCCAAAACTGAACTCTTTTTTAAAGACTGGGTGCTGAAGAACCTACCAGAACTGTGGGATAAACTGGCACTAAAGTGGGGATTTTAGTTCTGAGTAACTTTACCCATCACTTCTTGTCAGGTACTGTCAGAATTCACAGCCAACTTTAAGCTGCAGCCCAAATGGCTGAGGAACATTTCTGCTAACGTTTTCAGGAGGAGTTTGGGGATGGTATCCTACTAAAATCGTGTTCTCTGACTTGGCTTCTTCCTATCAGGAGAGGGATGGAAGCAATTACCAGTGCCAGCAGCTGAGAGAGGGCCAGGCTTCTGCAAATCAATCAGTATTTCTCCACCGCCTCTGTCTGACTGTGTTTGCCCAGAAGAGCGTATGAGAGAGCACACCCTTGTGGTGACACTTCTCATAGCAACGAGTCCAGTTAGAATGCCATCACATTACCAGTCCGCTGCAAGCTCTTTAAACTGAATGGAGGTTTTTTTTCCCCCTTCTATATTAATCTTCACCAACTAATTGCTACTTTTATTAGCAGTGTACAATAAAGTAAGAAAAAATGTCCTGATTTAATTTCCATGGCTGAATGTGAAATGAGTCTGAAAAAGAGGCAAAGAGCAGCTTGTCATTTAGTTCATGTCGAACTGCAAAGCAGAGACAATTTAGGTTAATGTGGAATGAGGAGCGGAGAGAGGTTAGAAAAAAGCAGGGGGTAATTTGGTGTGGCAAATTGATGAGTCATCTTTTGTTCGTATTCTCTGATTGACAAAAGAGCTGTGGTGCATTTGCATTAAAGGAACTGGAGATAGTCTCGGCAAAAATTTGTCATTGTGTCGTCCCTCTTTGTCATGCAGAAACACACACACTCAGAGTTCAGGTCCATCCTCCGTCGTGTGGTCCTCCTGTGTTTAGACTAATTACAGTTCCACTAAGCGTGAGTGTGTCAGTTGTGACATTTCCACTGTTGGCGTGGCAACATTAGCTCTGCTGTCCCATTATGTCCGCATTAGGGACATTGCACATTAGCTAAAACTGTCCTTTGGCTTTCAGCAAACAGAAAAGCAAGGGATTAAGTGGAAAATAAACAAATAGATAAAAATCATATTATCTACTCTGAATTCTTCATTGGCATTTGATTTAATGCCCTTAAATAGGGCTGCCAAAAAGTGAGGGAATAATCCTTCACTCATTACTTTGTTTCTCTCGTAGCATGGTTGCAACACTCCCTATTCTTTCACCTCATGCATACTAAAACATGAAAAATCAGAACTGGCTGTTTATGTCCTGTATCTCTATGGTAGCGCAGGTTAGTGTGACCTCTGTTTTTTCTGAGCTTGGTTCCCAGAAGATTTGAACGATCCCAGTGTGTGTTCATCATATTTAGGTTGAACTTCAAGGCCAAACTGGAGGGAGATGAAAGCAAAAGGCAAGACGCTCTGTGCTTGTTAGATATAACTCAGGCCTGAGGGTAAACAAAGAGGGCAGATTTTCCATGGACTGAGAGGATTGAGGGTCTGGATGTGTTGAGAGTGATGAGAGATAGCAAAGTGTCATGACATCAAGGCCATCACATTCTGAAAGCTACTAGAATATGGACCATGTAAGGAAACTTAATCGAACCATTTATCTAATTATGCGCCATTGAAAAAAGTATTCATGTCCGTTGAACTTTGTCAGATTTTGTACAACTTCACTTGTACTTTATCTAAATTATGTGACACACCAAATCCAGCAATACTCAATTGTAAAACAGGGATTAATTAATTGTTTTAGAAAAGTTATTACAATTAAGAAACAATCTGAGAAGGGTGATTTTTGCTCAGTAGACCGATAGTTGTTTGGGAATATCGCTAACAGGCGTGCACATCAAGAATTTATGCACTTTCTTTTCAAATTGTTTAACTTCAGGCCCTATGCACAATAAACATATTTGGGTTCAAATGTAGAGATTTTGTTATGTTGCTACTTTTAGTCAGCTGTCCTGCTCTCAGGAAAAACTAAATTTCCTGTCGATTTAGGACAGGGTTCATGAAAGTCCGCTTCAGAATAGTCCAATGTTTTACTCTGTCTTTAGCTGTGAGTTTTGAGTCACCATCCTGTTGAAGACCCGTGACCTGTGACTGATGCCATGGTCTCTTACTCTGGGCAGCATATTTCTCTCTTGAGAAATATGCTGCCCAGAGTGGTCTTGAGGTTTCACCATACCCTGCAGATATTCAGGACATTCTGTGTCATATGAAACAACTCAGCCCCAGGAAACCCCTCTATTCTACATATCCCTTTACTTCCATCATTTTCAGTCATTTCTAGAGGTACCATCAATTTTAAACCAGCCCTGTTTCATGGGTTTATTTTATATATATATATATATTTTTTTTTTTGTTGAAGCATGGTTAAAAAGCAATGTCTCATTTGTTTTTCTTTGAATATTTATCTATAATTATGCTTGTCAGATTTAAGCAATTTCTGTGGCCATTTTTTTTTCCTTCATTAAACAAAGGGTACCAACAATTTTGTCCATCTGGGTATATCATTGCACTGACTGTTTGTTTAAAGATCGTAAATGTTTTCCTCCGTTTAGAGTCTTTTATGCTTAGTGTGAGGGATTGCATTCGAGTCAATGAGTCGATGCAATCAACTGGTTTCGCTTAGATAGAAAACTTTGAATCAATTTGACTGTATGATCTGGTGAACTGTAAAGTGCCTTGAGATGACATGTTGTGAATTGGTGCTATAGAACTAAACTGATTTGAAATTTAATTGAATGTGCGATACAAGACAGTTATTCAAGTTCTTTAACATTTTAGACCATAAAACATGACTACATAGTTACATTGGCCAGTAACTAGTTAATTTGAATGAGCAGAAAGTCAGTTACTGTTCATAACTGAGCGGTCCCATGCCTGGGCGGTTGCAAAGGCAAGAACTCAGGCCTGAGAAGAGTTTGAAGAGACTATTGAGAAATGTGATTAGTCTGTCTCAAAGCGATTTGGCCAACTGTGTGGCAGTCCTTCACTACCACTGACTTTAGTAGGGGCTGCTGAGTTTGAGAAAATTGTCAGACTGTGGAAGGAGTACTTAAAGGATCTCCTCAACCTGACTCCCTAAGCAGAGACTAGGTGCTCTGAGACAAACTTTTTCATGGCTGAAGTAACTGAGGTGGTCAAATAACTCAATGTTGGCCAGGCTTCGAGGGCTTGAAAAAACTTGAAAAATAATAATGTTTGTTATTCCATAATTTTAACAGATAAGATAAGTTACCCATAGAGAAATATTTTATGTTTAAAATGGGAGAACAAGAACTCCATTACATTATTTCAAGTTTATAAAATAATTATGTTATGTTTTATTGATTAATTGGCAGATCATCTGTCATGTTGGTATGTAGTTTTTTGACCCACATGCAGAATTAGACAGAGAACTAGTGAGTTTTAACATTACATTTAGGAAAAGCGAACAACAATATTGAAGAGGTGACTGCAAGAAGCCATTTGTTACTTTCTGGTTGGTTTGGGAGATGAAGGATAGGTTGCTTGGATCTGTAAGTATTTGATCATTCAGATTACACCACAGAAGTCCAAGTGAGTGTGGTACAAGCAGGTGACGGAGCAGGTAAGGACTGCTGCACACATGGGAGGTCTTTTCCATATAGATTGGAGACAAACTGAGGTTTACTGGTATTCTGGAACAATAAAGAGATTCACAAGAAGACACATTTCAGCAAGAAAGAAATTCTTGGTTTAAGCCTTTGGCTGGAATACCATTAGGAATAATAATCCAGCAAAGAGAGAAGATCATTTGCCTCCTTATAAACACGCTAGTCATCTTGATTGAGAAATTTTCTCAGGTCAGCAGCAACACGGATCGGCCTAGCCACAGCAAAGATCCTTTCTGTAAAAGGAAGCTCAGGCACACTAGAAAAACAGCAAGACCCCAGATACCCTAACAATCTCATTCACATTTTAGAATCCAAAAGTCAGTTTTATTTAGGCTCCAGTATGAGTGGCAATCAACTCCACTACAATACTAAAATGTGTTCCTCAGTCTTAATAATTGAGATCATCATACCTGCTGTTTTTTGTATTTAAAGCTCTAGCTAATATAGATAATTCCCCTTTAAAGAAACTAAATATATGTGCTGTCTGTGCTGACAGATTTTAAGTGTTAGAGACATTGTTCAAACTTGGCATAAATGATTCACCAAACAGTATCTATTTATACCAGTAGAGTTGTGTAGCTCCTTTTTAGGTCCCCAGTTGGTAATGGATCCCTAAATGACTTTGATTCAGTTGGTGAAAAACATTTTATGGCCCATTTTCCCTTTGGACTATACCGCTGAGTGAACTACAAACACATCCCTTAAAATATTCACTCCCACGATCAATGACTCCATAAAAATTGTAGTCTTCTCTTGAATGGACCAATTTTGGGTCATTGAGATGTTTTTGTTTTTTTTCCCAGATCTATTTACTTGATAATTACAGGCTGAAGAAAAAAAAACAATACAATTGCAAAGCTGTGTTACAGAGAGCCTTATTGGTAAATCACTATTTTATATCCTAATGAATCAAGAAGGCTTCATTGACCAGCAGGGATTTATTGTTAATATATTGTCAATAAGATGAAAAAAGGCTGCCATTCGATTTATTTTACCACTGCATAAAGGTTAAAAATGCATGTCAAAGAATAAATCTAAATCTAGGGCTAAGTGTATAAAAATTCTTAGGTGTGAGTCTGTGAATTAGAAAGTGTAAAAAAATCAACAATTGGATGCAATAATTTATTCATGGATAAGAACTTAAAATGAAAAATCCCTGTTCCCTGAAGACACATTTTCAATGAGCCATCCTTGGCTGCTATGGCGTTCTCCCATAATCACAATGATATTTAAAGTACAGCACATTTTTTCAGCATGTTAACTTAACCTTTATCTCAGTGTTAACACCCACTTTTTAAAGGCAGAGGCCAAAAATCACATTGTTGCCTTTTTTCTGTGTTGTGATTCTTTTAGTTTAGATCTCTGGTTTATTTCAAACATTTTAAAACTAAATAAATGTTTAATTCTTTTCCTCTAATAGAAGTAAATAGAGGAAAAGGAAAAAAATATTTTTTACATGTACATACTCAAATACAGTATAGATAAGCACAGATAGAGATTTATCAGTGATGTGACTAACGGCGTTGAAAGTAACGGCGTTACTAACGCCGTTACCTTGTTTTAGTAACGAGTAATCTAACTAATTACTTTGACTGTAACTATAACGCAGTTACCATTGCAGACACCCCGTTACTGCCCGTTACTCAGGTCGCACAATGAACCTTTTTTCATGATATGACTCGTGCGCAGCTGCGTGAAGCTGACTCCCCACCCACGTCAAAAAACTCTGCAAATAGACTGAATGGTTAGTGCAACGATAGTGCAGATTTGTGCAGAAAAAAATATTGTTTGTGCTACTTTTGTTTAAGAGATATTAAAGATTATTTTTTAGGTCATCCAGAGGTGCGCGCCTTGTCATGAGAGAGGGGAGGATGAGAATGGCTGATGTATAGTGAGATTCCGTCTGTCAGTTGGGTAGGTGCTTGTTTCCGCTGGTGGGTGTTAACGTACAGCACACACAGAGAGATGGAGAGTGAGGATGACTCCAGCAGCAAAACAGCGTTTTCCTGATGGAAATACCGGTGTTACGTCGAGCTGCGTTTCCCCATCACATACGGTTTCCTCTGCATCTCCGCACAGCGCAGGCGACAAGAGTCACCGCACAAGCGACAGGAAACGTGCATGCTCGCTAAAGGCGCGCACCAGTCGCCCTGTGCTCGCACCACAGGAGAACTATGGAGAGCGTGAACGATCAAATGAAAGGGAGAAATCTGGATGGATGGATGGATGGATGGATGGATGGATGGATGGATGGATGGATGGATGGATGGATGGATATTCTACCTTTTCAACCTACTGTATTTTTTATTTTAAACATTATTTGATGGCCTTTGTGGCAGGGATGGAGATCCATATTTTATGTCACACACAGAGTATACATCTAGATAGATAGATGGATAGATAGATGTTGCAGTATCTATAACAAACCAAACACACAGGATTTCAGAATTAGACATCCCCAGTTATTAATTTCATATACTCACCAGATCTGAATGCCCTGTTAAAAAACTTCACATCGCGTTCCCCCCTGATGTAATTTACGTTGAGTTACAAGAAATGCAAAACTCTCTGCCGGTTCTTGTCTTTGTCATCCACTCTATTCAGCTGGCTTTGGAAACACACGGCGAGAAGGTGGGGGCTGGGTGGGGAGGTTTACGGGGGCGAGAAACGCAAAAGTAACGCAATAGTTACTTTTACTAGTAACTAGTTACTTTTATTGTGGAGTAACTCAGTTAGTAACTCAGTTACTTTTTGGGAGAAGTAACTAGTAACTATAACTAATTACTTTTTCAAAGTAACGTGCCCAACACTGAGATTTATGCATATATAACAGAACAAAAGCAGTGTTTTTTTTATCTGCTTCTCTGTAGATACAAACCCAGGAGTAGGAGTAGAAACAATGAAATAACTTATCTAATTAATTATAACCATTTTCTTAATTTAACAGATTGTATTCATTCTTAACTTGTAGTTATCTGTAAAACATAAATTAAAACCTTTCTTTGTCATAAAACAGGGCAGATGGACCTAGAATTAAGGCGAGACAGACAGTGGAAAGTTTCAAAACGTTTAATGACAAATCCCAAACATAAACAGAACAGAAACGGGCTGCTGTGGACCTGTGGACATGCAGCAGCTGCAGAGGGAGGCGGGGTAACACCCAGCACTGGCACTCTGGTTGTGGGAGAAACACAGGTAAGTGACCACGATAATCTGACTGAAGATACCTATTCGTGTGAGTCACTTACCTGGTTTAACAGTTCAGTCTATCCTCTCGGTGGGGCAGGACCCAGCCGCTGGACTGCCAACTTCATGCAGCGCTGAGCCAGAGTGTCCTCGATTCTGCAACCCCAGTGAGCTGGCAGTGAACTGATACAGGTCAGGGAAACATTTCAGAATAGGACAGTTCTGAGATCTAGTAATCTGTAGCCCGACCAGGGGCCGCGATCTGAACAGGAACCGGGATTCTAGCAATCCACAGAATGCCCAGGCAGGTTCAGGGCTCCATTAACCCAGCATTGAGCTCAGACAGACATGCTCAGATGGAGACAGATGGGCGCAGTGGTTGAGAGGAAAGGAGACAAGACATGGTACCAGGAGAAACTGCAGAATTTTAAACTGGCTCCAACCAGGGCATGTCTGGCATAGTTTGCAGGTTATTCTCAGTGTGTCACAATTAGGTTCTACAGTAAGTGGATTAAATTACAACATATTTTGTTTTTGTGAAACGAGTCAACAGTGATATTTACTGTGATCAGATAAAGTTAATTAATTGTGTTAACCAGCTAGTTGTAGTGTAACTACAGCTAGCTATAAGTTCACACTGGAGGCCTTAATGCTCAATTTCAATTTTTTTTGTGAAATCCGATTATTTTGCACGTTTTTTTACATATCCAAACATATGCAACTTGTATGTGATCTCCTGTGTGAACTGCATTCATTGAACGCAAGTGTCCTGCATGTGCAGTAGAGGAGGTAATGATGTCACAAGCAAGCACACTCTGTGTTTTTGGAAGTACACATGGATGTTAGCGCCGGAGCGCATCTAGCGATCTTTCCCAACCTTAGAAACACAATCTTTTCGATATAAATAATACTCTCTGCATCATTGTCTACCATGGTTGTTGTTTTTCTTCGCGCTACTGTCAGGTATTAATGGTGTAGAGTTCGGATGAATGCAACCCGGCTGTTCAGACAGAGGTCGCATATTAAAAGATCAGATTCGTATCAGATGGACAACATAGCTAAGTAGCCTCGAAAAAATCTGATCTGAGTTGTTCAGACTGCCATGAAAAGATCCCATACAGGTCACATATGAGCAAAAAAATATAGTGTTCTCAAATATGGATAATTTATGTTACCACAATGTTGGTAGCTGTCACAAGATTTTTTTTTTAATACACAAACTCCAGATCCATCTTTTTAGAAGCCAATAGAGGCTTTAGGCTTTAGTCAACAAAATGCAGCGGCATGTCTGATGTCATCCAGAAGAGGCTGAAGCAAAATAAACATGACTTTTTCCAGATTTTAGCTTGAAAAACCTGTCTTGATTGTTGTTATTCACAAAAAGAAGCTATTTATACTTTTTGGGATAAAATAGATGTTTGGGCATTCTTCCCGTCCAGATTTAATAAGACTTTGATTTCTCAGCATAAATGATAATGGGGATATTAACTCTAAAGAGAAATATTTTAGTGAGGATGGATGTTTTTTCATATTTTTCAGTTAAACCACCCAGACTGACATAAATGCAGCACAGAAGCCTGTTACATACGAAAGACAATCAAAGTAAACTTATGCATCTTTTTTGTATCCTCTGTTCAGCTAAACATAACTGAAGTATGATCTTTGAACAGAAGTATTTTAACACCACCACCTTTCCTAAGTGGCTATTTTGCTGTTATCCCATGAATATTACTTGTATTATTTATTCATTTTTTATTCATACAATCATATTGAGATTTAAGAGTCAAATATCATAGAGAATAACTATAGTACAGTAACTAAAAACATGTTGGAACAATGCTGCCTTGTTATCCATGCCCATTGTCCATCTTTATGCTTCAACCTATAACGACTTGGTTGAAATGCAAATTTTTTTATTTTCTTTACCTATATCTTTTAAAGAACTCTCAAATTGCTTTAAAAGTTTGAAATTGCAGCCATGATAATGACAATTTATGAGGTGTTTAAACTATTTCTTTATTGTTGTTTTCAGGGAGGTCAGCAGATGTCCTGGTGAGGATCAGAGGGAGCTGCAGCCAAGAATATGCTAATATTGCATATTATCTACTCTGCTAATAGCAAAGTACGTAATATCCTTATGTCATTTTTCTTATATTTAGGAATTTAACCATACCTTTCTGTCTTCTGTCAGTTGCAAGGGTGCATATAGTTAATCACCTATCTCTTCCTCAGATCATAACCTGGGATATCCCCAGAGAACAGAACCAAATCTAAATATATAGTGAGGAGAATGTGTCCTTCAAATCACCAATACCCATTGGCTAATGCAACAGTTACTCTGGAGAAAGAACTCCAGACATAAGTTTGGAGCAAAGAGTCACACTGACATCTTGAATTGTTAAAGGTCAAAACTAACTGGTGCTGCTTCCTGCCTAAATTCTGAATGATGATACTAGTTTACTATTATTCTACACACAAGAGAAAAAAAAAGCAATATGTCTTTTTATAGCTCTCAGATAAAGTTCAAATAACAAAACAAAATGCTGCAATTTGTAGTGGATTATCCACCCACCCATCTTCTTCTGTTTGTCGTCCAGGGCTGGAGCCTTCACAATACTCCTTCTACACAAGGAGTGTTGTGGTCCCCACAATGTGGCATTCTTCCAAAAACAAGATCATAATTGGGCAGAGACATGCAACAAGCACCAACACCTAGGGGCAATTAAGAACACCATTCAGTAATGTTTTTACACTCTGGGAGGAAGCCAGAGTACCATGAATGAGCCCATCTATGCCCGGGGAGGGTATGCAAACTCCATTTAGAAAGACTCTAGTGTGTGTGTGTGTGGGGGGGGGGATCCCAGGACCGTCTTGCTGCAAAGCGACAATACAAACCACACAGACCTGCCTTTTTTGCAGATTGATAACAGATACATATTTACCAGGCTCAGAAAAAGCTTTGTTACAGACTCTGGAAGTCTTTACCTCAAAACATCAGGAAATCTGGCTCTTTAAACCCACCTTTTACCCCTGGCGTTTTACCAAATCCCAATTCTCAAATTGCAAACTTAGGTCTGTCCCAAAAAAGGGCTATATAAATTAAACATATTATCATTATTAATTGGCCTCACTGAAAGACCACTTGACATACCCTATGTCTGAAAACTCTGGTATTTGGTGGCTTCGGTTAGATCCAATGAATCTCATGATCTCAAAATGCCTCTATAGACTTAAAAGCTTCAGGTATCTAAAAAAGAAAACAACATCTTCTTATACTGGCCTCGAAAAAAGGAAAGCTTCTTTTATAGAAGTATTACTTTTTGTTTTTCACTGTACTGATGTGTATATCCTTCATCTTGAGGAAAAATTGAGGTTAATATGGTAAATGGTGAATTTGGAGTGGAGATAAGGATTGCAGAAGTCGGCATGTCCTTCCGTTACCCACATGCCCCCATGCCGATAGACACAGACATTTCAGCCATCATTTCTAACCTTATTAGCTCCACAAGCAGCAATATCCTGAGGAGAAGACAGGGTATTTTGTTCCACCCATTAGTTGCTTCAGAGACAAGAGGCAAAGCAGGAGATTAAGAGCAGCCTCTCTCTTGGAGAATCTCTGATTAAGGCCCTTTTCATATACATGCTCTATCAAGTCCGGATTGAATATAATAGAAATCAAATGGAATATCTCTCTGTGATGAAAATGATCTAACATGGTAATTTGCATGTGCTTATCACCATTATGGATCAGAGATACGCTAACAAATGAGTGCGAGGAAGAGCAAGAGGAAGGATAAACAGATCTGACTCATGATGGGGTCTGTGCCGAGCTGGAAGCCAGGGACAATTCAGAGCCGCTGCATGTCCACTTTAAAATGTCAGGAAATGCATATGCATTAGTGATGAAGTCAATATATTCTTCACTGACCCTCAAATATTGACTTCTGGGAATACAAGGGAGGAGCAGGGCACTGAAGACATCATTGGGTTTTAAAGCAGCTACGGGAATAGAAATAAGCCAATACTGGAAAGCTGATATGCAAGGATGATTTTTGAAATGTGATTATTTAAAAATGTTTTTGCCGATAATTCAATGTGTGTTGCAGTTAACGCAGATATGTCACCCCCAGTCCCCCACCAAATGAATTGTCGATGTCTGCTGTTAAATATGAAGTGCCTTAGTGCAATTTTGTGTGATGAAAGCCCTAAAAAGAAAAAGCAATGACATATTTGGACGAAGATTGAGCAAACGTGGCTACAATGGTCTGTCAATTTTACAGAAAGAACTCCATATTACTTGCACCCCTGCCTTGCTTCTGTGTTTTCCTCTATGAAGGAAGAAGAAGAATCCTAGTTTGCGCACTGAGCAATTTGCCCATGTGCAATTTATGACGGCCAACTGAATTTCATGTTTGATCTTCTCCCTAACTTACGATTCCTCGTGAGAGGCTGATCGACCCTTGTTATCCCCTGTATACTACACGATGCACAACGCAAGAGGCTGAAAGTCTGCCCCATCGAAAAACATGAACACGACTGGAGAATTGCCCCAAAAATGACCAAAAAAAAATCATACAGTGTATGCTAGGCTTAACACCAATTCACAGGGATTATCGTCTCAAGCCCCTAAAACATAAGTCAGTTCACTCCAATTGTTCAGATTCTAAGCTAAGTACACACATTTAAAATGTATCCAAATAATTAAAAAAATGCTGTAAGATTAATTTTAAATTTGAATTGCTTAAAAAATATATCCATCTAAGTAAAACTAGCAGGCAGAATTTAGTCAGTGACTTGCAAAAAATGTAGAGACAGTAGACTGTAATTTGCTGTGTATGGTTGACTTTGTGTAAGGAGCATACAAGTAGCAACAGTAGGAAGGACAAATTCCCTTTAACAGGAGGAACTAGTAGAACACCTTCTCCATGTTAGGATTTGGTTGTGGTTTGAGAACCCAAATGAAGAGGCAGGGAGGCAGAGGTGAGTTTCTTGTTGATTTAATAAATGTAAACAGATAACTGAGGCAGGAATCCAAAAATCCAAAAATCAAGCATGAAAAAAAGTAAAACAAACCAGAAACCATGGGGACTTCAGGGGAAAACAATCTTGACAAAGAAGACACAGTGAGACGGAGTTGGAGGAAGTTTGACGAGGAACCAGCACGGAGGAACTGCACAAGGAGTGTATTTATGGGAGACTGAACAAAGAGAGGACTAACGAGCAGATTGGGAGCAGGTGTGAACAGAGCAGGCAGGAAAGGAGCTAAGGAAAAAGGAGAACACAAGAGGGCAACAAATAAAAACCTGAAAACTGAAAAATAACCAGAAAACACAACAAAATAAGAATTAAACCAATAAAACTAGAAAACATGGACCAAAGTAGAACTGAATTCTCAAAAGAAAACATAAAAGAACCAAGACTGTGACACCCCAAAGATCAACTGGGGGTTTGAGCAGACTGAGCAGACACAAAAAGTAATAAACCCACTTATTCTGGGCAGAACAAAATTGTTTTGTATTTGTCAAATGCCTGAGAAATGACAGTGAGAACTTTGTTTAAACTAAAAAGTTTCCATACATTTCTTAGTAATCAGACATGTGTTTAATGGTACAATGTGTTTAAGATGTTGCCTTAAAAATCTCCATTTAACCCCATTGTCTTAAAATTGGCAAAGCCTTATTATAATTAGTGCTTTCCCAGATAGTTTGAAGTAACCCGAATATGTTTAAACTTCTGGACTTGAAAATAAACTGAGTGAAAAAAGGCTCTCAGAACAGGCTTGATCTCTTGATATTCTGGAATTAAGCAAAGACATATACTGCAATCAATTCTTACTCAAATTAAACAGGTATATTTAGCCTGAAGTTTTACAGTATGTAAAACACGAGACTTAGATTAAACCGTGTAAATCTATGTTGCATGTAAAATACAGCATTGTGAGATTTTTCCAACCTGTGTATATTTTACAAAAATGTTAGTACAAATAAAACCCCAAAAACATTAAATCTATCTCGATCTTAACCACAGAAAGAATACATCTAATGTCAGAAAAGAACTGCTACTACAAAATTCCCACTGATGTCAAAAAGTAATGCACATAATTCCCTGGATGACCCAAAACATAAAAAAAAAAAACTTCCCAGTTCCATACATCACCAAAGTGACATTTTGGGGCTTTACCCCTTGAACATTACTACTTTCAAGAACGCATCTTCATATGGATGAGTTCCCTATTAAAATTACACCTGAAGGGGAATATTCATTTTCCCAATGCGAAAAAAATAATGCCATGGAGGAGATGCACGGTGACCAGAAGTGCACAGAGAATACTGGAGTTTCTGTGCACCTGCAAATTGTGACATGGTGGAAGGATATCATACCCATGTGATTTAGATATATTCCTTTCCCTCTGCTATTGACCTGATTTCCTAAATAAACTGCTGCTTTTGAAGCCAGTCTGTAAGAAAATGTAACTAATTAAGGAGAATACTGTGAGTAATCAGACAGAAGCTAAAGAGGTTTAATGATAGCTATTTGGCTCAACAGAAGCCAAAGAGTCGCTTTATAAGGGACTTTCTTAAACTCTTACTTCACAAAGGATTTTGCTGATGATATAGGCATGGAAATGAAGGGATGATGCCTTGAACTGATCAAAGGAAAGAGCCAACTTCCAGATGGTTTGAAAAAAGGCAGAACAATGGGGTCCCTTGGTCCTTGGAAGAAGATCTGTAGGTTTAAGGGAATTGTTAAATCCAGCCAGGTTTTTCTGAGTGTCTTTCTATGCTTTAAGATGTGTGTGGCATCAATCCATTTGATCTTCAACACTCTTCCTCACATCTTAATATCTGAGGAACATACACTCATCCCATTAGTTTTTATAAATGCTCATAAATTCACTTGTGATTGTAATAGTTCTTGACTGAATTTTTTATTTTAATTACTCCCTTGTCTCGACATGAGAGTAAAATGAGAAAGGAAACGTATACTACAGCTTTCAAAAGTGCTCATATGTTTTGAAATTCACCAACTTTTGTGTTTCTACAGCCACACACTTTAATCCATTTTATTGGGATTCTATGGGAGAAAAAACATAGAGGTAGCAAATATTGGTGCTGTGAAATAAAACCCAGAAGAGACTTCAAAGCTTTTGTTTTATTGTATTTAGACCCCTTGAGCTATAGGGCTGTTTTTCTACCAGCTGTGCAGAGTTTAAAGCTAAAGTTTTCATCAAATCACTTTTGCAAACACTCCTGAAGCTGAGTCAGGTTATAGGGAGTGTCTTGACCAGGACTAAACTGGATTAACATCTCAGCTGGAGTATTCTAACAGATGTAAACAATTTAAGCTAAACTATTCTGAAGAAGAGCTGGCTGTGTATTTAAGACCATTGCCCATTGTCCTTTCCTGTTCTACTTACATTGCAGTTTCCATAAAATCTGTAATACTACCTGCATGAATTATAATAATGCTATTTATATGCATAAATCAATCAATACTATGGCCATAGTCATAGTACTCCACTTGTAAAAACAAAATCTGTCAGGCTCTTTTTGGCATCAAGACAATTATTCGTATTGCCACATTGCCAGACAGGACACTGTTAAAAAAAAAAAAGGCCATTGTCCTGCCTTGCCTCTGTCTGCAAGATAGACTTGCAGGCCAAACTGTTTAATTTCATTTCACCAGAGCATATTCATTGACATATTTGTAGCATGCCTAACATGGCTTGTATAAAGGGACTCATATCCTTCTTTAATGGTAATCTAAATAATCTGTGATTATTATCAGGGGGATAAGAGCACAAGTCCATACAACACTTTCAGATTTTTATTGAAAACAAAAAGGAAATAACTTTTAATTTTTCTTCCACTTTACTATTCAGTTTTATAATCTATAGAAGTAGGTCCTAATGACATACAAATAGATTTGTGGTTTAATGTTCCAAAGTACGAAAAGGTCAGAGTCTTGTAAATGTTTCTGCAGATGTGTTCCCTCCTTTTGAGCCTCTCTCCTGAGACACAATTAGAGGCAAAAGTTTTTTGATGATGAGAAACGCTTTTAGGTAGATTTTTTTTCACTGCAGTGTATATAGGATTAACTCTGCATTACATGGTCTTTTAATCCATAGGCATGCTAAGCCAGGAATTAGAATGCATGATTAGTGTTTAAGCCAGCTATTAGATGAGAATTATACTGTAAATCACCCAAAATTGCTTTCAGCGTTTTGACTGCACTAGATTCTGTGTGAAGCTCTCCAGAAAGGCTGAAACAGAGGTAAACTGAATCCAGGTGAAACCCTATTGAAAAAAATTAACTACAGTGTTTTGAAATTTATATTTTTACCCACCATTGACTCATCTACCTCCAGATGGTGTCCAATTCTTATTTATGCCGTTATATGTGTTTGGATCTTGGAGGAGTTCAGGAGCCAGAGGTTTCTGAGGAACAAAAGGTCCTTACTTATGGCAGCTGTGGAGACAGAAAGCAAACACCTCACATTCAGATTTCCTTCTCAAACCAACAGTCATTTCACTAAACTTAAACCATTGTTGTCTGACTATACATCCTTTAATGCTGATGTTTACATAGTGACACTGGATTTAGAAGAGCATGGTCATGAATTTCATTAGAACAAATCTAATGTAAACATTGATATTCCAAACACTGAAATTCGCACATGGACATTTGGACCATCTGTCCAACCATCTTCTGTTGGTACATAAAGTTTAATCCCTATTCATGTTTGCAATCACGACTGAAAATCACAGTTTTATGGTTTAACATAGTATTATAATTTCCAGCTGTAGCAGCCTGCAGGCAAATATTCATATGACCTTATTACAGCAGCCTAAAATATTTTTTTCAGTCTGTTCTAAAAACAAATATCTTTGTATTAACATGTCTGACAGCAGGAGCCTGTAGACCTAACAGACCGGCACCTCATATATTGATTTAGAGAGGCCTGAAAAGGAATGTTTAGGGTTTTTTTGTGATGTTAGCAGATGTTTTGTGCTGACAGTGCACTTATGAAGAGTAAAAACTATGAGTTGTAAAAAAGGGCATTCTTATTACTCTGGTTTGTTCCTTTTATTTATAAAACAAAACATTTTTAAAGCCTGTCAGCTCGCTCTATACCTTTTCTCCTTGTAACTGTGACATATACTGTGTTGCGTTCTTGGTCCTAACTATTGGATTATTCTTAACTTTAAAGGCATAACTCAAACTGGTTCATCATCCAATGTTTCCATCTGAGAGTTTGTTTCTTTTTATGAGAGAGGAAAAATCTTACATTTCTTTATGCTTATCGATCCCATGTGGGAAAAGATCTGTCCAATTGTCAATTGTGCATATACTGCTAGAAATGTCTTTTTGACAGCAAATAAAAAAATCTGTTTTCTTTCTTGAGGAATAGCATCTTGTATCTTGTTATTCCATATTATAAAATATCATTAAATGGCCAAGCCCCTTTGTTTAAGTGTGCTGCTGTTAGAGTTCTGGTTCTGTTATGTTTTTCTTTTGGATGTTCAATTTTGTTTTGCTCCTTGTTTCTAGTTTTTTATGGTTTAATTCCTTTTTTATTGTGTTCTTTGGTTTTTTCTCAGTTACTGTCTTAGTCTTGGTTCTGTTATGTTTTCTTTTGAGTATCCAGTTTTGCTTTGCTCCTTGTTTTCTATTTTTAGTGGTTGTTTGGTTTTTTTCTGAATTACTGTCTTAGTCTTGGTTCTGTTATGTTTTCAGTGTTCAGTTTTGCTTTACTCCTTGTTTTATAGTCTTAGTGGTTTAATTCTCATTTTGTTGTGTTTTCTGGTTATTGCTGATGAAGGTTCTCAGTCATCCAGGTCATAGCCATTCCGTAAAAATTCAAAAAATATCCACTGGACTTGGTTTTCAAGATTTGAAGACGTTTCGCCACCTCTCCAGGAAGATTTCTCAATTCAAATGTCTGGATCCGCAGTGAGTTTGAGTCTTATATGGACAAGGCCTCGTATTGCTTGGAAACATGCAAATGGTTAAAGAAAATAGGTGGTTTGAGAGGGGCGTGAAGGAAGCCATCTATGTTAAGAGAGAAAAACCAACTTTAAACAGAGGTGGTGGCCTCAGATTCCAGCTTCCAAAAACATACAATTCAATCATAGACATGATCCCTTCCAGATATCACCAAACCCCCCACCCCATCACAGAGGAACGAGGGACCTACCTGCTCCAGCCGGTGAACAATACCTCCTTAACGACCGACCCTTAACAATCATAGACAGGTTTCAGGTATTACAGGAGACAATCCCCCCCTTAATGGCAATCCCCCCTTTAACGACCAACCCCTAGAATCATAGACAGGTTCAGATATTACAGGCTAACGATGGAACTAAACGACCCATTCATCGGTTACCATTTGCATGTTTTCAAGCAATACGAGGCCTTGTCCATATAAGACTCAAACTCACTGCGGATCCAGACATTTGAATTGAGAAAGCTTCCTGGAGAGGTGGCGAAACGTCTTCAAATCTTGAAAACCAAATCCAGTGGATATTTTTTGAATTTCTAGTTATTTTCACTTTTCTAGGTTTTAATTTGTTGACCCCTGCTCACCTCTTGTGTTCTCCTTTTTCCCTAGCTCCTTTTCTGTTCTGCTCTGTGCACACCTGTTCCCAATCTGCTCGTTAGTTCTCCCTTTGTCTCAGTCTCCCTTAAATACCCTTCTTCTTTGCTGGGTCCTCATCAAACATGCTCCTTCTCCTTCTCTCTGAGCCTTCCTCCTTTTGATAGTGATTCCCCTGATGTCTCCTTGGTTTCTGGTAAGTTTCGACTAGTTTTCATGTTTTTATTTTTGGATTTTTGGACTCCTGGTTTCATGTTAGTGTGGACTTTGTTTTCTTTTTGGACTTTTGGATTCTTGGTTCTCCTGTTTATTTGAGCTCTGTTTTTGTATTTGGATTTTTGGATAACCTGCCTCTGTTTTCAGTAACTCATTATTAAATACACAAGAAATTCAACTCTGCCTCCCTGCATCTGCTTTTGGATCAACTAACCATAACCTAATCGTGACAGCTGCAAATTTTAAGGCTATATTTGTGTAAGAAGTTTCAATACTACCCCTACTTATCCACTTTCAAATTCTTTTAAAAAGGTAACTGTGATGTATGTTTCATTCTTTTCAGAACTTTTGGCTCTTCTGCTCTTAAGTTTTATATATTTTTTTCTTTACTGGTACCTTGAAAAATACTAACACTAGGACTTTAGAATGTGCATTGTTAAAAGAGACTGAATTGATTTTTATAAAGACGGTTAAAAAAGTGCTTTGTGAATTCTATGCTGATGTAGGTACCAGATCTGCTCAGGTGGTTAGATCTGCTCGGGGGCCTTTCCCTTTTTATGACATCAACATATGGCATCTCCTCTTGGACAAACTGTATTGCACTGTTTTCTAAAGAACCAGATCTCTTCTGGAGTCTTAACATATTATTACCTATATTTGCTTTTATTTCAAATGTCATTCGTGATCTAAAGTAGCCAAAAGAAGAAAACAATCAATGTCAGTCTTGAAAGAAAGTAATAACAAGGTGACCAAAAAAGTCTCAGCTTATTTTTATTCTTTTTATTAAGATCTGAGAGCAGGGGAGGACAAATGGAACATCTTAAAAATGACCATAGTAGATATTTTTTAGGAAAATAACAACAGATATTCTAATTGTAGAAAATGAACTGATGTTGCTGTTGACACAGAGTTAATGTAGCTTAATATGGCTGACTGAGCTAAAAGAGGCTAAGCATAGTATATGCTGATTAGTGCAGATAAGAAAAACTAATTCAGAATTCATATAGACTCAGTATGAACATCCACTTCCTACTAGCAAACAGGATTTTGGCTCTTTGCTAAAGAAAATTAATAATACAGAAAAACATTCAAAGGAGTTTTCCCATTACCTTAGAGCAGTTACACTTGATCTGCATATACAAGTGTAAGAAAAAAAAAAACATAACCAGACATGGTCTTAATATATTTGCATTTCAGAGAATCCTTAGATATTGCTCTCAATATCCCAATACACTTGCATCAAGTTTGTATTGATTACATTTTAAGTTGAACCTTAGCAGGCAACATCCTAAAGGTCACAGCTTTTTCACCTCCTCTGCTGCAGCATCGTTTAAATCAACATTCAGTAGAACTTTTGCTACTCCTCATATTCCTCTGAGGATATCCTTCCTAGACCTGCTCTTCGTATCTTTTTAGAATTATTCCTACTCCATGTTCCTGGAGCCCCTCTGAGCTACTCTTTCAAATACTCTGCTGCTGTATCAGTATTCAATGATGGCGGTTGCCCTCTTTCTGACTGATATGATTGTTTTTCAGCAAGAGGGATGAGATCTGACAGGGATGTCCACAGGTATACAAGCAGCTCCCCAGAGTCCAGCCAACGTTACTGAGCTGATTCCTAAAGCCAGACACAGAGAGAGGTTGGTGCTGTTTTGACCTGACAAGTGGACAAAGAAACACTGATAAAGTAAAAATGAATTGTCTCTCACAAAAACCCAGACCCTTACTGAGATAAAGCCATTATGTTAGATAGAATATAACACTATGCTTATAGATATAGTGCTCTGAGACACTATGTTTGCACTCAGCAAATTGGCAGTCAGAGCTGCCTATTTGAAGGGGTAAGCTTATCTTGGCTGATGTAGGATGCTTTATTGAGAATGGCAGTGTGTTGGGAATAGTTAGGAATAAAATGTAGAGAAATAAATGTATTCAGCACTCTTGACATTGAAGCAATTATTTCAGTCTCATTAAGAGCTGCTATATTGCACCATTCCTTTATTTGTTATGATTTCCTTAGAAATGTGTGCCAAATACTTTACAAGGATGGTGAAAAAAAACTGGTATCTATTGTTGGAGAAATATTTCTGAATTCAGCCTAGCAGAGACAGAAAATCATTGCAAAAGATGGTAGCTGGCATTAGAGATGAAAGATCAAAGCTACATACAGAGAATCTTAGAAAAATAAACGCACCCATTTCAAAATGAAAGGTTTTTGTGATGTAAAACCAAAGTGACCAAGTGACCAAAATGAGTCAATATGGACATTTTTCAATGTGCAATGTTGGGATTATTTTTAGACAGATAATTTTTTAGCACCTTTTTATTCAGTTTCAACATACAATGCTGTTTACAACTCAACAAGTTGGTAAACATTTGGAACTGGTGCTCAAAATTTTAAGTTTAGTTACTTCAGACTGTAACACAATCACCAACAGGGTCACTGAGAAACTTCTAAGTCTTGAAAGATGAAGAGGACCGAATGCTTTAGCGTTAAGCTCAAAAGTTGGTGCTGGAATTTCCTTGAGTGTCGCTTTCACCCCATTGACCTGTACAGTTATGCTAAAATATATTTCATATGTCTCTGGCAATTAGGAATTATAATCAATTATGTATTCAGTCTAATATATGGGGGGGGGGAAATTGCCTTAATCCTTTCCACCTGGGGGTTCCACTATAAGCCTCCACCAGAAGCTTGGGAGCCTCACTGTCTTGGTTGTTCCTTTAACTGTGCCCCATTCAAAGTACCACGGTAAAGAAGAACGATAAGAATTGAATGTAAATGAGTATAAATAAAGTAGTCACGGTTTAAAAGTGGTTCTGTTTCCATGCTGAGTCCTTGACTCGACAAGTCCATGGGGCTAATATAATCTCCCATTGTCAGTGAGGCAGCATCACTAAGCTGCCAAAGTGTAAACCAGCGACAGTGTCTATGGGTAGAGTTACAGTAAAAGCTGGATTATGCTCAGAAAACAGGTTGTCTGCATGTGTGTTGCAGTGAACGCCTATATATGACCCCGCCCCTTCCGCAGACACTTTGGTGCATCTCTTCAAAATTGTAGGTGAACGCAGACAGTGCTGTAGACAGGAGGCCTCTGATTGGTCCATTCTACATCCGCTCTACACTATGTGTATTTCCACCTGGATCCCCGCTCTTTTTAGCCCTCATGTCTTTCCGTTGTCACACAAACTTGCCCCTTGCGTTTTTTCACTTCCTCACCACCTCAACCGTATCTAGACCCACAGCTATTTCGTGATTTCAAAATTGGGCATAAATCAGAAATATCTGCTTTATACCTGTGACAAGCTCACTGCGACACACTGCTGCGGGAGTATAACCAGCCCTTAAACGTGGACACTCCCAGCAGAAATAGAGAGGCAACTTCAGTACCTGGAATTTGAGGGGAAGTTGGCTAGAAACCGAAGGCCACCTGGCTGGCTTTCAGCCTGAAGGGGAACTTTTAAACTGCTACTATTGTAACACATGGTTGTCAAGACAATGATGGCCTACAGTTCATTCATAATGACATGGGCAATATAAGGCATAGAAGACAAATTGAACTTGTAAAAAAAAGCTTATTTTCTTTTTGCTAATGATTCTGTCACACTTAACTGAGCAGTTTGAAAGGATATTAGCACCAAAACCAAAGCCCTGAAAGCAGAGGTCATCTCTAGCAAGCTCAAAGGTGTAGGATTATTTATAACATGCCAAAAACCTGTGAAATTAACTCGCTCTTCACCTTTAACTTCAAGCAATGGATGAGAGGGCAACCGCACAGAAGCATGCGCTGCACTAAATTCAGCTTGTGTGTAGTAGAAGTATAGAGGAGAAAGATTAATGTTTTCTATAGCAGACCTTGTTTAATTACATCCTGAAGAATGGAATATGAGGGCATCAATTATACCCACTCACCTGGCAAATGTTGAGCATTAGGTAAACAGGAGGATACTGTTTACTCTTGACAAATGTGCTCCTGAGAGCCTGAATCATTGTGAAGGGCACAACCTCTGCCTCCCACAGATTAATATTTATGAAGGCAATTTTGCTTTTTTAAATTTTCTCTGAGAGCTCAGCAGTAGCCAGAGTTTATGGGTGTTTATTGGAGAGAATCAAGCCCCTTAGGAGAGATTTAGCCATATAATCTAAATCTGTTGTGTGTTTTTGCTGGGTTTTCTTTGGCTTAATATGCCAAATAATCAGGACTTGCATGAGGTTTGTTCCATGGGATCTAAAACTGTGTCTAACCCCTCACTCTTGGTCTGAACCAAATATATTTTAAATATCAACTGCCAAATGGATTTATAGCCACATTTTCCAATTTTTAATGTGGTTCCAATATACACATTACACAAGAACAGTTTAAATACTGAGTAAAACTACTATGAATATCGAGATTTCAAGTTCAGACCTAAATAATACTTTTAATAAGGGCTGCAATCTTAATACCTCTAAAACTTCTACATATTTTTGAACAACATTTATCCAGTAGCAGTACTTGAGACACAACATTTCAAGTACTTTGTCTATGGTGACATGTTAATGCCTGGTAAAACACGGCTAAGTGAGAGAATTCTCTGAAAATTTTAGAGAATAGAGTATATCCCTGCAAAAAAAGTGAAAGGATAGAACAGGGTAATAAATATGCAGTATAAACCATGTATGGTTTATTCAATGTTTTAACTGTTCACTTAACTCAATGCGAGCGGCTATCTGCCGAGGCTGACTGGGGTTCAAGGAGACAGAAAAAGACATACAGAAAGAAGCAGAGATTAAAAAGGTGACTGTCAACCAGCTCCACAGGCGGCCTCGTCCAGGAAACACACAGCATGGTAGACAAGCTCCGACCCAGCTCCATTGTCGGAGGATCCATCTATTCAGAGAAACAGGACTACACTGAAAAACAGGATAAGCTCCAACATCTATAAACTAAGGTGTTGACGGCAGGGATCTTGCACCACCCCTGGACAGAATATTTCAAATTTTTTTGATGCACCCAATATGCAAGAAATAAATTTAAGAAACGTTTTTGATATGTGATTTAAATGACAGATCCTGATCAAAAATAACACAAGATTTTTTACTTTGTTATCTGAGATCAGTTTAATCCCATCCAAATGAATTGACTTATAATCTTATTTTCCAAAGACTATACATTCTGTTTTGTCTGCATTTAGGTGCAGAAAGTTAAAGGTATAATGGAGGATGTTCTCTTTCCGGGTGGATCATCAAAATAAGTGGTCCTCCTAATTGTCAATCATTAAGGTGATATGTTTACATAAGGTTGTTCTACGTGCTCATCCACATTTTCACTTACCGGTGGCTAGTCTGAAATAGTGGAAAACTTTCAAATCTTCTTTTGGAAAGTAAGCTTGTATGAGTGATGCAAACATATACAAATGCAAAGCTGCTTTTCTGATGACTTAAGATTCTTCTCATGAAGTGGTATAATACTTTTGAGATGACAACAGTCAATAAAAGGGGTCTTTTGTGTGGAATTTAGAAAGACTCTTTGTAATATAAGCTGGGCTATTAAAATCATTTTCGACTGCTAATTTGAAGTACGTTGTGAGCTATCATATTTGACTTTATTCAAGCTGTTGGCAGAAAAATAAACAATATATACCCATTTCCAACAAAACTAATGCACTATGTATGGCATCAGTGAGAAAATAAACACAGCACTTTCCTGCCTTCTTTGCTCTTCTCACTCACCCCCTGGAGATGTTGTTTATCTTATTTATCTGCTGTCCTGGATGCCTGAGCTTGGTGAGTCTGTTCTTTGTTAGTTGTTTCCTCTGGCAAAGCAAATAAATAAATAAATAAATAAATCTTATACCAAACAGCCTTCAATGTGGGCAAAACTAAATCTCACCTCCTCTCCTACTTGCACTATTTCCCTGCCTATCAACTATTTGGCCTAACACTTCTAAAATCCAAAACACATTCACTCGCACAGTTATATACAGTTGGACAACCTATGAGTGTAAAGCCTGAATTAAGCTTACAACAACACACTACATGTGGAAGTAAAAAACACAGTTGCTAAAAAGATTTATTAAAGTATCTTCGTCTCACAGAAAAGTGAAAGTAATTTCTTTCCAAGAAACTTTCACAATCTGTTGATCGTATATTTATGGCAAAGTCACAAGATATCCCTAGAAGTTTAGATTTGGGAACCCTAGCTGGTAGGAGCTGTTGCTCCTGCACTATGCTTTTCAATTTTTTCTAGTGGTACATATTATTTCTCTGCACTGCATCTGCAAGGTGGGCATTTAGGCTAAAATTAAGTTATTTATAAGTCAGATTTTACTGTCATGTCACCATAAAAGTGACCAAGCAAAACCAGATCTCTGGCCACTTTATACATAGCCTTACAGAGCTTTACATCACCACAGAGTTTATTGTATTTTATTGACAATTGAGCTGTAGAAATGTAAAGTGGACTAAAAGGATACTTTTGGTGATGTAATTACCAATTCTCATACCCAAAAGTAAAATCTACACAAAGCTAGGTCTTCAGACACCCCTCTCAGTAATCAGTAAACAGAGCCCACCCGTGTGAAATTTATTTTCTGTATTAAATCAGCTGTTTTGTGAATACTTCAGAGGTTTGTTAGGGTTTTCTAAAACTTGATGGGGTAATGTTGGTTTAAAACAAATAATGGCTTGAGCATCCCCCTTGGTCAGTTTCGTTTAGGTAGATGTGACGTCAGCAATCACACTAGGAAGGGAACCAAAACACCATATGGACACCATCTCCTTTGAATGGTATCAGTACAGTTCCATCCAAAGTCTTAAGGGGTTCCCTTATAATGTGAATAGGATCCAACCTTTATCTTCTATCATTTACATAAAGCCTCCTGCAAGTTTCAAGACAACTTCTATAACCAATTCAATATCTTTCTCAAACTGAAAATAAAACAATAAAGAGGTACACATGGCTGGTATAACTAGTTTATTTTGTCTTTCTACAAGCTTTGTACTCAATATCTGCTTCCTTTACCTCTATTTTGTATTCCTGTTGTGAACAAATTGGACAAGTTATTAGACTGAGTGTTTTAGAGTGGTTCGGAGTGACATGTTGGGTTTACCTGGAGTTTTCTCTGTATGTATATAAAATCAAATTGAATAGAAAATAAATGTTTCATCTTCCTATACTTAACTGATTATCCCATCAAATTATTTAACATTGTTTCATACCAAAAAAGGTGTCAGAGGGGAATTTCAGGAGTGGTTGTTAAAAATGGTAACTGGTGATCAACAATCCCCAATCCAAAGTCTCATACCACACAAAGGTGGTTTGGGAAGGAAGAGAAATCCTGCCTCTTTGATCTCCAATGCTGTAATTCAACGGTGCCAAGTGTAATTAGAGAGTGAGATATAAGACTTTCTGTCACATTTAGAGTCTTTGTCTAAAGAAGTCAGGATAAGGGTGAATTTCTGAATAAAATGGGTTGTAGGGAAAAGAAAAATAAATCAGTCTTTATAGTGACATTTATTAAGTACATGTCATGATTGGCTTATAGGACTAAACCCACATGCAGAACATCCCTGGAGACGGAGTAAAAGTTTAACAATATTATTTATTGGGGAAAACACACAGAGAAAAATGGACTGGTTCTGGTACAGGTCCGGGACTGGGATCACTGATATCTGGAGAAATGGAGAGTTTGATTAGCCAGGCAGTTAGATGGTTTGACGAGAGAGTAATTTCTGAATGTACCTTGAAGTGGTTCTGACAGATTCTTGAGATGGGGAACCGGTTGGGTCCAGAGAATGTGGAAGTAGCAGAGAACTCAGCAGCAGCAGTGTCTAGCTTCTGGCTAGAGAGTCTCAGACTTGGGTTTAGTTTTCCTAGCTCTTCCTTGAGAGCTATTGGGGGTCCAGAGACTGTAGATTCAGCAGGGAGCTCAGCGGCAGCAGCGTCTAGCTTCTGACTCATGAGTTTCAGACTTTGACTTGGTTTCCTAGCTCTTCCTTGAGAGCTGTTGGAGGAATCCAGACTGATGTCTTCTGGTTTGGCTTCCTTGGGCAGGCAGGCAGGTTTCCAGACTAAGCTCATCCAGAGCTTCAGACTTCGATCAGGTTTCCTATGAGGTAGAGAAAACAGAGGCAGGTTAGAATCTAGTTTCTCTCTAGAGTTTACTAGGACTCTATTAATAGAGGCTCAGGTTTCGCTAACCACACTTGATCAACACTGCGGCGTTGAAGGAAGGTCTGGCTGCTGCTTATGTAGGAAGGTCTCCTGATGGGCTGATGAGCTTCAGGTGTGCTGGAGGGCTCCAGCCCAGGAGACCCACAGCGCTCTCTGCTGGAGACAGATGGTAGCTCTCCAGATCCCAACAGTAACCCCAGTTCCTGACAGAAAACATATAACAGAAGAGGATCCTCGGCGCCCTCTGGTGGGCAAGCCTCAGGATCCCAACAGTACACAGGAATTATGAGGAAAGGGATTCTTATCCAGGGCCTGGCACACCACAATCAAACAATAAAAAAATAGATACAATGAAGCTGGATTTGTATGTTATACGTATGTATATGTTAAAAGATGTATTAAAGAATTTTTTTTTTCTTGACTCATGTATGTTAAGTCCCATATTATTACAGAGTGTTAAGGAGGAGTTAACCGATTAACTCAAAGAGAAAGAAAGAGGAGGTTAAAGGATAGATGAGCTAAATAAAGATGATAATATACAGACTAACTTTATTGGTTATTCTGCTAATTTCTGCAAAATCTCAGCTATGTGTTTAATCTCACACCCTTGTACACTTCCACTTGCGTGCTTCCCCTATGTTTAATTCGGACTTGGATACTGCCCTTTCTTGCCTGACTTCAAAAACTCTTCTTGCCTGCTGTAGACATTTTCCCAATAAATTGAAACTCAGAACAATTCTCACTGAATTCTCAACCTTACTGATGTCAGGGTGAAACTACATGCAGTTTGCCAAAGCCAGAGATGCACTTGCACTAGATTCATGGTGATAATGGATTACATATTATGCAGGCAGGGGTAGAGCAGCCCATACTATGTTCCCCAACAGGGCTTTATCAAGGAATAGCAGCATTCCAAATTGCAAACTTAACTGGTTTACCTATGTCAGTAAATATCGTGGTTAACTCAGGGCAAACCTTATTATTGATAACAGAAACCTCCAAAAACTCAGTAATAACCATCTTTTTTTCATGTTGGCAGTGCAAATAATAAAGGGACATTTGACCAAGCTCATAGCCTTTATTATAGGACAGAGGTTCTCCTTTAGGAATTGCATTCTTCTATCAAAATTGTGTCTTGTTGATCGAATAATATTGACAAAAGAAAACTAAATTGCTTGTAAAAAAAATAAATAAAAAATACACGTGTAATTTCTGCGTATACTGTGAGTGATCTACAAAGACTGTATATGAAATGGATCATAGGTTCAAAATTGCAAACCACCATATTTCGATTGGGTAATTATATAAGCTATTTCTGGTTTTGAGTTATGTACATGGTTTTCAAACCTTCAGATATTTAATATACAGAAAAGACACACATTTCTCTTGACAATGATGTTACTTTGTCGTGGGCAACACAGACTAAGAATAGTTATGATAATTAAGGACTATATGATACGATAGGAAAACTAATAAAACAACAAATAGGGGAACATTTACTGAACAATATTGTGTTTACATTCTAAGCAAACGTAGTCCCTGGTATTCAGTCATTAGAGTGATGATATACAGGAGTTTGCCATTTTACCCATATGAATAAAAGATAAGATAAACAGACTAGTGATAAATAATACCTTTTTAGCGACATACATGTGGTGAATCTAATTTAATTACTGAAGTGAGAATGGTCTATTAGCAAGAAAAAGTGATGCCATTTACCAAATCAAAGAGCGTTTATCATTTCTGAGAATAATGAATATAATTATTGGTTTACAAATTGTTTAGGGCATATGAGCTGCACTTTTGCATGTATGTTTTGTGGAAAAAATATTGCAGAAGGAATTTTCTAGAATTCCTCACACAGCACATATTCTCTCTACCAGACGTTTTCAGCAATTGATGATGGACTTTATTAAAAAAGGTTAATTAGGTAATGGTAGATTTATTGTCTAAATGAAAAGTGGTGTTTTTTCCCCATTAAAATATATCCTATGTAATTCCAGAGCATGACCCAATTAACAGGAATAATTCAAAGATGGGGGATCGGTGGCAGAATTAGTACAAATTG
Organism: Cyprinodon diabolis; assembly: GCA_030533445.1. Classification (NCBI taxonomy): domain Eukaryota; kingdom Metazoa; phylum Chordata; class Actinopteri; order Cyprinodontiformes; family Cyprinodontidae; genus Cyprinodon; species Cyprinodon diabolis. Next base: position 31,134,730 of record CM060076.1, read on the forward strand.
GTGGCTGCTGGTGATCTCTAAACCAGGGGAGGCTCAATGCTGTGAATAAAATCCAATCATAACGCATTGCATTAACAAATGTTTATACACATTACTACAAAGGCAAATAATAGCTGTTTTGAAGCAATCTGATAATAATCAACTCCAGAAAAACAAGAGTTTAGCAAAAGAAGACTGTTCTTTCTAAAGAACAGTCTTCTTTTGCTAAACTCCCTCTTCAAGTCTTATGAGCAATATCTCATTGCTTCTCTGGTCACTGTGTCAGAAATCCTAAAGTAGCCTTCTGCCAATCAGCATCAAGCGGCCAGCTTCACAACCCACCCCCATTCCATAGACCTCGTAAGAGACAGAGCCTCGCTTGAAGTGACGTATTTTGGTGTGTTATCTAATCAGGACCTTTTTTCTTGCTGCTTTCCTAAATTTACTCAACCCCCAGTGAGGTTTTCTCTTAGAGACTGACAGGCAATGTCCTGCTGCTTGAGAGCAGAAGGCAGATCACATCTGAGAGCACGCTCAACAGCTGATTAACACACAACACATACTCATGAAATCGGGTAGCTTTTAGAACATATTTATGGCATCTAAAACAGCGTATTTGACAAATTATTTTACAAAATTTCCCTATTATTCAATGAGAAATCGCCACTGGTTCAGATAAAGGTCCTTGTTGTGTGAAATCAGCTCTTTTAGATTTAGGAGAGTTTCTGGGCTGACATCATTAGGGGAGATTTTCATTATGAAGCCTGACTTTGTCTGACACTTTTCTATTGCAATAGGAAATACTGACTCAGCTTCATACAGCTTACTTGCTTATATAATATTAAATTATTCAAAGGTTTAATTTCCACCACACTGAAACAATGGGAAATGTTACAAGCTATCAAACTTGTCAACTAATGTGGGCCAAATTTAACACACTCTGAGTGTGAAAATGCTCATTAGTAAAGCAGAGTTGGCATATCAAAAAAGAAAAAGACTTGAACATCACATTACCCTCTGATCAATACATCACCTGAAAATGGAAAGACTAAGGAACAACAGCAAACTAACCAAGGCCCGACTTTCCATCTCAAGCTAGAATAGTGAACCATAGATTACATGATGAGGGATAATTATAATATGATGCATAATCCCAAAGAATTACCTTGAAACATTACGGTGGTACAATTAGCCTGTGGGGATTCTTTGTTTTTAAGGACATGAGACTAAATGCAAAGCATAATAATGTGTTAAAGGTATTGTGGAGGATTTTCAAAGAAGACTTGAAATCTTTCCACTATGTCAGACTCACCACCAGTAAGTGAAAATTGGGCTGAGCACAAAGGATGGCCTCACGTAGACATATTACCAGAATGATTGAAAATTAGGAGGATCACTTATTTTGGTGATTCACCCAGAAAAAGAACATCTTCCACTTTGCCTTTATAATGAGCCAGCGAAACTTCAAACATAAATCTAATTGAGAATTTGCTAAGATGTTTGTTCCACATATGCGTTGTAGCTATATAATCAGAGTTAAGCAATATGGGAAAAAGCAATGGGGAAAATTCCTTGTCATATGTTTTAATAATATAGAAACTGTTGGGATCTGGGGATGTACCACCTTTCTCCAGCAGAGTGCGCTGTGGGTCTCCTGGGCTGGAGCCCTCCAGCACACCTGGAGCTCGTCTGCTCATCAGGAGACCTTCCCTACATAAGCAGCTGCCAGACCTTCCTTCAATGCCGCAGTGTTGACCTAGTTTGGTTAGCGAACCTGAGCCTCAGTTACCTGAAAGAATCTTAGTTATCTCAAGAGAGAAACCTGATTCTAATCTGCCTTTGTCTTTGCTCATAGGAAACCTGTCTCAAGTCTGAAGCTCTAGATGAGCTTAGCCTGCCTGCCACCCCTGGTGAGCCAAACCTGAAGATTCCAATCTGGATTTCTCCTGCTGCTCTCAGAGAAGAGCTGGAAACTCTGATCAAGGTCTGCCATTCAAAGTCAGAAGCTAGACGCTGCTGCTGCTTGTGCACTCTGCTGAACCAACAGTCTCTGGACCCAACGGTTCCCTCTCTCACAAGTAAAGCCTGGACTTCTTCAAGGTAGACTCTGAATTATCTAATGACTCAATTAATCATCTGACTGCCTGGCTAATCAAACTGTCCGTCTCTGCAGACATCAGAGAACCGAACCTGGACCAGTACCTGAACCAGTTCATGTCTTTGTGTGAAAACCTTTTTCAATTAAACTTTTACTCAGCCTCCGTCTGTGTTCTGCATGTGGGTTTAGCTTTAAACCAATCATGACAGAAATATAGCATAATAATCATGAAGAATAAACCTGAAAAAAAGGGGGAAAAAATCAAATAATACAGACTTACTAAAACTAAATGAAAGATTTTCTAGAGTTTTATAAACAAAAAAAGTTCCATTGGCTTCACCCATATGAAGTACTTTGCTATTTTATCACATACACCATAAAACATTGAAATCTTTGGTTATAATCTGACTGTATGTGTAAATATTTCATATTTCACTCCTGTATACTTGCACACGTCGACATGCAGACTCCTTTTTAAATCTAATTTCATTTGGACAGACTGTGGTTTTGAGCACATATTCCCTCAGAAGTCTCTGTGTGCCAGGTGTTGCTGTGGTCACTTCATTTCACGCAGCAAAAGAAATATGCAATTCAAAACCAACATAAATATGACTTATCACCCAGGCTTATGACTTTTATGGGGGCATCAGAAAGTTCCATTTCACACATCATCTCAAAATCTTGTGTAAAACGCTCAATTGAGCACACATCCAGTTATTCATAGGGACTGTGCTGAACGCTCAAAGAATCAAGGACATATTACTGTCAGCGCGTCAGGCCATTGGTGCACAGTTGCCTAAAAGCTTTCTAATCCACTGTCCTTCTTCTCTTCATTACTTTTTCCTCTGCTGAAATTGGCCCAGATTTCATAAAGCAAATCAGTGGGAAAGATAATGGATTTTACCTGGATGCCTCTCACTGGAGTATTTCAAGCAAAGAGCTCAGTTAATGTACGCTAAGTGTGCTGCATACATTTGGCACATGGATAACATCACCTCTGTGTTTGCAGGGTACTTATTTCTCATTGATGCAGCACTGGCTTTCTGGAATTAAAGGTGATCAACTGGAAAAGTTAGGCTGGATTTAATTATGGCTCATTTGGCTTTCTTCAGGATAATTACACTGATTGCGTGTCAACACACACCTCCTGTAATAAGTCTAATGCTTCAACAAGAAGATGGAGGGTATCTTTCTACTGTTCTTCGTACGGCAGACGTGAAAGTTGCATTTTCATCACAACTAGTAAATATATTTGAAAGACATCTGAGCTAGTGTAGTACTCTCTGTGATAGTTGTACACAAAGGAAGAAGACATTGTTTCACTTAACCATTCCTGCAAACACATCTCTAAAAGTACTCATCTTCCTTCCTACACACAAGGCCTTTTATAATATGGTGGTCCACCCTTTGCTGCTATTAGAGCTCTAACGCCTCTGGAAAAGCTTTCCAGAAAGGTTAGTTTTTTTTATATATATATATATATATATATATATATATATATGTTTTTAAAATGTGCATCTGTTTGGTCAGATGTTGATATTGAAAAAAGAAAAGGTTAAGCTAATGAGCTCCACTCTAATTCATCCAAAAGGTGATGTTGGGATCTGGAGATCTGCCACCTTTCTCCAGCAGAGGGCGTCCCGGGTCTCCTGAGCTGAAGCCACCTTCACACCTGCGGCTGATCAACTCATCAGGAGACCAGCTTATAAGCAGCCGCTGAACTTCCCTTCAGTGCCTGAGTGTTGAATCAGTTACGGTTAGCAAACCTGAGCCAACCAGTCTGCCTGACTCTCTGACCCTCCTGAAACCTTGAACCTGATCCTGATCAGTTTTTTGTCCTCTCTGTCCTTCTAGGAAGATCCTGACTGAAACCTGGAGCTTTGGAGAATCCTCTCAGCAGTTCCCTGCCTGCCTGCTCTCAAAGCACACCTGAAGATCCAATCGTCTGAACCAGCCTGCCCTGCTCTCAAAGCACACCGGAAGATCTAACCGTCTGAACCTGCCTGCCAGCTCTCTAGGAGAGAGCTTGGAGAACCTCAAGTCTGAAGTCAGTTCCTGCCGCTGCTAAGCCCTCTGCTGAACCCTCAGTCTCAGGACCCAACCGGTACCCTCCCTCTGACTCTCAGCCTGAACCACTGAACAGTGAACCCCATGTGACCAGCCCCTGATCTGATTCCTGCATCTAATCCCTGACCTGTGGTTTCCTAAATAAACTGTTAACATTTTCTTCTGTCTCCTGGTGTTCTGCATTTGGGCTAGAAACTAGTACCCATCATGACAGAACACTCTGGCCTACAACCTAGCCCAGCGGAGACACTCCGGAGGATGTTGGAGGAACAACAGACTCGGATTCAGAACCTGGAAACCGCCCTTCGTGAGAGTCACGAACATGAAGCTAGGAGGCTTGAAAGCGCCATCCGTGAGTTTCACACACGTTTGGATATGGCTATTGAGACTGTGCAGAGCCTTGCCGGTTTTCTCAGAGAAGCTACTCCCAGAGCGGAGCCAGCTCAACTTCCTGTTCCGGAGCCAGATCCGCTTCAAAGGTCAGAACCTGTTCCGTCGCTTCCGGAATTCCGTCCGTCTCTTCCAGAGAAATTCTCAGGTCTTTCTAGTAAATGCAAAGGATTTTTGTTTCAGTGTAAATTAATTTTTGAACACTCCCCGTCCAGCTTTACCAATGATAAAAGGAAGATCGGTTTTATTCTCTCTCAGCTAACTGGAAGAGCTCTCGAATGGGCTGAAGCCAGATTTGCCTCAGAAACCAGTTTCCGGTGTACTTTTGAACAATTTTTCAAGGAGTTTTCTCTAGTGTTTAATCAGGATTCTGAAAAAGCGATTGATTCTCGGGCTCTATTAAGTCTAAAACAGGGAAATACGGACTGTGGCCGATTTCTCGATCGACTTCCGGGTCAAAGCGGCAGCATCCGGCTGGAATGAATGCGCACTTAAGAGCGCCTATTTGCAGGCTGTAAACGAAGAGATTAAAGACGAACTCGCCTTGATCGATGATCCTGAAACTCTGGAAGACCTCATCAGATTGACTATTAGCCTGGATAACCGTCTGCGAGCCAGAAACAAGCCAAAAGTTAGAGGTCATGTTTTACCTGTTTCCGTTTCTACGGCCAAGAGAAGGGACGTCTCATCCTCTTTTGTTTCTCCTGAAGATGAGTTCAGAACTGAAAGCCGTGCCCAACCTGTATCTGATCCTGTGACTAGAACTCATTTTGTTTCTCCAGCCTTAGAATCATCTGAAGGTGAGCCTATGCAGATTGGTCACACTAGGCTCACAACCGATGAGAGGCAAAGAAGGTTTAAAGAGAACCTTTGCATATATTGTGGAGAACCTGGACACTTCGTTTCGACCTGTCCGGCTAAGATAAAGAGTCGGGGCTCGCCAGAAATAATGAGGAGTCTGGCGAACCATCTACAAAATAAGAGATCTCCTCATCTCCTGTTACCTGCTACTCTGTTTGCCGCTGATCAGACTATCACTTTGTCTGCATTTATTGATTCCGGTTGTCAAAGGAATTTAATTGACTCTAACCTTGTCCGACAACTAAGCATTAAAACTATCCCGTTTAAGAAGCCTCTTAGAGTCTTAGCCATTGATGGAAAGAGATTACACCAAGTTACTCACAAGACTCAGCCTCTTCAGCTCCAGATTTCTGGTAATCACAGAGAGACTATAACCTTTTTTGTTTTCCCTTCAGCCTGTTCTTCCCTAGTTCTGGGATATGAGTGGTTAGGGCAACACAACCCACATATAAATTGGACTAAGAGACACGTTGAATCGTGGTCTGCCTCCTGCCATGTCTCCTGTCAGTCAACCTGTCCCCGCTCTGCCGAACCTACAAGAGTCCCTCTCCGGCCGCCCCAAGCATCCAAGAGCCCTCAGTGGGCGCTCCAGGCCACCTCGGAGGCTGCACCTGTGCCGTTGTGGGCGGCTCCCTCCATGCTGCTCCTGTGCCGCAGTGGGCGGTCCCCTTCTGAACCCGTTTCTGAGCTGCTACCGGCGGCCCCTCGTAAACCCTCTGAGACTTTTTGTCATGATGGGTTCAGGTTCTTAGCCCATATGCAGAACACAACGGAGGCTGGGTAAAAGTTAAACAAGGTTTATTGAATGTTTTACAATAAAGAGACAATGTACTGGGTCAGGGGCTGATCCGGGCTGGTTCACAGAAGTCTGCTGAGAAGATAGTTTGATTAGTAGGCAGGCTGATGAGAATGAGTCTTTGATAATTCAGAATTATACCTTGACTGAATCCGGGCTTCTCTTTGAGAGAGAGGGAACCGTTGGGTCCAGAGACTGTTTGTTCAGCAGAGTTCCAGAGCAGCTGCAGCATCTAGCTTCTGACTTTAATGGCAGACCTTGATCAGAGTTTCCAGCTCTTAACTAAGAGCAGCAGGGGAATCCACATAGGAATCTTCAGGTTTGGCTCTCCAGGGCAGATTGGCAGGTTAAGCTCATCCAGAGCTACTGGCTAGAGACAGGTTTCCTGTGAGGCAAAAACAGAAGAGAGTTAGAATCTGATCTCTCTCCAGAGATAGCTAAGATTCTTTTCAGTTTCAAGGCTCAGGTTGCTAACCAAACTAAGGTCAACACTGCGGCGTCGAAGCAAGGTCTGGCAGCTGGTTATAAAGGGCAGGTCTCCTGATGAGTAGATACGTCTCAGGTTTGCTGGAAGACTCCAGCTCCAGGAGACCCATGGCGCACTCTGCTGGAGGAAGGTGGTACAGCTCCAGATCCCAACAGTACCCCCCTCTCAACGACCGCCTCTTGGCGGTCCAGAAGATGTCGACGGGAGGGAGCTCTCATATTCCTCGATCAAGGACGGATCGAGGATATAAGAGCCAGGAACCCATGTGCGGTCCTCCGGACCGTAGCCCTCCCAATCGACGAGGTACTGCCAACCGCGACCTCGCCGATGGGAGTCCACGATCCGGCGGACGGTGAAGACAGGATGTCCATCGATGTCCCGGGCGGGTGGAGGGGAGTCGGATGGAGGGCACAGGGGGCTAGAAACAACTGGTTTGATCTGGGAGACATGGAACGTGGGATGGATGCGGAGACTCGGAGGAAGGTGCAGACGTACAGCAGAGGGGTTTATGATCTGGGCAACCTTGAATGGACCAATGAAACGGGGGGACAGTTTCCGAGACATCCCCTTGAGGGGAATGTCTTGTGTGGACAGCCATACCTCTTGGCCTATGGAGTAGTCAGGGGCCGGGCATCTCTTGGAGTCAGCGAAGCGTTTGGTAGAGACGGATGAGCGGTTGAGGGTGGCGATGGTGTCCTTCCAGACTCTCTGGCAACGACGGATGTGCTGATGGACTGATCGGACTGAAATCTCTCTGCAGGGAAAAGTGGAGGAAAAGTGGAGGCTGATAACCAATAGATACCTGGAACGGGGATAGACCAGTAGAAGCAGACTTTAGTGAATTGTGGGCGTATTCGATCCAAGTCAGGTACTGACTCCAGTCAGTGGGGTTGTTTGAGGTCAGGCAGCGGAGCGTGGACTCTAGTTCCTGGTTCATTCTCTCCGTCTGCCCGTTTGACTGTGGGTGGTAACCAGAGTTGAGTGAGGACTTACAGTTTAATGCTTAACAGAAGGCTTTCCAGACCTGTGAGATGAACTGTGGACCGCGGTCGGAGAGAATTTCTTGTGGGATGCCATGGAGTCGGAAAACATGCTTCACAAGAAGCTGGGCCGTCTGGAAAGCCGTGGGAAGTTTCCTGAGGGGAATTAAGTGACAAGCCTTTGAAAAACGGTCGACGATGGTTAAAATGGTGGACATACCTTTTGAAATCGGGAGACCAGTGACAAAATCAACAGCAATATGAGACCAGGGACGGGTTGGAACAGGTAGGGGATGCAGCAGACCAGAAGGTGGTTGGTGAGAGGTCTTATTTCTGGCGCAGACGGGACATGCCAAAACGTACTCCTTTACGTCCTTGTGTAAGGATGGCCACCAGAAACGTCTAGTAATCAAGGCAATCGTTCTGCTCACTCCAGGATGGGCGGAAAATTTAGCTGCATGCATCCACTGGATCAGACGGGATCTAACGGAAGATGGAAGATAGGTTTTATTTGGAGGACCGTTACCTGGGTCAGGTTCAGAGGCTAGGGCAGAGTTGATGAGATCAGTGATCTCCCAGGAAACCACTCCAACAGTACAGGAGGCAGGAAGAAAAGGCTCGGGCGTCTCAGGTTGATCAGCAGAGTATAGACGAGAGAGAGCATCAGGCTTGACGTTCTTGGAACCAGGTCTGTAAGAGATTATGAGATTGGATCGGGAGAAAAACAATGACCATCTAGAATGACGTGGATTAGCTTGTTTGGCGGATTGGAGATAGGCCAGGTTCTTGTGGTCTGTCCAGACCAAAACTGGATGCTCGGCCCCCTCGAGCCAGTGTCTCCACTCCTCCAAGGCGAGTTTGATGGCTAGAAGTTCTCGATCTCCAACATCATAGTTTTGCTCCGCGGATGAGAGTATACGTGAAAAGAAGGCACAAGGATGAATCTTTTGGTCTGAGTCAAATTGTTGAGACAAAACTGCTCCAACACCAGAGTCTGAGGCATCCACCTCTAAGATAAACTGCTTAGAGGGGTCTGGCTGGATCAGAATGGGAGCTCTAGAAAACAGGTTCTTTAATTTCTCAAAAGCGTTCTGGGCCTCAGGTGTCCATTGAAATGTCTTCTTTACCGAAGTCAGAGTTGTGAGAGGTAGAGCTGTTTGACTGCAATTCCTAATGAAGCGTCTGTAAAAGTTTGCAAAACCAAGGAATCTCTGAAGCTGTTTGCGGTTTTCAGGTGTCAGCCAGTCCAGAACTGGCTTTATTTTGTCTTCCGATGGCTTAACCTGCCCGCCCTCGAGCACAAACCCCAAAAAAGTAACAGATGATTGGTGAAATTCGCACTTCTCTGCCTTCACAAAGAGCTTGTTTTCCAAAAGTCTCTGAAGAACCAGACGGACATGTTTCTTATGCTCTGATAGGTTCTTGGAGTAGATCAAAATATCATCAATGTACACAAAAACGAACACATTCAAAAAATCTCTGGGGACGACATTGACTAGAGCCTGAAAACAGGCAGGAGCGTTTGTGAGACCAAAAGGCATGACCAGATACTCAAATTGGCCTAAGGGGGTTTTAAAGGCTGTCTTCCATTCGTCTCCTTCTCTTATCCTAAGGAGGTGATAAGCATTTCTCAAATCGAGCTTGGTGAAAACTGTTGCACCCTGAACAGGTTCAAATGCTGATGCCAGTAATGGTAGTGGGTACTTATTTTTGACGGTTATCTGATTTAGGCCTCTGTAATCTATACAGGGTCGTAGGGAACCATCCTTCTTACCCACAAAAAAGAAACCAGCACCAAGAGGAGAAGAAGATGGACGGATTATCCCAGCAGCCAGAGACTCATTAATATATTTCTCCATGGTCTCACGTTCAGGCTTAGAGATGTTATAAAGTCTGCTGCTGGACAGAGGAGCTCCTGGTAATAAGTCTATGGCGCAGTCATATGGTCTGTGAGGTGGAAGAGACGTCGCACTGACCTTACTGAAGACTGGTGCCAGATCGTGATACTCGGGAGGAACAGAAGTAAGGTCAGGAGAGTCCATCTCCCCCTTACCTCTAGGGAACTGAACAGCAGGGGCTGCAGAATGAAGACATGTCTCGTGACAGGACGTGGACCAAGACTCAATGTGGCGTTCAGCCCAGTTGATATGGGGGTTATGTCGTTCCAGCCACTCGAATCCAAGCACCAGGGGGGAGCATGCAGAAGGGAAAACAAAAAAGGTTAATGTCTCACGATGATTTCCAGAGATCAACAGTTCTAGAGGTTGTGTTTGATGAGTGACTTGATGGAGTTTCTTTCCATCAATAGCGGATACTCTGAGAGGCTTGGATAACGGAACGATTTCAAGCTGTAATTGCTGGACCATGTTAGAATCAATGAGATTACTCTCACATCCGGAGTCAATGAAAGCAGACAAGGTGAAGTTCTGGTTAGAAAAAAAAATGTAGCAGGTAACATCAGATGAGGAGCTTTTTCAGTTTTCAAATGGCCCGTCAGACTCCTCAATTCCTCTGACGGGCCCTGGCTTTTAACTTAGCCGGACATGAAGCTATGAAATGGCCAGTCTCACCACAGTATAGACACAGATTGCCCCTAAATTGTCGTTGTCTTTCCTCAGGGGTTAGCCCTGTGTGTCCAATCTGCATGGGTTCGGCCGCTCCATCTGAGTGAGAGACTTGGACAGGCACAGAAAGAGTCTGGTTTTTAGACTTTGGCTTGGAAACAGGTTCTGTGGATCCAGAAAAAACAGAAGCATTATTTAATGCAGCGGCTGACACAGAAAAATTCAGACTTCTTTGTCTAGTGTTGTTTCTAGTTCGGAGCCTGTTATCCAATCTGATGGTTAATTCCTCCAAACTAGTCGGTTCGTCGATTGTGGCTAGTTCATCCTTGATGTTATCATTTAAGGCCTTAAAATATGCACTTTTGAGTGCACATTCGTTCCAACCAGAGGCTACGGCTTTGACCCGGAAGTCGATGGAGAACTCAGCCACTGTGGAATATCCCTGTCTTAAATTCAGCAGGGCTCGAGAGTCAATGGTCTTATCTGTGTTCTGATTAAATACTTGGGAAAACTCGGAAATGAACTCGGAAAAAGTACAAGTGAAACTGGATTCAGAGGAGAACCTTGCCTCTGCCCATTCAAGGCCTCGTCCAGTGAGTTGAGAAAGAATAAATGATATTTTCTTTCTATCATTCAGAAAACTGCCAGGAGAATGTTCAAAAAGTAATCGACATTGGAATAAAAATCCCTTACAATCTTTTTGATTACCTGAAAATCTTTCAGGCGGACTGGGACGGAACTCAGGAAGTGACGTCACTGCCGATGACCTTGGAGGCGGAAGTGGATCCGGAAAAGAATGGACTGCAGGCGTAGCGTTAGCACTTCCAAAATAGCTAGAGAGAGTTTGTAAAGTCTGGTTATGGTGTTCGACAAAAGCATTCAACTCACGAAGGGTTTTGGCTTGACCATGCACCTGAGTCTCTAGTTCCTCAAGCCTCCTACGGAGGTGATCTGCTGGGCTTTGTGTTTGGCCGCAGTGTTCTGTCATGATGGGTTCAGGTTCTTAGCCCATATGCAGAACACAACGGAGGCTGGGTAAAAGTTAAACAAGGTTTATTGAATGTTTAACAATAAAGAGACAATGTACTGGGTCAGGGGCTGGTCCGGGCTGGTTCACAGAAGTCTGCTGAGAAGATAGTTTGATTAGTAGGCAGGCTGATGAGAATGAGTCTTTGATAATTCAGAATTATACCTTGACTGAATCCGGGCTTCTCTTTGAGAGAGAGGGAACCGTTGGGTCCAGAGACTGTTTGTTCAGCAGAGTTCCAGAGCAGCTGCAGCGTCTAGCTTCTGACTTTAATGGCAGACCTTGATCAGAGTTTCCAGCTCTTAACTAAGAGCAGCAGGGGAATCCACATAGGAATCTTCAGGTTTGGCTCTCCAGGGCAGATTGGCAGGTTAAGCTCATCCAGAGCTTCTGGCTAGAGACAGGTTTCCTGTGAGGCAAAAACAGAAGAGAGTTAGAATCTGATCTCTCTCCAGAGATAGCTAAGATTCTTTTCAGTTTCAAGGCTCAGGTTGCTAACCAAACTAAGGTCAACACTGCGGCGTCGAAGCAAGGTCTGGCAGCTGGTTATAAAGGGCAGGTCTCCTGATGAGTAGATACGTCTCAGGTGTGCTGGAAGACTCCAGCTCCAGGAGATCCACGGTGCACTCTGCTGGAGGAAGGTGGTACAGCTCCAGATCCCAACACTTTTTGCCCTCGCCCACGCTGGGTGGGTTGATCTTTGTTTCCTTTTCTCCCTAGGTCTGATCTGAAGCGTCTGGTATCCGCCCTTGAGGGGGGGGTACTGTTGGGATCTGGAGATCTGCCACCTTTCTCCAGCAGAGGGCGTCCCGGGTCTCCTGAGCTGAAACCACCTTCACACCTGCGGCTGATCAACTCATCAGGAGACCAGCTTATAAGCAGCGGCTGAACTTTCCTTCAGTGCCAGAGTGTTGAATCAGTTACGGTTAGCAAACCAGAGCCAACCAGTCTGCCTGACTCTCTGACCCTCCTGAAACCTTGAACCTGATCCTGATCAGTTTTTTGCCCTCTCTGTCCTTCTAGGAAGATCCTGACTGTAACCTGGAGATTTGGAGAATCCTCTCAGCAGTTCCCTGCCTGCCTGCTCTCAAAGCACACCTGAAGATCCAATCGTCTGAACCAGCCTGCCTGCTCTCAAAGCACATCTGAAGATCTAACTGTCTGAACCTGCCCGCCACACTGTAAAAACGAAAAAGTTAGTTCAACTCAAAATTTCAAGGCAACCGGCTGCACAGAATTTTTGAGTTGAAGGCATCAACTTAATTTTTTAAGTTTTGTCAGCTAAGTATTTCAAGTTCTGCCAACTAAGTTTTTTTAATTCAAGTTACTGGAACTTTCAAGTCTGTAAAAACTTATTATTTTAAGTTCAGATTATCTGTAAAAAGGTACTTTAAATCCAGATTACCATCCCCTGTAATAACTTACATTTTTGAGGTTAAATCCACCCCCCCCATTAAATCATCCACTGACAGTAAACCATCCATCCATTCATTTTCTTACACGCTTGTCCCAAGTGGCAGGGTACACCCTGGACAGGTCGCCAGACACACAGGACTAACAACCATTCATGCACACACTCACTCCTAAAGACAATTTAAAGAAGCCAATCAACCTAACAGTTATGTTTTTGGACTGTGGGGGGAAGATGGAATAGCCAGAGAGAACACATGCAGAAAGACCCCGGCCCCGGAATCGAACCCAGAACCTTCTTGCTGCAAGGCAGCAGTGCTACCCACTGCGCCATTAAGCAGCCCTGACAGTAAACTAGTTAAATTTTGCATGTTTATTTGAACCATTTTGGCAAAAACAGGTTTACAATTCCACAATGTAAACAACTAATCTTATGCTTAAAGCAAATCAGGTTTCAGCATATAGTTTTTTACTTTCCAACTCCTGTTAAAACCTTACAAATAATGCAATATTGCCAGAGATGACAGGAAACCAGTGCCTTAGTCTTCTCTTGGATGAGTCCTCAGGGAAAGTTACCGCCAGCAGAGTGACCAGATGGCTGAACCAAACTTTAGAAGGGAGCTCCTGGGAAAATCCATGGAAACCCTGTAGCAGCCGGTTGCCAAGACAAATTTGAAATGAGCATGCGCAGATAAGTTGACCTCGCTCGGACCGGGTGTCAACTACAACTTCTAAGTAAACTCAACTTAATTTATAGAATAAGATGAACTTTTCATCAGAAACTTATGAAAGTGAGTTCAACTGGCTCACAAAAGACAGTTCAAGTTCCAACTGGCAATTTTATCGTCAGTGAATGCAAAAATCTTAGTAAGGTGAACAATTTTGAGTTGTCGTTTTTACAGTGCAGCTCTCTGGGAGACAGCTTGGAGAACCTCAAGTCTGAAGTCAGTTCCCGCCGCTGCTAAGCCCTCTGCTGAACCCTCAGTCTCAGGACCCAACCGGTACCCTCCCTCTGACGCTCAGCCTGAACCACTGAACAGTGAACCCCGTGTGACCAGCCCCTGATCTGATTCCTGCATCTAATCCCTGACCTGTGGTTTCCTAAATAAACTGTTAACTTTTTCTTCTGTCTCCTGGTGTTCTGCATTTGGGCTAGAAACTAGTACCCATCATGACAGGTGAGGTGTCAGGTCAGGGCTCACATTTGAACAGACGGCTCAGTGCAGAAGGGATTCATGTCCAAACTGTTTATACAAACTTAGAAGCATAAATTGCCCTAAATAGCAGAACATAAGGCTTCAGCTGAAATCAATTCACTTCAGAGATTAGAAGTGGTAGACTGCTTCATTCCGCTGAATAGCCTAATTCAATTTAGATTTGGATGATTTTTTAATTTTCATTCCACCATGAAAATAAATAATTTTACATTAATTTATTACAAACCAAGAAATAAAACATCTTTGTTTCGATTCTGAGCATATTGTGCTTTAAGCAGGATGTTTGTTTTGGGTTTTTTTTGTACCAATAACCATAATACCAAGCAAAAATAGGAATCACTGTCTTCGCCAACAGTTAGAATGTTTCTTCTTTCAACCTTAACAAATTTCTTGAAGAATGCTTTATACTGTGTTTTTCACACCATAAGAAAGGCTGATGGATAAAGTCTAATGGTTTGCTCATATTTGCTAGGAATAGATGGATGGATGTACTGAATAAAAATTGAAACATATTTTAATCCTTTTAAAATTATTATATCCAGAATTGAGCTTTGTAGTTTTTGTATCAATGCTGAAATTTCTCTTTTAATTCATATTCTCTCATAAAGCCTTCAGATACACAGATTACTTCCCACGGTTCAAAGAATGTATGCTCCGGTCCTCACTGTATGATTACCTTGTGTAGATTATTGGTTTTACTTTTATTGCTAATAAAATAATATATTATCAAAATTATAATAGTATCTATAATGTGTTATATTTATAAATTGTTATTTTATAAATCTACAAACATATAAAAGGCTGATGGGGCCTGGTTAATTTGTTTTGGGCCTTTATTTTGGTAAAACCTGCGAGAAGATATTTCAGGTTTAGCTTTAAGCTGTGGTTATTAAAGGCTTCCCAGATTCCATCTGTTACTGCAGAGGGTTAATGTGTGAACCTATTGCAACTGTGTAAAGGCTTGAGTCCAGTTAAATGCAAACTCTGATGACGGTGTTTTGAGGCCTTTTAATGCGATGACTGAGCTTTTTGGCAACCTAAAATATTTTTATCTGAATTCAATTGATTAACCATCAATCTTGAATTCAAATATGCTTTTTGTTTTTTATTTAGGGAAAGCTTTTGTCTGCTAGCTCACCAGAAGTGTGCAGAAACAAGTGGGAGAGGGAAGTTCTGTGATACTTTTGACGTCAGTCGGTGAAAGTTCTGGTTGCTGTGGGATTTTCTCTGTCATTTTGTTTAAAGAAATGTAGTCCAGGAGAATAGTCGGAGAGTTTTTAAAACTGTGCTATACGTTCACATTAATAAATGATGAGGCTATGCTTATTTCAATGACATGGATGTTAGGCTGAGTCAATGCTTGTATTTCCCTGTTGGCTTTGACGCAGACTTGCCTCTCACCCACTTATCGCTGATATATGCTCTGCTAAGGCTCTGATCAGGCCAAAGCTCATATAGAACATAAATGAATGAGTATAGTGATTACATTTTTTATTCCAGCAAAAGTTCACATTTCACTTAAATAAAGATATCAGCATTCTGTCACATACACTTAGCCTCAATGCTATGGGCTGCCTTAAATGATAACTAAAACAGAGCTTGTCTCAGTTTGCCGTCCTAAACTTCTCAAATCCCACTTCTCTCAGCAACAGCTGGACATCCCTTCTATTCAAATGCCACATTCCCCCTGAGCGCACACGGCAGATTGTTAATTAGGACCAGTCTGAACAAAAATTACTCTATTGATTTGCATCTGGCCAGTTTCTTGCAGAGAGAATACAAAATTTGGCTGAGTCGGGTTTGTATAAAAAAGCCCTTCTGTCCCAGCTGCATTGCCTGTTTTATGTCAATTGTGACAAACGTAGCTTTGCCCCCCTGACATATTTATTTGTTATGCGTCATTGGTAGTTTGCCACAGAGTCACTCAGCCTCGGGCCACAGCTTTCCCGCTCTTATGTCTAACAGATTCTGATACGAGCTGCCGGCTGGTCGGCCACAGCACCTCTGGGAGAGCTACAGAAGTTCAGAGCGGGGATGGGAGGGAGGTGGTGGAGAAGATTTTGAGTGGCAAACCAGGCTGGGATGAAAAAGGGGAATTGGTTGAACACAAGGAGAGAGAGAACTAGGGAGCAAATCTAATGTACCAAGGCCAAACCTAGATAGACAGAGCTACTCTGGGCAATGGAGACATCCAGAATGACAGAACTGGCCACAGTCCAGGTAAGGAGGCAAAATAAGACAGGCTGCATGGAAAATTAACTGAATGGCCAGGGGCATGGCTTCAACAGGCGCGTATGGGAAACTGACAACTGCAGTTGAGCCAGAAGACACACAGGGAATATGTCAGGCAATCAGCTGCAACTGACATGTGCAGCCATGGTTGCTAAAAATCTATTGACTCGATTGGAGGTAACTGCTTCGTGCGTGTTTTTGTGGCAAGCTCATTGAGAAAGGTGGCTGTAGGCCTGTTGTTCTTTTGTTTTCTTCTTCTTCTTTTTTTTTACTTTATGTTTAGCCATTATTCTAAATTTCAGCAGTCAACATGTGTAGCTGCAGTGTAAGTAATCTTATTAAACTGTCCTCGCCGCTGTGCCATAATTGTTAAGGTTTCCAAACATGGGTGCATAAATTAACACCTGCCAGGGAGCTGCTGTATTGCAGCAGTTTTTCACACCCTCAGAGACGTGCTATTTAATCTGCTCTTTTTTTTTCTAAACAAAGCAAATACGAAACAGTCTTCAACCTGCACCATAAAAAGGACTTTTTGAAGGGATTAAACATCGCTTCTGTACCAGAGATCTCTCTCTACTAAACAGCCACAATATTTTTAATCAGTGTTCACTGCCTTCCGCAAGTGAGTTTAAGTATTAAAAAGGCCAGTCCTTTATTTCTCACCGTCTCTGCAGGCTCTTTAGATAAATACTTTTTTATGTAAATATGCCACCATATTTCAGTTCAGGTATTTTTTTGTTCTTTCGGTTTTATTATATCATTGACTGTCAGCCGTCTCCCTGCATTCATTTGTGCTCACTGTTTGTCATCTTTTAATGTTTTCCTACTACTCTTGTTTTTGATGGTCCAAATATGTTTACTTGCAGAATCTCTCTCCCTCTTCTGATTTTGTATGAATGCCTCCTTTGTGACAACAATAGCCACACATGATTCCGCGTGTCTGTTTGTACCTTACCTCTAGAGGTCCTAAAAAAGGTGAAAAAAAGGGGCTTTTATTCTAGTTTCCCATTTGGAAAAAATCTTTACAAATGATAATCCATTCATTCATTTGCATATCCTCCATCCATGGATATGTGTGGTCTGGTCTGATATAAAATCTATAAAATGATGAAGGCACACATGCAAAAAAGTTTTGTAAATGCTTTCTTCTAAATTTTAAATGCAATTAAAGATCTGCTCTGCTACAAATACGTTATCACCTGTTTTAGGACATGCAAACCTTTTAAAGATCAGGCCCTAAGACTTGAAACAAGATAAAATTGTAATTATGTATGTAATAGAAATTGTTTTTTGTTTTTTGTTAGAGAAACTCTAAAAACAGAACAAACATTAAAGGCAAACGTTTTACCAAGCTGAGTTTTATAACTTCAAACAGTCATTATCATTGATGGTAATCTTCGTAAGGTATTGTTAAACCAATGTTGTTTTCTTTTTATTATTTTATATTTCTTTTCTATATATTTATTTCTTATCTTTTGTGTACCTGTGTGCTTACATTTGCCTATTTGTGTTGTTGTTGACGACGGAACACCGTCGTTTTCTTCACCCACAGTTCTATTCTTTTCTATACTAAATTCATTTTGCTTGAGCAGTATATATTTTCAGGGAAGAAATGAAACAATCTACAGTATATTGATGAATGAATACTACCAGGTTTGTCTTATAAACAACTTGCAAATAGAGAAAGTAAGAAATAATCTTCCTCGTAGGAACAGCTTTTCAAGTGACTAATATGATCTCAGATCTTTCCATCTCAAACACTGATTTCATTTTCATCTGTGTGGTTTATGATCCACAATAAAGCATTCAAAGCCCTCAGACATATCTTTTACCCTTCAAATTCCAAAGGACGACTCATTTGTGATGGGAATGTTGATTAGAACTGAACACGCTCTATGCAGAAAGGCTTGTGACGCAGTGACAGCCACCGCTATTTACTGCATGTTTATCTACTTCGAAGCAATCCTATTATCCCATTATCTCATTATCTTTGCATTCTGGCGTGACTTCATTTGCTGCATTGTGCTAAATGAGTCTTATTAAGAGCCGCCTTTGTCCTTGAGAAAAGAAAGAAAGGAAGAACAGACTGAAGGATCCTGTTAGATTTTGTTCCTTTTTTATCTCGTATATTCACATTTTCAAACGACACCCTTCTCATAACGTTAAGCTAGATTCATACGGAGCACATTATTTTTGAACTTCTATTGAGCTAATTACTGTATAATTTTCAGATATGCAAAATCAGAAGCGAGGCACATCTCATAGGGTCTGCCATGAGGTATAGTTTCAGTCTGACAAGAGTTAGAGATGATTATTTAAACGTTATACTGACACTTTTATGATGGTGATCTCAGGATTATGATTGTGACTCAACAGTACCGGAAAACTGTAGACATAAACTGTTTAACATCATGTCAATTGTTAACAAAGCGCCAGCGAGCAACTGTTTGTGTACTGTGTTGTTTTTAATTTGGTAATGCAAACAGTGACTCACCCGGATTAGGAAACTTTTTTAGTTTTCCGACTTGATAAACAAGAATGCCTACAGAATGGGATTGACGTCTTAGAGCTGTTACTCTTGTTTCCCAATGTAAACAGATCCTTTTGTCAAAGGACCTCTGTGATGATACTGCTGACTTTCAGTGGGAGAGCTCGTTCATTTCAACCATTCGATAAACATGCTGCTGTGCTTACTTAACCAATTTACATAATCATACAAAGCATTTAAGGAGGTGGAAAGGCATTTCTTTTATGGTACAAAATAAAAACGTTTCATTTGAATGAATCTTAAGAAAACCATTACATATATATATATATTTTTTCAAAACCTGTACATTATCGCCAGAGAGATTTAATTTCACCATAATTTGGTCTCAACATGTGCTGCATTCCATTTAACTCTGAACGAGAAACTGTTCTGACATCATCTCCAAGTTGAAAGCTCTCTAGTTTCCCTTTAGTCTGAAAGCCCAAAATAACATGGACACTAAATCCACTTTTGGGGGCATTAGGGTTAAAATGCAGACTTCCTCTTGTAATACCAAAATACAGCAGTGTCATTTGGTTCCAAATTACTACAATGTAACAGCCACGTTATTTACAACACAGATAGCAGTAATAGCACTCATATCCCTGGCTCTTGGGTATATTTCAGATGAATCATCACAAAAATCCTTAGATTTCAGGATAGAAAAGTTGGTTACATTCTTAACATTTTATACAACCTCTATTACAGTCAATAGTGCTTCTTGGGTCTGTTTAGGCCAGTAAACTTTAGAATAGAGGTTATGAGGTCAAGAGTCATATTTCTCTCCAACATCATCTTAGACATAGCAAAAACAAACAAAGAAACACCAATGTGGCAGAATCTTAACCACTGAAAATCAGTAAAGAATAAAACAGCCAGAGTTAAATTTGAAAAAGGCAGAAATCCAAGCAAAACTGAACAAAAAGAATGACTAAAACAAAAACTTTAATATTTCATACAAACACAATTGTTCAAATTGAAATAAAATATTGTTCAAATAGAAATAAAATCCAAGTAAAGATAAATGAAAGAAAGTATGATGCAAGCAAGAAAATATAACATGTTAAAATCAACATAATATAAAACACAAAAGCAAGCTGGTGGGTTTTAAGGGAAATTTAAAAATGACATAAAGGTTTGCTAAAATGCAGCAGCAGAACATTTCAAAGAGCACATTTAACTTTCAGTCCCACGAGGAATTCAACCAAAACTTGCATAGAAGTTATTGTTCTGTTCTGGGAGCACATAAACCTAAATATCATCAGCATAAAAATTAAAAGAAGTCTAAGGCTTTCTAAATATGAAGTCAACTGATAGGAGATATACTGCAGTTTGGCAGCAGGGGCAAGAATTAAGCCCTCTGGGACCCCACAAGGTTAAAATAGAGGAATCTGTGTAATAAATGAATCCAATAGAAAATTTTATTTCAGTTGGTTTAAATCTAAATCAAGTCAGAAGACTTGATTTAAGAAAATGCCGATATAAGAAAACAGTCTCAAACCTTGATCTGCCTAATTTCTACTTTCTCTCTATGTGAGTCTCTGCAGGATGAACTGATAAATGATGCCATAAATGCACCTCCATAATATAGATGCTTCCAATGCAATCCACAGTTTTTGTTTTGTGGCATTGCTTGGTTCATCAATCTGAAGTTCCTAAATGTAGTTTTCAAGCTCGGTTCCGAAGCATTTATTTCACCTGCTGGTTATCAATCTCCTTTCCCACTTTTCTCCAGGCTAATTAGATCACTACCTGATATAACAAAGATCTCTCCCTATTTTATGTCATTAATGTCTTAACAAATGGTTCAAGACTATTTATTGTTGCCATCACCTGGGGAGTAATGATGTCTGGTGAACAATCACTCTTTTTCTGTCCTTGCAGACTCGCTGGTTGGCCTTTTTTTCAAACCATTAATTCAAAGACCAGGAAAAGCCAAAGTAATTAAGTATTGATCACACGGAGCAGGTAAATGTACTCAATATCTAAGTCTGACTGAGCATTCGTCATACCTTAAGAGTTATGACTTTGGATCATTTTTACCCTGAGTCAGGCTTGAAATGTTAAAATTGCTACTCTATATTAAGCTAATATTTGATGATTTGTAAACTTGAAGATTTTAATTTTCTGTATATCCAGTGAATCTTTATTTTCTCTACAAACTCTGAGAGTGTCCTTGGAATTTCTAAATGAAACCTGTGTGTGAATTGTGCAGTATTACATTTTGTTGAATGATGAAATGAGAGGCTCATAAAAAGTCCCTAAACACAGTGCCAAGTGTAAGTGCTTGTGTTATTATCGACCATATTTTATAATCAAGTCTGTCCTAAAGACTGAGTTTTCTGCATGCTCACCATTGGGAGTGTTTTACTGCTGATTGGGTTGCAGTGTTACCATGTTTCTTATTATTGTACAATCTCCCTCCCTTTAATTTAGTAAACACACACTGATACACCCACAAGCTAAGCCCATCTGCTCATCCATGTGAATGCAACAGAAGATAAGAAAAACTATTATCATTTAATCGGATAGAAAAAAATAATTGCATGCCTTATGAGAAAAAAATGAAAAATCAGCAATAAGCTGCAAACCTTATGTCCCATCATATCTGCTACCTTACTGTACGTGTTTTATCGGGAATCATCATGCTGCATGTTTCTTAAGCTTTTAAAGAAAATAAAAATCTAGATAAATAGTACCTACACTATAAAGGCTGACTAAATGTTAAATAGGCCATGAAGAATTGATGAAAAGGTAAATATAAATCACTCTTGATGATAGTAGTAGCCATTTGGAATCTTGAAGTCAGTTAGGAAAATGTTGATTCAGTTTTCCCATATATAACTCTGACTTCTGGGGGTGTTCTGGTTGAAATTTGGTCTTCCTCTTGAATTACTTGCAAACTACAGCAATGCCTTTCAGTCCAGAGCCTAGACTAGTTTGGTGCTGATATTCAGGCCCCTTTTCTCTGATACCCATTCTTTAGTTGGAAATAATGTCTCACTGTTTTTTAATGCTGCTGTCCTGAAAAGGCCACAGAGGTTTTGCCGAACAATAGTGAACAAACCACATCATAATGTCCAAGGACCGCAGCAAATAGATGAGAGAGCAAGCTGTGGAGAGGTTTAAAACAGAGTTTGATCAAAAAATGAACATCTCTCCCAGAGGATTGTTCTATTATTCATCTGGAAATGTCAAGAACACACTAGAGCAAACCTACCTACATCTGGCTCCAATGGTTCCGAACTGACAAGACCAGACAAGGAGAGTATTTATCGGAGCAGCAGCAAAGGGACGATTTTAGGCCTAGACAACCTGCAGAGATCTTCTGCTCAGGTTGGAGGATTTGTTTGCTGGACAGTTGTTACTCTTTCAACCTTTGCAGAGGAATTGGAAAAAGAAAGCCATTTTAAGTCCTTTTTATAATTTACCCAAAGTTATTAATAGCACACAGCCAACATGTAAAATAAGGCGCTCTTGTCAATTTAGATCGGAATTTAGCTTTTTCACTGCATACAAAATGTGGAAACTACTCATTCTGGTAGTAGTTGTGTTATAAAGTAGTAATGTTTTCCTTTACCTAGTACAGGGAAACTGGCAAACTTTGATTGGAAAACTTCTGTAGCCAAATGCAGGGTAATGAGCAGTTCCGACTGAAAATATGGTTTTAAACCAAACCGTAGTTGACAATGTTGACGAATGTGCTTTATTCTATCTGACAGATCCTGTACAACTTGGCAATTATTTTAGTCTTTGTATTGCAAAGGTATTACTACTTTAATCTTGATTTCTGCAAAACTTTAGGTTTGTTATGAAAAAATATTTCTTCGACATTCACATGCAAATTCCTAGTCATCTGGGTCATGGCAACTGCATAAGCAAGATGACTTTCAGAGAAACTGAGAAAAAATCAGGTTGCCTCCGATTTAAGCCTGTTTTGTGGTCAATTTAAGAACAGTTTCTACCTTTAATACTTAGTGTTTCCAAAGTACAATACTTTGCTTTGTTTTTATCCAGCTTCTGAAATAGACAAATCAGCCCACAGTGTGGAGCCAATAAAGCCATAAACACTAATGTGTTTGCATCCTCCAACTTTTCCTGCTTCTTCAGGATCTGGGCAAAAAAAACAGCAACCAAATGAGAGTGACGCAGCAGGGAAGGCAATAACATGCATGTTTGATGTGCTGCGTCCCGTTTCTCTGACATGCTTATGGCTGTGCCTGTAGAGGAGTGTCTGCCTCCTTGTTTGCTCTCCCGGTGTGTGCTTATGTGCGTATGTGTATGCAGATAGAGTGCTAGAAAACAGACTGCGCTCCTGCTGTTCCCCACTGAGACTGCGATTATCTGCTCTCTCCAGGACAGAGACCTTAGCCAGCAGCTGTTCTGCCGCTCAGCGACCTTATTGATGAGCCGCCACAAGCCATGACAAGCATGCCTTGTGTCATGGCACACTTGCTGCAGGGGGAATTTTGGGCAGGGCCAGAAAGGAATCGAAGGGCAGCTTTTTGAGAGCAGAATGTGTCAAAAGCTCCAACATGCCATGAAGATTGATTTTAGTTTGAATTCCAGCTGTATTTTGTATGTTTTGTACTGTAAGAAAGATAAGACAAACTCAGTCTCATTAAGTTATTCTTGCAAGCATAAGGTCAAAGGTCAAGTATTTTTTGTAGAATAGTCAACAATCAACATTTAATTTAAATTCTATGTATCTTTGGAAGATTATTTAATAGCATTTACTGTACACATCAAAAAAGTACCTTTTTGCTGATTAAACAGAATAAATGTGAAAAGAATAAGAACGGCATAACAGCAAATACCCAGTGGTTACCACATAGATAGTGATAAAATCTATAAGAGGGCTCTCACTTAGGTGAGAGTATAAATTTTACTTTTAGACATTAAGTAGTTTTAAAAACGCACTTTTACACTTTCACTTGAGTAGAAAGTATTAGTTGATACCTACACTTTCTACTCAAGTGAAAGTGTAAAAGTAAAATTAATACTTTTAAACTGTAGTATTTATACTTTCACTTGACTTGTTTCTACTAAGAAATGTTAATGCTTTTGACACCTCTGTCTATATGCCTCAGACCTATGATAGAGAACATCCTCTTATAGCTGTTGGATGTTTGAAGAGTTTAACGCCTGTTTTGCTTGTTTGTAAACACCACAAAGCATTGCAGTAAGATCAAATTCAATGCTTTGACCGTTTGACTGGGTTGGACTATGCATTTCTTAATTCTCAGCCAGTCCTTGGTAAATTAGCTGGTATGTTTTGGGTCATTGAAATGTTGCAAGATCCAGTTTTGCTTGCGCTTGTGTCGGTTCACTGAAGGTCTAACATTTTCCTTTAGCATCTGCTGATATATGCTCAAATTCGTGGCAGATACTATGATGGTAAACTGGTCATGACCTTTACCAAAAAAAAAGTATCCTCAAACCATCACACTTCCACATACATACTGTAAAGTTGACAAGAGGTTCCATTCCTGGACTTTTTAGTTTCTGCCCAACATGTCCTCTGGTATCCATCTAGAAACAGTTAAACTCACCCAAAGAACGTTATTCCAGAAGCTTTGGAGTTTATCTCATTTAAAGGAATCATAACCATGTATTTTACTTAAACAGTCCTTCTGACATTATCTTTATATTCACATTTAATAATTTTTACTAGAAGAAATAAATAGATAGAGGTAATTTGGACTCCCTTTCACACTTCTTTGTTTGTGTAAGGTTACACATGCGAGTTTGACTTGCATGTATGTGCATTCATGTGGATGTAGCATTAGCAACAGAGATGGGGGATTTGGAGTCAGCAAGTCATCTCTATGTCATGTATTTGTTCTTCCCAACCACTGAACCGGGTGAGTCCAATCTAGACATTTTAATTCACTCACCTGGTTCAGTGGGTGGGCAGTAAAAATACATGACATAGAGATGTCTTGTTGACTCCAGATCCCCCATCTCTGGTTAGCAACATTAGCAGTTTGTTATGGTTTATTTACCACTGTTGCCTAGTGTCTTACAGGTAAAAAAGTACACAAGCAAGAGCACTTACTGAGTGCAGGTGGTCACTGATTGTTGGAATCCTCCCTTTTGGTGGGACACAGACAAAAGGGGTGATAGAAAGGTGGGCTCATGGAAATTAGGACATCATGCTTTATTTGAAAATATGAAAGGTTTTCACATTGCACACCTCTCATAGAGATAAAGTTGAGGAGGCTTATGGATTTCAAGTTTATCTCAAGCATAGCATGAGCAGCTATGGGTTTACTGATAAAAATGTATTGGTTCCCTTAATACTACGTTCTACTTACCAGTTATATTATGACAAGGTGGAATTAGGTAATGCTATACAGAGAAAGTTTACAAATTATGTATGATTTAATATTGCCTGACATTTAATTACTCCTCCAAATGGGTAATATTGGAGGATAAATCCTTAGCTGACAGTAGACAGCAACAAGTTGGAGAGGATGAACAATTTTCTGCTCAACATACTTGAGAAGAAAGTCCATCCATTTTCCATCACGCTTATCCCTGCTGGGTTCACGAGGGGTACTGGTACATTCTCCAGCTGTCAATGGGCGAGAGGCGGGTACACCCTGGACAGGTCACCAGTCTATCATAGAGCAGGAGAAGAAAATCTTTAGGCAATTTTTGGATACTCCCTGGGGTCATATTAAATATAAATTTAACTCTAGAAAGAAAAATCTGATTAGTTTGGAACCATATGTTTTTAAAGAGAAAGATTTTGATATTTAAAAACTTTAGTTACTTTTACTTAGCTTACACTCATTACCCCTAATTTGTTTTATTTGAATTAGTCTGTTCTTAATCTCTTTCCCTACAGTACAACCTTCCCATGTAATTAGAGTTTTTAACTGAGAGTTGTTTTTTTCTGATGGCACATGTCCTGATATCAGGAATTGTCATCCAATCTTTCTCCTGCAGAAAAGGGTGCACTACAAAAGGAGAGAAAATACATTGTCATGATTCAAAATGAAGATGGTGAGAGCTGGCTGCTAAAAATAAAGCGTGCCTGAGTATGCCTCGACTACAAATGATTATTCATTGTCTCTGCTGTAGGTATTCAAATCAAAAGTTCGAAAAACAAATTACATAAGCCTTCTTGAGCTGACAATAAATGTCAGGATTGGAAAATTGAATAGATTTTGCTGTTTTCCCTAAATACTCAACACTAGAACTTGCAGTCCTTAGACGAATGCTAACTACATTAGGACAACAACAAACAAAAACATGCTATTCCTCTTGTTCTGTTTACATGAATACGAAAAAAAAAAGCAATCAGTAAAGTTTTATTAGAAGAACTTTCCAAGCTTGACTATGACCTAGATGACTGATAATCTTCCCTTATAAGTGTGGTCGAATTTATTCGAATTTGCACTTAAGTCAACACATAATTTGGGTAGAATATTATAACCCATTGTTTGGTTATAAAGGACCAGCCCATGTTGCTGGGCCAAGTCAGTTCTATTTTAGCCCAGTAGCTTGGCTCAATATAACCCAATTTAAGTTATTTCTGACCCACTTGTTTTCACTGTGTACTAACACCTACAAAGAGCAGGAACTGCATTGGGTTCTTCTCATTCCTATATGCAAACATTTTTTACCAATTGCATTACCAACAGAGAAGCTGTTTTTTATTTGGTTGTCAGAAAATATGGCCACTTCACTTCACTGATTATCTTTATAATAAAATGCTGATCAGATATTTCTATGTGCCTGTGTTGCATTTAATTATAAAATTGGTGCATTCATGTTAAAAATGTCCCTTATGCCCAAAACATGATGCAGTTTATTTTCAGTAGGGGGAAGCACACTTTTAGATTTAAAGGAATAGTACACCCAAAACATGATTAGCCTTCATTTTCTACTCAACCCCATGCTGAACAACACTCTGGAGTACTTTTTTGATATCTCAAATGCATCTGGAGATCTGGGAGGCTTCTTACTGTCTGCTGACATTCAAATAATGGAGGACCATGGCACCCGAGGCAGAAAGGTCCATAAAAGTCCACAAAAAACGTGTCAATATTCCTCCATACTGCTCGTCCAATGTATTCCAAGTGTCCTAAGTGGGTAGGGTCCATAATTTACTTGAAACAAAGTCATTTAGAATGTTTTTAGAGCATAAACAGTAGTGTATAGGATTTCCTAAAAGCGCGCCCCTGCGAGTTCACGAGCCTACGGAAACCGCGGCAGACCAAACCAGATGAAAGTGCGCATTCAGCTCGGCAAAGAACTCATGCTCTTCCTCAACACTGAAGTCCTCAGACATTTTTCTTTCGTTGTTTCTTTCTTTGCACAGGTAAACAGCAAATTTCTTCTTCTACGCTTGCATTATCAAGAGCAGACGCTGAATGTGCACTTTCATCTGGCTTGGTCTGCCGCAGTTTCCGTAGGCTCGTGAACTCGCAGGCGCGCGCTTTTAGGAAATCCTATACACTACTGTTTATGCTCTAAAAACATTCTAAATGACTTTGTTTCGAGTAAATTATGGACGCTACCAACTCAGGACACTTGGAATACATTGGATGAGCAGTATGGAGGAATATTGACACGTTTTTTTGTGGACTTTTATGGACCTTTCTGCCTCGAGCACCATAGACCTCCATTATTTGAATGTCAAAAGACAGCAAGAAGCCTCCCAGATCTCCAGATGCATTTGAGATATCAAAAAAGTACTCCAGAGTGTTGTTCAGCATGGGGGTGAGTAGAAAATGAAGGCTAATCATGTTTTGGGTGTACTATTCCTTTAAGAGGCTGGGGCCTCTTTTATGTAAAGACTGTTGTAAAGTATAAATTATTTGTATACTTTTGAGATTTGTGGGGTTTTATGACGATAATAAAAGCTTCTGTCCATTAAAAAAATACCTTAATAATCCGCAGCCTCAAGATGAGCCCATTCCATTAAGGTTCTTCAGTAAAATCATTTCATTAATCTGTTACTGCATTTTGTTAAGAACTTTATTATTATTTTTTTTTAGATGGCTCATATCTGTTTATTTAATTTAATGTTTGTGTATTTCTTCCCTGTTTGTTATTACATGGTATGCTGAGTAACTCCATCTCATAAAGAGCCGTAGTATTTTCAGTGGTGATAATACTGTGTTTCATGGCAATGTTCCCATAACATTATAGAATCCAAGGGTAAAACCTTCACACAGGAGCTGGGAGAAAAAAAAGAAATAAGTTAATCAAAACAGAAAGTTTTTTGGCACGAGAATTGACATTTCCAATTTGACTGAGTAACCTGTGTCGTAAATCCACACAACAGATTTGTAATAAATAACATAATCTGAAAATATAACAAAAAATGTGAGAGTATCTGATTTAACAGAAATAAGATTAATGCCTGCTCAGGAATACATGGGTTTTCAAATTGGTTATATATTAAAGGCGACAAACTGAAAAGGCAGAACTTGAAACATTTGACACCCGAGGTTACTATAAGTAGCTTATGTTCTCATAAAGATTTTCTTTGTTCTTTTTATAAATCTATTTTCATCAATTTAAGACAACATTGTTTACATACGTGTATTATATTAAGCTGCACTTACAATATTCACCACCGTTTGCTGCCATTTCTCCTTTTCCTCTGAGCACGGAGCAGCCGCCATGCTTGGACTCGCACTGAATCAGCTGATACCCAAGGAGGATACAGTGGTCCTGTTCCTCCAAACAGGCAAAACAAGGCTGCATTTGCATATGTAGGAGTCTTTTAATCAGAACAGGCCATGGCACCGCTCTATGATGTAATAAGCTGGCGAATCTGGCCTTCTAGTGACGATGGTGAAAAATGGCCAATGCTGCCTGTGTTTTCAGCCTCACTCCATTCAGTGAGCCCCAGGGCTTCTTGCCACCATTAGTGTGTACTGTAAATATGCAGGTGAATGACTAAATGCAGTGAAAAGCCCATTGGATTTCCCTTAGTTAAAAAGTTGGTTTATAAGAATAGGCTGTCTACCATCAGAATCTAACATGGACCACGTAAGAACAACGATGCACTGAGCAGAACCCATATAATTTCAACAGATTAACTTTTTCAGAATTGCTTTTGAATTTAATCCCTGTAAGAATTTAGATACAAATTAAAAAGATAAAGAATGTCTAGTGTCACTTATTAGCATAAAAATTTAATTTACACAAATCATTAATATTCTATTGTTTATTGATTTACAACATCAACAAAAATAACAATCATACACCCTGCTATGAATTCTATGTAGCACTTTAACTAGCATCTGAAGAGCAAAAAGCTACAAAGTGTGTAAGAAGAATCTGGATTGTTATGTTTTTGAATTTTGCAATAGTATAAAACTAAAAAAACTAGCTGGTGAATTATATTACTCTTAGTGGCAAGTTGTAATTTTGAACCTTTTTGCTTTTGATGAATTAAAAACCATTGACAGCTGTGAGAAAGCAGCTTTCAGGGAACCAACATTTAACAATTTTTTTGACCGGGAATGGGATGTTCCTACTTCAAACCCAAACTGCCTCATGTACCAGTCGTTGGGCAATTAACTCTAGTACATGAAATGGTGTACTTTAAAAAATAGCACTGAAAATAATATAACATCGCTTTTCAGCAGAAAGTACAACTGCTACCATAACATAATTCACATAACCTAAGTTTAAAACATTCAATGAAACCTTCATTTCTTAAAGGAAAAGTCCAGTCACATTCAGAATACAAACTTCTGAAAGTACTTTAAGTATGAAATTATTACATACATCAATAAGTGATAATTGTTTTCAATAAAGACTAATTTAATTTGAATGGGCTTTACCGGAGACGTCCATGTTTGTCAAAGAACACTACTGCCACCTACTGGTTTGTGACGTCATGGTACGGTATCGGCTGTTGTTCAAGTCCCAGTGCTGTATCTGGTGTTTGTGACAACGCGCTATTATCCAAGTCATCTTGAAAACATTCTTCTTCAAATGTTGGCTACACATTACGTGTTTTTCTCTGTCCAGAAGTTCAATGGCAAATCCTCCCTCTTCAAGTTGGCAATTGAACGACGAACCCGTCCATGGAAAATCAGGAATTGGAAAAGTGAAATAACTAATTTCTTTTTCAGCTTTACCCGATGTATTCCAACATCCAATTGCCATGCACGTGGGCATTGTCAGTTTAACTATAGCTCTGGTGAATTTCAAGGGTGAAGTCCTCTGGAAATCTTCAATAATTGTTGTTGATTGCAGATGTGTCTAGTAGTTCCCATTGACTTTGCTTGTAAAGCATGGAGAATGGCGCTAGGCTTACCGCAAGGTGACGTCACTGATGGAAGATGTCGGGAGTGAAGTGTTACTATATTTGTGAAAAATGGCCACTCCGAGACTCAGTGATCACAACGAAATTTATTGTTTTTATTTTTTTACTGATTAACACTAAATTCATTAAATCACTGCAAATGTATTAGTTTTAGCTATAAATAAGGACCCATTGGTTATTCCTTGCTGACCGGACTTTTCCTTTAAGACTTTAGTGCTACTCAACAGTTTTTATTTAAAGCCTTATAGACCTTGCCTTTTCTTGTTTGATTGTTGCCATATTGACAAAATATCATCAAATGCTTCGACTTAATGTGCAAAAGTTTAAAAGGATCGTTCATTATTTGTGACCCTTTGCGGTATGATATTACTGTATATAAAAATGTTTTTTGCATCTCCCTTTTTGTTAGAAGGTCTTCATTATAAACCACAATGTGTCCTTAGTTATTATTCTTGAATAAATAAAATAAACTTAATATAAGCGAAGCTTTTAAACATCCTTCTGAAGCTCACAGTCTGCTGGAAGGAGTAGATTTCTTTCAACACTGCTGTTGCACAAAACTTTGTGACAACAATTGAATTATGAAAACAGTTCTTACTTGTTCGGCGGTTAGTTGTGTTAATTAATAATTATATTTTACATCAAGCTTCTTTGTTTCTTATTTTGGGAAGTACAGTAGATCTGAATTCCATGTCAATTGATTTTAGATAGAGGCTGGATTTGAACAAATAAAAAAAGAAAGTCAAAAGAACATGATCCTCTGTAAAATGATTCCTCAGGGAAACTTAGAGTGAGTAACCTTTGATGCTTTAAGTATTTCACTCAAACATGAATAACTGTGGGCCAAAAGAAAGAAAAAGGTCAAAGGATCAACAGAATCAGAGGGATCCATCCCCAGGGAACTCTAAACATATAGTCCAAATTTCATGGCAGTCTGACCCAAACCTGTTGACATATTTCACTCTGCAGTTGATGACCCTTTGCAGTCCCTAGAGGAACATATTGCGGTACTGTTGATGCGTTTCTTGCTCAGTCCTTCTCATTTACCTGCAGCAGCTTATTCCCAAGAGTACACTTAGGAAACAGTGAAAGTAAGGCGCAGTGAGTGACCCTGCTGCAGTGAGTAGGAATGACTTCTCTGCTTCTGCTTCAACCAGCCAGGACCGAGTGGATGCATCCTGAAGAGCATGTGAGACTGTGAATCTGAACAAGCTATTACCAGGGAAGTAGGCTGTGCTGCAAACAAGGCAGATGAAAGAGACTCACTCTCAAAAGACTCACTCTCGTTACCACAAATAAGTATAACCTTTTTTGTTTGGGGGGCGGATTTCCTCCCAACGTTCTCTTTTCTAGGGTTGGGACAGAGGAAAAAAAGCTTTATGCAAAAGTCTTTGTGCACACATCTATTGAATTGCAAAATAAGATAAGATTGCTGGAGCTTTTGGTTTTTTTTTCTGTAATTCGTCTTGGTTAATATACCACAGGGTTATTAAAACTCATGCAAAGCAGCTCTGTTTGTCAAGTGACTGTTTGTGCCGTCCTTAAATTTCTCCACTGATTATGAGATTCAGTCATTTCTCTGTGAAACACAACTCCTATCAGGGGTGGGTGAACAAACCAAACTGACAACAAACCATAAATATTTCGCCCATTTAATTCACCTCCGACTGTATTTGCAAGATTGTCTGTTTTACCTTGAAGTGAGTAGGCAGGTTGGGCTTACAGTGTGTAAACAAACCCACTGTGTTTGATGTAAAAAGAGCAGAGCAGAACACTGTGACAGTAAACCCGGTCGAATTAAAGAACAAAGGAGAATGTGCACAAGCAGCCAAGGTCCTTTCTTCCCCCATGGCTGTGCGTTGATTGCGGATGATAAATGGCTGGACATGGCCAAGCCCTCATTTGGCTCGCACAACATCACGTGATAAAAGTGGAGCCCTTGTCAGGGATGGAGAGTGCTCTGCTCTGCAAGGACAAGGCCTTACACCCACAGAGACATTAGAGGAGAACCGACTTAATATTCACCGCAGGCAGGCAATACTATTGCAGAGTGTCCGTGGGAATGTGAATAATCCTAAGCAACACCTAGAAAATTGAACTCTACATTGTTGCACTGTAGCAGCTATTTAAAGGTCTGGTTTATTGATAACATTCTTTGTGAAATTTATAATAATAATTCATAATACAGGGTCTGGCAAAGGTATTTACACTTACTGAACTTTTAAAAATGTTGTCACCTTACAACAACTTCTATATTTTACTTGGATTTATGTAATACAGCAAAGCAAAACTACCAAAAAGAAAACTGAAGTGTTACATTAATATTTTTTTAGCCCCATCTGAATCAACTGTTAGATTAGTTTAGTATTTTTTCAGCAGTTTTGGTCTTCTACAGAATAAAGATCTGGAGAACTTTACAAACCAATTTTTGGGTAATCGGTTTAGATACTGAACCATCTATGGAGATCAGGCTTTCAAATCTTGTTACAAATCTATGATCTATTTAGGTCTGAGATTTGACTAGGTCATTTTAACACATTATTTTAAAATATTTTCAGATGATGTTTAGCATCAATATCCTATTAGAAGTGAGATTGTGTATTAGAGTGTGTTTAGGGTCCTGTTAAGGTCTAATCTTTCACCATATTCAATATTTTGCAGTTTAGCTCTTATCTGACCAGAGAACTTTCTAACACAAGTTTGGTGTTTTTGAGCTGCTGCAATGCCTTTTCTGTTCTTGCCACTGGTGAAAGCTTTTAATTTGAAGAGTTTATGGTCGATTTTTTTTCTGTAAACAAAGTGGATCTTCTTTGCTCCTATTACATTGGTTTTCAGTTGCATACTCTTTCTGTTTCCAGTTGTATGATAGAACAGAGTTCCATATATTTTCCAAAGTTTGGGATGTTGCTTAATTGACATGCCCTGATTTAAACTTCTCTATAGCTTTCTACATCACCCGGCTTTGTTTATTGTTCTTCATTATGCTCCTTTTCTTAATAGTGCTTTCTTACACACCTATGATGCCATCACAGAAGAGCTGCAGTATAAAAGAATTTACTAAAAGATGATATCTAGGAGTTAGTTAGGGCAAGGGGGTGTAAAAAGGTGTTTGAATATTTTTGTACTAAGTCACCATTTTATTAAAAATACCATAATTGCACACAAAAAAACATATTTTTTCTTTTGAATTTGGAGGTGTGTGTATTTGGAGGTTCACAGAGCACTTGCAGCACACTTTTGGACGATGAATTATCTTAGCAGGCCTTACCAGGCTAATCGCTCGTAAAACAGAGATTTTGCATAATCCAAATCTATCCTCACAAAGTGAAAAGAAGGGAAAGAAATCTTTAATTAATGGAATCAAGCAAACAAAGTTAAAGCCACTGCTAATTACATTCAATCAGTGCGTAATCATAATGTTGTGTGTCTCAATTACAGGATTTTAATGTCCTCATCATTGTAATGGCACACAGCGTGTTTAGATTCATGCAGGCAGCCCACTCTGTTTCAAGATGCCCACCCAGCTTCCTAATATAGCACTGTGCTGCCTTTCGGATAATTGATTTGGTTTAATATAATAGAAGACAGAGAAAGAAGAGAGTCTCAAAGGAAATAGGGCTGTCATGAGCCTTCAGTGGTGATATAACACTGTACCCTCACCTCCATCTCCTGATCTCTGAAAACTAATGAAGTTGTATTTGCATGCAGGCTGGCACCATGTAGTGACACCCTCTCTACTTTTCAGTTTGAAAATGATTATTTTGTCATCAGGAGCACATCTGTTTTTGTCTGTCGTCAAATGAAAGAAGAAGCAGACACTGTAAAAGTGAGTTTTCAGAGAAAGGGAGATGGTCAACAGAATTATATCTGCTGTTTACTATAGTTTTTATAATTTTTGTACATGTCAGTTGATTTTCAAATTACAAAGGATGTTTCAGTTCATCAAACTAATTTTAATATCAGACAAAAAAATAAATAAATAAACACGAAATGCATATTAAGCAAAGGTGTAATTTAATAAAATGAAGAAAAAAAATAACTACTCCTAAAACTTGCTTGGTCACCTTTGATATCAACAATCAAGAAAGCTGTTTACTGTATGAGTCTTAGGCTTTGTTGTCTTGGTATTTTGTTCCACTTTTATATTTAGGATTGTTTTAACAAAGCAACACCTGAGAGTGTATCAGCATTAATGTCCAGGTTAAGGTTGTTCGAATATAACTCACTGGATTTATATTCAGAGTTACTGGAATCTAAAACTTTTTTTTTTTGTAGTCATCATGTGGTTCACCAATTGATGGCCATTTAAGGATCTGGTAGAGAGCAAGATTTATGCTTTAATAAACACTGGAAGCTCTTTGATGTCTAAAGACAACGGCTGCAGAACATCACCGTTCCACCACTGCTTTTGATTGTCGATATGATGTTGCTACACTTGTTTTATCACCAGGTAAAGCCTCTTAATGGGCATAAATATGTATCTAAAGCATCTAGTTTCGTTATTGTCCTTTTATATACATATTGAATATATTCATAGTAAAATCTTTACAAATACATACCAGCTGAGGGATGTCCTGAATCATACACTAATCAAAATTAATATGGTATAGATCAGTTTGAAATCTTTTTATATATTTAGCTCATTTGATCAGCTTAGTTATCAATAAATATTCACTATTTTGTTTGATAATAGAACTCAAAATTTTATTCCAGTCAATACCATAATAGGTTATAAAGTACTTAAAACAGGCAATGGTTGAAAAAAAGTAAAGCTCAGAGATACAGAGTAAAAGAAAAAACAGGTAATGCTTAAAAACAAGAAAAAAGTGGAACCAAATTAGAAAAAACAAGGTCAAAAATGAAAATAGAACACTAGTGTGTTTAAGGAGAGTTTTAAAGGTAGGCAATGAAGATGCCCCTTATGTGTCGGGGCATGTTATTCCTAAGTTGAGGAAAAATGAAAAAAAAATTGTATTTTAAAATAGGATTCAGTATTGATTTGAGCACAAAGTAATATTTTGAGAACAAAATGTTTTTGTGCAATTATGAGTGTCTAGGAACTACTTTCCTACTTTCAAAAGAAATGCATCAATACTTGTCAAATATTGATGCAATTAGGGGGCCACAGGTGTAAGGTCAATGTCATATCAAGGGTTTATTTTAATAACTTTGAGCATTCTTCACATGCTGAATATTACAACAGACAGAACCATCTTTCAGCACCGTTATCCTGTGAAAACAAATGATTTCGATTTTGCGTCTGACCAAAAACATGCCGGACGAGGTTTTGGCATTTTACAGAGAGGATTATCTGCAAAAGGGATTACGTAGCTCGGACCCAGATAGACCCCAGGTCTATTGGTGACTTCTTGTGGTATTGTAATTATGGTAAATACCAAAAGCTGACAAGAAAATTGTGCAGTAACACCCACTCCTATTGTAGTTTTCACTGGAATGCCCGAGTTGCTGAGATGAGGTAAACTTTGATCTTTCAACATGCAGTATTCATCATAGAGAATAGTTTCCCTGCTATTCTCTATGAAGAATACAGGGAAACTATTCTCTATGGTGCATCTTTAGGCTTTCTCCCCTGTCTGTAGCCTATGTATTGCAGTAACACACACACAGACACACACAAACATATATATATATATATATATATATATATATATATATATATATATATATATATATATATAGTAAAGCAATATCACCATATAAACTTGGATTATATTTGAAATGACCATTATTGTTTAATTTTATCCAATGCATCCTCTTATTCCTCTAGCAGATGAATAAGGAGATCTATAGCTGTTATGCCCAATTAGCAGGTCAGGATAATCTTTGGATCCAGGGTTTCTACCACAACAAAAGCACTTGAACACAATGCACTGGTAATTTCCCCTTTACACGTGTTAAGGATTATATAGTTCCCATATTTTTTTAAAAAATAGGCCTAAAAATAAAAATTCTTTAGCTGTTCTGGGTTGAGATGCTGCACAGATGGCCAAGGTCATCTGTCAAGGTCAAATGTTTGAAATTGTTTCTATTTGTGTGGCACAGACATAGAAGTGAAAAAACATCTGCACAGATCTGTTTACCCTGCCTAGTCATAACCTCTTTTTAAGCAGTCAGTTTGACAAGTCCAACTGAGATTGTAGATTGAAGTCAGCTAGGATCCTCAAGAATAGTACTTAGATAAGGCAGAAAGTAACTGAATACAGGTGAGAAGTAATTAACTGAAAACACAAACAGGTTTGATTTGTGACCTATTCCCTAAAAGGAGGACATTTAGAAGTTTCCAAAACAAGAAACTGAAATTGTTTAGATCAGAAATGTTATCGGTCTTACAACATTTTAAATTAAGAAGATGCTATTTAAAGCTCAGTCACTTTAAGCCAGTATGGGCATTAGACCTGTAACCTCCAGGTGTAGCTTCCCATAGTTACTGGTAACAATGCATTTTGTAAAATTAAACACTCTCACTAGGTGTTTTGGCAGTTTGAAAGGTGTTGAGGGTTAATGTCTTCTATAAGACTTACTTTGACTTTAAGTTACTCTTCATAGTATCTTTGAGGCATTGAGTTATGGGATCCGCCCAGTTTCTGTTTTATCTCTCTGTTGACATCTTGTGTTGTTATGGCAACTTCCAAACAAGCTAAAGGGACACTCCAACTCCAACATCATGAGAACCACTTGTGTCTATTTTAGATTTATGAAGATCATGTGAGTTCCTGTTATTACCTTTTTTGGGATGTAGCCAGACCTTTAGGGCAGCTTGTTCCTGTGTAGCCTGATACATGCAGGCTCACGATACATGCAGGCTCCCCCTGACAGAGTGAAGATAAATACAAGAGGACAGATCTTATTCTTTGTGACTACCCATCTGACCCTGTAGTAGTTCAGGCCTAAGGCAAAACTGTCTTTGTAACGTGCGCTTATCATCAATAATTTTGTTATACTGGAAGGGGATGAATTCTGTTAATACTTAAAGATGTTTTTCCTTTTTTGCATTACTCTGAGAATACTCCCTCAAGAATCAACTGGCAATAATGCACTGTTGTAAAATTAAACTTGTTTCTCTTGTTTTGGAATCTGAAAGCAGGAAACTTTGGACTAACATATTGAGAATTCATGGAGTTACTTGTTAAACAAGGCCACTTTACCCCTCTAGAATGAATCCTGCATTAGAGAAGCTAAAATATGTCTGATGATTTAGGTGCCATCTCTGTTTCTTTGCCTAACAAATGGAGCATATTGCTCTCCTACATCCACCCGAGACACAGCCAATCAGCTTTGAACCACACCTCCACGAAAGCCAATCGGCATCCAGAGTTCAAAAGGCCTCAGATCCGCAACTTGTCTGCTCCTAGTGCGCAGCGGTGGTTGTGCTGTCTGACTTCATTCCGATGATGGTCTATCAAAATTAAGTGTGAATGTGCGTCCGCATTTTTTATTATTTTTTTTTGCTCATCAGACTGTGTGGTGTGAGTAGGGGCACAAGGATGGGAAGGCGTGATAGAGACTGTGTTTTCTTAGAAAAGTCCCCAAGTTGCGAAGAAACTGGGGGAGTCCCCCAGCCACCGCATTGCCGCAAGGTCTATCAAACATGGCAGACCCTTTCAGAAAAGAGATAAGATCTTGTTCCACACCTCATGGATGGTGTCTTTGGAAGCTAGAGCATCATATCTGACCAATCTATCGCTCCTTTTACAGGATCTTTTCAGGTGGTGTAATTTCAGTGCATAATGAAGGTTACAAAAGTGGTGATCATTTTTATGGCCTCCGTGCTTCATGGTCAGTTTACTTTATGAACTGCTCAGGACACAGTTTATGACATATGGTATAAATACAGTATAAATATTAACCAAAGCCTATGTAATGAGCAGAATAAACTGTACAATAGAAATCAGCTCTTTTTTTTCTTTTTTTTTTTTACCAGATGCCTTTAAGGTGATAAACACATTAGGGACATAGCTAAATTGTACAAAAATGACAGCTCAACCTTGTACAGTAAAACCATAACAATAAAACCATCCACAGTACTGTATGCTTCAATAGATTTAGTCCTGATTTTCTGCAATTATAGTGAAGTTGCAGGTGAATACATTCTGAAGTGTCCTAGGTTTTCCATCCATCCATTTTCCTTCACGCTAATCCCTGCTATTCTCCAGCTGTCTATGGGCGACAGGCGGGGTACACCCATTACAGGTCACCAGTCCATTGCAGGGCAACACAGAGAAAAACAGGACAAACAACCATTAACACACACACTCACACATAAGGAGAATTTAAAGAAGCCAAATAACTTAATAGCTATATTTTTGGATTGGGGAGGAAGCCGGAGTATCTGGAGAGAACCCACGCAGGCACAGGGAGAACATGCAAACTCCATGCAGAAAGACCACAGGCTAGGAATCAAACCCGGAACCTTCTTGATGCAAGGCAGCAGTGCTAAAATGTATGTTTTGTACTATTTTTTTGTCAAAGGTATATCAGACATGGAAAAAGTTGTGATTTTTCTGAGTTGTGTTCTTACAGTGGAAATTGCTTCCGAAACCTTTTGGGCTTTAATTTCTAAAAATATGTTTAACTGTAACCTAAATTTAAAAAAAGCTGTTGATTTAGATATCAAAGGGATGCTGCTTGTAAATTAATCCAAAACTATCTGCTTATTTTTTCATAACATGAATTGGATATTAACTTTCCAAAAATACCACATGATTAACAACTGCTTGTTAGAGCTACAGTAGTTCTAAAAGGGACCAATTTCTATGGAGAAAAAAAATCAGTAATGCAGTTGAAATAATAACTGTAAACATCTGATCAGGCCTGTTGGTGTAATATATATTTTAGAGTTTTTGAATAATTTGTTCAAGATTTAGCGGTTCTGATTCAATCTTACTGAACTTCTTTTTTACAACAGCTAAAGGTAATGCTGTTGAATCACTGGGCTCCAAATATGGGCCTGGTTAAGTTACTCCATGTTACATGTGATGATTATTGTAATCATCCCTCTAAGCCATACGTTTTTACACAATAATATCTGCAAATATTAATGTCAGTATGTCAACGCTCTAATTTACCTCCTGTCAATCTATCGCTGCACACTAAATATTAGCCATCTGGGACCGCAACATGTGAGGGGCTGATCTATCTGATCTGTGTACTAAGAAGCTGATTTTAAATGATGCTTGATGGGCAGCCTCCTGAAGCTTTCATGAGATGGAATTACCATAACTCATTATCCTGCAGGTTTAATAACTGTAATTATATTAATCCTCGGATTACAGTCGCATCGATCACACACATTTATATTTAAAGGATGCGGGTTTCCTGCTAACAGGTGTTTAGTATTTTCTGATGGATCGCTTCAGAAAGGACTCATTTCCCTTCCGCCAGTGACAGAAGAAAAAAATGGGGCCTGTCGATGAAATGATGTGAGGAAATTTTTCTTAAATTGTCAGGGAGAACATAATACAGGTTGTTAGATAAAAATCCAACATTACTTGGAGCAAAATTTATTTTAGATTTCAAGTACATTCATCATTTCTTAGGTGTAAAAGCTTTCTGGTATTCCATTTAATCTTCCAGGTATAAAGCATGACAAATCCACTTACTGAGAGATGTACTGTAAAAGTCATGGTTCATTCAAAAACAAAAACAACAGTGGGGCTTTAAACCCCCACAGCTTTAAAACTATTTGTTTTAATAAGTTATAATCTATGCTTAGAAGTGATCAAATAAGATGTTTAAACCCGACCAGCTATCAGAATTTGACAGGATTTCAATTTACTGCCCTGAGTCAAGAAGCCTCAGTGGGTGTTCTGGATGATTTCCTCATTAAAGCCTGAATTTAAAGATCGAACCGCTGTATCAGAGGTTAAGTTTATCATTGGCTTGAGGAAATATGATTCTAATAGTGCAGTTCTTTTTTTAAGTTAAGATATTCAAATGTAGAAGTCCAAATCAGAGTAGTTTAAACAAGTCTAATTCAGTCTTTTAAAAAGTTTTGTGTGTTACAGTAAATCTTCATTTAACAATGCTTTCCCAGATCTTCTTGTTCCATGACAGCAGCACTATAGCATGATACATGCAGTGAAATGTGTATATATAGCTTAAGCAGTGTACAGAGTTTTTTTTTTCACCCTAGGTTCATCTGCCACTGTTTGGTTGGCAGCTAGATTGTGTACATTTGAATACATTTGAATTTGTATACTCACTTGGATTATTCTGGGGCTGGAAACAATAAGGGAATTATAAAGTGTTTAAGTCTTTTATCTGTTTATTTGAAGGGTCAAGAAATAAAGAAAAAGAGTCACCAAAACAGTAGAGCTGTTGATGAATGGATTATTGGAAAAATCCGACCAAATATAGTTAGGTATAAAAAGGAGTTGTACTGTCTGAAGAGTTAAGGATTATTCTTTGATGCTGTCTTTCTAATGATATGGTATTACTGAACCATGGTTTTCACTGTTGATATCTTTCATTTCTCATGTTTAATGTATATTGATAGATGGCCTTTAATTATGTGCATCATGTTGATTCTTTAATTAGTACTCACTGAATTGTACTACTGTGCAGTAATTTGTGGGACATCTTTGTAAATAACGGGATGTTAAGGTGGTCTGTTTAGTTGTAATTTTGTTCCACACTCTTTAATAATGAAATATCAGAGGCTAGGCTCTATGTTTGTTGTGCAACTTAAATGGATAGGGCTTAGTTAGTGTTGCTTTAGTCTACAGTTACACTTACAACCAGTTTTGTGTTGTATCTGTACAGCAAAGGATTGAGAAGTTTTACATTTGTAATGATAGGTGTATGTTAGAAAAAAGAAAACCATGGCTTGGAAGTGCAGTAGTGTTTAGACATGGGTGTAAACTTCTACAACTTAGTATTTAGCTTTATACGCACTAGATAGGGGGCATGTAACTTCGCTGACTGGGAATCCTATTTAATTGTTTGAAATTAAGAGCATATTTACTGCAAAATACATGAACAACTGTACCTTTACTAAAACTATGGCTCACATGCGTCATAATAATCTGTTTGAATTGTTGCCAGGTTGCAAAAATGCTGTAAATAGGCACAAGCTGGCTCCTAGCCCTCCATAGGTCACAGAGAGAATGGAGAATGGATAGACGGACCATAAACTGGCTTTTATTCATTACTGCCCACAGCAGCTTGTGCTGAATAGTCAGTAATACAATACAAAATAAGTATTTTAATTTGAAACAAAAAAAGCATAAAGTTTAATTAATCTGTAAATCAGATTTAACTGACATGGTTTCTTTCTTTTCTCTGTAACCTGTTTCTTTCGGTTGGATCCAAGGTTCAAAAAACCACAATTACATCTATAGGAATGTCTAGCATTACTTGGTTTAAATAAAACGAAACAAATAAATTTTAACTGTTGTAGCCTAGTTTCTGTCATGACAAACACAACTCTAAGACAACTGAATATAAGATTTATTATGTGTTATTATCATTTTTATACACTTACACATATAGAGCACAGCTGAAAACAGGTGAGTGACTGGACTGTTACCTTGTCTAAAACCAGTCACTTGTTTTATAAAAATTCATTATTCTATCCAATAAAAGTTTGCAAAATCAGACTATCCCATGATAAAACCATGAAAACTAATGATTTAATCAAAATATTCTTATTTAGAATACATTTAATAAGGCTATGCTTATTGACATTGCCTGGGCTGTTTTCTTCTTTCATCCGTATTTTGATCACTCATAGAAGTCTTACTGTTTGCGTTCAAAGGATTGTTTATTGCTCTCCATGCCATTTTTCTGCAGAGAGTTGGGGAAAATTGCTTTTGTTCACTTTTCTTCAAAAACATAGGAAACGAACTGAATTTATAACACTGAATATTTTTTAGTTTAGATTGAGAAAGTTAGAAAATCTTCCTTAAAATGTAAATGTTTTTAATAAATTGTGTGTTGATGTTTCTGTTGTTGTGTAATTGTCACAGGACTTTTGCTGCCTCTTGGCCAGGACTGCCTTGAAAAAGAGGTTTTTAATCATAATGGGACTCTTCCTGGTAAGATAAAAGTGGACTAAATAAAAAATATATATATTGATGATAGCCACAAGGAAGATGTCACTTTTAAAGTAGACAATAGTCCAGATATTGTTTCAATGAATACCAAAAACAAAGAAAAAAATTAACAGCTAACATAACAGCAAATAAATATAAAAATGGAAAGCAGAAGAAAAGTAGTATTCCTGTCCTCCTGTGACCTAAGCCTATAGGAGCGTAACTACAAATATAGCTCAGAATAAACTAAGCCGCTCCAGCTGGAAGCTTTATCAAAAGGAAGATTTTTAAATCTAGTCTTCAAAGGTAGACAGGATGTCTGCCTCACAGACTAAAACTCAAGCTGGTTTTGAAACCACAGGTGTTAAACAAAGGGCCACACCTTCAAATTGGAAACCTTCCTTTGCTCTTGCTTAGTAAGCAGATGTGTGTGGTTACATCAGGATGGCTGTGACATTACCAGAGCAGTGAACGCTGTAGGTTGCTATTTAAGTAGGATAAACATCCAGCTTTTTAGTAAGTACTTTACAAGTTTTTGGTGCAAGACAGATGTTTAGATTAACAATAACTGTGATGAGGGAGAAGACGATGCAACTGTTCCTACGTTTAATATGATGGGGAAATACCACTGAAAGCAGCCCCAGAGTGATGGGAGTATCGCCGTAATGACTGAGAGTGATTGCCAAACAAATGAAGCAGTGCTGTGTCTAAGTGTTGGCCTTGTAAGTTCTACTTTTTTTTAGGTTTTCAGTTGGAGCTTGTTGCTTTGCTAATGTAGTTATGGCAGTAAATGTCTCAAAGCTACTTGATC
Organism: Cyprinodon diabolis; assembly: GCA_030533445.1. Lineage (NCBI taxonomy): Eukaryota > Metazoa > Chordata > Actinopteri > Cyprinodontiformes > Cyprinodontidae > Cyprinodon > Cyprinodon diabolis. The sequence continues at coordinate 31,177,531 of CM060076.1, forward strand.
TACAGATCCACTGACCTTAAAGGTGCTCAGCAAACTGAAATTAAAAATAACAAAGAGGATAAGAATATTTGGGTTAGGCATTGGGAGCACAGTAAGTGGGTTCTGCCAATGCAGAAGATATTTACAATTCGTCAAATGTCCTGCAGTCAGGTAATGAATGACAACTCATTTACATAATTTGAAATATTTTATACAGATTTTAAAATTATAGTGTAATTAGTTTAATGCACTCATTTGTAATTTAAACTTCAAAATATATGTATTTCTTCAATGCCCTACAGTATATGTCATTATGTAGACCTGGTAAATAAGTACACTTTCTAATAGAGTATGTATAAACTACTAGATGATACTAAACATAAACTCTAAATTTTATTTTCTGATTGCGCATTTTTGTTTGTAGTGGTGAAATCAGACCTTCTAAACTCAAACAGGTCCTGCCCACCACACCCTAAACCCTTGATTCATGGAGACAGAAACATGCGTTACAGCTCCACTTGTTAACCATTTATGTACCGACTGTGATAAATTAACAAGACAACCACATGCACTCATGTCAGATATTTACAGCAACCTTGCAAAACAATAACAATCATATAAACTACTTTAGCTTTCTTCAATTTAAAAAAATATACCAAGGGAAAGGCATTTATATTTTAACAGTAGAGATGTAAAGTAATGTCAAGCCTTGAGATCTCCCAATATTAAACTCTGAAAGATATTTTTGTGAAGTCTGTCCCTTGAAACACTATACAGTGTGTGATTTTTATTAATGTAGCCTTCAGGTTTCAAGGCAGCCTGTCAGGCATTTCAAGCCTGACAGCCATTTTTTATGTCCACTGTCACTGCTACTCTTCATCCAAAGCTGACGGTTAGCTTAGCTGTGATGCTCGATCCTTTTCAGTAGTGAGTCAAACCCTTTAAGGGTTCAGCTTAATCAGGGTTTTATTTTCTTTTAAAAATGCTTGTTAAACATTTACAGTATATCTATGGAACTATTTTTTGAAAAAGCAAATAAAAATGCAATTTTAGCCCCAGATATTGAGGGAATTTTAAAAAGGTCATATCTGTTTAGCAGAAATTATCTATTTCAGATGCTTTTGAGTTATTTTAATGCCATTTATTTCAAGCTGAATGCTCTTGAAGTTCTGAGAAACCTCCTGTACCAATGTGTATTAAATGACAGATAATGACTTGAATTCAAAATTAAATTCACACAAGCTTTAAAAAACTTTTTGACATTTCTAAAAAAAGAAGTTGCAAATACTGATGTTTTATCAGTTTTCCAAGGTCAGAAAGAAGCAAAAAACATCAACTTCATTTAGAAGAAGAAACAGAAATCATTACGTATTGAGCCTGTTGAAACACCAGTGCCAGTGTCCAAAGTGGATGAAACACCGTTATGGTCTGAGATGAGGATGAATAAAGTAAAACGCTCAGCTTTAGAAAACAAAATTAGCAATGTATTGAACTTTTTAGCTGAACGCACAGGCAAGTCAATATCTTTTTATCATCAGCTGAGATAAAGACAGAGCTACTATTGGCCTACAATCACAATACATCTCTGAAGGATACAATGTGAGTCCTTAATTTTTAATACACTGATCCAACTCTCAAGAATTGTGGTGGCACTATCCTGCTGTGGGGCTGTTATTTTTTCAGTGTCATTAGAGCATTGGACAAAATTGATTGGACATTAAAAATAAACTTTTGTTTCTGAATATTCACTTATCAGCGCTTCTTCTTTACTGTCCATTATTGTGGGGGATTGTGGGGATCTGAAAAAGGTAATTACTGTAGTGTTTTTAAATTATTTAAATAAATAATTTAAATAAAATTAACTAAATAAATTAAGCTAAACTGAAATGTCTGAATAACAGAACACCTGGACTTTTATGTGTGCTGATTTGTAATGACTTGTGCTACTGGCTTTGATGCAAAGGCAGTTACGTATTACCTACACCGTGCTATTGAGAATAACATAAATAATGCATGGCATTTTTTCTCAGGAATACCTTTCATAATATACCTGGAGAGAAACAACACAGCAACAGCACATCAGCTGCAGTAACACAAGGCACCGATGATGGACCCCGCTGCCTCTCTCTGGTCCTCACCTCGTTTGTAAAACATTGCAATCCTTGTAGGGGGGGTCTGTAGGGGAAAAGGAAACCGTCAAACCGTTGTTTCAACCTTTTGTTTTTCTCCCGCTGCTTTCTGTACGCGCTGCTGCCACTGCTCTGACAGGGACTGCGTTTCAAACCAAACTGTCATGGTAGAGTGGCAGGCGGACAGGTGTTTGTGTGTGTGTGTGTGTGTGTGTGTGAAAGACAGAGAGGGTAGAGACAGGATACAGTAGGATGATTGGCAGGTTAGTGCCTCGTGGTAGCACAGAATTGTCATCTCTGTTGATGGGATGGCCTAGTTGGTATCTTCCGCTGATGCAAACTAGTTATTTAAAACTTTCATTTCACTGCTTGAGTTTAAATGCTATAGCTGTCACAGCTTTTGATTGAATAACAGACATTGATTGATATGTGAGAAACATGACATATTTCTTTTATTGCATCACTTTGATTATAGAGCTACGGTTACATCTAATAATATGTAAAAGCCTAACATGTTCCAATAATAAAGGTGAACGACAGTGCAAGAAGCAGAAATAGATCTACATTCAACCAGTCATTAAATCCCAGAAACCAGTATTGGCTGCCAATCATGTTATTTCTGCAGGTGCAGCAGCCATGCCTCAAGATCTCGTAAGACGCATTCTGTTTTGCATTGTGGTCACAAAAGATTATTTTAATCTCGTCTGACCAAAGCACCTTCTAATTTGTTCTGTCCCCAAAATGGCTTCTGTCAATCAACACTGTGGGGTTCTTCCGGTTTTCTTTTAATACTAGCTTTCTTCTTGTCACTTTTCTATAAAGACCCCAATAAAAAAATTAAATTTGAAAATGTATTATTTCCTTTTACTTCACAAATGTATACTAATTTGTGTTGTTTTTCACGTAGGTTCCTATCAGAATGTTTATATGTTTGTGGTCATAATCTGACAAAAAATTGAAAAGTTTAGGGGCCACTCTGTCTCAAATCATGTAAATTTAATCTAGAAGATGGAGGCAAAATCTGGACTTTCATAATATTTTTTGAAGGCAAAGTTCCTTTATGTATCAACAGCAGTTGCTTTTTTGAAAGGACTTTGCTGCATAGGGACCCCTCTGCTTTTTAGACACTCCTAGACCAAACTATAGATCTTCTCTAATACTCAAAAGAAAAACATATATATCAACAACATTGCCACTGTGCTGTATGGTTTGACCTCTATGACTGTGTATGTGTTAGTGTTGCCATGCAATGAACTAGCGACCTTCCCATTGTGTACCACGCCTTTCGCCCGTAGACTGGTGCAGATAGGCACTGGCCCCACCTGACCTCGATGAATAGGCAAAAGAAGAATGGATGATATATGTCTGTTTTTGTTTAAGTTTTTCTCCAAATAAAAAACTTATTAAGTATGGCACACATTTGTTTTTTCTCTTTATACTTTGTAGAATAACCTTTTGAAATCCTCCTGCTAAGCCAGATGCAGAAAGTTTAAATATGTGGACTTTGACAGGGTCCTTTTTTTTATCTTAAATATTTTGTTCCACTCAAAAAATATTTTTTCAAGAATTGACCCAGAGATAAAATCTGACCAGTTTCCCTGTCCCAAAAAGCATCCCTAAATCTTGTGTTTCACTGTAGGGATGATGTGTTCACAATCAATCTGCTTTTTTTCCTTCAAATACATCACGTTATATGTGGCCAAACAGAGAAATTGTGACTTCAGCTGACCAGAGTCCCTTCATCCACATGCTACTGTATGATTATTACTACATAGCCAGTGGCAGACTTTTAAAAAGATCTTATTAATTTAGCAATGGCTTTTAAGTCAATACTCTCTGATGTAGACCTGATTTGTGGATTATAGCCTTCCCATAAACAGATTCTGGAACCTAAAACTGAACCTCTGTATATTTAGATGAACAGCAATGAAGGACAACAGTTGAGCCATACTGCTATTTGGGATAAAAAACTGAGACTGATAAATCTGAGACATATTTGAATATTGTTTAATCTTTCCACACCACTTTAAATGTCTCATTACCTTTATCTCTAACCTGTCTTTTATGATTCGTGGTGTATTTGATGCAATTTATTCATTAATGTTCTCCATCAAAGCTCAGATGCCTCAATCTAGATTTATACTTTGTGACTTCATTAAACACTTTGTTTCCTACCGTATTTAAGTAACATTTTATTGCATATGGTTGCTCTGGATTTGCTTTAGGGCAATAGGCTTAAAAGGGACTAAAAACATAAGCATACCACATGTTCCAAATGTTTTGTAAGAAAATAAGTGAAAAACAACTTGTTCTTCTCCTTTTACTCAGTTTAAAAGTTTCAACTTCTGACCAGCTCCCATAGTGTGTTATTTCAACACAGAACCATTTCAGAGCATAAACTGCTGTGTCCATACTTGTAACTATCTATTGAGAGGCAGTCACATTTTCTTGCTGTGTATGGTTAGTTGGATTTGATGTCTGTTTAAGTTGTGAGTTAACCAGATAATTGAAAGGATCCTGAAGCCTCAAACAAATATTTAATTGTTGGAAAAGAGATTTCATTTTGTAGGCAATTTAAAAATCCAGTGTCTCTTACTCTGTGTCAAAGTTTTGTTTCCCTCTCATTTAGGACCTTAGTCACAGGATTTCAGCTCATGGACATGATGTCGTGACACAAAATCTCTGGCAGAGCAAATTATTTCTGTGAAGAAGTGAGATAAAGAAGTTTTAAATTTTTATTATGTCATTATCCGACCGGAAAACCTTGAGGTGCACCTCGAGCCAGTTGGAGAGGACAGTCATGAATAATGCTAATCCAATGTAAACAGATAGGGAAATAGGATGATAGAGGAAATAAGGGACTCTGCTATGCAAGTAAATGTTGACTTTGAGAAATTGACACATTTTTTGCCATCTAGAGAATCATATTGGTTTAAAATACATCTAAATATGCTTGTATCTTTATATATGCAGTTTATCGGAAACAGTGATGCCTGAATACACTGGCAGCATGGATTGATAGATTTCCAATTGGAAAGAAAGAGCACTGCTTTTCTCCAGTACATGAAAGAGAGCCACAGCACTTTTAACTAGTGCAGTTAAGATTATGTAGATTTAGTTACTTAATAAAAAATGACAAAAAAATTGTCCCACTTCTGAAACCCACAGAGAATAAATATCTAAAACTGTTTACATTTGTTAATTAAGTAATAACTTTGTGCATGTCTTGAAAATCAAAATATTTGAAAGAAAACCTCTTCTTTTTGTAACTTTGTATCGTCCACCAGGTCCTTACTCTGAATTTTTAGATGAGTTTTCAGAGTTCCTTTCTGATTTGGTATTAAATACTGACAGGGTCATCATAGTGGGAGATTTTAACATCCATGCTGACATTGAAGGCGATAGCTTAAGAGCAGCCTTTAATGCTATCTTAGACACTATTGGCTTTGTTCAAAATGTGAATAGTCCCACACATTCTCATCTTCATACTTTGGATCTTGTGCTGACATACGGCATAGAATGTGAAGAAATAACAGTATTTCCTCACAACCCTGTCCTCTCTGACCACTTTCTAATAACCTTCAGGATTACTTTAACAGAGTTCTCCTCCCCAAAAGAAGGTTACATTTTAGTAGATCTTTATCAGATAGTACTGTTATAAATTTTAAAGAATCTGCTTCACTTTCTCTCTCCTCTGTGTCGCTGAGCAGTGCTGCAGAGTGCAAAAGCATAGCTTATTCCCCTTCACAGGTTGATGATTTTGTTGATGGGGTTGCTAGTTCTCTGCGTACTGCCTTAGACAACGCAGCTCCTTTGAAAATGAAAACCTTTAAAAATAGAAAGCTTGCTCCTTGGTTTAATGCAGAGCTGCGTACTTTGAAGCAAAATGCTAGGAAACTGGAGAGAAAATATCGCTCCACAGGCCTGCGGGAGTCCTTCCTAGTCTGGAAAAATGGTTTACTGCTGTATAAGAGGACCCTTTGTAAAGCAAGAGCAGCATACTTCTCCTCATTAATAGAGGAGAATAGGAATAATCCGAGATTTCTTTTTAATACAGTTGCCAAACTCACCCAGAGCCATAGCTCTGTTGAACCGTCCATTCCACCTGCTCTTAGCAGCAATGATTTTATGGGATTCTTTATAAATAAGATTGATCTTATTAAAAATAAGATCATAAGCACTCCTCTATCCGCAATTGTACCTGAGGTAGTCATGGAATCTGAACCAGGTTTAGACTGCTTTGATCCAGTTAAACTTTCTGAATTAGCAAAATTATTGTCTTCATCTAAGCCTTCAACTTGTATGTTAGATCCAGTTCCAACCAGGTTATTTAAGGAGGTATTCCCTTTGATCTCCTCCTCCATTTTAGATGTGATTAATCTATCTCTGTTACAGGGATATGTACCTAAAGCTTTTAAGGTTGCTGTAATTAAACCTCTGCTTAAGAAACCGTCTCTTGACCAAGATGACTTGGTTAATTATAGACCTATATCCAATCTTCCTTTCTTATCCAAAATTCTTGAGAAAGTAGTTGCCAAATAAGTTTGCGATCACTTACACCATAATGAACTTTTTGAAGAGTTTCAGTCTGGCTTTAGAGCTCATCATAGCACTGAGACAGCTCTGGTGAAAGTCAGTAATGATATTCTCATGGCCTCAGATAATGGACTTGTATCTGTGCTCGTCCTGTTGGATCTTAGTGCTGCATTTGATACAGTTGACCATAATATTCTTTTAGAAAGACTTGAATATTTTGTTGGAATTAAAGGAACAGCATTAGACTGGTTTAAATCTTATCTATCTGATCGAATTCAGTTTGTTTATGTTAATGATAGATCTTCAACATGCTCAAAGGTTACCTGTGGAGTACCACAGGGATCAGTGCTAGGACCACTTCTCTTTACTTTATACATGCTCCCAATCGGTAGAGTTATTAGACAGCATGGGATTAATTTTCACTGTTATGCTGATGATACCCAGCTATATCTGTCTATAAATCCAGATTAAGCTAACCCATTACATAGATTACAGGCATGTCTTGAAGACATAAAAACCTGGATGACTCTTAACTTTCTGCTTCTGAATGCAGACAAAACAGAGGTTATAGTCTTTGGACCAGAGTCTCTGAAAAAGAAGCTGATTAGCCAGTCACTTCATTTGGATGGGATTAAACTGATTTCAGATAATAAAGTAAAAAATCTTGGTGTTATTTTTGATCAGGACCTGTCATTTAAATCCCAGATCAAAGAGGTTTCTAGAATTTCCTTCTTTCATCTGAGGAACATTGCAAAAATTAGAAATCTCCTGTCCAGGGGTGATGCTGAGAAAACCGTCCATGCTTTTGTTACTTCAAGGATGGATTATTGTAATTCTTTACTATCAGGAAGTCCACAAACTGTAGTTAAAAGCCTTCAGCTGATCCAAAATGCTGCAGCCAGAGTTCTGATGAAAATTAAAAAGAGAGATCACATTTCTCCTATCCTGGCTTCTCTTCATTGGCATCCTGTTAAATCAAGAATTGAATTTAAAATCCTCTTTCTCACATATAAAGCCTTAAATGGCAAATGTATACTAATGCGCACTTTCATCTGGCTTGGTCTGCCGCAGTTTCCGTAGGATCGTGAACTCGCAGGCGCGCGCTTTTAGGAAATCCTATATACTACTGTTTATGCTCTAAAAACATTCTAAATGACTTCGTTTCGAGTAAATTATGGACCCTACCCACTCAGGACACTTGGAATACATTGGACGAGCAGTATGGAGGAATATTAACGCGTTTTTTGTGGACTTTTATGGACCTTTCTGCCTCGGGCACCATAGACCTCCATTATTTGAATGTCAGCAGACAGCAAGAAGCCTCCCAGATCTCCAGATGCATTTGAGATATCAAAAAAGTACTCCAGAGTGTTGTTCAGCATGGGGGTGAGTAGAAAATGAAGGCTAATCATGTTTTGGGTGTACTATTCCTTTAAGGCTTTTCAAAGAGTAAAATCCAGGTGGAAACTTCCATGTGGATATTAACACTTAAAAGTAGAATATTGCACAACAAATGAAACCAGCATAAGGAAACAATTTAAATGTCACTTTTTTTAGATAAATAATTATAAGATTTTATGTAATCTTATTACATAGCAAATTCCTATTTACAGTATTTAGATCAGTTCCGCTCGCGGCCGGTTCGCGGCGGATGCGCATGGGCCCTGGCCGCAGGCAGAGCCGCCTGTGTGTTTTTCCTGGGTGGTGCGGTCGCGGTGGGTGTTGCGCCCGGTCGCCGGGGCTTGGTGCCGGGGGGCGGGGCGTGTTTCGGTGCTCTGTGGGGCTGGGGCGTTTCGGTCGGTGCCGTGGGGGGGCCAGTGTTCGGTGCCTGGCCCTACTTCAGGGTGGCCGGCTGCCGGCGGGGCCCGCGGACTCGTCCCCGCGGCTCCCCGGGGCGCCGGCATGGCGGTGGCTGGGGGGCTTCTTCGTGGTTTCTCTCCTCCTCCCTTGGTGGGGGTCTGATTTCCGGGGCTGGCCCCTCCTTGGTGCCTTTGCTTCTGGGGTCCCTTTGGGCGCCTGGGGCTTTGGGTCTCCCGGCGCTGGACTCAGTGCTCTGGGGGGTGTGCCTCTCCGGCTCACCACAACCACTATTGATCATTTTTTCTATCGTTAAAACTTTACATGCACAAGTTCACCCTCACAAAAAACTACAGGTGCTAGGCTTCAGGTACTTAGAGATTCACTTCCAAACAGAAACCACACATTCATATCTTCAGGTAACACAGAGTACAGCTCAGACTTAATAATATTACTTTAGCGATAGTTTCAAGGTGTTGCTTTATTGTATATCTTGTACTGTGTCTTTTGGTTGTGCTGTTCTTTTTTTCATCTCGTTACAGGTGATGAAGCAGACTGAAAATGTTTTGTCATTGTCTCCTTCCTATCTCCTCTTTCTTTCATCTTTTGTCCTTTTTTTTCTTTTTCTTTTTCCTTTTTCTTCTGTTTTTCTGCTCTACTTACATTGCAGTGTCCATATGAACTGTAAAACTCCCTGCATAATTATAATAAAGCAATTTATATGCATGAAACAAGTGGAGCAGTATGGCAATTGCCTTACTGCTCCACTTGTGAAAGTAAAATCTGTTGGGCTCCTTTTGGCATCAAGACAATTATTCTTATTGCCACCTTGCCAGACAGGACACTGTAAAAAAAAAAAAAAAAAAAAAAAAAAAAAGATCAGTTCAACACAAGTTTATTGAGGTATTGAGGTATTAATGAAAGTAATACCTCTAAAGTGTAGACACTCAGAAGGAATACTGAGTGTATTTATTTTAAATACACACAGTTTATTTATAAATGCCTACAGGTAAGCAAATGAACTTAAAATGGGAATTTTTTGTCGTAAAACTAATTAAAGGGAGGTATTGAGGTATTAATGAAAGTAATACCTCTAAAGTATAGACACTCAGAATGAATACTGTTTTTATTTCAAATACATACCGTTTGTTTATAAGTGCCTAAAGGTAAGCAAATGAACTTAAAATGGGAATTTGTTGTCATAAACCTAATTAAATCTTCAAATTTGGGTGAAATATTTTTGTGAGTGTACAAACTGACAGTAGGTGTGGAAGAAGGTTTGCACCCACTGAATGACCCAACTAGAACTTGCCTTTTGACACCAACTTGCCAATATGGAACCACAAAAATACAATAAAGCTTTATTTATAAAGTACTAAAAAAGTGTTTTGAATAGCTACAGACCAAAAAAAATTAAAAAGAGATAATAGATAAATAGAAAGATAATCCACAAAAACAGGGTCACCAACTACATCTTGCTACTAGTGAAAGCTAAACAATAACATTAGGTTTTAAGCTGAGTTTTAGAGATAGAAACCAAAGGAGCCTTTCTTTTGTTCTATGTTATTTGTCTGGACCACCTCTTTGTATGTCTCTTTGCTCACTCCTTGGTTTGGTTTTTTGTTAACCAGCCTCTTTTCTACATTTTTTTTTTTTACTTCCGTGGCAGCGTTACCACACGCCTTGCTGGCTTGGCATATATATCAAAACACCTTCTGTAGCTCCTATACCTACATCAGGCTGCATATGTACCCCTTAAAACTTTTTGTGAGACACCCAGCTGCTGTAGTCCTAAAGTATGCCTTAACTGCCTGCAATTACCAATAACTAATTGCTAATAACTTCGCCTATCTGTAAATAATTAGATGATTAAATTATGTCTGATTAAATAACATTTTACTAAAATAAGTAAATATTATTTTCTTGGTAATGTGTTTTCATTTGAGTTTTTTCTGTGTTTCCATATATAAACGTATCAAACCAACTTTGTTTTTAGTGTGAGAGTAAAAGATGAATTAAATTCAATCCTCATTATAAAGTTCTTCCTGGAGAGCCACTGCACAGCTGTATAATTTCTAAAACCATGTTTGAATTTCACTAAATTGTTATAAAACATGTTCCATCAAATGAAAGGCATGTGGCTATCTCTCTAGCCATGAACAGCATTAAGCCATCTGTGTAAACGTTTAAAGAGTTCATTTGAAGTCATTACAGCTGTCTTTTTGAAGGTAAATCCTCCAACCTGAGTCACTGGCGTGCCAGTGCAGGAACACCTGCTCTCCTGCGTCTGCCGCCTGTCACTCTCTGCTGATTGGCACCTTGCGTTCTGGAGGTGAGCCACAAAACTGCCGCCTCAGCAGGTGCCTGGGGGCCTGGCTGTGCTGATATGATTTATGTAGGCGCCGATTGTGTCACTTGCTCCGCAAATTGATTGTGTCACTCTGTCCTGTAAACCCAACATCCTGTTGAGGCTAAAAAAAAAAAAGGTATCCTAAGGCACGACATTTCAAAATCGCAAAAAATGCAGTTAAGATCTTCCACAAAGTTTTACATTTTTAAAATGTCAAAAACTATTATTATTTCAGGAAAGGGATTTGTAGCTGATGTCTCTAAGGATGCAGGTCAATAAATCCTTGAAAAAACACCCAGAGGATGTGAAAGAAGAGGCTTGGTTGCTTTCACTCGATAGATGCTCTGCTTGTGATTCAACATTGTCGCTTTTAAGTGGAGAGAATTTAGATGAGTGCTCTTCTGGACCTCATTTGGTTTTATAATTCACCTGAAGGACATCCGTGGCCTGAAAAAGGAGAACAGTGTTAGAAACACGAGCACAGGTTAATGAGGCTGAGAATAATGAAATCACAGGGTAACATGAATAGAGGTTTTAAAAAAGAGATTTCTGCAGGTATTACCTTGATGTTCACATGAATGAAACCTGTGGTAGAAAAGGTCGTGTGAATGATAGATCCAAACATTTTGAAAGTTTTAAAATTCTATTACATTCAGTCATTTGTACACATTATTAAGATTAAGATAGTTTTACTCTTATTATCTTCTTTTAGGCCATCTCTAAGTATAAGCTGCTCTCTGGAAATGAAATAGTAATGCTCTACATGTTCTCCAAGTGGCCAGATAATTATTTTGCTGAATTATTTAAGAAGCCCTTCAAACATTATGTACTTCCATCTGGAATTGCAAGGTGAGAAAATCTTCATCAGTTCAGGGAGTACAGGGTAGCGTATCATATAATAATTGGTGCATTATTTAAGTCACCGTGGCATCATTTATGTAGGATTGTGCAGTATTTATACAGACAACTGGAGTTCTGTGCCACTCGGTGCAAAATAGGAAAATAAGCTGATGTTACTCTCAGGGATCTGCAGATATCTACGGTACTACTAAAGAAAGGGATTTTCTCAACATGTAAACTATTGTCCATTCACTCTAAAAAGATGGCCTTTTCGAAAGTGTGAATTGTTGAAAAAAAATGACTTAGAAGTTTCTTTTGCAGTTTGTTAAAAGCTGCAGGTACGGGCCTAAGGGAAAACTGTTGACATATGTGCTTTTAAGACAGGATGAAATACATTCAAGTTTCTCGTATAATAATAATATTCATGATTTGGAGTTTGTGATGGGTTTTTTCTTTTATTGTGTATAATTTTTTTTTACCCTCTGCTTTTCTATTTTAGTCTTTAACCTCTTAATATCCACCTTATTTCTGGGAAATTTGCCTATTTTGCATAACCAAATGGAAAAACAAATAACTTAGGAACTGTAAGCCCAAATTACATGTGTGATACCTTATTTAAAAGCTAACAGCTGAACATATACATGACAATTGGGTAAGTAAAACACCCAAGCTGCTTTTTTTTTATTCTCAAGAATAATTAGTCTTTTTTGAACAGCAGTAATAAAGACATGCTTGCTCGTTGTGGCTGCTTTATCATGCTACATTTCGACATGCTGCTATAATTGTGCTTTGGTGCTCACTGTGTCCATAAAATTAAGTAGGTGGTTGAATTGTAGAGAATCTAAGCTTTCCAACGATGTCTAACATGTCTATATTGGTAAATATTTTACCAGTGTAATTTTCATGCATTCTGAGTTATTAGTTGTAAAAGTTTTAAAACAGGTTTTGAGAGGTTAAAGGCACACTGTGTAACTTTTGACCGCTAGGGGCCCTAGTCCTGTAACTGTCCCTATTTTGGTAAAATAAGGATATATGACTTAACTGTTAACTTACCAGTCTAATAATAAAGTTGAGGAAAGAAAATCAGTTTTATATCCAGCTTTCTTTCAGCCTGCACCAAAGAAAAAACTCCTTTCCAGGATAGACTCTTGTTTTTCCTCAGGCACGATCCCTTTCACCTTTTCCCTTTTTAACTTCCTCAGAAGGTTTTAACTGTTTCCTCGACTCAGCCATGACCAGTAGTCGAGCTGGCAGAAAAATAGTAGTGCAAAAGCTTTAACTCCATGACTATATAAGGGCCTGCGGCCATAAAGCAACACATTTTTCCACGTCACATGACCTGGCCAACGATGGTGCATCTTCTCCCAACTTACATAGGCGGGGGTCCCGCTTGTAGCATTGATAGTGTCAAGCGCGGTATAATGGCCTGAGGAATCATTTAAAATAAGTCATATGCATCTATTATTTAGGTCACAAAGCTAGCTGTTTGTCTTTACAGCAAGGATTGTTTAGCTTAATTTTCTTTTGATAATAACATTTTTGTTTTAAGGTTTTCTTGAAAGGTCCTAATTCTTGAATTGTGGAATTTTCAGTTTTGGTCTAAGCCGGTTATTGTCACAATTTGTATGGAGGTTGGTAGAGGACCCAAATGCAGAGACCGGAGGGCAGAGGTGAATCTTAAAACCGCCCCAAAAGGGGAGAACCATAACAGTTATTAGTTTGTCTATTTATGGTTTGCCATATAGTTTATGTTTTTATGTTCATTTCGTTACAGTAGGTGTTTTTTCATTAGTGCTACTTAATTCTTTAGTCCCGTGTAACAAAAGTAATTTCCCTCTGGGATTAATAAAGTATTTCTGATTCTGATTCTTCTCTAATTTACTTCTATCCTATCATGTTTTACTTGTTTGGATATTTGTGGTTCATTCTGCTCCAGTATAATATTTGTTTTTGTTGTTTTCTTTTCATGTCAGGGTAAGAAGTCGGATCACGTTCAGCTGTTGTCATTCCTGTTTTCTCTGCCACATAATCATGCAATTCAGTTCACCTTGTTATCAGCCTTTGTTGTTTCCTGCCCACCACCACTTTTATACTTGTCAGTTTTTTTTCACCTTTATTGGTGCAAACCGTTTCCATGTCTTGTATCTATGTTCACCAAAAAAAAAACAATGTTCTATTTGTTAGTCTTTTTAATTTAGCTTTTATTATTTTCCACGCTGCCTTTGCCGACCTTTTTGCACCTGGAGCCATACAAGCTTCATAAGAAAAAGCTAAAATATTTAATGAGTTTGAAACATTTTCAAGGCACCGTGGCAACAAAGAAATGATCTTCTTTAATGTTATAAAATATCGCTTCACTAGATTCAGGCCATTAACTAAACTTAAACTAAAAAGGAAAATAATAATCAAGACCAGATCGTCAATAACAGAATATTTAGCAAATTTATAGAATTTGTTGTTTTCTATCAATGAGAAACTACTTATCGGCTCCCAGATCATATTTTTACCCTAACATAGTCTTACATCTCAGCTCTGCTTAAGAAGGACCCTTATAATGGAAACAGGTCTCAAAAAGCTCTGCCTTCATCCTTCAACTGCTGCTTCTTAACAGCATGAAAGAAGATCTTTCTTGGTTGACATTTGAGAAAGAGGGTCATTCAGTCATTCCTTCTGTGAACGGAGTCCAGAAATAAATTAACAGCGAGCTCACATTATTTTACTGGGGGAAAAAATGACTTAGATAAAAAAAAAAAAAAAAGAAGATAATGAAAAGTCTGTGTGTGGCTTTTCCATTAAAGGTTGATGTCAAAGTACGGCATGGTTTTACAAGGTCAGGAATTAATTATTACTGTGTGTTCTCTGAAACCCCATTTCCACTGAGAGCAATTTTATGTATAAAATGTGTGATTGTAGCTCTGAGTTGAGAAATCCGCAGAGAATTCTCACCTTTGGACTTTGGAGCTATTTTAGCCTCTAATGACAGATTGTGTTGATTTTCTTTTAAATATGAAACAAACACAAATCGGTATAAAGCTGTGCGCTGAGTGTGTCATCTGCTCAGCATCAGACAGATAAAAAGGAAGAAGAATGTTGAAAATTGTATTTGTCCCCCTACAGATTTCTTGTTTGCTTTTTGTCACACTTAAACGTTTCATGAAACATATGTTAATATCAAAGATAACCGGAGGAAATTCAAAATGCAGTTTTCAAGTGATGTGTCATTTATCAAGGATGAAACATATCCAAACAAACTCAGGCCTTTGAAGAAGGTAACTACATTTAGGAAAGCTTATATTGAAATGAAAATCCACGTTCTGGCCTGATAACTGCAACACCTCTTGAGCTAAGAAATTCCCATATGGAGGCCATCTGACAACATGAAGTAGGTTAAAAGGTCTCAATACACGACGCCCCGGTCTGGCAAATATCAAAAACATAGTGGAAAAAGTCCTTGACATTGGAACTGGTTACAAAACCATTCTTCAGGGGTTTGGTCTATAGTGAACTACAGTGAGGGACATTATAGTGTCAGTTTCTGTAAATTAAAAGAACCAACCAACAAACCAGTTATAAATAGGCCCTGGGTGGCTACCCAGCACTAAAAGACTTAAAAATATATGCTGAGACTTCTCACACAAGCAACAAACTTAAGAACTGAACCGTGTTCCTACTCCCTATTCTGATATGGACTAATGAAGGCTATATAGTCTCAAAACTACATTTTGTATCCTACTATGATAAGAGGTCTCAGATGCCAACACCTCTTTATATAAATTTATTCCATCGTTCTTAAAAGATTGTTTTTATTTAGCCATATGTCCAGTCATTGCCCTGCTACGCAACCCAGTTTAAGTGGTTATATCAGCGGGATAACGACCCTCTGGTAGGGGAAATGCAACACAGTTTAACAACTGCTTCTGGGTTATCTTGGAGCTACTGTATTTTATTAGGAACATACATCAGTATGCTCTATGTTTTTAACCAATGGTGCATATCAGCAGCATTGACTGCTTGTTCTTTAGGCCAGCGGTGCCCAACCTTTTTTGCACCACGGACCGCTATATGTCAGACAATATTTTCACGGACCGGCGGGGGGGGGGGGGGGGGGGGGGGGGACAATCAAGTAAAATGATACGACTGGTATAAAATCAAATACAAACAGCATAAAAATAAAACAACAAGCCGGTCCCATCTAGGCGTATTTGGAGACAATGACACACGAAGAATACCGCAATTTTTTATATTTTTCAAAATAAAACATCACTCAGACTCTGATCGTCGATAAATTACATACATATATATATATATATATATATATATGTATACTTTTTTCTGTGCGGCCCGGTACCAAATGACCGACGGACCGGTCCGCGGCCTGGTGGTTGGGGACCCCTGCTTTAGGCAACACACTGCTTCAACCTTGTTTATGTGTATAAGAAGAATTCTTGATAAAGTGAAAAAAAGTATGGACAACAGTGAGCATCCTTTTCAGAAAATTTTTAAACAACCACCAAGTGTCTTCAGTCAGGGGCTTCTCCTGATCTGCTGCAAGACAGACCGCTACAGAAGATCCTTCCTGCCAGCAGCTTTAAACTCCTGCAATGCCTGTTTAAAAATGAGTTACTCCAACACTGAATTTCCCTATGGGATTAATAAAGTATTTTTGAATTGAATTTGAATTGAATAATCTATGCATACTGCATGTTTTTCCTTTTCCAGGAACATTATCAGCAGAATATCCATCAGACGTGAAAACTTTTGCTGCCTTAGGCTAGCCTCAAGAACCCATAATTACTGCAAAGAAGCCAAAGGTAATATCCTATATTCAGCTTCATTTGTGTAGCTCAGTCCTATAAGACTCACCAATTATAAAGGCAGGTTGCCGAGTTTGATTGAGTTTGATGATTCAAAGAGAGATTCTATTTTCTGGATCTAGATTCTGCTTTTGATGCTGTTTGATGTTGACTGTAAAAAAATAGTTGATTTTAGGAGTTGCAGAAGTTCTTCAAAAAGAGCACAGGAATAAAATATTTATTTCTGGTTGTTTCCTTACCAAGTAAGACCCAAACAACATGACTTTTCTTCTCCCAGCAGTTTATAGCAATGTTTCCCAAAGTGTGGGGCGCGCCCCCTATGGGGGGCGCAATGTCATTGCAGGGGGGGTGCGGGAAGCGGTATGGATGAATGAAGAAAAAAAAACAAAAAAAAACAGTGCTTTCTTGACTGAGCATAATGGACAGGTTTTTGACGGGGCTCCCTAAACGTAAGGCAGGGGATGAACCACTGCAAAATATGATATGTCAAAGGACATAGAGGAGCAGCTTAATGATAAGGTGCGTGACGGCCGCTTTGCTCTCCAGATGGATAAAGCCACTGACAGTAACAAAGACTGCTTACTCATAACTTATGTCAGATTCATAGGTGTAAATGAAATGAAGGAGGAATTGTTTTTCTGCAAACAAATTCCTGCAGAAGAACTCTTTAAAATCATTGACTCTTACATGAAAGAGGCCGATCTGAAATGGGAGAACTGTGTGGGGATCTGCACAGACAACGCGCAGGCCATGGCTGGGAAACGAGGAGGTCTGCAAGCGCTCATTAAGCGCGTCTCTCCCAATGCGCAGTGGACCCACTGCATGATACACCGCGAAGCACTGGCGTCTAAACAGCTGAGTCCCGAGCTGAATGAAGTAATGAACGACGTCATCGCCGCAGTCAACTACAGTACAATAAAACACGACCTGTCAAAGCCCGAATTTTTTCAGCACTGTGCGAGGAAATGGGCTCGGACCACACAGCTGTTCTATTTCACAGCGAGTCCTGATGGCTGTCGCGTGGGAAGGTGCTGTCCAGCGTTTTTGAACTGCGAGATGAGATCCGCATCTTTTTGGAGGAGGAAGGCAGTGATCTTTACCACAAATTTAACTGTAACAAGTTTCTCATGAAACTTGCATATCTCAGTGACATGTTTCTGAAACTCAATGGACTGAATTTGCAGATGCAAGGCCCAAACACACACCTTCCACATCTGGCAGATAAAGTCACATCATTTATCAGAAAACTAGAGATGTGGGAGCAGCGGGTGAAGGATGGAAATGTGGACTCATTTGAGAACCTGAAATCCTTCACTGAAGGCAACAAGCTGCAGAAAACAGTGATCTCATGCATGGAAGCACACATCTGTGCCCTTCAGAAACATTTCCAGAAATATTTCCTGGTGCAGGATTCCAAGGAATATGACTGGATCCGTGATCCCTTCAGTGCAACACCACCTGTCGACTTCAGCACATCAGAAGAGGAGCAGTTCATTGATATCACCTCCGATTCCACAATGAGGCTGCAGTTTAGCTCACCACTGGCTGCATTTTGGATAGGAGTGGAGAAAGATTACCCTCTGTTAGGAAAGAGCACTGGCCACACTTCTTCCTTTTGCCATGTCCTACCTATGTGAAATAGGGTTTTCTGCTGTGGCCTCAATCAAGACCAAATACAGATCAAAGCTCGACATTGAAAATGAACTCAGGGTTGCAGTGTCACAACTGCAACCCAGATTTGAGAAGATCTGCAGCAACAAGCAGGCTCACCACAGCCACTGAAAAGATGGGAGGATTAAAGTAATTTTTGCAAAGAAAAAAAACTCAAGGAGCTGTTCATGTTTTCACTCCATTTTAATTTTTATTGTAATCCAAAGGGGGGCCCAGAAGAAAATCTTTGGGAACCACTGGTTTATAGGAACTCTTTTGACCACAGCATTTAACATTATGGCAGTACATGCTTAAAGCTTCATGCTTAAAGTTTCTAAAAAATGTTAGATCTAGATCCTTCCTATGTATCAGCCCCTCATAATATAGCCAGGCTGAATCATCAAGTAGAACAAATGACACCTCTGCCAGAGTCATTGCGCATGTAGTCATCATAAGGTCGAGAGCACATTTTGTCACTCACATCGACTCAATAACTCTGTGTCACAATAGCACATCCCACACTGCAGACAGCATATCACGACCTGATCATCTTCACACACGTTGTCACAGATTGTATTAGTCTGGGCTGAAGGACAACTCAGAGTGACTGTGTTGAGCTGACCTATCATCAGAATTAAGCACCACCTTTTGAGGGAGCTGTTTGTGACGCTGGACGCTGAAAAAAAAGGTCACAACGTCAGGTTACAGTGAGTAGATGTAATATCGTCCCATTGAGAGGATTAACACCTCAAGGTAGAACTGGGAGCAGACTTTTATGATTCAAAACTGGAAAAATTTGAGGAAAAAAAATGACTTGAATGAAAATTTGAGTTAATCTAAACATATAAATTTGTTTTTTTTAATGGTCAGATTAGTTAATGCACCATAAACCCCACATTTGTGATACATCTCCTTTGAAAGCTAAGACTTTCCCATTTCTGGAAATATGGGCTGTGTGACCTCAAACATGTCCAAAAAACATTTATTTCCCCCAAATAAAAAATGCAAATTTATTATGTTATATCTTTTGTATAATTCATAGTTGATCTCCCCCATTTACTACACGTGTGTGTAACATTTCAGATCTCTAGTCATCAGCATTGTGAAAATATGACCCTTTTTTATGTCAAAGGCCCATTTGGCACAATTTAGCGAAATTTGGACCAAATGTTCCAAACTGATTTATTAGAATTTTTTATTTTACTGGCCAATGGCATTGTTGGTATGCAAGACGTTTTTGCAAAAGCTATAAAAAGATGCATGTTAAGGGGTTAAATTATCTTTTTTGCTACTTAAGTTGGGGAAAAATTGTAGTTCCTACTGTACAAAGAACAGTTTGTATATTGTTCAAGTGTGAAAACCAGGAAAGTAATGGTTATAGGAAGAATAAAGCGTACTATCCAATAATTCTATGTTTCAGGTCAATTAATTAAGCTGTAACTGTAAATACGCAGCTGATTTCATCATTTTAAACACACTTTTAACAATAAAGTAAAGAATAATTGCAGGTATGGCAACTTCTTAGAATAATAGAAGTCTGTTTTTTGAAATAAAATGGAATGCAGCAGAATTGTGTTTTGCTTTGTCAAAATAAGAAACCATAATACTTCTGTAACAAAGTATTTAGGACTTGGAGAGAGAGCTGTAATTGGACCAAAATTTGGAAATTAATGGATTAATGAGAAAAGTATGACCCATGCAGGTCACCGTAAAGCTTTTAGAGTTGACATGCCTTTTGCATCTTGTATTTATTAATGTGGTGTGGTTGGCAGTGATTTATAAAACAGAATTTCTTAGTAGGATGGTTTCCTTAAATCTAAGATTTCCAGATCTGTTCATATCCTGCATGTTTCATGTTAGACAGCTGCTGAAAGATTTGGAGAACACACTTAGTAAGCTGTGACTCTCTCTTGCGTTCATAAATTCTACCAACCCTGCTGGACACATTCAGACCTTTTCCCTCAAATATTCATTATGTTAAGCTGTGTTCAACTGTGGACTCCAAATCAAATATGCAGAGATTATAATCAATGAGATCATTTATACAGCATCAGTACACTGGCACTAGTGAGTGGATGACTTGTGGGTGATTTTCAATTTTATATCATTTTTGTCAGACCCCGGAGCTGGACCAAAGTAAATATAGAGAAATTAAAGAGCTTCAACAGCAAACTGAAAGATCACAACACTCAGCTCTCCCAGCTGAATGTGCCTGACTCCACCTGCAGGTGGATCACAGAATTCCTGTCGGACAGGAAGCAGCACCTAAAGCTGGGAACACAGTTCTCTGACTCACAGCTCATCAGCACTGGTTCCCCCCTGGGCTGGGTTCTTTCTCCTCTGCTCTTCTCCCTGTACACCAACAGCTGCACCTCCAGTCATCAGTCTGTCAAGCTCTCATTGGACTGATCTCCGATGGTGACGAGTCCGCCTACAGGTGGGAGGCTGACCAGCTGGTGACCTGGTGCAGGGAGAACAACCTGGAGCTCAACTTTCTAAAAACAGTGGAGTTGGTTGTGGACTTCAGAAAGAGCGCAGGCCCAGCTACCCCCATCACCCTCTGTGACTCCACCATTGACACTGTGGAGTCTTTCCGCTTCCTGGGAACTATCATCTCCCAGGACCTAAAGTGGGAGCTGAACATCGACTCCCTCACCAAGAAAGCCCAGCAGAGGATGTACTTCCTGCGGCAGCTGAAGAAATTCAACCTGCCCAGGACAATGATGGTGCAGTTCTACTCCTCCATCATTGAGTCCATCCTCACTTCCTCCCTCACCATCTGGTACGCTGGTGCCACCGCTAAGGATAAGAGCAGACTGCAGCGTGTCATCCGGTCTGCAGAGAAGGTGATTGGCTGCAACCTCCCATCTCTCCAGGGCCTGTACGCCTCCAGGACTCTGAGGCGTGCAGGGAAGATTGTGGCTGATCCCTCGCACCCCAGTCACAAACTATTTCAGTCACTACCCTCTGGCAGGAGGCTGCGGTCCATCAGGACCAGAACCTCCCGTCACAAAAACAGTTTTTTTCCCATCTGCTATCGGCCTTATCAACAAGGCCAAGACCCGCCTGTGACACTGGACAATGTTTCTCTCCCCCATTCAGGATTTCTGCGTTACATTAACGCACAGTCTACTGTTTGCATATAGCTTCTGTGTATATATATATATATATATATATATATATATATATATATATATATATTTATATATATTCTATCTTATTTTGTTATTTTGTTTTTGTTTTGTTTTTTTTGTCTGCACCAACAACACCAAGTCAAATTCCTTGTAAGTGCAAACCTACTTGGCAATAAACTTGATTCTGATTCTGATTTTCAAAATAATTGAATAACGATGACCTGATTTACCTAAAGACTTTTACTATATCAATACATTCACAAGTATATATTTATATGTGTATTTGTGTGTCTATTAGCAATTGTATACATTAGATTAAATAATGGGCTGTAAATATTAACTTATCAAAATATAACATTTAAACTATTCTAAAATATCCATCCATCCATCCAACCATCCATTTTCTATCACGCTTAGTCCCAAATGGGGTCACGAGGGGTGCTGGTGCCTATCTCCAGCTGTCAATGGGCAAGAGGTGGGGTACACCCTGGACAGGTCGCCAGTCCATCGCACTGCAACACAGAGACAAACAGGACAAACAACAATTCACGCACAGATCTAAGGAGAATTTAAAGAAGCCAATTTACCTAACAGTCATGTTTTTGGACTGTGGGAGGAAACCAGAGTACCCAGAGATAACCCATGCATGCTCAGGGAGAACGTGCAAACTCCATGCAGAAAGACCCTGGACCGGGAACCCAGAACCTTCTTGTTGCAAGTGTTGGGATCTGGAGGTCTGTCCATTTTTCTCCACCAGAGGGCGTTCTAGGTCTCCTGGAGCTGGAGCTGACTTCACCACCTGCGGCTCGTTTGCTCATCAGGAGACCAGTATATAAGGAGGCAGAAGACTTCACTCCGACGCCAGAGTGTTTTGCCAGTTATGGTTAGCAAGCCTGAGCCAACCTGCCTGTCTGAATCTCTGACTCCCAGAAAGCCTGAACCAGAACCTAATCTGTTTTTGTCCTCTCTGCTTCCCAGGTTGAACCCGCCTGAAACCTGGAAGAGTTTCTCTGTTGGAAATCTCTCAGTCTGATCTCTGAAGAACCCTGGATAATCTAAGACCTGCCTGCCCACTCTCTGAAGAATCTGAAAGGGAAACTCAAACCTGTTGCCTGCAAACCCTCAAACCAAACTCTGCCTCCGCCAAGCCCTCAGCCTGCCGACAGCCTCTGGCCCCTCCTGGTTCCCCCTCTCTTCTCAAACTCCAGATCAGGTACAGATCTGCACTCTCTAACTCTGCAAATTACCTGGACTTCAGCTAACCACTCTGTCCCCTTCTGCAGGGAACCCAGTCGTGACCAGTCCTGGATCTGATAACCCCGAGGATCAGTACTTTAACTGCGCAGCCCTATTCTAAAATATTTTTTTTTTAAATATATGGATGCCTGAAAAGAAAAGTGAAGCTGTGTTACCCTTCATCTAATCTGTAGGAGGAGATATTTTGGTCGGACTTCAGTGATCAGCACTGGCTTTTGTTCTTCTATATGCATGTGCTCCTTGCAACTACTCTGGGCTTCGAAATGGAAGCAGTGTAAATTGAGAGTAAGATTCTTATTTATGCATTTATTTTAATGATTTTCAACACCTAAATTATTCTTGGCCTCAGTAGGATGTGTTTTCTTTCTGGAAAAGCAATAGATTTTTAGTTATAACTTACCAGTTAAGAGTCAGGGTTGATCAAAATGATGATTCTAGATGCATTAGAGCTATCAATGGCCACCAGCACATTTCTTGATGCATCTTTACATCAAACCTGCAACAGTAACTGAATTTAATTTGATAAACAGATCAACGGTAACAGGACTCTTTGTGCACATTTACCAGTACAGCAACATCAGTAAGACTTTCCGTTGCCTGGTGACCTGCAACGGGCAGCTTATGGAGCAGTACCGTTAAGCACGGACTAAAAGGTCAGCCTTGGGTCTTACCAAGTACTTTATCAAATCACACAGCTTTCTGGTGGAGAAGAATTAAAGTGAGTGCGTCCAGGTGAGATTTTTTTTTTTTTTTTTATCATCTCATGTGTTTGTGCTGAGTGTAAATGTTTGGAATGAGCTCTGCTCTCCTGACTGACCATGCGTTTAATGCTGTCCTTAAACTCAATAGCTACAGGGATTTTCTTGTTCTCTTAAAGCACTGACTCCACCGTTGAGTGAGCAGGTTTCAGAGTAAGCCAATTCCACAGAGAAAGAAAAATGAGAAAGTAGAAGTTTTGGAATAGCAGCATTGTTAGGTGTGGTTCTTTTGAGACTGTATAACCCATCAATATAGGCTATTTGAGATATGTTCTTTACTGTTTTCTTTTGGAAGAAGCAGGCCTGTAAAAATTAAGACAGAATCAATGTATGTGGATGAAGCAGACAGTCTGTGAGCAGATAAGAAGTGCATATATTCATGTAATAAGATGAACAAAGATAAATATAGCGAGGATTCATTGAATCAAAAGAAGTCTGAACTCTACTGTAGGTCATTCCCAGGTCTGGTCATGCATGGAAAGTGTATGGAAAATTATTGCTAGTCTGTTTCCTGTATTATCCAAATTTTGAATAAATTCTTCCACCTATCCGTTTGTCCATCTATCAAACTATACATCCTTTCCTCCCTTCTTATCTTCCTTATACCCTCCCCCTTTCTTATTGTCTTTTGCTTTCTCTGTCCCTCATTTCCTAATTTCCACACTTTTTCCCACTCTTTTTCTTTTCTTGACTGGCTCTCTCTTTTACATCCTTTCATACTTAATATCTTAATCTTAATCCCTTTATCTGTCTTTTATTGTTGCTTGTTAATCATTCATCCCCACCTTTCTTCTTATCTTGTTCAGTTTCTTTTTCTGTCCCATATTTTGTTTCTCCCAATGTTCTTACATTTCTTCCTTCCTTCCTTCCTTCCTTCCTTCCTTCCTTCCTTCCTTCCTTCCTTCCTTCCTTCCTTCCTCGATCCACTTTATTCTTTTAGTCTGTCACTGTTCTATTTATCCTTTCTCTCTTTCTTTTGTTCTCCTTCACCACTTCCATCACCTCCTTCCCTTAGTTTTTTGTTTCCATCCTCCTTACCCTTTCCTTCCTTACTCCCTCTACTCCCTTTCTTCCTCTCACATTTTTGCAGGTTCCATATTGACCAGACCCTAGAGCTCCAATGTGGAATTCAACAATAAATATTTTTAGGAATTTGTTAACTTTGTGCAACAATATATTGGTTCTGCTATGGAAAACTACTAAAAAAGCCAATGTAAATTATACAGAAATGGAAAATAAAGCTGGGCGTCACCTGATTATCCGATATCAAAAGCCAAACGGCTGTCAACTGCTTTTTTCTTTTCATGGGAACCTGTATGGTTAGGCGTGATTCTACAAAGAAAAGGAGTACATTTGCATACACACTTTCTAAAAATGCAAGCCTTGCACAAATATACAGACTAAAATGAACACTCATTTTCCAAAAACAAGATTTAATTAACAAAACAAAAACCTCTAACTGGGGCACTTCAGTCAGCAAACCCTTTCCCCTAAAACTTTTATGCTAAAAAGTAAAAAGGTCTGTTTGTAAATATATGCCATTAAGCACGAAGGCAAAAAAATGTAAACTAGCATAAAAGCATTTTTTAGTAGTCTTTCTATCTATTCTGATCAAAAATCCCATTGGGAGTGTCTGAATAGCAAAACACATAAAGATAAATCTAACTACCATGATGTAGCCAGAGGCTTTTAAATATTAAAGCTTCACTTGTCCATCTGTACCTATTTTCACACTCACTATCTCACCTGTTATTCACAAGGGTTTCTTTTGTTTTAAGAATTCACATGAAGAATTTGTAGGCAAGCATGCGTGGACTCAGTGGCTGAATCTTCGCTGCATGTTTGAAAGATAGAGCTCTGCTCTGAGAAAGAGGGAATGGGCGAAAGCATGAGGTGTGACATTGAAAAGACATCAGGGAGATAATGTGACTTAGCAAGCAGTCTGAGGTGCAATACATATTTTTTCTATTTCTGTATTACCCCCTGCCTCTGTCCAGGCCTGCCGGGGACAGCTCATCCGCCCGCCCCACAGCTTCTGCAATGCATGTGTTTAGAGAAGCACCTCTTTGTGGAACATGATGGATGGGGACTGTGAGAGAAGCAATGCATTCATTGCTAATGCTTTACCCTTGACCCTCCCTCCCTAAGCATGCTGTATATCTACATATTGCATTTTAATAGGATTCCCAAAGATTTCATTCTTGCAGGTCAGTTGCAAATGCACATCCAACCAAAGGTGACCAGACAACCGCTGCTTTTTCTTTAAAGTCTCACTTTAGCATGCCAGCTTTTTTTTATTATCTAGTCTCAATAAACCTTCATTCCTGAATTTTTTTTTTTTTTGTTGACACCCAAAACTATCTATGCATCATTTAAGTTTGGAGATACCATCTCAAAGAGTTTTCTTTATTTTCATGGCTATGAAAACTGAAGATTCACGCTGAAGGCATCAAAAATATGAAATAACATATGTGGAATTATTGATGAGCTTCAAGTGGTAGTCACCTGAAATGGTTTTCACAGGTTTCCCCTGTCAAGTTTAATAAGTGGGATTTCTTGCCTTATAAATGGGGTTGGAACCATCAGTTGTGTTGCAGAAGTCAGGTGGATACACAGCTGATAGTCCTACTGAATAGACTGTTGGGATTTGTATTATGGCAAGAAAAAGCAGCTAAGTAAAGAATAAAGAGTGGCCATCATTTCTTTAAGAAATGAAGGTCAGTCAGTCCAAAAAATGGGCAAAACTCTGAAAGTGTCCCCAAGTGCAGTCTTAAAATCCATTAAGCGCTAAAAAGAAACATGCTGACATGAGAACCGCCCCAGGAAAGGAAGACCAAGAGTCACCTCTGCTGCAGAGGATATGTTCATCCGAGTCACCAACGTCAGAAATCACTGTTTAACACCAGCTCAGATTAGAGACCAGGTCAAAGCCACACAGTTCTAGCAGCAGACTCATCACTAGATCAAATGTTAAGGGGAGACTGGGTGAATCAGGCCTTCATGGTAAAATAGCTGCTAGGAAACCACTGCTAATGACAGGCAAGAAACATAAAAGACTTGCTTGAGCTAAAGAACACAAGGAATGGACATTAGAGTAGTGGAAATCTGTGCTTTGGTCTGATGAGTCCAAATTTTAGATCTTTGGTTTCAACCATTGTGTCTGTGCAACACAGAAAATGTGAATAGATGGACTCTGCATGCCTGGTTCCCACTGTGAAGCATGGAGAAGGAGGTGTCATGGTGTGGGGGTGCTTTGCTGGTGACACTGTTGGGGATTTTTTTCAAAATTGAAGGCATACCGAACAAGCATGGCTGGTGACCCCAAACACACCTCCAGGCTGTGAAAGGACTATTTAACCAAGAAGGGGAGTGATAGGGTGCTGCGTCAGATGACCTTGCCTCCCCAATCACCGGACATGAACCCTCTGGGGCCGGTCAGGGAATGCCGGCAGACAGGGGCAGGGAGCCAGCGGGGGACAGAGTGACTGAACCCGACCGAGTGACGGTAGCCTGGACATAGGCGGCCCCTTGCTTCCCCCGGCCTGCCTTCTCTGGCATTGCTATCAACAGCTTTGAGACAGAATCATACCTCCAGCTTGCGGTTGTAATGGCCTTACGGTCGGAACAGCCCCTCGTTTCAGTAAAAGAAGTTTAGCAAATCTTGCTTTGAACTGTCCAAGATTTTGCAAGCTGTCTTTGGTAAAATGCTTAGAGCAAATGAACAGATGAGTTCAAACTTTGCAGGGATCTTTTGATGCACAAAAATAATCCATGCCTGTCGAGTCTTCGGATCCTTGGGAAGACTGTGCAGCCTGGAACACTGCATTTACGTCCGTGGTTCAGTTCAGTAGAGAAACTGCCTGCTTTGTAATTCTTGTAGAAGTAAACACAACCTTAGGCTAAACAGCTAAACTGGTGTATTACATCTACCTCTATTTATGTTCTTGGGCCAGCGAACCAGTGGGCTGGTCTATATGTCAATTTTGGGGCGTGACAAAGTACAGGCCAGAACCAAACAAGGCAACATCCCCGAATTGATGTCAATTCTAGGATGTTGCCTTATTTGGTTTGTTTGGATTCACAAATGTGAACTAAACTGCATTCTATGACCCCTTTAAAGAACCTAGAATATAAGACATATTTTCAGTTGTTTCATTTTTTTGTTCAGTATACATTTCCACATGTGTTTATTCATATTTTTGATGCCTTCAGTGTCTCATAGTCACGAAAATAAAGAAAACTCCTTCAATGAGAAGGTGTGTTCAAACCTTTGGTCTGTACTGTATATCAAAGTCATTTGCAGCTTTTTCAAATGAAAATACTATTAGTATACTGTACTTTTTTATATTCATGGATTTAAGGGAATCCATCATTAAGCTTTAACATGGGATACTGATTGTATTCGAATATTTGAAACTTTTATACTGCAAAATGATTTAAATACCGTTTTTTTTAGCAAAATACATTTGTTCAATGGTCTGAAACTCTCAAGCAAAATGGATAAAGTACCCGAAAACTGTAATAATGTACTAATGTAAATAAAATTTACGTTCAAGACTGAAAAGTAGTCAACCAAGAAATTATCCTGGAATAAAATAAAATACCTGGTAAAAAGGCTGCTTGAGACTTTAGTAGCTCATTACACCAATTTTACTATGAAAAAATACAAAATAATTCAATTAATAACCTGTGTAATAATACTTGATAATAAATCCAGGCAAAATAAACTGTTTTCCAAATTTATCTTCTATCCAATATATAACTATGAATGATAGATAGAAAATATATGTAGGGACTGTCTGCTGCAGTGTTTGGATGACAGGTGACATGCAGCATCCAAGGGTAACTCAGAAACACACAGGACAGACAGCTAAAGGTAAGTTTTAAAGTAAAGAGAAACTATCCAGCAGAAAACAGGCAAGCAAATGCAAGAATAACTCAGGGTGGGATTTTATCCCAGCAACTTCTTTCTGCAAGGCAACAGTGTTTTCCAATACACAAAAATGAAAAGAAATGTTGCCTTTTTCTGTTAAAGTACAGTTTAAAACTCCCTGGAAAGGCTTTGGATTATTCGCTTCATTGCTTCGGATGAAATGACGTTCATTGGTAAAGCTATGAGGCCGATCAGATCTGCGTGCATTTCCATAAACGTAGTTTTTTCCCTAGAGAAAACGTATTTCGTCATGACACGAGAAGCAATCAGCTGGCTCTAAGATCTGCTTACTTAGCCCTTCACTGTTACTGAACCGTGTTGCTGTTAATACAGCTGGAAGGGATTTGTGAGAGTGCTTTGGTGTAATTCTTGCCTCATTCTTTCTACTCCTCCTGTGACGCTCAGCTAGTCAGGGGAGACATTAGCGGGAGGAAATATATAGCGCAAACTCTCATCAGTCTTCAGAGAGTCATGAGTGTAACATTGCTTCGGAAGAACACATCAATCCGCCTGACCACAAGCTGTAAAAGTTTGTTGAGCCTCTGTCTGCAGAGTTCTTTGATACTTAACCAAATGTATCCAGTAAGAAATTGTGATCCAAAATTAACATCTGAGTCTTTCCAGTGAAAAAACAAGAGCAAATACAGGGAGTTTGGACATTACCAATATGCTTCAGATCCCTGGAGTCTTTTTGCTGCTGGAGATAAGAAATTGGTTTCAAATTTTCTGTCAAAACTGATATTTTTTGTTGATTGTCTGGATAATAAATTCCTTTTTCCACAAATCTGCGATGAAGAAATTGTAAGTCAGAGTGTTTGTGTTTTCCCTTTTCTATAAATCGAAACAGGAAAGAAGGTACTGTAACAACCACAAAGCTCAATTAAATCAGACAACAGTTATCTGCCAGCGATGTACCCGGCTGTTATTAGGCCAGTATGCTGCTGCACCGTGCGTCATGTCAGCAACAAGAAAGTGTGTTTCTCTGTAGCTTCCAGTCCTCTTCGGAGACCAGGCGCAGGGAGGGTGAATGCAATTTGCTTCCCCCTCAGTTGCTAAAATGGATGTACGGCATGTTTGGGTCCATTAAATTTTTACTGCACACGAACGGTGGGGGTAGTGTGCAAGCAACCTGGCTGCCATGTGCATTCCTCAAAGCCAACTTTACTGCTCTGCTGGGGTAGATGAGGCGGGTTGGTTTTCACCAAAGGTGGAAGTGATGACAAACAGCATGATAATTCATTAGAGGAGCAAAGGAAAAAGGGAGCTGTTACAAAGAGCCGTGCAGCAACAGCAGCAGCTACTGTCCTTGAGGCTTGATGAGGAAAAAAGCTGAAGCGAGTCAGTTGGCAATGCAGACATTCAGTTTGTAGATCGGTGTAGACTTGGAGATCGAATAAAGCAATGAATTAATGAGCACATTAGTTACCCTTGTCTTGAGGTTGTAAAGAAATATACCATATCATTAGAAGGCAATCAGAGCATAATAATGATTTCACTCTTCGTAAATAACATTGGCAAAAAGTTCAATGTATAAAGAAATGGTACATAATTCAAAGAAGCTTGATAGGAGGTTTTATTTATTTCATTTTTGATAAACTTTCAATTCAGATTCTAGCTTTTAGGCAGCTTTCAATCATTTCCCTCGAACATGTTGATGTTATTGACAAAAACAAGCATAAACAAAGCATTACTTTTGTTCCTCCTTCACAGCTTCACCCATTAGCCTTTTTCTAATAGTATGCTGCAGAAATGACCAAAAAATAACAAATTTTTTGCAGAAGTATGAATATGCTTTACCCAAGTAGACATTTTAGACGTCTAAATCGACAGCATTTGAATAATTGATTTGACTGATAATCAGGTTATTTGCATTAGAAAGGAACTTTGTCTGCCGTAGCTGTAAAATCTCTATCCTAGTCGTACTACTATATCTAGAGAATACTACTTGTTGCCCTACGTTTGGCTCATGATTAGTAATGATTAATTATTGAATGATGCAACCTTTTTTTTCAAACCTCCAGACAAGCAACAAACAGATGAGTTGGGATTGGTGTGTCACTGATGGTGGAATAAAGGACAGAGGACGGAAGAAGTCAGATGAAAACGAGGATGATGGTGGAGATTGGGAGGAGGTGGGTTTCAGTTTGATGGAGTGGAAAGCCTTTGGCTGAACATAGAGTATTTTAAAGTGGAGACCTAGATGATATTTGACCATAGTGGAGCCATGCACAGGGCTGATAGGCTAGCAGTAGTGGAGCATTAGAGGATTAGAAATGAGGCAGAATTATGTTTCAGATCAGGGGTCACCAATTAAAAATCAGGTTTAATTCAGGTTGGGTCCGGATTAGCCAGCAGGTGGGTCCTGGTCCGGGTCCGGATCCGGACCGCGGTCAGCTAATACGTGACTTCTGTTTTAGGCTATACCTAATTTAATATTCATCGATACAAACTATAACAACTAAAAAACACAGAAAATCCTGACAAAATTATATTTTACTGAATTATAATGAGCTGTTTGTCACTTAGTTCATTTATGACACAATAATTGTTTTTTTTTGTTTAAAGAAACAAGTTATAAAAAGACTAAATACCTATTTTCCAAAAAAAGAAAAACAACACAATTTTCATATGATATAAAACACTTTTTTTTTTATCTAGTGGCACTAAACTATGAAACCTTCAACAAATGTGTTCATAGTACATACAACTGCTGGTGTTCTCTGCTGCACAGGCACAATTTTAATCACACGGTAGTTTCATAAAAGAGTCATTACAGAATAGATTTTTTTTTCCTCTAACCCAAGAAGATGAAGTTTTTCTGGCACAGCCATCAAACACCATTGGCTTGTTTGCATTATTATTGGCCTCATGGTGATTAGTCTAACTCAGGGAGAGCAGAAGCTGTTAATTTGAACCTAATCTAATTGAGTCTACTTTTATTCTCCACTCCTCATTTAAGGAGTAATGAAAACTTTACAGTTCCTTCCTGAAGGCCCAGTAAGAATTAGAAAGAAAGTAATTAGTCTGGCAGAATTTTATTTTTTTTTTCTTATATATGTATTTTTACAACTGGTTCTGTCTTCTCTGGCTGTGCAGGAAGTGATTCACAAAGCTCTGTCAGAGTAAAAACTGGGTCATCTAAGCCGAATCATCTAGAGAGTGGCCCTCACAAGCATGAACAGAATTTATTAACCCATTAAAATGAGCAGTTTAGACAAAATATTACAAAACAAGCCTGTCCCACTTGTCCAACAGTGGTTAGTGGAGTAAAATGAGAAAACGGGGGATTAGAGAGGCGTCGGGGACTTTTAATCCAGAAATGCTGGTAAACAGGACACACATGCACTGGGGTTTCCTTAATGTAGCCGCTGATGTAAGCGCTTCCTGAGCTGTGACACGAGGATGAATTTATTATGACAGATCTTCATGACTATAAAACATTTTACCACTTAAGCCATCGTCCTCAACGTCACCATCACCCCTGGTGTCTGTTTGATCAGAAATAATTAGCTGTTTTTTTTTGTTATCAGATTAATGTATTCCTTTTTTCCTTGTTTAAGCAGAGGCTGAGGAGGAGCAATCATCTGAATTCCTTGTTTCTAAGTGAACCTTCAGTGCGATACCCGCAGAGGCTCTGCTCACTAGTGAAAGCTTTCTATCTGTGTGAAGCCAGTGTCTTTTCTCTCTCACTGGGTGCCACAACAAGCTAATCCTCTTCCAGCTAAGTTGTCGGAGCAGCCCATTACAGTCGTCCCACTGCGAGCCGTGCCACTGGGCCCCATGACAACAAGGGCTGATAAACTACGAACATTTCTTTGATTTTGGCAGTATGATTGCACCGTCTGGCCTATCAAAGCTCTTTGGTGGATCAGTGCAGGTTGAGCACCCACAAGAAAATCTGCTGTTCGTTCTCTGCCCAGCTTTAAACTCGCTTATATTTTTACTCACACGTGTGCAAATAAAATGTGCCTGTCTCCAAAGTGGCCAATATACGGTGGCAGATTGAAAGAGAGATTGCCAGGCTTAGCATCTGTGACCTTCCGCCTACTCACCGCTCCTCCACTCCGCTGCTCTTCTGCAGCAGTGCAGTATTTCCGGCTGAGGATTTTTATCTGTGGCCCAAATATGCAGCTCCTGTCGCTTGGTGCAGCAGGCGTTTCAGTGGCATCACAAAGATGGATTAAGTCATGCGTTAAATTGCCTCTTTGAAGCAAATGAATAAATAAATTTGAGGGAATAATTCCTTGAGTGTTCACGGTCTAATGTGAGTGCGATTGCATAATGCTGGTTTAAATGTTCCCTCTGCTCTGCCTGTTCTCTGATGTGTTCTGTTGCTGTATAATTCTCTACAATTACTTTGCTCACTAGCCAGTAATGCCCCAAAACTACAAAACCATGTGTGTATGGAATATATTAACAGAACTCCATTTTTTTTCTTTGACAGCCTTCCAAATTCTACATCCTATGTTTAAACATAGGATATATATATACCTCATATATATACCTCATATTCCTCATATATACTGGTAGACGAAGTACTTAACAGTATTTAAGGAAAAGTATTAATACCATAGTAAATTTTACTCAACTAGGAGTAAAAGTTACTTAGTCAAACTTCTACCCAAGATAAAGAATTGAAGTACTCACTTCTGAAAATACACTACTCAAAAAAATAAAGGAACACTTTGTAATCAGAGTATAGCATTAAGTTAATTAAACTTCTGGGATATTGATTTGGTCAGGTAAGTAGCAGAGGTGGTTGTTAATCAGTTTCAGCTGCTTTGGTGTTAATCAAATTAACAACAGGTGCACTAGAGGGGCAACAACGAGACAACCATCAAAACAGGAATGGTTTTACAGGTGGAGGCCACTGACATTTTTCCCCTCCTCATTTTTTCTGACTCATTTTCACCAGTTTTGCATTTGACTAGGGTCACTGTCACTACTGTTAGCATGAGGCGCTACCTGGACCCTACAGAGGTTGCACAGGCAGTCCAACTCCTCCAGGATGGCACATTGATATGTGCCATTGCCAGAAGGTTTACTGTGTCTCCCAGCACAATCTCAAGAGCGTGGAGGAGATTCCAGGAGACGGCAGTTACTCCAGGAGAGCTGGACAGGGCCGTAGAAGGTCTACAACCCATCAGCAGGACCGGTATCTGCTGCTTTGTGCAAGGAGGAGCAGGAGGAGCACTGCCAGAGCCCTAAAAAATGACCCCCAGCAGGCCACTGGTGTGAATGTCTCTGACCAAACAATCAGAAACAGACTTCATGAGGGTTGCATGAGGGCCCGACGTCCTCTAGTGGGTCCTGTGCTCACTGCCCGGCACCGTGTAGCTCGATTGGCATTTGCCACAGAACACCGGAATTGGCAATTCCGCCACTGGTACCCTGTGCTTTTCACAAATGAGAGCAGGTTCACCCTGAACACATGTGACAGACGTGAAAGGGTCTGGAAAAGCCATGGAGAATGTTATGCTGCCTGTGACATCGTTCAGCATGACCGGTTTGGTGGTAGGTCAGTGATGGTCTGAGGAGGCATATCTATAGAGGGAAGCACAGAATTGTACAGGCTAGACAACAGCACCCTGACTGCCATTAGGTATCAGGATGAAATCCTTGCACCCATTGTCAGTCCCTATGCTGGTGCAGTGGGTCCTGGGTTCCTCCTGGTGCACGACAATGCCCGGCCTCATGTGGCGAGAGTATACAGGCAGTTCCTGGAGGATGAAAGAATTGATATCACTGATTGGCCCCCACGCTCGCCTGAACTAAATCCAATAGAACACCTCTAGGACATTATGTTTCGATCCATTGGACTCTGCCAGGTTGCACCTCAGAGTGTAAAGGAGCTCAGTGATGCCCTGGTCCAGATCTGGGAGGAGATACCCCAGGACACCATCCGTCGTCTCATTAGGAGCATGCCCCAACGTTTTCAGGCATGCATACACGCACATGGGGCCATACAAATGATTGAATACCATTTTGAGTTGCTGCAATGAAATTTCAGCAAAATGGACTAGCCTGCCGCATCCTTTTTTTAACAGTAATTTTAGGGGTGTCTTTGAATTCAGCCCTCTGTAGGTTGATAATTTTCATTTCCATCAAATGATGTGGCATCCTTTTGTTCCGAACACATCACCCAGGGCATATCAGTATAAATAAACAGCAAGATTTTTTGGCTCTTTGGGATCTGATGTGTTTTCAAAGTATTCCTTTAATTTTTTTGAGCAGTGTACTTAAGTATTAAAAAATACAAATTACATTTTCTAATATCACTAGATTTCTATATAACTTTAGAATGATTTTAAAAAGCATTGTAACTTTCAGAAACCACCTTATGTACTGATGTATAGAACTACATGCTGCAGATTCTGCACCACCTGTAAAGAACTTTAGCATAAAAATGCCACTAAAAAGTAAGGACAGCTATTTTGATTATTATTTATTTATCTATAAACACCAAAATGACACAGGATTTTTCAAACACTTTGACTGCTGAAAGTTCAATCTATTACCACAAAGAAACTACAATTATGATTTGAGAGCTCATCCTACTGAAGAACTTGGCTACATGGCAGCAAATAACTCTTTAATAAAATCATAAACTACTAATATCAGTCCTAAGTTTCTCATATTAGTGGAATGTCATTAAATGTCTAAAACAGTGGTTTCCAAATTCAGTAACGTGTGCTATCTGCCATGGTGCAATTGCATTTCAACATAGAAAAACAGTAACAGCGGATTGAAAAGCTAAGCTAAGTCAAAAGTAACACGGAACTAGCAGCTTCCTCTAAATGGAGTGGAGTAAAGTGTAAAATATTTGACTTTGAAATGTAGTGGAAAGTTAAAAGTAACCCCTAAAAGAATGACTCAAGTAAAGTACAGATACTCAAAATAGCAATTGAAATAGTTACCTTCCACCACTGGTTATATGTCTATATTACAATATATGTTTCTACAATTTATATATATTTTTTTAAATATTACAACACATATTTCTACAATTTATAGGTGTGCTTCAGGACAAGTCCCACCAGTATAATATTGGTAAGGTGTATATATTTAAAATATTCTTAACCATAATGAGTGCTGTACCTCCCAACCTTCATTTTTTATGAATTGTTTAATTGTTTAAAAGAAGCTTTCCCTGGTTGATCTTAAAATCAAAGACTGAAACAACAAACTCTTCTTTTGAACCGTTCTTTGAAAGGAAAGTTTTTTAAAGATCAGGCCCCCGTTAAAGCTTTTTAAAAAAACACTGCCAGGAAATTTACAAAAGAAATTTGAAGTTCAAGAGAAGGTTCATAATCTGAGAGGCTATGGTGAGTTTAAATTGCCCAAAGTTTTTGAGTGTCAGTATGTGGAATGAAACTCAGGAACAGGCTGAGTTCATAACATAAACAATGCAAAAATATTCTCAGATTTAAAATCCTATTCAAACAGTTGATTTGGTCACAGTATGTTCAGAGAGGGTCTTAAATGTATATTAGAGTATGTCAATCTGTGCTTGTAGTTCTTTAACCATTGCTGGTGTTATTCGTTGCTGGTATATTGGAGCACAAAAATGTTAAGTCTAATTAATTATCTGCTCTGGTAACACATTTGTAACTTTGCTTATTTGTTCTCAGTACGGAAAACATTATTATTATTTTAAACTGCATTTGCTTGTACAATTTTGTGTTCTAAGTTGCCGTTAAAAAAAGGAAAGAAGAAAAATAAAAGAAGAAGAAAGCAAAATTTGCTGAAAATATATATGTTTACCATGAATGAGCAATCAGGGTGGGATTTATAAGTTTACTTTATTCAATTCCTTTTCAGGTCTGTTTTTTGTTTTGTTTTTGTTAAATATAATTTGACTTCTAAGTGTAAATTGATAAAATGATACCAACCTGTGTGTTCCAATGTATGTAATTTCCTGAAATGAATAATAATAATAATAAAAATCTCCTTAACCTTTGATAGCTAATCACGAAATATCTATGTAGCTACATTAGACAATAGTTGAAGAGTTTATGAATTTGATGCTGTGATTGTTGATCGGCAGATAATTATTTATTTTTTATTTTTCAGTGATCGGCACTCGGCTCCAAACATCCTGACAGTGCAGTTTTAGATGAAACCACCGGAAGAGGTATGGCTTGCTTTTACTCTTAAATTTTCCTTAACTTTAGAACTGTAGGTTCAGGGCTTCTGTGTTGCTTTTCTGTGTCTTTTCAAACCACTAGTCAATCATGACAGAAGGCTGCCTGTAGTGAACTGGGTTCTGCTGAAGGTTTCTTCTTCCTAACACTTAATCACGCACAATACATCATCCATGCTTTTTTTATTTTCTTTGTTTGTAGAAGACATTCTTTTATAGTTTTATAAAACTCTTAAAATATCTTGTGAACTGATAGTTCACATAGTCTTGTCTTATGACAAAGATGTATCATTCTACTATCCTACTAATAAACCTGTAGTTCTTGTACCTAATTTTCAAACATTGTGGTATTGTTAGTTTTTACTTGGTAAATTCAGAAATGCATGGAGAAACCCAGGCCAAACTGTATTTAGATAATTAATTAATGTAAAAGTCAAAGGTGTGGAAGACACTCCTGTGTCTACCTTTATTAGCATATGTAGAGCAGAGAAATAACATATCGGCCCAATATCTAGTCTAGTTACAGCTGGTTTGGCAAAAACAAAAGCTCCTGGTTGTTGTGCATCAGTTCATTTGATTGATATCACTGATTGGCCCCCACGCTCGCCTGAACTAAATCCAATAGAACACCTCTAGGTGTTCTATTGGTCGACGTACGTCCCACGTCGCTGGAGTCAATTAAAGGCTCCATTTGTCAAGAGCTCCTGCTCCTTGGCGCCAATCCTCCATGGAAAAAACTCACATTATTGCTCACTCACCAGTTAACTGTCACGGGTCGCTTTTTATTTTCCACTCTGTTTTGGTCTCTATGTCTTCTTCTTTCAGCTTCCTCCGTTTGCATGCAGGCTCCCAGGCTTCTAAAAGCAATTTCATCCTTCCTGTGCTTTCATGCTCCATGAACATAATATCCCATTGTTTGTTTTCAAGTGTAATTACTACATTTTAGAAAAATAGCAATGTTGTGGAAATATTTTGTGGGGTTTTTTTTTTCATTCAAAATGTGAACACCATGACAGACTGTGAAATAATTCTGAGACTAAGAGAAAATAAGAGGTAAGAGAAATATCTGATAAAAATTCACATCCACACAATTGTGTTCCTCCCTAATGGACATCTGGATCTAGGAACATTATGGTGTGTATCACAAACATTGTTTGCTGACCTGAATGTGTGCCGATTTTTATGCTATATCAATATTTCTTTCTAAGTGTTTAAAATTTTAGATTTGTGTTCTTTAATCCCTGTTTATTGTGTTTTGTGTCGTAGCATCAAATGCAAAAACTATCCTGAAAAGTTTAAAATCCACAACTTGTTGTAATGTTTTTTTAATCTTCCATTAATGTTTATAAAGGTAAAAATGCATTTCCAGAGATAAATGAGAGCGATTATGAAGTCCCTAGTCTATTTGTCTCTTCTTTCTTTCTTTGTTTCAGTATACGATGTGTTAATTGGGATGAAAGATGTAAAATGTAATCTAAAATCTTGGGGGAAAAAATCTTTGTAGTTGCTTGCCTATCTTTTGCTAAAAACCTCAATGGTTTTGCATGATCTATGAGTGTTCCATAGAGGTGGGATATGTTTTATCTGAATTAATCTGACAGTAGATCAAGTTGGAGGCTTTAGTTGAAGCTTTCAGACTACGTAACAGTTATCATTGTTAATAAGAGTAACCATTGCTACAATATCCGTATAGCATTAAGAAAGGTTTGTAGCTGTGACTTTTATGAGGTATGTGTGATTTCTTTTATTGAATCTTTAATCTGTGAAGCCATGAAAATTATCAGGAAGAAAAAATTTAGGAAGAGCCTGGTATAGCTGTATGCAAAAATACAGAAGCCACCATTTTAAAATGATAGATGGAAAATGCAAGATTAAATTAAGGTATATATGCAATGTAAATTATATTCAAAATATATAGAGCAACTAAAAGAAGTTGTAAACATAACATTAAAAGACCTGAGTACAAATCTGAATCAAATTTTTCCAAAATTGCCACACATACATGAAAAAATTCCAAACCTTTAGCAAAACTGCGAGCATATGAGCAAGATGACCTATCCCCAAAGCTATTACTGATGTCAAATGTGTGATGAACATGCTCTGGGAGGGGAAAGTGCGGAGGGAACAGCTGTCACCTTCCTTGTCATTTCTGTCAGAAAGGAAAATCAATGGCTGTCGTTTCATTATTCTGTCTTTGAGAACGGCTTTAAAACATCTCCTTTAGACGGCATCAACATGCAGCTTCGGCTTTACTCTCAAATATAAGCACAGATTGTTAAGTAGAGCAACTTATGAAGTAAGGATTAAATATTTATATCATTACCATAACAGTCACTCACTCACAGGTTTTGTTACACAATGTGTTTTGCACATATTAAGGGATAATTCATGAGGCGGTATGAAATTCTAAGCATAACTATAGCTGACAGTTCTATCTTCATATTTTGGGTCTGTATATGCCTGCCAGAATAAACATAATTCATGGGTAATAGAGCAGTCATGACAACTATGTAATTTATAATGCAATCCTCTAAATCTCATGCATACTTTATCTAATATTATTTTGTGAATGTGTATTTTCAGTATACAGTAAATATGCAGAAAGATTGTTTTTATGCTTGTTATGTTATGCTGACTGATTTAAACATCCACTGACTTTGAAGTTTACTTTTGTCATGCTATAATCACAAATGTTGCAGAGATTTTATTTGCTGACTTTTGCAAGGTCGTACAAAATTGTTAAGTGAAAGACCATAAAACCCAAAAATAAAAGCCAGTGTAACTATTGCTATCAAAAGTAAGCTAACTAGTTAAAACTGTGTTTAATTCAAACACACTTATTACAACTGCATTAAAAATTACCTTATAGAGAAACCCTTTGCTGGGTCAACTTTAAACTAAGCAAACAATGGTTGTTTCAACCCAGCAGAGTTTAGTCACTGGTTTGATCAAGCATACTGTGTTAGGATTAAAATCCAAAGATTGCGTTATGTAAACCAATATTTAGCGTTAAGGTTACCATAAATGCAAGGATTATTATACTTGTAAGGTGAGCCTTAAACCTAATACTAAGCATTTTTCTAAGTACACTACCTGGCCAAAAAAAAGTCGCCACCAAAAAAAAAAGGTCACTCACTCTAATACTTTGTTGGACCGCCTTTAACTTTGATTACGGCACACATTCGCTGTGGCATTGTTTCGATAAGCTTCTGCAATGTCAAAAGATTTATTTCCATCCAGTGTTGCATTAATTTTTCACCAAGATCTTGCATTGATGATGGTAGATTCTGACCGCTGCGCAAAGGCCTCTCTAGCACATCCCAAAGATTCTCAATGGGGTTGAGGTCTGGACTCTGTGGTGGCCAATCCATGTGTGAAAATGATGTGTCATGCTCCCTGAACCAGTCTTTCACAATTTGACCCGATGAATCCTGGCATTGTCATCTTGGAATATGCCTGTGCCATCAGTGAAGAAAAAGTCCATTGATGGAATAACCTGGTCATTCAGTATATTCAGGTAGTCAGTTGACCTCATTCTTTGAGCACATACTGTTGCTGAACCTAGACCTGAACTGCAGCAACCCCAGATCATAACAACGCCCCCACAGGCTTGTACAGTAGGCACTAGGCATGGTGGGTGCATCACTTCACCTGCCTCTCTTCTTACCCTGATTCGCCCATCACTCTGGAACAGGGTAAATCTGGACTCAGACCACATGACCTTGTTCCATTGCTCCACAGTCCAATCTTTATGCTCCTAGCAAATTGAAGCCTTTTTTCCGGTTAGCCTCACAGATTAGTGGTTTTCTTATGGCTACACAGCTGTTCAGTCCCAATCCCTTGAGTTCCCTTCGCATTGTGCGTGTGGAAAGGCTCTTACTTTCAGTATTAAACATAGCCCTGAGTCCTACTGTTGTTTTTCTTCGAATTTGATCTCACCACACGTTTAAGTGATTGCTGATCACGATCATTCAGGTTTTTTTTCTGGCCACATTTCTTCCTTGAAGATGATGGGTCCCCACTATCCTTCCAGTTTTTCATAATGCGTTGGACAGTTCTTAACCCAATTTTAGTAGTTTCTGCAATCTCTTTAGATGTTTTCTCTGCTTAATGCATGCCAATGATTTGACCCTTTTTAATCAGACTAACATCTTTTCCACGACCACGGGATGTGTCTTTCGACGTGGTTGTTTAAGAAATGAGAAGCAAGTCATTGCACCAGTTGGGGTTAAATAACTTGTTGCCCGCTGAAACATAATCGCCCATGCAGTAATTAACCAATAGGAAGCTCGTACGTATTTGCTTAGTTGAATCCAGGTGGCGACTTTTTTTTTGGCCAGGCAGTGTAGAAAAACATGTTACGGTTTTCTTTATCTAAAGCATACCTAAAGTTACTGCTTAAAAAGTTTTTTATACGTTGGTTAACTTCTAGAATAAACTATCTGTCGATTCTTTCTTTATGCGCAGGTCAATGATGAAAAATCGGTTGACATAACATGGGGGTCTTCATCAGGGGGGGCTAACAGGTTTCTAAGGACACCCAGATGATTGCATCATGCCCTTGACTTTTAAGGATGCAAATCTCCTGGATGAGCGTGTAGCAACATTTTAGATTTGCTTGCATGGTATAATTTACTGCAATCCCTCATACTGAGCAAGAATACAGTGACAGTAGAGAGGAAAAACTCCCTTTTAACAGGAAGAAACCTCAAGCAGAACCAGGCTCAGTGGGAGCGGCCTTCTGTCCAGGTTGACTGGAGATTCAACAAGATAGCAGACGTAGAAGCAGACATACAAATGCAACCTAAAAACACTGATTTGGGACTTCTTTCTATGTTAGTGAAGGTCAAAGTAAACTAGCTCCACAGGTGGCTCTCTCTAGAAAACAAACCTTTAAGTACACAAACTCTGGGCTGGTTTATATCAGAAAGCAAATTTAATTATTCTCAGTCAAAGCTGAGCCAATAACTCTCTGTAGGAGAGGAAAAACGACTAAACTCTGGGACAGGCCTAACTCTATCATCTATAATGAAGTTGCTGTTGGCAGCAGTCCAGCTAATGATGTCTCCAGGATGGTGTCACAGTTAAACAGAGTGGCAGGAGGCATGTAGCTACTATGATGACAAAGAACAGCCACACCATAAAGTTACAAGTTGAACTAACAAATAATGTGAAATTGGAGAAGAGAAGTAGAGTGTAGGAGGGAAGAAAAGTGGCATGTCTAAGACGCTGACCTAAAGTTATGTGTTTGGACAAAGTAACAACATGTTGGGTGACCTCCAGAGATCAGCTCATGTGTGTCTAAAAAGAGCTTAAACATGTTTGTTGAAAGATGTTGCTCTAATCAAATAAGGCCAAAACTCAATTCATAGGTTTAGCAAACTACTGTAAGTCTATGTATAATCCTAAATGCACCATCCACAAAGACAATGACCTAAACATACAGTGAGAGCTACAAAGGACTGGATTAGATTAAATATTTCTCATGTGTTAAAATGTTTAAATCATAGGTAAAACTTAAGAAAATTCAGAAACACAATTTAAAAAAAGGAATAATGTTGTACAGATTTTAGCATCTACTGCTAAAAACCTTGTGGCTTATGGAGAATGATATAACGACTGTTTTTAGTGAATTTGTACACGACTTAAATACACCTTCAAAAACATCTCCAAAAGGGGAAGTAAAATGCTGTCACCTCCCTGTCTGGAACTTAAAGATAAATTATTTTTAGTGAAGATGATTCAAATGTTTAACCATAATGGATGTTGCTTCTTAATGAAGTAAGAAGGCAAGGTAATTATGATTTCCTCCAAAAGAAGACCCATCAAGCTAATTATTCTGTCTTTTCATGTTGAAAATGAGCTGATATTCTATCTTTGATAACTGAGACGACTGGTGACTGAGGAGCGAAAAGACACAAGTTTCCTTCATTGTAGAGCTTCGCTGATTAGTAAATGAAGGGCTACTAATCAAGCTGAAAGATGTAAAGCACTGGCAGCTAAATGATCTATCACATGAACAAAAACCCAAAGGAAGAAAAGAGACACCTTAAAAATGAGAATAGATATGTTATATACTGTTAAACTAATACAGAATCCTTCACCATGAAAGGGGATTGCTTACTTAATGATCTGGAAACACCTAATGAACCACAGGGATAAGAGGAGAACATTTTCTGAAATCATTCTCACCCTGCTTAACACTTATGACTTTCTGATGGCTTCTGAATTGAGAATGTCAGGCCTATTCATCTTGACCAACCCTCAATATTTCCTGAGAGAGGCGAGCCGCATTGATTAAGTCCAACAATAGTCTTGTTAATACGCAGGCTGAGAAATGAGGAGGCACTGTCGCCGAGCCAAAGTAATTACATACATTCATAACAATAACGATGGCTTTGAGCAAGAAATTCTGCCTCAGAATTAATTAAACTTCAAACCCACTACACTTTGATGATAGTAAAAATATGATCCCCGAGCAATAAGGGCTATTTTAAAGAGTCAGTGTTGGGAATGGAGCTAGGAGATGAGAATTAGGATTAATAACATTACTTTACATTGTCTAATACTACTGGATGTTCTTTTGCTTATTTTCCGTAATGAGTAATTTTGTACAACCAAAGAAGCCATATTATCTTTTAAATGTGAAGCATTATTTAATAGGACGTTTTTAACCCAAAAATAAAACTTGTACTTAGCTAAGCTTAATGGAATATCAATGAAAGTTTGACAAATTCAACCACTAGCCAAACAAGACGTCCAATGCTGTGTGATCTACAGTGCCTTGCAAAAGTATTCACATCTCTATACTGTCTCTCTTCTTTGTGTTCTGTTTAAAATTTTATCTGGTAGAGCAACAAAAAAAAAGCAATGCATTATTGTTAAGCAGAAGGAAAATTATTAAAAGTATGGGCTGTATTTGCATCCTCAACGAGTCAATTATTTTTCCATCTAATTTCGCCATGGCAGCAACTGCAAATATCTTAGGAAAGGCCTCAATCAACTCATTACGCCCAGAAACTGACGATCTGCCCATTTTTCTCTGAATTATTGTTTGGTTTAGTAGATAGCAAAACAGGTATTCTCAGGCCTGATTGCAGATTCTTAATTTGGTTTTGGCCAAGACAAACGGTGTCCAAATTGCTGCCCTGGGCCATTTACAGTACTCACAATGATTGATCAGAATTTAAGAATGGTTTAAATTAGATTAGCCAACTTAGACGGTTGATGCAGACACACATTAAAATAAAAATATGCTGCAATATTTCCTTTGCAAAAACAACACAATATTAAAAGAACAGACTTGAAAGAGCCAATTTCATAAAGTCCGCAAAAATAAAGTGAGTGATTTCCTTGTTGCTCAAAAGAAAGTTATATAGCTACCAGCCAAACTTGCAAGAGTTTTGTTTTTCAAATCTACAATGATTTACAGGGTTTAACTGTTTAGAAATCCACTCCTTTGTTTGTTTATTGAAATGCTTTTTCGATTGTTGAGGAAGTTGAAATGAAATATATTTTACAATTTCAGTCAAATGAAAAACCAGAACCTTCGGCATCCAAAGCACTTTAACTTGACATTTGGAATATTTACATGACATATTTGTAGTCCTATCTGGCGTTTTATTGGATTTTCTTAAGTCCATATAAATGGAACAATCTGATTATTATTGTTGTTTGTTTAAGACTCTACATATATTTCAATCCAAATGAAAAATAGTGTGCACCACTGACAATTTTGGGCACAACTGTTCTAGACTATAACCGGACCAGTAAAAGTTAAGAATTGCCAGGTATAAAGCTGCTTATATGTAAATGTTTCCATAGACACAAAACAGCTCATCTTTTTCTAATGAAAAACAAGTATAACTATATCATGATGCTCTCATCACCATGCCTCATTGTAAGGAGGGTCATAATGTTGGCCAAAGTGTGACAGTTTTAAATATCAGACTAGAGCATCTTCTTTCCATGCTGTATGTCTGCTGTATGCCTTGTATAGCATCTGGAAAATGCAAACATGCGTTTTATAGCTTTTTTTCAAGAGCAGGAGGCGTTTTATAAAGATAAAGATTTGTGAAGAGCATTCTTGCCAGTATAGCATTGCTGATTCTCCTACTGTACCTGAGCTGCAGATGACCAGTGCTCCTCCACAGCGTCTATGGGTTT
Organism: Cyprinodon diabolis; assembly: GCA_030533445.1. Classification (NCBI taxonomy): domain Eukaryota; kingdom Metazoa; phylum Chordata; class Actinopteri; order Cyprinodontiformes; family Cyprinodontidae; genus Cyprinodon; species Cyprinodon diabolis. The sequence continues at coordinate 31,222,017 of CM060076.1, forward strand.
TTTCAGTTGCTGCTCTGATAAATATTTTCCTTTACACCTTGTCATACCTGTATTATTATGCAATTTTTAATTGATGGAGTGAACAGTACTCTGAGAATTGCAGCTTCATCTCTGACATGTTTGTTAATTCCTTGGTCTTCATGATGATTTTGGTCTCAGATGTTCTGTGACAAATCTGTGAGGCCTTCACACAGCAACTGGATTTATACAAAGACTAAACTAAAGGTGGTCTCTCTTAACTAAACAGGCAACTTCTTGAATAATAATAATGTAGATAAAGTCAGATAAAAACACAGTGTCAAATAAGAACTTACCACATTTTGTGGAGCAACAATAAAAGCAGTTAATTTATGTTTATTTAGAACCAACAGATTAAACATGGCTTGATTTATATCCAAAATATATGCTACTTTGCACTGTTCTGTCATGTAAAATAACAAAAAAGTACATTGAAATGTGTGGCTTTAAAAAGCCAACATATGGAAAGGTTTAAGTAGTAAAATGGCCTCTATAAAGCGTTCTACATACATGCTTAAAATAAGAATTTTGGTATAAAAAATCATTAGTTGTTTTTATTTGGTGAGCACAGCCTCCAGCCGTTATACCAGCGAGAGAACCACCCCTGCAACAAATGATTATTAATCGTTACTGTTGCACTTTGCAACAGAGATGCCTGTTTAGCAAACCCTTCCTGCTTATTAGCATGTCCATTGAGCTAAATGATCACTTGTTCCTTCATAAATCTGAGGGCCACGCTATATTACAGAAGATCTTAGACGCTAATCATAAGCCATTAAGTTTGGCTATTAACCAGTGAAGTTGACCTGCCCTGCCTATTAGGGAGCACTGGCCTTCATTAGCCCCTCTGAATCTGTAAACATTAACCTTTGCTGGTATTATTACACATTCTAATCCAGTTAGCTGCCTGCCTTCCAAATCCTCCATACCATTTTCTTCCAAGATTCACTCACTCTCTCCGGCTCTTACCTCACTTAAGCATGCAGGCGGGTTGGTTTGGGGCTCAGACAGTCATCATTTGATAGCCTACGGGCTGTGCTTATCTGCTCCAGGGTCATCAGAATATACTTCTCCCTGTTATCATTGCTCTGTCCATCAATCCATCCATCCATCTGCGTGACTCACTCGTAAATTCATCCCTGAGATTCTGGTTGATATTTAAGGCCCAGCTGAACAAGGTGGTATAACTTCTCAGGGGCAAAACAATGTTACTTTTAAAAGTGTTTTGTGCATTATTATTGTTTTGTTATGTTGTACAGGAGCTTAGCTTACCCGCCGGTGCAGTTCTAACCTCTCGAGATGTCCTTGGGCCATTTGTAAAAGCACAAATGCGTATAAAAAGGTTGTAGTCATGACTTCAGGCTACTGCTGAGAAACTTTTTGGAGTGCAAATGCAAAAAGTTACAGCTGATAAGAACTCAGGACACAGTAAGTAAGAAAATAAGCTAAAATTGCAGTCCATTTTGATCCCTATAATGAACCTTCAGTTGTTTTTTTAGGAACAGTGACCACTATAGTCAAAATGTGGGGGACTAAGACTTTTCAATACGCTTTTCCACAAAACTGTGCAAAAGCATTGTGTGATTATCTGTTTTTTCGACTGTGCAAAGCCATAAGCAATGATTTTAATTTTGCACACCGAGGACTAATTAGGGTGGCCATTTCTATAGCACCAAAAAGGAGGACATTGTGCGACATATCAATAAATTACTAAGGTGTACATAAGAATCGGGTAAAGTCACATTTATAGTACAATTCTTAGCAGTTTAAAGAGGATGCCTGTGTAACAGAATAGAACGAAATATTAAAGAAATGTAAAAAAAAGAATTGGTTCCCAGCATTTGTATTTATTTAATACATTCTGGTGTTTAAAAAGTGACTATTTTTTGACACGATTAATTTGTGCGGAACTGCTGAAATTGATTATAAAGCAGTTGTTTGGAAAAGAAGCTTGAGGCGGAGAAAGAGCTAGAGAATAGGACAATGCAAATTTTAAAAAGTGGCTGGAAAAGAGGAATTCCATGGCTGCAGCCTGTGGAGAGTAAAGATGATTTCACCGTGTTCTCTATCTATCTATCTATCTATCTATCTATCTATCTATCTATCTATCTATCTATCTATCTATCTATCTATCTATCTATCTATCTATATATACATACATAAAATATGTCATGTATTATTTCATGTAAACTAATAACTTGTGTACATGGTACTTGTTGATGGCATTAAAATTATTTCTAATAGCATTAAAAGAGCATTGAATTAGAGTTCCTCGTTCCTGTATTAATCCTGTGTACGTTTAATTTAATATGACATATTGAAAAAAATCCCCAATATCATCCAGCAGATGTTGAGTTTCTGCCTAAATATTTTCTTTATGTTGTGGATTTTTGTAACAGGGATAACTAGGATCATCCATAGTTTGTATGAACTATGTTTGTTCTCTGCTTTCAAACTCATCATCTCTTCGTCCAGCAATAAGAATTTTCTTTTACAGTTGTGAGATGGCGCTCTAGAATCTCACAACTTCTTCCTGGTATGTTGAAGCACCAATAGTCTGCATCCAGTTATTGAATTAATTGCTCTTAGTTTTTGGGAATATATACAAACTATCTAGTATCCTTGTCACAAATAATGAGCATTAACGAAAAAGAACAAAAACTGCTCTAATTGCCTTAAACACCCAAACAACCACAACACAACTCAGTATGTTGCAAAGGACCTCTTAACTGCCCAACATGGTGCTAAAGAAAAACCTAGGCACTAAACAATTTCAGCAAAGAACAAGGTAGTCATCCTTAAGGAATTTACGATAGCTGCCCTAACTCTTTGTTCCGGCTTTGTTCCATTATTCAATGGAACGAAGCCAGGAGGACTGTGGTGGACTATGTTGTTGGAATTAGCCATTAGAAAGACAATACTTTGTGGTAATAAATGGATTAGATATGGTCAGCAACAGTACTTAGCTGGTATTTAGCAAATTTGCAATGGTTAGATGTTTGAGGATCTAGAATTTGCCAAGAAAGCAACCCTGCATAAAATTCCATGCTGATGTAACTTCTTTAAACATAGCACAACAAAACTGAACATATAAAACACACACTGCATGAAAAGTGGGATTTTCGTCAATATGCGGCACTGTAGATTGTCGTGGAAGTTCAGGTTAACGGCAGTTTGCGGTAATTTGCAGGCATCGCCGAAAACTCCCATAAATTGTCAGAAATTGACGTGGGCTTTCTTAGGCAGTGTTCCCCCCATGCCTCCCCCCCATGGAATTCTAGGGGAGGCTTTAACATGTAAATGAAAATGCTGTGAGCTATACAAATGCAAATCAGGGTTGCAGGGGGAGTTTTACCCCAAGTGACATTTTTCTAAAAGGTAAGAAAATCTCTGATACAAAGAGATCAGGCTCAGTATAGCCTCTTACATTTTAGCTTGAGTTGATTTATTTAATTAAAGTATAGAGACCAAAACAGATCTTTAGCTGACAGAGCAATACATTTAGAGCAGTAATTATTTAAAAAAAAAATTGTATTTAAGATAAAAAATAAAATGTTGTCTGTCAATATGCTCAATTCACAATTACTTAAGTGGAAAAGTTTCAAGAAATGAGTCTGAGATGATTCACTTTATAACATGGCGCATTATCCTGCTGGAAGTAGCCATCAGAAGATTGGTACACTGTGGTCATAAGGACATAAGGTCAGCAACAATGCTGAGGTAGGCTGCCTCATTTATTTGATGCTAAGTTGGTATTAAGTGGCCCAAAGTGTGGCAATAAATATCCCCCAAATAGATGGTACAAATAGATCAGGCTCAGTATGACCTAATTACAGACTCTTACATTTTAGCTTGAATTGATTTATTTAATTAAAGTACGCTAGATTACTGTGTATGCCATTAGCAATGGCAAATGTTATGTAAAAAAAATACACAATAATTTATTTCAAAAATTAGTTTTAATCAGAATCAGTTGGTAAAATGTGAATCAGAATCAGCAAGGTAAAATGTGCATTCCTTGCACAGTGCTCCTTGGGATTTTTAAAGCTTGGGAAATCTTTTGTTTCCAAATCCAGCTTTAAACTTCTCCACAACAGTGTCTCGGACCTGTCTGATGTGTTCCTTGTTCTTCATGATGCTCTCTGCACTTTAAACAGACCTCTGAGCCGATCACAGAGCAGGTGCATTTATCGGGAGACTTGATTACACACAGGTGGATTCTATTTAGTATCATTTAGGTCGACATTGGATCATTCAGAGATCCTCACTGAACTTCTGGGGAGAGTTTGCTGCACTGAAAGTAAAAGGGGCTGATTCATTTTGCACACCCCACTCTTCAGTTTTTTATTTGTTAAAAAAGTTAAAAATATCCAATATATTTAATTACACTTCATGATTGGGTAAAACTAGCTGTTGATTCTTCACTAAAAAATGTTTATGTTCGATGCCTGAAATGTGGCAAGAGTTTGAGATTTTCAAGAGAGCAGATTATTTTTGCAGGGCTGATATCTAAGGATAGCTCTGACAGGGTTTCACTTGCCAATAAGGTACATTTATAACATAAGTTTTAGTGGTTGTAGAAGTAGTAGAAAACACAGATCTGGGAACTGGAATTCTAGCAGCACTCCTACATTATTCTCTACATTTTCTCTCCGTTGTCCTTTCTTTCACAGTAAATGGTATCGGCATCTCAGATATGTTAGATTTGTTTACCAAGCTTTCCTGTCTGACCCTTCAAAACAATCTACCATCAACAGCATTGTGTTGTAGAAGCTTTTATGCAAGAGCCTTTTTTTTTGGGAGTTTTTACGGCACTAGTGTCTCGTTTTTTTGGCAGTAGGCTGGCAGGAAAGGGGAGAGAGGGAGAAACATGCGGCCAAGGATTCGAACACGGGTCATCCATGTCGAGGACTAAGGAATCTTTCTGTACATGGGTTTTGTGCGCTAAACACTGGGCAACCAAAGCACGTCCTTATGCAACAAACTTTTAAACAACTTTCCCAACATTTATGGAGAACAGCAAAGTTGCTCTTTTGTAGTTTTTTATTATTTTTACCTATAAACATAGAAAAAGTCAGCAGCCTTTTGAAATGTTCTGTAGTATGGTATAAATCAAGATTCTCCAGAACATATCTCCAAAGCCTGCTATTTTCTGTAACACAAGTTGTGCTACCCACAGTAATTGCTGAGTCTAAAGACTGTTTTAGAATTGCAATATTTCTTTATGCTATTACTAGTTTTAAATCTGTGGTAAACCATTGTTTTACAGCAACTCCTCTCTCACATATACAATATTGCATCTTCTAATATGTTTTCTTAAAGACTGTTTAGGACAGGAAGCTACAAAAAGTTAAATGACCATAAACTCAATGTAAACCCCTAGCTATTATTATTTTATGTTTATTTTATTTATTTTATGTCTCATTTTTTTTAAGTTATAATGTCACCAACTGCTGTGTATCTTTGTTTGATGTTTGAATTACTCTGTATTGTTACATGGAATCGCCAATAAAGCAAAAAAAAAAAAAAAAAAACATGATAGACGCTGTTCTCGCGAGTCCTTCCGTATAACAATGACCTCGTATGTGATTGGAGGAGCTATACTCAGAAGAACTTTATCTCCAGTTCCTTTGTTTGGATTTTGCTGGTACGTGATCAATGGCTGGACGACGTCTAGCGTTCAACTCGCCTTCAACTTCTCTTGGACGCGATGGCAACTGAGGTCGAACAACTGTGCGGGAGAGACGAACTCAAAGAAGAGAAGCTAGCGGTAAATATATGTTCGATTACTGCCTGCTAAGCTAAAAGCAGCCTAGCCTAAAGCTACGGCTAATAGTAGCCTTGCATGAACAAGCTTTATTAAACTGTATTTTTTATGATTCACAGGAAGCAGTACGCCGTCTTCACAACTCGGAGACAAATTGCAGGCGCTATGAACCGGAGCAAGGGTAAGAGTTAAAGAATATGCTTTCATTCTGCGGTAAAAGGAAATAGATACGGATGGATACCGATCATAACTGTACATTTTGTTTTCACAGACTAATCTCGCCTCATAATGAGGCGGTGACCTCCTATTATTCATACCACTGTTATTTAATTGTTTTCCAGCTGCCTGTAAGACGTATTATGAGACGGTACGCAGGAGCTTCAGATATACGCAGCCAGCGAACACGTTGCGCGCGGAAGCTGCCAAGCATTCAGAAAAGAAAGAGAGTAAGACTTTATTTGGTGACTATTTTTCAGGTGCATTGATAGATGTGTTGTGTCCATACGCAGTGCATCCCATCGCATAGTGCTGATTCATTGTTTTTTTGTTTTTTTTACAGCTGCTGGAATCGAGGCAGAGTGTGCTAGCTCATGAGGAAGTGGAACTCTGGAAGTCTGCCACCGTCGACCTCATGTCTGATGAAGAAGATGGCGTCGTTGGCGGATGGATTGTACGGCCGCCGTCATTTCGTAGGCCGGATCTCTCTGAACTCTGTGTTAAGCTGCAGTCCCGGTTAGAAGCAATGCCGAAGTACAGAGCCACGCACAGTAGGCGTCTGCACATCGGACCTGCCTCGGAGGGAATGCTGCCAGTTACCTCCAACCCCGAGGAGGCAAACGGACAGTTCACAGAGTTGTAATTTTTGGATACGCATGTGTGGGCAGATCCTCGCTTTGTATATAGTTGTGTTTGTTTTAATAAAGCTCTTTCTTTGCTTAAACATCTTCCTGGCAAATGTTCATTTCCTGTATAAATTGATTCATGTCCTTGATGGTAGCCTAATAATTGTGTAGTAGTGTAGGATAACATAAATACACAGCATATGAATGAATAAATATATGAATAAATAAATAAATAAATATATATTTATATATATATATATTTACATATATATTTATGCAAATATATATGTAAATATATATATATATATGCCAACCAATCACAAGCGATTTTACTTGTTTAAAAAGAAGTGGTTCCGTCCAATACTCAGTAAGAAAATTCAAGCCTGGCCTGGCCACGTGTGGTTTTGCTGCCAATCACGAGCGATTTTACTTATTTGAGAATAGTGGTTTCAGCCAATACTGAGGAGGTTATTCAAGCCAGACCTGGCCAGCCGCGCGCGTTCGCTGCATTCATATGCTAATTAGGGCCATTAGTACAGCTGATCGCTCTCCACATACGTCAGAGTCCGTTCACGACAATTTGTGGCACTGACAAACTGTGACAAGCGTGGGTTGCAAATTGTCAGAAACAGATCTGCGGGAGTTTACGGGGACGAAAATCTCACTTTTCATGCAGTGACAGCTGCAGATTCAATTATGTTAATTCATTTTTAACCTACCAGTACATATATGCATATCTAATATGTATCCTCAATGCTATGCTATGTATAGCACTTATAGGCTCTGCCCAAATTCGAAGGAATTAATAGCTTTTATATATATATATATAAGCAACTGGATAGCTCAGTAGGTAACACCGACGACTCCGGCACAGGTGACCGCTACTATACAAGCGTCCCCAGTGAGAGAGGTTACATGCAGAGACTATGGAAATTATGGCAGCTCCAACAACCATCATCAACACTGACAAAGAAACAACAACTAACTCAGTGTTCTAACATCCGCAAACGGCAGCTCCTATCACAACTAGAAATTGATGAGGTACAACTGACATGCTGCAGCAAGGGGGAGTCAGGACAACAGGTCAGTGGGGAGATATCATCATCCCAACACACAGAGATTGGGTCCCCAGCCCCAACAACAAGCCCACTAAACGTAAGGGCGGCTGACCTACGACAGCAGATCATAACCAAACTGGATTCCCTAGTACGACGACCAAGACTGCCAAGGCTAAGTGACAGAGTACCCTCTGAAAGTCTTCTAGAAGATGTAAATTTATTATCTCTACATCAGGGTTTATTCACATTTATCTGCTACCATTTGTTTAGTGTTTGCAAATTTATAATTTGCGATTTAAAACTCAGGCTGGATTCATACTTCTTTCAATAACATCCAAATGAACAGAGACATATTTCTTTGGTTGTTGATTTAAAAACCCTGCCTATAGCCATAGTCTCAATTACTAAATTGGTGAAGGCAACAGATTTAATCAGCCGATCCAGGAGTCCAATATTTCATGTAAACCACTAAGAACACTGTGTAGTAAGCAAATTACACTTGCTATGATTCAACTAATAATAATTAATGTCTTTTACACACAATTTGAAAAACCTATTAATCAACTATGTACTCCAGTTCTAGTTATTTAATATATCCCTAATCTTCTGGTCATCTTGTACAACACAATCAGCTTTACAAAAAGGGACAGCAACTGAATTAAAATAAGGAGGAATTAAAAGGTTAAATTAGATGGGAACATGTGATTGTTGGCAGGATCAGCCTCAACCAAATTAAAATCACCAGTATATCAATCAGGAATGTCCCACACAATGAAATGAAATGTAATGAAATCAGTCATGTGATGCAACATCCAATAAGGATTGGAGTAAATATCAGATAAAACTTACTTCTAAACAAAGTCTGTTGATGCGTTCAGCTTAATAAAAACCTTCCAATTTGCCATCCTCTAGAGATGCCGCCTTGATTTTCCTCTGCTTTTTTGCAGGAACCTGGTCTGCCTGGCGATGTTCCTCTTGGTAAGATGTTAATTAATGTACATACTGGTTCCCCTCAGCCTGCTTCCTTAATTTAGCAGAGCTCTTTTATGTTTTCAACACACCTCATGATTATCAGGTGTTGATCCTGAAGGGCTGTTTATACTTTTGATTTAGGCCCAATTTGATTATTATGATTATTGATTATTATGAACTAGCTGTGGGTCTAAATAAGGCCGAGGCGATGAGGAAGTTTGTGCGACAACGGAGGGACATGAGGGCGAAAAAGCGCGGAGAAAGAGTCCCAGGGTTCTCACGCACTTTGCTCTTCTAGCTGGTCCAACTTCACGACTCATTTTTCCATGATGGCGGTCACACAAACCAAACGAGCCAGTAAGGTACCAAACAGGAAATACGCATAGTGTAGAACAGGTGTAGAATTGACCAATCAGAGACCTCCTGTCTGCAGCACTGTCTGCAGTCACCTACAAATTTGGAGAGGTGCACCAGAATGTCTGCGGAAGGATATTAGTGTTAACTGCGACACACACCCAGACGACCTGGTTCCTGAGTATAAATCAGCCTTTAGAGTTTATTGTCAGCAAGGTAGCAGGCTTCATTTGCTTACTGTTCAGGTTAAGCCCATGCAACTGGAGAAAGTTAGCAACTCGTTCTGTAGACTCACCAATCCAGCTCTCCTGGTTCTCCTCCCTAGAAAGCAACTGTTGCGTGAATGTATGATCAGGGTTTCATCTGTAGTACCTAAGGTTGTGAACAATAAACCAATGGAAATGGATATCTGGTTGCAACTGATGCAACCGGTTTAACAAAGGACTATCTGGTAACATTGGTCGCAGCCTCCTTATTTGATAGTAAACTAGCCAAGAATTCCCAGATAAATATGTTGTAGGGTTCTGGATAGGCTATCACAGCACCTGGAATGGGTTGATGGCATTAAAAAAATCACATGCTTGCTCCTCTAAATAACGTGAGCACTGGATTTTCTGCAAAACTCTAGCTGCTGATAAAGATGAAACAAGCATTCAGAAATGTCTTTTAGAGGTGCTACACAGGCCTAGATGATATCTTCTACACTCTAGCAGCACTTGATCCACTGTCTCTGCCCTCCCTCCAAGTCTCTACCCTCCCTAACTGACTATGCAGCTGAGTGAACATTCACAAGCTTAAGCTACATCCCAGCATAACAAGGTAAATCACCCAACACAGCATTTACTCAAAAAATGTTAGACTGCATCCTTTTAGTCTACTGTCATTACAATTATTAGGACTGCTGTTACTGTGTAATTGATTTTGTACACTACAGACTATTATTGTTTTTGTCTTGTTTTTTATTTCTAGGAATTGAGAACAGGGGATCCAGTCCAGAGAGGCCCAAATGGAAACAAATCCATGTCAGACTGAACCTGCCCTGCAAGACCAGACATAAGCATCAATGCACCCAGAAGCCAGACGGTTTATGTGAGCAAGTAAAAGTTAACACTGGCTTAAGCTTATCCTGCAGCTATAAAATACTACCATGCTACAACACCACAAGGGAAACAGCAAAACAATTACTTAATAATAATGATAATACATCTTTTCTATACGGTATGTGTTGTAATTCATTCTGAAAGTCAGATCTAGATACATGGAATTATAATTCAGGTATTAAAAAGGAGCTACTAAAGCATAACTAACAGAGCCAGTAAGGCACAGTCATTGATTTCTATTTCAGAAGCTGACCCTCTTGTCAAAAAGAAGAAAATGTCAGTATTGGACCAGCTGTTTGTAGTGAGGATAGCAGCTGCATCTGTAAGAGACAGGCCCAGTAAAGAAGTCAAATGTTACAGAGAGCATGATCCGTTGCAGTGCAGAAAAACTGAAAAAGTGCAGTCTACTCAAACTTGAACAGGTGGATCAGTTGATTTTCCTCAAGAAAAATATGCCCTGCAAAAAAACTGAAGACGAGGAGGATGAATAAAACCACAGTAAATGCACATGCAAACTGGTATTGAGCTCCTAGTGCGTGTGAGGTAAAAGAAATAATGATTGTGATCTTTCACATTAGTCATAACCCACATATGAAAGTTTAAATATAGAACAGAACTTTGGTTTAGATTACCTTTCTCAGGTCTAAAAGCACCAGTTTTTTTTTTATCCAGATTTATGTATTTGTCCATGTCTAAGAATAAAATCACTGGACTTAGTCGTTTATTTTTTGTCAAAACAATGCTTGGGGATACGTCTCATAAAAACTTATTCTGTCTCTTTTAAAGAGTTTGCTTGTATATTTTAAGAATATTTACAACAAATTAACTTTAGAATAAAATATTATTAACTGTTATTTAGAATCTAGTTGTAACCTGTTCCCCAAACAACAGACGTGAACACTGAATTTTAGGCCAATTTTTAAGTCCGGTCAGTCTGTCATAGTCTTGATTTAGTCGAAAAATAAGGCTGAGTTTGGTTGGTCTGATTTTGAAAAGACATTGCAAACACAGTTTTCAACATCCTTTCATCTTTCACTTTTCAACCAAATCTAGACATTGTCTCAAAGTAGATCATGTTGACTTGTCAATGTCTTTTCAACCAATTTTTGCTGGGTGGGCGTGTATCTAGGTGCATATTGAATCATTTATCAAGCAGAGATAGAGGAGTGAAGCTTTTATGTAGAAGATCTACTGATGTATTATTTGATTTGAAAACTGTTCTTCTTACTCATGACACACGATGTTTCCAGGAAGAAGAAAAAGATGTGTAGCATGAAAATGTTCAACTTAAGAAATAGAACTAAAAAAAGTACATTCATGCTTACAAAAAGGCTTGCTATGACTCGACAAGGAAAATAAAGTAGTTTACTCACTCATTTTCTCAAGCATGACCCTATTAAAGCTCAGTTGTTCCATTTCTGTTGAATATGAAGCGCCCCACCCTGTGCTGAGTGGAATCAGTCCCCTTACTCACTCACTCTGAGATAAAAATCAATGCTCTCCCACAGCGCTGTAATCAATAGAGTGGTCTCCACTACAGAGCCAAAAACACTAAAGGAGACTCTCATTATCTTTGTCTGTCACCGTTCTTTTAGCTCTGACAGCTGGATATCTTGATTTACCCGATTACACTAATATCCAGCTCAACTAGGGCTCTAAATACTAGTTTTACTTAAAAGAAGCTGTTTCTCAAAAAACAAAAGGTATTCTTGTAAAAACTGCTTTAGAAGTGTAGTACTCATACATAACCTTTTTGGTTTGTGTTTTATTCTATTAACGGAGCACTTTATTGAGCAGCTATTGGCAACTTCATGTTATTAAACTAAATGACTGCCAACTGTATTCCTTTTCTCAATGTGTTGCTTGCAAAATACTGAAGTGGCAGCAGCGACAAAAAACCTCAATAGAAAAGGAACCTCAGATGAAAAGGAACTACATGGAAGACAGATGGGTATAGTTAACAGAAACAGAACAGGTGCAGAATATGACATCTTTATGCAAGACTGTCGAGAAGGAAGCCTTTGTTGGAAAAAAAAGTAGAAGTCCCATTTTCAGCATGCTCCAAAAAAACACATCAACACGTGGGAGATGTGCTCCAATCAGACAACAACAAAAACAACCTTTTGTTTTAAATGCAAAAGAGTATGAGTGTGATCTTCAATGATTCCAAGGACCAAGGGAAAATTTGTGTTAGCAAAAGAATATTTTACACATGCAATAAGTGGGCATGTTGCAGGTGATCTACAAAGATTTCTCAAGCAAATCATAAAACAAAAAAACAAAAAACGTTTTTGGGCCAAATAAATAGGATTAATAAAGAGAAAGAATAAAAAAATAATAATAGCAATGATTACATAACATTTATAGTGTACTTTAGATAAGTTTCTCCAGCTGCTGCAAAAAAGAATAAAGAGATGCAAACAAACAGCTTTTAAACAGCAATTGTTTTATATTTTTGACCAAAGCACCTCATAAAACATGTTTGTCTGAAATACTATATGTTGTAAACAAAAATAAAAAACTGACATCAGAACAAACAAACTCTGAAATGTTGATGCAGAGGCAGCCTTGGCAGCCCCACAATATCAGCCTGCTTTATTCATTACCCAAACGTGAATACAGCCTACTTCAGAGTAGAGTTTGCCCTCAGGAACTGCTGGAAGGGATATAACCCAGGCATAAAATAAGAGTCACACCTGAAGAGTGGCCCGACACAAAATCGGGTGATTGTAATTTAAAGCTATTCACTTCTGTTGCTTTCCCACTGAAATTAACGAGTCAACATTGTTTTTTCAAACATGGGTCGACCCGCAAACAAACGGCATTTGGCTGTTTTCCCATTAGGTAAAAAAAAAGCTGGGTCTGATCCCCTGTTGGCAAGCTGCGTGGCCTCTGTCCCTCCACTGCTGCGTTTCTGGTGACGCCATCATGCATTGGCAATGATGTCATCAGTTCAACAGAAATCTGGAAAAAAACAATGCAGAGCAACATAGATGGGAGCAAGAGTAAAGTCAATGTTCTTCACTGTTTTGCAATCATTTGTTTGGCATGCTGGATCAGACGGCCTGGTGTTAGCACTGTATGTCGATCGGAGCTGAGCTGTCTTTTACCCCCTGAGATTTTAACCGCTACCAAGTCATTTGCGGGTCAACGAGCTTTTCCTACCGTCACTAAAAGCCGACTGTTTGTGGATTTAAAGGAAAAGTCCCGTCAGCAAGGAATGATCAATGCGTCATTATCTAAACATAAAATGAATATGTTTCTGGTGTTTTCATGAATTTAGCATTAATCAGTCAAAAAAATGAAAACAATCATTTTCATTGCGATCACTGAGTTATTTATGACTTCGAGAGGACTTCACCATGAAAATTAGCTATAGTTAAACTAATAATGCCCACATGCATGGCAGTTGGATGTTGTAATACATCGGGTAAAAGAGAAAAAAAAAATGTATTTCACCTTTCCAATTCATGATCCACCATGGACGGGTTATTTTGGTCCTGGTCGTTGAAGAGGGAGGATTTGCTATTGAACTTCCGAACAGAGAAAAAACACGTAATATATAGCCAACATTTCGAAGAAGAATGTTTTCAAGAGGACTTGGAAAATAGCGCGTTGTGACAAACACCAGCACTGGGACTTGTTCAGCAGCCGATACCGCACCGTGACGTCACAAACCAGTAGGGGGCAGTAGTGTTCTTTGACAAACATGGATTTCTCCAATAAAGCACAGCCAAATGAAAATACTCAAAAACCTTTATCAGATATACAGGTTTACTCTAACATGCACCAACAGGCAGTGTTGTGCTAGTTACTGAAAAGCAGTAACTAGTTTCTGTTACTAGTTACTTCATTTCAAAAGTAACTTAGTTACTAACTCAGTTACTTACACCATAAGGTAATGCGTTACTGTGAAAAGTAACTATTTAGTTACTTTTTTTTTGTTTTTTTTAAAGATTCACATTATGCCCTTATAGCCTTCATTTCAGAAATGTTATTGCACTGGAGAATAATACCATCTGCTGAAGAACTTGACATGCATTTGCATCATGAAACTCTGCTAAGCAATTCTATATACAAACAACAAAGATATGTTTCAAAGTGCCAATTTATTTCAGGACAGAACAAACTGACAATAGTAGGCAGTTGCCTGCAAAATTGCCCTTTACAGGTTACATCTGCCCTTTAGAGGTCACAGTTGGGTCAAGTCTGCCAAGATTTATAGAGAAAATAGCAGCACCATAAGTAACAAACAGTGTTAACATAATACCAACATATCACAACATAGCTGTAAACCTGGTTTCACTCAAGGAAGGCACAGAACATAGCCTCACTAAAAAGTTTTTTTCTCTCAAGTAATTCTTAAATAAAATCATGGCTTCATCAGATCAGCACCACCATAACTGTTATTCCTTCATATCTATAATATAACAATGCTACCACAAAAATAAATATTTTCCTCAAGGCATTCTGAAACAAATAACCGCATACAATAGGAATGCATTATTCAGAATCAAGTTGGAAAAATGAAAATTCACTTAGCATCAACTGTTGGTATAGACAAAAATAAATGCAAGCTAAATATTATCCAGAATCAAAGTGCAAAAATTAAAGTGCTTTCAGCATGAAATAGGTATGAGGTATATAAAAAAAAATAGTCACTCTTTTTCCCTAAAGTTTAACTTTAAAGTCCAGGCAGCAAACATAAAACAAGTGTTGTGAAATTTAACAGAATGTAAAACAGAAAAGGTGCTTATTGGCAAAGACCTGAATAATGTTTTATTGGAGGTTTATTCTTCGAACCACTGGTTGTATCTCATGAGAAGCAGCTTCTCAAATTTTTGGTCAGAGAGCCTATTTCTCTTTGGTGATAGTACCAGGCTTCCCAGACTGAATAGTCTCTCCACAGGTGCGCTGGACGGGGTAGCTGCATTTAGCTTCAGACAAATTTCCTTTACTGTGGGAAATTGTTTGAGAATGTCCATACCTGTTTCGGTGGTTTTCAAGTAAGACATTACCTCAGTCTCCACAGTGACAAAGTTTTCATCACTGTCCTCAAAGGAAAAAAAGTCCTGCTCTTTGTCTTTGGAGGAGCCTGAGTCTGGTGGAGTGGTGGGAAACACAGGATTCCCAGCAGGTTGCTGCTCAGGGCCAGGGAAAAACTTGTGACACTCTGCTATCAGGATTCCTTTGATCATCTCCTTTTTCCTCTGGTCTCTCACCCACCGCAACTTGAATTTGGGAAGAGTGACAGCTGCCAGCATTGCATCGTTGCTTTCCAAGACGGATGCAAATCGTGTTTTGATAGCCTTTAAAACACACACACAGAGTGACACAGACATTAGAATAAGTGAGATTCCCTTTTATCTATTTATTGTTGTGTACATTAATTTCTATAAAAGCTATGATACTGAACTAGAGTATAGTTATTAAGTCAATAAAACTTTACTTAGCCAAAAAGGTATTGCTATTTATTTCTGTTTACCCCGACTGTACAATTTATAAATATCATTCAGTTTATCAATATGCTCAAGACTTATCATTTCTGACATTAAATTGAATACATTGAAAGTTTTTTTTGCATATTTCAACCAATTTCTTTGGCTATAATGCTCATTCAACTAAAATTATTAATTACATCTACTACTGTATGTTTAGAATAATGAGTGGTGGTCCATTAATTACATACAGTCTTTCTGTACAATCATATGGGTGAACCAGCTAATTAATACAAAAGTGTTGATTATTTCTTACCTGAACTATGGCTTCAGGTAGGCCCGTTGCCACAGTCAGACTGTCTTTCACCTCCAGGATCTTTGACATCAGTGTCTCGAGAGTGGGCAGGAGAGTGCCAAAGTAACAGTTCTCCTCTCCTTGCAGGATGTCCAGAGCAACTGTGAGTGGCTTCATTGTGACACAATACTCCTTCAAAAAATTAAGTTCCCTGTCACTGATAGACTTCAGCTGTAAACGATCAGCGATGGCACTCAAGTCAGTCATAGGAATTTCCACAATTCTGGCAACAGCTTCATAAAATGAATTCCACCTTGTGGTGCATGGCACAAGCAGCTTTTTATTGACGACGTCGCTCACGACCTCTGCAGCCAGAGTGGACCTGTTTGCCTTGTTCCACAGTGCCGTGCATTTAGCGACCAAGCTTCTGTACAGTGCCTTAGTCCCAGGATTTGAAACAAGCCACTTCTCTACATCACTACATGAAATTAAGTTAAGCGTGTGAGACGCACACCGCTGGTGTGGAGGTAAAACAATCCCTTCCTCTGCTGCGGTGTTGAGAACTTCTGCAACATCGGTAAAGGTAACATCATCATCATCATCATCATCATGATCTTCATCATCGTCGTCAGAGAACGATTCCGCTTGATACACGGCAAAAGCCTTCACAAAATTAGAGCCGTTATCTGTAACGGTGGAAGTAACTTTTGTTGACACTCCATACAAAGAGTGAATGTGATCAATCTCACCAGCAATCAGATCATAGGTGTGCCTACCCATTATCCGTTTGCAGGCTAACGCAGCTTTCTGACGTTGTAAAGTGGTGGGGTTTATCCAGTGAGAGGTTATTCCCATGAAGCTCCTGTTGTGGGCAGACCAGATGTCTGCAGTAGTGGAGATGTAGTTCAGTCCCTCAAAAGTTTTCTTTAGCTCGCTTTCCATTTTTGCATATTCTCTCTCCAGGTACTTAGAGAATGTTTTCCGTCCCATCTGCCGTGTCGCGCCCGGTATCATACTAACTAGTCGCCTGAAGGCGGGTGACTCCACTGTAGAAATAGCCTGCATGTCTTCGACAACATATCTTGCAATGGCTTTATCAACTTTATCCTGGCTAACAGTGCCACGGTTGAAATCCAGCCGCTGCTGCTTAGGTGGTGGAGGAGGTGAAGTGGCATCGGATAGTGAGCCTGTTTGTGTGCCGCTAGCTTCTAGCTTCGTAGCAGCATGTTGCTTTTGTAGGTGTTTCCAAAGATTAGAGTTGCTGTTCTGGGCTGTAGATAAAATCTTTGATCCAAGGCACAAATTACATTTAACTAAAATGTTTCTTTCTTTTTTCCCGACAAAAGTAAAGTAATGAGAATATCTCCAAGTGAGGAAACTCGACTTGGGCTCTGCAGCAGCCGCCATGATGACCAGCGTTGATAAACACAAACACGCCCTCAGCATGTTTCCTTCCTGTCTCCCTCTCTCTAAGGAAGACAATACTTTACTGCAGCTTTAAGTCTCTAACTGATCCCGAGACTATAAAATAACGCAGTAACGCTTCATGTAGTAACGTTAACGGAGTTACTGAATTTAAAAACTAACGCGTTAGCGTACTAGTTACTGAAAAAAGTACCGCCGTTACAGTAACGCGTTACTTTGTAACGCGTTAGTCCCAACACTGCCAACAGGTCATTATAAGGAAGAGGGAGCAAATGGAATTGTGTCTTCTATTGTTCCTGTGCTGATTCTAAACATAGAGCTCTGGGGTGTTTAAAGATGCAGCATTAAATGAACTATAGCAATTGATCAATAATGTACCATTAGTGACTTAGACACACAAATACACAAGTGTAGACAAAAAGATAATTCGTTTAGAACAGTTCTGTAGACAATTTCATTTTTTACAGTGCAGCCTTTATAAGGTAAGCAGCAATTGTTTTTGAGCTGCTACTACTGCCTCCAGCTCCTGAAGCACTCGCTTCTCCTGGCTCAGGGGAGGAAGAGGACGATGATGACGGCGCTGTGAGGGTGGTAGCCCCCTGGTTTGAAGAGGCTGATGTGGTTGAAGCAGCAGTGGTGCCATCAGCAGGTTTAGCAGCGACAGATGATGCTGGAGAAGGTGTGGAAGCTGGAGGAGCCGGCTGGGGATGTCTCAGCACAGGCACGTGCAGAGGGGGGTGCTGAGGGGGCTTGAGCACCTGCCCCTTTTGCTCCATGATCCCAATGTGCCCTTTTGGTCCTTTTTTTTTTTAATTTTTTTTAATTTTTTTTATTTGACACATGTACTGAAATTATTACTGTATTTTTACGACTATAAGGCGCATATAAACATCTTTTTTTCCCCTCAAAATGTGCGGCGCGCCCTTTGGTGCGGTGCGCCCTATGTGTGTTGTTACTGCGAACTTTTGAGAACACCTCATGGAGGAGATGATGAAAGAGTGGCTGAATGTAAGGAGACCAGGTGTTTTTTTTTCCACTCATCACCATCTCTGTTAATCTGTGACTCCATGCATGCCCATCTCACAGCTGATGTGAAAAACATGGTGAAACAAATGAATGCTGTGCTCGCTGTTATTCAACCGCTTGACGTCGGTGTGAACCGGACGCAGCAGGCGCAGCAGAAGCAGCGAGTTTACATGCAAAGGCAATGGTTGACGGGCGTATAGGCGCAGCAAAAGGTCCCGCAGCGCGTTTTGAGCAGCAGGCGCAGCGCGTCGGGAGCGTTTAAGCATCTGACGCGCCGCCAACGCGCTGCTGCTGCTCGAGATGGAAAAACTGAAGTTTTGCTGCTGGACGCGCCGCATCAACCAATCAGAGAAGCTGATCTGGTAGCTGACAGCGAGACAGACACATCGCTCTGATGACATATGATATTAAGGCAAATGAAAAGGGCTGGATGGATGAGGAGATGATGAAAGCGTGACTGAGCCAGGTGTATGTGAGGAGACCAGGTGGTTTTTTCCACGCATCACCATCGCTATTAATCTGTGACTCCATGCGTGCCAATCTCACAGACGATGTGAAAAAAAAAGGTGAATCAAATGAACGATGTGCTCGCCGTTATCCCGGGGGTCTGACAAAGGAACTTCAACCGCTCGACATCGGTGTGAACAGGTGTCCAGGAGCCGCCCGGCACGGAAAGTGACTGACAGCGGACAACAGGGGAAGAAAGGAAAGAAGAGGGACAACAGTCAGAAATAAAAGATACAGAAATGCAGTCAACTTCTCAAAACTGAAGCTGGTGAAAACAAAACTGCGCAGCTTATGCAAGGAGGATCGGCTGTCAGACCTTCTTTTGTTGGAGAAGGATGTGCCAATCATTCACAGTGAGGTTATTAACATTTTTAAAGACATGGCTAACAGAAAACTGCTGCTGTGAACAAAAGAGAACAAAAATAGCAAAAATGCTTAAAAGTTGGAAATTTGTTTTTAAACAGTTAAATCACCATGACGGAAAATAAGTTTTTGGATCATAATCTTGGATTTAGTTTGGGGGAAAAAGAAAGGCAAGAGACTGAAATAAATAAGACATTGACCTTCACTCAACACAGAAAAGATGAGACAATGAGGAAAAAAAAGAAAAGAGAAACTGACAAGAAAAAACGAAGAGGAAAGATTGAAGAAAATGTATATAGGTACTTACAAAATACACTAAGACACAAACAGAGTAGGCTTTTCTCATGGTGACATGCATTAATAAAATGTTTGCTTTTGTTCTTTTTTTTCTGCAGTTCCAGGTTAAAGTTTGATGCAGCAGCTCTGCTTTTCTGAATGGACCGTCTCCATCTCCACTGTCAGTACAGCAAACCAGGCAGACATTCTTTTTTATAGATTACAGTACACTAAAAGGTTGCATTGTGCCCTTGTATGCATTTTTAACAGTTTAATTCTGTAAAGACAAAATATGTCTGGTGGTCCAGCTCTGATTTACATCTTTGGCTAAATTGCAGGTTTGAATATTGTAATACTTTCCTATGACAAAATAGACCTGCAGACAGAAATTACTAATAAAATATTTTACATATGAATAGTTCTATGTTCTATGTAGAGATTTCCCTTAGCTTTGATTGTATGTCTCACAATTTTGTAATTTATCATTGTTCATTAAACTCTGAAAGCTATGTGACTTTGTTAATATTCTGTCCTAAAATGCGATAAGATGTGCACTTTTTTTTTTTTTGAGCACCTGCCCCTTTAGTGGTCTCTGCACGGCCCTGTCTCAGCATTTGGCAGGGAAGCATCTAGCATGCTCTCTCCATTTTCACCTGCAGAGGGCTGTGCTTCCCCTCTAGGTACCGAAGATTGCCTGGGAACAGTCTCAGAGGAGCCTCCATTCATGCAGAGCTCTTTGTTTCTATTGATGTGGTATAGCATCAGCCCCCCCCCCAGGCCAACAGCACCATGCAGTACTGCTGGGCACAGCCAAGACCCCGTCAGAATGATGGTGCAGCAGTTACATATCTCCTATTTTGAAGAGAGTTTGAGTTGGATATTGTCATTTTGTTTTCCAACAAGCGGAGGTTGGAGAGCAAGATTGATGGAAGCGGTGGTCTGTGGGGATCTCTCTTTAGCTTCGTAGTTAGGCCCCCTCTGCAGCCCCGCTTTCTCCGTGTCACGCATCTCTTCCTCCGTCCAATTATTTTCCGCTATTAAAATAACTAACTAAAATAAAACTGATAACCGGAAAAAGATCAGAATCTAAGAAAATGTTGTTATATTGTCTCTTAAAAACATTGTTTTCTAAATTTTGTTGCAGCTTATCTTTGAGTCATTGCTTCATAATGTTATTAAAACCGTTGAGTAATTTGAAGTGTATTTGTATTACAGGGATTTATAAACATGCATCACATACTATTTAGCCATTATAAACTGAGATCAATAATGGTTGATCTCAGGGGGTCAGGTTTCTTACAGCAGGACCGGTCTATACAAACTCAGGACTCTCCTTTGCCTCAACTTCTGTTTTAAATGGGATTTGAAAAAATGGTTCTGAACAGGGTTTATAAATATCTGTTTCCACTGTGCACATGCTTGGGTATTGGAAAGGATGAATATTTGTTATAAATCCAGCTTTTTATAACCCTTAATTTATACTTATTTTCTAGATCCACAGTTTGTAGTACAAATAGTGTACTAAAGTAAAAATCTGAGCTCAGAGCTGTTAGTATTATGCAATATACAGTTTATTCTAAGCTTTTTTCACTGCATGCGCTTGTGAGCATGCATGTTCTTGTACTAATGCTGCTAAATTATTCATGAAGGTATCTGGATATAATTGTAGTTTAAATATGCATGCGTGCATCTTTGATGGCCTGACATATCCCACAGGCTTTCTGACAAATTTATTGATGCAGCATACGGTTGAAGTGCATCATGAAAAGTTAAGCTAAATAAACTAAAAATTGTTTTTCCTCTTTTTCCTGCATTGCAAGTTTTTTTTTAGATTATGTATTTGGCTCTCTGCTGTTATTTGACAGTGCAGAGGGATACAGTCACACCTCAACATATGCAAAAAAGGCTGAAGCGGTTGAAAAGCTGATACAACGCCAGAGGCAATGTCCCCTGAGTCGTTGTTTGAAAATAAAAAAAAAAGTGTAAGAGTTAGTAAGAGGTTGCCAGGCAGGCTCATAGCCACTGCAAGCACATACACATGCACACAGGAATCCCCAGTCGATCTGCCAGCACTCAAGATGCATTGTGGGTAATGTAGGTGCCAAGATTTGACAAGAAAATAGAGGTGTGGATCACAAAGAGATGCCGCCTCGATTTTACAGCACCAATCCTTATCCCACAATTTATGACAACATATCATATACATGAGCAGCAGTGACTCCATAGACTGAAGAATAGCACCTGATACTTCACTCTCTACCTGTTACAGGGGTTTCAGTTCAATTTAAGTTTTTTCATATATCACCAATTCACAGCCCTTTTTTTCTAAATGCGTTTTAGTCAATTCAATTCAATCATACCAACAGATTTTTTTTTCAATGTTTTCTATGAAAAGAAATCCTGCAGATTGCATCAGGCCATTGAGTTCTGCTAAATGAATATGATACTGGACACAGTGATTGGTTGACTATGCAGCAATCTCTCATATCTAGCTTGCATATAATTATAGTGGAGAGAAAAACTCCAGCAGAACTGGTGTCAGTGTGAATTCCAGAGCAGAGATAAAAAAAAAAGGAGCACAGAAGCACTAATGTAGGAGTACTTTCTTTAAAGCCCCATTTACACTACCCTTTTGAACCCTTTAGAGAACAGTCCAAGCTTGGTAACTGAGATAAGTGTTGAGTGCAAATGGAACGCAACTAAGATGGACCATGCCGGACATAACCAAACCGCGCTAAAATTTAGGACTAGTTCAAAAGTAGGGCTTGGTACGGTTCATCTCTGGCTCGATTCTCTGAGCGCATGAGCAGACCGCGTCATCTCCTCTTTACAGTGGGATGACTCATTTCGCAGGTTTTCCGATGTGTGCAGCTTTGCAGTTCACAAATCTCGTCAACTGTTCACAACACAAACTTATTATCAGCATATTAACAATAAATGGCATCAAAAGTGCGTGATGTGACCTGGGATGATGGCGAGACGCTCTCTGAAATTTGGGCGGAGGATGCTATCCAGCCACATAAGCTAATGGAACTTATGGTCGCTGCCATTTTTATTTGCGTAATTCCCACCTTGGGAGCTTAGGTGTAAATGGTCGTAAGGAACCAAGCTTGACACGGTTAACTAATCCAAGCTCGGTCCAAAGTCAGCACGGATTGGTTTTGGAGAGTTCGTGTAAATGGGGCATAATAGACTAATTAAATGAAGTAAATGCTAAACTAGCATTTGCTACTATTTGTTAACACTTGCTTCTTTTGTCTGGGAAAGACACAAAAAAAGATATGAGCTTCGAGTCCGTTTTTTAGTTTATGAGAATTAAAGAGAGAAGATGCTGTTAGTTACAGCAAAGCTCCACAATGATCTTTCTCTGGGATAAAAACAAGACTTAACACTAAAAGACAGGAACAAGTCTTATCTATAACATTAATGTTGACAACCCAGATGATTACTCCTTACAGAGCGGTTCAGCAGATCTAATGAATGCCAGGTCAGATGTAGCTAAAAAAAATATCAAATGCCATTGAGTCAAATGTTAACATGACAAATAATGCAGAATTGGAGCATAGACGTTGAATAAAGCACAATGTTTATATTTAATATTTCCGAAAGGTCAAAGTGGTCTTTATGTAGCAGCCTAAGCTTTTGGCACAAAGATTTATGGGGGGAAAAGAAAGTGTTGGGATCTGGAGCTGTACCACCTTCCTCCAGCAGAGTGCGCCGTGGGTCTCCTGGAGCTGGAGTCTTCCAGCACACCTGTGACGCATCTACTCATCAGGAGACCTCCCCTTTATAACCAGCTGCCAGACCTTGTTTCGACGCCGCAGTGTTGACCTTAGTTTGGTTAGCGACCTGACTCTTCGAAACTGATAAGAATCTTAGTTGTCTCTAGAGAGAGATCTGATTCTAACTCTCTTCTGTTTTTGTCTCTCAGGAAACCTGTCTCTAGCCTGAAGCTCTGGATGAGCTTAACCTGCCAATCTGCCCTGGTGAGCCAAACCTGAAGATTCCTATGTGGATTCTCCTGCTGCTCTTAGTGAAGAGCTGAAACTCTAATCAAGGTCTGCCATTCAAAGTGAGAAGCTAGACCCTGCGGCTGCTCGTGTACTCTGCTGAACAAACAGTCTTTGGACCCAAAGGTTCCTCCTCTCTCAAAGAGAAGCCCGGATTCAGTCAAGGTAGAATTCTGAATTATCTAAGGACTTATGCTCATCTGCCTGCCTTTCTAATCAAACTATCATCTCTGCAGACTTCAGTGAACCTGGCCGGACCAGTTCAAGATCCTGTACTTTACTTGTATTATTGCACATTCAATAAACTCTGTTAAACCTTTTACCCAGCCTCCGTTGTGTTCTGCATGTGGGCTAAGCAACTAAAACCCATAATGACAGAAAGTTACCTTAAAAGTAGGTACCATGTCTGTCTCACAGATTAAAGGAGGAAGTTGATTCCACAGGAGCGGCTGATAAGTAAAATATCTGCCTCCCATTCTACTTTTCAAACCTTTGGAACCACTAATTAACTTGCAGTTTGAGAAACATGTGCTCCATTAAGAACATAAGGAGCAATCAGATCTTTGACTTATAATTGATTATAAAGGCTCTATGCATGAGAGGGATCATTTAAATTATATCATGGACTGAGCCAATAGAGCCAATAAGGGAAGCAGAAAAAGTTAACTCAATTCTGAAAGGGACCATATTTGTTTTTTTGTTTGTTTGTTTATTTTATTAGCAATAATGAGCTACAATAGGTAATATGAGCTGCTAACATTCTGTCTAAATATCAAAGTTGACACCTGTCATTTAAAAAAAACAATTATCTTGTATCTATCAAAAGTCTATCTATTAAAGGTGATTGACAGTTTTTTGATAGAAGTTAAATAATAAACAAAAACAGCTGGGACAGCATATCAAAAATTTAATTGAGCAAAAATATTGCTACTAA
Source organism: Cyprinodon diabolis (assembly GCA_030533445.1). Taxonomy (NCBI): domain Eukaryota; kingdom Metazoa; phylum Chordata; class Actinopteri; order Cyprinodontiformes; family Cyprinodontidae; genus Cyprinodon; species Cyprinodon diabolis. The sequence goes on from CM060076.1 coordinate 31,246,402, forward strand.
ATGATGATGATATAAAAACTAATGAGCTTGTCATTTGACATAGTGTCCTGTCTGGCAATGTTGATGCCAAAAAGAGCCCAACAGATTTTGCTTTCACAAGCGGACTATTACGGCTATCGCCATAGTGTTCCGCTTGATTTATGCATATAAATAGCTTTATTATACTTATGCTGGGAGTTTTACAGATTATATGGATATTGCAAAGTAGGTAGAGAAAAGTTACTTATAAAGTACATTTGGCTATAGTTTTGTGTGTTTTTTACTTTGTGGCAAACTTTCCAATGTATCAAAACTGGATACCTAACATAAGTTGCCCCGCACGATGTTATCAGGTATAACCCTACCTGCAAAATACATTTGAAAAAATGTGTGTTTGGGGCAACATGGTCAAGGATAAAATAGAACATCCTATCTTTTTGAAACCCATATGTTTAAGTTAGTTACTATATCGCAAATAATTGGCTGATGTTAAAAGTAACCAACATGTAATTATTTTTAAAAAAGAGACCTTTTTAGATTTTTAGATCTAAACTTAGATTAAATATCACTTTGAAAGCTTAGTAAATTATAGACAAGTATATTTAAAATACTATTTTCCAGTATTGACTACTGTCCACCTTCTAAAACCCTTCATCCTTGCATGATCATACACGGCTGGTAACACTCTCCAGGGGCAATTGTGCAGCGGTGAGGTACTGTACACCCTGGAAGGGTTTACATTTAATTCCAGGACGATACATAGACACACAGATCTGGATTTTATTAAAACAAAAAACTGTCTAACACAGTAATAATTAAACATACTAATCCAAAGGATTACACAGATTACAAAAGATTTTAACATGACACAGTTTCAAAGCTAAAAAAAAAAAAAAAAATGATTGCCAAACAAAAGCTATAAAGATAATAAAATTAGGTTTAATATTTGCTACTTCAAATATGTAGATATGTAAATGTTTTCAAAGAAAAATAGCAGAGGTTATTAATGTTTATTTTTAACCTGAATGATGTGTCAAATTATTACAGCTTTAGTCTAAACCAAGTAGGAAGTTTCTGTTTCTACTACTTAACGCTGATTGGAGTATAAGTCTGAGATCTGATTCAATGTTTCTGTCGGGGGAAGAAAGCATCTTAATAAAATAAAAAGAATGAAAATTATGGTAATACAGTAAAAAGGCACCTTGTCATGGTACACTGCATTATAAGTCAAACTTTTACCAGATCTGGCGCAGAAAAAAATCAGTAGCAAAACAAGCTACTGGAAGCAAAAAAAAAACAATCAGAGATGTGTTCATCCATAGGTTTTAAACACTCCATCAAGTTAGGATCAAGGCAAAAACAAAAAGACAAGGAAGCTAAATAAAGAAGCAAAGAAATATGATGTTAATCATCTTTGAAACTTTCATTTGCATGTAAAAGCACACATCAGAAAATTGTATTTAGCGAGATATATATTGTCTGTGCACAGGTCTTGATCACGCTTAGCCATTTTATACAAAGACATAATTCTTTGTTTATCTTACCTGAACATTAACATACTGATCCCTCTGGGTTTCTCCATAATCCCTTTTATTCTTGTTGTCATAATTTTTTTTTCTGACTCTGATGTCTGTTTTTACTGTTTTCTATGTTCATTCTAACTATAAGTTTTCACCAAACATTTTTCTTTATGCATTTCAGTTCTATCCAAGTGGGAGCATTAATGTGTTCCATTTGTTCAACAGTGGAACAAAATAAAAAAACATATTCTACATGGTTTGATGAAAGATTCTCAGTTATCAAACAGTTAAGAGAAAAACCTTTCATGATTTTCAATATATATGTATTTACCTAAAATCTTAACAAAGAACAGACTGTTATATTGTTTTGAAATCCCAAAATGTCCTGTAAATTTCAGATCTTTGTTTATTTATGAAGCAGTTGTTGACATGTCGAGCCAAACAGCCTTTGAGGTAGGAAAAAAAAAGTGTCTAAAAAGTGTCTGTTTAAAAGTGTCTAATGTTGGGTATGCTCTCTCTCTTATACCACCTTTCCTGTCAGCCTACTGTCCGAAAAACATGCCACTAGTGCTGTAAAGCACCCCCGCCCCCCCCAAAAAAAAAAACATGTTCACAGGTTTTTCATCTGCATGCTAGAAGCAAAGTCACTCCTGTTCTTCAGTTTGATTATTGAGACAGCATCTAGTGGCACACATGACTGTAAAGAGAAGCAAACCCATTTTAGGTTATATACACAACAAATATGCTATTAAATCTATCCAGTAGTGATTAGAAAGCCAGTGGCATAAGGCCAAAATTGTATCTGAATTTTTGAATTTCTCATTCCTATACTTAGTTTGAGGACAAAGGGGCAGCTATTGCAAACATTAAAAAAGTTGTAGTTTCCAACCTGCATGAAAACAATGTATATGACTATAGAAATAGCTGATGGTAATATGAAGTTTAAGTTCCATGTCGTGGTTGCAGTACAAGAGACTGAAATCCTTTCTCTTAATGAAAATAATTAATAACAACAACTACTGAAAAATCTTCACTCATTTTCTTATCAAATATAGCAATGACCTTATTATAACATTGTTCTCCTTATACTATGCAGACGTTCTCTCTGCACTCGTGAAAATGTATTCACTTGTCAAATCAAGACTGAAGATCATTTTATTAATCTGCAAAGGAAAATTATTCTGTACAATATAATAAGAAAAAATAAGAAAAAGATGCAGACAAAGTCAAGAAAGTAAGAATAAAATAATGGTAGGAGGGTAGGAGCAGATATATCCAATTTGCATAAAAAATAAAGTGAATAAAAATGTAACTATAACAGTTGACTAAAGTATCTCAGCATACAATTAAATAAAGTGTCTTGTGTGCAAATGACTGCGATCAGGCAGGGCATTAATTGATCCCAGAAACCCTCAAGTTACTCTGCTTGCAGTTCTGCATCAGGACAAACTTCATAGTTAATATGAACTCATTATAACCAAAGAGAGCATTTACACTGCCTCCATAGCGGCAGGGCTGCAGCATGAATACCTTCCTCTACAAAAATGAATCACCATTCTTTTTTTCTGGATTCTGGAGCCTAATTAAAGCAATTTCTCACAGATTACATGGAAGTGAAGTTGAAAAAACTAGCTACCAGCCGCTGCCTTCTTTCACCACTCTGGTGTGCTGTTTCCCCGGCAGGCTTTCTGGTGCTCTCTCTTACGTTGTTCACCTACTGATTCCCTGTTGCTGCTTTCTGAGTTCCAAAACACGTTCTCTACTTTCTCAACACTTCCTCAACCTCTGTTGTCCGGGAGAATCGGGTGAGCCCAGAACCCAGATGCCAACTGCTTTATTTGGCTTTCAAAAGTAAGGGAAGTAACTGTGATTTGCTCTATGAATTTCCTGTCCTCCATGTTTTCTGCGAAATTGTCTCCAGCCCTTCCCCGGCAAGTCAGCACTACTTATACATGCAAAGAGGATTTGGGACATCACTACCTTCATGGGAATGTTCAAAATTTAAAGGTGAGGCTTAAAAGTAGGGCTAGGGGGTGTATTGGGATTGGCTTAAGCCTGTCAAACTCAAAACATAAGGACCCAGTTTTCGAGGCAGAGAGACAGTTAGGTTTCACAAAATGTTTATTAAAGACAGAACTGTAGAGAACAGCGACAGCGTAAGGCAGAGACCTCAGCAGGAGGAGAATAGAGGTTAGTGACCTATCTGGTGGACGAGGATAATGAACGTGTGAGTCACTAACCTGGTCTTATAGTTCAGTCCATGCCCAGAGGATGAGGTTGGTTCCAGCCAGTCTGCTGCCAACAAGAAATGGCAGGCGCCGGTCAGAGAGTCCCAAATACTGAAGTTTGGGAGGTCGAAGGACAGACAGAAGATCAGAACCCTGCAGACGAAGGAATCCAGAAGGAGAAGCCAAAGCTGGTATAGAGGACGTGCTAAAGAGTCAGAGCCAGGAGATCAGAGATTCAAAGAGGTACCGAAGGGAAATCTAGGACAGTGTCAGGAGTCAGTTCCAGGTTTGGTACACAGGCAGAATCCTGCAGGAGTTCTGAGACAGGTCAGGCATACAGATCAAAACAGGAACAAGCAGGCCCAGAGGTACAGAGGCAGAAAGGGTCAGGATCAGGCAATAAGAAACACTAAGATACGCGAGAGATCTCTCACCAAAGGCTTGAATAGTCTGGCACTGAAGACGGGTTGAAGACTGGTTAAATAGAAGCAGAAGCAGGTGGATCAGATGAATGGTAATGAGAATTGGGTAGAGATAGGCAGGTGAATGAAAAGACTAATCAGACCCGTCATTAGCACGAAGATTAGGACAAAGTTTTTCCTGATATACACTCACCGGCCACTGATCCACAGTTTCTTTTGTGATCTGTCGCGTAATTCATGTTACCAACAATATTGTAGAATCCCTCCTTGATGAAGTTGAGGATGTACACTCACCGGCCACTTTATTAGGAACACCTGTCCAACTGCTCTTTAACACTTAATTTCTAAGCAGCCAATCACATGGCAGCAACTCAGTGCATTTAGGCATGTAGACATGGTCAAAACAATCTCCTGCAGTTCAAACCAAGCATCAGTATGGGGAAAAAAGATGATTTGAGTGACTTTGAACGTGGCATGATTGTTGGTGCTAGAAGGGCTGGTCTGAGTATTTCAGAAACTGCTGATCTACTGGGATTTTCATGCACAACCATCTCTAGGGTTTACAGAGAATGGTCCGAAAAAGAAAAAAACATCCAGTGAGCGGCAGTTCTGTGGGCAGAAATGCCTTGTTGATGCCAGAGGTCAGAGGAGAATGGCCAGACTGGTTCGAGCTGATAGAAGGGCAACAGTGACTCAAATAACCACCCGTTACAACCAAGGTGGGCAGAAGAGCATCTCTGAATGCACAGTACGTCGAATTTGGAGGCAGATGGGCTACAGCAGCAGAAGACCGCACCGGGTGCCACTCCTTTCAGCTAAGAACAGGAAACTGAGGCTACAATTTGCACAAGCTCATCGAAATTGGACAATAGAAGATTGGAAAAACGTTGCCTGGTCTGATGAGTCACGATTTCTGCTGCAACATTTTGGATGGTAGGGTCAGAATTTGGCATCTACAACATGAAAGCATGGATCCATCCTGCCTTGTATCAACGGTTCAGGCTGGTGGTGGTGGTGTCATGGTGTGGGGAATATTTTCTTGGCACTCTTTGGGCCCCTTAGTACCAATTGAGCATTGTTGCAACGCCACAGCCTACCTGAGTATTGTTGCTGACCATGTCCATCCCTTTATGACCACAATGTACCCAACTTCTGATGGCTACTTTCAGCAGGATAATGCGCCATGTCATAAAGCTGGAATCATCTCAGACTGGTTTCTTGAACATGACAATGAGTTCACTGTACTCAAATGGCCTCCACAGTCACCAGATCTCAATCCAATAGAGCATCTTTGGGATGTGGTGGAACGGGAGATTCGCATCATGGAAGTGCAGCCGACAAATCTGCGGCAACTGTGTGATACCATCATGTCAATATGGACCAAACTCCCTGAGGAATGCTTCCAGCACCTTGTTGAATCTATGCCACGAAGAATTGAGGCAGTTCTGAAGGCAAAAGGGGGTCCAACCCGTTACTAGCATTGGGGTACCTAATAAAGTGGCCGGTGAGTGTAATTCATCCACCATTGGTGATTTGCTTTACTGTATTGAACTTTTTTGCCTAGATGGTCAGGAGCTAATTAGAAATTGAAAGAAATAAAAAATACAGTTAACCAAACGTTTGCAATTTTAAACTGAAGCTTTAGTTCCTAAACTGCCTGGCTTACTAACTAAGTAATGCTTGCCATCTTCATATTCTTTGTGTGTGTTTTTTTTTTTATCTCTCTATATAAAGTCTTAGAACTGTAAGTCTTCATATGTTTTTGAAGTTAAAGTGAGAATAATGACATGACTGAGAACAAAAGGCTGTCCCCATTCTGTATCTGAAAGCCACAATTCCACCTGTTACTGAATTATTTCATATTACATTCTTTAAATTCTCTCAGATGTTTCTTGGAACAGAGCTTGTGTTTTAATGTGTAGATCAACAGAAAAATAAGGCAGGACACGAAGGGGGAAAAGCACAGTGCTGCTGTCAAGCTCATAACTTTGTCTCCACACAGAGGCAGTTAATTAAGGGCCTTAGTGGCAACACATGGCTTTGAAATAATCTGCCCTCATTACTAGGAAGAAGGTTCTAAATTTATTTCCATCTTTTTTTCTTATACTCTGTTTCTTTGAGTCATTCACAAATAATACTTGATTTGTCCCCCCCTCTGCAAGGGACATGGATTTGTTGCTCATCCAACCAATTTAAATTGATCACCCTCCAACGTCAAGTTGTCAGCATGCATTTCAGCTAATAGCTTTATTTGAGCTTGCCTATAAGTTGTTGTCAAAGTAGATTACCTGTAAATTGGGGTTTGGCATGTTTGTAAGTGTTGTTGGTATTGTTAAAAAAAAAGATTTGTCTTTATTAGGAAAGATAAAAAACAAAATAGGTGCCAAGTCCTCCTCAATTCTTAAAAAATCTATTGATCCATTGGTAATGCACGAAGAGCCATTTGTACATGAAAGTATGACTAGACCATGTAACATTGGTGTGTTTCTTAAAGAGAGATGTCGGCAAAAGCATTAGCTCGTCTGAAGTAATACTAAGGTTGTGTATGAAACTGATTTTATAAAAAGTTCTAAGTGCAGACCTGCATGGGCGGAAGAGTAAATGTAATACACAGTCTTTGCCTTTTTATAGCATTATTTTTCTGTCATTATTTGAATCTGTTTCCCACTCTACCAGGATCCAATCCATGTTCATGCTTGAATTCCTTCACTCTGTTGATCACTTTCTAGAGTTTTGGAACCAAAGGAACATCCTCCATCCTTTCACTATTGTTAGTCTCCTCAGTGCTCCTTGGACCTACCTCCTGTAAACAATGACTTGCTCCACTCAGCCACTTAACTCATGCTCATCTACCTGCCCGCCCCCCAATGTTTACTGGTCCAACGCCTTCCGCTACCTGAATATAAAAAGACTTAGCACTAACTAACTATCAAATACAATCGCCTGTCAGTCTCACTCTCTGGGTGTTTTTAATCTCCTCCCCCATCAGTCTGGACCCTAGAAGACAAACCATGCTCTAAAACTTGTTAAGCTGCATTCAAAATGGGTTTCTCGAGATTTATGAAATAATCATGACAGAAACTTAGTTGCATTGAAGAACGTTGTATCCCTTTGAATGGATCACTTACTTTTCTGGTGTGATAGTGAATATTATTCTTAAATGTTATTTTTCAACATCTTTTGACATCAAAGATAGTTGAACTGAGCAAGGATTCCTCCTATTTGGCGTATTTTATAACTGGTGGAGCATTTTAAGGGTTCCAATGAGAAATGTAATATAAAGATATGGCAACAGCTTAAAAACATGTAACCACCCCCCTGCGGTACTTTCCTTGTGAGGTTCTGGAAATGATTGAATTATTAATTGATTGATTCATTTATTTTATTAGAATAAGCCACCCATAGTATTGCAACTGAAGCAAACCATTTAGATAATCATTAAGAACCTGTCCAGAGAGAGCTGACTCACTTATCAGAAAACAGAACTGACCCCTGGCTCACACCGACTCCGGTCTTACCGTTGCGGTGCAGTGGGTGCGGCGCCGCAGTGATTCCAAGTCATTAAAAAGACGTAAACCTCTCTCACCGGCTGCTGAGCTGTCCGGCTGCGGTCACCGAGACACTCCGGCGCTGCAGAAAATTCAGCAAGAAAGCTATCCTTGCGGCGTGCCGGAGCCCTCCGCAATAAGCTCTCGCAAATATCCTTATTTGGGCCGTGTTATCGCGTGAAGTTATGTGAACTCAAGTGAACTTCTGTTAAATTTCCGGACCTGTTGCCGGAGCCGCAGAGCCGCACCGCACCGTAGTCAAAAGGGCGGTGTGACCCCTGGCTCACACCGACTCCGGTCTTACCGTTGCGGTGCTGTGGGTGCGGCGCCGCAGTGATTCCCAGTCATTAAAAAGACGTAAACCTCTCTCACCGGCTGCTGAGCTGTCCGGCTGCAGTTACCGAGACACTCCGGCGCTGCAGAAAATTCAGCAAGAAAGCTATCCTTGCGGCGTGCCGGAGCCCTCCGCAACAAGCTCTCGCAAATATCCTTATTTGGGCCGTGTTATCGCGTGAAGTCATGTGAACTCAAGTGAACTTCTGTTAAATCTCCGGACCTGTTGCCGGAGCCGCAGAGCCGCACCGCACCGTAGTCAAAAGGGCGGTGTGAGAGGGGGTGTGCGGGAGTTGCGGTCTCCGTCGGCTCGGTAACCGCACCGGAGCCAGTGTGAGCAACGCGTGAGAGGGGGTGTGCGAGAGTTGCGGTCTCCGTCGGCTCGGTAACCGCACCGGAGCCAGTGTGTGCAAGGGGTGACCGTGCCTCAAACACAAAGCCAACAGCCAATTAAAGGAACAATAAGTCCTAATGACACCTAGTGTTTCTAATCGGAACGACATACTGTACAAAACATAGCGCTCCCGCTGTCCTCCCTTTGTGCCAGTCAAAAGAGACGAGGACCTGGGGGTCAGGGTGCAGCCAAGGATTTTTTTCCAGGGGGGGGGGGCAAAAAGAAACTTGTAGCTATGAAGCTGCAGGTTGATCCAACAAATAAAAACTGTGATCCTATCTCAATATGGCTGATGCAATAGGCATTGATTTTTAAATCACTGTTAAAGAAAACTGTAAACGTATTTCAATGGAAAATAATGCACCTCTAATGTCTTCCAATAAGCAGAAATTTCTGAAAACTTTTGATAGCTTGTTTCACAGCTGAAGGTGTCAGTTTGAATAAAACTGAGATAAAACAGTCCTTGTGTTATCACATGTGAGCTGGAATGTTTCTCCAACATAAAAATTAAAACACTGTATGTGTGAAAGACAGCATTTGAAGTGTCTACAGGCTGAGCTGACAAGAGTGGATCTAGTTCAAACTGGACACTATTATAAATAACAAGATAATTTAGGCCAAAGGAAAAAAGGCTACAAGCAAAGGTGAAGGTTGACCTAGCAAGTATTCTAAAATTCACAGTTGATATAAATAGATGAACCATTAAGTTAACACACACGTTGCAAATGAAATTATTCTTAAGGAACCAACTTAAGATTATGTCTTCAGTAAAGGGGCCATAATTTTAATTCAATTTTACTGGGACACTGGCCCCTGTCAAAAACTGCCCATCATAAGAATGTAGACCAGCTAAATCGAAAATTAGAAGGGAAGATCATTAAACCATAATAAGATGCACAATATAAATGCAACTTAAAAGCATAAAACCGGTAAAGAATCTGTTTAAAAGCCAATCAGCATGAGTGGTGCCTCAAGGGTTTCTTAAAATAAGAAACATAATCAAGACAACACAAAGATGAAGGAAAAATAAGAGAGGGGGATTATGGTTGGAAAACATTGGTTCTGTGATCTGGAGCTTGGCCACTCCCAGTTCTTTAAGTAAAGACTCAAATTTTAAAATAAACTGTAAGATGTGCTGGAAACCCATGTGAAGAGATTAAAACTGGGGTCATGTACTGTTGTTTTCTTGTGTTGGTTAAAAACCTTGAAGCAACATTATCCTCCAACTGCAGATGAATAAGATCCTTCTTTTCCAACACATAAAAAGGTTGCTTCAATAGTCAAGGTGAGATGAAACAAAAGCATCAATAATCATCTCTAATTAAGCTTTTGAGACTGAATTTCAAAACTTCAAAATGTATTATCTAAGCTAAGTAGCAGAGCCCAATATCACCCTACATAACAGGTACTTTGAGTCTGACATGAACAGGTAAGAAAAAGTCTAAAAGATCTTCCAGAATAATAAGATGCTGAATATTTTCCACTCTAAGGTGGAAAATTATTTTCAAGACAAATTAGTTCCAGGATTATTAATCCTTTGGTCATACAGAGATCTAGGCAATGGTATCTTACATTTACTATTTATGTGTGTATATATTTCTAGTGCTTTAAAATGACAACATATTTTCTAGTTACCTGGTGTAAAATGGTCGGGAATGTGGGATTGTTCATAAATTCAAATGGGTGCTGTTCATTTCTGCTTTTTTGTGTTCTATGCAAAGCTGTGCAGTGGAAGCCTTTTTAAAATTTCCTTTGACAAAAACCACTTGTCAAATTACAAGAGACTAAAGGTCAAAACTAGGTTCCTGTTGACTTCTATAATCAAACTGCTACAGTGCTCTTCAGAAATATTCCTAACCCTTTTACATTTTGTTTAATAACCTTAAACACTCATGCTTATTAGTGTCAGTGCTCTCACTGTCTCACTTATGTCAGTGATGTCTTAAAACTACCTTTTGCTGCTGTTACATTAGAATTCTTCTAGCATGTCTCATCCAGCTTTGCACAGAGATGGGTAGTAACGACTTTACTTACATTTACTCAGTTACATTTTCTTGGATAACTTTTAGAGATCAATGTACTTTGAGGAGTTGTTTTATTTGTCGCGAGAGTATAGCTAGTCTTACGTGAGTAAATTTCCTGGTTACTCTACCCACCATGAGTAACATGCTGGAGAAGGTTGTCAGTCATCCAGGTCATTGTCATTCCAAAAAAAAATTAAAAACACTGTATACAACCTCAAACTCAACACAATTCCTGACATTTTGAATTGAAAAATCTTCCTGGATGTGAAGCAAAACGCCTTGAAACCTGGAAACCAAGTCCATTGGATTGTTTTTTATTTTTTAGGAATCACCACGAGTAACCCTCACTATTCAAACTCAGGTGAAAATACAGTAAACAGTAGATATCGCCGCTGGAGGTTCTTTATCATTTCCTGACATAAATATGTTATGCTATTTTACTGTTTTGATTATGGAATTATTAATACTATAACCAAATGTTAATTTATCATTTTAATTAAGGGTAACCAATAATTTGATTCTTGGCCAAATGATTATAACTGGTGATTTGCGTATTTATCAGGTGTCATTAAATGACTGAACATTTGGAATAGCTGTAAAAAACTAGCTTATCTCCAGCACTAGTAAATGTAAATAATTTTTAATCATCAATAACCACAACAACATTATCTCCTTCTATTCAAGTTGTTATCTCAATAGGAAGCTGATTTGGCCCTTAGAGACAATCGGTTACTGCTTTAAAATAATCACAGACCACATTTTTATTAAACCTAACAATCAGTGTTACAGTATTATTCTATTTAAGAAACTACCGGAACACCACAACCTACTAAAACTAACACGGGATAAAAAGAACTAGTAAAATGATTGAAATCAATTAGTTCTTAAGGTAGAGTCAGATAATATTCAGTTAGTTTGCTTAACTTCATTAAATCACTCAGGAAGGTCCATCAAATCAGTAGCACAGATTATGTAAACAGTACACCATTATAAAAGGTAAAGGTTTTTAGTTACATTCAAATTAATTAACTTTCACCCATTCCAACATTGAACAAAGAAATGGATTAGAACCAAGCAATGGTGTGAGCATAGGAGGCTTCTGTCAGGAGGTACCAGCAATAGGTGAACCATTGTTTTTAGCTCAAGGGTCTTTTTTTGTGGTTTTTTTTCAAAAAATGGGATTCAATCACTTCACCAGCAAAGAAGGACTGCAGCTTTGGAGTTTGTGGAACATGATGTCTAGATGGAATGGAGAGTGTCTCCTTTCAACACTGAAAGTCCAATAGAAAACAGGCTAAAATATCTCTGCTGGTTCCACAACAAATGCCTTACCTACTGTACATATCAGTTTTATAAAAATTTATGAGCAAAAAATATATTTTCTGCATATGTTTTTTTTTTTCATTTTGGAAGCATATTATTCAATTTTTGCTGTTGTCTTTATGTTATTACTCTAAAAACAGAGTTTGCTCATACCTCATTGTCTGATTACATCTTTATAAACATTAAATTAGATGTTATGAGCTAATAATTACTGAGTGCTTGACATTTTACCAAGTACATTTATATTATAGTAATTTATTGGGTGACTAATTTCCTATATTACTTGAGCAAAGACAATGTTAAAGTAGTGCTAATCTTACCTGAGTTAAATTTGTGGGTACTCACTACTGGCTCTACTTAAAGGTAAATATGTTCTTCCTCATATGTTGTGAAAAATAACTTAACCTCACAGAATGAGACTGTCTGAAGATATCAATAATCATATTACAGCTTTTAATAATTAAAAAAGAACTATAATAGTTACGACTACATTTAATTTCTCTTTGGAATGAAAGAAGTGCTTAGATTATTTTTCGGTGGGTCTTTTTTTGCCAATATAGCTAGATGGTTGCCAAACAGATGTTAATACAGTTTTTAAAAATAAAGTTTAAACATTATCGATTGGGATTAAGTAGCTGTTCCCTCACTTCCACCTAATATTAGACCAACCTGTTGCTTTCCCCTGTCTGTCCTGATTATTCCTCTGTCATCTTCTCTTCTTTCTCTCCATCCTCACAGCTGAATTAAATTAATTTTATGTTAAGTAGGGTTAAAAAATACAGCAGTTAAACTACAATAAAAAGTAATATTTAAATTTGAATGATCTTCTTGTTGGATAACAGTTACTGACTGGACACTGCATCTGATCTGACTTATCAGATACATCACAACACCACTGTAGTGATACTGAATAAAACATTTAAACTCAAGTGTCCCCCTGCATAAAAGGTTGGTAACATGGGTCACCGAGTCTAAGGGCTATAGTGACACTGGATTAATGTGTCTGATACACACATAAACTTGTACAACTCATCTTTAATCAAAAACACGACATTTTAGATTTCCCGTGTTAATATTTCACAAGTTTTATTTCGGTATTTCTTACACTTAGTGTGTGGATATGTGTGTGTTACAGGCGTATGTATCAGATATTCCTAGAAATATGGAACAAATCGCGTTCTTTATTTGCTTCAATAGGGGACGCAACATTTAACAGCCAAATATGGGACGACTCCGTATCAGGCTTTATCTAACCTGGATATTTACAACCCTCCTGTCCAGTTGTCGATACACTGACAGAACTTACCTACTGTCTTTCAACCACATTGAAAGGCTTTTTTTCATCCCGCCAACAACTTTATCCTTCTCCCTTTTTCTGTTTTGCACCCCCGATATTTTTTATTTTTTTTTGTCTCGCGCTCCATCTTGCTGTTAAGTGTGCACTACGAGTGGTAATTGAAGATTAAAAAAAAAAAAAAAAAAAACACGCCTGAGTGCGCCTCTTAGGGGCGCGTGCGCAAGCCACCTGTGTGGGAAGGGAGAGCGACAGGAGGGGAGGTGAAGGGGGCGCATAATCAGAGGGGCGCATAATCAGTGCTGTTTCCCTGTTATTGATCGTTTTATGCTGTTAAATATAGAAAATGACAACTAGAAAAATTTATTTTCTGGAGGGGTTTTTTGACGCCCCCTCGAGTGCAGTGCCCCTATGCGTTGCATGCACTGCATACCCAGTTTTTTGCGCCACTGAGCACAACATAACCAAAACCATGACAGAATTTAAAACTAAGTGGAGAGAGAAAGAGATATTGACAGGAAAGAGAACATGGGAAGAGAAAATAAAAAACTGCAAAAAATGACAATACAGAAGATATAAAGTAACTCCTAGAAATCTGCTTCCACACCTGTATGTGATGAAAATCCTTAACTCCCCACACCACAATGCTAATACTCCATGTTTTGCAGCGCAGATGTCATGTTCTATTTGATTATAGGTTTTAGTTTCCTGATATAAACAACATTCTGCAGCAGGTGTGTCAAACTCATGTCCTCTAGAGCCAGTATCTTTAAAATGTCTGTGGTTCAGTGCACCTGAATCAAATTGCTAAATAGCAAGTAGATATGTTCTCCAGAGTCCTGCTAATGACCTTAACATTTGATTTTAGTGAGTTAAAGCAGACACACATGCAAAAGTTGCAGGACAGCAGCCCTTAAGGACTACAGTTTGACACATGTGATTTAGCATGTAGACCAATGAGTTCAATTGCTCGGCGGCCTACATGCACCTCATTCTAAATGCTAGATGTATTCATTTTCTCATCCTGTTGGACTTCACTGCTCAGATCAAAAACTATTTCTTTGTCATGCATACGTTATTTGCACTGTTTCTAATCTGCTCATTTATCGTCATTTGTGCATCAATACTTTCATCTGAACAGATGTTGATGACTTTTTGTACAGTTGCTTACCTGCTCTGAAAGGGTTGTTTTTTTTTTCCTTTGCACAGTTTTGCAATCTTTCTAGAAAATAACTTTTTTCTTTTCTACTTGTATGTTTCTTTTTTATAACTTAATACCATTTTATTAATAAACACATTGTCTTTTTATTTCTGAGATCTGTTTTACTCTTAATTTAAACAATTAAATTAAAAGGCTTTGTTATTAGTAAGTTTTTGTTTTATTTAGCCTTGTGTGTCTACTTGTTTAGCCACCATCACTCCTGAATTTCCTCACTGTTGGACAATAAAGGTATTACTTTTCTATTCTATTCTATTCTATTCTATTCTATTCTATTCTACTCTTTTCTATTCTATTCTACTCTATTCTATTCTATGAATAGAATGGCAAATGGTATTTTCCATTACCTTTTTTCAGTAATGCCTTTCTTGTTCTAACTCTTCTGTAAAGACAAGCTGTGCTGTGGATGACTGCAGCTCCTCTAGTTACCGAGGGCTTTTTGACTCCTTATCTTTTAAGTTTTAGAAATAATCAGGATCATCATAGTAGCAAATACATTACTTAAAAAATGCAGTGAATGCACAAATTATTAAACCAGCACTTTCAAACAGTCAAGCTTGATGTAGTATTTTTTTCGTCTTAAAGATTCAAGATGGTCAAGCATGATCAGACCAAAGCATTTGAAATATAATTCAGACATTTATCTGCCCTGTTCTCTCTCTCAGCTCTCCCAGACAGCTACACTTTTGCCAATGTTTCTTCCAGCAAGAAGAATGTCTACCCTGTGGTTATGGAAGCTGATATGGCTCCAAAACGATTTTTATTGGTCCAATAAAGCTGTGACTTAATAAGTGTAATCTGTCCGTGTGCCCAAAGGTTAAAGCCGGGCAATATATCAGTGTCCCATTGCAATATTGCTGATCCATAATTGCCTTGCTGGTGGCTTAATTGGTGGGGTGTACATGGAGATCACTTGGAAATGATCCATCACTTAGAACTGAAATAATGAGTTTCCAATGGTCGGCCCGGCGGAAGCTGCCTCCCTTGTGCCCTACTGGTGATGTTTAAACCCCTGTGATGCACTGTGTGTGCCGGTGTAGCAGAGTTAAATAAAAAAAAATAATCTGTGTGCAGTGGGGAGATGTGTGAGCATTACTCGCAGCACATTCTTTCATCAAAACACTTTTACTCCTATGTGTCCTCAAATTTTTGGCTATATTCCACCAAAATCATGCATGTATTCCCATTCATCCTTATCTATAGGAATTAATGAGCTTAAATTTTATACTCATATAGGGAATAGTTTGGTTTTCCTGAAATGTTACAAGCAGAAAATGTCATGATTGGTTTTAGATAAAAACCCACATGCAGAACACAAACGGAGGCTGAGTAAAAGTTTAACAGAGTTTATTGAAAAAGGTTTTCACACAAAGACATGAACTGGTTCAGGTACTGGTCCGGGTTGGGTTCACTGATGTCTGCAGAGACGGACAGTTTGATTCGCCAGGCAGTCAGATGATTAAAGGAGTCTAGCTAATTCAGAGTCTACCTTGAAGAAGTCCAGGCTTTGCTTGTGAGAGAGGGAACCGGTTGGGTCCAGAGACTGTTGGTTCAGCAGAGTGCACAAGCAGCAGCAGCGTCTAGCTTCTGACTATGATTGGCAGACCTTGATCAGAGTTTCCAGCTCTTCTCTGAGAGCAGCAGGAGGAATCCAGATTGGAATCTTCAGGTTTGGCTCACCAGGGCTGGCAGGCAGGTTAAGCTCATCCAGAGCTTCAGACTTGAGACAGGTTTCCTGTCAGCAAAGACAGAGGCAGATTAGAATCAGGTTTCTCTCATGAGATAACAAAGATTCTTTCAGGATTCTTTCAGGTAACAGGTGGCCGGCCGACTGTGGCTGTGGCTCCCAATCCAGCATGGGGGAAACTGCCCATGGCAGCAAAGGTTCAGTCTCTGAAGAGGCTGGTGATGCTCGCAGAAGGCTCCTTGCGGTCAGTGGCACCTGTAGAGAGGTCCTAGGAGGGGTATAACCACATCCTTCAAATTCTGACATCTCTTTAAAGTTCTGCTCAGGGGTCTCTGGACGGCACAGAGCTAACTCAGGGGTCTCTAGACGGCAAAGAGCTAATTCAGGGGTCTTTAGACGGCCAAGAATCGGTTCGGGAGTCTCTTGGCTGCTTGGAGCAGGTTCAGGGGTCTCTAAACGGCACGGAGTTGACTCAGGGGTTTCAAAACTGCACGGAACTGACTCAAGACGGCTCACGGCTGGCTCAGGGGTCTTTAGACGGCTCAGAACTGGCTCAGGGGTCTCTAGACGGCTCAGAGCTGGTTCAGGGGTCTCTAGACGGCTCAGAGGGGGCTTACTCTTATGTCGGGGGATCTTAGAAGCTGGGCTAATGGGTTCACAGAGTGATTCAGGAGTCGAACTATCTGGTGTGCAAGTGGGTTCAGGTGCTGGTTTAGCTGGATTGCTAACAGGTTTAAGAGTTGGATTAACTGGTTCGTGGACTGGTTCAGACAAAAGGCTAACTGGTGTGCTAATGGATTCAGAGGCTAAACTAACTGGTTGGTAGGGAGATGAATGAGGTGGCATAAAGGGGAAGAGATCCTCTCTATCCCAAAAGAGAAAGTTCCAGAGGTCCGACTCTTGGATCTGGGGAGCTCTGACTGTAGAAGGTGAGTATACTGGACTTATTCTAAGCTTCTTGGTGGATGGTGCTAACTGACGATCATGTAAGTGGTGGCAGAAACTGACCTGACGAAGAGACGGACTGAACAAGGCTGTACAGAGCTGTACTGGGCAGGACTGCGCTGGACTGCACTGGGCTGGACTGTGTTCACTGATGTCTGCAGAGACGGACAGTTTGATTAACCAGGCAGTCAGATGATTAAATGAGTCTTTAGATAATTCAGAGTCTACCTTGAAGAAGTGCAGGCTTTGCTTGTGAGAGAGGGAACCGGTTGGGTCCAGAGACTGTTGGTTCAGCAGAGTGCACAAAGCAGCAGCAGCGTCTAGCTTCTGACTATGATTGGCAGACCTTGATCAGAGTTTCCAGCTCTTCTCTGAGAGCAGCAGGAGGAATCCAGATTGGAATCTTCAGGTTTGGCTCACCAGGGCTGGCAGGCAGGTTAAGCTCATCTAAAGCTTCAGACTTGAGACAGGTTTCCTGTGAGCAAAGACAGGCAGATTAGAATCAGGTTTCTCTCATGAGATAACAAAGATTCTTTCAGGTAACAGAGGCTCAGGTTCGCTAACCAAACTAGGTCAACACTGCGGCGTTGAAGGAAGGTCTGGCAGCTGCTTATGTAGGGAGGGTTCCTGATGAGCAGACGAGCTCCAGGTGTGCAGGAGGGCTCCAGCCCAGGAGACCCACGGCACACTCTGCTGGAGAAAGGTGGTACATCCCCAGATCCCAACAGTAACCCCAGTCCCTAACAGAAAACAAAAAACAGAAGAGGATCCTCGGCGCCCTCTGGTGGGCAAGCCTCAGGATCCCAACAGAAAATACCTTGCGTGCATCTTTTATTCCTTATTCCCACATCAATTATTGATGTACCTTGTTATTAAATTGAAAAACATGATGACATTTTAAAAAAAGTCAATTTTGGTGATCATATATGGATATAGATTCTTCTATTTATAAAATGTCCTAACATTATCATGCAATTCCACTCACTGTTTACAGATTAGAAAGACATGGCCTCCAATTAACTAGAAAATTGATCTACTTTGTCAAATGGTTATAGGTCAGTCATGGAGTACTTGCACCTCAATGTTTCATTGCTTTGTATTTCTATTTTTTAACTGAAGAAGAACCACTTCAAAGCTCTGCATCACATTTATGGTATAATGAGTTGTCTTTGAATTTTGCCATCAAAATGCTCGAATCCAAAGTATAATTTAATTAATTTGAGTTTTTAATCTAAAATCTGAACTTTTATGCAAGTTTTCTATTTATTATGGTTCAGTTTCCTTCTGTCACTTATACGTATAGGGTCGTAGAGGAAGCTTGTCAACTATATTCAAGAATCACTGGCAGAAAGGTAGCGACTAACTGGACAGGCTGCCATTCAGACACAACAGAGGAAACAAGACTAAAAATTGCCTTAAAATATGAATGTTACAAAACATCAATGATGCTGCCTTGCAAAATTAAAACAAGTGTGCTTTTGCTTAAATTAAGCAGGTAAATAACATAATCTGTTAATGGATTGAGTGTGATTGTCCTTAAAATAGGATAATTAGATGTTAAATAAGATAATGGAGTTATATTTTGAATGTAATCATCTTATTTATTTGGAAAAAATGCTTTACTTTCCTCCTCGAATCAATTGAAGATTCACTTATTTTATTATTTTTTTTTTATTACTTATATATCAGTTTTTGCAGTGTGATTGACATACGGACAGTACAAAACTTTCCCAGTAGCATCTGAATAAAAGAAGCTTTCAACAACCACAACTCTTGTCAGGTATTTTAGTATTTGCATAATATTAAAGTCTGTTGTCATGAATGCCAAAGCAGACACGGAGGCTAATACCAAACATCTGAGGGCTTAAGTTCTAGTGTCATCTTTAAAAGAAACAGAACCGCTTATGTGTTTTGGAGACTAAAATTTTAATTTCATTATTTTAATCTTCTGAATATACCTTCATTGTGTATTTGGGTATTTTTAAGAGGCTTTTTCCTATTGTAGGTTTGGAATGTGGTTATAGAGAATGAATCTGGAATGTCATGATACTGTAAGCAGAAAAATGAGAGGCAAAGCAAACTGATCAATAAAAAACGTAATAAAATCAAACATTACAGAAATAAAAGGGAGCTATGTAAATACCTCTTACAAAAGGATCTATTCAATTCAGTTTATTTATTCAGCTCCAGTTCACAACACGTCAAGGCAATTTACAGAGACAATTCAACCAGATCATACATGCCGGTGTACTTGTTATTCATGAGTCAATCAACCAATTAGTTTGGCTGCATTTGATTAGATTTGAGCAAAGAGGATCTCCCTGAATACATCCTAATTTATCTTGGTGCTTCTGCCCTGTGTTATATCATCAATAAACAGTGCCACCAGCAGCCATGAATACCCAGGCTATCACACTGCCTTCACCATGTTTCACAGCTGATGTGGTCTGATTTGTATCATAGGCTGCACTATGCCTTCAAAACCTTCGTTCATTATTCTTATAGTTAATTTTGCTTTAATCTGTCCAAAGAATGTTCTTCCATTGTGATGCCATTTTTAGGTGTTTTTTAGCTAAGGTAAACCTAGCCTTGTTATTCTTTAGTTTGTATTTACTCTCCAGTTTTTAAGTAATGAACGTGAGCAGGAGCAACATTCCCTCTGAGAATGTTCAGTGACACACACAGCTCACGTTTGCATTCAATTGATAACGACACTTTTCATTGGATAACGTCAGGTTTTACAAAACAGCATGAAGGAGCAGCTTTACTGCTAGTACTAATTTGCACAATTCAGACTCATCCGCTGGTATTTCTAATTGCAGTTTTGCAGAGAGCTTGGCAGAGTTTTATGAACTAACAAAGGAAGGCTCTGATAGAAAAAAACTCAAGTTTTTGTGCAATCTGTGCCAACCTGGACTTAACAAACAAGTCCATACATCAGCTACGTCCACTTCAAATATCAAAGCGGCACATCGAGTTAAAATATCTGAGCTATCTTAGGAAATATCTGCTATTGAATGAGGAACGTACAAAATCATTTTTGATCCAGATATTTACAGTTAAACCTGAATGTACCTGTATGTTTCTGAAGTTTCTGTAATTTGGCTAAGAAAAGGCTTCACAGCACATACAGTATACCTTGACTGCATCAATTATTTACCATTTTTTTCTATATGATCACACATTTAAAGGGTGAAATATGAGATTCTATTGTGTAGAATTGTGGCTTAATTTACCAAATGACCTTGAACTAGTTTATCTATAGCAGGGGGCCTCAAGTCCAGTCCTCAAGAGCTACCATCCTGTAACTTTTCTCGCACACCGGAATTGAAAGGCTCAATTCCCTCATTTAGCTCAGCACAGGCTTGGTAACGAGCTGCTCATTTGATTCAGGTGTGTTAAAAATGGTTCCATCACAAAAGATGCAGGATAGTAGCTCTTGAGGACTGGACGTGAGCACCCCTGATCTATAGGTTTGTTTACATAGTTAATTTTTTTTTTTATTTAGCCATAAACCTGAGCTAGTTAATTTTCATTTATGTAAACTGAACTTTGAGCTTGTTCTTTTTAATTATAAACTGGCACAACATTAATACCCCTACCTCCTGGAAAGGACTGCTCACTTGGTTGGCTTTTGTAATGGGGTTTTTTTACCATGGAAATTATTCTTTTATCATTCATCTCTGTTGTCTTCTGTGGGCGCTTAGGTCTTTTCATTGATGAGTTCATCAGTGGTTTGTTTCTTTCTCAGGAAGAACCAAACTGTACATTTTGTCACTTTTTTAATTATAGCAATTTCTCGGATGGATTTTTCTGTTTTCACAGCTAATGGCATATTTTACCTTTTTAGTTAACTTCTTTGACTACATTTTTTCATCTCATCAAAATCTTTTAACTGTAAGCATCACACCTCAAATCAACACCAGGCCTTTTGTCTACTTGACTGAGGATTATATAGCAGGGAAACTGCACACACCTGCCCACGAATAAGCCTTTGAGTCAATAGTCCAATTAATTTTAGTCCCTTTAAAAACATGGTGGCACATGTTAATGATCTGGAATTCCTACAGCTTTCATCAAGTTTTAATGTAGATACCCTTTGTCATGTTCGGCTGAACGTATTTAGCCCACATGCAGAACACACACGGCAACAGGGATCAGTTAACTGTTTATTGATAGAGAGAAAATGGAAGCAACGGAGGCGACGGGGAAGCCACAGCACCGGGACCCGTTCGACTTCTGAAAGGAGAAGTAGGTGATTAGCCGGAAAGGGCGATCAGGCAAAAAAGAACAGAGGAACGTGAGCTTACCACCGGACGCAGCAACCTAACCGGGGAAGGACGGAGCGGACTCAGGCTCTGATCGATGGAGCTGGTGGCAGGTGTCTCAGTGACAGGTTAGGCTCGGGCTTGAGGGTGACAGAGCTGCGCTGACTTACAATGATCCGGGGCAGCAGGAGAAACCAGAGTGGCTCGAAGCACCTTGCTTAGAGCCAGGAGAAAGGGAGGACCCTGTGGGAACTCAGACCCTGGAGTCAGCACGAGTGGGACCCTCTGAAAGGCGATCGAGAGGTAACCTGGGGAACACAGAGGATTGGGTTAACGAGGGAAGTCTGAACTCAGTAGAGAGACTGTGGCCTTAGTCGTACCACTACGGTTAACACACTGGCGTCCTCCTGCTGTCTGGATGCTGCTCTTATAGTGCGATCAGACGCAGCTCAACCAGCCACAGGTGTGTGCGCCCTGCCCACCTGTCAACTGCAAACACCTGCGGAGAAAGCAGAAAGAAGCAGAGCCGGCAGAAACTGCACGGCCCTGTCGGCTGAGTCCTGACACCACCCCCCCCTCAATGGTCGCCACCCGGCGACCTCGAGGAAGAGGAGAGGAAAGAGTCCACCAACGACCTGTCAGGGAGGGAGGAACCAGAAACCCAGGAAAGTTCCTCCGGACCGCAGCCCACCCAGTCGACGAGGTATTGATACCCTCTACCACGCCGACGGGAGGCCACGACCCTTTGGACCTGACGTCCCAGGTGGTCGAGGGTGGGTGGAGGGGGTTCGGCCGGAGGGCAAAACGGGCTAGAGAGGACGGGCTTGATTTGAGAGACATGGAAGGTAGGGTGGGTCCTGGAATGGGACGGGAGACGGAGGCGGACGGTCGTCGGGCTGAGGACGGAGACAATCTCATAGGGGCCAGTGAAACGTGGTAATAACTTCCGATGGGAAGATCTGGACGGGAGGTCTCGAGTAGATAACCAGAACCGCTGACCGGGGTGATAGGAGGGGGCAGGGACTCGCCTGCGGTCAGCAAACCGGCGGTTAAGCTCAGAGGTCCGGTTCAGGGCTTGGATGGTCTGGGTCCAGACCCTTTTGCATCGGTGGATGTGGTGGGCAACGGAAGGTACAGCTATTTCCTTGTGGTCGTCGGGAAACAGAGGTGGTTGGTAGCCCAGAGAAGCTTCGAAGGGGGAGATGCCAGTCGCAGTGGAGACATGACTGTTATGAGCGTACTCCACCCAGGGAAGGAACTGACACCAGTCGGAGGGATTGGTGGAGGTTAGACAGCGGAGAGCGGTCTCCAGCTCCTGGTTGAGCCGCTCAGTCTGACCATTGGTCTGCGGATGGTAGCCAGAGGTAAGAGAGTACCGGGCACCAAGGGCCACGGCAAACTCCTTCCACACACGCGAGGTGAACTGTGGACCACGGTCAGACAGAACGTCCAGCGGGATCCCATGCTGGCGGAAAACATGCTTCACCAGGAGCTGGGCCGTCTGAAAAGCAGAGGGGAGTTTTCTGAGGGGAATAAGGTGGCAGGCCTTAGAGAAACGATCAGTCACAGTGAGAATAGTGGTCATACCTTGGGAGGAGGGTAGGCCGGTGACAAAGTCTAGGGCTATGTGGGACCATGGCCGCTCAGGGACTGGCAGGGACTGGAGCAAGCCTGCAGGGGGTCTGTTTGATGGCTTGTTCTGTGCACAAACTGGGCAGGCTAGGACGAACTGTTTAACATCCTTGGGTAAGTCGGGCCACCAGAACCGCCGGGAAATGAACTTGATAGTTCGGAGGATTCCAGGATGGGCCGATAACTTTTCAGAGTGGGCCCACTGGATGAGGCGGGGCCGAACGGAGGAGGGGACATAGGTGCGGTTAGGTGGGCCATTACCTGGGTCCGGGTCAGCAGGCAGAGCTTGGGAAATGAGGTCCAGAATCTCCCACTGGAGGGCCCCAAAGGTGCAGGTTGGAGGTAGGATGGGAGAGGGCTCCTTAACTGAGTCGTGGGGGGCGTACAGGCGGGACAGAGCATCAGGTTTTAGATTCTTGGAACCAGGTCGGTAGGAGATACTTAAATTAAAACGGGAAAAGAATAGGGACCAACGGGCTTGCCTGGGATTGAGTCGTTTAGCTGTTTGGAGATAAGCTAGATTCTTATGATCTGTCCATATTTGTACTGGCTGCTCAGACCCCTCCAGCCAGTGGCGCCACTCCTCCAGGGCCAATTTTATGGCCAGGAGCTCCCTGTCGCCGACGTCGTAGTTGCGTTCAGCGGGGGACAGACGACGGGAGAAGAAGGCGCATGGGTGCATCTTCTGATCCAGTCCCGAGCACTGAGACAACACAGCTCCAACACCAGTGTCGGAAGCATCTATTTCGACAATGAACTGTTTGGAGGGGTCTGGATGAACGAGAATGGGGGCCTTGGAAAACCTGTCCTTAAGGTCACGGAAAGCTGAGTCGGCCTCTGTGTTCCACCTGAACGAAGTCTTCACGGACGTGAGGGCATGAAGGGGGGCGGCGATCTGACTGTACCCACGGATAAAGCGGCGATAAAAGTTAGCGAAACCTAAAAACCGCTGCAGCTCTCTTCTGTTCTCTGGTTCAGGCCACTCGAGAACAGCCCTGATCTTTTCAGGGTCAGACCGGACACGCCCCCCTTCCAGGATGAGACCAAGGAAGGTGACAGAGGGTTTGTGGAACTCGCACTTTTCTGCTTTCACAAAAAGCCGATTCTCCAGAAGGCGCTGAAGAACGAGGCGGACATGGTGTCTGTGTTCAGAGAGGGTTCGTGAATAAATGAGTATATCATCCAGGTAGACAAAAACGAAGAGGTTCAGGAAATCACGGAGGACATCGTTCACAAGGGATTGGAAGACCGCTGGAGCATTGCTGAGCCCAAAAGGCATTACCAGGTATTCAAAATGGCCCAAGGGTGTCTTGAAGGCCGTTTTCCACTCGTCCCCCCGGCGGATCCGGACCAGGTGGTAAGCATTACGCAGATCTAATTTAGAAAAGACCGTAGCGGACTGGACCGGTTCAAGAGCGGAGGAAAGGAGAGGAAGGGGGTACCTGTTCTTTACCGTTATAGCATTTAACCCACGGTAGTCTATGCACGGGCGAAGGGAGCCATCCTTCTTCGCAACAAAAAAGAACCCAGCCCCGAGGGGGGAAGACGAGGGTCTAATCAGCCCGGCTGCTAGTGACTCCTTAATGTATTTCTCCAAAGCCTGTCGCTCGGCCTGAGAAATGTTATACAGGCGACTGGCTGGGAGCGGGGCGCCCGGCAGGAGGTTGATTGCGCAATCGTAGGGTCGGTGCGGTGGCAAAGAGCAGGCCTGGGACTTACTAAAAACCAACTTGAGGTCGT
Source organism: Cyprinodon diabolis (assembly GCA_030533445.1). Classification (NCBI taxonomy): domain Eukaryota; kingdom Metazoa; phylum Chordata; class Actinopteri; order Cyprinodontiformes; family Cyprinodontidae; genus Cyprinodon; species Cyprinodon diabolis. The sequence goes on from CM060076.1 coordinate 31,270,958, forward strand.
GATACGACTCTGGAACGAGTCTTAACATTTCTGGATCAACCTCAGCAGAAGGCTGGACTGTGATCGGGCTGGCGGGTTCCGCCGACAGCAGGCAGCTGGAATGGCATTTAATCGACCAGGCTTCGATGCGCCGGTCAGCCCAGTTAATGTTTGGGTTGTGTTGCTGTAACCAAGAATAACCCAACACCAGAGGAGCCTGCTTAACAGGAAAAACCAAGAAGGAGATCTGCTCCCTGTGATTTCCTGAAACCACGAGCTCAAGGGGCTTAGTTCGGTGGGTTATCTGAGGGAGAGCCCCTCCATCTAAGGCTGAGACCTTGAGAGGGGTGCACAGGGGCACGGTTTCGAGCTGGGAGCGTTGAACGAAAGAACAGTCTATTAAATTAAAGTCGCACCCTGAATCAACCAGAGCGGAAAACTTAAAGGTTTCACGGGAAGAAATTAAAGCGGCGCGTAAGCACAGACGCGGAGGAGCAGGGGCTGACAGCTTAACTTGGTCCGACGGTCTCCCTGCTACAGCCGGCGGACCCGGTCTTTTGACCGCTCAGGGCAGTCGCCAATAAAATGATTCGGGGAAGCACAATAAATACATAATTTGGCAGCTATACGCTGCTGCCTCTCCTCGGGGGTGAGCCGTAACCGGCCCAACTGCATGGGCTCAGGAGGAGAAGGAGGACGCGCTGCGGGTCGACCGGGAATAGGATCAGGTGGAGAAGACGGGAGGGATCTCTCAGCTCGTCCTCTAAACCTTCCCCTTAGACGGTTATCTAATCTAACCGCAAGGGAGATGAACTCATTTAGAGAGGCGGGCACCTCAAGACAGGCTAATTCATCCTTTAGTGGCTCGTCTAGAGCCTGAAAAAACACAGTCTTAAGCGCGCGCTCTTCCCAGCCAGCTGCAGCCGCAAGAGTTCTAAACTCAATTGCGAAGTCTGCAACGCGCTTTCCCCGCTGCCTGAGGGCGAGGAGGCGTCGGGAATCAGTCGTCTCATCCGACTCGGCAGCGAAAACCATCTTGAATTCTGTTATGAATTCACTAAATGAGCAGCGGAATCTTCTGCAGTCTGGAAAACGGGATTCCGCCCATCTGAGGGCTCTCCCGGTGAGAAGGCGCAAAATAAAGGCTATTTTGGAGTCGTCATGGGGAAAAGAGCGTGGACTACGATTTAAAGCCAGGGAGCATTGGAAGAGAAAACCAGAACAATCTACACTGTCCCCAGAGAATTTCTCAGGACTGGGAGAAAAAGTCTCAGGGACAGGTGAAAACGAATCAGCTGGCGCTGGACCGGGGGCGGGGTCGGGCTGTGCAGAGGCTGCAGGCTGAGCGCTTGCACTCAGTAAACCTGTCAGCTGATTGAGCTGGGCGGCTACGCCCTGCAGCTGATTCTGAACGGCTAGAACAGTGGACTCTAATCCCCGAATCTGATCCTGCTGGGCATTTAACGCCCTGCCGAATGTGTCCGCTGGGTCTGTCTGGCCAGTGTGTTCTTCTGTCATGTTCGGCTGAACGTATTTAGCCCACATGCAGAACACACACGGCAACAGGGATCAGTTAACTGTTTATTGATAGAGAGAAAATGGAAGCAACGGAGGCGACGGGGAAGCCACAGCACCGGGACCCGTTCGACTTCTGAAAGGAGAAGTAGGTGATTAGCCGGAAAGGGCGATCAGGCAAAAAAGAACAGAGGAACGTGAGCTTACCACCGGACGCAGCAACCTAACCGGGGAAGGACGGAGCGGACTCAGGCTCTGATCGATGGAGCTGGTGGCAGGTGTCTCAGTGACAGGTTAGGCTCGGGCTTGAGGGTGACAGAGCTGCGCTGACTTACAATGATCCGGGGCAGCAGGAGAAACCAGAGTGGCTCGAAGCACCTTGCTTAGAGCCAGGAGAAAGGGAGGACCCTGTGGGAACTCAGACCCTGGAGTCAGCACGAGTGGGACCCTCTGAAAGGCGATCGAGAGGTAACCTGGGGAACACAGAGGATTGGGTTAACGAGGGAAGTCTGAACTCAGTAGAGAGACTGTGGCCTTAGTCGTACCACTACGGTTAACACACTGGCGTCCTCCTGCTGTCTGGATGCTGCTCTTATAGTGCGATCAGACGCAGCTCAACCAGCCACAGGTGTGTGCGCCCTGCCCACCTGTCAACTGCAAACACCTGCGGAGAAAGCAGAAAGAAGCAGAGCCGGCAGAAACTGCACGGCCCTGTCGGCTGAGTCCTGACACCCTTAAATTAAAGCTGGAAATCTGTACCTTACGCCAATGTCTATTATATGACTGTAACTGAAATGTGTTTCACTAAACAGGTTTAAAAAAAATACTTTAAAGACCTAATTGCATTTCCTGCAGGTAAGAGTTTAGCTGCTAACATTTTACAAGGAGCTTACTTGCGGAAAAAAATCTGACCTATCACTTTAAGATCACCTGTCAGCACATGCTTTCCTCCTTTTCCATCCCCAAACACACTTCCCACCACTTACCCAATGGGCCCCCGCAGTTCCCATTTTTGCAATTTCCACTTTTTAAATGTCAGTCTGTAGTTTATTATGCAGACAACTCTGCCATTAAAGCAACATCTCAAAAGAATGCAATGTACCTGGATAGCAAAGGTCCTCAGGGTGGTGTTTTTCAAAAGGCTCCATTATCATAATAAAGAGCACTCAAACAAGCCTGCTGTTGCTTTGATGCAGCAGTAATTTGGACAGTTTCAACCAAAAAGTACCACGATGTTGCTTGTTGAGGAGAAAGAATGAAATATCACATTTTTCTTCTGCTGGAACTTCATAACATGACAGCCTTGATGGATGGGATGTCAAAGGAAAGAAACGCCATGATAAGCTTAGAAGCGAGTGATAGTAGTTGCTGCTGTCACTATGAAATATTGATGTGAGATGCTTCTCCAAAAAAAAACCTCTGTATCAGTGGATTTACAATATAAAGCCAGAGAGTTGTCTGGTATCTTTTTCTGACGGAGGTAATTTCCATTTGCATGACGCCTCCCCACAGCAAAGCGCTACAGTGGGGTGGCAGCTGCACTGTAATGAGATATGCTGCTTAGTTTTGTTTACAGTGATCCATGATAACAACCCCATGTTTTCAGACGGTGACTCAGAAATGTTATTCCGGTTTTATTTTCATGCAACTGTCTAAACAGCAGGTATTCATTTCAGCTTTCTTTCCCCTTCTTAATCTGAATAAACAATGTGCAGCAGCTGCTTTCACTGCAAACAAGCCAGGAAACAATTCAGCTGTGAGCTATAACTCATCATAATAAGGTACTTTTGGATATTTTAAACAGATTTACTGGTCAGGCTGAAAAAAAAGGAAGATGTTCATGGTAAATATCATTAGAATATATGGTTTTTGTTTAAATTTAGCTATCGTTGTAAAACTTTAAGGAATAAATATTGTTACTATATTGGTCTGTTTGTTGTTTTTTTTTTTTGCTGTGCTTGTTTTTTCTAAAGTACATAGATGTATTTACCCACAATCGCTTGTATCAAAGCTAATGTTTAAGACAACACTCGACTTTAAGCGCGATTTTTAAAACCGAGGCCTATTTCACAAAACCCAAATAAGGGATTAAGCCGGCATAATTCAGATTTTCTGGTGTATCTCAATTTCACATAAGCAATAAAACATTGTTTATTCTTAGCAGCTAGCCTGCTCCACAGCAGGCTTATTTAATCCTGGTATTTTATCTGTTCAATCAGAGTCACACCGTCTAGAATTCAAAGAGTTTTGTCAGTGATCCAATTTTTTTATCTGCTCATTGTGGTATTTTTATCAGCTTACCTTAATAATGTTCTACATTGTTACTGTTCGATTGCGTTTTTGCAAACTGATGTTTGACAGAAAGGCATTTAATAGGCTATTGCATGTGCCGAAGGGATTAGAGATATAGTTTTTTTAGTTCATAAAGCCAGGCAGTAAACCTAGATGAAATACCTGTTTCACTTTACAGTCATGTGCCTATGTTTGATGTTTTTGAGATAATTAGCTGCGTCAGCATTAAGTCTTCTTTGGGAACGGTGCATCCTACATGTGTAGACTGCTGGGTCCAAACTGCAACAGTGAACAGAATAAAACCATTGCTGTACCGTTGTAGGCATGATCTCCGTTTTAGATCAGATTTTGCTAGTGTTATGCTTTTGCATAAAGTAGGAGCTAAAAAGCCTTAGTAAAGCCACTCTTTACCACATTAGAAGCAGGCATATGGCATAAAAGGATAATATCTACACTCACCGGCCACTTTATTAGGTACCCCATGCTAGTAACGGGTTGGACCCCCTTTTGCCTTCAGAACTGTCTCAATTCTTCGTGGCATAGATTCAACAAGGTGCTGGAAGCATTCCTCAGGGAGTTTGGTCCATATTGACATCATGGCATCACACAGTTGCCACAGATTTGTCGGCTGCACATCCATGATGCGAATCTCCCGTTCCACCACATCCCAAAGATGCTCTATTGGATTGAGATCTGGTGACTGTGGAGGCCATTTGAGTACAGTGAACTCATTGTCATGTTCAAGAAACCAGTCTGAGATGATTCCAGCTTTATGACATGGCGCATTATCCTGCTGAAAGTAGCCATCAGAAGTTGGGTACATTGTGGTCATAAAGGGATGGACATGGTCAGCAACAACACTCAGGTAGGCTGTGGCGTTGCAACAATGCTCAATTGGTAATAAGGGGCCCAAAGAGTGCCAAGAAAATATTCCCCACACCATGACACCACCACCACCAGCCTGAACCGTTGATACAAGGCAGGATGGATCCATGCTTTCATGTTGTAGACGCCAAATTCTGACCCTACCATCCGAATGTCGCAGCAGAAATGGTGACTCATCAGACCAGGCAACGTTTTTCCAATCTTCTATTGTCCAATTTCGATGAGCTTGTGCAAATTGTAGCCTCAGTTTCCTGTTCTTAGCTGAAAGGAGTGGCACCCGGTGTGGTCTTCTGCTGCTGTAGCCCATCTGCCTCCAAGTTCGACGTACTGTGCGTTCAGAGATGCTCTTCTGCCCACCTTGGTTGTAACGGGTGGTTATTTGAGTCACTGTTGCCATTCTATCAGCTCAAACCAGCCTGGCCATTCTCCTCTGACCTCTGGCATCAACAAGGCATTTCCGCAAAGAGAACTGCCGCTCACTGGATGTTTTTTCTTTTTCGGACCATTCTCTGTAAACCCTAGAGATGGTTGTGCATGAAAATCCCAGTAGATCAGCAGTTTCTGAAATACTCAGACCAGCCCTTCTGGCACCAACAATCATGCCACGTTCAAAGTCACTCAAATCATCTTTCTTCCCCATACTGATGCTCGGTTTGAACTGCAGGAGATTGTTTTGACCATGTCTACATGCCTAAATGCACTGAGTTGCCGCCATGTGATTGGCTGCTTAGAAATTAAGTGTTAAAGAGCAGTTGGACAGGTGTGCCTAATAAAGTGGCCGGTGAGTGTACATCCTCAACTTCATCAAGGAGGGATTCTACAATATTGTTGGTAACATGAATTACGCGACAGATCACAAAAGAAACTGTGGATCAGATGGACCACTTTTTTTCATTTTTTGAAAAAAAAATGTGCTAATGCTATTGGTGCCTTCCATCTTATTGTGTCCAAACCAGTTCTTCCCTGGATCTATTCTAAAATAAGCCTTCCTTTGTTAAAGATCGTGGACAGATTTTCTGCTGATGTAACTTCTGGAGATATTGGGCCATCCCCTGTGCCAGACATGTATGCCTTTTTTCAACACCAACAACAAGTATGAGGGTAAGATATGTGCACAGGCACCATCAAGTCAAGAGTGCAAGTAATTTGTACATTATAGTAAACATTTTATCCAGATACTGCCAGCCTTCAAAATGTTCTTACCTTTCATCTTGACCTGCTGCCTGGTTGTCTTTGGACCACTCATATTTGTTCTGCATGGATACTGACTGGATATAGTGTAAGAAAAAAGTTATAAATCGTATTGAATAAGTGTTCATGCCAGATGCAACTTATGATGAACCTGAGAGTGGATTTCATGTTTCCTGAATTAAAGTTAGAGATTAAATTGCTACAATCCAAGGACTAAGTGCCAGGAAAATAAGACTAAAAGCTGTCACCTTGGAGGTCTGCATGTTAGATTAGCTTTAAGGTACTTTTTTATTTAAGAAAAGTAACAAGACCTTAAATAACGGTGTTTTTAGTGCTAAAGGCAGTTTGAAGAAGTGTTTATTTAGCCTTTTAGGCATTAGTTTATGCAATAATGTTTGCTGAATCTATAGCTCTCTTTCCATTACCCTTTTGAAACCGTGCCAAAAACGGTCCGAGTACGGTAACCGAGATAAGTGTTGAGTGTAAATGGCTCGCACAACTGAACTGGACTGGCTTTTGAAACACACGGCAAGAAGGTGGGGGCTGGGTGGTGAGGGTTACGGGGGAGAGAAACGCAAAAGTAACGCAATAGTTACTTTTACTAGTAACTAGTTACTTTTATTGTGGAGTAACTCAGTAACTAACTCAGTTAGTTTTTGGGAGAAGTAACTAGTAACTATAACTAATTACTTTTTCAAAGTAACTTTAGGGATCTCTCTCTGAGAATCACCTTTTCTCATTAACAGTCAGCATACAATCCGTCCCACAGCCTTCATTACTACTCTTTCCTTTTCTTTAAACATAGTTCCCATTACATATTTTTTATTGTATTATTCATTTCTAATAATTTTTCATAAAATGTCAAAGTCAAATGAAGGAAGTTCTTTCAATTTGTGTCGTATAGAGGCAGAAGTGAAAAAAATCTGCACAGTCACCCTGCCTAGTTAGAGTGCAGGCAGTGTGACATAAAAAAAAAATAATAATCGGAACGGAGATCAAAAAGTCAGATTGAACTGGTGTGACCTTGGCTTTAAGCATATTTATCTACACCCGGCTTGACCTAATGTCCCCTATCAAGCTTGGCTTGGCCTTCGTTAAGAACAAAGCTAGGGTGCAATCACCACGCTAGGTCAAGCCTGGCTTTGTCTTTCACCCTAAATTCAAACGCATCACTAAAAGCCCCGAATAATGTAACATGCATTCTCCTATTGAGTTTATCTCAACTTCTAACTCAAGCTATACATCATATATATCAGTCAGCTGTGATTAATGACTTTGATGTTTTAGTCAGAGAGCATATAAATCATTACCTTACAAGAAAGACGACTTGTAGAGAGATTTGTAACGCATTAGCCTCGATACAGAGATATTTCAGACCAATTAAATGCAGTGACATGTATTACGTCACCACGTCAACCAGAGGTGGAAGACTGAAGGAGAAACAAACAGGGATGTGCTGGTTTTAACTGGAATATCATCTCTTTCTTTTATTTTTAAATAAGCAAAAGGACACAATTGTTCCCTTTCTGGATGGCAAACATCTTTGCATGCCCCCCCCCCCCCCCCCCCCCCTTGAAAAATTAAGATTGTGATCAGCTAACAAATTGTACTGAATGTCCCTCCCTTTTGCAAACATTTTCAACTGGAGCTTTTCCAGATTGATGCATGGATGTAGGTGTGTCAAGTTAAACCAGGAAAGGGCAAGTTTCCAATTTCCACCCGCCTGGAGTGCTTTTAACACAAAATCAAGCGCGCTCCCTCCTCAAGCCAAAAACCTTATTTTGAAATAACCCTGCTTACCTGGGCTTCACAGAAGGATAGCACAACAAGCAAAGAACTCCAACTCCAAGATACAACAAAAAACACCACTGGTAGGAGATGACAACATGTGTTTATTCAAATGGACAGTAAAAAGTATTTTACATGATTCATATATTGTGCAGCAAAATCAAAAGAAATTTTGTTTTACAGTATCTCTTAAATACTGGACATCATGGTATGCAGTGCTTGCAATATGCAATTTATTGTTTGTTGATTTCATTTACAGTTAAGTTTTAAAAGCTGGTTGGGAATGTAAAACATTCAAGAGATTTCATTATGATTTCTGGTGTGATTTTTTTTCTTTGTTGGTTATCAACCTGTTCACAGGTTGTGAGATGTTTCTGAATCAAGGAAAAGGATAAATAAAGAAACCAAACTGAGTTGAGTTGTCCAAGCATCCTTTTTGTTGTGGCGAGGTCTTTTCAAGTTTGGGCAAGAGCTGGAGAATCTGAGAAAACTTGACAATGTGAATTCTACACAGTATCCATCTGGCATATGCCAGGTTATATGAAACTAACCAAAAAGCTGTGTTTGCTGAGTTACATTATGACTGAAGAAATATTATCAAGATGTCCTTAACAGTAAAAATCCAACATTTTGAGAATGACATTCTGTGTTTAATAAGAACTATAAATACATAGATTAAGAGCTCCTCCTTTAAAATATTGTCTTATTTGTGATCATTTCTGAAGCATACAGGAACAAGTTTCTGTATGCTTTTTGAGATGCAGAATGAACCCAGATGTTCCCTCACAAATCTTATTTATGTTGTTTTCTCCTTAAGCCACCCAGTGTCTTTCTGAAAGTTCAAGCCACATAGAAGATGAAACATAAAATATGCATCAGTTTTGTATTAAGCCACAACGCAGCAAGTCATATAATTTTAACTGAATATTTCATTTCAGAACAAATGTGTTTTTCCCTCTTCTAGAATGAGATGAAGTTTTATCTTTTTCTGAATTTTGGCTCTGCTTGCTCTGTTATGGCACCGGCACCACATTATATAGATACCACACTACATAGGACAACATGTTGAACCAACGCTGGTCTTAAATTGCACTTCTTAGCATCTAATACTATTTTATAATTTGTTTGATCACTGAAGCATGTCGAAAATGTCCACAGCATGAGTACTACAACTTATATAACTTATAAACTTATATAAATTTAAATAAACATATATAAAGCTTTGCGGACACTATCAGCAATGAAGATTCACTTAGTTTGGCATGCAGAACTCAGCTCTCTGGTTTAGACATGGGAAGGACTTTGATCCATAAAGAGGTCAGTAGATTGGTAGGTAGATTATTTCTACTTTTACTGTAGTTTTTATTTGTTTTAAATTACAGATTGTTCTTCCTCTCTATACTCTTGTACTGACTGCCCATCCCTACCATGTCTACTAGCTGCTGAGCTACTGTTCCTGAGTGTTTCTATAGATGACAGATGGTTGAGTCTAATTCAAATTCTGACTTGATTATCATCTGTGTTGATCACCTTTCATGCATACAAAACATTTTATCTCCATCAAGTTGTCAATAACAAGTAAAAATCAACATCCTAGGTGATTAGATAATCATATTTTTGTGCTTTTTTGAGCTCTGCACATTCACAACTAGGATAATGGAAAAATAAAAGAGGAAAAAATAAAAAAGTGTCTCTAACTCCCGGTGACAAAAAAGTAGTAGAACTGCAGTGGTCTCTGATAGAGGTTTGCTTGAGTTCCTTCGGCTAGATCAGTTAAATTTTCAATTTCAGGAATTCTCAGATTTGAGAATTCATCCTGTTAGAAGATTCAGGGTGACCCATTTTCAGTATATGGTTTATTTACCATTGCAGTCTCAGATCACCACTTTATTATAGCTTCGGCATCACAAGTGCCAAAGATGTACATCTTTTGTGGGCAAAATGAACACTAATTAACCATTTAAAGCCTGGATCATGAAAAAATTGACAGAAATGTATATTTAAATTAATTGGATCTTCCTGAGAACTTCAATTAGATCACTTTTTTGCATCAGTTTTGATACACCAGGCATTTCTGTATAATATTTTATGCGTTTTCTGTTCAGTATACATGTGTCTGACTGTGAATCAGGGTTTTCAAGAACAAAAATATCACACTAATGATGCAGAGGTCTCAACTGCTCATGTATCAAACATGGTACACTTGGCTTTAAAAGGTTAAGCTGGTCAGATGTCAATGACATACATATTCATGAATTTAGGATTTTTGAGCTATAGTTGCTATAGCCTACCAAATGCTGCATTCATGCAAACCTTTGCATTAATGATATTGCAAACTGATATTGTGAGACTTTTAACTCTTGCTGTCAAGATTGTAGCTATTTATGAACTCAAAGAAAAACATTTAATTTATTAATTTCTATCATTTATCCTTCACTTATTTGTTTTGAAGAGTGACTAAGTAAAATGCGTTTCACATCATATTTATACCTCAGGGAAAAAGTGGATTAAAAAGGAAAAATCTCTAAATAGTAATATATTTTGATAAGGAGTTGAAAAATGGGATCCATCTCATTCGTTTTACAAGAATTGTTAGAGAAAAATATAGAAAAAATGTTTCATGAATAGATTACTTCCTTAATTTTTTCAGTGTGAGAAGTTTGCTATGGTATAAAAGATCAATTTATTTCAAGTCTTCCCCAGCTTTCCCAGGGCTGCCAGTTAATATGAATCTAGTTTTTGAAGAGCTGCCATATTGTGGCAAACCATTGCTCAATTTTATTTTAACTGAAACCAGCCCTAAGTAAATTGGAACCGTACGTTTATCTCGTTTATATCTTTCCGAAAAGACCCCCAGGCTGAAATATCAATACAGTTACATCCAAATGTTGCCAGACAATATAAATCAGTCTCTTTCTGCTCTTAAAGGTATTAGAAGTTGGAAAATAGCATTTGAAAAGTGAATGGCATTTTGTTTACATTTTATCTGAAGGAAAAAAGGAATTTATTAGGTGTAGAAAACATCTTTATCTTAAGATTGTTGTCTTTTAATGCATCCAAGTCCTTAGATACATCTGGAAGTCCTTAGTTGGTTGTCCAAGTTAACAGTTCTACACAGGCTGCAAGAGTTTGCAGCCTGTTTAAAGCTACAGTCATGGATATAGAGTGTAGCTAGTACTGTAAGTCAATATCAAAGCTTTTTATTTTACGGGAATCATGTTAGATGAATATTTAACCAATAGCTAGCAACCAAGTATTAATTTTTACCCTTAAGTGTTAAAGATGAAAGAGAAACAAGAACAAAGTAACATCTTTCATGGCTAGGGGTTCAACATTTGACAACCTAGTGCCGTAGAAAAGGTTCCTAAATCAAATTAACTTGACCTACTCTTTGCATCTTTAAGAGGGAAACTAAAGCTGCTTTGAAGGTGAACTCATTTTTTTTTTCCTCCCTGTATAAAACACCTCAACCACCAGTAATTAAACTGCTATAATTAGGGTGAAACAAGTCTCATATGTGATGTTGTTTAAGCTTGTAGAGTGAGATAAGAGGCGCAAACAGTGGACCATTGATGATTGCTAAGCTACTTTTGGCATCGATGTATTAAAAATGAATCACTCTTATAAAAACATGCTTTCTTAGCTGCATCCAAATCAAACTGAAGGGAAGGTTTAGTTTTTTTCAGTGAACTTTATGGTCCTTTCAGACAGGACGTGGTTCGCCCTGTTTGGGCTGCAGGGTTTGGTGCATTTATGCTGCACTGACTGGATGGGCAGATTTTTATTTGTTGTCAGCAATAAAGTGTTAGCACTAGCCATGCTAGTTAGTAGAACAAGGGAAAAGAGAACAAAGAAAAGGCTGTGGGTGCACAACACCACAGGTCCAGTTAGCATGTGAAATAGTTGTGTTTCCACCGTTAATACAACCAGAAACTAAGGACATGTGCACAGACCAAGCAATAGTTTTTCCTTCACTTTGCTTCCAGGTCCTTCTGGCTTGATGCAGTATGGCCCACTTTCTACCTGATATGTATGAGTGGCCACACCAGGAATAGCTATAGCTATCCCTGGAAAAGTCATATAACCCAAAAAAAAATAAATAATGAAATTACTACTCCTTGGCAAAGTTTAAAAATCTTAAACGTGGTTGTTGTTACATTTTCCTCACAAAACACAACTGGTGCCAATTGAAAATGAATTGGGTATTAAAAGAAATTGTATAAAAACATGCCATATCATCAGAACCTCTTTTATAGATGCTATAGAACTATGACTTCTCTAAGAAAACATTACTTAATTTGTAATTTGTTTAATTAAGTGTCAAAATATAATGTGTTGTGACTCTCCAGCCCCAATTACTGTTGTGTAAAGGTAATTGAAATAACTTTAATAATTTCATATCTGGACTTCTTATTATAATAACTGTACATAGCAACTTTTTACATTGCTTCATCTTCTCACATTGTACCTTAGAGTCTTCTTATGTTTATTTTTAAAAGAGCACATAAAACACACCCTGAATACTGCAAAACAAACTGACTGAGATTTTTTGCAAACCTATAAAAAAATAAGATGCCATGATGATGAATATCACAGCTTTGGTATAATACCTCATTTATGCACCTTTGGCTGCAGGGTGTAGCCTCAGGTCTCCTGAATGTTATAGGCGAAGATTGGGATAGCTGCTGAAGGTTTCATCCAGTTAAAAGGGAGTTTTTCCTCTCCACTGTCGCTACAAGCATGCTTAGTGTGAGGGATTGCATTCGAGTCAATGAGTCGATGCAATCAAAATGTTTTTCCTTAGATATAAAACTTTGAATCAATTTGCCTGGATGATCTGGTGACCTGTAAAGTGCCTTGAGATGACATGTGTTGTGAATTGGCACTATATAAATAAACGGAATTTAATTGTTTGTGGGCAGTTTGGCTCATTCCTCTTTTTAGCACCTAACAAGGTCAGGTTGTACAGAAAATGTCAGCTCCATTGTCTTTGTTTTTTTGGAAGAACATCGCAAATATTCTGAGCTGGTTTTCACCCAAGATGTCTCTGCACATTGTGCTACTTTACTTTTCCTTTTGTCCTGACAAGTGTCCCAGCTACAGCTGCTAAAAAGCATCCCTAAGCATGAGGTTTCCTCCCCATTCTTCAATATATAGCAATAACACTGACCGTTTGATGTGTGTTGGCTGCTTTTCTCCAACTTCCTTTGATCTCACGCTTTCATGCCAAAGAGTTCAACTATTGCCTAATCAGACCAGATAATTTATATCTCACATTCGGAGAGTCCTTTGGGTACCTTTTGGTCAATTCCAGCAGGGTCGCCATGTATATTTCACTAAGGAGAGGTTTCCGTCTCACCTAGCTCTACATGACAGGTTCATCACGGCAGGGATGGTTTGTCCTTTTGAAACATTCTTCTTTCTCCAAAGAGCAAAGTTGGGGCTCTGACAAAGTGACCCTTTGTTTTTTGTACTTTTCCTGCCCTTCTTCAAACATTGCATGGTTTTGGAGGCTAAACTGCTCCTGGTATAGTCCTGATGGTTCAAAACCTCTCCCATTTATAGATGATGGAGGCCCCTTTGCTCAGTAGAACCGCCAAAGCAGCAAGTATTTACTCTTTTCCAGATTTGTGCCTTTAGGCAATCCAGTCTCGGTGGTTCACTGTCAATTAATTTGACTTCAGGCTTGATTTGCGTCTAAGGATGATAAGCAAAAACTTCAGACACCTGAGCTTATTTCTGAGCTTTGTGAATTAAGCTGAAAATACTTATGAGATTTTTTTGTGCTTCCATTAAATATAATAATTTCAAAAGGAGATGTATTCCAATTAGGGTTTCATGGTGTTTTGAGCTGGATTTAAAAGAATTCAGCTCATCTTTGAAAATTTTGACAACAAAACTTGATAAATGTAAATCGTGTCAAAGCCTTCTGGGTTCACTGTGTAGCAAAGAGTCTTTTAAAACCTCTTCATGTGTTGCTAATGACCATGTTTAAAAGAACAGTGGTCCCCTGATGTTCATCCAACTCCTGATTATTTGCTGGTGTCTTTATATTCCTTCTTTTTAAGGGCACTTGTTCTTAGCAATCAGTAATCAAATCTTGCATTTATTCCTGCCACTCAGAATAAAATATTTAATCATAAGAGCTCATTTTTATCCTTATTGAACAAAATCCTAAATGTTTTTGAGTGGTTTGTGTTAATTCACTTTCTTCTTTGATGTGAAATAATTATTTCTGCTTTACTCACATTGTCACAAAGGAATAATTGACTCATTGTCAATCCGTGTCTTTTTTTTCCAGTCTTAAATCCAATATTTATCTGGTAGAAATTTTTTCCTGCTCGAAATGTAATGTATTTACTAAAAAAATGTTCCACATAATAATCAGCAAGAAAACGGTTGAGCTATAAAGATAAGTTGCACCATACATGCAGACAAGAATTTGTCAAGCCACAAATTACCTCTTTGTAGCTAATGTTGCATTGATGAGAAATTTGATGGATTCCTTAAAAATTTTCAACAGATTTTTCCTGATGCCAAACCTCACTAAGCTAGACATCACGTCATTGTTCTGTGCTCCTATAACAAATAAGCAAATAGTTTAGTCCTCTGCTTTGCTGGTTTCACTTTTAAAAATTGATTCCAGAGAAATTGGCCAACCGCGAAGGGTACGTTTTTATGAACTTAAATGCAGCACAGAAATCAAAATTCGTTTTAGGCTCTGAATGGGAATTCCATACAGTGTCTAAAGATTCTCCACTGGGATTATATGTTATATCAAACTGACAACCAGTTCGACATATAAATCCAAATATTTAAGATTTCATTTGAAACCTTTAGCTAAGTGTATTGGCTATTAGTAACTATTTGAATCTCCTTATTGTTTAGAGACAGGCTATAAATAAGTGGTAAGTAGCATTGGATTGATTTTCTAACATAAACTTTACCAAACACACCAGCAAACAGTCAAAAGATTGAGGTTGCATTCACACTGCAGATCTTGATGCTCAATTTTAATTTCCTCCTGAATTTTTGCATGATCGTTCAGACTGCTACTTGAATGCGTCCAACATCTGACTCCGGGCTGAAAGGTTCATGCTCCCAACATGATCAACATGCAGCTCACTGTTCACAGAAATAATAAGAAGTTTGTGTTATTATAAAACAGAGATGCAAGCCAACCATTAAAATGATCTCATTATAACAGGATCAAGAAATGTAAGGAGAAGGAGAGCAGAACTGTTTGGTTTTGATGGAGCTGTGACTGTTGTACTGGAGAGGAGTCTGTAAAATGAGCATTCAGAGCCAGGACGATAAAATGAGAGATAGATGAAATGCCACATCACCACTCAGATCACAAATGCATTAAAAACAATGGATGCATATAAGATTTAGCACCACATATGAAAGCTGAACAATGCTGAGTTTTTTTGCAAGATGAATGATTAAAATTAGGCTGTTCTCACTGCCATGAATAAGTTGGATAAAAATAACTATCTGATATAGGTTGCATTTGCCAGCAGTGTCAACATAGACTATGAGGTCCTCTGGTCTGCATATGTATCTAATTAACTCCATTTCCAATATTAAAGGATGCAAAACTTAATATTAACAGCATATTCCATCCATTTATCTTTCTCAAAAACTGATCTTAAAAAAAAGATTATGTTTATATTATTTAATTTGAACGGATAAAAAGGATGATTTGCAAACGGTATGAGTATCATTGATGCTACAAGGGAGATAATTAGATATTATGCACTTGATATAAGATGGGAGGGTTGTTAGTTTTTTTTTTGTTTTGTTTAGTTTTTTAATTTAAATATAAATTAACTAATTCTATTGGATTTTTTTTTCATTTATATGCACAAAATAAGGAAAAATACACTTATTTAAAGGTTAATTAACTTACCTATACCTTTTAATTTTTGCAGTTTTTAGCTAACTGGTTTCTGCTTTTACATGATCAAGTCATAGACGTTACACGATCAAAAGGAAGAATAACGGAAAACTGTTAGTTATAATTGAAGAATTTGTGTCTAACAACTTTTGTAGTTAAAAAAACAATAGAGTGAATACAGTGCATAAAAAAAGGTGGAAATCTGGAGATGTTTTTTTTTATCACGTAATAATACTGTATGTATGATTATTTGCACCCCATGCCTTGCATGCAGCTTATTACCACAAGCATTTATAATTTTTTACAGAAAGCTTTTCTCAAATTAAACATAAGCAAACTATGTAATATGACAAAAAAAGCTGAAAATATGCTCATTAGTTTCATGCAGATGAATAACTGGAAGTTGCCATTGATCACTGTTGTGCTCATCTACTAATGAGCCCTTCTTCATGCTATACTTTATATCTGAAGACCCCGTTAGTTGTTAGAATAGTATTAACTGAATCCCATCCTTGAAATACTTGGAGTAATGGGTTTCTAAATGGAAATCCAGAAATTCATGGAGTTCATGTATGGAGCTAAATACGTCTGCTGTGAGCCCAGCTCAACCTCTTGTTATTGTGATAATAACCTGAAGTTATACTCACACCGAAGAATTGAATTTTCAACAGATTGTCATTCTCAACTCATTGAATATTGACACTTGGTCAAAGGCGAGATCCCTCGTCAGAATCCCAGGGTAAATGACAGGTGGCGAAATTGTATCACATTACATAACCTTTACAAGCGACAGTCTTTAATTTTTTTTTTTTTTTAGCCTAGAGAATTATTGTTTGCAGCCTATAGATTTAGGGATTAGTGTAAGGGATGGGTTTACTTTACAGTTCATGGAAAATGCAAGTTCCTGCCACAACTTGTCCTGCGTGTCAATAAATGAAGAGAGAAGTGCCCCTACTTGATCAAGCATAAATATTTGGGAGTTGGGAGTAAGACTGGAAATGTTGTATACTGTTTGAAATTAGATAGATTGATGACCAAACTAACTCTGGGGTTTTATGCATGTCTCTCTCACTGCCCTGATCAGACGCTAGCTGGTTCACATACTGTAGCTCTGATGACAGCGTCTCTCTCTTTTGACTCTGCCCAAACAGAACAGAAAAATTCAGTGATATATATATAGAACTGGTACTAACGATGCACAAGCATAAGTTAACCACTGGGTCCAGTTTGGTATAAAATTGGCTTATCTCTGCCATTCAATAATTTGCCATAAATAAGGTAATGGTTTGAAGAGTTCAATGGAAAGAAAATATTCTTCAAAATGCAACCCAGTCTCATGGGAAAATGTACCTCCACTACGTTGGTCCACACTGCAAAACGTAGTGGAGGTACATTAATGGCCATTTTTTTGTGGTACTGTTATATTTCTTCTGCCTATACGCTTTCTATTGTTTTACGTCCTAGTCACGTGACTTTCAAGATTCCAGCTGGGAGAAGAAAAATATATATATATATGGCCGACATTCGCTCATTTTTTTGTGGAAAGATTAATAACTTGAGTTTGTTTTTGCATTAAAATGAGTTTTGATTACATTTCTAGTGAGAAATGTATAGTTTGTTGCCAGAATATTTACTCAGGGAATGTACATATTCACTTGCTTGTTCGTTTCTTGCAAAGATTTTTCAAGATAATGTGAAACTGTAACGTTTTGGTATAAACATGGCCGAGATTTCTCTAAGTTTTAGTGGGAAAATCAATAATTTCAATCAGTTTCTGCATTTAAATGGGTTTTGATTACATTTAAAGCGAGAAGTGTAGGGTTTATTTACATAATATTTACTTAGTGAACATACATAATCACCCGCTTGCTAGTTTTTGCTACGGTTTTTCGGATCTCGTCAGGATTATGTGAAATTGCAACGTTTTGGCTGCTACCCATCGCCTAGCATTTAGCTGCCGCCCCGATTCAACATTGAATTCTTTGTGATTTAACTCCATCTGACGGATCAAACCCTCGCCACTGCGTGCGTTGTGTCTGAGGTTGATTTTCAGATCAATGCATTACGTCGTGGCATACGGGAAAGACTAATGTTGACAAAATGATCATGGGTTAAGATCGGATGTGTTTTATTTGGAAATCTACCGGATCCTTTGTGCATTTAACTTCCTGTTTGGTCCAATCTCATTGATGGGTTTTGACCAGATTTTGACCAAAGAGGAACTCAAAAAAAACAAAACGATTTAAATACACAACCAGCATATCTGGAATCAATGACAGAGAGCGACTGGGACCAGAAGTTTATTCATTTCTCCCCATTGATTTCCATTCAAAATGTTTTCGGTCCCACCGGAGTCTAGGGAAGGGGCGTGCATACCGACACCTACTGTTCATGAGTGTGTAGCAACATTGTTTTACATCTATAGGGCTTGGTCGTCATGACGTAAGCACTTTGCGTTGCCGCCATATTGATGGCCTCTTTTACCGCGGCTCAGACTACTGCCTATGACTACCGCATACTGTACTCCTTCTCAGCCTGATTAATTTCACCTTAACTTGATTTCAACCATGGTAAACCGTTGCTGTATTGTGGGCTGTAACAGCTCAACACATGTTTGCCATGGGAAAAACATAGAAAATGGGTTAACTTTCCACCGCTTTCCTGCCTGGAGAGGCAACCACGGAGACCAAGCGTCAGAGATAAAGAGTTGTCGGCTAGCTTGGATCGCGGCTGTAAGACGACCGAACATAACTTTCCACAGTATTCCAATGTCATTGAGAGTGTGTTCCCTGCATTTTCATTCTGGTAAGTCAAAGATGCACGGTTTTATTTTATAGCCTACTTTGTTTCTTTCCTTCAAAGTTGGGATCTTTTACGGGAAAATAAAAAAGACGGCAGCGGGAAAAGGCTCAAATACGTGAGAAACCCGCAGGGTTGGCAGTTAACGTTACTAACTACACCTTTGAAACACATAGCAGCTAGTTAAAAGTACATTACATGCGTGAGTGGTTGTCAGCATTAGCGGTTAGCAGTTGCTAAACTAGCAGGTTCCAGAGCCCGTCTGATCACAGCTTACCTTCGTACGGATCACTGTGTTCCCACTGTTTGCTGGCTTTATGATCTGCAGCTCCTGAACCCATCCATTCATAAACTGCACATGAGACTCCAAGGACTTGTAGCTTGGGAACTGTTTTGAAGTATAGGCGCTCACTCATCGGTGCTCCACTCATTGTTTGGAACTTCATATGGATCCAAATTATTAATAATGCTGATTTTGTCGTGGCTTCTCTATTTAATGTGTCCTGGTAAATTCCAGATCTTTTTCGGGATTTTGACATCTTTTTTCTCTCTACTTCTACATCTCTTCTTTCAACAACAACGTTGTATCAGAGCTATGTTTACGTTTGCGTAGCCGTCTATATGACCGCGATGTCCCACAATGCAACGTGGATCCCGAGCCCTATTAAATTCTATTTTTTAATTTTGTATTCTGAAGATAAATAAATAATGCTTTCCTTAATCTATAAATATCAAACTCCCTGAGGAATGCTTTTAGCACCTTGTTGAATCTATGGCACAAATAATTGAGGCAGTTCTGAAGGCAAAAGGGGGTCCAACCCGTTACTAGCATGGGGTACCTAATAAAGTGGCCGGTGAGTGTATGTACCAGAGTTCAAAATACACATTTCTAAAAGAATTTCAGATCAACTATCTGTTTTCACAGCAGAGATGGTGGCAGTTATACTGAGTTTCCAATGGGTTGAGGAGGTCAGAGCAGACAGGGTGGTGGTATGCACGGATTCCAAAGCAGTTTTAGAAAGTATTCAGGGAGAAGGAAATAATAGGAAAGATTTAGTATTAGAAATTCAGCACAGTTTATTTAGATTATACAGGAGTGGCATTGATATTTGGTTTTGTTGGGTTCCAGCACATGAAGGGGTAAAAGGAAATGAAAAGGCAGACAAATTAGCAAAAAGGGCTTTAGAGGAGGCAATAACAATTACAATTCCTTTAGGGAAAGGGGAAGGAAAATCATTTATTAAGAGGAAAGAAATTGAAAAATGGCAAAAAAAAAGGTGGAATGAAGATAAAAAAGGAAGAAGGTTATATAAAGTACAAAAGTCAGTATTAAATAGAAATATTAATGAGAGAAACCGAAGGGAAGAAATAATAATGATCAGATTAAGAGTAGGTCATACTTATTTAAATGACAATTTATACTTAATAGGGAGGAAAAATAATGATAAATGTGAAGGATGTGGAGAGATAGAAAATGTAGAACATGTATTGATGAACTGTAAAACATCTGAACCTGAAAGGGAGAAATTGAAAAGAGTTGAAAGGACAGGCCAAGAATGGAGTCTTAAAGGATTATTGGGAAATAAAGGAAATATAAAGGATATTTATAGATTAAGGAAAGCATTATTTATTTATCTTCAGAATACAAAATAAAAAAATAGAATTTAATAGATGTAAAACAATGTTGCTACACACTCATGAACAGTAGGTGTCGGTATGCACGCCCCTTCCCTAGAGCCCGGTGGGACCGAAAACATTTTGAATGGAAATCAATGGGGAGAAATGAATAAACTTCTGGTCCCAGTTGCTCTCTGTCACTGATTCCAGATATGCTGGTTGTGTATTTAAATCGTTTTGTTTTTTTTGAGTTCCTCTTTGGTCAAAACCTGGTCAAAACCCATCAATGAGATTGGACCAGACAGGAAGTTAAATGCACAAAGGATCCGGTAGATTTCCAAATAAAACACATCCGATCTTAACCCATGATCATTTTGTCAACATTAGTTTTTCCCGTATGCCACGACGTAATGCATTGATCTGAAAATCAACCTCAGACGCAACGCACGCAGTGGCGAGGGTTTGATCCGTCAGATGGAGTTAAATCACAAAGAATTCAATGTTGAATCGGGGCAGCAGCTAAATGCTAGGCGATGGGTAGCAGCCAAAACGTTGCAATTTCACATAATCCTGACGAGATCTGAAAAACCGTAGCAAAAACTAGCAAGCAGGTGATTATGTATGTTCACTAAGTAAATATTATGTAAATAAACCCTACACTTCTCGCTATAAATGTAATCAAAACCCATTTAAATGCAGAAACTGATTGAAATTATTGATTTTCCCACTAAAAGTTAGAGAAATCTCGGCCATGTTTATACCAAAACGTTACAGTTTCACATTATCTTGAAAAATCTTTGCAAGAAACGAACAAGCGAGTGAATATGTACATTCCCTGAGTAAATATTCTGGCAACAAACTATACATTTCTCACTAGAAATGTAATCAAAACTCATTTTAATGCAAAAACAAACTCAAGTTATTAATCTTTCCACAAAAAAATGAGCGAATGTTGGCCATATATATATATTTTTTTTTCTTCTCCCAGCTGGAATCTTGAAAGTCACGTGACTAGGACGTAAAACAATAGAAAGCGTATAGGCAGAAGAAATGTAACAGTACCACAAAAAAATGGCCATTAATGTACCTCCACTACATTTTGCAGTGTGGACCAACGTAGTGGAGGTACATTTTCCCATGAGACTGGGTTGCAAAATGATGTGTATACAAATATCGTGTGGTCCTCAAATACAACGAGGTTCCCTACGGTCCTGCAGGAGCCCCACATTATGACTCATGAGTTATAGAAAATTTCAATCCTTCCTTAAGACAGATCTTGGTGCTTTGATTACATGTTGTTTAAAACGAAAACAATGTTTGTATTTTATAGGGACTATCAGTAACACATCTAACTATTAAACTAGAATTCATTAAACCGTGAGGTAATTTATTGTAACACTGTCATGGTTCACCGTCTGAAGTAATGCTTTCTATATTTAGGTCTTTTTGTTTTAGTAGCCAACTTCAAAAAATCCTGTCATTTTATTTTAACATCTGTTTATTGAGTGATAGCTGTTTGACATGAAAATTTAGATTGTCACATAAAACCCATCATAAACTTGTGTTTCAGCCATTTTTCTATGACTACTCTCTACGCCACAGCTCCTCTATGATCAAGACACTCGTGTCTCTGTATAATTTAACTGTCTCATTTTTCCTCCAAAAAACTGCAGCCATCATCGTAGTGATTTATATCTTCCACATGTGTGTTTTTTTTTCTCCCTGTCTCTCCTTCCTCTGACTTTTCTGGCAGACTGAAATTGCTTTATTATTCCCCTAGAGTCTGTCAAATCCCCCAGCAGCTACAAACTCATCACCCGTCACTGGCTCTTTGTCTGAGAGGAAATAAAGTGTCGGGATTTCCTGGGTGACGGATTTGTGTAATAGTCCTTTGTCTGGGCCAGGGGAACAAGTCGGTGGACACATGAAGGGAGATGAGGAGAAAAGGAGTGAGAACGAGAGGCAACGGGAGAAGGTGGTGGATCAGTCTGTCTTTTTAAGTGAAAATTGAGTTTCTTTGAAGAGGAGCTCCTCAGGCGGAGAGGGTCCAAGACCTTTGCTTTTGGATCATGAAAAGGAGAAAGTCACCTTTTCTTTGGCTGAATCCAATACACTTCTGTAAAGTGTCTGTGAGGAAGGATGATGCAGACAAAGAGAGGACAGAAGGATTCACTCTGAAGGTTATTCTCCATCTCTACCAAGTGCCGTCCTACTGTGCAGAGTCCAGTGACAATATCACACTCGGACGTCTACTCTCAGATTCCTGCCATTGTTCTCATGACATGAACAATATTTTAAAAAAAATGTATGTGCTTGAGTGGTGGGGTCGACATAGAATTGTGCCATTTTGCCAATCAAACATAATTTTTAATGCACCTTAAAGTTTTTTTTTATATTTTGTCCCATCATGAATAAAAAAAATTATGTTTTCCCATTGTATTTTTTATTTAAGTTACCAAAACTAAATACATTTGATTTACTAGAAGGCATATAATACAGTAGTTTATTTTACAAAATAATGTATCTAAAAGGTGAGGTGTGACACACCAGTAGCCCTCCAAGATCTAATTAGTAAATTAGTAAATAGATCTGAACATGAGAGATAAAACAACTTTTAAAAACACTAAAATAATTGCATATAGATCAGAAAAACTAATTCTGCACATTAAATATAAAGACAAAGTCCTCAGGGATGAGATATATTGGTTTAAGCATCATGGTATGAGGATGTGTAACAGGGAAGCTAATCACAGTTCAGGTAGAGGGATTAATACAGGGCAATGCCTCAAAATAAAAGCTTCTCAGAGGCTGCTAAAAACTTGAGAACAAAAGTTGGTGTTAATAATTCAGAGTTAACCTTTTTAAATGGAGTATTTAGAGCCATACTTAATGTAAATCTACTCAAGTGTTGGAGTTAACAGTCAGTGTAAAATTTGACAGCCATGCAGTGTAACTTTTACTCTATATGGTGTTGATTACCTGCCAGTAAAATTAACTCTGAATGTTACACTAATTTGGAATGGGACCGGATGATATCTGAAACAGAGGTATATACAACTCAGTAGTTGTTAAAGTAGCACATGTTTTTTTACTGTGCAGGGTAGATCATAATAAACCTACATACAGCCAGAGATACAATGGAACGATTAAGATGAATATATATTTAAACAAAAACTTCCCTCTCCTGTGGTTATAAATACCTGCTTCAATTGTGACAAAGATTTGTTCTAAAAAGATTTGTTTGGGGAGGAAAAATAATATATTTTTTTAGCTTTTTGTAACAGGCCAAACTAAAGCACAAGTAGTATGAATAATTGTGCACGTCACCATATAATTAAATCTAACATATTTCAATTATGTACATTTGGACAGTAGGATTAGGATGTATATCTCCTTTCAAGGCACTATAATTGTTTAAATATACCTCTTTTAAATAAAAAAAATGCATTGTCGGAACTGATAAAAAGAAAAATAATACTGCAGGGTTTTGTGGATGCTAAGACTTTTTACCAAAAATGTTGTTAGAGTTCTGGTTCTGTTTTTCTTTCGAATGTTCAGTTTTGTTTTGCTCCTTGTTTTCTAGTTTTTTTTAATGGTTTAAGTCTTATTTTATTGTGTTCTTTGGTTTTTTCTCAGTTTCTGTCTTAGTATTGGTTCTTTTATGTTTTCTTTGAGTGTTCAATTTTGCTTTAGTCCATGTTTTATAGTCTTAGAGGTTTAATTCTTATATTGTTGTGTTTTCTGGTTATTTTCAGTTCTCTGGTTTTTATTTTTTGACCTCTGCTGCCCTCTTGAGTTCTCCTTTTTTCCCTTGCCCCTTTCTTTTTTCTGCTCTACTCACACCTGCTCTTAATCTGCTCGTTAGCTCTCCCTTTGTTTCAGTCTCCCATAAATGCTCTCTCTGCGCAGACCTTCAGTGATGGATCCTCGTCAAACTCCTCCAACTCCGTCTCTCTGAGCCCTCCTCTTGTGATAGCAATCCCCCTGATGACTCCATGGTTTCTGGTTCGTCTTGACTTCTTTTCACTTTGGATTCCTGGTTTCCTGTTTGTTTCTGGATTTCATATTTGTATTTTTAATTACCTGCCTCGGTTCTCAGTTAACTAATCATTAAATCAATAGGAAATTCACCTCTACCTCCCTGCCTCTGCTTTTGGGTCAACAATCCACAACAATTCTTGACAATTGTTGGGTTTGGTCATAAAAGTTGAAGTTAAACTACCTACTTTCCAAATCCTGAAGGCATTAATAAAAAGAAAATGTTAAAATATTTTAGTTTTAGAATATGTTTTTCTGTGAGACAATCATTAGCACTCATTACATTAATTAGTAGTAATACTAATATAGGATATTGTAGATCTGCAAAATTTCTGCTGTATGTTGTTTGATGTCAGCTGCTTTATTATACTGAATATAGCTGCTTGGCATTAACTTAAAAAACCTAAGACTGAAAAGGAGGCAGAGAAATTGGTAGGCAGGAAAAAAAGACAGATGTTCTTTATCACTTGTTATTTTTCCTACATTAGAAGCAGCACAATGTTCTGTCCACTGACCTGCCAACTGCCATGCTGCTCCTCATTCATCCTTCCTCTCGTTGAACAAACTAATGATGAGTTGTCAGGGCAACATTTACTTGGTCAGATCAGGGGGACCTAAATATGGAGCAGCCCGGATTATGAGACAGACATAAAGCACAAACTCATGCTGTAAACACATTAGAAAGGAAATGTTTTACTGTTAAAAATGCAGGATGGAATCAAAATGGTCCTGATCATATCATAGAAGAACACACATATAGAGGATATTTGCTGTTAGACTACATAAAAAAAAACATGTTCTTACTTATGTTTGGCACACACTCATTAATATGAGTGTTTACTTATTTGGAAAAGCTCTTTTTATGGTAGAAGATAAAATAAACAGGATAAAACACTTCTAAGCGAACTGGGTCCCCGGTTCACAAATTAAACCCTCTAGATGAATATGTTAGAAATAAATGATTACAGGAAGTTGTTTGATTTACAAATAGGTACAATGAGATGATACTAAGCTTTACACTTTCCATACACCTTGAAATATTTTGTTACACTTTATTTGTTAAAAATACAAACATCAATTTATTCTATTTGGATTTTCATTTGTCAAAGTAGTAATATTTGGTACATATTAGGAAAATTAGAGAGAAGGGGAGAATATCTGGTTTACCACAATTAATTAAATTATAAATGTAAAAAGTGTGGTGTTCATTAGTTTTTTTGGGCCTTAATTCAAATAACCCTAGTGAAATAAATCAACATAAGAAAATAAAATCCAGAAGTTGCCTTCTAATGTCCCCCTAGTTCGGAGGTTTTCAACAGGGGGTCCGCGACACCTAGGGGGTCCACAGAGGTACTGCATGAGGGTCACGAAAGTTTTGGTTGATTAGACTTTTTTTTATATTCCTCCCTGCAATTATTTCCACTTATTGAAATGTCTTTAAATACACATAAACATGAATTCAACACACTGTAGTAAACAGATAAATGGAGGCAGAGATGTCTTTCAGTCATCAATGCACACATTCAGCGACACACAGGAGCTCTTTCAAGCTGGGTACCGTTTCATTCACAACACCTGTCCCATCAACCAGGAATCAGAATCAGAAATACTTTAATAATCCCAGGGAGAAACTACTTTAGTTACATTACTCCATCTGTAATAGAGTGACTATAGGACCAGTTTGATAGAACACTATTTAATACTATATATATAAATAAGGGGGCCCCGGCTCCATCTCGGCATCAGTTTGGGGGTCCTTGGCCTGGAAAACATTTAAGAGTTTATTTAAATATTCTGTATCTTATTCATACATGTGAAAATGTGGGAAAGTTTAAAGAAATTCAAACTGTGTTTCAAATTCTGTGAAACCAGTCTTTTAAAATATCCTTTTCGCTGTGTTTTATTCAATCCTTTATCTTCCGATAGTCAAACTAACAGATTCTAGCTTCTAGTCTTAATAATATGCTGTTTGCAGGAGAGGAAAACCCACATGGATCAGAGATGAAGAAGACAAACTGAAACATTCTGTTTAATAAAGGGGAACAGAGAGTAGGAAAAGAGGCTGCATATGTTTCTCAGGCCTGGATAAGCAGAATATCTTAGAAATGCACTTACAGATGTAAATTTACGTTCCTTTTGATTGCAGCGGCACTTTGCTTTTGCTGCGACTATTCAAGTCTGCAGTAAAATGTGGTTTTCACTGAATATAAAAAGATGTCAACATCCCAGCTAAGCTCCGTTGACCCCTCTGATTAATGCCGTTATTGTCAATGATTTTTTTTTTCCTCAGTTGGAGGTTCAACAGCAGCGTTCTCGATGAAAGCTTGGAAAAATCAGAACGTTTGAATGGGTTTAATCAACCTGTCTTTTCTTTCACACACACCGGGGGAAATGAATGTCGGTGAAAGTCCCCACTCAGAAAAAAGAAAAGAAAGAGAAGTACAGCAATGTGACCGTTGAGAGATGAAAACCATGAAGTTTTAAACCAAGGCCAACTTTTTCTCCGCTTGTTGAAAGTTCACATATCAAGCAGTTCTCGGAGGACTCTCAGGCTTTAGGAAAGAAGAAATCTGGTCCAAAAAGACATTAAAGAAAAACTAGAGGGTAGATATATGCTTTCCTGCAGTGTGAAAGTTCTGCTCACTGAAGCCAAGCAAAAATCTACATGTCATGGATTCTTTTTAAAAATCACAGCCCAGGGCGAATGCCCCAGTCTTCCAATAGAAACAAATCCTTTTAGGCATAACAGCAATAGGCATATATTCCTTTCTTCTTGATTTTCTCCTTCAGATATGATGTTCAGACTTAAAAATTGGATTATTTGCTCTCACTCATTGCTTTGACCCTGATTTCTCTCTAACTGAGAGCCAGGATGTAAGGTCTAAATCCCTGCAGAATTCCAGCATACAACATACAAATGAAACATTAGTTTTAAATAAAAAAAATCCTTCCAGCATGACAGCAAACCAGTAGACCAACAAGACCTCCCTCATCGTATCTCTCTATCTATTTATCTCAAAGAATTTTTTGAAATAGTTGAAAAATTGAGCTTTCAATTAATATAGTGGCATCTGGCTCTTTTTTTGAAAGGTTACTTTATATTTTTATACTTCAAAGGGGAACACCGTTTTTTTTTACATTGGCCCCTTGATTTTACGTTATTACATCATGTTCTTCTCACCCATATAAGTTTTGTGTCATTTGGAGCTGTTCTGAAGATAATGGGTTTTGTAATCCAAGTATCCGCGCGCCGGACTGGAGTTGTAACAGGCACCCCGGGTCACAGGCGGCTAGGCTCAACCCCTTCAGTGAGAAGGGGTTTTTCAGTGAGATTCATTCGGCTAGCTAATCTGAATCTTTCAATTCCATTTCGAGAGCAAGATCATCTGTGGTAGTAGCACTAGACATCTTCCAGGCAAGTGAGTAAAACTAGCTGCAGTTCAGCGGACAGGATGAATGAATGGTAGCCGGGGCGCACGGATGACGTCATACACACTGTGCTTTGTTTTTAAAAGATATAGATATAAAAAATATAACCGCGGATGTCTGGGGGACAGTTATTTGCCTACATGTTATGAATGCTGGTGTACCGTAAAGAATAAATTATGAACAGTTTGGTTTGTGCCTTCAAGTCGTTGCCCATAGGAAGACGTTACCTGGATATAACCTAACGGAATATCTTCAGAACAGCTTCAAATGACACAAAACTCATATGGGTGGGTAGAAAATGATGTAATTACGTAAAATCAAGGGGCCAATGTAGAAAAAAACTGGTGTTCCCCTTTAAGCAGTTTTTGGAGCAAAGTAAAGAGGTCAAGTAGATACTTCAACTTTTATCAGATTGTTTTTAAACTGCAGTATCTATACTTCTACTTAAGTAACAAATGTGTGTACTTTTGACACCACTGATATACAGAGTACCTTGTCTGGTCTGTAGCTATGGATTCCACTGTGTTCTGACACGTATCTACCAGAACCTGAGTTAACTTTATCATTTACTGATATGTCTATTAGATTGGACACGCGGTCTGGCCTTCATTGTTCACATGCAGCAATTAGCCCTGGCCCTGGTCCATCACTTTTATTCTTTTAACAGTGCTGACTCAGAATACCCCTCAACGGCTGCTGTTTTTGAGATCATCTCACCCAGTTGTCCAGCCATCACAGCTTCGCTGTTGTCACACTCACTTAAATCCTCATGCTTGTCCACTTTTCCTGGTTCTGACACATCAGCTTTGGGAACACGAAATTAACTTGCCCTCTAATATATAACCCCCACTTACAGAGCCCAGGCTGAATGCATTAGCAGGGCCATTTACTTCACCTGTCAGTGGTCATGATGTAATTCCTCATTTCTATATGTTGCAAACAGTCAAAGCAAAGAGACGGAGATTCTGTTTGATTAGAACATCAGCAATAAGTCGGTCAAAAGGTTTCTCAGCATGAGGGCTGTTTGAAGAGACAAATTGTTCAAAGATGTTAGAGTAACATTCTATAACTGGGTCAATGAAAACATCCCCCTGAAAAATACGGATGTGATTAAATAATCACCCGCTGTATGGAAGTTCAAACAATACCAAAGCGTTTGTGCAAGATGATAGTTTAATACCTGTGTTCCTTTTTTAAACAGCATAAAGAATGCCTGCTTCTTTAACAGGCATTTGATCAGAAGGGTAGTTCATGATGTAAAACGA
This sequence comes from Cyprinodon diabolis, assembly GCA_030533445.1. Classification (NCBI taxonomy): domain Eukaryota; kingdom Metazoa; phylum Chordata; class Actinopteri; order Cyprinodontiformes; family Cyprinodontidae; genus Cyprinodon; species Cyprinodon diabolis. The sequence continues at coordinate 31,299,656 of CM060076.1, forward strand.
CTCCCCGCATGAAGCCATTACTGAGAGATACCCAGCGGCAAAGTCACAGCGAGAGGAGCAGATTTCAGATGTCGTCCTCCCAACGCTTTTTCCTCACCATTTAACCACAGCAGTACTTACCTGGTAACTGACGTGTATTAAAGTCAGTTTAGTTCAAGCATTACAAGGACGTCAGTAAAATAGTTAAGTTCAAAAGAGTAAAAATGTTCTTTAATTGTTGGATATCAGGAACAGATGGAAATAGTAAAAAGAGGGAAACATCTGAAAAGCAAGGGTTTAACAGTTAGGACACACTGGTATAGGGATATGTTTAGGAATTTAGCAATTCTGGAAATAAACATAGGGTTTGATTACATAGACAAAAGTTTTGAAACCTTTTTATGACATTTTAAGTTTTTGATAGACCAACATAGGGTATCTCATAAGGCAAAGTTTTTGAAAACAATTGAAAACCTATAATTCTCACAAAAATTCTTATTCAGCCCCCTCCCAAAGTCAATCATCTGCTGAAATATTTATCAATGAGATTAAAGCTTTAATACATACAGGGTTTAAATGTCTCTATCATCTCTAGAGAGCAAAATGGATTTTGCTTTTGAAGAGTGACATCAGATTTTAAGGTTTGAAATAAATTAAATTAAGGTTTATTCTGCACTATGATTTTGCATTCCTACACATTAGTATGGATTTATTTAAGCCATTCCTTTGTAGCTCCTTTCTGTGATTGTGCTACTTGTCAAGTTGAAGTTTAAAGTCCCTCTCAGCATCTACAAGGCTTTCTTGCAGGATCACCAGTCTTTAGCTCCATCAGCCTTCCCATCAACTATTAGCAGACATCAGACATCTGCCACATGTGCTTTGTCACTATTCATGGGTTGTTCAAATTGCAAACAAGACTCTTAATGGTTGAATGGTTTCCTTCATTATAATTCTTTTTCTTTTTTTTTCTTTTTTTTTGAGCGGGGGAGCGGGGGAGACTAATCGCCTCCGAATAGTTTTCCCACCTGAGCTATGGATCTCTGCACATCCGCCAGAGTTCCAGGGGCCACAATGCTGCTTCTCTGATGAATGCTCTCTTTGCGTCTGTCAGCTTGCCTGTCTCAGGCTGAGTGCTCCAATTTTTAGTTTTTCCATTTTTAAATGATGGAAGTGCCCTGTTAGATGTCAAAATCTTTAACTGTGATTTTTTTTTATCTTTGACAACTTTAAAGATTATGAATGCTTATGTAAAGCACTATGCTGACCCTTGTTAAGCTCATGACTGACATTATATATAAGTAAAAATAGAAATTACAAGAGAGTGCATGCATTGCCATCTTCAAAACAATGGAAACCTATGTTCCAAAAATAGACTTTTTGTTATGATTGCCTCCCAGAGTGTGTCTTGTCCTGTTTTCAGTCTGTGTGTGTATTTATGTATCTAATGTGTTTATTGGCCTCGGTTAGTGATCTGTCGAGAGGTTTCCTGTCAGTCTGTGGGTCCAAAAACCATTACAATCATGAGAAACCATACTAGAAGTTTCTTGCTTTTTTTCTCCCTCATTTGTTAAGCAATCCAACTAGCCTTGGATCTAAATGAGTTCCTGGCAGCTACACTGCTCAAAGGGATTCTGAGATGACTAAAAAATATATCTACTGTATAAAAAACATAATGGAAAAGATGGAGATACAGTGCATTTTGAGGCTGTCAGTCTTTAATGTTTTGTTTTGATATATTTTCAGCAGGCGGAGAGTTATTTTGACTGCCCACAGTGGGTTTCCCTCAGGGACTGACGGTTGGCCATGGTTATTTCATGAAGCTAATTTGTATCTGTGGGCAGACAACTCTGGCTTATGGCTACACAGGACTATAGCACTGTAATACAACCTATGCATGATTTTCACTCAGTGTTGGAAATCTATTGAAGGGGAAAAGTTCTGTGACTGCTGGCATTGTCATTGAGAAACTAAACACAACCCTACTTCTTTCATAGGAAGGAACCACTTCTGTACAAGCAGGGTTTCAATTTGGCTTAGGAGTTGTTTGTAGCTTTTTTTTTTCCTACCTTCTAGTAGTTGGTAATTGTATGAAAGGTAAACATGTCCCCCTTCACATCAAAATAAGATTAAATTTGAAACTCCCTCCCTTCGCTCCAAAAACACACTGAGGAGAGGGGGATGCTTGGTCCAGTTATGTTTAACTTTTTGTATAAACATCCCATTGGGTCAGCTGGCCAGACAGAATGACAAAAACGATGGCCAAAAGGAGACACACCTTTATCCCTATCAGGAATCCAGTTTGTGTGGTCTATTTTTGTGTCTGTCTCTCCCTCCACCACCAGGTGCCGCCCTGTCATTGTTGGTCCTCCCTGCACATCTGCGGCTCTTTGGATCATTATCTGGAGGAGTACTTAAGCAGTGGACTGTCACTACCTTGACGCCAGAGTGTTTGCTAGTTTTGGGTGCTCTAGCCATGCTTAGATTTGCAGAGTCTAACCTGAGTCTTTATTTCACTGAGTCAAACTGAGTCTTTGTCTCTCTGAGTCCAACCTTGTTTCATGTCTTTGCCTTTGGCAGGAAGTCATCCTGCATACTGGATTATTTACCGAGTTTACCGAGTTCACACTGAGCAGGGAAGTCCTTTTTCTGTTGCTGTCTATCAGAGAAGTACAGAGAAAAGCAGAGACATCAGGCTTTCTTATATGGCTTGTCAAATGGAGTGAGAGAGACAGGCAGCAAGGAAAAGAGAAGTAGATAGGGAGAGGATGAAAAAGAAGAAAGCAAAGCTCTGGTGGCTGATAATAGCAGGTAAGACGTTAACATCAGTGGTGGGATGTGAAGACGTTAGCATAATCTATCCAAGACAACTTGTTTCATAAGCTTGAGGAGTCTAAGGATGGTCAGAACTGCCTCAATAAACCAAATGTTTCACATTTTTACAAAAGGTAAGAAAGATTTTAGAATACATGCCAGGGTCAGGTAAAATTCTTAGAGATACACAACCCTTGAGTTCAGATTTTGTCTAACATTAATACACATTTATATTATCTAAATATTTATGTCCTTGTATGGTATCATTTCTTTTCATTTAACCAGGCATAATCCAGTGTAAGTTGAGAAATTTGCTCTTATATAAATGTTTCTAACATTTTTTTAAAAGTCAAAAGCAGTATTTTTCTAAGATAAGGTATTGGAAGTTCCCTACCTAATAATAACCCCACATCAATACAATCCTCTGATATTCAAATTTTATGCTAATCTGTACAGTAAGCCTTAATGGAAACAGAGAAGCAGTACAGCAATATTGAAAAATAAAGTTCTACATAAAACAAGTTATTTGAGTAGCCATTCAAAAAGGTAGCAAGCAGGCTTTGCACAGGAATGCACAGTAGTTTAAAACTTTCTTTTCCCAAATAGTCATTTGTAGAGCAATTTCAAAATAATCGTGCAAGTACAGAAATCGCATCCACAGCTGCTGCCTTGCAAAAAGACATGGATCACTCTGGTCCATTTCTCAGAGTTAGGGCTTACCATTCCCACCAACTTGCTTTTAATTACATTGACGAGAGGAGCCAGTGAGAGCTTGTTAAGCCTCTATGATTGTTCTCCTTCGCAGCCCAGTGCCTATCTTTCCCCTGACGATGGCACCGCCCGGCATCACACCAGCTCAATTAGCCATGAAATATTCTCCTGCACACGTCTTCTAATGGTGTTTTATGAGTCTGTGGTTGTGCTGTTAGGATGAAGAAAAATTCCAAGAGGGGTCATTATGGAAAAAGAGGGAAAAAAAGAAGAAACAAAATGTTTAGGTTTGCCCATTTTTTTATGATTTATTGGTTTTAATTAGTGAACTGTTGTAAAATGTATTCTTGGCCAATTTACTCTTTGTTCTAAAAGCAGACTGGATCATGGTTGGGGGGGTTGTCACTGGTCACAGTTTCCATGACAACAGCCAGAACGTGGCAACTTGCGGTGGAAGTTTTTATCTCCATCATAAATTGCTGCTATTGTCTATTTGTTCTCTAACGTGGAATTTTAGAGCTTTGGGGCGCTAAGTAACATAAATGTTTGACAAATGTAAGTTGGTTTCTTGTAAAATGCTCCAGGAAGTGATGTGGAAGGCAACTGTTTAGATGAGAAGCGATATAGCTTTTTATTATTCAGAGCCAGAACCACACTGTGATAGCACAACTTCAAGTTCATCTTTAATTCATGGTTTACCACCTCACAAAAAAAAAACTGCTTTTCCAAAACAATCCAGTTTCTCCCAAGCAGCAGGCATGTGTTCTCTCTCTAAGTCTTTAATCGAGATAGAAGAAGGGGGAAAAAAAGCAATAAAGGGACACGGTAGGATGAAAAAAACAAAAAAAAGACCTGCCGTTGGCTGACAGAGGCTTTGCATCGATAGGAACCCGGGAACGCCAGTGGCAATCTCATAAGGATGCCTCCGTGGAACTGCAGGCGATTGTCTGTGCTGACACAAGGACTTCCCAGCCAATTCATCTTCTGGCTGTTCAGCCAATCGCTCAGCACGGCCCGACAGGACCACCAGCATGGACCACTTTGAACACTTTCAATGTACTGAGACACCAACACAGAGGCCTCGTGGGGTGAGAGCAACAGCTACACGGCACGCTGCTCACGCTGAGGGAATGAGAAATGGCTGCATCGACTCCGGAATAAACAGACTGCTAAATCAGCCAACGCTAATCCACAAACTGCAAACCTATTACATTGAGCCTATAGCAAGGTGAAAATTACATGAACACTTTTGATGATATTCAAAATAACACAGACTAGGGGAGATGAAACGTAGCTGAAAAATAGTGTCTTTCTCACAATGGTTCAACAGATTCCTGTTTGGGAAACACACTGAGGCCAACATTTCACCAGAGCAAATCTATAGGTGTTATTGTCTCATCCCTATTTAAACTTGACGTGCAGTCAGAGAGCTCAGCGTGTGTGGGAACAATCAGGAAGGGATGCAGTCACTGCGGGAGATTGTTGGATCTCGACTCCAGTATGAGGCAGGAAAATTACTTCAAAATAAGCCTGAGTGACAGGCTGAGGCGGTTCATCCAAGTGCCAACCACAGTGGTGCAGCTTTAGAGCCAAAACCCAAAGCTGTCCCAAATAAAGGCTTTATTCAATAACTCTGAACTGATAGCAGCAAATAACCTGACGAGGGGGCCATGTTTATGAAGCAGTTTAGACAATTAATACAGAGCTCTGTGGTTCCTTTGATGGATTATACGTCTCTTTTTGTATTTAAGGTTTCAGAATGCCTAAAAAACGTTTTTTGTAGGTTAAGATGAAGGATTTGGAGAATTTTCTGGGGTAGGGCATTGCTCTTAGTGAAAAATGATCAGTGTTGTATAGTATCCAAGTAAAAATACTTAACCAATGTACTTAACAATATTTTGGAGTACTTTTCCTCGAGAAGTAAATAACAGAGAGAGAGAGAGAGAGAGAGAGAGAGAGAGAGAGAGAGAGAGAGAGAGAGAGAGAGAGAGAGAGAGAGAGAGAGAGAGAGAGAGAGAGAGAGAGAGAGAGAGAGAGAGAGAGATTTGACGTTGTTTATTTACTTTACATCTGGAAAACATAGTCTGTTTCCATCATCACAATAAAAAAACAACCATTATCACACAAAAAAACACACAAACGTTAAATATTAAGAACCAGGGAGCCATCTTCCTCTACTGAACATAAAACATGTCTAGTCCCCCACAGAGCGCTAAAAGCCTCCACATTATTAGTCAGTTTGTAGAAAGCATGCTCCCCTCTCAGACGAGCTGCAACCAGACCTTTCAGGCTCTGCACCACATCTGTCCAACCCTGACCCAGCATCTGATTCTTCCTGGTTCTCCAAATGACTAGTTTAGCCACCCCAAACAAAAAATTAATTAAAACTAATTTCAGTTTTCTCCTCACTGTGTATCTGGGTCCAAAAACAAACAGAGGAAGAGAGAAAACCTCCCCCAAAGCTTCCACCCATCCTTTCAAAACTTTAAAAAGATCTACTAGCCGAGGACAACCCACCACTAAGTGATCTAACGTTTCCCTGTGAGTGCAGAACGGACAGCCCTCCCCAGTGCCTGGATCCAGGTGAGCTCTGTGTCTGTTTGTGGCTATTGCTCCATGTATAATCCTCCACTGAAGGTCCGCCATCCTTTTCTCAACAGGGGGTTTATACAGGACCCTCCACCTGCCTTTAGGGGTAACGTCTGAGGCAAATACCTCACACCATTTTGACTCCTTCACTCCAGCCAGAGAGTGAAAATTCAGCACTTTCACACAGTTGTAGTACAGCTGCTTCCTCCCACAGGAGCTGAAAATTCCCAGCTCTGGTGTTTTCATGCTGAGAAGAAAACCACTCTTCTCCTGTTGCTCCTCAGTAGCTGGACAGACACTCAGAGAGGGAAAAATATACACACCACCATCCCTCCACTGGCCAGCGTGATTCTTAGCAAAGCTTCTCATTGGTTCAGACAGGGACTGCCAGACTTCCTCCATAATCCTATTCAGCACTCTGTAAGACTGGATGCTTGTAATGTCACTGAGCGTTTCCAGGGATGTTTTGGTGAGGTGGCCCAGTTTAGTAATGCCGGCCTCAACAAATTTTGTTCTTAATGTAGCAGAAGAAAAAGTAGCGTTTCTAAAGAAGTTGTTGTGAAACAGTGGTTCCTCATAGATCCACATCCCTGGCCCGGAGTCCTGATTCCTTGTGACCTTCAGTGTCTGCCAGGCATTAATCACCGACGTGTAGAAAGGTGTGAGTCCTGTCAGGTCAACTTCAGATGGTCTTAGCAGAAATAACTGCTTATCCAGTCCAAGCCGTCCAGCATACCTAAGTAGCAATCGAGCAGGGGATAACCAGCAGCGACTGCAACCATACAACAGCCTCTGTGCCGTCTGCAGTCTGAAAGCCGCGGTTCTGGAAAGAATGTCTACAAGTCCTTGTCCTCCTTCTGCCACAGGGAGATACAAGACCGATGCCCTCAGCCAGTGTTGACCAGACCAGAAAAAGTCAACCAGGAGCCGCTGCACGTCTTTCAGTAGGCCTGATGGTGGCACCAACACGATGAGCTTGTGCCACAGAGATGATGCAACCAGGTTATTCACTATCAGAGCTCTTCCCCTATAGGACAGGTGAGGTAGCAACCATTTCCATTTAGACAACCTGGCTTCTACCTTTTCCAGCACTCCCTCCCAGTTCTGTCTCTGAAAATCCTCATTCCCAATAAAAACTCCAAGACTTTTTATACCCCTTTTTCCCCACTTAAGGTTACCAGGAAGACAAGGAATGCTCCCCACAGCCCACTCCCCCACTAAACAAGCCTCACTTTTTCCCCAGTTCACCTTAGCAGAGGAAGCTTCTCCATACAAGGACAAACTTTCTTGTAACTCTTGAACGTCTCCCTTATTGCAAATAAATATGTTTACATCATCAGCATATGCTGATACAATAACAGGGGGCATGTTAGCCAACTCTGGCAGGGAGAGACCTCGCAGTCTACTCCTCAACCGACAGAGGAGAGGCTCAATGGCAATACTGTAAAGCTGGCCTGAAATGGGGCAGCCTTGTCTGATCCCTCTCCTAACTGGCACTGGAACACTCAATCCACCTCCCACCTTCACCACACAACAGGCACCTCGATACAACAGCTTTACCCAAGACAGAAAACCTTCCCCAACACCAAAAGCCTGTAAGGTAGTAAAAAGAAAATCATGATCCACTCGGTCAAAGGCCTTCTCCTGGTCTATGGATATGATACCAACATTAATGTCATAAATTTTACAAATATCAAAAACATCTCTCATTAAAAACAAATTATCAAACATAGACCTATCAGGTACACAATATGATTGATCTGCACCAATTAGAAAATCAATAACAGTTTTCAGTCTGTTTGATAAGACTTTTGAAAGAATCTTGTAGTCCGTACATAAAAGAGCTACTGGTCTCCAGTTCTTTAAAAGGGCTAAATCTCCCTTCTTAGGGAGCAAAGAAAGAACTGCACGCCTACAAGAAGCTGGAAGTGTCTTTTTCATAAGACACTCTTTAAAAACATCCAAAAGGTCCTGTCCCATGATGGTCCAGAAATGTTTAAAAAAGTCTGAAGGCAGACCATCTATTCCCGGAGCCTTTCCAGATGTCATCTGAGACACAGCAGCAGTCAGTTCATCCAGAGTTATTTCCAAACCCAGAGCCTCCCGATCTCCAGGATCCAACTGAGGAAGTCCTTGAAGAAGCTCCACAGCAGCATCCACATCACAGCCGTCCGCCCTGAACAAGTCAGTGTAAAAGTCCACGGCATGCCTCCTCATCTCCGTTGGGTCTGTGGTCACCTTCCCATCCGGGAGACGGAGACACACCATCTGTTTTTTTGAAGTAATTGACTTCTCCAGGTTAAAAAAGAAGATGGTTGGTGCATCAATGTCCTGTAGTCTGGTGAAGTGTGCTCGGACTAAAGCTCCTTTTGCTCTCTCCTGCAGGAAAGAGTTGAGCTCCCCCTTTTTTGATCGTAAAAGATCATTTTGCTGATTCTCTTTAAGGGCATTTTCCAAGTTCCTTATCTGGTCCTCTAACTCCTGCACAGCTCTCATGGTTTTTGTAGTGACACCAACTGTATATTCCTGACAAAAAACTTTAACCTGAGCTTTTCCTACCTCCCACCACTGAGCCAGGGAAAGAAAATCAACTTTCTGGGATCTCCAGTAGGCCCAAAACAATTTAAAATTTTTAATAATTTAATATTAAAACGCCAAAAAGATGTTTGTTTTCCAGTGGGAGAGAGAATAAGCTCCATTAAGACTAGATGGTGGTCAGTAAAAACTACTGGGAATATTTGACAGCTAAGAACTCTAGTAGTGAAAGAAGCAGGTAGATAAAACCTGTCCAGTCTAGCTGCACTTACTCTCCCATCTGATATTTTGACCCAAGTGTACTGCCTATCAGAAGGGTGTTTCATCCTCCACACATCAACCAAATCATTTTTTGTTAATACTTGAGACAGAAATAAGGAGGACTGAACATGTGGCTCTCCGATCCTATCTAATGTAAAATCAGTGCAGCAGTTCCAGTCACCACCCAATACAATAAACTCTCCTGTACCAATATTATTTAGTTCTTCCTTCAGTATTTTAAAAGTTTTTTCCCGCTCAGAGCCTTGGTTTGGTGCATATAAATTAATGAAAATGAAGCTGAAACCCTCTACTTCAGCTCTCACCATAAGCATTCTGCCCTTCACCACCTCTGTGCTGGAAATAACAGTTACATTTAACTTCGAAGAAAACAGAATGGCAACTCCAGCACTTAGATTTGTCCCATGGCTAAGGACATGCTGCCCTCCCCACCATAAGCCCCAATCTATTTCATTCGTGCTATCAGTGTGTGTTTCTTGTAGGAAAGTTACATCCAGTCTTTTCTGTGTGATAACATCTGTTAATATAGCCCTTTTTTTCCATCTCTACCCCCATTTATGTTTAAAGAGGCCACTCTTAGACCCTGCATGTAAGGAGAATAGAGACAGACCAGTAGGGAAAACCAACAGAATTGAAACACCCAGTGTTGTACAATCATGTTACTGTTTGTTAAAGTTTCATTTTCTTTGACATTTTACCCTTTGTTGTTTTAAGAGTTTTCCTTAGACCTGTGACGTGCTTCTTAAGACGAAAACGTTTCTTGCTGTCCAGTAAATCATAACCAACAACTCTCTGCAAAGTAGTGACCGATTCAATAAATTTATCCACATCAGGAAAATAATCTTTTACATTAACTTTTTTTCCAAAGGTGTCATCTAGAAAACCATTGATTTCCTCCAGAGAATACAAATCAACACTCTGAAAGTAGCTGTCTGCGATAGAGAAACTATCAGAATCAGAATCATTATGGCCATGAGTGGATTCCATCTGATCATCTGCCTCACTATCAGGGTTCACCTGCAGAAGCTCTGCATCCTGCACAGGACTGCACTCTGCATCCTTTTCTGACCTCCCCAGGTCATCCGCTCTCTGCCCTGTCCTGTCCACAGCCTCTTCCTCACCTACAGCACTGTCTGTCAACTGGAGGGAACCATCACCCTCAGTCCCAACCACTGAGCCACTGTCAGTTCCTACCACGGAACAGTCTCCCTCAGTATTATTACGAGGAGCAGCCTCGGGCAGCGCCCGCTGTCCACTGCTCCCCTCCCCGCTATCCTCTCCCGCAGCGCCCGCCGCGGGACCCGCCGCAGCGCACGCCGCGGGCCCCACCACACTCTGTCTGTGGGGACATGCCACCCGCTTGTGGCCCACATCTCCACACTCAAAACACTTCATGTTTCCAGAACTGGCGTACACCATGTAGTATCCCTGCTCATGTTTGACACGGAACAAAACGTCCAGCGTTTGGGTTGGAGAATCTAGGAACATAAACACTTGTCTCCGCAGAGATTGAACATGTTTCAGTTTGGCGTCCTTACAGCCCAGATTCACCACCCGGAAACCGCTCGCAAATCTTCCAAAACGCTTCAGCTCTGTCTCCAGAGCCTCATTGGAAATAAACGGGGGGACACCAGATACGGTGATCCGGACCGAAGGCACTGCCAACGGGGAAACCTGAAAAAACTCATCCAAGACCAGTCCGCTTTCTATGAGCTGACTTACATGTTCCAGATTTTTTAGAAACACAACCACTGCCTTATTCATGCGTGAGGCATATGAGATGTTTCCATGTCCCACCTGTTCTCCTACTGCCAGCAGCACCTGCTCCACCGTAGTGCTGGGCTGCGGCACAATCCTCACCCCATGCTTCAGAGACAGGGACGGCGCCACCGAGGACGCCATCCCTGTCAAGGAACACGGCCTACCGCCCCCCAAAGCACCCAAACACACAGTAACTTGGGGTGATACAAAAATAAACAATTAACAAACAATCACACAGTAAACAGTTAGAGAGAAAAAAAAAGAAAAGTTTGAGATTACTCACAAGCTCTCAGCCACACTCTCCACCACCAAACTTCCAGCATGCACTCGGAGAGAGAGAGAGAGAGAGAGAGAGAGAGAGAGAGAGAGAGAGAGAGAGAGAGAGAGAGAGAGAGAGAGAGAGAGAGAGAGATAAAATATATTGGCCTGTATTCCATTATTAGCCTGATAATGGCCTGTCTGGCTGTCGGCGGATGTAAATACTGGCTGGATTCTTGTACAGGCCGGGGCTATAATTACAACCAACGATGTTTCTGAGCTGTCCTCAACAACTTGTTATAGTAACATACAAGCACCACGGGGGCGCAATGTATGCTGAACGAATCCAAGCCATTAGCATGGGAAGTCCCATCCTTAGCGCAGACAGTGCCGCAGACAGGAGGCCGGCTTGTTTTGTTCTTATGACCGAAATTGCGAAAAAACAACTCATGACGTTTGACCAGCTAGAAGAGCGAGGTGGGCAAGAATGCTGGGACCCTTTTTCCACCCGGATCCCCGCTCTTTTTCTCCGTCATGTCCCTTCGATCTCGGACTACTCGCTCCCACTTCCTCGTCGCCTTTGCCGTATCTAGACTCATAGTGTATAGCGCATACCACGCTTCAATATTGAGCATAAATCAAAAATGTCTGCTTCAAGCTCACTATGACTCACTGCTGCAGGAGTATAACCAGCCACACAATCGTTCTGATCTGAAAGACAAATGTGATTACCGGTAGGTCTGGTGGTAACAGGCAGCGTTAAAATGACAGAATTTCGTTGACCTTCGTTGTTCTGAATTTCCCTTGAAATATATCATACTGGTAGCCTAATTCTACTTATCCTGCCTCAAATAAAATTTTGCTTTGATGGCAGAGCAGTTTCCATTAATTTTTTTGTTTCGCAAGTCAGTTTGGCCAAGATTTCATTCTGTCTTTTTTTTTTGTATTGCCATGCAGAAAAATTTCAGCTGCTGGAAAATGTCTGAATAATGTTCCGTATACCGTTATGGTAACTGTAGTTTTTCAATAAATGAACCTAGTATTTTATAAGGTCAAAGACACACAAAATCTTGTTTTTATTCATTTCACTGTTGTCTGTTTTGCTCAAATAGAAATAGAGGCCAGTCTCTAATTCTGGCCTCCTTCCAATAATGGCCTGGACCAAGATGTGCCTGAGTGAAATAAAGGCCCCGGCCTATATTTGAGGATTTACGGTAGATAATAAAAAAATAACCTTGTTAAACACAAGTGCAAGCTACAAGAATGAGCAGAAGAGTGCTGCAGTTCAATGTTTTGGCGAGAGGTGGCAGTATCATTAGAACACTCTGCCATGTATCTTTAAGAAATGTATTCTTTGTAATGTTGATTTATTTTACAATATTCAATATTTTACCAGGTGTGAAAAACATACTTATAAACAAAGGGGATAGAGGCGATAAAACTGCGGAGGGGTTTACTATCCAACAGAACAGCAATGCTAAACATGCAGAATGATTTATTCAGAGTATGAATGAATCAGAATGTCCCAGTCAAAGTCGAGACCTTAGTCCAACTGAGCATCAATAAAAAAAAACGAAAGACGCTCCTTATCCATCCTAACTGAGCTTACGTTTTAAGGCCAATGAGAATGGGAAAACTGGTTTGTCACCAGGGGAGCAAAGCTGTTAGAGACAAACTTTAAAAATGAAAGCTCCATCACATAAAATCCATAACAATACATTAAAGTTTATGGTTCAAAGGGGATAAAATATAAATAAAATGTAAAACTTTGTGCTTCAGGTCATTTTAATTTCTCCAATAAGAAACATTGTCATGAATCCTGAGCTTTATGCTTGCTCTGATTCAAACTTTTGATAGTTATAGAGAAATGAATGAACTGGAGTGATCAGGGGAAACAAAACCAAACAAATCCTGCAGGCCAAGCCAGACTAGAAGGAAGTAAAAGACGGACACCCCGGAAGGTCATGTGTTTTCTTCAACAACAAAATGACATCTCTTATCCATCCATTTTCTGACACGCTTAATCCCAAGTGGGGTTGCAAGGGGTGCTGGTGCCTATCTCCAGCTGTCTACGGATGAGAGGCGGGGTACACCCTTGACAGATCACCAGTCCATCGCAGGGCAACACAGAGACAATCATTCACACACCTAAGGAGAATTTAGAGAAGCCAATTAACCTAACAGTCCTGTTTTTGGACTGTGGGAGGAAGTCAGAGTACCCAGAGAAAACCCACCCATGCTGATGGAGAACGTGCAAACTCCATGCAGAAAGACCCTGGACTGGAAATCGAACCCGGAACCTTCTTGCTGCAAGGCAGTATTTCTACCCGCTGTTCCACTGAGCACTGGATAGCAACCTTATCTGGAAAACATAAACCTCCTTCCTCCATAAAATCAACTCTTATAGAGTCCAACCTCAGCTTCTTCTCGGAAGCTATAAAAACGGTCATCATTACAACAATTCCTTACTTATAAGTAGTGACTCATTCAGTAAGAGCAGAGATGTAGTGCCTTTAAACCCTGAAGCAATAAAATTAGGCCCTTTTTGCCTCAAACCGGGGGATTAAGACTCCCTCCCAAACAAGTGAGGAAGAGGAGGGTGAGCAGGTGGCGCTTTGTTTGGTTTGATTAACAGCATTTTCTCACTGGATAAAAATAAGTTTCTATCACCAAATGTGTAATTGAAAGAGAGCAAGCGTGTTTGAACAGCACTACCGGTCCCACTCAGTCGCACTAATAAGCTACATCTCCGCTTTGATGTGGAAGTGTGTCACCTCCTGAGGAGAGCAGCAGAAGGAGGGACTCTCCCTCTCTTACTTGTTGTTTTATTTTTCTTCCTGTTACTGACTGATAATATCAGTGCATTCCAAAGATTCCCTCTAGGAGGGGAACAAAGAGCCTTGCAAATATGTCCATAACCCCCTGAACCTTTCCACATTTTCTATAACATATTTCGTTGAGATCTAATATAATAAACCGAAACAAAGCAGTTCTAATAATAATGAAGTGGGAAGAAATCTGAAAATGGGTAAACTTTATTCACTGACACTATAGAAAACTCATTCAACCAATTGCAGATATATTTTAGTAATAATAATAACAATGATACATAAACATAAAACATTTCTATACTTTAATCTTCTCTTTAGCTAATTTATGAAGACCTCACAGGTTTGTTGGAGAACATTGCAAAAGAAGGAGCACCATGCAGACCAAGGGAGAAAGCAGTGAGCCATTAGGTCCTCATTCAGGCAGTGGAGGAGTTTAAACATCTCTTAGAAAAGTTATCTGGAAATATATGTAGTGTGACACAACATTAATACACCATCCACCTGAAGGGCAGCCATGATGTGCATGATAACCGGAAGAGCTGCAGAGATCTACAGCTAAGGTGCAAGAATCTTTCCATACTGGCAATGTTTTCCAAAACTCTTTCTGCTTTGAGAGGATTCAAAAAAGCCGATGTTTAAAAGAAACAATAAGAAGTCCTGCTAACAGGTTGTTAGACCCATTGTAGGGAGGCACAGCAAATATGAAAGAAGAATTATTCAGGTAAGATGTGCCAAACCTTTCATTGTGAAAAAAAAACTGCACCATGTGTTTGGGGGCTTGAGCTCAAACACCTTCTGAAGTGCCAGCAGGGGGTGCCACATTGTTTCTCCTTACTTTATGATTGACCAACACTGTTAACATTCAGAACATGCTGACTGTGCTCTGCATTTCAGGTTTCTGATTGCTTTCTTCATGCTCTCCTCTGAGTTCCACTGAGTATTCAAGTGTATTTTCCTTCTTCAAAAAGAAGAAAATCCACATCCTGCATTTACTTACATGGATATTTACCAATTCCCTGTAAGCTGCTTCAACCAGGACCAAATCCATCAAATCCTTATGTCCTATGCTCCCCTCATTATGGACATCTGAGGCATCTTAAATCCTAACCATCACATCACAGAGACGCCCAATTTTCCTGGATTTCTCATCTCTCTCTAGGGCTTACCTTATCCTCTATGCAAGTAAAAAATATATGATTCAAATTCCATAAACTCCAATATTCCTGCCTCTTCTCTGCTCCCTTCTTGAACCAGACTCAAAGAAAAATAAACTTTCAAATAACCTGCTGTATTTTCATAGAGAACCTTTAACTGTGATGATAGAAACTATGAAACATCATATTAATGCTTAGATGTGGTAGTAGGTGAGAAAAGCTGGGGAGACACTCCCTGTTTTTGGCCATTTGATCCTATGAGATTTTACACATTACAACTAAATAATGCTGAAAGCATAAATTATTCCCCAGAGCAACCAATTGCCTTCACCTATTACCATCTCCACAATGCAGTAAATATGTTATCATGGAAAAAATTATCAGTTTGGCGACCTGATTAGATCAAAAATGTGTCATGTAAACATGTCAGATTCTAATGCAATTTGGTTCAATCGGAAAGAAGTTTCATTACGATTAAGAGAGGTGCTTTTTTTTTCTAATGGCCATACGATTGGTGTCAATGTACACACTTATTGGATCTATGGAATAAAATCATCTCTGTGTGTGCAACATCAGTATAATGTTTTTCTCTTTACTAACCTTCATTCTCTTGCTCCTGGTCCTTGGTGAAGGAGAAGGCTCTAAATGTAATGTGTGGATGAACATGCCTTCATGCCCTCTATCAATGTAGCAAAGGAGCATCAGGATAAGGTACTGCTGAACCCTTAACTTAACTAAGGTGACCATCAAAAACAAAAGTATGATGTTGTGTCTGTTCTGTCAACAGACAAAACAGAAGAGTTAAAGATAAATAAATGTTAGAGGCACAAAGAGTAGCTAAAGTTGAGGATGACCAGACAAGTTTGTTTACAAAACAGGAAGCTTCTTCTTCTACTTCTAAAGTGTTTCCAGAAAACTAGACAGTTTTGCACATGCTCAAATAATTAAATCTGATCTAGCGCTTGGTACATGTATAAACACATCATGATCAGATCATTTTATTTATTGTCCATGTAAACAGAGATTTTGAACTTAAGGTCAACCAAGATTTAGATCAGATCAGAGGAATTTTGTGCTTGTAAATGTAGCTACTGTAACTTAGTGGGGACAGAATATAAAGTGAGGATGCTTTTCTGGATTTGAGGCTGGATGATTGAAAATAGCACAGTTTAAACCAACTTATACATTTAAAATAAAGTATATCTATGTGTTAAACAGGCCTAATCTAAATTCTAAGGGTGCTTTGCACTTTCTGCTCACAGACATTCTTCGTCCAATCTGACTGGGACTGAGCTGTTTTGTGAAGATAATGGGAAGCAATTCGGAAAGCTGGTAAAGACATATTCAAAATGACTTGCAGCCACATTTGCAGTGAAGATAAAATAAGGTATTAAATCAAGGGAACTGAATACAAGGAATGCCACACTTTTCAGATTTTTGTTTGCAAAAATCAGAAAATTCCTTTATTACAATTAATAATCATTTCTAACATGACTCCATAGTCTAAAGGTATATTCCTTTAAAGCTGCACACACATGCATACATGTCTCTGAACTTCGGATTATTTATCAGGCTAACGAGGAATCAGCAGCAAAAAAACTGAAGAGAACGAAAGTGTCAGTTCCTCCGATGGCCAAAGACGTGCTGCTCAGAATTAATTGATGGTAGAGACACCACAAGGGACAAGCCAGCCACCATGACAAATTGCTGAGCATCAAGTGGAGAACAAAAAGATGGGGGAGCAAAAGTCATATACAAATACATTTTCATTCCCTCAGAATAGCTCATTCTGTCTTTCCGTCACTCTTTCCGTCACCTGCCCCCGCCGCGCCATTAACTCGCCTTTTAACTGTGACATATAAGATGACATTTAAATATAAATCACGAGCATTAACATTTGCAAACATGAGGGTTTTATGATGGCTCAGTAATGAGGTGCTGTAAATCCCTGGGCCACGGTTCACAGTGCCAGCGGACACATAAACCGCAGAGAGCACTTTAACAAGGACACTACGTGGTGCCGCTCCACTTTGCTGTACCCCCGAGACAACATCAGAGATCCAGTGAAGCCACAGGATGACTGATTTACATGTGCATTCTGCAGATAATAGACACATATATTCATGGACTGTATGAAGTCTAGCCACATGTGTATATCTGAGGCACGGGAGGATAATAAATTGCAGCAGGCTATACTGTTCATGCTATCAGCAAGAGACCCGAACATGCATGCAGGAACTTGGCACCCAATCTATATGAATTCATATTGACCGTTTCATATACCAGTTTCTCCTTATGATGTGGAATCAAGAACTGACTTCATTGACCTATGGAAGCCCATTAAAGTCATCGGCTTGAAAAGGTAGGAAACCAATTTTAAAACATGTTACATGGGAACAAATGATGATGTTAAATATTAACCTCTCCTGGGTAATATTTATAATTGAGAAGAGGTATGAATACATTCTAGCATATGATTTGATAAAATATAAATGAAACACAGTCCAATTTGTTTGTTTTTGTGTTTTTGTTGTTTTTTTTTTGTTTGTTTTTTTCGATAAATTGCTTTTTCATCTGTTTAAAGATGCCTCTCAATTCTGCCAGATAAAAAAATGTCAGTTGAAATCTTTAAATCTAAACCTACCAGTGGTATGAATAAGTTTGGGCTTAACTCTGTATACTCAAATCAACCTAATTATTCATGCAACCTAATTATAACGACATAAATGCAGCTGAACTGAGAATTTACTGTATGTTTTTTTTTTTTATATAGAATACATTAACTTAGTCCAAAGTATGGATTTAATACACAAAAAGAAGACTTATGTTTCTTTAAAATCAGATTACTTTTGTTTTAAGGGTGCAGACACAGCTTTACCAGGGCTATTTAAAAAGCATACATTACCTAATTAAATTGAGATTTATATGGTAAATAAAATTTGCACAAAAAAAAAGAAAAAATACTACATTCAAAATCATATTAAAAGGAAAAAAAGCAGCAGTTGGGCTAAGGTATTGTTCTGCAAGTTTTAAGTCTTACTCTTCAAGTCTAGAGTCAAGTCTCAAGCAATGATAGTCAAGTCAGTTACTCAAGTCAAGACAGCTGACTCAAGTGAAGCTAAAGTTTTAAACTTTCTAAAGCTTCTTTTTAATAAAGCTGTATTATATGTTAAAAATAATTTGGATGGGAAGTGAAACGTCTTCAAACTTGAAAACAAATTTCTTTTTTGGAATGACTATGACCTGTATGACAGAGAATCTTCACAGCTGAACAAGTTACCTAAAGTTGTTTATCTTAACTTACAAAATAAAGAAAGTGCCACCTACAGTAATTTATGCAATGAAAGTCTGACAAAGATGGAATTCGTTTCAACTCCATCTTTAATGTTCTTCTTGCAAATTTGGTATCCTCAATTACATTTTTTTCTTAAGTACCTTGAAGTTTACAAACCTCAAAGGGTTTTTGTTTTTTTTTTTTATCCAGTTCATGTGATTAGATGTGCTTTAGCTCATGCACACTTGCATCCAGTACATGGAAACACAGAAAGATGATCTGTGTTTGTTAATGAGAGATCATTAAGTTTAACTAATGATGCATGATTATTAAATATTAGGTGTTTTTAAACTTTACGTTTTGGATACAATTTCAATTTTTTTTTTTTTTAACATGTCCAATTTAAATAGAATGATTATTTTCATTGGTATAAAAGTTCATGTCAAGGAACAATTCTCTGAACATTTTTTAAAGTCATAAAATCAATAACCTCGGTCTAAGTCATGTGACGCAAGTCCCTACCAAGTTCCTAACTTCTAAAGATCAAGTTAGTTTAACTCGTTTTAGAACCAAAAAGATCTACCATTAATGCAATAACTGTATTATTTGAATCTTGATTCACAGCCTGGTCCACTTGCCTCTGAAAAGCCCAGCATTTCTATACTTACTCTATATCAAAGGACTATTCTGTTTGGATCAGTGAGTCTGGATTTCTACCAGATTACATACTGTCACCATTCTGACAAGCAAGTGATGCACAGAACCGATACAGATGCTGCGGCCGGGACGATCTGTACAGCAGAGCTAGAAAATAAACAGTGGAGTTCCACTGACCTGATCATGAGCAGCGTGGGGATACTTGTGATGACTGACCTTGGTATGCAAAGTGCACATGCATTTCTTTATGCCAGTGTTAAAACGCCATACCTTGGAATCGGTTTATAAAGCTATTAAATGATAACTTGTTATCATCTATTACAGTAGATGCAGAGATGTAACAAAGTTTGTTTTTATTAAATATCATAAAAACAGTAAGAAGATATCAAGTTGTGATTGAAAGTTAACTTTCCTTTAAACACAGATAAAATCATCTGCTAGTAAAATGACAAAAGTAATAAATGAAAAAAATGGAAATCATGTCATTGATTTTAAATAAGTAAACAAGGTTGATGGAGCTCCTCAACTAATTTTGAGGAAATGACTGAAATCAGGTGTTTTCTGTAATGTTCAGGAAATGTTCAGTAAGACTAATGCACCTGGTGACAGGTATGTTGGTTCACAGTGCAAATTTCAGAAATCTGGTCACCTTAATGTTCAACGCAAACAAATAAAGTATTTCTTAATATTTTAGGCATTACAAAACTCTACAGCACATGTCGCCACATCTTCCAGATTATTGTGTCTGATTTGTGAAGCTGACTTAAGCCTCTGTCACACCTCAACGATTGAGACCAGCGTATGCCTGACGTGCGGAAAATCTGGCAAAAATGTTGGCATAGGTTGGATAAATTATTGGTACGTTTTGTATAAGTTATGAGCACGCTGAAACATGCTAGAACATGCTGACACATGTCTTCCTCAAACTTTCTTGGCGTATGCTAGCCTATGCCACACGTGGGGCATAAGTTACAGGTAAGTAATCTGATTGTTGAAATACGTTAAATGTAAGTTACTCATAAGCCAAGGCGTCTAGCTTATCAAAAACCTATGAGTTGTGCATAACTTATGTGTAACTTATCAAGAACTTATCTGCAATGTACATGAATGTATTTGATGTGTTTCAGATGACCGCTAAACATGTTTCTAACTTATAGCTACTGTTTAATGGCATCTTGGCAGCGTCTAGTTATAAAAAGGATGACTTCAGACTTTCCACAAGATCCAGCAAGGCTGAGACAGCTGTCCTCCAACTTCAGCATGATTTCATCAATTTGACTGTGTTCCAGTTGTAGGTTCAGCGCTAAGGTGAGTGTGATGGATCCTCCCTGCATTCACGCTCAACTAACTTTCTAGCAGACCTGACGCTGAATCTGCTGCGACTGCAAACCTTCTTTCTTTCTTTTTCCTTTTTCTTTTTATCTATTTATTTAATCTTTTTTTGGGGTCAGGCAAAATACAGCAGCTAGGATAATACTGCGATCAAAGACATCTTTTTATGTAGACTGGGCGCCCCCCTCTGGACACTGGCTTGTGCACCACTTCATGGGCATTACGCTGCCTTGCGTTATGCATCAGTTAGGCTGTCATTGGAAATAAGTTCTGGACTCGTTATAAATACGCTATTAATATGCCAAAAATAGAAAAAATACATAGAAAGTTCAGCGTATGCCAGCATTTTAGAAGATTCTGGGTCAGGCCTATGCTGACTAAATCTCAATTAGTTAGTTAGTTAGTTAGTTAGTTAGTTAGTTAGTTAGTTAGTTAGACAGACAGACAGACAGACAGATAGATAGAAGTATTTACCAAATTTTATTTGTATATTAGTTAACTAATGTGATTACATTTCATTAAAGAAAATACTTTTATACACACCCAGCAATGTTGTGTAACATTATCCTTGCAGGGTTTTTTCATTGATTGTCACTTGTATTGCATTAATTTATATCACCTCTAAAACTAAACTAAACTCAATTCACACTTTAGTCTCTAACCTTACTTCAAGAGGAGAACCATTTTTTTCGGGTCCTGTCTGCATAAGCAAGCAAAGAGGTCTGTCACCTTTTCTAGTCAAGGAGCCATTTTCCTTAACCCACACACAAAGCAATGATGATTGATCAGATTTTTTTTTTTTTTCGCTTTAAGTGTGCAATAGTGTACAACTATTTATTTTTCATATTACAACAATAGCCTAAAAGAAAAGAAAAATTCATGAATATTGCAGATAGATAGATAGATAGATAGATAGATAGATAGATAGATAGATAGATAGATAGATAGATAGATAGATAGATAGATAGATAGATAGATAGATAGATAGATAGATAGATAGATAGATAGATGAGTATCCAACTCATCATGACATCAAGCCAAAGGAAGAAAAAGCCTCTGATGCTTCCTTTTAAAAGAGCTGCTTCCAACAGCAGTGCTGTCAAAACCCTGCTCTGTCTCAGAGTTTTCTGACAGCGGTGAGTGATCAAAAGCAAACATTCATCTTGATTACAGTTCACTCTAAGGCCCAGGAACAAGATCGTTTTTGTCTATTCATCATGTCACCACCTCTAAGGAGAAACTGGACCGCAGATGAATTCAAGGCTGCACCTCTCCTCATAGGAGACCTTTCCTGTTGTGTTTTCATGTTTAATTTGGCAAAAGAATAAGACTGGGTTCCTGTGGCCACAGAGGTAGGAACGGATGTATAAAGATTTTCCCTCGGGCTGTTTGCTGCTTAAAACATTATCATGTTTGAATTTTCTGAATTAAATCAAGGCACTCTTGGGCTATTATATGTTCGCTGTGCTTGAATAGACTGCAGGGTGTGAGCTCCACCCGCTTACATTCAGCACAGAGTGGAACCTGCAGCTGCAGTATCATAGAGCTCAGAGTGAAGAGCCTCCGGATGCAAGTCTTTCATGATTATATAATGGCAGACACAATCTCACAGTCAGCGGTGTGTCTAAATGTTGAGGAAATATAAATATAAATGAGGCTTTAGCTCACCTTGCAGGGTTTCTGAAAGGATGCAATGAAGCCTGAATTTGAACTTATGAGTCTCAGAGCAGGAAGGAGGCAGTATTTACCCGGGCTGAAGCGGAAGGAACATTTTAGCATCATTTGGACAAAATCCCTGCAACATCAGGCTTTTTTTCTCCTGTCATATCAATATAAGTATACATTTTGGCAAATTAATATTTATTCCCCTCCCAACACACACCTGAGTGTTTATATTTCAATAACGTGAATTGACAAGAAATATCGACATGCAAATGGCTTCTTTTTGTTTTGTTGTTTTTTCTGAATCCTCAGCAGCATGTTATGCAACCACTTATGGTAAACAGAAAAATGGTGTGCTATAAATCTATTGTTCATGGTTCACAGGCAAGATTATGAGTCTTGAAATGAATGGAGGAAATCTGTTTAAAATAAAGGAAGTCTAAGGTCCGCATGTTTAGCTTTTTTCCTTTTATCTTTTTTCAGCAGAATCTGCACTTTGAGTGCTTTGTAAATACACAAATAGATTTCCAAGAGGCAGAGATACTCAGTATTCAAACAAAAACATTTTATTTCTTAAAGATTAGAAACAAAACATTTTAAACAGATCATTCAGTGTCAAAAAGTTTTATGTTTACACTCAAGGTCTTAAAGGAATAGAGCACCGATTTCTCATTTAATGTATTTGAAAATTCTTAGAAATACAGTTTCTAGAAAAAGGTAATTGGTTTAGGATCAATGTTTTCTCTAAGACCTTTTCTCACTTAGGATGGGAATTTTTGAAATGACCATTTTATTTGAATGGGATCAAAAGGCCATAAGCTCTGAGCTCTTAATGTCTGAAACCCTTCTAACCTTTTTTAATTATTAAGATTTAGACATTTTCTCACACTAATCTGTTTCTAACTTGTGATGGGTTTTTTTTCTCTTTTCTTTTAGAATGGAACAATATTTCCTCAGTAAATCACAGGGAAAATTTGGGCTTTACAGTATTTAGTTTCCTCTGCAGTCTTGATATTAGATTATTGTTCTTTGCATTTTTCTTTTATTTTCTTTAAGATTTAAATTGTTTTCTTTTCTACTAAATTTTCTCCCATTGAATGCCGGACTTTTTGTGTCCTAATATACAACCCCGTTGATTGGTCTAGTGACCTATTCATGATGTATCCAACCTCTTGCTTGCTGACAGCTAATCATGGGGAGTAGACCATCCAAAAATGAGAGCTTATAGAAAGTGGACGAAAAGATAGCATTTGGATGTATGCTGAGGGTTATATTCCTGTGAAATGCCTTTTTGTGTCCAAGTTTTAATCATCTAGATGTTGAGTGGGGACAAAGTTTACAAAATTTTCAGGTGGATGTTTATTATTCCCTCTATTTTGTGTAATGCACCAGTATCCAAACTAGCTACAATGACCCTCAACATGGTGCTGCCTCAGCCATGCTTGTTGGTGTTTAAGAGCTGTTACTCTATTGGTCAGAGTTCAATCTTTTTCTGCTCTAAAGCATACATTTCCTCACCTTCAGAGAGAATCAGCTGGGTTATTGGCTGACCTTCACTCACGGACCTAGAAGATGGAAGTCCGGTTTGGATAACACAGGTTAAGAGAACCTGTCCATGATGAGCAAGTATGAAGTGACAGTGGAGAGGAAAAACTCCCCGTTGGGAAGAGCAATTCGTTTCTTTGGTTGAACTTCTGCCTAGGCTGCATTTAACGTCATGCATGCCTGTGATAAACAGGAAGTAAAGACTGCAATCTTGCACTGACCACAGATCAGTAATGGAGGGCATTTTTGATAAATGTGTTGCTATCAAGGAAGTTGTTCTTATGTGAACATGTCAGTAAATACTGGCAATGTTGCTCCCAGCCATGTCTACATGCATAACAGGAGCATCCAGGACATGGCCAACAGCTGATCAGTTATATGAGCTTAAAGTTCTCTACGTCAGAACTGATTTGAAAAAAGTATTTTCATCTCCCAAGCCAAAAGCTCAAACTACCTAAAACGAGTGTAAAACCTTTTTTTGCACATTGAGGGAGTCTTTTTTTTAAATTTTGCTATTTCCATTAAGGTTTTCTGATGTAATATTTAAAAATGCCCATCAGAAATAACTCATTAAAATGCTCCTAAACCCTTTTCACACTGGCTAAAAAACCTGTTTAAACCAGGGAAGATTCTGCTTTTAGTGGCAGTGGGAACAGCTCACTGCCATAAAGCTCTGTTGCACTTTCGACATCATCAACGCTCACCCAGCGTGATGCCACCATCAGACAAGCAATTGTGGGGGACAATGGCCATGCATCATGCCAGCAGGGGTTCAGACTCGGCTTTTCGGTCAAATCCAAAAAAAGCCGAAGGCCAATTGTTGAAGGGTTAACAATCGTACAGGTGTACTGTACGGTTGTCAGATTTACAGTACAGTTGCCAGATCCATTAAGGACTAATGCTATGTCTTCATCAAGAATCAAAAAATTGATCAATGTTAGTCCTTGTCATTAAGCACAGACTTTTTGAAGGGCAGGGAAGGAAAGAAAAAAAGCATAGATAAAGCATCCTCACCTCCGTAGAGTACCTGGTGATTTGTTTTGCCCTTTCCGGGCCGATTTTTCAGTCGTTTGAGAAATTTTCGACCGGGCCGACGTTCAGCTTTATCGTGCGTCACGTAGTGTATGTAGTATAGGGAGTAACGAGGGGCGATCAGCTCTTACAACCATCTCCAGATCAGGAATTGTGAAGTCGGGAAAAGTCAAACATGTTTGAAATTCAGTTGGCCGTCGTGGGCAAATCGCTCAGTGGACATGCGCAAACAAGGATTCTTCTTATTCCTCTCAGATGAAAACACAGAAGCGTGGCAGGGGTGCAATGAGTGAAATGGAGTTCTTTCTGTAAAATTGACAGACCGTAGTAACCACATTTGCTCAGCCATGTCTTTGTCCAAATACGTTGTTACCTTTTCTTATCAGGGCTTTCAGCGCAAAATTGCACAAATTGCCAAGGTAGCACATTTCACTCTAGTAATTAGATTTCAGATTTGCCTAACAGGGCGAGCTGGCGGGCATCATTTTTTTGTCCTCTGTTTTTTTTAGTTAGAGGAAAAGGTTTACAGCCAAGTTAAGCTAGCAACAATCTGCATTCTAGATTTGCCTTTGTCAAAAGTTTTTCTGGCCCCAATGGCTGATACTAAATGGAAATACTAAGACTTCCTGCACAAAGAAAGAAGGATAGCTTTTGTTTATAAATAATCATCACCTCTGTTGAGTCTAATATAATTTATTTTCATGCTTTATGTGGTATTTTACCTGGTAATTGGATGCATGTTGAATCTGAACGGCTATTGATGATGTAAAAGTGATGGAATTGGGGTTGTAAAGTAGAGGATTGTGTTCGTCTTAACTGGCCTGGTTGCTATTAGATTTCTGTATTTACCCTCACTCTAGTGTTCCTCTTGTTTATACCTGCATTTGATATTTCAAATTTGAGTACTATCTGTGGTTTCTTTTATTAAAATGTGAAAGTGGTGATATGAACTGCTTGACACTTATCCTTGCAATATGAAACAAACCCTTTGTATTACCAAGAGAGCATGTGCCAGTTATTACACCTCAGTGGACAGGAACCACACACACATATACAAAACCTTTGTTTGCATGACTTTCGGAGACATTTCATTGACATTGATACAATATAACCTATGACCTCACCCAGACCCTTACCCTAACCCTAACTATTACCAATATATACCTAACTCTAACCCCAATTCAAAAAAACTTTACCATTTGGGGACCCCAAGGTCAAAGTGGGAAACACCTCCAAAGATGGTAGAGAAAGAACAAGCCAAGATCCTGTGGGACTTCAAGATACAGACGGACCGAATAGTAATGGCAAACCATTGTGGTGGTAGACAAAAAGCAAAGGAAAGCCGTTGTGGTTGACATGGTAGTACCAAGTGACTGCAACATCAGGAAAAAGAAACATGAGAAACTAGAGAAATACCAGGGGCTCAGAGAAGAGCTGGAGAAAACACAGAAGGTCAAGGCATCAGTGGTACACGTGGTCATTGGGGCACTCAGGACAGTGACCCCCAGACTTGAAGAGTGGTTACAGCAGATCCCTGGAAATACATCAGACATCCGGGTCCAGAAAAGCGCAGTTGTAGGAACAGCAAAGATACTACACAGAACCCTCAAGCTCCATTGATTTTCACTTGTATTGCATTCATTTATATCACCTCTAAAACTAAACTAAACTCAATTCAATTCAATTCAGTTTATTTATATAGCGCCAAATTCACAACACATGTCATCTCAAGGCACTTTACAGTTCAACCAGATCATACAGTCAAATTGATACAAAGTTTTCTATCTAAGGAAAACCAGTTGATTGCATTGACTCATTGACTCAAATACAATCCCTCACACTAAGCATGCTTGTAGCGACAGTGGAGAGGAAAAACTCCCTTTTAACAGGAAGAAACCTCCAGCAGAACCAGGCTCAGTTTGAGCGGCCATCTGCCGAGGCCGACTGGGGTTCAAGGAGACAGAAGCAAAGATACAAAAAGCAGCTGTAAAAGGCAGCCCCGTCCAGGAAACACACAGCCAGGCAGACGAGCTCCAAGGCAGCTGCCATGCCAGAGGATGAAGAGAGCACATCCACCCAGCCACGGCCAGAGAAACAGGACCACACCTGAAGACAGGCCGATCTCCAACATCTACAAACAAGGGTGTTGATGGAAGCAGCACAGCTGATGTTTCTTTCCTGGATGATGTCACAGCCAAACAGGAACAGACGAGGCAAAGCTACTCTGAGGAAAAGCAGAGAGAGCAGAAGGTTAGAGATTGAACAAACAGATTCTGCAGAATAGGAGAACAGAGAGAGAATGAAGCAGAATGATGAAATGGGGGTCCCTATGTCCTCCAGAAGTCTAAGCCTATAGCAGCATAACTATAGAGATAGCTCAGGATAACCTGAGCCACCCTAACTATAAGCTTTATCAAAAAGGAAAGTTTTAAGCCTAGCCTTAAAAGTAGACAGGGTGTCTGCCTCACGGACTAAAACTGGTAGTTGGTTCCACAGGAGAGGAGCCTGATAACTAAAAGATCTGCCTCCCATTCTACTTTTAGAAATTCTAGGAACCACTAGTAAACCTGCAGATTGAGAGCGAAGTGCTCTGTTAGGAACATAAGGAACAATCAGATCTCTGATATAAGATGGAGCTTGGCCATTTAAGGCTTTATATGTGAGAAGGAGGATTTTAAATTCTATTCTTGATTTAACAGGAAGCCAATGAAGAGAAGCCAGGATAGGAGAGATATGATCTCTCTTTTTAATTTTCATCAGAACTCTGGCTGCAGCATTTTGGATCAGCTGAAGGCTTTTAACTACAGTTTGTGGACTTCCTGATAGTAAAGAATTACAATAGTCCAGCCTTGAAGTAACAAATGCATGGACTAGTTTCTCAGCATCACCCCTGGACAGGAGATTTCTAATTTTTGCAATGTTCCTCAGATGAAAGAAGGAAATTCTAGAAACCTCTTTGATCTGGGATTTAAATGACAGGTCCTGATCAAAAATAACACCAAGATTTTTTACTTTATTATCTGAAATCAGTTTAAGCCCATCCAAATGAAGTGACTGGCTAATCAGCTTCTTTTTCAGAGACTCTGGTCCAAAGACTATAACTTCTGTTTTGTCTGCATTCAGAAGCAGAAAGTTAAGAGTCATCCAGGTTTTTATGTCTTCAAGACATGCCTGTAATCTATGTAATAGGTTAGCTTCATCTGGATTTATAGACAGATATAGCTGGGTATCATCAGCATAACAGTGAAAATTAATCCCATGCTGTCTAATAACTCTACCAATTGGGAGCATGTATAAAGTAAAGAGAATTGGTCCTAGCACTGATCCCTGTGGTACTCCACAGGTAACCTTTGAGCGTGTTGAAGATCTATCATTAACATAAACAAACTGAATTCGATCAGATAGATAAGATTTAAACCAGTCTAGTGCTGTTCCTTTAATTCCAACAAAATATTCAAGTCTTTCTAAAAGAATATTATGGTCAACTGTATCAAATGCAGCACTAAGATCCAACAGGACGAGCACAGATACAAGTCCATTATCTGAGGCCATGAGAATATCATTAGTGACTTTCACCAGAGCTGTTTCAGTGCTATGATGAGCTCTAAAGCCAGACTGAAACTCTTCAAAAAGTTCATTATGGTGTAAGTGGTCGCAAACTTGTTTGGCAACTACTTTCTCAAGAATTTTGGATAAGAAAGGAAGATTGGATATAGGTCTATAATTAACCAAATCATCTGGGTCAAGAGACGGTTTCTTAAGCAGAGGTTTAATTACAGCAACCTTAAAAGCTTTAGGTACATATCCCTGTAACAGAGATAGATTAATCACATCTAAAATGGAGGAGGAGATCAAAGGGAATACCTCCTTAAATAACCTGGTTGGAACTGGATCTAACATACAAGTTGAAGGCTTAAATGAAGACAATAATTTTGCTAATTCAGAAAGTTCAACTGGATCAAAGCAGTCTAAACCCGGTTCAGATTCCATGACTACCTCAGGTACAATCGCGGATAGAGGAGTGCTTATGATCTTATTTTTAATAAGATCAATCTTATTTATAAAGAATCCCATAAAATCATTGCTGCTAAGAGCAGGTGGAATGGACGGTTCAACAGAGCTATGGCTCTGGGTGAGTTTGGCAACTGTATTAAAAAGAAATCTAGGATTATTCTTATTCTCCTCTATTAATGAGGAGAAGTATGCTGCTCTTGCTTTACAAAGGGTCCTCTTATACAGCAGTAAACCATTTTTCCAGACTAGGAAGGACTCCCGCAGGCCTGTGGAGCGATATTTTGTCTCCAGTTTCCTAGCATTTTGCTTCAAAGTACGCAGCTCTGCATTAAACCAAGGAGCAAGCTTTCTATTTTCAACGGTTTTCATTTTCAAGGGAGCTGCGTTGTCTAAGGGAGTACGCAGTGAACTAGCAACCCCATCAACAAAATCATCAACCTGTGAAGGGGAATAAGCTATGCTTTTGCACTCTGCAGCACTGCTCAGCGACACAGAGGAGAGAGAAAGTGAAGCAGATTCTTTAAAATTTATAACAGTACTATCTGATAAAGATCTACTAAAATTTAACCTTCTTTTGGGGGAGGAGAACTCTGTTAAAGTAATCCTGAAGGTTATTAGAAAGTGGTCAGAGAGGACAGGGTTGTGAGGAAATACTGTTATTTCTTCACATTCTATGCCGTATGTCAGCACAAGATCCAAAGTATGAAGATGAGAATGTGTGGGACTATTCACATTTTGAACAAAGCCAATAGTGTCTAAGATAGCATTAAAGGCTGCTCTTAAGCTATCACCTTCAATGTCAGCATGGATGTTAAAATCTCCCACTATGTTGACCCTGTCAGTATTTAATACCAAATCAGAAAGGAACTCTGAAAACTCATCTAAAAATTCAGAGTAAGGACCTGGCGGACGATACAAAGTTACAAAAAGAAGAGGTTTTCTTGCCTTGAAATTTGGATGAGGGAAATTAAGGGTTAAATGTTCAAAAGAGTTGTAGGTATTAACTGTTTTGGGAGTAATCAGTAAGTCAGACTGGAAGATTGTTGCTACTCCTCCTCCTCGCCCAGAACTTCTGGGTATGTGAAAATGTAAATTGCTTGAAGGAGTTGCCTCGTTTATGCTCACATAATCCTCTTGCTGCAGCCAGGTTTCTGTAAGGCAAAACACGTCAATGTGATTATCACAAATCAAGTCATTAACTAGCAGACTTTTAGAGGAAAGCGATCTTATGTTAAACAGACCGCATTTAATTGTTTTAACTTTTTCCCCAATTGGAGTTATTTTGATTTTAATTAGATTATCATGATTTACTCCTTTGGGAATCTTTGCTAATTTATTAGATTTTGGTCGTGGGCAAGACACTGTCTAGATGGAGTAAAGAGGGGGTAACAGTAGAGAAGCTGCAGAGATGTGTGTTAAACTACAACTCTGCTTCCTGGTCTGCACCCTGGGTGGTCACACATTAGTCCAGCACCTAACCCCCACTTTAAGAGGAGAACCTTTTTTCATAGGGACCACATACACACACACATATAGATTCGGGTCCTGTCTGCATAAGCAAGTACAGAGGTCTGTCACCTTTTCCAGTCAAGATTAATCAGATTTTTTTTTTTTTGGTTCGCTTTCAGTGTGCAATAGTGTACAACTATTTTTTTTTCATATTACAACAATAGCCTAAAAGAAGAAAAATAATTCATGAATATTGCATATTTTTAAAGGGTCTAATTGTAGAGGGGATAAAGGGACTGGCTTCAAGCCTACAATCACAGCAGCCTTATTTAAGAAGGTGGTTACGTAGGGATAGTTTATGGTTTTATCTTATCCACTGCTTAGCAAATATTAAAGCCTTTTTTTCCCAGATAAATTATTTCCTTAAACATGCAGCACTGTTCATGTATTTCATGCAACCTTTCTGTGCAAAATCGTAAAATGTGTGATGCAGAGAGAAAGACAGCCTTATAAAAAAGCATTATAAGTTAGCGTTAAACTCAAATAAATTCCTTATCTGTTTAAATGTTTAGTTGTACCTGCTCTTTTTTAAAAAGCTAAACATTGGTTAGCAAAGCTAACTCGATACAAATGGAATGTATGAGGCTACCTGCTATTAGCAATGCTAACTAAATAAATTATTTCTCAGGAAATTAACACTGTAGCAACACATACTCTACCCGATGCTTAACATCTGAATTATATTTCAAAGATTTTCAAATTTTCAAAATAGCATTTTAATTATTGTACTTATAGTTTGTTTAATGCATAGCAGCCAGGATGGGGTTTGGAGGCTGGTGCATCATCTCAAAACACTATTCCGAATTCAGAAGGCTTTCTTTAGACAGGCTGATAATGTTTTAGCTTGAATGATAAGTAGTGTGACAACTAATCGGAAGCCATGACAAAAGGAGCAATAAAGTGCAGTTTAACTGATGATAAAAAAAATGCCATTAAACAGCGGGTCAATAGCGGAAGACAAGAAGTCCAAGTATAAAATAATCATGGCAGGAAGCTAAAGACAGAACAGGCCTTAGATGGCTCATTCCTGGCAGAGATTTATCCAACTGCAGCATTTCCATTCCTGCATGACTTGCTTAAAGATGCACATGACAACACTCCAGGGAGAAGAAATTTGTATGTCGACACCTGCAGAGCTTCTCAAGATGATTTTGCGTGTTGTTACTGATTGCTTCAATCAGACAGGCTGTAGGAGGAGGAATACAGATATAAATATAGACTGTTTGTGTGTGCACATGTCTGTGTCAGGCCAGCAGCAATTTCATCATGCATTAAATGTGATGGATGAGCCACAGAGTGATGCACACCTCTGAGCTGATGGCGTTACGGGAAAAAAAAAGAAAACTACAGTACCCACTTGTTTGAAGATTCTGCAGGACTGATGCTTTGTGACTTAGATATGATAATGAAATGCAGCTGTTATCTTCCCACTGACCTGAATTAATACAGTACAAAGTGAGAGATTCAGTCAGTCAATCTTAAACCATGCCAGCTTTTCTGCTGTAGCTCACAGCGTCTAATCCCATTTGTCAGCAGCAACGGCTGGCTTAGATTTTAGGGTCATGGCGTCGAGCCGCACGTTGAAACGCTTCTACAAGGCAGCAGCCGCCTCTCATGGTGACTCCGGGCACATAAGCAGGGTGTTTCAGTTACTGAGTGATGTACTTTAGACTGTCAGTGAGACTAAATGTAATAAGACATCACAGCTGCATAGAAACGCTGTCAGCTGTTGTGAGTTTTCCGCGTCTCTGCCACGTGGGTCTTCACATTAAAGCTGCTGGATTCCTCTGTGTCTGTTCCTGTTTGCCGTCAGGATATAGGGACAAACTAAAAACATGATCGGTTTCCTTCTGTCTGTCTTTGATGCAGTAGCAGCCTCCCTCTGTCAGCTTGACTCTACTTCCTGGCTGGCTTTGATTGCTGTTTAATAGGGTGATGCCCATTCGTTTGGTGTGTTAAGTGGATGCTGCTCTCCTGTTTGCTAAGTAGATTTCATCATTGGCTCCCGCATGTTGTGAAGCCACTGTCCTCCTGGCTAATTACAATGGAAAACCATATGTCTGGTAGCATTTGGCTCTTTTCTTCTTATTGGGATTAACACCTTTAAAGTAGGATTTAATTATTGCTTTGATAAAAGATTGTTACTCTTTGTAAAACAGGTATTACTCAAGCACTCGTTCATTTGCACTACCCAGGATAAAACCCTCTTTTTCTATTTATTCTTTTCTTTTAGAGGGGGGGTAGATTTCCCCCATTTCAATGTGTTTTCCCTGGCAGAGAGTGGTGCACAGATAGCGCACACAGATGAGAACAGATGATAGCAGAGTGAGCCTTGCCATGACCTTCTGAGCATTCAGCTCGTTTGACTTTGATGTGTAAAGTAGACCACTGAATAGAGGAGCAGCTTTGCTTTAATTTTGGTCTGAATTACAAACTCGGATGAGAGCAGCATAAAGTGAACAATGGCAAGGTGGTGAGAGATACAGATGCTGTTCCAGTGATGCAACAGTGCCCCCTAATGGTCTCTGTGTTTGCTGAAACCAGTCCTAATTTAACTGTTGCTGCCTCTGCTTTTGCTCAGAATGCACTGAATATTCAAAATTTCTAAAGGACTTAAAATAAATGTTATCTTTCTATAAACATAAACAACCACAATTTAACTTGACTACACTTATTAAAGTTGGGGAAATTGCACAATGAGGAATAAAAAAAGGATTCATCAGAAAGTCCCCTAGTACCATGATTATTGGCACCCCTGGCAATTGTTATATTATAAATGAAAGCCTTTCTTTATGGCGGCTATGAGCTTTACGATAGCCCTGATCCTCTGCTTTCCAGATATATATACATGGTGAAACTTTATCTATTAAAACTATACACAATCCTTAATATCTTTCACATTATGACATTTTAACATAAGATCCTAAATTACAAGCTTAAATGGTATATTTTAAAAATATTTACAATCTTATCCTAAAGTATGAAAACTCTGCATAATTGCATTTCTATCAAACCTCTCATATTCTAATACCTTTCAATCAGGGCTTTTTAACTGTGGTCTACTAGTGTAATTAAAATCTGGCCCTTTAATAAGTTGTTTTAAAAGGAAAAAAATAAAAATAAAAAAACAGGGCTAGAGAGCCGTTTTTTATACTGCACATTTACAAGCTTCTCGTTACCAGAGATGGGTTGGGTTACATTTTTCTCACAGGTAGTCATTTGTTATGATCTTTAGTGATGTGTAATTTAAAAGAACAAATCAGCTGTGTGAAGGACATTAATATAATCACTTTCATTAATAGATTAATTACTTTCTCAGCAGGGACCAGAATAATAAAAGAATAATTTTGCCAGCAGGTTTCAACATTTTCATTTAATTTAGGCATTAATAAACTGTTTTAGAAGAGTGATCACAGCGATCTGCATCAGCAGTGCTGTGTCTGTCTCTCTGCCAGCTCACAGATCAGCTTCTCTGATTGCTAATGTAGACGCATTGCAGGACCTTTTGTTGCGCCTTGATGCATGTCAACCATTGACTTTGCACGTAAACCAGAAGCTTCTGCAGCTTCTGCAGCGTGCGGTCTGAACGTAGCATAACTCAACCCTTACAAAGTCCACCTACCAGTCAAGCAAATGAATCCTTGAAAAGAGTGATTCATTATGCAGGACTGAACTAGAAATGGCACCAATTCCCTCTCATCGATCACAAATCTGTGATTCATTTAAGGTTGAGACACATTACACATTATACATACAGTGGGGCAAAAAAGTATTTAGTCAGCCACCAATAGTGCAAGTTCTCCCACTCAAAAAGATGAGAGAGGCCGGTAATTTTCATCATAGATATACCTCAACTATGAGAGACAAAATGAGAAAAAAAAATCCAGAAATCACATTGTCTGATTTTAAAAGAATTTATTTGCAAAATATGGTGGAAAATAAGTATTTGGTCAGTTACAAACAAGCAAGATTTCTGGCTCTCACAGACCTGTAACTTCGTCTGTAAGAGGCTCCTCTGTCCTCCACTCGTTACCTTCATTAATGGCACCTGTTTGAACCCATTATAGGTATAAAAGACACCTGTCCACAACCTCAAACAGTCACACACTAAACTCCACCATGGACAAAACTAGAGAGCTGTCAAAGGACACCCGAAACAAAATTATAGACCTGCACCAGGCTGGGAAGTCTGAATCTGCAATAGGTAAACAGCTTGGTGTGAAGAAATCAACTGTGGGATCAATTATTAGAAAGTGGAAAACATGCAAGACTTCTTCGATCTGGGGCTCCACGCAAGATCTCACCCCCTGGGGTCAAAATGATCGCAAGAACGGTGAGTAAAAATCCCAGAACCACACGGCTGGGACCAAAGTAACAAAGGCTACCATCAGTAACACACTACGCTGCCAGGGACTCAAATCCTGCAGTGCCAGACGTGTCCCCCTGCTTAAGCCAGTACATCTCAAGGCCCGTCTCAAGTTTGCTAGAGAGCATTTGGATGATCCAGACGATGACTGGGAGAATATCATATGGTCAGATGAAACCAAAATAGGACATTTTGGTAAAAACTCTACTCGTCGTGTTTGGATGAGGTCAAGGTCCTGGAGTGGCCTAGCCAGTCTCCAGATCTCAACCCCATAGAAAATCTTTGGAGGGAGTTGAAAGTCCGTGTTGCCCAGCGACAGCCCCAGAACATCACTGCTCTAGAGGAGATCTGCATGGAGGAATGGGCCAAAATACCAGCAACAGTGTGTGAAAACCTTGTGAAGACTTACAGAAAACGTTTGATCTCTGTCATTGCCAACAAAGGGTATATAACAAAGTATTGAGATGAACTTTTGTCATTGACCAAATACTTATTTTCCACCATATTTTGCAAATAAATTCTTTAAAGATCAGACAATGTGATTTTCTGGATTTTTTTTTCTCATTTTGTCTCTTATAGTTGAGGTATATCTATGATGAAAATTACTGGCCTCTCTCGTCTTTTTAAGTGGGAGAACTTGCACTATTGGTGGCTGACTAAATACTTTTTTGCCCCACTGTATAAGGCCGTTATTTGTTCACACTATGACTCAACTAAGTTCTGGGAACTTACCAGACACACTGAGCACTGCCAGGACTGATTCACCAACTTGTACTGTAGTGAAAGAGTTGTGAATTTACGCACGTACCAAATGTATGAAGCAGCAGATTGTTCATGTGTGCTGTGGCTAAGCCTGTTTGATGTTGGGACAGGTTTTAAAGCCGTGATTAAAGCCGACTGCAAATCTTACTGCGAAAGTGTGCATCCCTCACTCGTGACAAGAGGGATATTTTTTCCCTAATGTTCTTTAAAGGGCTCAAAACAAACCATGGTTATGCTTTATTAGATTATTATTTCCAACTTTGTTTTGAAGTATATCAGATCAAGCTGATGGTGGAGATAAATCCAGCTGTTTAGAGTAATATCTGCAATACATTTGATGGGTGTTCCTTCTTTGTAGAGGGCAGGTGGTCAATCAGCAGAAAAAGACAACTTTTTTTATTGTTTTACGATATTGTGTACGCTTTATGTTTTAATTTTACTTTCTTTGTTTTTAATTATATCAGAAGCTTTTTGAAATTGACTTCCTATTTGAAGTATGTTTAGCCTTTTCATTGCCATTTTACATCCAACCACATGGCCAAAACCCTCTTTTTTTCATGACCACCCTCAAACTACCAGTCTCACTAAAATCTGCTAATGTAATGAGGCCAAGCCAGACCAATTTGCACATTAACATTTATGCACTAATCTTAGTAGACCACTTGCAACATTGCCACTTATCGGAGACACACAAAGCTCTTAGTGTCTCTAAAGAAGTCCTTATTGTCCATTTTATATGTTAAGGAACATACTCTGCAGTTAAAGCTCAGTAAACAGCACACTCAGTGAGCGAAGCCATGTTTATTGCCTATTTCCATCACAAATGATATTCTATGGTCAGATTTACAAGTTGATGCAGACACTCAAAACCAGTCTGACCAAGCTTCAGGTCTTCTACTAAATACAAAATGTTGATTTTTCTATATCTAGAGGTAAAAACTTTTGCAGGTAAAATCCAGGTAATATGTGGCTATAACCTTATTGATTACTGGTTCTAAAAATATTAACATGAGGAGTTGGAATCAACACTTTTCAGATTTAAATTTTTACATAATTTGTGTTATGTTGTTCCATCCCAATACAACACATTCACGTTTGTAGTTATAGTATGAAAGAATGGGGAAAGAGTTTAGAAAAATACATACATACAGTTTTGCATTTGTTGCTTTCTTTTCCATGGATGCAAAAAAAGCAAAAACCTCTCCTCTTTGCATCAGGCTAATCTTCTTTGTTTTCATATGTGGTCTAAAAATGACACATAATGATCAGTCAGGATGTCTCTGTTGAACCAACCGCCCTGTTGTTCTGCATCAAAAATAATGCACCAAAATTTTGCCCTTTGCAGCGTTTCATCATGAAGCTTGAAAGGAAAGATGAAGAAAACTAACCAACACATTATTTTGCAACAGGAAGCGTGGTTCTCTCTTGATAGCACAGCTAATTTAGAAGGTAATTTTAAAAGGGATGCTTTCCTGTTACTGAGATATTTGCACTGGGTTGAAATTTCCCCATCTATTTGGTGGATGTTAATTTTATGATAATTCTTACTCCCTGAAGTCACACAGCAGATGTTAAGTTACAATGTTTTATACTTGCTTTCCCTTCCCGGGTGAACTGAAATGCCACCTCCTTATTCCAATGTAAATAAGCAGTGCTGTGAAAAGATACTTGCACTCCTTTGATTTTCTTCTTTCCACATCTTAAAGTGTCATATAAAAAAAAAAAACAAATTGACATATTTGCAGTTATTAGATAAGACTTTCATTATATAGACATTAGAATTTGATCTCAACTTGATTTAAGTCAAAGTTTAAAAACCAGTCAGGTTCTCTTTTGTTGAGACGTTCAGAAATGAACACATCTGCATCCTTTGGATCTATGTCCGTCTGCATGAGCTAATTGGAGCTTAACCCTAAGCTCCTGAGTTGATGATCATACATGCGTCTTCTGAATTTTATGCTGGAAAACAGAATGAATTTACCTAGCAAACAATATGAATTATTTGGAGATCTGTGAATTCACAAACTTCTGTAAAAAGATCTTGCAAGAAGCCAAAACATGCAATTGATAAATGCATGATAAATGCAAATGCAAATGTCTTGATACAGACATGTTTTCGCCCAATGAAATACAGGAGGTGTATGACATCAACATGGCAAGAAGAAACAATACAAAGATGATTCCGTCGGTTTGCTGGAATAGCCTTAATTTCTTTTTGAAAAAAGAACAAAAAAGATGGAATTCATACCTTTATAGATGGAAAGGTTTTGTTTTTTATATCAGTTAACTCTGCTTGTTGTGAAACAAATCAAGAATGTGATACACCATAGATGATACTGCTGCTGTGATTGGCTAAAAGCTCGACATGAGAGCTGAATGTCCCTCCCTTTTGCAAACACTTTCCCTGCAGCCTTACCAGATGGATACTTGGTAAAATGCAACTTAAACTACATAAATCCATCTTGTTTATGCCACATTAAAAGTTCATTGCTCCAAGGCCACAATGTAGTTTTTCTCAATCCTGTTAGTTGTCCTTTCCATAACTACATTTTTTCTTTCCTCGGTTATAAACATATTGTCCCAAAAATTCTCTAAAGATTGTTAAGATGTTTTTAAACCTTTTTAGGACTCTGTGAAATATTTTTCCAATTTAAAATTTCAAGTCAAGAATGTGACTGGAGAACATAACAAGAGCCTATTAATTTTGTAGCTGTTTAACTCTTTAAAAGAGCTGTTTGACTTTATAAACTATAAATGGTTTTTACTTAATCTACTATATGTAACACGTCACACACAGTAGGAAACATTAGATGACTGGTGGTATACTTGTCATGATTTTACTAAAGTTCAGACCCAAATGCTGAAGACCAAACAGGGAGACCAGGAGAAAAGGTTTAACAGGTTTTATTGAAGAAATAACGTAGAGAGAAGTGTTGCTCTAAACACTGCTCAACCTGAACTGAAAACGTGAGGTGAAGACAAAGCGATTAGTTCAGGCTCAGTGGGAAATTTGATTCGTGAACTTGGAGAAGAGGAGCAGGTTGCTGACTCACGTTTCCAGAGAAGTTGTTGAATCTTTGACTCCAGTCTGTATGCTGTTGTTCCAGTGTTTGTCTAATTCGGTGGAGGGCGGAACAGGGTTTACCCAGAATGAGGTTGTTTGTAGGTGTACGGAGAAGCTGACTGCCAATCAGATTTCCTGCGGTACTTGAACGGGTCATAGTGGAGATGATTCCCTTGCTCAGTGTGAATCTCTTGGGGAATGTGGGTCCAAACCTCCTGTTTGTAACCCCAGCTCAGCTTGAAGCTCTGTTGATCCTTTCAGGGAGAGAACGTCCGAAAAATCCAGTTAGCAGGATGACTTCCTGCCGAGAGGCAAAGACAAAAACTCAGGTTGACAAGAACTCAGTTTGACTCAGCAAAACTCAGCTTGGCAAGAGTACCCAAAACTGGCAAAACAAAACTCAGGTTAGATTATGGTAAACTAAGCATGGCTAAAGTACCCCTAACTGGCAAACACTCTGTTTGAGGAGCAGAGATGGGAAGTAACAAAGTACAAATACTTCGTTACTGTACTTAAGTAGATTTTTCTGATATTTTTACTTTACTTTACTACTTATTTTAATGGCGACCTTTACTTCTACTCCTTACATTTTTACACAAATATCTGTACTTTCTACTCCTTACATTTTAAAAAATTGGCTCGTTACTTTAGTTTTGAATCATTTAAATGGAGTTACCTTTATTGTTTTTCACGTCATCAATACCAAATTCAATCTAATTGGATGGGAATCTACGTTGCATTTGACGCACCACTACAAGATGAATCGACAGATTCAGCGGTATTCATTCGCGGCAAATCATTGCAGCTTGGTGGCGGTGGCGTTAGCATAGTAGTATGGACGACGAGATGATTGAAAATGAACACAACGGAGATCTAGTCCTATTGGCAGACATCCATTTAAAATGTAGGCAACGGCATGAAAAAAGTGGTTTCTACTTTTACTTTTATACTTTAAGTAAATTTACAAGCCTGTACTTTGTTACTTGTACTTGAGTAAAGAAGTTTAATCAGTACTTCCACTTTTACCAGAGTATTTTTTAAAACAAGTATCTGTACTTTTACTCAAGTACGGAAAGTGAGTACTTTTGCCATCTCTGGTGAGGAGGCGGGCCAGAACCAGGCGCCTCCTGGTGGAGGAAAGGAGACAAAACACAGAACACAAACATAGAGACAGGAGTCCTGACAATACTAAGCAGTTACACCCAGGGTTAAGGTAGAGGTGGAGCTTGCAGACTCTGCAGACCACATTTTATCTCATGTTTTTGCCTGGTTTGCTGCAAAGTGGCATTTATTAGGTGACTTGGACAATAAAGGGTTAAGGCAAGCTTTAGATGGACCTTTGTTCCACAGAATCCTCCCATAGAGGCCATTTTTGCCAAGTCTCATTGTTAATTTATATACACTGGCTTTAACTGAGGTAAGTGGAGTCTGTAATTTTGTGGCCTCATGGATGAGATGATTTTTGGAAAGCCTACTCCTTTTTTGAAAAGCCTACTCCTTTAAATTAATAAAAGCATCATTAAACGATGAGCTGAAACATGGAAGCGTGACAAAGATAAAACCCATAGAAATCTGGATGGATTTACACAAAACAGTATTTTATCTTCACATAGATAGGCTGCTTTGCGAAAGAGATCAAGAGGGGAATTGAAAAATAGGCAGAAAAGTCTGAAACAGAGGAAGTAGAACCGCATATTCCCAGCTGTTGCAATACCTTAAGCTTTGGAGTTCAAAATGCGATTAGATGTTTCTTTGCCTATAATTCATTCACACTGTGTTGCAGCAACAAATCTTACAAAAACGGTCTTTGTCCTCTAAAGACGATTGTGAAATACCAAGTAACAGATGTGGCAGAAAAAACTGCAAATCTCACCAAAGAAAAGTTTTTGCAATATTCAATCATCACATGGATATAGGGAAGCTTTAGTTATAAATAGAAATATGTCCTTTCTGTCTGTGACTTACATTCAGTTCTTTATCTCACTGTGTTTCTAAGGGTCACTGTCCAAACAAGCAGAATGCAGTTAGTCTGTTTATGGTATTTACACTGCCCTGGTCGTTCCTGATAAATGCTGATTGAATCATCGCCATTTACTGTTTCTTCCTCTGTGTGTGGAAGGATGGAAAATCAGCAGAACAGTTGGAGGGGTTGGCAGAAAAAAAACAAGCAAGTATTTAGTCTAGGTTTAAATTGCAAGCAGGAGGATATTTAGCAGGAGCTCTTATTGATGTATCAGTAAATCCTGAAAAGCTTTGCTCTATGAAAAAGCTTAATATAAATCAATCTCCCAAGTCAAACACTACAGGTTTAGGTTAGCATGTTGTAGGATAGGCTTATTTAATAAAATCAGAATAAAACTTAATTTTCACCCTTTAACCTTTGCATATGAAGAGATTTGATTCTATAAAATCAAACAGCATTTGTATTTTATTTATGTAGTTTTTAGACAAGTTTTGGTAACATGCAGTTAAACTTATCATTACCCTTTCATTACTGTGCTTTATGAGTTTTTTTTTCCATCTCTTGTATTGTATGAGTAATGATGAACAGTTTATTTTGATGCGCAGTACAATTAGTTTATTTCTATAGCGCCAATTCACAACACATGTCATCTCATGGCACTTTACAGTTCACAAGATCATTCAGTCAAATTGATTTAAAGTTTTCTATCTAAGGAAAACCAGTTGATTGTATCGACTCATTGACTCGGATGCAATCCCTCACACTAAGCATGCTTGTAGCGACAGTGGAGAGGAAAAACCCCCTTTTAACAGGAAGAAACCTCGAGTAGAACCAGGCTCAGTGTGAGCGGCCATCTGCCGAGGCTGACTGGTTCAATGAGACAGAAGCAGAGATACAAAAGGCAACTGTTAAAGGCGGCCCCGTCCAGGAAACACACAGCCAGACAGACAAGCTCCGAGCCAACTCCCATGTCAGAGGGTGAAGAGAGCATATCCAGCCAGTCACAGTCAGAGAAACAGGACCTATAATAAGAACAGCTTTAGAAAACACTCCAGCAGCTTTGCTGTGTTTCATAAACTTCTCTTGATTAAATCAATGCAGATTTAGGTTATATAACAATAAATGCTGAATAAGAAATGACTGTAGAAGCTCTGTCACAGGAAGGTGCGGGTATGTGGGTTTGCTCCATAAGGGCGACAGTGGCGTTGGATGTAGCAGTTTGCCCTGAAATCGAAGGATTGACGGTTCAAGCAACTTTCAGTGTCGTTGTGTCCTTGGGCAAGACACTTCACCTGCATTGTCTACTGATGGTGGTCAGAGGGCCCGGTGGCGCCAGTGTACGGCAGCCCCGCTTCTGTCAGTGAGCCCCAGGGCAGCTGTGGCTACAATGTAGCTTGCCACCATCAGTGTGTGAGTGTGTGCATGAATGGGTGAATGAATGTAGTGTAACGCGCTTTGGTCAAGTCTCCTGACTTGAATAAAGGCGCTATATAAGTACATGCTATTTACCATTTACCATAAGATGAGATAACCTAAGGAG
This sequence comes from Cyprinodon diabolis, assembly GCA_030533445.1. Lineage (NCBI taxonomy): Eukaryota > Metazoa > Chordata > Actinopteri > Cyprinodontiformes > Cyprinodontidae > Cyprinodon > Cyprinodon diabolis. The sequence goes on from CM060076.1 coordinate 31,341,284, forward strand.
GCAATCAGTTAAACTGGGCTTTATTTAAAACAATCAAAAGTACATATTAAAAATACTAACCTCCCTTTTTAAGGTTTCTTTTGGGGAAAAAATGTTTTTTTTAAGAACATGTCCTTCCACTTTACTGTTACAGTAATAGCCATTCAAAATTGCCCCACTTTCCTTGATGGGTCCTTGGCTGGTCCCCTACAATTGCTTTTTAAACATCAATCTTTGTACTAAAATATTCTTTCTGTCATGATTTGTGGACATTAAGATCTAAAGAGAAGCGCCTTCCCCTGGTCAGATCCTGTAATTCAGTGAAAGGGTGGAGTCAGAGTAAAAGAACATGCCAACGAGAGGGAGGGCGTCAATCTAGTGGCTGGAAGTTGGCTGCATTCTGCTGGCGTTTGATTGGGAAGGGCTGTTGGGATCTGGAGAAGTTCCACCTTTCTCCAGCAGAGTCCGCCGTGGATCCTCCTAAGCTGAGCCTTCGACACACCTGAGGCGCATCTCATCATCAGAGGATCCACAGTATATATCCTGCCTTCAGACCTTGCCTCAACGCCGCAGTGTTTATCCAGTTTGGAATCCTGTTTTTCCTTGTAAGCTCTGGATGAGCTTAACCTGCCGAGCCAGCCCTCTGAGCCAAACCTGAAGACCCTTCTCTGGATTCTCATGCAGCTCTGGACTAAGAGCTGGAAACCCAAAGCCAAGGTCTGCCCTCACGCTAGAAGTAAGACGCTGAAGCGGTTATTGGACTCTACTGAACTAAACAGTCTCTGGACCCAACAGTTCCTCTCTCAAAGCCAAACCCGGACACCTCAAGGTATAAATCTGAAACTCTCAAACTCAGACTCATCTGCTTCCAAGCTAACTGAACTGTCATCCTCACAGACTCCAGTGAACCTTCCCCAGGCCTGAACCAGTACCTGTGTTTATTCCTTGTGCTTGTGCTCAATAAATCTTGTTAAACTTTTCATCTGTTTCCGTGGTGTTCTGCATACTGGGCTTTTCTGAAACCCATCATGACAGAACACTGCGGCCAAACACAAGGCCCAGCAGATCACCTCCGTCGCCGGTTGGAGGAGCAAGATGCTCAAATCCAGGGACAAACTCAAACCCTCCGTGAGTTGCATTACATGGTCAATCACCATAATCAGATGCTTCAGAGTTATGCTAACTACATGAGCAGTGCTAATGCCACGCCGGCAGCGCAACCATTTCCGGGTCCAGTTCCGCCTCCGAGGTCACCGGCGGTGACGTCATCACCCGAGTTCCGCCCTAGTCTTCCTGAGAAATTTTCAGGTAATATGAAGGACTGTAAAGGTTTTTTGTTTCAGTTTCGTTTAATTTTCCAAAACTCTCCTGGCAGTTTCCCAACTGATCAAAAGAAAATAACTTTTATTCTGTCCCAAATGACTGGAAGAGCCCTTGAGTGGGCTGAGGCAAGGTTTGCTTCCGAAGAAAGCCTCAGCTGTCATTACACAGATTTTGTTTCTGAATTCTCTCAAGTATTTAACCAAGAAACTGATCAAACCATTGACTCTCGTGCTCTTTTGAACCTAAAACAGGGGAATTCTTCTGTAGCGGATTTCTCCATTAACTTCCGGGTCAAAGCCGCAGCTTCCGGATGGAATCAAATTGCTCTAAAAAGTGCTTATTTCCTAGCTTTAAACGAAAGCATCAAGGATGAACTAGCAACCCTCGACGAACCTGCAACACTTGAAGAATTGATCCGCCTGACTATTAGGCTGGATAACAGAATCCGAGCTAGAAACAGCTCAAAACCAAGGAATCAGGGTTTTTTTGAGTCTGCCCCTGCATCTAATAATGTAACTGTTTTTTCTGCTCCCACAGAGCTCTTTGCCAAGCCGAGGTCTAAGACCCAGTCTCTCCCTTTGCCAGTTCAGGCCTCTCATACAGTGGATACTGAATCCGAACCCATGCAGGTTGGACATACGAGGCTAACCCCTGAGGAAAGGCTAAGACGTTTCAGGGGAAAGCTATGTATCTACTCTGGTGAGAGTGGCCATTTCATCGCTTCATGCCCAGCTAAATCAAAAGCTGGGGCCCGTCAGAGGATCTGAGGAGTCTGACGGGCCATTCTATCTCTGTGAAATCTCCTCGTCTTATGCTCCCAGCCACTTTGTTCTTCTCAGATCAGAATCTAACGCTATCTGCCTTCATCGATTCAGGCTGTGAACGGAATTTGATTGACTCCAACTTGGATCAGCAGCTAAAAATTGAAACTATTCCTCTAAACCATCCACTCAGTGTCTCCGCTATTGATGGGAAGAGACTCCACCAGGTTACCCTTCAAACGCAACCCCTCGAGCTGTTAGTCTCAGGTAACCATCGTGAAACCTTAACATTTTTTGTTCTTCCCTCTGCATGTTCTCCTCTGGTGCTTGGTTTTGAGTGGCTGGAACGACATAACCCCCATATTAACTGGAAAGATCGCCATATTGAATCTTGGTCGACCTCTTGTCATGAAACATGCCTCCGTTCGGCAGCTCCCACTGTGAGGTCTCCTAGAGGCGGGGGGGAGATGGACTCTCCTGACCTTACTTCTGTCCCTTCCGAGTACCATGATCTAGCTCCCGTCTTCAGTAAGGTCAGTGCTACGTCCCTTCCACCTCACAGACCATATGATTGTGCGATTGAACTATTACCAGGAGCTCCCCTACCCAGCAGTAGACTATACAATATTTCCAAACCAGAATGTGAGACAATGGAGAAATATATTAACGAGTCATTAGCTGCTGGGATAATCCGTCCCTCTTCTTCTCCGCTGGGTGCTGGTTTCTTTTTTGTTGGCAAGAAGGATGGTTCACTAAGACCTTGTATCGACTACAGAGGCCTGAACCAAATAACTGTTAAGAATAAGTACCCACTTCCATTGCTAGCATCAGCCTTCGAACCAGTACAAGGGGCTACTGTCTTTACTAAGCTCGACTTAAGGAACGCTTATCACCTTCTCAGGATAAGAGATGGAGATGAATGGAAGACAGCCTTCAAGACTCCCTTAGGCCAGTTCGAATATCTAGTCATGCCTTTTGGTCTCACTAACGCCCCTGCATGCTTTCAAACCTTGGTAAACGATGTTCTCAGAGACTTTTTAAATGTATTTGTTTTCGTCTACATCGATGACATCCTGATTTATTCTAAAGATCTTTCTGAACATAAGAAACATGTCCGCCTGGTCCTGCAAAGATTATTAGAAAACAAACTTTTTGTCAAAGCCGAAAAATGCGAGTTTCATCAACAATCAGTCACCTTTTTGGGGTTTGTGCTCGAGGGCGGGCAGGTTAAGCCTTCTGAAGAAAAGATAAAAGCAGTTTTGGAGTGGCCGGTACCTGAAAACCGTAAACAGCTGCAGAGATTCCTGGGTTTCGCCAATTTCTACCGAAGATTTATCAGGAATTACAGTCAGACAGCTCTTCCTCTAACTTCTCTAACTTCAGTCAAGAAGACCTTCCAGTGGACCCCCGACGCACAAAATGCATTTGACAAACTTAAGACTTTGTTTTCCAGAGCCCCTGTGTTAATCCAGTCCGATCCACCCAAGCAATTCATCCTTGAAGTGGACGCTTCCGACTCTGGTGTAGGAGCTGTATTATCCCAAAGACTCGACAGAGATCAAAGAGTTCACCCATGTGCCTTCTTTTCTCGTAGACTTTCCCCTGCTGAGCAAAACTACGACGTTGGTGACCGTGAACTCTTGGCCATCAAACTGGCATTGGAGGAGTGGAGACACTGGCTTGAGGGAGCTGAGCCCCCGGTTCTTGTATGGACTGATCACAAGAACCTAGCCTACATCCAGTCTACCAAACAAGGCAATCCTCGTCAGTTAAGGTGGTCTCTTTTCTTCTCTCGCTTCAATCTTATAATCTCTTACAGACCCGGATCCAAGAACATCAAACCCGATTCTCTCTCTCGTCTTTATTCCGTTGATCAATCCGAGACGCCTGAACCTGTCCTTCCCGCTTCCTGCACTGTTGGAGTGGTTACCTGGGAGATCACCAATCTTATTAACTCTGCCCTGGCTTCTGAACCTGACCCAGGTAACGGTCCTCCAAACCGAACTTATGTCCCTTCTTCTGTCAGATCTCGCCTAATCCAGTGGATGCACACAGCCAAATTTTCCGCTCATCCGGGGGTGAGCAGAACCATCGCCTTAATCTCTAGACGTTTCTGGTGGCCTACCCTGCACAAGGATGTCAAGGAATATGTTTTGGCTTGTTCTACCTGCGCCAGAAATAAGACCTCACATCAACCACCCTCAGGTCTGTTGCATCCTCTTCCTGTTCCCACGCGTCCATGGTCTCACATCGCTATTGATTTCGTCACTGGTCTTCCCATCTCCCGAGGTATGTCCACAATTTTTACCATCGTCGACCGATTTTCAAAGTCTTGCCATCTGATCCCCCTCAGGAAACTTCCCACGGCCTTTCAAACCGCCCAGCTCCTGGTTAAACACGTCTTTCGTCTTCATGGAATCCCTCAAGAAATTCTCTCGGACCGTGGACCTCAGTTCGTTTCTCAAGTCTGGAAGGCTTTCTGTTCAGCACTCAACTGTAAGTCTTCACTCACCTCAGGTTATCATCCACAGTCTAACGGTCAAACCGAAAGAATGAACCAGCAGCTCGAATCTACCCTTCGTTGTCTCACTTCCAATAACCCCACCGACTGGAGCCAATACATCACATGGATTGAATACGCCCACAACTCTCTCAAGTCAGCTTCCACCGGCCAGTCACCATTTCAGGTTAGTTTTGGTTATCAACCTCCACTTTTTCCTGCAGACGAGAGAGAGATTTCGGTGCTATCAGTCAACCAACACATCCGTCGATGTCAACGCATCTGGAGAGACACCATCGCTTCACTCAATCGTTGCTCGGAAACTACGAAACGCTTCGCTGACTCAAAGAGACGTCCTGCCCCAGAGTACTCGGTTGGACAAGAGGTATGGCTTTCCACTCGGGACATCCCCCTCAAGGGGATGTCTCGCAAGCTTTCACCTAGATACATTGGTCCATACAAAATTGCCCAGGTTATCAATCCATCAGCCATACGCCTGCAACTTCCCCCGACTCTTCGCATCCATCCCACGTTCCACGTCTCTCAGGTCAAACCAGTCATCTCTAGTCCTTTGTGCCCACCATCCGACTTCCCTCCACCCGCCCTGGACGTCGATGGACATCCGGCCTTCACCGTCCGCCGGATCGTGGACTCCCGTCGGCGAGGTCGCGGTTGACAGTACCTCGTCGATTGGGAGGGCTACGGTCCGGAGGATCGCCAGTGGGTTCCTGGCTCCTACATCCTCGACCCATCTTTGATCGAGGAGTATGAGCGCTCCCTCCCTTCGTCGTCTTCTGGATGGCCAAGAGGCGGTCGTTGAGAGGGGGGTACTGTTGGGATCTGGAGAAGTTCCACCTTTCTCCAGCAGAGTCCGCCGTGGATCCACCTAAGCTGAGCCTTCGACACACCTGAGGCGCATCTCATCATCAGAGGATCCACAGTATATAACCTGCCTTCAGACCTTGCCTCAACGCCGCAGTGTTTATCCAGTTTGGAATCCTGTTTTTCCTTGTAAGCTCTGGATGAGCTTAACCTGCCGAGCCAGCCCTCTGAGCCAAACCTGAAGACCCTTCTCTGGATTCTCATGCAGCTCTGGACTAAGAGCTGGAAACCCAAAGCCAAGGTCTGCCCTCACGCTAGAAGTAAGACGCTGAAGCGGTTATTGGACTCTACTGAACTAAACAGTCTCTGGACCCAACAGTTCCTCTCTCAAAGCCAAACCCGGACACCTCAAGGTATAAATCTGAAACTCTCAAACTCAGACTCATCTGCTTCCAAGCTAACTGAACTGTCATCCTCACAGACTCCAGTGAACCTTCCCCAGGCCTGAACCAGTACCTGTGTTTATTCCATGTCCTTGTGCTCAATAAATCTTGTTAAACTTTTCATCTGTTTCCGTGGTATTCTGCATACTGGGCTTTTCTGAAACCCATCATGACAAGGGCCATTTTTAATGACTGCTACTGTACTTTGTATAATCCCTCTCCTATAATCTCAATGATTTTTATGCTATGTTGTATACTCTGCTCTCTGGGAAGTAGCTGACAAGGTAAACTTCATCACAAATATAGAAAAATAAAATATCCTGACACAAGCATAATATAAGTATAATATAAGATGTGCTAAATGGGGCTCCCAGCAGAGGCAGAGAGGCACGTGTCAGAAGTCATTTTTAAAGTTTGGACACTTCTAAGGAACTTTGCTGAGGGGAACAAACAGAACTGATTAAGCTGTTTTTCCTTCCTTAGATCGCAGCTGTCGGCCTCTGTTATGTCACACATGGGCAGAGGACCAGGAAGAATCATGCCTATGCCTTCACAGCATATTTCGGTGCCCTTGTTCTCTCTCTTTAAAATGTCCTTAAATGTAAAGTTGATACATTTAAAATCCTTGCAGGGTTTTCAAGCTTCTGTTGCTTTGTTTGCGCTCATTCTAATTACATGTAAGGTTTAAATCATGTGATAATGTTTAATTGAGCTATTTTTAGTCAAATAATCTAACCTGAACCTCAGAATAAGTGCAGTAATCTTCTTAAACTCAGTTTGATTTTATCAGATGATTACAGCTCATTGCAGAATGCAAAAAAGGATACTGTATATGATTAACACATGAAAAACAACAAACAGTATGTGATGAAACCACATGGTGTGGGATCAAACAGAATGTATTTCTTGATTCCTCTTTCTTTAGATCACAGTGGGGTTTGCTATGACTGTTGCGAGCGCCGAACGCCAGCATGCCAATTGTGCGATGACAAAAGTCGAAGCTACCTGCTAAGTTAATGCGTTTCTTGTCTTTTTCTGTGCCGTCGTCTGTCAGTCAGTCTTACTACAGTGAGATATTCATCCACCCACCGTCACTTCCCACTGTCACTTTCCACAGGACGAGCAGCCGCCCAGGAGAAGAGGATAGAGATGACTGGCATTAATGGCTCACACACCCCAATTACAACAAGGACTGCATAATAGATCCTCACATCAGTGTGTCACACCTTTGCATGCGTTCCACGCATCTGATCTTCCACATGCATTAATAATCAGCAATGCAGATCTGAGAGATATTCAGTAACACCAATCGTAGAGTCATAGATCTTGGAATTAACAAATGCACTTTTGTGTCAGAGTTAAGAGAGAATGTTGAGTTTGAGAAGTTTACAGTGGAACAACTAAACTTATGCAACCTATTACATTTTGAAGCCACTACATTAGCAAATAGCAGGGCTATAAAATGAGGGTTACCTGGACACTTTTGGTGAACAGTGAGAAAATGACTTCAGCTTCTCAGCAGCTAAAAAGCATAAAAAGTGCCGTGAAAGTCTGTCTAACAGACCAACAATATCACTGAAATGCAACATAGTTCGGCATGTTAATTCAAATGGTAAATGATAACCTAGAATAATTCAATTCAATTCAGTTTATTTATATAGCGCCAAATTCACAACACATGTCATCTCAAGGCACTTTACAGTTCAACCAGATCATACAGTCAAATTGATACAAAGTTTTCTATCTAAGGAAAACCAGTTGATTGCATTGACTCATTGACTCAAATACAATCCCTCACACTAAGCATGCTTGTAGCGACAGTGGAGAGGAAAAACTCCCTTTTAACAGGAAGAAACCTCCAGCAGAACCAGGCTCAGTGTGAGCGGCCATCTGCCGAGGCCGACTGGGGTTCAAGGAGACAGAAGCAGAGATACAAAAAGCAGCTGTAAAAGGCGGCCCCGTCCAGGAAACACACAGCCAGGCAGACGAGCTCCAAGGCAGCTCCCATGCCAGAGGATGAAGAGAGCACATCCACCCAGCCACGGCCAGAGAAACAGGACCACACTGGAAAACAGGCCGATCTCCAACATCTACAAACAAGGGTGTTGATGGAAGCAGCACAGCTGATGTTTCTTTCCTGGATGACGTCACAGCCAAACAGGAACAGACGAGGCAAAGCTACTCTGAGGAAAAGCAGAGAGAGCAGAAGGTTAGAGATTGAACAAACAGATTCTGCAGAATAGGAGAACAGAGAGAGAATGAAGCAGAATGATGAAATGGGGGTCCCTATGTCCTCCAAAAGTCTAAGCCTATAGCAGCATAACTTTAAAGACAGCTCAGGATAACCTGAGCCACCCTAACTATAAGCTTTATCAAAAAGGAAAGTTTTAAGCCTAGTCTTAAAAGTAGACAGAGTGTCTGCCTCACGGACTAAAACTGGTAGTTGGTTCCACAGGAGAGGAGCCTGATAACTAAAAGATCTGCCTCCCATTCTACTTTTAGAAATTCTAGGAACCACTAGTAAACCTGCAGATTGAGAGCGAAGTGCTCTGTTAGGAACATAAGGAACAATCAGATCTCTGATATAAGATGGAGCTTGGCCATTTAAGGCTTTATATGTGAGAAGGAGGATTTTAAATTCAATTCTTGATTTAACAGGAAGCCAATGAAGAGAAGCCAGGATAGGAGAGATATGATCTCTCTTTTTAATTTTCATCAGAACTCTGGCTGCAGCATTTTGGATCAGCTGAAGGCTTTTAACTACAGTTTGTGGACTTCCTGATAGTAAAGAATTACAATAGTCCAGCCTTGAAGTAACAAATGCATGGACTAGTTTCTCAGCATCACCCCTGGACAGGAGATTTCTAATTTTTGCAATGTTCCTCAGATGAAAGAAGGAAATTCTAGAAACCTCTTTGATATGGGATTTAAATGACAGGTCCTGATCAAAAATAACACCAAGATTTTTTTGAATATGGTGGGTTACACTAATTACAACCAAGCAGTTCTTTGCACCTGCAACATTTTAAACATTAATGCTTGTTGGATGATTGCAATTTAAAATATATTGTGCATCTGTTGTAAAAATGAATATATTTTTGAAGCTCTTAGAAGTTAAAACATTAGTGAACATACATTTCTGTAAAGACCAAAAACAGCAGAAAAGTTAGTGAGAAAGTTGTGAGGATATTTAATTTATAAAACAACACCCAAAATTTTATATATACTTTACATTAATGTTCACATTTGCTGTATTTGAATTACATGAAAAATACAACTAATTACATGTGAATACATTCACGCGATAACTAGTGAAAACAATAGCGGTCAATTGACGTCCTTTGAAATATAAGAATTGCAATATGACTGAGAAACCAACTCCCTGAAGCGTAAAAACATTTTAGCAGAAAAAGTGTGGTATTGAAATAGCATTGTTCGCAGAGGCCTGCAGCAAATTTGATGGCATATGGAAACACGGCTAATGTCTAGATGTAATCCTCTGGGATTTCTTAGATTAAACAATCTTTTTAACCAACTCGTCTGAATTAGTTGATTTAATAAACTTTATAAAGTGCCTTCATGTGAATTTCCAGGATATAAATTGACTGAATTGAGTAGAACTAAATACTGCAAGGCACAACTGCAAATATATTCATCCATAGCTATATACCTGAATTTGTCTGCAGAGGAAAATTAAAATTAACCAAAGAAGCAACCAAAGAAGACTGGTAATTCTGGAGGAGGTACAGAGATAATAATGGAGGAAGAGCAAGAAGAAAGCTTTTTTGCAAGCAAGCCATAAGAAATCTGTTGAGCAGTTTGCCACAACCCATGCAGGGATGCGGCAAAGGTGAGGAATAATGTCGTCTGGTCAGATGAGACCAAATCAGACTTAAGGGCTGGCATGTGAAACATAATTTAGGAGTAATATACAGTTTAATTTTTTTTTTTTTTTTTTTTTTTTTTTTTTTATTGAACCTAATAAACAGTGCAGGCCTGAACTAACAGCAAGTGCTGTAAAGCATTTTTTTATATCTTGCAATCAATCTTTTAGATGTTATTCCACCAAAATAATGCTGTATCCACCTCTTTAATTTGCATTGGGAATTAGTTTGAACACTTCCTAAACAATCGGGGAGATGCCAACAGAAACTGGCCGTCTGCATCATTATTCCTCTGAGTTTTGTGAGAAAGACTGGAAACAGAGAGCCAGCAGAGAATGAATGAACTTGATCTTCTCCTTCTATGAGGGTCACGAAGTCGAGGACCAGCAAAGACACCCCACAGCTGGGGGGCTGTTTCCCAAAGAGAATACATCAAGTCCGCCTCTCAGCCTCACTGTGACTGAAATCACTTCTCCTCCTCAATATGTAGATAAATACAGGTAATTTGAGTATTGGTATTTTACATTATCCTTGATGTGAAGTCCTCCTAAGCTATATTTGTGCTCTGAGAGTTATCTATAAGGTTATGACAAACTTAATTTTGATAAGAGTAACCTTACTGTATATAGTCTCTATTAATGAGTTTCCTGATGTCTGTTAGCTGTTAGTTTCTTTGTGTACAACACAGCTAATTACAATATTCATTTGGTTTACTCCATTATCAGAAGGTTAGTTGTTGCTAGTGTATTTATGCACGTTAATGTTACTATTAATGGTGACTGATGGTCATTAAACTACCTATAGGCTACCAGCATGTTAGCTACCTGTTAACCCAGAAATGCTCTTTAATACTACACAACCCTGCTTGTTGCATCACCCTGGCAATAATAAAGCTTCCCTCTACCATTTCAAGCCTTTATATTTTACCCTCATATTTTAACCTACCTCATCTTAAGTGATTATGGACTTTTGATAAGAGAAATACTTGTTTAAAATTCAAATTACCAAAATATTGTTGTATTTACGTCTTTGTTTTCAATTTAAAGACATTTCAGTTGTTCTAATACATTTATAAAGCTAATTTAACCTTATTCCAAATAATTTAAGATAACCGTTGGTTATCATATCTCAGTCCATACTGAGGTATGATAACATCATTGCATCATTTTGTTTACAGAGTAGCTTATGAGCTTTGTTAGCTCATTTGAGAATGTTTAATTGAAATACTGTCATGATCTGGCCTGTTTGCTCTCCCTTAATTAGTCATTCCTTTCACCTGTCGTTTTTCCCTCCCTGCCTCAATTATAATTTATTCCCCTCACCTGTTTCCTGTTGGTTATATTCAGTTCAGCCTGAGCATTCAGTGCCAGATCATTACGTGTCTATCTGTTAGTCTGTCTGTTCAGTTTTATTTTATGGTTCATGTCCTGGATCCTAGCAGCCATTGGAAAGAGGGTTTTTGTGTTTGTCTCGTCTCCTGATCGTCCACTGTTCCTCCCCCCCGGAGTCCTCTGGGTTTTTGGCTCAATGTGTGGGGAGGTTCAGTTTTTATCCAGTAAGCCTGGCTCCAGGGAGGAGACCAGTTTAAAGTCCTGCTTCAAGTTCCGGTTCCACGTCCTGTCTCGGCTACCCTCTTCCACTGAGCCTGCTCATCTGCACCTGATCCTGTCTGCTCCTGTGCGTGACCACCTGGTCATGCTTCTGGTCCCAGTCAGACTCTGAACCCTCCTGGGAGCCTGTGGATGCCTGGAAGTCTGGATCCTGCCACCTGTTTCTGTTCCTGCCTGATCTGGATCCTGCCTGTTCTGTCTGTTCCTGTCTGTTCTGGATCCCTCACCAGGATCGGCTTCCAGCATGACCTCTGGAACTGCAGCACTGGGACATTCTTGGTCTGGACTGCTAAACCAGGTAAGTGACCAACGCAGATAATCTTCTGTCAGATGATCGTGGTCACTTACCTGTGTTTCTCCCACTATAGAATGTCTGAGATTGGGTGGTGTACCCCCCCCCCCCCCCCCCCCCCCGCCTGCAGTGTCCGTGAGCCACAGCTCCGCTTTTGTTTTGTTTATTTAATAAACGTTTTGAACTTTCCTACTGACTGTCTCTCCTTTAATACTGGGTCCATCTGTCCGCGGTTCCTGACAAATACATTTAACCTGGAGTTGAATTAGTTATTTGATAAATTCTCATGTTTGCAATGAGAGTTGTGAATTGTTTATTCAAGTTCACTCACACGACAAAATAGGACACACCAAAAGTTAGTTGATTAAGAATTCAACAACATCAATGCATTTGAAAGCAAAATATGTATTGTAAGAATAATGACAGACCTTAAGGCTTTAACAATGACCTAAACATCAAGAGACACTCTTAAAAACATGGATCCAAATAAAAAATAAAAAAAAACACCTCAACTTTGTGAAAATCAATATTTGGGGGTAATGGTAGTTTGAGATGTAGAGGTTAGCCATTTGTTGTTGGCTCAAGCCCCAGCTCCCCTCCATGGTGGTTGCCAGTGGTATGTCAGCCCGTTTAAATTGGGTAAAAAAACTGAATTTAAGCATTCTGAGAAATTCAATTTTTATTTTTTTTGCATTTTTCTGTTCTCAAAAAAAAATCATTAAAATCAAAATAATTCTCAAGAATTTCACCCTGATTCTGAAAATTCTTACTGTGTGTTTTTGCAAAGGTCAATCAGTGTGTGCACCCTCACTAGAACAACAAAGTGTATGTGTACAAATTGTGTAAAGGGTCTGCATTAGCCCCTCTATTGACAGGTCCAGGGGGCGGTGAGTCATGTGAGGCTGATGGCCATCAGGTTACGCATACTGCCTCTGCTGTAACTCTGGTCAAAATCTCTTACTCAACAGGTCAAGTGAAGGGCTTATTTCTCTGAATGATGGAAAGCTTTAAGATGGAAAAGTACTGAACATATCTTGGGCAGTGGGCCAAATAAAATATTTTTTAATGAGTAAACTAAAATCATCAAGTTGAATACAGTTCAATCCCCGTGTAGATGTTAGATTTCATTATATATAATATATATGTCTATATTTAACATATAAACAAATATGTTTTTTTGTTTTTTTCTTGAACCAGAGCAGAATTCAGAAGGATTCCCTAAAATAACAGACAACCTGTCTATTATCCTGGACATGGTGACTAATAATATCAACAATGGCTTCTATTTAAGCTTCAATTGGGCTTCAATAGAAAAAAGGGGCCTAAAGTGACTTTGGTTGAGGACCTGTCAGCTTAAACATACTGGATCTTTCAACTGGATGCATAAATAATCCCTATTGAATTGTTTCTGACTCAGTTTCCCACTTTATTATTCAATTTTTCATGATATTTAGCTGATCCAAATGACTAAAAACAGACTTCAAACAAAAAGGCCTCCATGTCACTTTTTTTGTTGAGTCTAAGTACCTAAACATGATTGCAGTAAGTAGATGCCAAAAATGGTTGCATATTTTTTTTAGTGTACTGAAAGTTAAGGTTTCCTAGTGCTTTTAAAAGCCACATATATGGTATATGGATGAACATACATCAGCTCAGAAAAAAAATACACATCTATGTTAAAAAGGCATGTTTTTTTTATTTAAAGCATAAATTAGATTAAAAAAGTAACTATTGATTTATTTTTAGATTTAAAGTTGTAAGTCCATTAAGAGAAACAATGTTGGAAAAAAATCAATGGCGGGATAAAAGAGATTTAAAATGTATTTAAAAAATTATGTATTATTGTTGAAAGCATTAAAAGTTTTGGCACTACCAAAATATAATCTTTGGCACACACACAAAAAAAAAAAAATTAAAGGGTTTATAACTGTTCCATCTGTGGTAACAATCTTTTCTGCAAAATACGGGTTTGAGGCTGATGGTTATAAAACAGACAACATCCTTGCGCCTGGCTTGGCCCCTGAGCATCGCATCAAGTGGAGCAGCTGCATTCTAACTTTAAATTTAGGACAGCTAACTTATTTTTCAGCTCATTTTGACCCAGATAAATAATACTGCTTTAATCTGACACATTTACAGGGGTTGTATTGATTTTTATTGCACGTTTTTTAATAGGCGGCAAAAATAAATATAAAAAAATAACAGTCAAAATTTCTTCAGAAAAGAGAAATTTGCAACTATTTTTATTTCATCTTGAGGTTTGGCAAATGGCATAAAATATCAATTTCTTTTGTTCGGGTGCCAATAAATGAGGAGCATGGTGTGGCTAACAGATGGTTAATAAAAAAGAGCAAGCACACAAGCTAGACTGTGAGAGAGAGAAATCATTGGAAAGCAATACCACATGGACAATCAGTGTACACAGATTTTCTATCCACGTCTGTTTATCGGACAGCATCAGCACTCTGTTTGACAGAGTGGTGGATAAAGAGGAAGTCAATAAATCTTTGTCCATGTTCAGATCCCTTGCAAACAACAAGATCAGACCTTGGTCTCTGTGGAAATTTGTCTGTTCTGTGTTGTTCCCCAGGAAAAATCAAGTTTCCTCTCAGTGCAAATAAGTTTGCTCTACTTTATTTTTAAAGCACACATTTGATGAAAACCAATAAGGCTGAAAATAAAACCATCAAATTTAAGATTTTTTTATACCGAGTCTTTATTTCATTTCAAGCTGAGCCTAGTTAAAACAGCAATAGTGCACTAGAAGTTACTTTAATGTGTCAGTGGGTGCTGCGAATGCTGTGTCTGCAGATGTTTTGGTCCTTAATTCATCACTTAAAACAGTCAATGGGAGAATATCAATCATGATGGAGAAAGACATTAACCAAACAAGACAGATGACAGATAACACTGAATGTTTAATGGTGACAGACGGATTAATGGAAGCACATTTCTGTTACTTGTAGATAGGTCTGTTGTCTTATTCACCCCCTCTACTTCTCATTTATTCAGTCCGCTTAATATCACAGTAGTAATTGCTGTTAAGGATGATGGATGAATGTCCTGAAGCCGCTGAGGCTCACTCAAACTATGGCAGGTCTACCCGTCGCACCGGTCTCTACGCAGCTGTGGGGTTGCTGATCTTCCCTGCGAAGATGATACTCCTCGTCGAGTGCTCGATAATGAAGACCAGGAAGGGCCGGTTGAGATTCATCTCCATGGGCAGACTCATTGGCATGATCTCTATGGTGCTGACAGCGGCCGCTTCCGTGCCTGTTTCATCCACTCTCAGCTCAGCCTGATGCGAGACCTGCAGGGGGAAAGGAAACCTTTAAAGCTGTGTTCTGATTTATAATGTTTTTCTGTTCTGTATGTTTTTTATTAACTGTTTATCCAATATGGCGGATGAGCTACCTTTGAGACTTTAAGCTTGATCTCATCAGATATGCCAGAGAAATCAGCGTTATCACTGTAAGCCTCTGTCACTCCCATTTCCTTCAGAACATCGTCCAATGGAGTGGAAACAGAGATGGAGAATTTGGGCATTCGAAGGTTCAAGTTGCTGTGGGGAAAACAACGACAACAATCAGTCATACAAAACAAGGTATTCCATCATACATCGCCTATTGAAGATAATCAACACCATGTTTCATATTTCCAAGAAAAACTGAAGACATTGATTGGATTCTTACTTCTTGTAGAGACTGTCATGCCAGTGTCTCAAGTGGTTCTTGCTAATGAAGCCCTCAACTTCCTCCATCTTGTTTTCATCAGGCAAAACAATCATCATGGAGGTATTGCCCTTGTAGGGAAGAGAGACGATGGTGCTGTGGTTGCCGTCATCATGGTAGTAATCAAAGCGCCCCATCTTCTTCATCATGTCCACTTCAACCTTGGTGTTTTCATCCACATGGAACTCTGCCTTGGCTGTATGGTTTTTGTTGAAGGGCTTCTCCCATTGTCCTGTGTGATGCAACAGATGTACATGGGAGTAGTTCAAATATTTTAGAGTACTTTTACCCTCATAGATTTGGATTTGCATGATTGTTTGTTTTGTGTGTCTCTGGATTGCCCTATAACAGACTGGTTTCCAATGGTTACCCTGCCTTCTGGCCCATAACCAATGAAGTTAGTCCCTTACCCCACCATGACCTGTAGTCTCGGTTCACAATCATCATTCACAAATGGAAACTGATCTGCAGACTTACCTCTAAAGTAGACGTAGTTGATCAGCATCATGGCTGTTGCAGGGTCCAAGTCCTTTACCATATCCTTAATCATATCGTTTGTTTTTGAAGCAATGTGACTGTTGATCTGAGCCGCAGCCTCAGAGGGATTGGAGAAGTCAACGTTGAATACTTCCCCACCATAGTTAGTCTTAATGTCATTCAGGAATGTCTGCAAAGGGTTGAAACCAGTGCGCACTGCAACAGAGTCCCCAAGATCCAGCTTCTGCTCCTGCTGGCTCTGGCCAAGCATTTGGAAAAGATGGTTGTAGGCTTCGTTGACCCGTGCCTGGTCCAAGCTGCTGTAGCCCAGGGTGGTGAACAGCTCTTCATGGGTCTTGCCCCGGGCTCCTACTGACAGCATGGATAGAGCAGAGGAGAGGCCCAGAGGGGACATGAAGATGTTCTTTCCAGGACCGGCTCTGCGATTCACATGTTTGTAGAGGGTAAAGGCAAAGTCGGCATTAAGAGGGGAAAGAACATGGCAGCTCATGTTGTCTTCATGGCTGTGGTGGTGGTGGAGGTGGTGATCAGCATGGACCACAGCCAGCAGCAGGGCTGCCAGAGCACAACAAGCAACAAAGCTACGCATCTTAGAACCTGGGAGAGATGAAGCAAGTCAGTTACATTACACACATAGAAAGAAGAAGCTGTTGTTTCTGAGTAGAAACATTAATCCAATTAACAAGGAAGTCATTTATCAATATCATTGTCAACAGTAAGACAATACAAGAATCAACCAAAGCAGACCAAAAGGTGCCTTTATGATTACTCTAGTTGCTATGGTGATAATAAAACTCCTCACCATAAAGTAATTTGCTTACCTTTACTGGCTTCTGTGCTGCAGAAGGCTCATGAGATAATTCCAGCTTTTATAGAGGGGCTCAGAAAAACAGCTGACAGTTTAGTTAAATATTTACTAGAAATCAGTCTGCCCAGTCTCTGTGCTTTGCTATCTGACTGATGCAACACAGCAGATAAGGAGCAGGTCTCAATGTTTCAATGCTGATACATACATAGTCTACAGTGATATACAATATGTGTATATAAAACGAATTAAAGTTTATATTTAAAGTCTTGTTGCTTTCTTTGGACCCAAATGATTATAAGTATTATAACTCTTAGTGGAAAGTTGGGAAGTTGCCACATAACCATGTCAGGAAGTGACAGAAGCTCCCTTTTATTTAGACTGTTGTGGCTCATTAGGGCACCTATTTGTGTTTTGATGCAGTCCCTTGCAAAAGTATTTGCCCCCTTGAACTTTGACCTTTTGCCACAATCTCAGGCTTCAAATATAACGATATAAAATTGTAATTCTTTGTGAAAAATCAACAATAAGTGGGACAAAATCATGAAGCAGGAACTGTTAGGTTTATTGAACTAAGTTTATTGGATATTTTAAACTTGTCTAATAAATAAAAAAACGGCAGCCATTTTTTCTTTGATTTTATTTATTTATTTATTTTTGACTGAAACTACTTTTTTCGAAATTGAAAGATTAAGACACAAATGTCCTACCCATGTAAGGTCCAAAGATTACTTCGATCAAAGAGAAAAATTTCAACTAAATGCAATTTAGTATCAAATACTTTATTTGCATTCAAAAACTATTTTCTCTGATTTTGTTGTTGTTTGTTTGAAGCAACTTTTTTTTTTGACTGAATGATAAAGATACAAATGTCCTATCCATTATATTGTCCAACCAAAAAAACTATGTTACTTCAATTTAAAAAGTTCCTTTAAACAAAAAAAATGACTTCTATCAAGGAAAACATTTTCAATTAAAGGTGTTATACAGACTCCAACAGGTTTTCCTCCAGAATGACCCTGTATTCTGCTCCATCCATCTTCCCATAAACTTTAACCATGTTCCCTGTTCCTGCAGAAAAAAGCAGACCAAAACCATGATGCTGTCACCTCTATGTTTGACAGTAGGTATGGTGTGTTCAGGGTGATGAGCAACTTCTCTCTGTCCTATGGACAGAGTTTCCCACCTCAGCTGTAGATCTCTGCAGTTCATCCAGAGTGATCATGGGCCTCTTGGCTGCATCTTTGTAGATTTGCAGTAGTCTGATACTCCTTCCATTTCATTATTCTCCCTTGCACAGTGCTCGT
Organism: Cyprinodon diabolis; assembly: GCA_030533445.1. NCBI lineage: Eukaryota > Metazoa > Chordata > Actinopteri > Cyprinodontiformes > Cyprinodontidae > Cyprinodon > Cyprinodon diabolis. Next base: position 31,359,239 of record CM060076.1, read on the forward strand.
TGGGATGTTTAAAGCTTTGGAAATATTTTATGTATCCAGATCCAGCTTTAAACTTTCCCACAACAATATATCTGGTCTGCCTGCTGTCTTCCTTGTTCCTCATGATGGTCTTTAAACAGACCTCTGAGACGATTACAGAGCAGGTGCATTAATACGGAGACTTGATTCATTTATGTTAGCATTGAATCATTCAGTCCCACAATTCCCTCTAACGACCCCCTTTCAGAGACATAGACAGGTATCAGGTATTGCAGGTTAACAAAGAACCCAAACTACCCCCATTTCAAGGGGCGGAGCTGTTCGTCCGGTTCAATTTGCATGTTTTCTATTACTTCTGACATTTTGAATTGAAAAAGCTTCCTGGATGGGAGGTGAAACATCTTCAAAGTTGGAAACAAAGTCCAATGGATTGATTGATTTAGCTTTTGTGGAATGTCATGACGTGACTCATGATGCATTAAAAGAAAAAAAAACTCAATTAATTTTTTCTCTCCTTATTCACAAAGTTAAATAAATAAAAGCACAAAACAGTCTGCAATGTGTGGTGTGTTGGCATTTCTTCTTCAAATGGTGCCCTAGGTGAACTGCTCCTTCTGTGGCCCCTAACTAGTTACAGCATAAGAAATCATTTTAGTTTATAAAGTAAGATAACATCTCTTCCAGTTCAGCAGAATACGCATAACCTGCTTTATCCAACCTGCAGGAGCAAGGCCAGACACAAGCAAGACACAGCAAGCAATAGCTTATAATATATATACTGGTCTTTACATTTGCCAGTTTCCAATGCCACCAGAGAATGGATAAATGGTTTCAGGCTCTTCATGAGTTCAGGCTGACTTTAGTCAATTGATCATAAAAGTCCTTTTTTTATTCAGCCCAATGCTCACAGTCAGGCCAGTTTAGTCCCAGTTATCAGTAACCATGAGGCAGAATCAATAAATGACCGCTGATACAAAATGGGAAGTATTATGTTGATGGGAAGTGAGTTGATAATGGTGATGGCATAATGCTTGAAATTATTAAATAAAATTTGACAACAAAGTCACAACTCTACTTTTAATTATGATTTACCAAATTAACAACACTAACTGGTTTAATTCACCTTAATGTGCATGGATGAAATTTATTTTAGAAACTGAAATAGAGTTAGAAAATAAAAGGGAAAGTAAAACATCTACCAGATGTTCCTTTTTTTCTTTTAATATCCTCAGTAAAGATTTATGTCATGCTATAAGTTCGGCTCGTCCACAAAAGACTGCAATGAACAATAACCCAGGTTGTCTCTCTAATGAAAATATAAAAACCCTGAAAGAAAAAAACTAAAGCTGCAAGAAATTATCTTTTAATCTTCTGAGGGTCCTGTTTCCTCTCTTGTATCTGAGCCCTAAAATTACAGCACTACACTGTGTAGCAGGGGATACATTATATTTGGAGTTTTTACAATTATTTTTTACAATCATCTGAAAAATATGGGACACTTGAGCTGTCTGAGAAAGATCGTTTGAGCGCCCAAGTCAGGTAATTGATGTAAAGAAGCTACAAAATGATGAAACCAGTCATTTCCACATAGATGGTTTACAAGGGGAGAACATTTAAAACGAGTAACCCAAGGTAGTTCAGCATGAAAGGAGATTGCAAGATGCCAAAATAAGTCTCCAAAAACCCTGAAATATTATTATGAGACTTACAGAACTTTGTCCTTATTGTTTATGCTTAACTGACAAATGCCATCGGAAAAGTTTCAGTTTCATTTGATTCATGAATTCTCTGTAAAGACGGGAAGACAGAGCAGAAGTCTGCCAGAGAACATGTAGTTAAAGACCATCACATCGGGAAAATTAGGACCTGTACAAAGAAATCAATAATATAATTATTTGGTCACCACATAGATTACTTAAGCAAAAGAAGAGCAAAATTGTCTTGGTTTGGGTTTATTTTGCTGGACATGACCAGATTGCCCTTATAAAATCTACCATGATTTATTTCATGTATCAATCAATACAAATTAGTTTAATTCTATAGCACCAATTCACAACACATGTCATCTTAAGGCACTTTACCTGTTCACCAGATCATACAGTCAAATTGATTCATAGTTTTTATCTAAGGAAAACCAGTTGATTGCATCGACTCATTGATTTGAAGGCAAACCCTCACACTAAGCATGCTTGTAGGGACAGTGGAGAGGAAAAACTCAATTTCAACAAGAAGAAACCTCCAGCAGAACCAGGCTCAGTGTGAGCGGCCATCTGCCGAGGCCGAATGGGGTATCAGAGGGCGTTTGACATAAATGAGAGACCATCTGTGGTCAATCTGAAAAACTCACATGGAAAGAAAAAGAAGAATTTTATTGATAAAATTATTTTAAGTTTTTGGCACTCAGACCTCTGCAGGAAATATTTGCGCTGAATTTTACATTAAAATGCATAAGCAGGAGTATAAGAAAGGGGGTTTCCCAACAGGCCTGAAACTGCTGGTGAAGTGGAGATAGATGAAGCAGGTTCAGTCCATAGATGGCTGGTTGGCGAGACAGTGTGCTTGAGCTGTTTTGGTGAGATCCAGTAGACAGAGCTGATACTAGAGCTTCACTTAGGGACAGGAAGATAGAGGTCCAGCTTGGATAACACAGGTTGCATAAATCTGTCCATGATAAGCAAGCATGAAGCGACAGTGGAGACGAAAAACACCCCATTGGAGAGAAACCTCTGGCTGAACCAGGCTCAACATGGTGGCCTTCGACCAGTTGAGATGAGACGTGGCATGCAGTAAGAGTCCGGGAGGGATTACTCACTAATAGCGATGTAGTAGAAGAAGCACCTTGGAAAAGTCAGATAAGCTTTAGCTACAATGGTGGAGAAGGGGATGGAAGTGGGTTGAATCAGGGGCATCTGAATCAAAGTCAGACATAGTGCAAACACTGCCTGCGCTTCGGATGGAGTTGTGGATTTGGAGACCCTTTAAGAGGAACTCTTGATGCTGATTGGGCTTCGTGGAGGTGTGGTTCAAAGCTGATTGGCTTGTGTCAGAGGCGGTTGAGGGTAAATAATCAGCTTCTTTAGTTGAACTTCTGCCTAGGATTTATAAAGAAGTGGACCCTGCTAGAATAAATGACATGAAACCAACTACTAAGTCATCAAAGTACTGGCTGTGAATAAGAGAAAAGCCTAAGGACTTAAAGCCCAGATCTTGATCTCTCTGGACTTTTCTATAAGTTATTATAAAGACTAAAAAGACTAAAAAGAGCATATTTTTCATTAATTTTAAACAAAAGCATATAGCACTTGCTTTTAGGGGTTATCCTACATATGTTTAGTTAAATTGTGTGTTTCTTTTTTGTTGCTGTTTTTTGTTGTGTAAGTCCAATAAATTCTTATCCAGATGACTTTAAAATGAGCTTAGAGACCAGTATGTGAACATTTCATATTAACTCACTGAATAATTTATGGGGGTGTTTATTTTTTCACATGACCATATGTTAAATAAGATATTTTGCAGCGTTTGGACATCTATGTATATAGCATCTTTATTAAGCAGCAGCCACAACATGCTTTACAGTGAAAATACAATGAAAGGAAATCTCTATATTGTCTGTGATGGAGAGAAAATGGTATTTGAAATAATTTATTTCAGTTAGGGGATGAAGTTTTGAACTAATTTAATAGTGTTTTATAATGTTCAGATGAAAACTTTACAGGCACTTTGAAAGACCAGAGAGAAAGGATAAAATAAGTTGGAAATGAGTTACTTTTGCCTCAGTTTGCACATGTTGGCCGACCCTGAATCATGAACCGGTGCCTTATGGCTCTTGATCCACAGTCTTTCCATGAATCAGTGAAAAGCCTTGCTGATTCATAGGCCGACATTTGTGTTAGTTATGATGGATCTGCCGTCCTTTTCATCAAACTATCCTCTATTCATCATCTCTTCAGGGAGGTAAATATCAATGCGGCGTTGCCACATGGCTGCCTGACTGAGGCAAAAAGCTGCAGGAAGCCACTAAAATGTGACACTATTTCAGCAGCCTTTGCTGTTTTGTGTCGGCGAATGAGCCTAGATAGACTTGCAAAGCAATTTCCCGATAATTGCCTAAGAAGATAAAGAGATGTTAAGGGAGGAAATGGGTTTCAGAGTGGAAAAAGACAACAGAGAAAATGCTTTTGTAATGGAAGAAAGAATGTTTTATGTTTTTACCAGATAGCAGTGATTCAGTCACAGGGATAAATTGCAGCCATTTGAATGTCTTTTCATCATTTTGTGAGAATAGAGAATTAAACCATGAATCTTCTCATAATGTTTGAAAATCAATATGCGCTCACTTCTCTGAACTCACTAGATTTGTTACTTTATCCTCTTATGACATGCAGCACTGCTGAAAGTCAAACTATCCTGTTTGGTAGGTAAACACAGAACAACAAAGACAGAGAGCAGAGGGCATTGTCTTGTATCTAGACATCTGTGGGATCAGTAATCCTGCTGATGAGCAGCACAAGCCCAGTCAGATGATCATAAATGATGGGTATAAACGGTCGGTCAAAGGTGATCCTTTGAGGAACACTGAAATCAAGCGGAACGTCCATTTTAGCCATCTCTCTGGAACCGGACTCTTCCACCTCCAGCATGACCTCATGAAGAGCCTGGAAGCAAAGCAACACAAAGTGCAACTCTTTAATAGTGTGAGTTTATCATAACATATTTCAATTCCATGATGAACTCTCCTGCACCTCATGGAGCTTCAGTTTCCTCATCTCTTGTGTCCAGGAGACGTTGTATGCATGCAAGGAAAGCGACGAAATCCCAGCCTTTCTCAGGATACTCTCCAAATTGTACGATTTTCTCAGCTGGAACTTTGGAAAACGGATCTCTGCCCTTCTGTGAAAACAACAATCAAAGTGTTAATGGATCCGCCGGTAGAGGTCTTGTTACAAGTCGTGCAAGTGGTACTGATCGCTTTAACAGGCTTATGCAGAGAGAAGAGTAATTAATGCTCATTTAAAATGGTCTCAGCTTCATTCATCATGCCTTTGGGGGGGCAGACAACTGACTCCTTGAGACTAAAGTAGAAATTTCACCCACTTCAACTGCTGAGATGAAAGAGCTGTGTTTATTTTTTCAGCATGTTACTGGTAGCACTAGAAATATAAGGGATGTTGAGGCTACTGAGACCCTTGGTTAAGTGACGCAGCAAATTAAATCACCAGGAGATTTACACGTACAAATTATGCTACTTTCATACCCTTTGTCTTGTATGACATGTTCAAAGTTCAAAAACTTGTTTTCTAATAACTAAATTAAGAGGGTATTGTAGAAATTCAAGTCCTTTCAAGTCTGGAAATTAAAATGTATCTGGGAAGCTTGTTCTGACGAGTTATTCTCTCTTTTATGATATTTTATTCACATTTAAGAATCAACTGGCCTTTTGCAAATGAAGTCTGAATTCCAAAGGAGGTCTAGATAGCTGGTAATTAAACTAATAAGAAAAAGGGTCATAACATCATTTTCACTTGCAGTTCCAAGCTTCCAAAGTGAAAAGGTGAGATAACCTTTATAAATGCATTCAGCTCTGGCTGGGAGGAGATTAAGTAATATTATTCAGCCATTGCTGTGAGATTTGAGTCAAATATGTCTCATTTCAACATCCTGGAGAGAAATATCAGCTGTGCTGCTGCCATCAACACCTTTGTTTATAGATGTTTGAGATCGGTGTGTTTTCCAGTGTAGTCCTGTTTCTCTGACTGTGACTGGCTGGATGTGCTCTCTTCATCCTCTGACATGGGAGATGATTCAGAGCTAGTCTGCCTGGCTGTGTGTTTCCTGGACGGGCCGCCTTTTACAGTTGCTTTTTGTATCTCTGCTTCTGTCTCCTTGAACCCCAGTCGGCCTCGGCAGATGGCCGCTCACACCTGGTTCTGCTGGATGTTTCTTCCTGTTAAAAGGGAGTTTTTCCTCTCCACTTCACTGTCGCATGTCGCAAGCATGCTCAGTGTGAGGGCTTGCCTTCGCGTCAATGAGTCGATGCAATCAACTGGTTTTCTCTAGATAGAACACTTTGAATTAATCTGACTGTATGATCTGGTGAACTGTAAAGTGCTTTGAGATGACATGTGTTGTGGTGCTATAGAAATACACTGAATTAAATTGAATTTCTTTAACTGTGGAGAACCTGTGAATGCATAATTACACAGGAATAAAGGTTGATTTTTGGCTTGACCCAATTTAGCATCACCTCTCCACACAGCCTGAATCTTCAACATTTGCGTCTAAGAAAATAAGTAGATATGAAGAAATATGATCCAAGGGGGAGTGATGGCCTAGTGGTCAGAGCAGTGTGCTTGTGCTCTGAGAAGGTTGCAAGTACCTGGTTCGATCGCCGCAGCCTCCACTCTGGGTCCCTGAGCAAGACCCTTAACCCCACACTGCTCCCCTGGGCACCGCACAATGGCAGCCCACTGCTCCCAAAGGGGATGGGTTAAATGCAGAGGTACATTTCTCCAGTTTGAGATGAATAAAGTTCAACAGCTTTCTACTTGTACTGTTGTGTAAGATCACAGTCTGTGCCCTACACTCACCCATAGAGTCAGGCAGAGTAATAGGTACAGAGGGGGAAGCTGCAGAGAGAATATAATGCTGCAAATGCTGTGTCGCTAATATTCTGCATACAGTCACATGAGTCTTATAGTAATACTGAACACATTATCCCATGCAATATGTTTATATCAAGTAGAATAATAAAGCAGTTTAGACTCAGCCATCATTTGTTGCTATTTATCTGAAAAAAATGAAAAAATCAACAATGAAGCAAATAGTTTTCTATAAAATCAGCTGAGTCACTTCTCTTTTTGTATCCTAATATCTCTTACATAGGTAGTTTATAAAACTTTTCCTTTTCGTTAAAACTATAGATAGCGTATTCAGTGTATGCAACTCTAAAGTATGAAACGAACAGAAACTGTTTATGAAAAACAGCAGACTGGAATGAAAAACTGCATCTCCGAGAGGGTTGATAAAGTAACCCAACAATCCCCTTACTGACTTATTGAATTCCTCCTTTTTTTTTCTTTTTTTTTCCTCTGAACTAGATTCCTGTCTGTGAAATCAGTTGCATCTGCTGATGTTGGCCTTTCCTCTCTTCCTTCTCTAAGAATACAGGAACAATAAAAAGAAAAAACACCTGAAAAATTTCTTGGATGTTTTTTCTGTCCTTGGCAGAAACATACACAATTATATATAACAAATAAATGTATTTAAAAAACAAGAATGTAATTGCAAGCGTGTGGGGAGTGGGCATAGGGGTACTGCTCCACACTGCTCCCCGAGCCCCGCACAATGGCAGCCCACTGCTCCCCAAAGGGATGGGTTAAATGCAGAAGTACATTTCTCCAATGTGAGATCAATAAAGTTCAATTATTATTATTATTATCAAAGCCCCCTAGCATTGTGAGGCCTTGTGTGTTTGCATTTTGCACAGCTTATACGACGGCTTTTTACAAGCAGTTTAGAGCATTATAGTGAGATCAATGATAAATGGTTTTGATTTTGTTTTATCTTGGAAAATAAGTCTAAAAAGAGCTGCACTTGTCTTCACTCACTTCACCTTAATGCAATTAAATAAAAACCAGAGTACACAACAGTTGGACTAACCATCATGCTGTGGGAATGCTTTTCATCTGAAGGGACTGGAATGCTTTTGGAAGTTAAAAGGGAAAGTGTTGGAGCAAAATGTAGGGCAATCTTGGCAGAGAATTCTGAGACAACAAAAAAAAAAAAAAAGTAGAAACAGTGCTCTCTAAATTACAGCGAGATAGAGAAATAAGAAATTTACTGTAAAATTAACCAAATCATTCTCAGTTATCACCTGGAATAAAAATAACATTCCCTATAAACAATTACAAACGTTCTCTCTATCAACAATGCCTTTATCAAGTTGTTCTCCTTTGGAACCTAGAGGTACGCTGCTGAACTACTTCGGTGTCGTGTAAAGACTGTGTTTACTTTCTGGTTTCTGAGCCAATCATGCGAGAGTTCCCGGGTGTTGCAAAAACAGAGCACAGCATTTGTTGGCAAAAGAGCAACAGCCTGCAAACATGGAAGCCGGCAGGAGAAGATGACCCAAAACTAGCCTCAACAATACTTAAGAAGCCTCAGCCTTCCTCAGAAGTATTCCAGCCATATTACTTTCACTCATCATGAATCCAGCTGCGCTACATCCTCATATATCTTGACTGGATAACACTGTTCCAGTTTGAAACTCTAGATGTAATTATGATTGCTCCTTTAAAGCATTGTGATGTGTTAGAATAGCTGAGTAAGAATCCATACCATTAGCCAACTGACAATCTGCAGCAAGACATCAAAGTTGATCTTAACAGATGCTTCCCATTAGATCTAACTGATGAGAGCACGTTTACAGTGAACTGACTTTTTCATCTTTAGATCTCTGTTGCTGGAAGGTAAATACAACTTACAGACTAAAACTGGCTCCACAAAGTATTGCCACAAAACTTTGAATGGCAAAAGCCATTCTTCTTTCTTCTTAGAACCAGGCATTACCCCCACCCCTGGCCCCGATCTGACCCGCGGCCCGCTGCACCTACCCTGGCTTCAAGTTGCTGAGCCAAAACCTCATGCGGTTGTCAGAGAGGCAGTCCTCCAGCGGCTGAATCCCCCCTTTAGGCAGCAGGAGCAGCGAGGCCAGCCGCTCTGTGAAGGCCAGCCGCACCACAGTGGCTGAGCAGTTGGTGTCGTACAGCATCATCACCTCAGAGGAGTCGTCCAGGAACATCATATCAACCTGCACGGAGGTCGTAGCGTTGAGCTGGAAGCTCCGCAGCACTGTATCGTGCCTTTTAAAAGGCTGCAGACCTGATTTATGGTTAATTAATAGGAAGAGCACGTTATGGATGAAATATGACAGCAAAATGGCAAAGGCAGAAGTTGCAGACCTATAAAAACATCCTGCTGTGTAGATTTATGACAACCAAATGTTATAGGAGGACATAAAAACAAGAGCTAATGAGAAAGCAGATGCTCCGTTGTTCTTTGTTCTTGCACACAGATACAATAAAGATAAATTATCATACTTACTAACCATTATGTAATTTGTGTCAGAATCCTTTTGTTAACGTTTCCCTGAATTGTCTTTAAAATGGGTTTTCTCTTCTGTTCGAGGGATTTATACACATTTCAATAAAAGCAAGTTACTTTCCTTATTCAGTTTAAAATGTGAAACTCCAACATAAGAGCATTACACACAGAGTAAGCATTCATTTGGGTGATTCTGGTGATTCTGGCTCACATGAAGTGAAATGAAGACACTCTGAATAATATTAGAAAGTTTTAAGAAGTTAGGTTTTTTATAGGGTAACGATTAATCCATGTTGATAAGTTTCTTGATTAATAGATTAACAATTGGATAGCCAAAGATTCCTTAAAGAAGATTTTTTATGAGATTAAACCATGTGAAACTAAAACTTTTCCATTTGAGGAGTCCTGGATAGAGCATAATGCCAGATAAAAAAAAGTTGTTATCTTAAATACAAATTGTTCATACATTTTTGTTCACAATTTTGTATAATTACTGCTCTAAGTGGGGTCACTCTGTCAGCTAAAGGAATGTTTTACAGTCTCTAGACCCCAATTAATGTTTAATCAATTACTAAATTAGTTGACGATCATTTCAATAATCGATTAATCGCCATTAATATGTTAAATTGTTTAAGCCCTAGTTTCATTTTACATAAAGAAACACCATGAACAGTGCTTTACAGACGTGTAAATTTTGAGGCTATCTAATGCATGAATTACAGCATCCACACAGAGCAGCATTAGGAGGATGTGGTTCTTTCAGGAGCACAGTCATGTAATGGTCATTGGTCAGCAAACTGTGGTATGAAGTGGTTCTGTTAGATGGCTGAGCTGAGTTTTGATTTGAGAAAACAGTGCAGACAAACATTATTAGATGACCAAGCTCTGCAAATCATCAATGTTAACTTCAAATTGGATCTAAAGCAGCTTGGATTCTTTCTCCAGTCTCTGGAGATTTGATTATCAAAGTGAACTCCGAGTTTCCTGTTTTGTTTGAAAACAAGATCGTGGATGACTGAGCAACTGCCCAGTCCTTTTTCTTCTTTGCTTTAGATGACATATGGCATTGTTTTCTGTTTAGGAGAGGGTTAACACAAGCTGGATCTTGCATTTCCGACTCATAAATCTTCTCAAACTCTTCGAACAGCTTTGTTTTACTGTCCATTTGAGGCAGAACTTTTTCCTTCCACTAAATTTTCCATAAATATATATATATATGTATATGTATATACATACACTATATTGCCAAAAGTATTTGCTCACCCATCCAAATTATTGGAATCAGGTGTTCCAATCACTTCCATGGCCACAGGTGTATAAATTCAAGCACCTAGGCATGCAGACTGTTTTTACAAACATTTGTGAAAGAATGGGTCGCTCTCAGGAGCTCAGTGAATTCCAGCGTGGAACTGTGATAGGATGCCACCTGTGCAACAAATCCAGTCGTGAAATTTCCTCGCTCCTAAATATTCCACAGTCAACTGTCAGCTGTATTATAAGAAAATGGAAGTGTTTGGGAACGACAGCAACTCAGCCACGAAGTGGTAGGCCACGTAAACTGACGGAGCGGGGTCAGCGGATGCTGAAACGCATAGTGCGAAGAGGTCGCCAACTTTCTGCAGAGTCAATCACTACAGACCTCCAAACTTCATGTGGCCTTCAGATTAGCTCAAGAACAGTGCGCAGAGAGCTTCATGGAATGGGTTTCCATGGTCGAGCAGCTGCATCCAAGCCATACATAACCAAGTGCAATGCAAAGCGTCGGATGCGGTGGTGTAAAGCACGCCGCCACTGGACTCTAGAGCAGTGGAGACGCGTTCTCTGGAGTGACGAATCGCGCTTCTCCATCTGGCAATCTGATGGACGGGTCTGGGTTTGGCGGTTGCCAGGAGAACGGTACTTGTCTGACTGCATTGTGCCAAGTGTAAAGTTTGGTGGAGGGGGGATTATGGTGTGGGGTTGTTTTTCAGGAGCTGGGCTTGGCCCCTTAGTTCCAGTGAAAGGAACTCTAAATGCTTCAGCATACCAAGACATTTTGGACAATTCCATGCTCCCAACTTTGTGGGAACAGTTTGGAGCTGGCCCCTTCCTCTTCCAACATGACTGTGCACCAGTGCACAAAGCAAGGTCCATAAAGACATGGATGACAGAGTCTGGTGTGGATGAACTTGACTGGCCTGCACAGAGTCCTGACCTCAACCCGATAGAACACCTTTGGGATGAATTAGAGCGGAGACTGAGAGCCAGGCCTTCTCGTCCAACATCAGTGTGCGACCTCACAAATGCGCTTCTGGAAGAATGGTCAAAAATTCCCATAAACACACTCCTAAACCTTGTGGACAGCCTTCCCAGAAGAGTTGAAGCTGTTCTAGCTGCAAAGGGTGGACCGACGTCATATTGAACCCTATGGATTAGGAACGGGATGTCACTTAAGCTCATATGTGAGTCAAGGCAGGTGAGCAAATACTTTTGGCAATATAGTGTATACATATATATATACATATACATATGTATATAGATATATATATATATATATATATATATATATATATATATATATATATATATATATATATATATATATATATAAGACCATATGTCTTGTGTCAATAAGTGTCTGCTGGACAGCAATCAAGTCCACAGCTGTTTCTCCCTTATTTGAGGCCATAAATTTAAATTAAATCTCCCTATTAGAGACTCCTTTTTTTTGTAATTTTCTAATTTGGTTAAATGTAAGCCATCATCATCAGAACTGATAGAAATAAGTGCTTGAAATAGTATCACTCTGCGTGTAAAACATGCATGTAATCTAAAACGAACCCTGCTATTCCTACTATTCCTACAGAACAAGTAGCTACCTTTAAAATAAACAAAACTGTTGAGATTAAGTTTGTCTGAATCTTGCAGATCTTTCATCAATGTCTCAAAGCTGGTGTTCAGCTTGGGTTGTTCAGGATGCTGCAGTTGGGATAAAAAGCCTTCAAAGTCTACAGAGGGTTTCCCATCGACATGAAGGTTGCTGTGTACTCTTAGCTGACTCCTCCCCTCTGCTCCATCATTTACATCAGAAGCATTTCCTGCATCGGCCCTCGATCCATTGCTACCATAGGAGCTTCAACCACAGCCTCAGATTGCATCTTCTGGTAAACACCTTCACCCCCTCCCTCCCTCACGGTGAGGTTGTGTTGCAGATCTGCTAGAGCTGATAAGGTGGCCTCAAAGCTCTTCTGTGACGTTCTGTCCTCCAAACCAAGGACCTGCAGGGCCCGCCTCCGACTCTCTGGTCCAGAGACTCGGCACAGCAGAGCCAGAGCTGAGGCCAGCCCCAAAGGTGAGAACAAGATATTGTCCTGCTGCCCCACAGCACTTCTGGCGGTCAGGTCCTGGTATGGTTCAAAGGCCAGGGCTGTGTTGAGGGCTGATATGTTCAGCTGATTCTGCAGAATGGCCTTCAGATCCCGTCGTACAAGCCTGCTGAAGAGCTTCTCAGGGTTTTGCATAGCTGATGTGAGTCCCGAGGAGCCACTGAGCAATCCCAGAACAGCAATACAGGCTAGACTACACCACACCGGCATCTTAGCTTCTCCGCTCACAACCCTGGCCCAATTGGGCAAAAGACAGGCCACTCTCCAGCTTTGGGGAAACAGTGTAGGATCGGTGCAGGGGTGGCTGTTGTCGAAAGCATATTGATCTCTGGAGTGGAGATTTTGACCTTTGGGCTGATTTGAGCAAACAGTGGCAGCCTGTTTTTATTTTCTCAGAATTACACCAGCAAATAAATGTGCATTTAGCTGGACCCTGAGGACAGGTCACACTCATTCCCCTTGGTACCATTTACCAGTCAGCAGGAATTCTGGACAGTTATGCAAGCAATACATTCCTTTATTTTCATGAACTGTCCCTGCACAAATAGTTTTACTCCATTAGAGCCCATAAAGATTTACACATCTTTTCTGTTTATCACAAAATCATTCTAGATTCGATTAGGCAGACATATTTGTTGTTACTCCTGGTAGAGATGTGTAAAAATAAATCTATTCATCCAATTTCTGTGCTGCCCTAACAGTTCATCTAATTTTGTTAGGTGTCAGAGGAAGGCAGTGTGGGAGGAAAGAGAGCAGAACTTATCTCCTCCATCAGCTTGCAGCACTCATCTGACGACACTCTTCCCAAATTAACAATAGAGAATACCAATCATTTTGCACAATGATTTAGCAGCTGTAATAATGGCACAAAATGTAGAGCAAAATTATAAAACTCTTAGACTCTTAACACTTTTCTAAAGGATTTCCGTAAAAAGGATTTTTAAAGGATTTTACTTTTACTCAGACCTTATCAAGTGAACTAAACAGGCTTCCTTGTGTGAACGAATCCTAAATTATGAAAGAGCAATGGGGCAGAACTGGGTTTTATTTGGTCTCACAGCAAAACAAAAGTCTGTAGATAGAATATAAAGGCTTTTTTTCAGAGAGTTGATGAGCTCAGACAAATATGTTGAAAAAAAGACATAATTTATCCTGATCAAGAGTAAAATATGTTTTACAGGGTCATTTGAGTTTCAAACAAACTCTGCGTGCGTCAGCCTGACCGGTCAGGCTGCAATAAATCAAGATTTTACTAAAACCATACATAGGACACAAGAAGAAAAAATTCATTTGTGCTCTTTAATAAAAAAAAAAAAGGATTCATTGTAATGCTAGTGTTATTATCTTTAAAAAAAAATTCTAGACAATAATTGCTAGAAAATGGAAAGCAAACTTGCTAATGGTATCAGTAATTTATCCAGAGATTTTAAAGTGACTCTTGATCTATAAGTAGCTGTAATTTAATTTTATGTTAATTGATCAGGTTTAGATGAAGCAAAAACAGCCAGAATCTAAGGTGGTATAAGCTTGAAGTTATAAACTGCTTAGGTTCACAAAAAAGTCCCAAGCCATGAAAAAAAAAGGCACAAAAGTGAGATTTTATTTAATTTACTGTGAAATCTTCATAACTTTCAGTTGAGCTGTTGCTTTTATCATGAGAAGAAGGCTGTACACTTAAGCTCTGTTGCTAAAAATGTAAAACCTGAGAGAATAGCAGTGAAAATGGTGACATTTATTTCTATAGTGCCGCGGGACACGTTTTTATCCAGCCTGTGTACCTTTGAAGTTAATTCACCGTGTTTCCATCACAACATAGAGATGACAGAGTGTGGCAGAACGTCTCAGAGGAAAAACTGTTTAAATTGCATTGTTTTAAAAAGTCATTAACTCAGCAGCAACTAAAATAATGGATGGTCCACCTGAACAGTTCTGGATTTATTATATTGTTTCCACGTGGTGACAAATGAGAGTTACTCATCAAGTAAAGATGCTGCCTGAGTAACGAAGAGGTTCAGAGTTGGACCCCAGTGGATTCATATTGCTTCTTTTTTTCAAGTTAGTTATTCAACTAAAACAGGTTTATTTCATGTTCCTTATAAATATCTGACTACAAAACTCATCCCAATATAATATATATATATATATATATATATATATATATATATATATATATATATATATATATATATATATATATATTCCAGTTTCAGCCTTGATGCCTAAATAAACCATTTAGATATTATTCCTTAAGTAAACTTTGAACGCACGTATCAAACTAAAACCATCATAAAAACAAAAGGACTCTTGCCCGCCTGTAAAATGTTTTTTTAAACCTTAAAAAATAATCTATATAAATTTTGTTGGTAGAGGCACCATCCAGTGATTCTGTTGATAACAGTTTCCTTCTATCTTTTTCTCTTTGGTATAAATGTTGAATTATACAAATAATAAAAGATGAACAGATCTTTACGCCATGTACCATTGCTTCTATTAAACGGTAAATCAGAGCCTTTATGAGCAGGTAACTTGGTATGTTTAAGATTTAAATCCCTGTGACAGAGATACCTAAAATAAGATTATTAAAAAAAAAAAAAAAAAATTAATTATCACATTGAATCTGAGATGAACTGCATACTTTAGCTTCCCAATGATGACTAAACAGCAGGTCTGTCTGATGCACAGCAAGAAATCAAAAGTTGTGCAATAGATCTGTTGTTTTCAGGTGCTGCTGTTGTAGTGCTGCCCTGCCACCTTGTGGTAGATTGAGGCAACAACAACTGAAATAACCAGTTATTTTAGGAAAATCTCACATAAACAGGAGTTTTTATATTTTAGCTGCAGTAATCGGATTAATGCCCCTTAAAACAAAGCTAGGTAAGCAGATTATTAAAAAGGAGATTATTTGACATGGTTGCCAGAGCTAAGACCATGTGAAATTAGCCGACAGGAATCTGAATATTTAATCCTTAGTTGTTCTCATGAATGAATGAACCTAGTGGGCCTGAAGGAAAGCCAGGCCAGTCCTACTGATGTCTGCTGTGACTGCTGTAATTATCCCTGTTTTGATGTGAGGGTGTGGAGTCATGCAGGCTGGTTGTACATCTGGGGCAGGATGAGGTAGCAGTAGAGCAGGATCCACAGGAGCAGCAGTATTTCCAGCTCCAATGGGTTTATGTTACAGCTGGCTGCTATAGATCGGAGACTCAATCCTCTATCGTTCCTGGAATAGAAATAAACAAAGGAGTGTTCCATTTAGGCATTAATATTCTATGTTAATTATTACATCCAAGTTGTGAAGAAAAGAAAAAACCTGAAACCCAATTGGACGACTTATTTTATTATAGATAAAGCAACCTAGATAACACCTTCTACTTTTTTCAGTTTTATATCCACATATTTAGCCAGTGCATTTAGATTGTTGAAATGTACCATTAACTGCCTTTGCTTGATATTTTGTTGATCCACCTTGGGCAGCAGTTACAGCCACATGTCTTGATGCCATGAGCTTAGCAGGTCTATCTCTAGGCAGTTTCAACCATTCTTCTTTGCAGTACTTCTCAAGCTCCATCTGGTTGTATCTTCTGCAAATCTGGATCAGGTTTCCATCCAGGAAGTCTCTGTATATTTCTGCATTCATCGTTCCCTCCATCCTGACTAGTCTGCCAGTTTCTGCTGCTGAAAAACCTCCCCAGAGCCTGAGGCTGCCACCACCATGCCCCACTGCAGGGATGGTGTTGGCCTAGTGATGAGTGGTGCCTGGTTTCATCTTAAAAATATTGAAAATATTGTAGCGATAGTGAAATAGGTAGTAAACTCAACCCTGGGATTGCTGCATTAACCCTGTATAACGGAGAGCTTCAAACGTTTGCTAAATTTGTGTAACTTGCGTTTTATGAATTAGTTTTTCCATCAGTGTCTGTCACATAATTACATCAGGAAGCCTAAAGGCCATCCAGATTCAGCACAGCCGTCTGGAGTGAATTCCTACCCATGATAGTGTTCTTACTGATGGAGGAACAGAAGCTGGGAGCGTATTTTACTGCATTTGGATCGAGCCCCTGCCTAAGGAGTGGAAGCAGAGACACATCTAAAAGATGCAGGACACTGAACCTCGAGGACTGGAATTAAGGAACCCAGATCTAAAGGACAATAAGTGGAAACAATAAGCTCATGTTGAAGCCTCATGGTAAAAGCTATGAAAACTGACATAAATGTTGTTTAATCACGGAAATAAAATGACTATTTCCTGATCAGACAACATAGTCCTGAAATGTATTGCAGAATACATACGCAATTTACTTCTGTGAATTGGAAGCAGATGAGTCTGGTTCTGCTGGAGGTTTCTTCCTGTTAAAATGGGAGTTTTTCCTCTCCACTTTCACTACAAGCACGCTTAGTGTGAGGGATTGAATTTGAGTCAATGAGTCTATGCAATCAACTGGTTTTCCTGAATAGAAAACTTCAATTTGAATCAATTTGACTGTATGATCAGGTTAATTGTAAAGTGCCTTGAGATGACATGTCTTGCAAATTGGCCCTACATAAATAAACTGAATTGAATTGAATGTAGGGAAAATGTTAGATTGAACCCTGCCTGCTAATATTGGTTAATTTTTTACGAAGTTCTTAAAAATGTCTACAGAGTTAGGATACATCATCATCATGTTTTGGTGACTCTTTGTTTAGAGCTCTGTATTGTTAAATAACTGTTTTGCTGTCTTTTGGAGGTGATGTATTATTACACCACAGTAATTTGTTATGTGATCACACAGATTAGACTTAAAGTTTGTTATACAGACATTTAATCAGGCGGAAGAGAGTTTAGGACATATCTAGAGGTGAAGGGTGTGTGTAATGATGAATCAATACCTGAACGACTGAGAAGATGCCCTGCAGGCCACAGTCCAACCGTTATCTCCTTCATGGATGTCATCATGGGACCTTTTGGAGGAAGCTTTGTCATCTGCCATCAGATCCTCATGTCTCCTGATCATAGGTTTCCGTTTTTTTGCATCTTCAGTTTGAACAAGCCCCCAATCAGATGATTGAATCAGGTGAACAGCTTCCTCCATTTTCACTGCAGCTTTACAGCCTGTGCTGTTTACTGTAGTTATGTTTCTATTCCTGCTTTTAAACCCAGCATCACCTGTAAGTGTTTTCCTCCCTGTTTTATCCTTGTAATTTTCTGATTTTACACATTCCTGGATGCTTGTCTCAGTGTCCTCAACACATGCTTTCTCCATCTCGCTCTGCTCCTTTAGATCCTGTCCTTCCTTTAATCTTCCCAAATCTCCCCCCGCTGTTCTCTCAGTCATATGTCCCAGTTTTTCAGAGAGCTCTGCTCCCTCTTCGTCAGCATATTTCCCATTAACCGCTTCAAAAATCCTTCTCTTCGCTCCACCATCTTGTGTTTTGTCAAACCCGTCCCTGTTTTTTCTATCACTCTCTGTCTTTTCATTGCTCTCCTCTTCAGTAGATGCATCACTGTTTGTTCCTCTCCTGAACTTTGGCTCTTTTCTGCTTCCTGTCTCAGCCTCTGGCTCCAAGTCAAGCGCAGCTCCATTGTTTGTTTTCTCTCTGAGGCTGTTTCTGCTCTTGTCCAAATCAAACTTCCTGTGAGCCACTGACTGAGCTCTTTCTGCTGATTCTGGATTCAAATCTGTGTCCTCACAGAGATGTCCTTCCCGCTGTTTATATCTGCCTCCATTAAACATCCTGAGTCCCTCCAGATGTTTTGACTCTTCCTCCATCTCCTCAGCTGTTTCCTCCTCTACTTTTGGTACTTGCCGTTTTGATGGATTATTTGGTTGGAAGACATCTCTATTTAGATCCAGGATGTAGCTGTATGCCTCCTCCTCATCTGAATCCAGAGCTGATAAGGTGTAGATTCCTTCCTCAGAGCTCTGGGAAACGAGACTCCTGTGCACTCTTCTCCTACCATGGCCTCGATCCAAACCCTTATCCATCCAGGATCGGATCTCTTGGTTAGCTACACCTGCTTCCAGTGGACTGGGCGGCTCTAACACCCTTTGGTTAGAGGAAAAGGAGGTTTCACTCTTGTTGGAGCTACAGGGGACGGCTTTGGACCATTGTTTCCACAGCTGCTGTTCACTGCTCTTCTCAAAGGTTCTGAGTAGAGCAAGGGCCTCTGGGTCATCAGCAAGGGTTCCTCCAAAGCCGACTGGTTCTATAGATCCAAAGCTGGGAATCTCTGGGAAATCACAGTGCACCATGTGATCCTGTAATAGAAACCACCATCACAGATTAGCATAAGGAAGGATTTCTTTCATTTACATGCTTGGAAGCGCTTTTGATTTTGCAAGGTTAAAAGAAATGTTTAGTCATGTGATGAAGGTAATGGTGGATTGGACAGTGGGTTGGGTGAGTTAGTTTTTCCTCTAGCACAAGCTTTCTCTAACTTTAGGCATCTCGTTGTGAACTGTTTTAACTCATAAAACCATCTTACAGAGATGACTCTAGATTGGAGGTCTTCAACAGGGGGTCTGTAACCCCTAGGGGGTCTACGGAGGTACTGCATGGGGGTTGCTAAAGATATGGTTGATTAGACTTTTTTTTCTATATTTCCCCCTGCAATTCCACTAATTGAAATTTGGTTAAATACACATTGGCACGAATTCAACACACTGTAGTAAACAGATAAATGGAGGCAGAAGATGTCTTTCAGTCATCAATAGAAACACATTCAGCGACACACAGGAGCTCTTTCAAGCTGGGCACCATTTCATTCTCAACACCTGTCTCATCAACCAGGAATCAGAAATAATTTAATAATCCCAGGGAGAAATTACTTTGGGTACATTACTCCATCTGTAATAGAGTGACTATAGGACCAGTTTGAAAGAACACTATTTCATACTATATATAAAATGAGGGGGTCCCTGCTCCATCTCGCCATCACTTTGGGGGTCCTTGGCCTGGAAAACGTTGAAGACCCCTGAACTAATTGACTCTGTTTGGCTTAGAAACAAAGTTTGGTTTAACTTAACTCCTTCACAGTGATCCACCAGCACCTTATTGCTGGAATAAATTAACTTTTAACACCTGGACTATTTGCTTATTTGTTGTGTCTGATTAACCTTACAATAATCCCTGTTAGCAATAGAAGTAAATAAAAATGTATATCTTTGCTTTTCATATGTTTTCAATACTAAAGGAACATTTATTCATAGCTGCAAACTATAACGTCTGCAACTGATGCTGCAAGTCGTTATGAATCCAAATTTCTCTGTCATTACACTTTATACAGGCTGCAGCATTCACCTGATTGCCACACATAGGGTTGCCAGTTGGCCATGCTCTGTTTTCCCCTCTAACGACATTATGAATTTATTTTTACCTTTTCTTTTTGTGTGCGGATTGATTTTGTGAAAAATTAAATCAAACCTAAATTAAATTAGGCACCTAATTATGTTTCTTTATATGTGACAGTCCCTTTATTTAAGGGACAGGCTGTAAGGCCAGCCACAGTTATCCCTGGTTGGAAAAACCAATATGGCCGCCTGTGAGCTAAACAATGAAAATAGCGGCAATTTACACCAATTTCTAAGCTGTTATTTTAATATTGGTCTAATTGGATTGTTTGCACACATATGATCTTTATATGCTTATAATCCATAGAAATAATATCAGCCAGCTTGAGTTTTTTATTATTGTTAGCATGAGGCTAACTAGTGCAAAGCTAGCAAATACAGTGTCATGTAACATTCATTACTTATTGGACTTTGCAGCAATTAAGTATAATACCTCCATAAAGTGCAAACAGGGCATTCTAATTGGATTTTGTGTAATAGATTAGTCATACAAATACTAAGGGGAAGGAAACATGATACAAGGTAATATTTTCTTGCAAATATCAAGAAAGAGAAGCCTCCCTGGAGAAATACATCTTTATACATGGAAAAGTTGATATTCTGCAGCTCTACCGTAGAAATTTTGTAGATGCCCCATGCATACATCTGTAGGTGAGGTCCAGAGCTCAGAGAGAATGTCAGATCCTGGGATATCACCTTAAAACATAACCCAGCTTTCTCCCTGACCTGCCTCACTGTGTTTGTGCAATATACAATTAGAGAAGTGTATATCACTATGGATCACTTTTTCTTCTATGTATTTTTCACTATGTGAAACACTGCTCCCTGGGTGCCACACAATGGCAGCCCACTGCTCCCCAGGGGTATGGGTTAAATGCAGAGGTAAATTTCTCCAATGTGAGATTAATAAAGTTCAATTATTATTGTTATTATTCATTATTAAAAGCCAGATAAACCATGTTGTTTTGTTTGCTAACATATAATGAAATATTAAGGGCTGTAAATACTTGCGTAAGTCTCTTTCATGCTAGTTTTCAATTCAAAACCAAAACCATAACCATTGTGATAAACAGTATGAAAATCTATGAACCATCCAAAACTACATGGAAAGACGAGAACAGTCTGAATCGTGGAGTTAAAAGCTATTCTAAAATCATAGGAGAACACCAGAGAGACTTGACTGTCTTTTTATTTTAATGCACAAATTGCAAAAAGTCTAACATGTTCCTTTCTTTCTCTGTACCTGTTCTTAAAAATGAATTCTCTTTGTTGTCTTCAGGATATCGCTTTGTCAACTCACTCCGTAAAGCAAACCAGAAAATGCAAAATTCTTGCATCCAATAGGCATTCAACTTTTAAGCTCTATATAGTGGAGCTGTTTTTAAACTGTGCTGTGCTTTTATCTGTTGTATACTTTTCTTCTTTTTTTCTCATTGTATTTTTATACTACATTGTTCGTTTTTTTATGAGTCTGTTTGTCTTTTGTGCTGTTCAGAAAAAATTGCCCCTCGTTTGATTGATAAAGTGGTCTAAGTCTAATAAATCGTTTAGCTGCCAGTACAATTATTTCAATTATGAGTCATTTCCTTGATAAAGTAATACTTTATTTTGGGGTAATTTCTTTGTTTTTTAATAATATCTTCATGTATAATTCCAAATTATGTATTCATGTTAGGTGGTTCTTTTAACAACAAGCTGAACAACCCTGGAGATATGCAAGTGTGTGATCCAAAAATTACCTTCTGCTTACTTTTTCTACTAATCTGGATTAAATGTGTTAAGCAAAGTTAGCTTTCCTGTTTAGTTTACTGTTATACTGAGTTGCTTCCTATGTAATGAATTCATCAGTTTTCTCATGAATTTGCCCTGAAGTTAAAATCAAACATATTTCTTAAGTGTCAAACTGCACTGACCTCATCTATGACTGAGCAACGCCCCAGGAACATCGACACATACGTTATGATGGACTGCTCGTCGGGTTTGGAGCACATCACGTCTAGAATGGAGAAGATAAACAGTTCTTTTATGTAACCATGGTAACTGCATGACTTAATTTAAAGTCTGTATTCTGGATTTACCTTCAGGCTCAAGTAGAAGGGGTACATCCAAACACTGATGAGCCACCATGAAAGCCTGCTGGATGTTTTCCTTTGGCTCTTTGGACAAGCTTTCCCTCAGGTCCACCAGGTCTGGGTTCATGGACTTAATCAAAGTGAGGAAGGCCAGTCCGCTCCTCCAGCTCGCCCCAAAGTCATCCACGATTACACCATACCTGCAAATTCATGACTAACTTTCACCATTCGTGCATCTGGTAACTTCTGCTTAGCAAAATAACATATTCTTTCACTTATTGAATTTGCATGCAGACTCACTTTGATGTGCATCTTTGGACCCAGTGCAGGAGAGTCTTAATGGCTTTGCTGTGGTACTTTGGCTCCCTTGCAGTCTTTTTACCTTTCCTTGGCAGGGTGTTGCAGGAGTAGCTGTCAGTGTCGGCGGTCTGTGGTGAGAGGTCACTGGTGGAGGGGTAAGTGCTCAGCGATAAGGAGGACAAGCTAGAGGACAGACGTCTCTGCAGGCCTCCTGTCGCCTCCTTTACCTGTTTGTTTTCAATAATAGGGAAAGGAGGAAAAAATTTGGAGAAATATGGTGCAAATAAAAGTAATACACAGTAAATGTTGCAGTGTTAAAGTAACACTTTGAGCGTTAAGGTAACACTTTGAGCGTTAAAGTAACACTTTGAGCGTTAAGGTAACACTTTGAGCGTTAAAGTAACACTTTGAACGTTATAGTAACACTTTGAGCGTTAAAGTAACACTTTGAGCGTTAAGGTAACACTTTGAGCGTTAAAGTAACACTTTGAGCGTTAAGGTAACACTTTGAGCGTTAAAGTAACACTTTGAGCATTAAGGTAACACTTTGAGCGTTAAAGTAACACTTTGAGCGTTAAGGTAACACTTTGAGCGTTAAAGTAACACTTTGAGCGTTAAGGTAACACTTTGAGCGTTAAAGTAACACTTTGAGCGTTAAGGTAACACTTTGAGCGTTAAAGTAACACTTTGAGCGTTAAGGTAACACTTTGAGCGTTAAAGTAACACTTTGAGCGTTAAGGTAACACTTTGAGCGTTAAAGTAACACTTTGAGCGTTAAGGTAACACTTTGAGCGTTAAAGTAACACTTTGAGCGTTAAGGTAACACTTTGAGCGTTAAAGTAACACTTTGAGCGTTAAGGTAACACTTTGAGCGTTAAAGTAACACTTTGAGCGTTAAGGTAACACTTTGAGCGTTAAAGTAACACTTTGAGCGTTAAAGTAACACTTTGAGCGTTAAGGTTACACTTTGAGCGTTAAAGTAACACTTTGGGAGTACATTTGGTCCCACACTATTCAGAGTGGGTCCAAATGTGCTCTTGAGTTTTACTTTAACAATGCAACATTTACTGTGTAGACCAGGAGTGTCAAACTGGTTCCAGAAAGGGCCGTGTGGCTGCAGGTTTTCTTTCCAACCAAGCATAAGCACACCAGACTCCAATCATCTCATCAAGTTAGTTCAATTTGAACATGATGACTTGATGAGATGACTGGAGTCTGGTGTGCTACTGCTTGGTTGGAAAGAAAACCTGAAGCCTCACGGCCCTTTCTGGAACCAGTTTGACACTCCTGGTGTAGATGGAACATATTTGCCTACCTGGAAGTGCAGGATAATGTTCCAGATGAGGTTGAGAACAACAGAAGGGATGCCGTCAGCAATACCGGAGGCATCGATATCAAGGAGCCTCACCTGGGAGACAGCATTGTTGTAAACAAATAGGTTTCAACAGACTCAGTTGCATTGAACTGATGAGCTAACACTCACATGTCTGTCGTCCAGGAAGGCTAAAGCCTTGGAAATGTTGTTCAGTCTGAAAATGCGATGGGATGAAGATCTAAACCTGTAAAGCTAACATCACAGTGGGGAGAACGCTAGAAGTTCATGAGGGGTTTCCTATCATTAGAAGCAAGGGTTGGCAATATTATATCACAAGTGATAAATACTGGGCTTTGCAAAAGTTGAGCAAATCTCCAGAACTTTTGCACAATTTGTCTTATGACAATAAACTTGTATTTTATTGGGATTTCACAATAAGATACAACTCCTCTTAACTCTAATGTCCCTGATTCAAATCCAGAACAGCTATTTAGGAGTTAGAGTCTACCATTGTTCTGTAAAGGCCTCAGAGGTTTGAACAGACAGTCTTATAAAGAACAATGAGAACAGCAGACATATCAGAGAGGAAGCTTAAGAGAGGTCTTAAGCAGGATTAGGTTCAAATAAAACAATACCCCACCCTCTGAAAATATCACCAGAGTATTGTTTAGTCGTTATGCTTTAACAGAAACAGTGTGAAATAACTTTTAAATCAACAGAAAGACACAGCTTCCCAACTGAACTGACAGAAGAAGTTAGGAGAGCATTAATCAGAGAAGCAGACAAGAGGTCTATGGTAGTTGTGGATGAGCTACAGGGAAATATAATCATACCATAAAAACTATGGAATAGAGGGAAGTAGGTAAGCAGCAGGACACAGTGAAGACGGGGCAGAATAGGTTCTGTTTAGTTGAGTTAGAGTTTAAATCTGTATCTCAAACATTAAGCACGGAGGAGGAAGCATCATAGCATGGGACAGTGATGCTGGGCAGAGTTATAAGGATAATAAGGGGGTGAAACCATGACAAGCCTGAGACAGCGTCAGAGGGAATATCCAAAACATACAGCTAATCTGGAGTGGTTTTGATTGAAGCATAGCCATGTGTTAGGATGGCCCAGTCACAATCAAATCTGTGGCAAGAGCTGTTGTTAATAGTTTTGCACCATTCAACCTGACTGAGCTTGAGCTGTTTTGAGGACATGCCAAAGACGTAAGCATTCAAACATGCAAAGCTAGAAGAGACAACAAAAAATTTCCGCTTGTACTTCCTGCAAATACCTGCTTTAAAATAAACTCTGTTTTTCAAAAGCCCATTTTCTGCAGAATAGTGCAACCACTTTATGTTGGTCTTGCACATAAAATTCCAATAAAATGCAAAAATGTGTACAATTTTAAGTGGCAAAATAATCTCTTAAAAAGTTTGTAACTTTGCAACCCAGGGCATACTCTGGGCATAAAACAAAATAGCTTCCCCATATGAGGGGAGTTCTTACTAGCTTGCAGCCAGACAGCTCCTCCAGCAGGGCCATCAGCATTCTGCCATCCTGAATGTCAGTAAACAGGTCGCACACTTTAAGCGGAGGATCGCGCTAGAAAGAAACAGAAACATGAAGTATTCTTGTGAGAAATGGAACTAAGTTAAGTGAAAATGTAATGGTCCACGCCCTTACTCTCTGCAGGAACACATTCATCCATCTGGTAAAGACTCTCTTCTGCATTTCTTTCCTCCTACCTGGGAAAGAGGAAGTGGGATGTAAGGTAATCGTGTTGTCAAAACACCTTTTTGAGAAAAAAAATCTCCAATAGATGACAACATGTTGGGTCTTCTGAGCAAAAAACAAAGCCTGAGTTGGCTGAAGATGTTCTTAGACCAAAGGTGAGGTAGTCCACTAATCTAGATCACTAAAACACATCAGCTTGTCACCCTACCTTGAGGATATCCATTGTGATCATTAACCACCTTTGTTGGTGTAGAATGAGAATCCACAAAATCCTGCATTCTCAGTCAATCTGCTCAGAATCCATTTCAGGGTTGAAAAAGGTGCCAAAAGCCGAAAATAGCAGCAATCAGAACTGCTTTGAGATTTCCTCACAAAAAGAAGGATTGAGGTGAGGCAAAGTGAGACAGTAAAGCTTGCCTCAGCATGCTGAAACCTCCCCTCAGAGTCAGAGCAAAACTCCCCCTGGGAGAACAATCTACCCCCTATTGGTAGGCAGCAGTCCATAAAGTCATATCTGTAGAGGTATTTTCCTGATGTGCCTGGATCTTTCCCTGTTGTGATAAAAGAATCATTGGTTTTACCGTATTTCATCACAGACTGGGAGCTGCATAGCAGAAGGAAGTTACACAACAATTTCAGCCAGGATTTATTACCTGAAATTAACACATTTTGTCTGGGCATGTTATAAACAGATATAAAGGATTAGCAGAGACAGACCAGTGCTGTTGTTTTAAGAATAAGAACCTGTGATTTCATCTGCATTTGTTTGTGCTTCAAGTTCAAAAAGCCTAAATTGTTGGTTTTCCACAATAGAATCTCTTTTGCAGCTGAAAATACAGGCTAGAAAAGAGCTAGAGAGAAGCATGATGCCTGTGAAGCTGTTAAACATGATGGTGAGGTAATGTTTTTTTTACACAGGGACATGAAAGTTGGTCAGAGTTCATAACAAGATGAATGGACCTAAATATTAAATACAGAACTGCAAAAACATGTTAAAAACATCAATTATCACGTTTAATTAAAACATAAATAATCCACCCAGTGCTGCAGAGGAACAGTTTAGCTCAAAGCATACAGTGCTGTTAGAACGGCCTATTCAAAGTCCAGACCTAAATCCAAGTCTGATTATTTGGAAAGACTGAAATTCAATGTTTACGGCTGCTTGCCATTTGTGATGATGCAACTAATTAGTTATTTTAACATGTACATCCAAACATAAAGCTAGGGGTAAATACTCCATTCCTAAAAAGATCCTCTGCTATCTTTGAACATTGTTTTATCTATTGGCCTTCTTGGAATGTATTTGTAAAATATATGAACAATTTTCAGAAGAAGCTTGTGAAAATGCTTCTAAATAAAGGAACTGTAGAATGGGCGTCATGTTTAAAAGGTTCTTCCTGGAGTTTCAGCAGATCTAAGCTAAACCATCTTTAATATTTATTGAAATATCTACTTATCAGTTTCTTACAATTTGGTGTAAAACTATTGACATCATAGTGTATTTAAGATTCTTAAAAAGTGATCACTTTACTTAAAATCCAAGTTATCACTTTACATATGCATATATATATATATATATATATATATATATATATATATATATATATATATATACAGTGGGGCAAAAAAGTATTTAGTCAGCCACCAATAGTGCAAGTTCTCCCACTCAAAAAGATGAGAGAGGCCGGTCATTTTCCTCATAGATATACCTCAACTATGAGAGACAAAATGAGAAAAAAAAAATCCAGAAAATCACATTGTCTGATTTTTAAAGAATTTATTTGCAAAATATGGTGGAAAATAAGTATTTGGTCAGTTACAAACAAGCAAGATTTCTGCCTCTCACAGACCTGTAACTTCTTCTGTAAGAGGCTCCTCTGTCCTCCACTCGTTACCTTCATTAATGGCACCTGTTTGAACCCGTTATCAGTATAAAAGACACCTGTCCACAACCTCAAACAGTCACACTCTAAACTCCACCATGGCCAAAACTAGAGAGCTGTCAAAGGACACCCGAAACAAAATTATAGACCTGCACCAGGCTGGGAAGTCTGAATCTGCAATAGGTAAACAGCTTGGTGTGAAGAAATCAACTGTGGGATCAATTATTAGAAAATGGAAAACATACAAGACCACTGATAATCTTCCTCGATCTGGGGCTCCACGCAAGATCTCACCCCGTGGGTTCAAAATGATCACAAGAACGGTGAGTAAAAATCCCAGAACCACACGGGGGGACCTAGTGAATGACCTGCAGAGACCTGGGACCAAAGTAACAAAGGCTACCATCAGTAACACACTACGCCGCCAGGGACTCAAATCCTGCAGGGCCAGACGTGTCCCCCTGCTTAAGCCAGTACATGTCAAGGCCCGTCTCAAGTTTGCTAGAGAACATTTGGATGATCCAGACGATGACTGGGAGAATATCATATGGTCAGATGAAACCAAAATAGAACTTTTTGGTAAAAACTCTACTCGTCGTGTTTGGAGGAGAGAGAATGCTGAGTTGCATCCAAAGAACACCATACCTACAGTGAAGCATGGGGGTGGAAACATCATGCTTTGGGGCTGTTTTTCTGCTAAGGGACCAGGACGATTGACCCGTGTGAAGGAAAGAATGAATGGGGCCATGTATCGTCAAATTTTGAGTGAAAACCTCCTTCCATCAGCAAGGGCATTGAAGATGAAACGTGGCTGGGTCTTTCAGCATGACAATGATCCCAAACACAACGCCCGGGTAACGAAGGAGTGGCTTCGTAAGAAGCATTTCAAGGTCCTGGAGTGGCCTAGCCAGTCTCCAGATCTCAACCCCATAGAAAATCTTTGGAGGGAGTTGAAAGTCCGTGTTGCCCAGCGACAGCCCCAGAACATCACTGCTCTAGACGAGATCTGCATGGAGGAATGGGCCAAAATACCAGCAATAGTGTGTGAAAACCTTGTGAAGACTTGCAGAAAACGTTTGATCTCTGTCATTGCCAACAAAGGGTATATAACAAAGTATTGAGATGAACTTTTGTTATTGACCAAATACTTATTTTCCACCATATTTTGCAAATAAATTCTTTAAAAATCAGACAATGTGATTTTCTGGATTTTTTTTTTTTTTCATTTTGTCTCTCATAGTTGAGGTATATCTATGATGAAAATTACCGGCCTCTCTCATCTTTTTAAGTGGGAGAACTTGCACTATTGGTGGCTGACTAAATACTTTTTTGCCCCACTGTATATATATCTATATATATATATATATATATAAAACTGTAACTGGATCGTGTAACAAAAGTAATTTCCCTATGGGATTATTAAAGTATTTCTGATTCTGATTAAAATATAAATGTGGGGGTTTTAATATATGTAAACTGTAAATCAGAGGTCTTCACCGTTTTCCAGGCTAAGGACCCCCAAACTGATGGCGAGATGGAGCAGGGACCCCCTCATTATATATAGTATTAAATAGTGTTATATCAAACTGGTCCTATAGTCAATCTATTACAGATGGAGTCATGTAA
Source organism: Cyprinodon diabolis (assembly GCA_030533445.1). Taxonomy (NCBI): domain Eukaryota; kingdom Metazoa; phylum Chordata; class Actinopteri; order Cyprinodontiformes; family Cyprinodontidae; genus Cyprinodon; species Cyprinodon diabolis. The sequence goes on from CM060076.1 coordinate 31,387,934, forward strand.
CCAAAGTAATTTCTTCCTGGGATTATTAAAGTATTTCTGATTCTGATTCCTGGTTGATGGGACGGGTGTTGTGAATGAAACGGTGCCCAGCTTGAAAGAGCTCCTGTGTGTCGCTGAATGTGTGCATAGATGACTGAAAGACATCTTCTGCCTCCATTTATCTGTTTACTACAGTGTGTTGAATTCATGTTAATGTGGATTTAAAGACATTTCAATAAGTGGAAAAAACTTCAGGGGAGAATATATTAAAAAAAAAAAGTCTAATCAACCAAAACTTTAGTGACCCCCATGCAGTACCTCAGTGGACCCCATAGGGGTCACGGACCCCTGTTGAAGACCTCAGCTGTAAATAATCCAATCTGAAGACAGATCTTGTTCTCTGTGATGTGCTTAATCAAAATAATTACCATAGTAACATAACAAGATTTATTTTTAAAGCAGAGACAAGAAGTTATGACTATGTGCCACAGTTGTGTAACACCAGAATAAAAAAAAAAAACCTAGAAAGATTTTTACCAAGAAACCCCAGTTAATGGGTGATTTAGGAGACCAATTCCTAAGGTTGGCCCCTAGGCATCGAGGAGAACCCCAAGGCTATGCTGTCAGCTCCTTTATATTTCATGTACACTAATAGCTGCAGTCTTCCAGCTTATGAAAATGTTAAAAACATATTTTGCATATAACACATAACCGGTGCTATTGATCAACAGAGGAGATGAGCCAGCATATAGGGAGGATATGTGGCAGCTGCCACAACTACAGAAGTCACAGATTTCATGAAGGGAAAAGGGCTATTAGCTGCAGACGTATTGAAAGAGAACTTCTCAACATCTAGATTGTGACTTTAAAAGAATCTCACATATGCACTATAAAAAACTAAAACAAGAAAGCAAAGCAATGGCTCCGCTCCCTAAGATTCATTACACTCTAAAACAGGTGAAAGATTTATTGAAATAAGTATATTTGCTCTTAATTTTTGCAGGCAAGTAAAATTATCTACCAATTCAATTAGTATAGATATTTTTTTTACTTGTTTTGGGTGCAAAAACCTTATTAGTTTAACAGATCATATTACTTTCCAACTTCACTATTTTAAGAAAACTATAATTATAGTTCACTTTATGCAGTGTAATTTCAAGCAGACAGCAGTGGTTTCTGTGGAGAGACCCACATTATGAATCACCTTAAAACTGACGCCTGTTCTGATTCAGTTTTCCTGTCATCACTGATCCATGAGACACACAGTGACCCACTCTAACCACACTGGATGCACTTCTGCTTTATGTGAAATATGACTTGACATTAACCACATTACACACAGACTGGATCTAGTTTGAATATAAAGGTGTTTTTTTGTTTGTTTTTTTCTGCCAGGATGATGTGTCAGTAAATTATTTAAATCTATAAAATGTATAACCCCCCCAAAAGAATTAAGCTTTTTATCCATTTTCAATATCTTGTTTTCTCAAGTTAATTTTTCCTGCTTTAATAAGCCTCCTAATATCTGAAAGCTGTAACATGTTTTTATGTTCAGCTCTCCACTGAAACACTTGCGGAAACTTTTACCTGATATTATAGCTGTAAGCCTTTTTAGGAGGAAGGCATCTGATTGTTTAGCATTCAGAGATGAAAAGGTTTATCTTTGCAAATCACCTCAGACTAAATAACTTTAAGTTAAAAATTTAAACAAAAGATTTTCAGTTGCCTTAAATCTCCAGACTAGTTCCTCCCAGACATGTCTGCTGTGCAGTTTGTTCTTTAATGTTCTCTAACAAACCTCTGACCTTTCCAAGAACAGCTGGACTTGGATCAGAATAATTCTGAATGACAATGACTTTTTAAAATTTAAATATAGCATACTTGCATTTATTACTCTGTCCCTTCCCCATTGAATCCCTCTTTTACAGTTTAGTTGTTTCTAGTCTTTATGGGAAACCAGTCAGATTCTTGTTGATGTTCTAACTCAACCAATAAGTTGTTTCTGACATGTTGAAGTATTAGTTTTTCTAGCTTAGTAGAAATTAATAAAAACATGTTTTAGTGTGTTAATTGTATCAGCAGAAAATGGAAAATCCTGATAAAGGTGCATACCGGCCATTAGCTGTGGAGGATGTTGATTCTTGTTTTGAAGGAGATTGTGAGTCTTCTTGTTTTCTGCATATTTCTCAAATTGATGTGATGACCAGCATCAATGTTTCACACATTGAGCAACAGCTCTAGTTTCCCCATTTCCATATTTTCCTTTTTTTTCCACAACAATGGACTAGTTTGTATTAAGAAAAACAATCCACATAAAGGGCAGTGTTTTAAAATGACAGTATATGAAAAGGTTAAAAGGGAGTATTTAGTTATAGTCAATAAATATTACATATAGATGTAGGATAGCAACACAGATTACTGTCAACATAATATTTTTGTCCTTATTTGTATTATTCTAAGCTTAAAGTCAACAAAAATATCACATTTAAGGTTAAAATATAAAACACTAAGAGAATTAAGCAGAAATGGGACCTTAATGAAAAAAGGCTTAATATCTGCCAAAGTTGCTTTTTACAAAAAGGTTTCATCTGAGAAATAAGCCAAATAAAAGGTTTACTAAATTATTTTTTTGTTAAAAATTTTAATGCTTCCATCTGTAGAAAACAAAAAAAAATTTGATATTCTAGAGACAAAAAAAAACCCATTTGATTCATAATATGATTAATCTGATTTTTTTGAACATGAACACGAATGTTTAAAAATGTGTAAGTTGTCATGCAAAAAAAAAAAAAAGACATTAAAAACCACCACATCCAGATGTGTGTCAAGAAATGTCACATTTACTGCTGAAAGAGGCAGAAAAAAACACAAAAACCTTATGAGACTTACAAGTTGAAATGTTTTATTATTTACAGATTCAACAAGAAAAAGTAAAACCTAAAAATCAGAGTAGAAGCTATTCTTGTGGCAGCGGACAGTGTCTGACAGGCAAAGCTTCCCCTGGTCCAAACAATATCTGGCTGCCTGGTTTCACTCTACCTGCCTCAAGAAAGGTGACGGCCACCGAGACCGGCCAACACCACCGTGGGAGGCAGGCGTCTGTCCAAGGAACATCGCACGCAGAACTCCCAATCCTGCAGGAGCCGCGCCTTTTCATTCTTTGAGTTGTTTTTTGCAGCCTTGTTGAGCCCAAAGGTGATGGAGGGTCACCCAGGGCTGAATGACAAGGCTGCAGAGACAAAGGACAAGAGTTCAAACACCAGTTTAAGATATTTTTCCCCAAAATGTATTTCAATCTGAAAACCTCACATGAAGAGAAAAGACAATTAGGAGAATGTATTGATACAATAAAATCGTCTTTGAGACTCAGACCTCGGCTGGAAACATAGCGCTTAATTTTGATAGATATGCATGAACAGGAGCAAATAATAGGGCTGTTTCCCCCCCAGGCCTGAAACTGGAGGTGGAGCTGTTTTATGGAGTAGGCTCCATAAAACAGCCTAATCAATCCTGCTGAAACACATACCCAGGTATCTACGAGATGTCTTATCTGACAGATTTTAGTAATAATTTCTACGTTTTGTGATAACATAAATGTTCAACATACAGATTATTACAGATTTCTGTTGTTCTAGTCTTTATGAAATGTAAAAGGCTGATGTGAACCCAGCTGATCAGCAGTGTGCAGCCAGCAACATATTGTCTATAGTTTTTCTAAAGTTATTTTACCTCCCCAATGCAAAAAACAAAGAGGTCAAGTTGGCAATAAGACTATGCTTTTTATTAAGGGAACCAATATTAGCAAACAGTCAAAAACAACTATTTAATTCCAGGTTTTAACAATTTGATCAGGTGTTTATTTTAATCTAAAACACATCCATGTCCAAACAGATGAAAAATCTGATGAAAAATCCAAAGCTGCTTCAGTCCTCTGGAGTAAACAGTGAAACTGATTAAATTAACCTTTTTCAAACTTATGATGCGTTATTCTGGCAGATTTGATGTTAAAACATTTATATGATGCACAAACCCCACAGTCTTTCTTCTAACCCTGCTGATGCCATTTCATCATATTGTTCATTTCCTCCCCATAACGAAGCTTGGAGCCTCCGCATCATCTTCTTTTTCCTCTTCTGTTCCACTCTCCTCCTTCTTCTCCTCCTCTCCGCTGCTGTCAGAGTCCGTATCTCCTTCCTTACCGTCTTTATCCTCCATCTTAGCCTTCTTTGCTAGAAGCTTCTTCTGCTTTAGCTTTTCCCGCTTCTTCCTTCGCTTCGCGGTTCGCTCCTCTGCTGCCTTTCTGTTCTGCTCTATTTTCTTCAGGTAATCCACGTCCTTGTCCTGCTTCTCTGCCATTTTGTCCAGAAAGTCCTGCCTCTGGTACTCCCTGCGGCGGAGGTGGCGGTAAACGTGGAACTCACCGCTGCCTGCGCCCGCGCTGGAGCCCATCACGTCCCGGACGAACTCCGGCGGGGCGCGAGGGTTCCACTCCTTCGGCCTCTCCGGGATGGGAGCGGGCTTGTCGGGGTTTCTCATGAGCCGCTCCAACTTCAGCCGTTGCTCATCCGCAGGGGTTTTGGGGAGAATCAGCGGCTGAGCCTCTTTCCCCCCTGATTTCGGTGGTTTGTTATTTTTCTGCGTGTGCGCCGCCATCTTTCGAAGTTGCCCTGGTGGTGTTCTTCCTTTCTGCGCAGCTCAACCCGGAAGCTGTTAAATGACCCCTGGTCGACTTTTTTATTTTCTTTTTCTGATGTAAATATATATATTTACGAAATTAAATATAAATCACACGATTTAAAAAGTTTCTGTTAGAGCAAATTGTTTTTAAAAAAGAGTAAATCCCTTATTTTAAATAGTTTTTCCTTACACAACCCACGTTTGTTGACGTTAATGCACTTTGACTGATGTTTGGTCTGGCCAATAGCAGATCAGATGAAAGTTTGACGTTATTCAGCCGTCCAATCAGCATCTAGATCCCGCCCAGCAAGCTTGAACTCTCTGTTGCCCCGTGAGTTTCTCTCAAACAGACCCCAACTTGTCCTGTAGCGACCTGTTTATTTGTCCCTAACAGTTAAAAGCTCTAAATTTTACCATGAATAGTTTAATAAGATCTACTGGCAGGTGTTTACGTTCCGGCGCGGCCGCGTGCTTACTCAGGACGGCCGACGGACGTGTTGGAGCGGCCTCGGCCCGGTTCCTCTGCTCGGCGGCGGACGTCCAGAAGGACCTTGGCGAGCTGGTGAAGAAGGACAAGGTTGTGGTGTTTATGAAGGGGACCCCCGCTCAACCAATGTGCGGCTTTAGCAACGCCGTGGTGCAGATCCTCCGGATGCATGGGGTGGACCAGTACTCTTCTTATAACGTCCTGGAGGACCAGGAGCTGAGGGAAGGTCAGTAAGCTGGGACCAGTTGAGTCTAGCATGATGGACAACTTGGCATCTCTGATGGACTTTTAATTAAATTTGCTCCTTCTAATTAAATCAGGCAGTCTGTATTTTTTTCTCTCTCTGTTAGGTTTGCTTCCATGTTTCCATTAACCCAATGATCATGTCCCTCAGATCAGCTCTGCCTCTGTATCTCCAAACGTTTGGCTTTTATCAGTGTCCAGCAGCAGCTGCACCAAAGGGTGCGGTTCCCTCAAACCAACCAAGCACCATAGATGGGATGAGAAACTTTATTTCTCCAACAATCTAACTCTCAGGGTTGAGAGGAGAGACATTGATCCCAGATGCTGTTCTCAAATGAGCTCTCAGGTCTCTAAGTGCCCTCATTTGTTTCAGTAAAATGTGATTATCATGATCAATCAGTTTCATCAGACGCTGAGCATTTTCTCCAAAAGTTAAAGTCGTTTTCCCTGAGTGCGTTTTCAGAACAGTAATCTGGCGTTTTTTTTATCTTGCTTTCAAAACAATGGCTTCTTCCTCTCTGAGTGGCCTTTCAGTCTGTGTTTTCAGTCAATTATCTTGGGCTTTTACTTTTGTTTGTTTTCTGATTAAATTCTTTCTTTTTCTGGATATTTCCATCAGGAAAGCCTGATGTTTTGTCAAACAGGTACAGCTGATATAAAAACATGTTTTCAAATAGTTGATGTAAATGTCTTATTGTTATAAGGGAGTGGGAAATATTTACATAAAATTGATTTAATCAAGGAATTAAAGAATCAAGAATGATGATCATATAAAAGCTACAATGCTAGGAATGTTTGGATGTTTATGGGCATAAGGATGTTATTACATTTTGATATTGACATACATAAATAATACTTTAAATAATGTTAAATGTGGAAAACTGGGAAAAGGCAGATGCAAATACTGTAGTAGAACGGATGCAGAGTTCTTGTAAAATGAATTAAGGGGCAGATAAGACTTTTTGATTTTTTTAATTTTGATTTTGGAATGTGTGTATCAGTATATTCCATTTATGTTTTGTATAAAAATAAAATTAGATGAATTAATTCCTTTTTCTTAATATAAGATTCTATTTGGTTTACATAAAATTGTCTGGATATTTCAAATGGGGAAATCTTGTTAGATGTGAAGTCAAAGTTCAAAGGTCAGCTGGTGCTACATACTCAGTAAAGTGACTAGCTAATGTTGTTTCTTTATTGTTCTCCTGCTGATGTTGGATTGTTTTTGTCTCCTTTTCTTTAATCTGTGACATTAGGCGTCAAAGTGTTTTCCAACTGGCCCACCATCCCTCAGGTCTACTTCAATGGCGAGTTTGTGGGAGGCTGCGACATCCTGCTTCAGATGCACCAGAACGGGGACCTGGTGGATGAGCTGAAGAAGCTGGGAATCCGCTCTGCTCTGCTGGACGCCGAGAAGGAATCCAAATAGAAGAGAAAAGATAGAGTAAAAAATCATGTAAGGGCTGAGAAGACAGAGACACATTCACTAGATCCAACCCCCTCCCATAACACTTCCAATGATTGGAGATGAATCAGCTAACAGGGCAGACTGCAGCAGAGTACAGATTGTAAATGCTTGCACAGATTGATTATTATATGCAGATAGTTTTCTGCTCATAAATGCTATAATGTGAAATATAATTATAAACAGTTTCTTTGCACTGGTCCAAAATGATAATCTAATATTTTGCAGAATCACAATCTTGTTTGTAATATATTGAAGGGACAGAATGAAATATTAACGTCGCCACGGTTTCTTCCGACGTGGCCTTCAGAAATCTCTGTCACCTCTGGCGTCCATGTTTTTTCTCTCAATTCAGACTCCTTTCAATTGAAAAGGGAAACAGGACTGACCAGAACAGAGCTGGATCAACACAAAATGATGTCTACACACTTTAAAACCTTCCAGATGCACTGCCTGCAGCTCCACTGCTCCAGCACAAAGAAACAGGGACGATGGAGCAAATGATTTTAAAAAATCCAACTGTTTCCTCGTCTTTTTTTTTTTTTTCTGTGATCTACGTACAAAATCCACCTGCTGTTTTTTGTCTGTTTGTTTTATGCTGAGACACACCAAACACACTTTCCCTCTTCTTCTCTGACTCATTTCCTGGACCTGCTGGACAAACCGAGGCAGTTAGTCTGTTACGCCTGTCTTAGTTCAGCCAGTTAGGAAAAGAGTTTTTTCATATTGTTTCGGGGCGTTCTTGTTGAGTCTGCAACCGACAGTTGTATTATGACATAAACATGTAGTGTGCTGTAAGATATTGTACATTTAAAGCATATTGTTAAATGTTTTATAGGAACGTGCTATGCCTGCAGCAATTAAATACATTCAAACTTGTATTGTGTGTTTGTGCTTTATTTTCTTTCATTGCATTTGATGTAATGTTTTAGATCAGATAGAGATTGATGGTAGACAATAACTAGAAAATAAGAAGAAACGAGTTTGTTCATGAAGGGGAGTGAATATCTAAACTAACAGAGGAACTAATTACCCCTTTTTGTTCAGTCATGTCTCAGATTTGGCTGTTTTTGCATGTTCATGGATAAAAACAAAGGATTTGACAGTCTCCGCTTGCTCTCGCTACATAGATATTGTTTTATATATATATATATATATATATATATACATCATATTTTTCATAATTTGGCCAACAGATGCTTTCTTTTTCCTCTTACTCATCTGGTCTGACCTGTCAACCTTGCTTTCAGGAGCCTTGTGTCTGGAAAAGACCTCCTGCTCCAGATTCTCTCTTTCCTTGTCTTTTGTTTTTGCTTGTTTGAAATAAAATGAACTAAACTGAAAAAAAAAATTTTTGTGTGAAAAATCAGCATAGAGTAGTTAACAGCCAAAATCAAAGGATAATGATCTATAATTATACAGCTTTTCACAAGTAAAACTCAAATCTGATTTGGATTTTCACATCAGATATAACCAATCAAAGCCAATGTTAGATTTCAAAGCAGTTAGGTGAGAAAACTATATCCCAGTTGGACTGTTGGATCTATTTATTGAAAAGTGAATGTAGTATAAATGCAGACCTACCGCAACAAAGCTGAACTGCCCTGTCTAAGTAGAGCATTCATCATGGTAACTCTGGAGGAGCTGCTGAGATCCACAGATGGGAGAACCTGTTCACAGGACAACTATTCATCGTACACAAATCTAAGCTCTACCAAAGAGTTGAAAGAAAGAAGTTTGCTTTGCAGTGAGAGAAATAGCCAAAGTACATACGATCAAGCCTGAGAAGGCATTTTAGTAGTTGCATTTCTAACATTGTGAAAGTCTCTAGGAAAGGGCATGTTTGACATATAGCTTGGTTCAGTTCTGATTGGAGAACCCCTGGCCTTATTTTGCGCATTGCTTTTAAGATTATTTTTTTACTTTACATACAAAAAACTACAGTTAATGGTAACTGTTCATACAGTATGTAAAAATTATTTTATCAGTGTTTTAAATAAACATAGAAAAAAATCAACAAAAAAAAAACATGGAAAACGTAGGGTGATCACACACAAAGCTTTCACATGGCTCTCATGAAATTCATTATATGATATTGTATAAAATAAATGCAAAAGTGATCATTATATAAGCCTTATATTATGTGCAATATATGAAACATAAAGTGAAGTTGGCCGAATATCTCTTTTTTTTAATTGTTGTTTTTATTTCTTTTCCATCTGGGTATATTCATACTATGGTGTTTTGTGTCAGTGAAGTTCTTGAATGATCAAGCAGCTGGTCAGCAAGACTCAGCTGAAGCTCTGCTTTCTAAAGACGGAGACAGAATATTTAGCAAAGGGGAGGAAAAACATTCTTACAAAATTCAATGTCTGAATGCCTCAGAGCATCTCACTGTCTGCATGAAAGTGTGGTACAGAGACAGCACTGCAGGAAGCCATCAGCGCAGAGAGGACTGTCAAAGGCCCCCCTCTGATCACTACCAGGCATCTTTCTCAAGAGACGACTGTAAATCCAGCCTCATTCTCCGTCCAGAGTGTCTGCACACTCTGACTGAAAAACCCATCCTATTTCAAAACAATCTGTTACTACCTCCAAACATCAGCGTAAAAACTACGGATAATAAACACTGCCGAGTGCGTATGAGATGATGCATTAATTAATATGTTAATTAACTGTTTATAAGCTATTACCAGGCTGGAACAATTGTCTAGAACCAGATATTAAACGGAACAAACTGTACAGTGGCATATTAGCTATAAATGATCATTTTCAAAAAAAGAAAAGAGAGAAAAAAAAGTGGAAAGGAATGACTATACAGTCAAGCTAGTAAAATAGAACATGCCTGCATGTTAGTGTAGGCATAAAAGAACAAAAATTGTAATGAAAAGGACATGAAAAATATGCAACGAGTCCCGTTTAATATGGCTTACTTTTCTATTGAGCTGTTAAAAAAACTATGATTATTGAGTTTGTATCCCTTGTTCAATTAAAAAAAAAATGGTCACAGAAATAAAATGAATCTGACAAAAGTTGTAATAAATGAATTCTATTAAAATGAACAAAGGAAAGTCTTTTCAAAGAAATTGCTTCTCAAAATGATTTTTTTTTTTAAAGAAAAAACTCATGAAACAGGCCTGGACAACAATTGGTACCCCTAGAATAGATGGAACATTATGTATAAATCATGGTGTTTCCACTAATTTACATCGCTGGGGTCTACAATCTAGTATCCAGTCAAAGGGCCTATATATAGGGGTAAACCGTGATATTAGTTTTGGACACTGAGGACCTTTGAAAAGCAGTTCAATCTGAAAAATTTACACAAAGAGAAAAGACAATTAGGAAAAATTTATTGATATATTACTTTGTCTTTGGCACTCAGACCTCAGCAGGAAACAGCACTGAATTTTGATAGATATGCATGAACATGAGCAAAGAATAGGGCTGTTTGAGTGGAGATAGATGAAGTTGGTCAGTCTGTAGACTGCTGGTTAGCGAGACGGTATGCTGAGCTTTATGGGGAGATCCAGTGGACCGGTGAGCTGATACTAGAGCTTCACTCAGGGACCTGGAAGATGGAAGTCCAGTTGGATAACATAGGTTGAGAGAACCTGTCCATGATGAACAAGCATTAAGCGACAGTGGAGAGGAAAAACTCACAGTTGGGAAGAAACCACTGGCAGAACCAGGCTCAACATGGCGGTCTTCTGCCAGAGCAGATAAGATGAGACAGGGAATGCAGTAAGAGTCCAGGAGGAATGACTCTCTGATGAAGCTTTAGCTACGATGGTGGAGGAGGGTATGGAGGTGGGTTGAAACGGTGTCATGTGAATGAACTGCCTGCGCACAGGAGCGGACAGTGTGGATCAGAGGCCTTTTAAGATTAACTTTGGATGCTGAATGGCTTTTTATGGAGGTGTGGTTCAAAGCTGATTGGCTGTGTTGCAGGTGGATGTAGGAGAGCAATTAGTTTCTTCAGTTGAACTTCCACCTAGGCTCTGTTGTAGCAAAATGTTTACACACAGGGGTGGACATTTCCATATTGTGAGGTCAATTGATTTTAGATTATTCAAAATGCACCAACCTTAATGCATGTTATTCATAGTTATACTGTTGTAATTATTTTTATAAGTATTGCCTACAACAGAAAGGCTTATGATCTTCCAAAACTCCCAGGAGCACAGGCAAGTTACTTTTTGTAACAGGGTGAACTGACAGGCTTTTGCACTCTTTATTTATTGTTCACATGAAATTAAAGGTCATCTCAATATTTCAACTGTTTGTACGTGCAATTTATTTATTTTGTAGCTCAAGGTGTTCAGGCCTCAAGATTCAAACCTAGTGATAATGATGATGTGAGGAAGTGCTGCAGCTTTGAGACCTCTATAGTTTATTGTAATTCATAATTCCCACCTAGTGGCTTTAATCTTTAAACTCAATAAATAAAACTGTTGGATTTAAATCAGATTAGGTCATTTTTAAACATGGCAATATTTAAGATAAAAAAAAAATAGCAGACCTAAACAGCAAGTTTTATATGGATGGCATTTTTGCCTCCTGAATAAGCATAATATTTTGAAAACCTTTCACTATACTCTGGTTATTTTGGCCGATTTAAATGTTTTTCTGATCAAAGAACCAGAGAGAAAAAAAAGGTCTGAAAAAGGTAAAGTACTTCCTTCATGGCTTCCTTTAATTAGAAGCTAATATAATCTCTAATCAGACCTGAGCTGTTATTCAGGATGTCGTAATGAATTATAAACTCATCAATATTGTACATTTTGACTCGTCAACTAAATAATAAACTCCAACTAAAAGAGCTGAAAATACTAATCTGGAATTTGTAACATCTGAATAAAACTTAAGGACATAACACATTGCACCAGCTTTGTAGTGAAATATTTAATTTAAAATAATCTGACATGTTCTATAAAAGCAAAAAAAAAAAAACAGTCAATATGTTTCTTTTTCGCAGTCCTTTGCTTGCAGTTCCACATAACAAGCAGTCAGAGTTTCTGCAGGAAGCGGAGCACCAAGTCTCTGAGCGTGGCCCGCAGCGGCTCGTTGTTATCACAGACGATATGCGTCCCGTCCTCCTCCAACTGAATCAGGGTGTCCTCAGCCTGCAGGTGCAGAATGTGTCCGTCTGCCGTCTCCTCCACTTTGACCTCTGTAATGCCGTGCTGCTTGTCCAACGAGAATATAAATGAAAACAGAGCTCAGATCATTAAAAACAGAACATTCATATGTGGAAACATTCTCAGACCTTCTGCAGCGTGGCAAGGAAAGCTTCCAGCGGTACAGCTCCACTCAGCAGGGGTTTATGGGCCAGCGTCACAGGGGGCTCCTCTATCACCCGCTTCCTTTTTTTGCTGGGGGGGGCAGGAGGCGGTTTGGGCACCGACTGGCAGGGAACCCAAAAAACAAAACAAAACATAAGCCGACTCCAGGGACACCATACCTTTGCAGGGGATCCTGGGAACTCACCTGTAGTGTGTGCTTATTGTCCTTCGACTGCAGCACTGCTGACACGGTTGCCACGGAGATGCCGGGTTTGACCTCAGAAGGCACCAGTGAGTTGGCGAGCTATAAGAGGAAAAATTGGAGTTCCAGGAATTAAAACTGGTTTCCTGTCAGAAAAGGCATAGATGCATTTGAATATTTAACTGTGACAGCTTCCATCCACGGCGGTTACCTCTGGCAGGATGTAGACCCGCTCATAGCGCCGCCTAAAGGGCAGATTGAGTACGGAGCAGCGTCTGTACGGCATGGGAGGAGGCTGGAGCTCCAGCATCAGATCAGCACGGTGGGACTGCGTTAAAGGAGGCTGGGTGTACTGCTCTGGACACACCACATGGAGGGGCTGCAGGAGGGACATTTAACATTTTTACACATATTTCCATTTATTTAACGCAAATTTGTCACGACAGACCAGAGCAAAGTAGCACTATATGTGATTCCATGCGACTGATAGTCTTTTTTTTTTTGTTTTAACTTTTGACATGTCGGGGCTGTATTTTTTTATATCTATAGAAGACTACCACTTTCTAAAATGTATAGGTTAACCTCAAGGCTGGATATTAGGCCCCATTTTGTTTTCACTAAACATGCTGTATTTGGGATTGGAAACAGCATAAATAAAATAAAACATTTCCTTTCCTTGTTATCCAGGTGATATCCTGTTCCTTTTACATCCAATGGCTCTGCCCCAATGCAGCCTTTGCTTACCTCAAATAAGTATAAAAGACTGGAGGAAACAAAACTGCTATACTAAAGAAAAAACAGACTGAAATCATTACATTTAGAGGCTTAACCCCCCCCCCCCGATTAACCCAGCTTATTTTTTTTGTCTACTTACTCCTCACTCTCCCACCTGGATAGCTTCTAAGACAGGTCTAAGGAAGTAAAAAAAATAAAATCCCATAAATCTTGTAAATGGGGCAATGATTTCAGCAGCAGACCTGGACTTCCTTCAGGAGCTTTGAAACTTGATGGAAGTTGAGCCTGGTATCAATAGGGCAGTAAACACATTTCATGGCTAGCGGCTGGTAAGGAGCCAGGGCATCCAGGTAGGAGAAATCTGGCTCTGAAAGAAAAAAAAACATAATGCAGGGGATTAAGATTAGAGTTGGACTAGTTAACATGGTTCTTTATTACCAGCTTGAGATGTTTTATATAAGAACTGCTTCCAGCTAAAAACAGGGCTGTGTTCAGGACTTTAGGCCCCGTCCACACAAAGTCAAAACGAACACGAAACGCTAATATTTTCCAGAACGTTTGTCGTAAAGACGGAGACGTAAAATAAATGTGATCGTCCACACGAATGCATGAAAACGCTGCAAAATGTATGCCAGGCCTGTAAGTGGCGCTGTGGTGCCAAAGCAAAAATAGGCGAAAACAGGCAACGAAATGTTGGGCATGCGCACTAATATTTATACATGGTTGCCCTGCGGGTCCATTTTCGTGGTTCAATCAAATTCAGGTACTGAACTATGTCGTCGATATTGCTCTGTTCTTCCTGGAGATATTCCAGAAGAAGAAGATTCTGTTGTAAGCCCGACAGCAGGGTGAGTAGCATTAGCAGCAACCATTCAACACAGTACGGCGCCATTGTTGTTGTGATACTGTGTCGCGCATGCGTGTTTAGAGGCGACGCTATGACGCATGCGTGTAAGAAAAAAAATGCGGTTAGAGCTTAAAGATGGAAACGCGAAAACGGCGTTTCAAAATCTTCCCACTCTGAAGGCTTAATAAAAAAAAGATAAGTTTACAGACCCCCGAAACGCCGGCTTTGTGTGGATGAGAGGCTGGTTTGGTGAAAAATTTGTGCGTTTAGGCCAGGGTTCGGCTTCGTGTGGACGGGGCCTTAGCCAAACTATCCATCCCTACTCACTCCTTGCAGGTTCCCTCTGCAAGAACAGAAGTGTTGATTTAACATCTCTGCTATTAAAGGATTACAATAAATAACAAAACAGTCTGAACCGATACAGACTGCATGACAGACCGTGTGCTAAACCCAAAGCTGTGCAAGGAAGCGATCCTGATCCTGTATCAAACTGTCCTTCATCCTCCATGCAGATACTGTTTAGTCTCTTAAATCACACAAATGTATGTCGGACATGCTGGTTTGGATAAACAAGAGCTGGTCAGGCCTCACTGTAGTTTACAATTACCATCAGCATCCAGTTTAGTGTTGCTCGATGCACACTATGAGCCACCAACATGACCCGGATACAACCATTCAGACTTACAGTATCAACCCTTTGGTGGGGGAGGAATCTAGAACTACATAGTTAGTTAAAGCCTGTAACCCATGACATAAAGTAAGCTCATGAACGAATTCTAGAAGACTTGTTCTCTTTCTCCTGCGCCTCTATTTGATCCCGGTTACCTGTAAAGATGACTGTATTGAGGCCGGATTTGCCCCACAGCTCCATGAAATGAACCACATCTCCGAAGCGGAGCGACGGGTGCCCAGTAAAAACCACGCAGGGCTGACGGAACTCGCTGCTGAAGTCGCCGTGGATGCTGGGGTAGTGCTTCAGCTTGTTGGTCTGGATCAGCTGGAAGATCAGCGGCACAGGAGGAAAATCAGCATCAACATTTTCCTCTATAAATGCATAAATGCATTAAATGAATCTTGAGGTAAAATATTTGATCATGCCTAGAGGGACATTAAAGACTTTTGTAACTTTTATAGTTTTTAAAGACTTTTTGTGGGTGTTGATAACCGCAGACAGGAAGTTCTAGGTCTGTTCCAGAGTTCATAGAGCAGACCTAGCAAAGATATGCAGCATCTTGCTCCTCTTGCAGACAGCTTCACAGCTTCTTAAGTCCAGTCTGTTGTCCATGTGAACACAGAGGTATTTATACTGCTTTACCTCCACTGAGTCTTAGAACAAGATGTTTACTTTATTCAAGTTCTTAAAAAAGGAAGATCAACTCCAATCAATTTTAAATTTTGTTTCAATTTGATTAATTTGGATGAACCTCTCATTCTCGGTGCCTGGTTTTAACTCAAACATGTCAAAAAGGTCTGCTGTGAATGTTTAGCAAGCTCTGCCCTGGTGGCAACCCAGGCGTCTAGATCAGGAGTCTGCAACCTGTGACTCTTGGATTTTTCAGTGTCTCTTAACTTTGAATAAAACTAATAAAGAACAAACTAATGCTTTTTAATACGGGTATAATGTTTCAAGATTCATCATTAAATACTTGCATTAAATTTCCACAGTAGAACGATACCAAAAGTACCAGTAATATCTGTACTAGGATCGATTTTGTGTTTGTTTGGTTGGAAACCTTGTACTTTTTTTAACACAGTTCCCATAATGGAAATTTGTATTTTAAAACAAACATAAAGATAAAATCGTGGCTCTTAAGAAATAAAAAGTTTCCCACAGTGTATATTTAGAAAGAAAATACGTCTTTTTTAAAGCATCATGTAACATTAGTGTCTCTAAACTTGGCTTGACTTGAGGCAAAGTTGGTTTTTTTATCAGACCACTGGTCTGGATAAGTGCAGAAAAAGGACGCCTCTTAAAGGAGAGCAGAACTCAAAGACTTTTTCACTGAGTTTATCTGTTAAATCTCTTATCATAGAAAGCTGTTCCTTGGCTGCAGCATTCTGGCAGCTGAGACTTTTCCGTTAAATGGAATTACTAAGAACAAGACAATCATTTCTACAAACATGCTCCTGTGGTTGTGATCAGTCTAACTGACAGACGGATGTCGGCTGAACTCCTTCACAGCTTCAACGGCGCTGCTGATGAGTTTACATGTGGAAAACCTTTATTGTAGTTAATGAGGCTTGTTCAAATAAAGCATTCAACATCTGATGACCATGCAGTGATCTTTTACTGCAAAAAATGACAACTTTAATTTGTAAAATCCCTTCCTTCCTGTGTGTCCACATTGGTATAGTCATATGGTAAAAGGAACAAATTAATTCATTTCCCTGTGCTGCCAAGACTTCTGTTAAAAACAAGAAAAGTTATTACACCCACGTCTTAAACTGAGCATTAAAGCTCACAGAGCAGCAGGACCTACCTCTGCATGTGGGAAAGGAGGCTCAGGAAGATACACCTTAGTTTGCTTATTATGACAAAGCCTGAAAGTATAAAAGAAGAGATGAAATCATTAGTTGGATAAAAAGGAAGGAGATGAAGTAAATGAAAGAAATGTTAAAGCAGTAGAGAGAAAGAAGTGCTGACCACTCAGCAAAGATCTGAGAGAACTCCAGCGAACTGTTGGCTACAGGTGAGATGAAGTAGAAGGGCGTGGTTCCCAGGTTAGCGCTCTCAATGAATTGGTACAGGCACTCCAGCAGGTCATATATCACTCCAGAGGAGTAGCAGGGGACCAGAACGTTGCCTCCTGCCCGGATCGTCATGGCTGCAGGGACAAATAAATTAAGTCAATTAAGTCAATGATCTAAATCTAAGGAGACAAGCGAGTTGTTTATTTCTGAGATTTGAACCCACCCAAGTTGCTGCAGAATTCTCCCAGCATGCCGTCTGGGTTAGCAGTGGGCATCTGTGTGAGCCCGGTCAGAATCAGAACGTCACTGTTCTTCAAGGAGCTCTGGTCCATCGGCTGAGGGGGGAGAAACCAGAGGAGCGTCCGATGAGGCGAAAAGTGATTCAGGATGTTTAGCTTCTAATATTTAGCGCAGTTTCTCCTTAAACACTGACCTGCGGGTGCGTGGTGAGGAGAGAAGAACCCGACACGTAGGACACCTTCTCATGATGCGACTGGATGATCCAGTTAGAGCTGCCCAATGAGTAGCCGGAGCTTAAGGGGGAGACCTGCACAGCTCCAAACAACTCCTGAAGGACAGTTAGAGTTTAAGAACCAGAAAGAGCTGTAGCATGAATCTTCTTCTGTGTTTAAAACATATTAACTCAAAACCAGAAGCTTTAAAAGAAAAAAAATTTATGGATTCTGGTGCATAAATACAGAACGATAACTATTTAGATTCAATCAAACTGTATCCTAACAGCCTAATAACCAACGCCTAACCAGTATTTCTACAGCAGTCTGCTACTGTAGGGCTACTATCTTCTACATTCCAGAAAAAAGCAGATGAAAATCTAAGATCTTACCACTTTCTGGGAGTAGCCAACAAGCTGCACCTTGCTGAGGGCTGAGTTGACCTCCTGCATGCTGTAGCAATGTTTCCACGTCCACACGTCCACCGCATCCTTCAGCGACCCAGGAAGCAACCTGGTGTTCAAGAACATCATTGATAGGCATCATGCAAGGTTTGGTCAATTAAAGTGGACCTTTAGAAACATATTTACTAAGAAAATTGTTCAGGTGTTCAGTTTCCCCACCTGCTTTAAAGACAAATCAGGGTGTGAAAGGGTTTAAATTAGTTCCTCATCTGTGACTAATTTTTAGTATTAACCTCTAAAAAATAAACCATGGGTTAAAAGTAAATAAAATAGGAATATAAGGGGAGGGCTGCAGAAGAGGAGAATTAAAATCTGTCCTTTAACGGTGAAAAACAGGGAACCTGTTTTACTAAGAGCAGCCAACTAAACACTGAAGGCTCTCTTCAGCTTCTCTCTAGCGCTCTATAAAAGGCTAAACAAGCAGGTTCTGCTGCATTTTGATCTTAACATGTCCGACTTTCATTAAGAGCCTCATAAGTAAAAACTTGTTTCCTTTAAGGTCTTCCTCCTTTATTTTATTATTTATTTTGCATTTAACTGACCTCTGTATTTCCTTGTTCTTCCAGCAGGTGGCAGACTGAGCTTTAGGAACCCTCTCCATGAAGTTCACCAGCTCCTCCATCAGCAATCTAAGGAAATATTCAGCCATCAGTACTTTAAATCAAACATTGTTTTATTGATTCTTCACATGCGAGATAAAGGAGGAAACAATAAAGGATTTTATTGTAGAATCTGAAAGCGACAGTTTACAAAATAATAAAAAAAAAAATAGTTGAAATAAATTTGTACTTAAGAAACCCTCAGCTTTTTTTAAATCATAAAGAACTGAGGATTATGTAAAAATACAGGGGATAGGTGCATCGTTTACACTTTCCACCTTAATTTTTTTTAAGGTTTAGATTGATCCTTCACTGACTGAACCTCATTCATAAATGACTGCCTTTAGTTATGTTGCTCTTCTGTGTTCCTATCCCCCAAAGAACACAACCACCTGCCCCACTGTGTACCTTCCAATCTGCAGAGTGGGCTCCGTGGCGTACACTGTCCCTGTGAAGCCAGTGTGTTCTGTGATGTAGGGCAAGGCCATCATACAGTGGTAGTTGGAGATGAGGATGACATCGATGGTGGAGAGGTCCAGCAGCTCCCTCTGTGATCAACGCAGGTGAGGGGAACCAAAGAAGAGTTAGTGGTTTGGTTTCACCAAACCAAGATAAGGGATTAAATCAGATTTTTCCATATATGCTGGGTTTGTTAAGAGACGTCACCACCATGTACTTCATAACCTTCCCTGATGACAGAAGAATGAACTACATCTAGAAGGGATTCTACAATCTTGCAACTTACATGACCAGCTAACCACAGAAACATTAACATATATCACCCCTCTAGAGTGTATAAAAGGATTTACATACATTTATTAAGTGAAGTTCATTATCTGATCCCTTCAGAAATAAGCCTCCCTTTGTTAAATTAAAGGGATAGAATTTCTGCTGATGTAAATTTAGTAAAAAACAGAATGTTTTAACAAAAGAAGTGAAAAATATCTCCTTTGCAATAAATGTTTTAAAGCTAGATTGCATTAACCAAGCAATTAGAATTCAATCCCAATTCTCCTCATTTCAGAGAGACTGAATGCCAAGGCAGAAATATAATACAGATCTATCAACTGTTAGATCAGCACATGATATGCTGAATCAAAACTATTCAATTCAAGGTTAATGGCTGTTTTTCTGAGATTCAGTGAAAAGAAAATTTGTATTTTAGCCTTTTAAAGCCTTTAGTCAACCCACTTTTTTTTTTGCTGAATCACTGAATCTATGATCAAATTGATGGTCACTTAAAAAACTGCAGACCTGCTTTTAATTAATTACCTACATCTAGTTGAATGTAGCCACAGCTGTGCAGCCTGGCTCTTTTTCACAAAAGCTTATTTCAGAACTTCAAGGAGAAGAGATAAAGCCAGAGTCACTCTAGGGTGATGAGTGCATACTTACATGGTAATTGTCAGGAAAAAAATTTCTACACCATTGGTCAAACCCCCCCACATCTTCTGACAATCATTGTGGTTAAGCTACGCACCTCAGGGAGGCAGAATTCTGGTTGGGAGTCCACAAATACTCTTCCAGCACATTCTTTCAGCTCCTGACAGGATGGAGAGGGCAGTGATTAGTCTACATGTGTTATTATAGGCACATAAACTGAATTATTACTACAATATACCATTTATAACATTTATTGAGAGAGAGCAATTTAATTCCAGGCAACGTCTCCAATCCACAACTCTGGCAGCTGTAAACAATTTGCCATTTGTGAGTGGATCATGAATTGTCTTTCATCTCCTTTTACCTTTTCCAGATTTATGGTACCATCCTTCGAGATCCAGCCTGGGAGCTTAGAGAGTCTTGGACTGATTAGACACAAAAATCAAAATGATATTATCAAGACAGAACAACAAACCAGCTAAATATCAAACCATATGAATAAGATAATCTGACCTGTGCACCAGAGGAAGAGGGAGAAAGTTTAGGACAGACGTTGTGTCCAGTCCACAGTCCAGCATGATGGTGGTGGACTTGAATTTGAGGACATTGCAGGGCAGCGTTGGGTGGCCAGACAAACAGTACTGCACATAAACACATAATACTTTAAAAGTGTGTGCTTAGGCTATAATACAATGACCAAAGCCTATATATATATCACAGCTACAGTAAGAAGCATCCTACCACTAGTTTTCACTGGATCGAGCAGCACGCAGAGCTCAATTTAACTACTGTCTTTGAGCATGTTGTTAGCTGCTTCTCCACCATAAAGGATAAATTAGCATCTAAAGCTACTTTCTAACACTGTTTTTTCAGCACCCTAAACTCTTTCTGGATTCACTATGACACCCAGTATATTGCTCATCACATATCATTGTAATATTTATTTTATTTACTCACCAGCTTCATTTTACCAGCGGTTATAACTGAAAATACGATCCACTTTAGCCTTCGTGGCTAACCTGCTAATATTTTGTATTACATTGTTCTGACACCAATCGGTTCATTTTTCTGACTGGTGTTCTCTCTCGCCCCCTACAGGAAGGGAGTGTAACTACACCACTGGTCTAACAGGAAACCACGTTCAAAAATAATTATTACGGTCATAATGCGCAGCGTTATTCTATTCGCTGCGTAATTATATATATATATATATATATATATATATATATATATATATATATATATGTATATAAAGAAATTACATTGGTTTCATGCCAAAGCTTTACCCTAATGTCCTAGTAAAAAAAAAAAATTGAAGACTTTTATTAGAAGTGATTAAACAAGTGTCCAGGCATCGGAATGTGTTGTTTTTTACAGAACTTTTTCAGGCCTGTCTTATTTTTTTTTTCTTTGAAGTTTGTGGCTGGCAATGAGAAAGGAGGGGCAACATTATTGTTGCTGTAAAGATGTCTACTCCTCAGCGATAAGACGCTGTGTAACTTGTCTCAAACCACCGTCGGGCGGCGCGAGACAGCTTCCACACTTAATTCGGATGTTATGCGTTTGCCTGTTGACAGACCCCTGCGTATTTTATATACATAAACCTACCTGGTTCACCTTAGCACCTGCAGGCAAACCAGTAAGGCATTGGAGTCCGGTGGAAAAAGAAGTGCCTCCCCACTCGTTTCGCCGGCAGCTAAATGATGCGGACCCACCGAGCCCTGTCTATTTACCACTGTAGCTTCGCCCTCAGCTCCTGCCTGGCTGTCAAAGTTGAACAGGTTTGGCCAGCCTCCGGGTGACTAACAGAGGGGCGTTATTACGACACACAGCTGATGAAGCAACACACAGAGACAACTATACTTTAATATAATTTGGGCTTTGTTGTTAGTCGATTGCTTTTCGTGATTTTGTAGTAGCCGCTTTTTGCGGGAGGGGTATAGTGGATAATAGCGGCGGTGGTGGATGTTTTCTAATGGGCGATTGCTGCAGATAGCGGTGAGGAGATTTTACGAGCGGGCAAAGAAAGGTAAGAGCAAAAATAGATATTTATAGATGAACAACTTCACTGCTTTGTTAAAGGTTTGCGTTGGAGCAGTTTTTGACTGTCTGGGCACAAAGTTAGTGAAAAAGAGCTGAATTTCTAATAAAAAAAACAGGAGCAAAAAATAAATAAATAAAATAAAACAAACAAAAACAGCCTCTTAGATAATTCCAAACTTTTGTGCCAAAAATAATCCCAGTTTCTAGGACCAGTCGTTTCCTAACCGCGGGGTCAGAGTACATAGCAGTCAGGTTATGTGTTCAGGTTGCATAGAATCATCTTATCTTATCAATGTAATGTTTTTAAATTAATTTGAATATTTTCAATCATTACTAAGTTTATTAAACAATTTATGATGGAAATTTGCTGGTTACATTTCCAGAAATGTCTCAGTCAGGGTGACTTTCTGTAATAAAATAGTACCATAAATGAAAACAGACCCTCAGCATGACAGTTCCACCACCATGCTTGACATGCATCTCTTTTCTTCTACCCTTAACATGTTTCTAACTAGTCTAAGAGCAACACGGCATCCCCAGATCATTACACCTAAGGAACGAATTAGATTTAGATTTTATTTTGTCATTTTGTACACACAAGTGTAAACAAAAATTTATTTATTTTAAGTATAGCTCTCTAGACTAGTTATTTTTTTTAAGTGCAGGTAAGCAGCAGTGATAAAAACTTTATTTAAAATTATTCAAAGCATCTGAGGATGACCTGATAACAGATGCCAGCTTTTCACCACATCTTTATTGCCATCTTTTATCAGAACGGTGGCGGTACGCTCTGGGCTGTTTGGCCATGGGAAGCTCCTGCAGCAATCATCTGGGGATCCCTCCTGGGAAGGGCCCCAACCCTGTGGGCTGCACCGACTTCATGATGGACCACACAGCACAGGTGACGGCAACAAATCTATAGATGCAGACAGGGCCGGCTTTGTCTCTTTGTGTAGGTGTTTGATTTGAATAGTCATAAACAGCTGAGCTGTATTTCTTTCCATTGAGCCACAGTCAATCAGAGGCATAAGCAAATGAAAGTTATTCTTTTGTTGTTGATTAAATTAAAGGTTAAACAGCGGATGTGTCAAATGTCAGCTGGAGGGGCCCCCGGTTAATTCTGCCCAGGGTCCCGTACAGCCTCCTGTTGCCTCCTGGGAGGAAAAACGTTTTAAATGGGCCCTTTTCCAATTTAAATGTTTGTTTTTAAAAAATCATGCGTCTGTTCTAACAGGGCAGCTTCTTCAGACTGTACTATCCCTGCCAGAAGATGGAGAAGGCAGAGAAGCCCGACTGGATCCCCAGCGTGGAGTATTTCTACGGCCTGGCCGACTTTATGAAAATCAACAGGAGTTTGAGTGAAAAGATTTTCAACTACTTGTTTGGTAAATATCTTCAGTTGCAAACATCCCTGTATGTGCACCGTTTGTGACGTCTTCATGAGATTCTTCCCATTTTTACTCTCATTGTTTTGAAGCATCAAGCTCATTTAAATATCACAGATAAACCGTACTGGCTCTCTGTAAAAAAGCTGTTATAAACCACATTCCTTTGAAAGGCTGACCTTGAATCATCACCGAGCACAGACACTTTTAATAGAACCTGTCTGACAACATGAAGTTGGCATGAATTATCTCCGCTCACATCGTGTCCTGACCTTAGAGAACAAACCAGCTGTAGATGTTCCTCAGCATGTTTTGGTAAATTCAGATGTTTATTTGAATATTTACCTTTGATCTTTGTTTGCATTATGGAGCAGAAGTTTGTCATTTTAACACAGAAAAAAGCAGAAACGGCCTGTTTCAATGCTGCATTTTAATTCTACATTAAACCGAGTTGTGCTAGATGCAGTGGGACCACTGGAGTTACTGAGTCTGATTCTGATCTTCCATTTTCATTTCAGGCTCCTATAAGATCCCAGCCTCGGTGGATGCTCCGTTTAAATCCAATGAAAAATGTCCCGTGATTATTTTTTCCCACGGCCTTGGTGCCTTCAGGTACTCTCTCTGTGTGTAGATCTTTTTCCTCATTGCTGCTGTAGATGCTGTTCGCTGAAAGTTTCTCTTTGTTCCAGGACTTTGTATTCGGCTATATGTGCAGAAATGGCGTCGCAAGGCTTCATCGTGGCGTCCGTCGAACACAGGTAACTCAATTTCAGTCTTCGAGTTGATCCGTATTTTCCATCCGGCTGAATTTTGTCGCAGTAAGCTCCACCTGGATGTGACAAAAGCTGATTAAACCTGACAATAGGCATGGATCAGCTACTGGAATGAAGTTAGACCAAGGCTTAAAGAAAATCACACCTTTCTATTGTTCCACCTTTAAACAGTTTGAAGTCTTTATACTGAGACCTGATCTGAGATCTGTGGGAGGAAGCTACATGCAATCACAGAGAGAACATCCGACAATGTAGGGAGACTGCAGACTGGCAAACCAGGCATCAGTCCTAGCGGTGTTGCTCTTAATGAAGGACAATAAACCTAATGTTCTGTGCAACGTAGAAAGGATAGTTTGTAGCTCAGATGTAAAATTGTCCCACCGTCACTGAGCCTCCTGCTGTGATAAGCAGCAACTAATGCATCGTAGTGTGTGTTTTCTTTAGACTATTTTAAAACTTCCCAGCACTATGTCAGACCTCAACATCAGGACTGTTTTATTGGCTGCCATCATGAATGAGGCGCTGAAGACAGTTGGTGCAGACAGAAATTAAATAAACGGCTCATCAACGCTACAGGCAACGGCGGGAAGGTGAGACTTCAGCTCAGACTGAGCTCCAGAACGCCGTCTCCACTTCCCCCGTTGTCTTTGCTCCAATTTAGAATGTGTGGCATGACTTAAAAAAATAAACAGCAATGTGGCTAAATAAAACACCTCTGCTGAGAAGAGTTGGCTAAAATCCCTCCATAGAGACCTTAGAAACTCACCGCCATGCAATCAGAGCTCTGCTTTTACATTAAGCCACTTTCATTTTGATTAGAAATCATTTGAAAAAATCTTCCCACTAATTATTCTCTTTATTTTTCAGCTGTGATCTAAAATGTTTAACTCCATCAAAAAATATACTTAAGTAGATGTTTTTTAATTGATATTTTTAGGGCAAAACTCTGGTATCTTTAAGCGTGTCATGCTGGCCCTCGCCTGCCTGGAGCCCAGGAATATAAACCAGTTCGATTTGTCATTTTGAAGAAACCGTAGTTGAATATTTGCCAAATGGGTAGCACCAGAGGGCAGCCCTCCCTCCTCCACTGTTTATTCATGGAGTCAGATTGGAAAGAGTGCGCAGACAATAGTCTGGACCAGGTCATCACATTTTCTTTTCAGCCTATAGACAAGAGGACAGTATGGAGATGAACAGAAAGCCAGCAGCTGCTCTGTGGCTCTCGGTGATTGAGGAACCAAGGCTGAATGTCGCTGGGTTAAAGCCACAGAGGGAGCACGTGGCTGCCGTGTCATGGCACACACACATTGTCACAAGTCTGTGGTGTCGATCACTAGATGATGGTGATGAGGAGGCGGCAATATAGTTTCATCAGAAACCAAGTATAGAGGAGAAAAAACAAAGCAGCAGCCTGAGCATGAAAACCTAGATCTCAAGTCAGATTTGTTTAACTCGGCCCAAACAGGATGTTGTAATAGGGCTCAGATCAAATGTTTTGGCTGCATAAAGGAAGTTAATATTATCTTAAATCTACATCTGAGTCATCTACTCTCTTACTCGTTAGTTTAAAACCTGGACTCTATTTACAACTTAATGTGTTTCAAAGGTACCAGAACAGCAGAGGAAATGCTTATAAAGTAGATTTAGTTTGTGTTTGTTTGGGTCAGTGGCATCACAAGAGGAACCTGATCAGTAAACACCCATGCTTGTCTGTTGGTGGAGCCAGCTGCCTGGATTGGGTCAACTGCCCATTATTCTTTTTAAATACAGCTCACATTTATTTATAAACACTAGAAAGGTACCAGATAAATGTGTTTGGAACACTCTGATCAGCTGGAGGTGACGTCACTAGAAGGATGTGTGTGTTTCAGCAGATTATTCCCAGTGTGGTGCCTTCAAACACCCAAACGACGCTGTTTTTCTCCCTGCAGAGACGAGTCGGCCTCGACTACGTTTTACTTTCACGAGAAGACGGAGCCTGAGCTGACGCAGGAGAGCTTGCCCAAAATGTCACTGGCTGCAGCCCAACAGGACCTGGTGAAGGAGTGGATGTACTACCGAGCTCTGCAGCACGGAGAGAGAGAATTCCCCCTCAGAAACAAGCAGGTCAGCGATGGTCGTCTCAGGAACGTTCCTGTTTATAAGTGCACAGTCATGCAGGAGGTTAAGTAAGCTCTGTAGCAGGGCACAGTGGAAAACCACATCTTTTCATTTTTCTCTGGGACGCTGCCCTCTTTCACTTTAATGTACCTGCAGTATTAAGGATGTAAACCTGCTGTAACTTGCAAAAAAAAAAAAAAAAGCGTTTTGACTTGTTCAAGGAAAACAAATCTCTGTCTGCAGAGCTGAGACTTAAACCAAAACACTTTCTGCTGTCATCTCAAAAGCAGCTTTTGTGTTTAGGACATTTTATTTGCATTGAATTCTAAAAACCAAATTATTTTACATCAGGAACACAATGGAGCTGTTGTGCATTGACAGTTGTTATCTCATGTTCATTTGAAATATTTTCCCACCCTGTTTTCAGGTGAAACAACGAGCAGATGAGTGCATCCTGGCTCTGGATAAGCTCACCGCCATCAACTCTGGAGTAGCGGTGCAGAATGTTCTGCAGACTCAGTTTGACTGGACGACGCTAGAGGTTAGGATGTTTTTTTTTTTTTTAAATCAGCTTGTTTTTTTTACAAGTCATGAGAGAAAAGTGACAGCTGACGAAACATGACTGTTAAAAAAACAGCCACCTGATATGGTAACTTTAGAGAAATAAGAAAACCGTCTAAATCATCATTTTAGCCTCAACAGGCTGAGATGGACATTTTGAGTTTTTGTGCTTTTTCAATTTTTTTTTATTTTTAATAACTCGACACTAAAATAAACTGGAATGCAAACAGAATTTCTATCAACTAATGTTTTCTGTTCTTCTGGCACCAGAACTCCATGGACCTGTGCCGGACAGCAGTGATGGGGCATTCCTTTGGTGGAGCAACTTCTATTGAAGCCCTTTGCAAAGAGGTTAAATTTAAGTAGGTCTTCTCC
Source organism: Cyprinodon diabolis (assembly GCA_030533445.1). Taxonomy (NCBI): domain Eukaryota; kingdom Metazoa; phylum Chordata; class Actinopteri; order Cyprinodontiformes; family Cyprinodontidae; genus Cyprinodon; species Cyprinodon diabolis. The sequence continues at coordinate 31,414,680 of CM060076.1, forward strand.
TCAATACAAACTCATTTAGAAAGAGAAACATTTTAAGGCCTGGAACTGAATGTTGATGTGACACAATCAGCTGATCAGATCGTCCTTCTCTGAGAAGCATCCATCTCCTAATTATTTTCAGTGTAACATTTGTTTTTCTTCAGTTTGACCACAATAATATAAGGAAATCTAGAACTTTTCAGATTTGTTCTATGAATTAGTAAACTTGTCATCACGTATTCAGACCACTTATACCTTTGAAAAACAACCACTAACCTTTAGAAGTCAAGTAATTACCTAAAACTGTTGAGTGAAGATCTCATAGATTTGTTGAGAACCTCAGTGAGGAAACAGACCCAGGAACAGATCAGACAGGAAGTGAAGTTTAAAGCATGACTGGTTTCTAAAACGGTTTACCAACCTTTTCTCACAGAACTGTTCAAAACCGATAGGCTGAGCAAGATACCAACTCTGGAAGAGAAAAAAAACAGTCCTGGGCTGGAAATCGATCATTTAGGCCTGCTGTTTATTTCCTTCACAGAGGAAAAAAAAAAAAAGCCATTGTTGAATCAAAGGTGTTGGATGGAGCAAAAGTGTTGAAAAAGCCCTCTGATCAGATAAGACCAAAGTTTAATTGGTTGCAGAAACATCAGCCATAATGTTATAGTCCCATCATAAAACATGGTAGTGGCAGCATCATTGTGCGGGTTTACCTCTCTACAAGGGGAACTTTCAAACTGATTAGTGCGGAGGTTCACCACCTGCTATGAGGGTTACTCTAAATACAAACCCAGGATTAATTGTTGGATCATTACTGATTGGTGTGTTGGAACAACATATTCTTATCAGTTCGTATGAAATCGTTCGAAAAGTTATGCACAGTATTTGGTGGGTTTTTGACGTTTTTCCTCGAAAAAACATCAGTGCGCATGCGCAGCCAGCCAGACGAAAAAAGCAGATCAGCGGACGGACGTGCTTTCCACAGTGCAATAATTATTTCATGATGTATCTCACTAGGTTGCTTGCTGTTTTGTATGTTAGGGTTAATTGTATGTTAAATTGTATGTTATTGAATGGTGCGTAAGATGCGCATGCGCACTGATATCTTGTCTCGAGGCAAGACGTAAAAATACGACGAAAAAAACGTCAAAAACCTACGAAATACTGTGCATAACTTTTCGTACGATTTCATATGAACTGATGAGAATACACTGGTTGGAAAGGCCAGTTAAAGTCGCATCATAGATCCAGCTCATATATGGTCAGCGTTGAACATTTAATATTCTATCTGAAAGCAAAAGTTGTTGCAGCCGTATTTGAACCTGATGGGCCTGAATACAAACATGTATTTGAGATAAAATATTTTTAAATATCTTTCGTTTTCTTCCTATGCTTCTCTGTGTGTTGGCTCAAGTGTAACTGTTTAAGGGAAATAGTGCTTTTCTCAATTCATCTACTGCAATGTGAATAATAAAGAGCTCTGATGTGTTATTTTACTCCTGTCCCATTAGGTGCGCCATAGCTCTGGACGCCTGGATGGTTCCTTTAGATGATGAGATCTTTCCTCGGGTGAAGCAGCCCATTTTCTTCATTAACTCTGAGAAGTTCCAGTGGGCAGGAAACATCATCCGCATGAAGAAGCTGGACTCTGCGGTGGTTCAGAGGAAAATGATCACTATCAGGTACAATGAGGACGGCAGCAGTGATGGATGATTTAATACGGGCTTTGTTAAACATGCTTTCCTTTGTCTGTCTCCATTCCTCCAGAGGTACGGTTCATCAGAGCTTTCCAGACTTCACCTTCCTGACGGGGAACTGGATGGGGAAGCTGTTGAAGCTGAAGGGAGAGATTGATCCAGAGCTAGGCATAGACCTCTCCAACAAGGCAACGTTGGCCTTTCTGCAACGCCATCTTGGTAGGAAAATCCCCTGCAGGTCAGTCTAAGCTTCACGTCCACTCATCCGCAAAGCTCATGGGGTTTTTATTTTGTAGGTCTGGAGAAGGACTTCAACCAGTGGGACCCTCTGATTGATGGGCAAGACGAAAACCTCATCCCAGGAACTAACGTAGTCCTGCTCCAGTCTGCTATCTGAACATCTCAGGAACATCCTGAATTATTCCAACAGCCCTGAACGGTTCCTCTGAAACAGACGGAGGGATAACTTGTTGGATTGATAGTGAAGTAAAGGCGTCTACCTCAGAGCCAGGAAGGACAAAGCACCAAGTGTGCCGCTGATATTAAGAAGCCTCAATGAACCCTGGACCTCCTTTCACTGATGCCGAAATCAGTTTAGTTAAAACCAAGTATTCAAAGCAATTCCTGTGTTGATCCGAGATGCTTTATAATCGCTGTGGTACGTCCCAGAAGCGTTATTTTTAATAATCACATTTGGTACAAAATGTTTCTAATGTGCTTAGCCAAATAAAAGGCCTCACTTCAAGGGTTAAATACTACAGCCTGCAGTAAGATCCTGTTATTCATCACCGGTGTACAGCATGTAACGTTTTTAATGCACTGTCTGTAATATCTACATTTTAGAAAAGTCGAATAAATCTGGTTTGTTCCAAGTTTCTAGTCTCCATCCTTCTGCTGGAGAGATGTTGAAGAAAACACCTGCATCAGTTTACCTCTTTTTTCATCAGCAAAGATGGAAAACCACAGATCTTTAGTGACCTGAAAGATTTATTGGGTCAAAACTGTTTCACAAAGCAAACTTGTATTTACACCAAACAGAAAATGTTTGAACTCCACTTGAAAGATATGTATTAGTATTTTAAACATTTCAATCAGGAAAAACACTTTTAGCTGGAAAAAAACAAACGCACTAGTGTTCCTATCACACACACGAGGAACAACAAACTCCTGCTTTTTATAGAACAAAGAAAAGATGAAACATGAAAAAAAAATACATGCTGGTTTAACCAAAATCAAGACATGCAAAGTGAATCAAATAATGAACCGATCAGCTTCAAAGTGGAGTCCACAAAGCTAACTAAAAGGCAGTCACTCCTCAGGTTGCTGCTCAGTGAGCAAATCAGCTCCATCCTTTATGATCAGGCAGAGGTGAGTTATCTTGGACAGCTGGGCCTCTAAACAGGAAACACAACATGAGGGTTTATCAGCTGAATGAACAATGGCTCATATGATCCTCAGATCTCTGAATAAATGAAACTGGAAAACAGCAGAGCTAGGACTAAACAACTAGCAGCACAGTGGTTTATAGTGTTAATCAGGAGGTGGGATAAACTTCATGTGATCAGATGGGATGCTGCTGTCGGCTTACTGAAAAACAAATAGATCATTAAAGCAGCTAAGTCCTGCTTACCTAATATGTTTGGATTCCTGCTGTGGATAAAGGAGGAACATTAAGGCCTTTATAATGCCTACAAATGCTTATTCAGATATTTTAAACTAACATTTTGAATAAAACAAATCAATATCAACTCAACATATTTGCTTTGCGTCAGAGGAAAGTCAGAGGACATTTCCATTAAACAGTTTCTAATGCATAATTTCTCTACATTCTCCGACTATAGCTTAGAAACTGAGTGTCTGACATCATGCCAGAGGGTTTCTACTGGATCATGCTTCAGGGAGCTTTTATGAACCATCATGCTTCAAAGAGGAATGTAGCTTCAACTCAGGGTTTTCGGGGTTGTTTTCTTCCACACTCATATTTTGGTTTCCATTCTGAGCCTTTTATTTATTGAATGTTTTAAGATGCTCCCAACTCTGACCTTTTACATAAAATTCTTCCTGAAAAGTGATATTTTCAGAAATTAATCATCTTATAATAATTAATAAATAATGATGATTGAACTGACATTTGAGAAATTTACCTCTGCATTTAACCCATTGTCCAATTGGGGTAGCATGGGGTTGCCATTGTGCGGCGCCCAAGAAACAGTGTGGGGTTAAGGGTCTTGCTCAGGTAGCCAGAGTGGCAGTCTGTGGGAGTGGGGCTCGAACTCAGAACCTTAGGAATCCAAGCTCTATGCTCTAACTACTAGGCCACCACTCCTTATCTTAGGGCTGGGCGATAATTCAATAACGATATATATCGATCGATAGACGTGTGGCGCAATAGAAAAAAAGAGGGTCGATAAAAGTTCGATAAAGAAACGCAGTTTTCCTTCCTTCTCATTGTAGCCTAGCATGTAGGTTTATGTTAATCACTACTTTCTCCCAACCAATCACAATCGCGGACCCAGGCACGCCGTCACCAAGCGCCGCCCTCTCAAACCACAACACAGAGCACATGAAGATGTCGCAGCAGGAGAGGCGGAGGAAATTGTTCCAAAGAAGGGTTTTTGTAGTTCGCCAGTTTGGGAGTATTTTGGTCATGGCAAGTCGGTAAAAAAAACAAAAAAAAAAACACAGTCATCTGTAAAATTTGTAGGGAACCAGTGAAAACGAAGTCTGATAACACAACCAACTTTTTTTTTTTTTATCATCTCAGCCGCTCACACCCGCAGGAGTACGAGCTGTGTAGGCCCCGGCGCGGCTCTCCTCCGAGGAATCTTCGGGAATATATATATATATTGTATGTATATATATATATATATATATTTTTTTTTTTTTTCAGTTCTGGGTAGTTTCCCACGTAGTCCTGACAATTGAGAGAAAAATGCTGAGGGGCCAGCAACTTCAAAGTAATAACTCAGGTTAAAGCAGGAAACTAAGCTGAACCATAACGAGGTGCCAGCAGCACCTCTAGAAGAAAAAATACCCCATAGAAATGCTAGGCTAAAGGGTGAGTTGATTTTTGTTCGGGTTTTTGTTCTTGTTGAGTGGAGTTTACATGGTAGCCTAGTCCTACAATCTTTTACTTACCACAAGATGGTGGTGTACTATTCCCACCCAAACAGGGTATTCTATTTATTTATTTGGTATATTTATTTTGGTCACTTTTCTGGTCACTTTAGTTTATTCTTTGTCAGTATTTAATAACATAACTCAGGTTATTTTTCTTTAAAACAATTCTGTTATGGTTTAAAAAAGTTGGTTAAATAAAGATTTAAATCATCTCCTCATTGAGGAGATGATGAAAGAGTGGCTGAGGGAGGTGAATGTAAGGAGACCAGGTGTTTTTTTTCCACGCATCACCATTGCTGTTAATCTGACTCCATGCGTGCCCATCTCACAGCCGATGTGAAAAACATGGTGAAACAAATGAACGCTGTGCTCGCCGTTAGTCAAACCCTCGACATCGGTGTGAACCGGACGCAGCAGAAGCAGCGAGTTTACATGCAAAGTCAATGGTTGACGCGCGTATAGGCGCAGCAAAAGGTCCCGCAGCGCGTTTTGAGCAGCAGGCGCAGAGCGTCGGGAGCGTTTAAGCATCTGACGCGCTTGACGCGCCGCCAAACGCGCTGCTGATGCTCAAGATGGAAAAATTTAAGTTTTGCTGCTTGACAGCAAATATAGCTGCAAGGCAAAGAAAGGATAGAGTAGCTCTGCCCAACGCGCGTCAGACACACTTTTGCACCGCGCAGGCAGGGCAGTAAAGCTGCTTCAGCCGCACGTCAGAACTAAACTGGTACAATCTAAACTGCAGGCACCAGGATAATAAAAGCGAACATATTCTGCCGGCAGAATAATTCCACGAAAAGTGGAAGGCAGTGCCGGGCAAGTTACGCCACCGTTTGCGGATGGGTTGTAGATGCTTGAACTAACGTGTCTGCTGGCACTGTTGTTCGAGCTTTTGCAAAAGCAGGGGCATTATTTCTGAGGAGCCGCCCGGCACGGAAAGTTACTCTGACAGCGAAGAAGGGGAAATTGGCATGTCTGATTTAGCACATCTGTTTAATTCAGAAACAGAGGATGATGACTTTGCTGGGTTTGATTAATACTTTGTAATAAATACTTGAATAAAGCACAATCATACCGCTATATTTTTCTACCTGAAAACTTAATTCAACAGCAGCCTCTGGGCCGGGTCGCCTCCGGGTTCACCGCGGCGGCTGGTAGGTGTTTTCCATCTTAATAATCTAAAGGATTATAAAAGGATAATAGAAGCAAACATATTCTGTCGGCAGGTTTCAGGATTTTAAGTTAATTTATGCGTCAATAAACTTTCAGAGGAGTGATCACAGCCCTGTGTCATCAGCGATGTGTCTCTCACGGCCAGCTCCCAGGTTTGAATAATACTTTGTAATAAATACACCTTGCAGCTATATTTGCTGTGATCAGTGGGAATAAAGTAGTTTTAATATGTTTTTAAGTAAGAAAATCCACCTGAAAACTTAATCATTGCAGTCAGTTCATCCAGATTATCATCCTGCCTTCTAATACTATTTCTGTCTGAGGCGCTCAGACCCCCACATACCAGCGGTGCACCGACAATAGGAATGTCTCACGGCCAGCTCCCAGGTTTGATTAATACTTTGTAATAAATACATGAATAAAGCAAAATCATACTCAGTTTTGCTCCCGCTCTATTTTTAAATACGCAGTAGAGGTATTTAAACGTAGTAGAGGACATGTACCGGTATATAAAAAACGCGCCCTATAGTCCGGTGCGCCTTATGTGTGTGTTAAATACAGAAATGGCACACATAACTAAGACTGCGCCTTTTAGTACGGTGCGCCTTATGGTCGTGAAAATACGGTAAGACTGTTTTACTACACAGGTTCAAAGTTTGAAATTACAGTTTTTATCTACAGAAATTGATTGATTCCCCCCAAAAATTTCCCCCAGACCACAATTTCACATGTATGACAAACGTAATATGAGCATTTTTTTGTGCAGCGCTGAAGCACCTGGCGCTGATTTCTGTGTTAACAAAGCTGCGTTTTGCTCGCAACCCTTTTAACAGTTTCATGATAAAATCTCTGCGTGAAAAAGTGACATTCAAACAACTCCTGAACAAAACCAATGCGTTTATAGCTGACATTTTTTAGACCGTAAATTACAGCCACAGGCCACCTTGATGTCCGAGCTTTTACAGAATCCTTTCTAATCATCTGATCTGACACATCCACACCAACCTGTGTGTGGTCATAGTAGACCACGGGCTCTGGTTTGGCTTTTGGGTGGATGTGGACCGGCTGATGTGTGGGCAGTGCTTGAACAAAAGTTTCACAATTGTCTGATGAGTCACTGATACGTCTGCGTTTTCCAGTGTGTGGGTGATCATCCTCGGACTCTCACAATCTGAGCCACTTCCTCCCCAGTCCTCCTCATCGGTCTCTCGCCCTCTGCCCGATTCGCTATCAATATTTTAAAGCATTTCTAAAGCCTGTTTCATGGTTAGATTTCTTCTGAAAGCCATTTTCCCGTATTAGCCAAGGAGTTCTAGGTAGAATGTTGGTTGCTAGGCAATGGTACCAAACGTCAATCAACTGCGGGAAGAAATTACAATACAACTAAAAGAGCCGTTAAAATGACGGCTTTCGGAGATGGAGGATGGAGGTAAAATTAACCATATTTATTTTTTACATTTTATTTTCATTAAAAAAAACACGTGAAAATGGAGGAAATATAGCAACAGAAAAATTCAGTTAACATGAGCAACATAAGATTAATTTTAAATAAAGTTATTTTCCCTTTAAAATCTCAGAACCGTCAAAATTGGGAGTTCTAGTGTTAAAGACCTGTTTTTGATGCTTGTCTTTTCATGGAGGTTTTTTTTTTAAGATACGGTCTTGTTCTGATAAGACAATTAAAAGTCAATTTCAGTTAAACCAGTTTCAACCAACTGGTCAAAGCTTTTTGTCTCTTAATCCCATTTCATTTCTTTTTAGAGTCTGTCTGTCATCCAATGGCAGGTTCTCCAGGTCATAATAAGCCCACACAAGAACTGATCTGGTTTGAGGTGCTGAACTATTATTTTTAACACTAACAAATTGTGTGCAATTACTACATTCCCTAGTAGCAAAACATCTTCCAATGGATTCAACAGACATGATGGGAAAATAGAGAACAGCTTACCAAAACTCTCCTCTGCAGACGAAGATGATTCCGCTGTGAGAACGGAGGCCTGGCAGAAAACATTTTTAATTAGTTCAGATAAGGCTTTTCCTTCACAGCTCAACCCCATCAGTAAATCTATTGGCAGAATATAAAGATTAAATACAAGCTTTGAGAGTAAAAGGACATTTCTCAGATCTGTTCACCCTGTTCAGCGGTGAAGGAATTTCCTCAGACTTATCGTCTTCTGTGTCCAGTTCAGGTAGCTTCTCAGATCCTGTAGGAAAAGGAAAGATCAGAATAATTATATATATCAATTTAATACGTTAAGAGATTTAAACATCTGATACCAGCAATACTTTACAATAATGCATTTGGAGCGTTGTGATACCTTCAGAGACGTCATCCAAGCTGAACTCTCTGATCAAACATGTCAACTCTTCCACCATGTCGCTCTGAAATTGAGCAGAATCAGGATTTACTCAGAGATGAATGCATTTGTAACTTAATAGTGGGAAAATGAAATAAAATCTGACATCCATTACCACATCTGTGTGGATTTGTGGCTCTATATCAGCTGGTAACACTACAGGAGAGAAAAGAAAGCAACAAATGAAAATAAAATGGGGTCAAAAATGTGCTTAACCATCATTATAATACTCAAAGAAGGAAATAAGAAAGATTATAACCATAACTGATAGAGGTGGGGTCTTCAAATGTTAGGATGTCCTGAAACACAGGATGGTAAAAACAGCTCAGAGATGCATCACAGATCAGAGGAATAAAATGCAACAGGAAACAATAAGTTGGACATATAAGTTGAATACCTTCTCCAGACTGGGAGGACATGGCAGCTCATCATGCTGGGGGACATCTGCTGTTTCAGCAGCACTTTCTGGAAGGGAAAAAAGAAAAACCTTTCCTAACCAAGTCGTTTAGGAAGGGTTATTCATTAAGAAAGTCCAATCCCTTCATTTTAGCAGTGAGACAAACGTTGAATTTCATGGAAAATAATCACTTAAATGTTCATAAAACAAAGTGGAGGATATTTGTCTATATACAGCACATTACATATTCCATGACTGAAAGTTAAGTGAAATTATGCAACTAATTAGTTATTAGATCCATTCAAACTTTTAAATGATATTCTAGCTCAGGGGTCACCAACATGGTGCCTGTGGACACCAAGGGGCCCTCAAGGACCACATGGAGTGCCCTTAAGAGTCTTCTGAAAATAGAACAACTCAACAGTGAGCTACGTTTGAAATTTCAATGTATTCTGTTGCTCTTCTTTTTTTAATCAGTTATAGAACATTTCATCATTTAATCATATATCGCATTTAAGCATTTATAGCTTTCAAAATGAAAATGTCTAAAAGAAAATTAGAAATTCAAAGAAACGATAAAGATATGTTTATAATGTATCAAGTTTAGGTGAACATTGACCCTTGTAATTCATAGGTCAGTATTGGTAGCCCTTCCTGTGACTCAGTACCCCTGAATTAGCCCTCAACTGTAAAAAAGTTGGTGACCGCTGCTCTAGCTAATACAGATGCTTTCCTTATAAAATTGGTTAACAGATTAGCCCTCTTGTTTACGTGGCCTTATCTATCTTTTATCATTGCGATTAGAGTAATTACTCACCAGATGATTCTTCCTGGACCTGTAATTTAACAACAAATTTTTTGTAAATCAAAAAAATGTAAATTAAAAAAATGTAGGCATAAATTAAAAAAATGTAGGCAATTAACTGCCTTTTCTTATATAAATGGAAACTGATGGGAGTGTAAGTCTGTTTTAGCTCATAAATGTACAAATCCATAAGATAAGAAATAAGATACTTTATCTTTCAGTATTATTTAATTTAACAGTAGGCTATATAAGACCCTAATAACGCAGCCGTTTGGTTTGTTTTCCTGAAATCTCCCTCTGCCGTCCTCAGGTCAGCCATCAATCTCAACCCCACCTTTTGTCTTCTTTTTCCACAATGTTTTTTCTCCCACACTGTTTACATTTGATCACTGTTGCACTTTATGAAAATTCTGTTTTGTATACACTCCGTCTGTACAAAAGGACAATAAAAGTTATCTAATTGAAAGTTATTTAGCCAACTCTCTAGCTGACTGGAGTCCAAGTCACATCATGGAGAGAGAGAGAGGCCAAGTGTCTCTAAGCGGATGCAGAAAAAAAACAAAAAAAACGATATATTCAGAGCAAGAAATGCAGCAGAACAGTTAGCATGTAAAGCTGAGTAGTCGTCAGAGGCAGAGCAGGCTGTGAGGTGATAAAAAGCCACTGGGCAGATAGAGAAGAATGTCTGCATGAATCCTAACAGACTGGTAAGAACTGGCTGCAGAATTAGCAGAATTAAATGAGAACATTTCTAAGTCTACAAGAAACACTATCACCAAAACCGCAGCATTGGTAAGGGATAGGGTTCTGGCATAATAAAGACGTGTCAGCATTAGATCTAATATAGTAAAACATATGTTTTATGTAGGAAAAGTGGTGGACAACAGCGTGCATAGGCCTTTATTTGCCTTTGTTTTTTGAGATACAGTGATGCGCAGAGGTTAAGTCCCTTAAAAGAGTAAATCTACTTAAAAATATATTTCTACTACATGAGAAGTAGAAATAGTCATTCACAAAAATACTATTTAAAAAGAAATGGTTTGGTAAAAAGGCAGCTCGAACTGGCCCTCTACATGCGGATTTAATGTTTACATTGTAGAATTTCAATGATTGAATAACAAAAGGTAAAAAGCAAAACAAAAATAAGATTAAACAATTCAGGTAGAACAAATATGGTCCCTTAAGAAAACTAAATAGATTTATGAAAAACCGTAAACATATGTCTTTATGCGCGTGTATAATTATTTATTCAGAGTAGGAAATACGTTTTTTAATTTAAACAGTGATTCATTTAGTCAATTATAATGTTTTCAATTAAAATGCAAATTAACTTTAATTTTATTAAACAAAATATAACATCTAAAATTTAACTGAACCAAAATATAACAACCTCATGTCAAATATAAGAGTTTCATTAACATTTGCGGTTACACGTTATGTAGAGAAACTCTAAATATATTCTCAGTAATTACTGATGGTCATATACGCATTGCTAATATTGTGGTACGGCCATTTGTAGCAGATTGACTGTCCTTTGAACATGTTAGGGGTAAGAATGAGAAATTAAAATTTTCTGGATCTTGTGTGTCCGCCAGTTGATTGTCTCAGAGCAACACTTCTTCACACTTATTCTCTAAGGTGGCCTGTGAATGCTGTTCCCTTCCTCCTGTTGTGCCACACCGAGTTGCACTGTCACCCCTATGGAGATCATCTCAAAAATGCTCTATTGAGGGAAATGTCTGTCTGTCTGAGGTGAGAACAATTGGGGTGAGAATCTGTTCCAATATTTTTGTGCAATGGTGTGTACGATGTCTGTGAGATGCCTGACCACACCATAATGCCACCACCTCCACGGGCAACCCAGGGCATAACATTTGCATTGCAAACCGTTCACCCACACATTGCCAGAACCATCTGCACAAAACAACTGGAACCTGGATTCATCAGTGAACATCACTCGTCTACAGCCTGCTCTGGTGGACATCCCTGCATCCAACATGCCAGAGGCACGCTCCCCTTCGTTCTGAAGATATTTCCAAGTTTTCAAAGGTCAGAGTAAATGTAAATAAATTCCCTTTGTGTAAAATTTAACTTCAACATAAATTCAGCTAATCTGTGGTGGTTTACAGCAGGGCTAATGGTGCTGGGTATCAAGATTGAATATGATTTTAATACTAATTAGAGACGCAAATGATCAAAATTACGAAATAATGCTAAACTAAATAGATAAAAAAAAACACGCTTTCTTATACAACACTATACTAGCCATGTAAGACATAACGAAACAGGAACAAAGAAGGTATGGGAAACATTTGTTAATTCCAATTACAGAGAAGTAAAACTATCATTAATAGACAGAATATGTCACTCTGACACATTTTTAGACTTATCTTTTATTTCGTTTTAATGAATTAGACATCATTTGTGAAATAGTTCTCCAGGTCTCCAGGTTCCAGCAGAGAGAAGCTGTGCTGTGCCAGGAAACATGAGCTTAAATACAAAGGTGCCACTATAAGGGTCTAACAGGATGTAAACACAACACTCGCTAAAAAGAGAGACTTGTATCACAAGAGCATCAGATTCCATCATCTCTACCCGTCTCAGCATGAGAAAAAAGAAGAGGAAGAGAAGGTCTCTGCACCATGGTGCTGCAAAACTACAGCTAACCTATGAAGTCAAGAGTGACAGGTCCTCCATAGTCTGAACCACTGCTGAGTTCCCCTTTATGCATACTGCAGTATAGTTATTTACTTTTCCATTTCTGTTGTCGTCCTTTAATATGATTATTGGTCATGAACTTGCTGGCCAAGGGGAAACTAATTGATTCAGGCAGTTTGATGAATTAACTGAACTGTAAAAAGAATAATGTCTATTCTTGACGAACAGACATTTTTAAAAATGCCTTAGAACTAGCTCATATAAGCCTGGACCACTTAGAGCAGGGCTCCTTAATTGCATTCTTCAAGGTTTGGTGTCCTGCGTCTCTGCTCTACCATTCCAAACTACTCCAAAAGGTGGGCTATGCCTATATGTTCTGTCACACAGAGGATTCTGCGAGAATGTATAGCTCCTAAACAGTGGATAGAGATGAAGTCCAAATGCTAACTGAGCTATCAACAGGTTGCCTTCTTCACCTCTTCCTTACTGCCAACTCTAGTCAGACTGCATTTTTCATGGTGACCTCTGAGGGACGCCTGCTTTGGCTACAGAGGCTATGATTTCCACTGCTTGACTGATACTTGACTGCATACTGAGGGGAAGCAGAGAAAAACCCAAAAGTTGAAGGATACCGGACCTGAAAGGGCTGGATGATCTAGACCAGGGGTAACCAATTAAAAATCAGCGAGGTCCGAATAATGAAAATCATCAACCAGTAAAGGTCCAGAGCTATTTTTAATCATAATCTGTTACTTTAAACACAATTTAACACCAAAATAAAATGATGTTTTAATGCATCCATGTTATACATTGAATAAAAAAAAAATCATCTAAAGTGTTTTTTCAAGTAGAGAACAACAATCTTTCAGTTTGGTATATAGACAATTTCCTGATTTACATATCTCATAAAATGAACTGTTTATTTTATTTGTCTTTCTTCTGGCTTAATGAGAGCAGTGGGCTTTATGCTGCCCTGCAAGGCTTTTAAATCTGGGTTTGAATGGAAACAAAGCCATTCTAAAGCACATATCAAGGTGTTCCTTTTGAGCCTGGATCCATATTTATTTATTTATTTTTCATTCTGTTCATAGTGGAGAATCCTGGTTCACAGCAGCAGGTTGAGCCAAACATAGTCTAAATGTGCAGGGTCATCTTTGAGCACGCCATTTCACTTTTCTTTCTCTAGTTCATTGCGGTTCTTCCAGCAGTCCACACTTTCTTTGACTTTTTCTCATCTTCTCCTTCCTTCCCGTCGCCCGGCTTGCCAAAGCTTTGCCTGCAGTGTCTAAAAGTAGCAGCGGCAGCACCCCTGACCAACACAGCTGATTGGCTAATTGGCATCACGTGCAGCCTGGTCCCGGAGGGCTTTACCGTACAAACAGGAGAAGCGGCGCAGGTGAAATTAGACCCTGCCGTCGGACAACATGCAGTAATTTATAAATGTTTGAAACAAGGTTTGGTCCAGATCTGGACCGCAGTCTGCTAAATGACATCATCACATAATTTGCCTATTATAGGTAAACATGGGCAAGACAGAAAGTGATTAAATATACTGTTTAAAGCTCAAGATTGATGGAAGTTTCATTGACATGAGAGTCCCACTCCTCTGACTGCAGAAATGGGCTGCAGCATCTGACTTGCTGTCAGGAATTTTAGGAGGGAAGGGAAGACACTAAACCTAACTGCTTTCACGAGTCTCCAACAAGAAAGGAAATGGTTGTTAGTTTTGTCACTAGTCGCTTTTCTGAAGAAAAAAACAGCTGCTAGAGTGGTGGAAAAGTCACTAAATATAACAACAAAGTTGCTAAGCTGACAATATGTGCAGGGAGCTGACATTATTAACTTTGCAGGGTTCACCTCTTGACTGCGATTTCTTCAATGTGTGCAAGCAAGGAGGTAAATGTGTTTAACAACACAGTTTCCGTCACTGTTTCTATAATGATCAGCCTAATTGGCTCAGAAAAAAAGCTCACATCAGTCACAAAAAATGAACGCATCTGCCAGATTGTCAGGGTAATGGTGACTTTTTGAGAATAACAGCCCTTTATGCTGAGACATGCTGGCCAGAACCCTGCATCATAGACCAACCATTCACATATGGACAGCTGGACGAGGACAGCATTATTTAGAGAAATAACCAAGAGACGTCTCTTAGCAGGTGAAAATCCACGGCAAACTTTTCTGATTTTAATCAAAACAAAAAACTTGAACCTGAATCTTTTTGTCCTTCACTTATGCAGTCCTCTGTGTCAGTCTATCACAAAACTCCTCTGATAAGCCTGCAGCTCAAATGTAACCAATTGCTGATAAAGTTCAAGTATTAACACTTTTGCAAGGGGCCGTCGAGAATCACAGCGTTTACCTCATCTGACTCTTCAGCTGGTTCTCTTCCATCACACACATAATCTTCTCTTAATGGACAAACATCTGTTTCAGAAACCTTAAATAAAAAAATAATTTCAATAACAGCCATTGTTTTATCTGACAGACTCGTCACTGGACACGAAAGCTTCAATTCTGTTTGGTATTTACATAAAGTCCTTTCATATTGAAACTTACAGAGACAACAAGTGTTATTTCCTGTTCCATCACATGGCTCAGGCGGTCTGTTATTTCACTTATCTTTTCATCGCAGATTGAATCACCTGAGCAAAGAAAAAAGTGTAAGAGTTCACTTTAAGTTTAAGGTTTATTATGACAAGCAGCAAAGTGAGGAAAACAAAAATCTGAAGAGTGGTACCTTTTTGACAGGTCTCCTCCAAGGAGCAGGCCAAATAATCTGGATCCTCATCCTAAAACAAAAATAACAGAATGACAATCACCTGTAATGCTACGTTCACACATCTGCTGCTTCATTTTTGCTGCTTGTACCAGTTTAGTTCTGACGCACGGCTGAAGTAGTTTTGCAGCTCTGGCTGCGCGGTGCAAAAGTGTGTCTGATGCACGTTGGGCGGAGCTACTCTATCCTTTCTTTGCCTTGCAGTTATATTTGCTGTGATCAGTGGGAATAAAGTAGTTTTAATATGTTTTTAAGTGAGAAAGTCCACCTGAAACCTTAATCACTGCAGTCAGTTCATCCAGATTACAATCCCACCTTCCAATATTATTTCTGTCGGAGCCGCTCAGACCCCTACATACCAGCGGTGCGCGGTCAGTAGGAATCAGAGACTGACACGGGAGTGGATTTTCACTCCTGCCCCGTCCCACTCCCACAGAAAAAAATTGTGTCCCGTCCCGATCCGGGGCCAGAGTAGAAATCTAAATCCTGTCCCGTCCCACTCCTGGTGAAATTACTCCAACTCCCATTCAGAATGACTCCCGCTCCTGCACCACTCCCATTCTTGTTTTTTTTTTTTTTGAGCGCGGGTGAAAAACTCAGAGCGGTCGTGTAGTTTTTTTGATTCGCATTATAGTGTAGGCTTCAAGGAAAAAAAACCTACAAAATGGCGGCGCCGCGCCAGTACTGGATTTTTTTCTTTCTATTTTATTTTATTTTTTGGCATCAATCCTAGTTTTTTTTTTTTGTTATTATTGGTTTGCTCCCGCTCCCGTCTGTTCCCATTAATGTTTAATCCTGTACCGTCCCAATCACGTGATCGTTACTAATACTGACTCCCATCCCACGGGAATCCCGTGACCCGTGGGATTCCCGAAAAAATGTCAGTCTCTAGTAGGAATCCCTTCATCAGCAGCCTCTGGCCCGATCGCCTCCTCGCGGTTCAACGCGGCAGCAGGTAGGTGTTTTTCATCTAAATAATCTAAACTGCAGGCACCAGGATAATAAAAGCGAACATATTCTGTCGGCAGGTTTCAGCATTTTAAGTTAATTTAGGCGTTAATAAACTGTTTCAGAGGAGCGATCACAGCGCTCTGTATCATCAGCGATGTGTCTGTCTCCCGCCAGCTCCCAGATCAGCTTCTCTGATTGGTTGATGCGGTGCGTCGAGCAGCAACCATTAACTTTGCATGTGAACTTGCTGCTTCTGCTGCGCCCGGTGTGAACGTAGCATTAGGGATTTGGAGAAGTTCAAACAATAAACCAATTAGGAGATGAAATACAGTCATATAAAAAAAGTCTGGGCACCCCTTATTAATCTAATTGTTATTTCTGAACATTTGGGTTTTTGCAACGTCTATTTCAGTTTGATATATCTAATAACTGATGGACACAGTAATACTTCAATATTGAATTGAGGCCTATTGGACTAAAAGAAAATGTGCAGTATGCATTAAAACAAAATTCAACAAGTGCAAAAATTTGGGCACCACAGCAAAAAAAAGAGACATTAATATTTAGCAGATTCTCCTTTTGCAAAGACAGCCTCTAGTCGCTTCCTGTATAAATGTGCATATCGAAGTTCCTGGATGAAGGGATTTTTGACCATTCTTCTTTCCAAAACAATTCCAGTTCAGTTAAGTTTGATGGTCGCCGAGCATGGACAGCCTGCTTCAAATCATCCCACAAATGTTCAATGTTATGCAAGTCTGGGATTGGGATAAAGCATTTTAAATGCCACAATAATCCCATTTAGTGAATTTTAATCCCAAATCAGGCCTTAATTTAAAGAATAATTATTTAATGACTTTTAATCATTTTTAATGACCCCCGGAAACCCTGTATGTTCCTCACAGTTGAAACTGACAAATTAAATCTATGAGAAAACTTTTTGTATTCTTCCCCTGAACGACTATGTTGAACAATCTTTGTTTTCAGATCATTTGAGAGTTGTTTTGAGGAGCCCATGATGAATCTTCAGAAGACATTCAAACAGGAGATTATTCGGGGGTGCCCAATCTTTTCTATATGACTTTAAATACATTTGAAGAAATATTCAGGATTGAATAATTGGACTCAAACCTGAAAAATATTCTTTAAATGCAAAGTGAATGAAGATGCTTGAGGTTTCTGTTAGAGTAAAAAAGTATGTTTTGCAACACCAACACTTTAGAGGCAATATTAAGTGAACACTGGTGCCTAATGTGAGGAAATTTCCTCACATTAGCTGCTGATACATTGCACTAAACAGTATTACCCAACAGAGAGTTCAGGCACACTACCTAATAATGTTACACATGCCAAGTAAGTGAAGTAAGAATGTTCTGCTGGAAATGTGCTTTTACCCTTTCTGCAGAGCAAGCCGTGCAGGTTTGTTCCTCACTTATGCTTACTGCAGTTTGATTTAGCAGCTCTGCAAACAGATTAAGATGAAGAGATTTGGGTGCTGGGGCCTCCAGGGTTTAAATACTAGATCCAGATAAGGTTGGCTTCAAAAGCAACATGAATTATCTTTAATGCCCTGCATAAATAATCTGAAGAGGTGTAAACAAACCTGGTCCTTTGTCCAAATGCTGAGCAGAACCAGCCTGCTCACCTGTCAGGTCACTCTGAAACACATTTGTAGACACAGACATAAAAGTTTGTCTAAGGTTTAATGTCACCAGCAAGGGTTTTATTTTTTCAAACCACATCCTCTCCAGGGTGGAACTACATCACAGAATACAGAGGTAGAGGTTGGTTGCGTCTGTTTGGTGTGAATCTACACAAAATTGTTAAATGTCCCTTTCTCCCCAATTAACTAAAAAGAGTGCCAAATGCACTGAATTTAGTTCTGCCTGGTATAAAGCTGCAGGACATCAGGACTCCTGGTATGATCCCAATGCAGTTGAGGATTTTTGGACAATGCTTATAACTGGGTATGGACTAGAAAAACCAGCTAAAATGAACACAAACAACTCTGGTAAGAACTGAGGTTAAATATACAGGAACACTTTCAAAAGCTTGTCTGCAAAACAAAAAAAAAGAAAAAATTTTTTTTGCTGACAGACATTTTGACAGCATGTTAGTGAAACTGTGTGCCTTTTTTCGGTCTGTTTGTATTATCTAGACTTTGTGATTTTTTTTAATAATTATTCCGACGTGAAGAAAATTAACTTAAAAAATATAGCAACACAAATCAATTGGATCATCTATATAATCTATATTTTTATTTAGAGGTTAGGGTGGATGTTTGGGCGCAGTAAGCTTGTATGAGCTATGAGAACAGCAACTTTTAAACAGTGTGCACGAGGAGAAATGGGCTGGTGAATTTTTTTCCCAAGTGGATTAGGCGGCTTTTTTTTTTAAATGTGCGAAAATCCTCGAAAATACCTTTAAAAAAAATCAATCCAACCCCTCTAGTAGGTGATTCTAATTTAAAGGAATACATAAAATCAAAACACACTATCATACTATTGTCTAATCTATTGGTTAGGATAATAAATGCAAGAACAAAAAGATTTTCAAACAGGGTTCCTACAGCATAAGGCAAATTAAATTCAAGACTTAAGACTTTTTAATGCCACTTGAAATAAAAATCTAAGACCAAATTCACAAGAAACACAAGAAAAACCTGCTTGCAACGACTTAACCCAATGGTTTATTTTAACATAAACCACTGCACTAATGTTTCAAATTTTGAAAAGCTTCCCATACAGGAAAAAAGCTAAAAACACACAAATGACAGATATATTTTAATAATTATTTAACTGAATTCACAAACTTTGTTTTAACAGGGAACAAAACAAATCAGTTTTAAAGCCACAACATAACCAGTGCTAAGTCTTTTTTGCAGCCATTTTTCTTGGTATCGTTTTCTTAGTATGTTTGATTTGGTGATCAGTGGAGGCGTTGCAGAGACAAGGGTGGAACAAAACTGAGAAATACCGGCTGTTTCTCAGTAACTCCATTTTGACGCTTTGTGTTTCGCGCTTCGCATGTGCGACTCCACTGCCTTAATTCCCATCATTCCGAGCTTGAATCGCTTCTTGCACAAAATCCACTGTGCCTCATGTATGTTCCCTGGTACTGGTTTTAGCCATGGAGAAAACTCTTGGCTGGTTGGTTACATTTACACTTGCTCATGTTTTCCTGAAAAAAAACTAAATGGCGCATCTCACAAATGTCCGGGCCGCAACAACGCTTTTATTGGTTCCGCTATCGGGACGGAACCAATAATGGCGAGCCATTTTTTTTTTTTTTATAAAAAAAAAAAAAAGGTCAATTTTAATGTTTTATTTAGATTACAAAAATAAATCATAATGAAAATAATCCTATTTATGATGTTTTAAAAATTAAGACCTGCGAAACTGATTTAAGACATTTTAATACCAATTAAGGCCTTAGTTTTATTTAGAAGAATTCAATGCCTTTTAAGACTTAAGGACCCGCGGGAACCCTGTTCAAAATAATGAAATCATCATAAACAAAACGTGATTAATCTTCAAGCGCCAACATCAGCCCTCGTTTCTGTGACATTACCTTGACATCTGTGGAACCACACATCTGCTCCTCGTGTAGGGTCTCATCTCCAGCCTCAATGTCCTGCTCTGATAAAATTAAACTTCCCTTTGTACAGTTAATTCATAAAAAGGAAATATGTCCTAACCCTAACCCTCATTATGGCTTCAAGTGTTTTTATTATTGTTTAATTCAGCCACTGTTTACACTTAACACCTCAAATGAGTCGTTATACCTATGTCAGAAATTTAAAGCATCACACCCAGTTGTGCAAATTGTGGCAATAGAGTAAATATAATTTTTATGTAACTTATTTACTAACTGAAGTAGGACACAAATCAAAGTGACAAATTCAGAACTGTTACAAAAAGCTTCAAAGTTTCAAAGAAGCAAGCACTTCCGGGTGACATGATAAAAAGACAGAATGACTTACCAAGCAACTGCACTGCAACTGTTAGTGAGGAGGGAACTGGTTGAGTCTGGTAGGGTCAGAAAAATAAATTGAAACAGAAAACAGGTCAATTGGAAAATCCTCAAACATCACAGCAAACTTCAAAATCCATCAGCTTGGATCTACCTCTTTTGATGATTCCAATATTGGATCTCCTGTCTTTCTGAGAACATCTTCCTGATTATCCTTAAAAGAAGAACATCAACCAATTGATGTTTGGGATTCTCCACATGATATCAGAGTTTACATCAAACTTACTGTAACTAGAACAAAATCTCAATTTACCATATTTGATTCTGATGCACAGATCATTGTGTCAGCCTGTAAGGTAGCAGCGTTTCCCCCCCCAGTCAGCCCAGCTAGATCATTGAGAGGAAAACAGATCACATGGCTTCCAATTATAACAGAAGTTACTAGTGTGTATTTTTTTTAACTTTTTCAATCATAAGCTGATTGATGAAAAGCTGACAAGTAACTTACCATTAAAAGGATCTATGTCCAAGCTGCAGGAGGAAGTAAAATCCGTTGCTTCATTACCAGTTTCGGTCTCCAGATCATCTGGACCCTCTTCAGCCTCGGCCCTCTGCATAGATTCATCATCTGGCTTTTCAGCTTGAAACACTGAGACATCTTCCTCCTCTGCATCTTGCTCACTGACCCTTGAGCCCAGAACATCTTGGTCATCTCCGAGTTCAACTGAAACCTGCAAGGCTTCCTCTATGCCACTATCAGAGGGCAAATCGTCTTTAGGAGTCATGGTGGCAGCAGTGAGGAGGCTGGCTCCTTCACTGGAATCCTGCTCTTCATTGGAGTCTTGAGAACACTGACTGCGTTTTGGACTACTGACCAACTCTAAGACTGAAATCTCCTGAGGAAAGGCTCCAACGTCCTCAAGGCTGTGTTCTGTGCAAGCAGCATTACTAGCAGCTAGCACATCAAGATCATCCTCTACAGAGTTGGTTGAGTCAAGCTGCTGTTGTGGTCTGAATGACACAGTTGATCTGCCTGAATCCGGCACGTTTGCTTGTGTGAAACACTTCCAGCAGGACTGCATGGCTCTGTTTATTGCCTGGCCTTCACAATCCAAATCTACCACACACTTCAGTTTCCCTTCCATTCTTCTCACTCTGGTGACAGTGAGCCGTAACAACTTGTCTTCTGTAATCGAGAACAATTCATTTGCGGCTCCATCGCTCCAAGATCCGAGTGACGTGTCAAAACCTTCGAGCTCGCATAGCAATGCCTGGGGTGGAACTTCCAGTAGGGCAGGTGGCACCGCTCTGATATCCTTGATGCTGACCTGTGACGTGTTACCATAGTCCACAAAAAGGACAGAAACTTTATCTTCATTTTTATCAACAACTTCAGCACGGTACCAAAGCTGATCATCAGCAAATAAAGCAAGACATGACATTCCAAGAGAAAGAGCATCTGGAGTAGAGTATGTATCGGCTGTATCCCAAACCTCTGATACATCTGACGTTACCTTAGCGAGTTCCTGAGAATCAGCAGATTGACACCAAAAGGTTGAATCTTCGTTGACACTCATGATGTAGACCTCTAGCTGCTGGCCTACTAGCATCTCTTTATGAAATGGGTAGCCTGGATTGCAAGGGAGAAGTGCTGGTATTTCAGACTCATTTTTCTCTTGACTCTGATCAACAAGCTGCGTTTCCTGCTCATTCACTGGTTTCTTTTTCGTCGTCTCAGTGTCCTGCGTTGATAATTTACACACAATATCCATGCCACTGTCCTCCAGCCTAACCTCCCACACAGATCCCACTTGCTTGATGAACAAACACTTAAGCACCTTCTCTCCACAGGTACCGATGTCTTCTTTAAAGGCAGCCATGACGTTTGGGTCCAGGGCCTTCTCTTGTCCAAGAACTGCAGCATCACTCAGCATGCAGTGTGTGCTATAAGCTGACAAGAGCAGATGAGACTTGGGGAGTTTTTCCATTTTGGAAAAGGGAATAACTGCTGTGTTTCCAAAGTCTATAAACTCGACAAGAGCTGTTGCATTCTCTTGAGTTTCTTTAACAACTGCTCGGTACCAAGACCCATCATCAACAAACTCTGCCTTAAGAAGATCGCCTGGATGCACGTCTTCAATAATGTTGGCTTTTGACATCGATTCTGGTTCATTCAACTTCTCCACCAAAGAAAAGAGTTCATCCTCTTTGTTGATGTACTGAACAAAGAAGCTCAGAGGGCTGTTGCAATGTGACACATAGACGTCCACAGCTGTACCAGAAGTGATGCTTTTAGGGGGAAGATCTGAGAGCTTGGGGATTTTCTCTGCTGCGTTTTCCTCCTGGGATTTTGTGTCAGATTCGGAAACTAACTGTTCAGTTTCAGGGGGGAGAATTTCTTTCCTGGGTTTCAGTCTGGCACTACAATCCCCAGAACCATTTTGAGTCACGCTGTTATGTTTTCTTTGATGTGGAGGCGTGTAAAGGCCTCTGTTAGCAGATGAGTGCTTCCGACCAGCCATCTTGCTTTGGCTTGAAGGCTTTGGAGTGGAGGTGTTTGTCTTTTTCAGGGTCTGATCAAACTCCCCATTGTCCACTTCTTGGTTTGAAAAAGTCCTCTCCATCTTTGGTGCACGCATTGCTGCAGTCTCATACGGCTTCCTACTCCGGTAGACAATCTGCTCTTCTTGCATCTCAATCTGAAAGGTTTTCTTTATCTTTGCATTAATCTGGGTGTTGCCATGGTAGAGCTCTACCAGTAATTTGCCATCAGCTTCTCTAGCCACAATCAAGGCACGGAATTGCTGTTCTGTTGCATTTTTGTCAAACCATTCATTTACTTCTCTGGGAACATCAGCAGGAAGATCAGACAGAGCACACAAGACGGCTTGGACGGGAACAGACATGATGTCATTGGCCTCTTTGGGGACTGGAAGCAGGTCAGATTTCTCCACCTCCAAAGTATCCCCATAATCCACGAAGTGAACTAGAGGTTTTGGTGTAGTGGCTTTGATCTGAGCCCTGTACCATTGTCCATCAGTGTATCTAGCAAAGCACAAGGTACCAAAGATCGCTGGAACCTTTGCCTTCACAAGCTGATGGCAGAGGGAGTTCACCCTCAATGTGAGGTTTTTCATCACATCAGCGTTCTTATCAAGATGGCAGTAGAATTCGCTGATGCTGTTAGAGAACATCACTGTGACTTCTTCATCCGTGCCAGTTTTGATGTTGTGTGTCGAATAATAGTAGGTGTCCAGACGGAAAGATGCCCCAGTGGCTTTATTAGGTGGAATACCTGTGGCTAGGTTGGCTAAACTGGTGCTGATGCTCTCAAACGGAGTCTCTAGATCCACAATGTTGTGAAGAACCCTCTGCTCGGTGTACATGAAGGCATAAATGGTGCACTTCAAAATGATGAAGTCGGAGGCCGCACCTTGAACAAAGCTCTGGAACCGTTCCTTTGCTTTGCAATTCCACTCGTTTATTGCAGAAGCTGGACTGACAGGGTTATACAGACTGCATCGAAATGCTTGACCAGGAAGAGCTAGGAAGTCTGAATTTATCGTTCTTAGGTCAAAGAGAGAAACTGTCGCAGTCTGCCCATAGTCAACAAACATTACATCCACCTGAGGGGTTTGATGTTTGTAAATGATTAAAGCTCTGTACCACATTCCATCCTCAGGGTGACGGGCCACACAGGTAATATCCACTCCTGGCTCAAACTCACTGTGTGCATAATAGGCCTGCATGTTGTGCATAAGCAATCTCAAAGGCCCAGAGCTCTGTACCAGCTGGCACCAGAAGTCATTTGGACTATCAATGAAAGAGACATTGACATCAAGAACACTTCCGATGGGAAAGATTTGCTCCTTAAAAGTGCAAACCCTTCTCTTATTGTTGTGAAGATCAAACGTAGGCTGGACAGACATTTCCCCCTCCTTCTGCACTGGGACTCCCAAGCCAGTCAGCTGTGCTGTAGATATGTCCAAATGCCTCACCCCAACTTCAACTACAGGTTTTCTACGAACGTCTGTTCTTTCTGCGAGCCCATTGCAGGACAACTGTGCTCCAACATCTTGCTTACCCTGTGTGTTAGGATCTCTTAGCGTGACAACATAGCCATCACTACTTTTTCCTACCACATGCACCTCAAGTGTTTTATCTGTGACGGCCCTGACGAAATAATCTAAAGCACTTTGACTCCATTTCCTGCCTTGTGGTCTGACACCGGCCAGGGTACATTTCAGACCCAGCTGTGGCATCCTTTTGAACTCAGGAGGAAGGATCCTGATCTTACTCTTCTCAACCACTTCTGTGTTGCCATAATCAACAAAGAACACTTTGATTTGCGTCTCACCGACATCTGTCACAGTGGCTCTGTAATATTCACCATCATGAGCCTGAGCAACACAGTAGAGCCCAGGAGCTGGATTTTTCACAATGTGGGTATTTGCTGAATCCTGGTACAGCTGGTAGAGGCTATCCAACAGTTCTTCCAGTTCTGTTCTGTAGTTTTCTGTTTGGATCCAGAACTCAGATGGACTGGATACATGCTGCACCAGTGCCAGATGTGAAGAGTTAAGGGCAAGATCTTCAAAAGGAAGCTTATCTAAAAGTGTGATCTTTTTCTCTTCAACAGACTGCTCAAGAGGTGACCTTCTTCTCTCTGGCTGGGCTGAGGGTGGAGGGCTAAGAGCTACACTTGGCAGGGAATAATATCCACATGCTTTCCCACTCTTAAGGAGAAAGTTTTCTTTGGATCCAAACAAGCTGTTTATGTTTATATTGTTATCATCAAAGAGTGTGACATGGTACACTTTGTCAGAGACGCTTTGGCGTTCAAACTTGGCTATCATTGTTTTGTAGAGCAGGAGTGAATTGAGGTAGTCAATTTCACCAATGGTCCATCCCATTTCTTTGTCCAGGATTCCATGGAGGGAGCAAATGTAGGTGATAACTGGCATCCTGAGGAACTCTGGAGCCAGCGGCCTCACATTTTCCATCTGCACAAACTGCTTGGCTCCGTAGTCAACATTTAACACCTCCACCACTTTATTTGCTGGGAAAACCTGCTGTATAACAGAGCGGTACCACCTACCATCTCTTCCTTTGGCTGCACATGGATAACCAACCATGTCAGGGCATATAATGCAGCTGGATACTTTTTCCTCAAGATCATGAGTAATCTGCTCTGTTAGCTTTTTAATTTCGTGAGAAAAAACTTTCAACATGCAAAAAATCTGTTGAGGATTTGTTACTTCGGTAACAATGACAGTCTCCACGGTTCCCTGTAACAACTCTGGGTACATGAATAGTTCCTGTTTCAGGAGCCGCTCTCCAGATCCCACAAATTGTTGCTGGACCTCTGCCAGCACTTCAGCTCCGCTAACGGATTTCAGTGACATAAGCAGAAAGTCCTTAAAGGTTACTGGAGCCAACTTCTTGGCAAATCCCATCTCACACATCTGTTTGGCTATGCAAGGGATGTCCAGAAGAAACATTCTGTCTGGAACCAGCACGTCTTGCACATGTGCATCCACCAACTTTCCAGTAAACGATTTCAGGAATTCAAGAGCCACTGGGGACCATCTATTCTCAGACGAACGTGGTAACACATTAGCTAGTATGCATAACTCCACTTCAGGGTGCAGGAGGAAATGTTCCTTTTTACCCCATGCTAGCTTGCTTGTGGTGGCAGTGTATGTCATGCCTCTGTCAATGAGGAAGACGCTGTATTTGGAGCCATCTCTTGACACAATGCGTGCTCTGTACCAAGTAGTGTCCACTTGAACTAAACACTGGTCACCAGGATTTCCCTCCAGATCTTTAAATGGGGCTCCATGGGACTGAATTTCCTCAGCCAGAATCTCATAATCTATTGCTCTCTGCTGGCCAAACTTTCCCCAGAACTCCACCAGCGCACATAAGGGATGCAAATGAACTCTGGTTACAACAACTTTTACATCCGATCCTCTTGTAGGAAGTTCAGGAGTTTCAGACATTGTGGCAGTTTTTCTGATAGGCAGATGCTCATGACTTCTGCCTCTCAGTCCTTGTGTGCAGGTATTGGATATTACCTGATAAAAAAAAAACAAGAAAAAAAAAAAAAAGGAAATGGTGACAAAAATAAAGAAAATCAAACTCTTTCAACATATAGAATAAATATCGGAAATATTTCTCAACAGTATTTCTACAGAGGGACATAACTTATAGTTGACATAAAGAGATGTTTTATATTTTTAGTTATGATCAAGTTTATGGGAAATCTAGATTACTTTTTGATGGACTGGTGTGGACATATCCTCACCAATTTTGGCCTGGCAAGGTGGAACAGATTTATTGGGATATGTAACATGCAATAAAATATTTCTCCACATTTACTGGAGATGCTATTATTACATTCAACATATCTTTTGGTCTATTTTTAATTCAGCAAGACTTAGAAATAGCTGATCAAGCCAACTCAGAAACAGGTGTAGAGTGAGACTCACAGCTGAGACTGACTTGAAATTAAAATATAAGAAACCTACAAGAGTTAAAGAACAAATAGAGTAAAAATCAGTATATCAATGATTTTAGCTGATTACGAAGGTTAATAATCACTGACTCTGCTTAAATGGAAATCCATCCATCCATCATTCAACCACGATCCATCCACCAGTCAATCAGTGTATCCATCCATTATTCAATCACCATCCATCCATCCGTCCGTTATTCATCCATCCATGTATCCATCATCCATCGACACATACCTATAACCATCCATCTTTCTGTCCATCCACCATGCTATTAGCTTAACAGTTTAGATGTCTGGGAATCATTATTAGCACTTTTGAATTTTGCTAATTTTTTTCTGGGCGGGTGGCTAGATAGAATTGAAACTATGTACATACTAGGGATGCATGATATATCGGGGTTGTCATAAGTATCAGCCAGGGATGCACAATATAATCGGCCCCCTATCGGTATCGGCCTGTATCGGCCTTGAAACTGAATATCGGACATCGGCCACCCCACCGATATTTAACCCGATATTTGATCAGCTTCTGAGTTTCTAAAGTCCAAAAAAAAAAAAAATACTACTTCTTCCTCAAAAACTTCCTTTTTCCAGACTTAAAAACTTCTAAAGACGAGGGAAAAAATATTGATACATTAAAATATCACAATATCTTCATATGCTGATATATTGCCATTTAAAAACACCATATCAATCTCTTTTACTAATGAAATATTGCTATAGGTCATCGTTATGCTACGAAATCCCCCCAAAATTCACGAAATGTTGCCATATTTTTATATGTTGACATACTGACGCGGTATCGATCTATTTTACTAACAAAATCTCACAAGAATTTGCAAAATATCACGAGAGTTTGTAACAGAACAATGAAATTTCACGATATTTTGAAAGTAAAATAGATCGATACTGCGTTTTTAAAAATCTATTTGATATCAGCATATGAAAATATATTTGAGTATATTACTTTTCAAAGTGACAGAAATGGTTAATAAAACTGCTATTTTCAATGACTACTTATTTTTGTCCAGCTTTGAAATCGGTGTCGATATCGGTTATCGGCTACATGAGTTTTAAAATATCGGCATATCGGATATCGGCCAAAATCCCAATATCGTGCATCCCTAGTATCAGCTGTTAGTCATTTTTTAAAATGTTGATATTTTTGGTTTATATATTTTTTATAGGGGGCGTCCGTCCATTTATTTATTTGTTATATTTATTTTGGTCACTTCTCTGGTCACCTTAGTTTATTCTTTGTCAGTATTTAATAACATAACTCAGGTCTATTAAGTTATTTTTCTTTAAAACAATTCTGTTATGGTTAAAAAAAAGTTGGTTAAATAAAGATTTAATTGGAAGTCTGTGTTTGTGTTCTCTAATAAAATTAAATCATTTAGCAATATCATAATATGTCCAGGCAGAGCTGCACATAAAATATGGTTTAAAATCTTTTCAACAGGACTTCCGGTGACGTCATGATGGAAGCAACAGCTTAAACACTGGGCTCCGTTAAAAGTTAGAAAAATAACGACAACTTTATCAAGAAATACCATTCAATTTATACCATACTTGACTACAAAATGAGCAGCCCTTCAAAGACCAGATTGGGAAACAAACAAGCGAATTCTAAGGAATTTGACGAAAAACAAAGACCGCTAAGCCCGGCTAGCAGCACTAGCTCAGGCTCAGACCCATCAGATGCTAATGCTAGCCAAAAACATGATAAGCTAGCGGGCGAGACGTCTATGCTGGAAGAAATGAGAAAGATGCGACAGGAAAACGCCGAGGGACATAAGCAAACCAAAGAGGTACTTGGTTGCTTGGAGACAGCTGTGTCCGAAATAAAGACACAACTGAACGACCATAGGAGAAGGATTGACGAGCTGGAGGACCGTGTGGGTGCGGCTGAGGAGATGGAGGGGAGGCAACACCGGGTGCTGCGATACCTGCTTCAGCGAGAAACACAACTTGCAGCCACATGTGACGACCTACAAAACAGGTTACGGAGAAACAATTTATGCATTTTCCAGATCCCAGAGGGGAGTGAAGAAGGGAATGTGGTGGAGTTTGTGAAGGATTTACTGCCTAAAGTGCTGAAGCTGCCACCAGATCTGGATATAAGGATCGAGAGAGCGCACAGGTCGCTCCTGTCCAGGCCATTAAACCCGGCGGCACCTCCTCGCTCAAAAATCGTGAGATTTCTGGACGCCGCGGTGAAAGATGTTATTTTACAGCAAGCGTGGAGACAAGGACAGGTTTCGTTTCAAGACAAGAGGATTTTCTTTGATGAGGATTACTCCCCGGAGTTACAAAAGAGACGGGCAAAGGTGCATGCAGTTATCAAACAGCTGAAACAGAAGGGGGTACAGGCGAAGTGTTTGTATCCAGCACGCCTGAAGATTAAAATGGACTCTAGAGACAGCACTTTTGCATCGCTGATGGAGGCATCGGACACCCTGGAGCAGTTGGGGGTCCAGGTGTCTCACGGAGAAATGGAGCGCCTTGTAGAAAGACTAGCAGATGGATGGAGCATCAGCTCGAAGAAAAAGAGAGACAGGACGCTGTCTGTAGCAGATCTGAAGGCCATGATGGAACAGGAGTGAGCAGGAAGATAAGACAGGTGAAGGTTAAAACTGTTTAAAGGTATAGTAAAGTCAAGTAGGAGTATGATGAGAAAAGACTGAAGGTAAAATTGCTGATTGAGATTATTTGTTGTCTAAACGAAGAAAAAGAAAAAAAGGAGACCTTTTGTTTTACTTACATGAGTGAGCTACACTCACAGGGACCTTTTTTGCATCCTAGTGTAACACTGGTCTTGATTGCACATGTTGTGTTCTATGTCGCAGAGAGCTCACCACTCTCTGTCCCAATGTTATCGGGAGTCAGGCATGGTTACAGTTCAGGGACTATGGCTGGCTGCATTTTTGGAAGTTCTGTTATGTGTTCAAAGTGTTCTTTATTTGTTTCCCCTGATTCAAGAGGTTTATCCAAAGTTAGTTTGCAGAAATGTTACTTTGTTTTTATGCTTCTGTATGAGAGTTACATATCCGGAGGCGGAGCAGCAATTCATTAATCAGTTTATTAAATTTAACCTTAATGACGACATCATTGACTTTAATAACATATAACATAAAAGGTATAAACAGCCCAATTAAGAGGAAGAAAATTCTGACACAACTAAAGAAGATGCAGTGTGCAATAGCCTTGCTTCAAGAGACACATCTCACGGAAAAAGAACATCTAAAGTTAAAAAGAGAATGGGTAGACCAAGTATATTTCAGTTCTTATGGAACCAGTAAAAAACGTGGGGTAGCCATTTTGATTAATAAGTCCGTTTATTTTAACTATGAAAAAACTTATCAGGATCCGGAGGGACGATATATAATGGTAGTGGGAACCATTGCTGGGATAAAATTGAGTATCTTAAATGTGTATGCCCCGAACGAGGATTGCTCATTTTTCTTCAAAAAACTCGCGAATCTTTTGGCAGAGAAAGGAGAGGGCTTACTGCTTATAGGTGGGGATATGAATTGTGTTCTTAGTAATAAATTAGATAAATTACCCCCAACATTCAAATTCCAAAGTAGAATGTCAAAAAGTCTAGCGACCATGATGACTGAACTCGGTCTAATTGACATCTGGCGTCATCTCCATCCAAAGGAGAAAAATTTCACATTTATGTCCCAAGTACATGGCAGCTACTCCAGACTAGATCACTTCTTAATAACAAAAAAGAACATCCATCAGGTTAAAGAATGCTTAATAGAGTCAATTACAATTTCGGATCACAGCCCTGTAACAATGAAACTCGACCTGGGTTTGGAACCTTTTTTTCGGTATCGGCGGTTAAATGTATCAATATTAACAGATGCGCTTATTCGAGAAGAAATACAGATGGCCATTAATGAATACTTTGTTTTTAACGATAATGGAATGGTCTCACCCTCTGTCTTGTGGGACGCGGCAAAAGCCACAATAAGGGGCAAAATAATTTCCATAGGATCCAGATTAAAGAAACAAAGGATGCAAAAACAATTTCAGATTGAGAACGAAATCAAAAGATTGGAGGATGAACACAAACAACAAAGGAAAAAAGAAGTTTTGGACAAACTTAAAGAAAATAGAAATAAGTTAGATGATTTGTTGACTTATAGGGCGGAGGGAGCCCTCAGATTTGTAGAAGGGAAATACTACGAATCTGGAAATAAGGCTAGCCGTTTACTAGCATTTCAATTGAAAAAGGCTCAGGCGAGTCGTATCGTCCCAAAAATTAAGCAACTTAATAGTAATTCAATTGTAACTAGTCCAAAAACAATATCAGACAATTTTGCTAAATTTTATGAACAGTTATACAAGAGTCAAAACCAGGAATCAAAAGAAGACAAAATTTATACGTTTTTTAAATCAGTGAAAATGACTAAACTGACAACAGATGAAGCTTCAAGGCTAGTTGAACCCATTAGAGAAGACGAAATTAGAGAGACTATTGGTAAATTGAAACACAACAAGACACTAGGAACGGATGGGTTCGGAGGAGAATTTTACAAGGTATTCAGTAATGATCTCTCACCCATACTATGCAAGCTTTACAATTATGTCCTAGATTCAGGGAACCCTCCGGAGTCCTGGTCTGAAGCAATCATCACGGTTCTACACAAGGAGGGAAAAGATCCACTGCAATGTGCAAGTTACCGTCTGATTAGCCTTCTTTGCGTGGACTATAAAATAATGACATCAATTATATCTACTCGAATCCAAAAGTATATAAAAAAACGAATTAATCCAGATAAACTGTGTATATCCTGGGTCGACAGGGATCTAATAACGTAAGAAGAGCCCTAAATTTACAATCATTGATGACAAAAGATCCCCAACCATCCATGCTTCTTAGTTTAGACGCCGAAAAAGCGTTCGACCGTGTTGATTGGCAATTTCTTAAACATACACTAATTGAGATGGGCTTTGGTGAAACATTCGTTAGTTGGGTTATGTTATTTTATAAAAATTCTAAATCCAGGGTTAGAGTTAATGGGTGTTGTTCAGAATTTTTCAATGTGGAGCGAGGGGTGCGGCAGGGCGATTCCTTGTCCTCTATTTTGTTCGCCCTGAGTATCGAACCCTTGGCAGAGGCCATATGTCGAGACGATCACATACAAGGAATCAGGGATGGAGAGGGGGCAATTCATAAAATTGCCCTCTTCGCTGATGATATTTTATTATTTATAAAACACCCTCATACTTCAGTCCCTAGACTCATGCATTGCTTAAAGGAATATGGTGACATATCTGGATACAAAATTAACCAAAGTAAATCAGAAGCATTAATGACGTCGGGACAACGGCCAAGCCAACTTAGTGAGATTTTTCATTGGTCAGAAAAGGGTTTCAGGTATTTAGGGATAATTCTTACACCCAAACCTTCACAACTGTTCGATGCCAATTATAACAAATTGATAAAGAAAATCAAAATTGACCTGTCCAGATGGGAGGTCCTACCTTTGTCCCTATATGGCAGAGTGGAAACTGTTAGAATGAACCTGCTTCCTCGTCTTCTGTTCTTGTTCCAATCTTTGCCAGTAAGAGTCCGAGTCTCAACATTTAACATACTCAGCAAATTAATATCTCAATTTATTTGGCAACAAAAAAGACCAAGAATTAGACTTAAAACACTTCACTTACCCAAAAACAGGGGTGGTTTAGCTCTACCCAATTTAAAATAGTATTATTGGGCAGCGCAGTTATCAGCCATTGTGACTTGGATTGGAGGGGATGAGGAAGCAAAATGGCTTCAAATAGAACAGGGTGAAACAAAAGGTATACAATTATCTACTCTCCCCTTCCTAGATATCAGAACTGTTAATAAAATGAAAATTGTAAATGAATGGACCAAACACACTTTAAAAATATGGACAGAGGTTAAAAAGATGCTTAGAGATACAGGGTCAGTCTGCAGAGCTATGCCTATTGTGGGTAATATAGACTTTCCACCTTCCACATGGGACCAAGGCTTTAAGAGATGGGCAGCTAAAGGTCTTAAAATATTAAAACAATTATTTTATGGGGCTGATTTAAAGTCCTTCGCACAACTTCAGGAACAGTTTGATCTCCCTGCAAATGATTTATATAGATATCTGCAAATTAGGCACTACATTATTAGTCACAAGGAACGGAATAGACTTAATAGAAACCCAAATGATATAGAACAATATTTTATTACTATTGGAGAAAAGACCTTTCCAACCCGGAAACATGTCTCACATTTGTATAAAATTCTCTCATCTAATAATTATCATAATACCTATAATGTAAAAGAAAACTGGGAATTAGAATCCAATTCTATAATAGAGGACGAACAATGGGACAAACTGTGCGAGAGCAGTCACAAAGGAACTAACAGCCAAATGTGGAAAGAATTCAGTTGGAAAATTTTAATAAGATTTTTTCGCACCCCATTTTTAATTTCTAGATTTGTCAAAAATCCTTCAGCGGCCCTATGTTGGAGACAGTGTGGGAAGATTGGTGACCATACGCACATCCTTTGGGACTGTCCTGTTATCAGTCAGTACTGGAAGGGGATTAGGGATGAAATAGAGACAATTATAAACAGAGAAATACCTTCAAATGCTTTGTTTTATTTACTGAATATAATACCAGACTATTTTAATGTAGACCAAAAGTATATACTGCACATTTTACTATTAGTAGCTAAAAAAACTAACGGCTAACTGGAGACAAGTTTTGTCACCATCTATAGCAGAGTGGAAGAATCGGGTAAAACAAGTGTATATGATGGAAAAAATGACCGCATGTTTACAACTCAAAGTGGACAAGTTCAATCAAAGATGGCATTTGGTGAAATTATATTTGGGTGTGTAATTTTGGGCTCTAGTGATTCTAATGGATCGCAATCTGCTCCGTCATCGGTATTACTAAGGTATCTAGTTGAATATGTGTGTGCATGTACACATGTAGGTGGGTATATATTATATATATAATTTTTTGCTGTTTGTTTACTGTATGTTGTATTTTTGGCCTGTGGGTAAGCACCCTGGAGGGGAGGGGGAGGGGTGTGGGTTTGTGTGTATGTATATGTACATATGGTATTATATATGTGCAGTTCTCTCTTGTAAGGTATTCAAAGTCTCAGGTGACCTGGTTTATCGTGCTGCATTTATGTTGAAATATTGTATATGTGGCATCAGTATTTCTGTTATTGATTTAATTACTCTTGGCTCAGGGAATGTTCTTTTGTTGTGAAAAGTTTTAAAAATAAAAAGTTCTAAAAAAATTAAATCTTTTCAATAATTATCGATATCGATTAATATGCAATTTTTTTATCGATGAGCTTTTTTTCTATATCGCCCAGCCCTAGGTTGAACCGAAACGTTTGCAACAAGATGTCAAGACCAGATGGAGCAGTACAAAGATGATGATTGACAGCCTAGTGCATTGTAAGTGGGCACTGCAGGCCTATGCATCGGATAGCGACAGCAATCTGCCAGCCACATTAACAGGCAACCAGTGGTCGCTGCTAGAGAAAACGGCAACAGTCATTAAACCCTTCCAAGAGATGACCGCGGAGGTCAGTGCTGCCTCTGCCACAGCAGCAGATGTCATCCCATCTGTCCGTGTCCTGACACGCTTTCTGGACAGTGAGAGCGAAGAACACCGAGGGCTTCAAACCATGAAGGCTACCTTACTGGATGCTGTGCACACACGTTTAGACTACGTGGAAACTGAACCCCTCTATGCCGTGGCAACAATGCTGGATCCACGCTACAAAGACAAGTGATTATTATTATTATTATTATTAATAATAGTATTATTAGTTTTAGTATTATTATTATTTGAGTGAGTTACAAGCTATAGTACAATAAAAATATTTTTCTCTACAGTTATCATTTATTTCTAAATAAAAGATTCTCCACTGTAAAATCAATAAAGTGTCCCACCATGACTATGAAGCTGAGCTCAGTGGGAAATTAGTCCCTAACTATGTAGGGGAAGTGATAGACATGGGGACTGACTGCAGTTCTACTGTAAGGTGCCTTGGTAAAGCTCAATGACCGGCGTACCTGACATGGAACAACCAGACCAGGCATAGTGCTTTAGGTTAATAGAATATAGGGCTGGGCGATATAGAAAAAAAGCTTATCAATAAAAAAAAATGCATATTGATCGATATCGATAATTATTGAAAAGATTTGGAACCATATTTTATGTGCAGCTCTGCCTGGACTTTTTATGATATTGCTAAATGATTTAATTTTAATAAAGAACACAAACACAGACTTCCAATTAAATATTTATTTAACCAACTTTTTTAACCATAACAGAATTGTTTTAAAGAAAAATAACTTAAAAGACCCGAGTTATGTTATTAAATACTGACAAAGAATAAACTAAAGTGACCAAAATAAATATAACAAATAAACCTGGTTCAGCTTAGTTTCCTGCTTTAACCTGAGTTATTACTTTGAAGTTGCTGGCCCCTCAGCATTTTTCTCTCAATTGTTAGAACTACGTGGGAAACTGCCCAGAACTGAAAATATATATATTTTTTCCCGAAATTCCCGAAGATTCCTCGGAGGAGAGTCGCGCGGGGCCTACACAGCTCGTACTCCAGCGGGTGTGAGCGGCTGAGATGATAAAAAAAAAAAAGTTGGTTGTGTTATCAGACTTCGTTTTCACTGGTTCCCGACACATTTTAAAGATGACTGTGGTTTGTTTTTTGTCCGACTTGCCATGACCGAAATACTGCCAGACTGGCGAACTACAAAAACCCTTCTTTGGAACAGTTTCCTCCGCCTCTCCTGCTGCGACATCTTCATGTGCTCTGTGTTGTGGTTTGAGAGGGCGGCGCTTTGTGACGGCGTTCCTGGGTCCGCGATTGTGATTGGTTGGGAGGAAGTAGTGACTAGCATAAACCTACATGCTAGGCTACAATGACAAGGAAGGAAAACTGCGTTTCTTATCGAACTTTTATCGAGCCTATTTTTTTCTATTGCGCCACACGTCTATCGATCGATATATATCGTTATTGAATTATCGCCCAGCCCTAATAGAATATATTAATTAGGCTATGGATTCTTTCAAAAAAAAAAAAAATATCGATCGTCCCCATTCTTTTTTTACAACTCGACTGCTGATTATTATTATTATTGTTCAGCTATCTGATCTATGTGATCTATTTTGTATGTTATTTGTTTTCATTGAACATTAATATGTGGACACTGGCTGAAACAATATAAAATAATTGATACATCTTTATTACATTTTATCCAAATGTTAAGGTTCTTCACTGCTACCAACCTGGATCAGGCAAAGGAGGCAGTAAAAGTAGAGGTGATGAAAATGGAACAAGAGCTGAAGACCATGCCCTCTAGAGAAGGTGTGGCTGAAGCTGAGACAGCAAAGCAACCACCAGGAATGGAGGCTGGAAGCTCAACCAGCAGCCTGGGCTGCTACTTTGACGAGATACTGCAGGAGAACTACACAGCAGGTCCGTTGGAGCAGCAGATCACCCCAGGGGCACTGTTTCAGTTGGAGAGCTACCTCAGTGAGCCTCCACTTGGGCGTAAGAACAATCCTTTTAACTACTGGAGAGACAATCAGGCTCGACTACCCACCCTGGCAGCAACGGCAGCCAAGTTCCTCAGTGCTCCCTGCAACAGCGTTGAAAGCGAAAGGCTTTTTAGCGCAGTCTCACTCATCATTGATGAACACAGGAGCAGGCTGACACCTG
Organism: Cyprinodon diabolis; assembly: GCA_030533445.1. Taxonomy (NCBI): domain Eukaryota; kingdom Metazoa; phylum Chordata; class Actinopteri; order Cyprinodontiformes; family Cyprinodontidae; genus Cyprinodon; species Cyprinodon diabolis. Next base: position 31,450,827 of record CM060076.1, read on the forward strand.
AGAATCTTGAAATGCTCGTCTTTGTAAAAAAGAATCTCCCCATCATGCTTGGACAGCAGTCAGGGCAAACAGTTGAAGGGAGTGTGTGTGAGGAGATTGGGAGTATAAGGCATTTTTGTGTAATCGTTCACTATTATTTGCACTGATTTTTTTTAAGGAGTGTCTTTTTTCAAAAGTAGAGTCCTGATTCTAATTTAATAGACTATTTTCCACTCTTGTCTGTTTTGCATTTTTATTGAAACTTACAGTAATACTTGCACCTTTAACTGTTTACGCTTTTACTGTTCACTGTGCAATTTCAGATTGCTATTCATAATTTTGTCCAGTTTGTGTTTATCTCTTAACAGGTAAGTTTGTTACCAATCATTGTGTTTTATTCAATCTCACCTAATTCAGCTGGCTAGATGTTATCAAGAGTACTAAAACCTTTTTCAACATGAGTCTTACAACTAAGGCTAAATACTTTAACTTAAAAACATGCTCGGATAGGCTGGTATCGGCCAGTATCGGTATCGGATCGGAAGTGCAAACACCTGGATCAGGACATCTCTAGTTTGAATCGATAGCCAAACTCTTCTGGCCTCCTTATTATCCCTGACTTTGAAGGATCCGGCTCAGGTACACCGGGTCCTTGGACAATCAAACACACCCATGAAGTCATCCAGTCCGAACAGGCTTCGGTGCTGCGCTATGATATACTCAGCCAAGGAATCTGGGCTTTGGAGGATGCAGTGTCACTACCCAATCCGTCATGGAAGCACGATCCGTACCATCAGCTCATTCGCGGATGCGCAACCAGATATACACCCGGGTCACCCATGATTTAATTTTGTAAAAGATACCTAGATTATGTCTTTCCCTCCCAAAGCAGAGTAAGTAGAATAAACTATCATGTGTATAAGGTTAATAACGTATTTTTCCTGAAAAATAAAATGCCTTCAAATCCTGCTTTATCTCCCGTCCGTGCCCGATCTGCCATGGAAATGGCATCCTACGCTACTTACGTGAGCTAACTTTTTCAGTTTTGGATTTAAACATAAATCTAGTCTGAGTTTAATGTTGTCCTTTTTTAACTATACCATTTTTATTGCATAACCTAAAGAAAGAAAAAATTATTTTTACATTATTATTTATTATTATTATTTAATATTATTATTAGGGGTGTAAATAATAATCGTTTTGTATCGATGCATCGATCCAACAGCCGACGATCCGATGAATTGACACGTCCGCAAGTTAATCGATTCATGTTTTTTTTTTCCTCCGGTATATTATTTTTTTACACACTGTGGTTCTAGATACGGCAGAGGCGGCGAGGAAGTGGGGGCGAGTTTGGTCCAACGACGGAGGGGCATGAGGGCCAAAAAGAGCGGAGATCCAGGTGGAAAAAGGGTCCCAGCGTTCTCGCGCACCTCGCTCTTCTAGCAGGTCAAACTTCACGAGTTGTTTTCCGCAATTTCGGTCATAAAAACAAAACAAGCCGGCCTCTGCGGCACTGTTTGCAGTCAGTTACAATTTGGGAGAGGAGCAGCGGAGCGTCTCTCAAGGGGGCGGGGACGTCGACACTCTAGAGCCGAGGTAATGAATTGAACTCATTGCACTGATTATGTGCAGTATTTTTGCAGTATTTTTTGATTAAACTTTTCTACTTCTGTTATTTGCTGTGGTTTCTAAAAAAAAAAAAATGCATAACGATTATACAGCTTTCATTGATTTATTTCAAACTTAAAACTTTGTTTAGCCTGTAAGGTGTAAAAAAAAATAATAATAAAAAAAAATTAACCGATTAATCGTTTAATCAAATCGAAGTGTATTCTTGAGTATCAAAAATAATCGAATTGTTGGGTCAGGAAATCGATACTGAATCAAATCGCCATGATGGATGTGATTTACACCCCTAATTATTATATTTTGCCAGACTACTCTGAGCATGTCCGATGATGATGTCAGACAAGCAGTTTAACAGAGAAAATGTAAAAAGCTTTAAAAATTGTCTCAGAAAAGTCAAACATTTTTTTAAGAAATGTAATAGCATTCTTTAGTAAGTTAAGGATATAAATAAGTAATTTTTGTACCATAATTAAATTAGTTCTGGAAAACCGGATGTATATCTAATTCAAGTTAATTCCGTTTATTTAGCGCCAATTCAAAACACGTCATCTCAAGGCACTTTACAGTTCACCAGATCCTACAGTCAAATCAATTCATGATTAAGTTTTCCATTTTAGGAAAATCAGTTGATTGCATCGACTCATTGACTTGAATGCAATCCCTCCCACTTAGGATGCTTGTAGCGACAGTGGAGAGGAAAAACTCCCTTTTAACAGGAAGAAACCTCCAGCATATCTGGTTGTGCATGCATAAATGAGCCGAGGGAACGGATTGGGTTGTGACAGTTACAAGCAGCCCTTAAATTACAACTCAGCAAAGGAAAGCATTCAATAAATCTCAATGAAATTGTTCAGGTCATGTAACTGCCACCACCCTTAGAGCCTCCCCACCAACATTGATCACTAAGTTACACCCTTGGTTCACAGTAAAAAAAAAGTTCATTTGTTATTATACTTCTAAGTGGCAAACGAGATCACTGTATAAAACCACTGGCTGCTAACATCCTGTCATTTTCTTTTTTTTTTTTTTCACAGTAAGGCCTGCCAACTTTTTTCAAATCTTGGATTTTGTGTCACTTTAAATTCAGGTCAGCTTACAGAAAAAATATTATAAAGATAGTTGTTGAGAGCATATTTCTATCATTTATATGTACGTTGGGAGGAGGTCAATTAATTGGTTTGGAAGTTTTATTTTTAAGCTGAGAGAAAGCAGCAGGATAAGCTGATCAGGAAGGTCAGCTCTGTGATTGGATGCCCTCTGGACTCAGTGCAGGAGGTTCAAAACAAAAGGATCCTAACTAAATTAACATCTCTGTTAGATAATGTCTCCCTCCCCATGCATGAAGCTGCAGAACTGAAGAGCTCCTTCAGTGACAGACTGCTGCCCCCTAAATGCACCAGGGAGCATTATCACAGATCCTTCCTCCCAGCAGCTTTAAGACTTTATAACCACCGCTGCTGCTCCCAACAACATCAATAAGTTGTTACAATAGTGCTGATTTTGCAAAGTTTCTACCGTGGTCAATTAAATAACATGCTGCTGTCATTTTGCACATCTCTGATGTTGCTGCTATTGACAAATATCCATTACTGTAAAAAATACCCATTGCTGTATATTGGTTATTTATTGTCCAGTTGCACAGTTATATAATGTTACACAGTATTTTCTCTTTTTAACTCAGTTTTTTTTTTTTTTACACATTTGTGTGACCATATTTTCTATAATCTGTTTGCTTTTTAACTCCAGAATTTCCCCATAGTGGGAAATAATTATATTCTAAATCTCCCAGCCCTGTCATACATCGACATTTGTATAAATTAAAAACATTTCTTATGAAACTAGGATTAATTAGTGAACAATAATCATGGTTTTATAGATATAATTAAAGTAGCAGCTTAGCTAGGTCGCCAAATGCAACGACCGTTAACACAACAATCAGGTGATTAACGGTCAGCCCGGTAGCAAAGACATTTATAGTAAATTAGCTGCTCCGACATATTATTATATTATTATTATTTCCTGTAAATTTATCTTATTATTTGAACAGCCGCCATGACGGTAACTCACCAGCAAGGCGCCTCAGGTTTCCTCTCCGGACCTGCTGCTAGCAACCTTCTCCTCTACCGACCAAACTTTCCACCGTTTTCTCGCTTCAAACGTCGATCCAAGCGCGCAGTCTCCCCGCCTGACTCGCTCTTTGTTTTCACATGAAAACTTTAGCTGCTTTAACGAGATTTTAGTTCAATTAACACAACTTGACACCATACAGCCGTTAGCTATGGATCGCTAGCAAGAACCCGCGCTGCCGCGTGCTCAACGGTTTGATCTCTTTTTTTTCCCTAACTGCGTGACCCGGAAATGCCAATAAAAGTTCATTAAACGCGCCTATTTGGTTTTATAACCGTTCGGTTTGAGATTTTTGGTTTAAAAAAATAAGTTTACAAGAGTATCTCTTTTTTAATTTTTTTATTATTTTTAAATATATTTATTAAAAAAAATACAAGATGCTCTTTTTTATTTTATTATTTTAAAATATATTTATTTAAAAAATACAAGAGTATCTTTTTTATATATTTATTAAAAAATACAAGAGTATCTCTTTTTATTTTTGTTATTTTTAAATATATTTATTAAAAAAATACAAGAGTATCTCTGCCACAAGAGTAGATTTTTTAAAAACTATATATAAATTGAATACCTTTGGAAACAAATATAATAGATATATATTTTCTAAATAAATAAACTAATATATATATAGGATGCAATGATTCTTATTTGATTAGCTTAATTTAATAAAATAATGCAATAATTAGTTTCACAAGTAATATTTGATATTATAAGATCATATTAGACTTTTAATTTGGTAAATATCGTATGTGTGATAATATAACTTTTTAAACAATTGATGGAATAAAAATATGACGTAATCATACCTTTTTTTTTCCAAATTTAAAGCACTTTTTGACAAACATAAGCCACTTAAGAGCAGTTCCTGGTAGACCTTTGCAGAAATAAATTCCCAGCTAAACAGCTTTTCAAGAAATTGTGATCCAGTGGATTTTTTTTGACATATCAGAGATTATTTACTTAGGAAAAAAAAGAAACAAAGGCTTTAAACTTGCAATTGAGATAAAAAAAAATTACTTTTCACTTTTATTTAAAAATAAGTAAATAAAAAAGATATGACAGAAATCATGTTTTTATTAAATATTATCTTAAAAGTGTTATTTTGCTATTTATTTTATTTCTTTTTATTTGTTTGTGTTATATTAAATAATAATTCATGATCAATCTAACACATGAGCCATTTGTCTTCAAACACTGAGTTGGTTTGTTTGAGGCTGTTTTGCTGTGCAGATAAACCACACTGGTGGTTTGATCAGACTTTATAAAATACTGAAACACTGTAATGATTATATACATCCCTAAAACACTTTGAATGTTTTACAATTTAGACGCTTTCTATAAAGAATATGTAATATTCACAACAAACAAATGATCTGCGTATTTTTATGTCATTATAATTTTTCTTATCGAAAGGTGTGCTAAGCAAAAACATGATTTAACTGTAGTTTTCGATTGTTCAAATAAATTATGTTATGTGTGTTTTCGTCTGTGCACCACGAGGGGGCAGCACTGCCATTATTAACCTGTAAATTCTAAACCGGAAGTTTGTCATTAGCTGGCGACTGTTTCCATTTTGACGGCGATTGGAAAAGGCCACTGCGTGCTTGTTGTTTCTTCACATTTTGTAATCAAACTAAACCGTCATCATGGCTATGCAGGCAGCCAAACGCGCTAACGTAAGTTAACGTATATAAACGACGATAAATATTGGACGAATTAATTTCAAATACAACATAATGTTCGGGTTAGCATGCGGCTAGCTGTTAGCTGGCTATCTGGTGCGTCTAGGAATAACCACTTTACGCTTTGAAGTAACTGATAAAGTTATTTCTTTTATATTCTGTGTACAGTGCTTTGATAATAAACTATGTATTAACTATTAAGTATCATAGAATGCTGGTAATTCTTTTGTTTATGAGGCACAACGTCCTCCCAAACATGGAGAGTTATTATTAGCATAATGTTTACGTAGCAACACAAGAAAAGCAAGCTGAAACTGCTTTTCATGTTGTTCATGTTGACATCCTCATAAACGTCATTGTGTGCGAAGACTTTGGACTTGTAATGTGTATTTTAGGGTGCTCATATTTGTAGTGGCAAAATCAGTTGGAATATAAGTTATGCTTAGTGATATGATTACTTAAACAAGAGTATACTGAGGTATTACTGTTTACAAAAAAATGATTATATACTACACTTTAGATATGCTTCACAGTGTCACTATAATCCCTTACATTTTAAAAATACTTTACGCTACCAATAATAATATTTTGACTATAAATAGTTTAAAATTTTGTTTGTGAAAATGTGTATTATCTTTTGTTTTAATCAGAGTGGATTTTTAAACTCTTTAGCACCTGATATTATAATGTACACCCGTTTTAGAACCAAGATTTTAAACAACCTCCCAACTGGAGTTGGGTGATAGAACAATCAAACCCATTAATCACATTTGTTCTGTTTATATAGATTTATTTTGTGTAAAATCTGGATTTTTTTTTTCCTCCATTATTGCACTTTGTGGGCTTGCACAGCTCATGGTGAGATCAGTTCATCACTCTTAATCTTAGATTTCTACTATTGACTGATAAACTAGCTGATTGTAACACAACAACCTGCAAACATGTAGTTTTTTTTATATTTTCTTTGATTGTTGTGAAACATTGTTGTTCAAAAATTTTCACTGCTTGAATTTCGTTGCCCTTTAAATTGGGTCACCTTCCAGAGGGGCTGGTTGAATTTTTTGGAAGTAATGTACATTATTTTCATTTCTGTCATGAAACTTAAGTGAGAAAAAAGTTGATAATCAGATTTAGTAGGGAGCCTAATCAGACATTAGACATCCGACAGATTTTTAAGCCATTTTGCCCAAGAAGTCATTTTATTTCTTGTGATGGTTAAGTATCTAAAGTTATGTAGTAATTGATGACTCCCTTTCCTACATGATTACTTTGTGTATGAAAGCCACAAACACGGATAAATATGATAATTAGCGCCTGCCTCTATTCTAGACGCCTGAGTTGAGAGTAGTTTTAAACAAGTCATTGATACTGAAATCAGCCAACTTAGAGCCATCTTACACTAGCGACAGGTTTTGAATTGAAACTTGTTGAGTGTTAAGAAAACATGGTGGAGTTACACTGATTAGAGGTTCTAAGACGGAAATAATCTGAGATACCCCAGGTTCTCTTAGTTTTGTTGTATCCTCTGTGATTTGTTTTACGTTTGTTTTCTTCTCTCTGCAGATCCGATTACCTCCTGAGGTGAACAGAATCCTCTACATCAGGAATCTTCCTTATAAGATTACAGCTGAGGAGATGTACGATATCTTTGGGAAATATGGACCAATACGACAGATCCGAACGTAAGTTCAGCTTGAAAATATCCCTAAATGTCGGGTAGTTTAGATAGGATGACTGCTAAGCTCCGATTCGATTACCGAATTCAACGCCATGTTGGATTTCTGAGAATGTATGGAAATGACTTGTGTGGAAAGATTCAATGGTTTTCTGAGACATTTAAGTTGGGAATAAAATAATGTATTTAAAGATCTATCTGTGTACTTATTACACAAATAATGTCAGTTGTTTAGAGCTTGATGTTCTTTGCTTTTAAATAATAATCAAAACTTAGCTTTAGACAATAGTGAACCTGCGTTGATCGATCTGGTGTTCACCTTTTGTCTTTTCTGTTTTTTTCTTGTCAGAGGGAACACACCTGAAACCAGAGGAACAGCTTATGTTGTGTATGAAGATATCTTTGATGCCAAAAATGCCTGTGACCACCTGTCAGGCTTCAACGTCTGCAATCGTTACCTGGTGGTGCTTTACTACAATGCAAACAGAGTACGTATTCGCAGCTCAGAACACACAAACTCTGAACGTCTGTTTCCCAAACGAAGGCATGTGTTTGATTGAAACAAGAATAAAATAATCTGCTGCATTAATTTTTACTTTCTGTATTGTTGTTTTGCAGGCCTTCCAGAAAATGGACACAAAGAAGAAAGAGGAGCAACTGAAGCTTTTGAAAGAGAAATATGGGATCAACACAGACCCCCCAAAGTAGTTTATGTCCGGTTTTTATCTTTAAACTCTCTATTTGTAAAAAAAAAAAAAAAACATTGTTGGAGTCGTTTAGGTTTTGATTAAATAATTGATAGTTGTTTATGATGACATTTTATGCTTTTTTTATTTTAATTTTTTTCTGTTTTGCTAAGTATATGAGTCAGCCAGAATTGGCCGTCTTTAAGTTGAAGTCCGAGAAAAACAGGCCAAACTCTTCAAAGACTTTTGTGATGTAAACCTTTTTTGTTTTGATCCATTCTGTTTGGCAGAAAGTTCTGTTTATCTCAGTCCTTATTCTGGGAAGAGGTATCCTGGAAAGGAACCTCTCATGTAAAGTCAAATTGTTCTGTAAAATAAATGCTACCATTTCTAAAAACGCTGTCTCCATTTTGTTCCACTCTTCATATAATCTCATTTAGATATTGTCCTCTGTATAAACCCAGGCGGTCAAAAGATTCAGCATAAAGCATATGGTTAGTGGGTCATTAAACGATCTGCCTGATCTGAGGGGTTGTGATGCAGTCGCCATGGTGATCTCCATGAGTAAATCAGAACATGCTCGGAGAAGCTGATGAACAAGAAAGTTTTTATATATTTCTCTAAAAATTATTTTCTTTTTTCAGACTTTCTCTTCTTAATGTTAAGAGTTTAGTGTTATGCATAGCATGGCTCTTAATTCAACAAGTAAATACTGAAGGTAAAGTGCTAAAGATGTGACGAATCAAAGATCATGCAGACCAAATGAATAAATCCAAGTGCAAACTACTGCATATTGAGCGTTATCAAGGCTTTGTTATTTAGAAAATGGTAAATGGAACAAATATGGAAAACCTAAAAATTTTCTAGGCTTTTCCAGAACTGCATATGAACCCTGGACGTTGGTCGATAAAATGGTTTGTTGAGTCATCAGAGCAGACAGGAGCCCATAGAGTTTATTTTATTAGAGTAAATCACAACACAGGGAGTAGTGCAGCCATGTCGTCAGGGACACAATACATGTTACAAAAAATCTTTTTACACTTTTGACATTTCTCCCGTTTGGTATCCTTACAGCAGACACAGGGTTGTGGTTAGAAACATGAAGCCGGAGGTGTTAATGTAAAGTTTTAGAGTTGTCATTTTACAGGAGATAATCCCAACTGCTGAAATGACGCTGGACCAACTTTTTTAAATTTTTGCTGCACTTTTCGCCAAATCTCTTTCATTCTTCTGTTGACCCTAGAATTAAAGTGTGGAATACATTGGAGGGCAGATATTCACGTCTTTTTTAGGCGGTACAACATCAATTACGTTTTTTTTTATTTTGTGAAAAGTGTGAAACTAAAGGGAGTAAAACAAAACGTACAAAAATCGGACTGACTGGTAAAAGAAACATGGAGGGACTGAGGAGGGCAAATTGTATAAACCTACTAAACGCCAGGTTTTACCTTAAGGTCTAACAGCATGTGATGGAATGACACCTACTGCTAATCTCATCACAGAAACCTCATCTCTGGGTAACTTCCACGCTCAAACACTCCAAATTTATTTCAAAGATATGCAACTATAATGAAAAATCCTGATTAAAAAAAGCTCTTTATGAATTACTGTGTTTTTCCCTATTTATCTTCAGCTCATCCATTTAAAATCACTTTCTTTCATGGGGTTTGCCTCAAAGATCTGCAAATGTAGCTCTCTTTATGGTTCTTCCAAAATGGCGTCTTCATCACTGCTTCAGCCAACTAGAAATGAAATAGCGCGTTTTAAATGTGTTGGGCGGGGGATTCAGTTCAACATACAGCAAAGCTAATCTACAAGGAAACATGCTCCCACAGGTAAAGCAATCCAAGGAAAGCGTATTAACCCATCGCAAAGCTCACAACCCCGTATAAGGCTGCTTCATTTTCCCTCCGCTCAGAGAAAAACGCTTCTCCTAGAAAGTCACTGCGTTGTAAGGCTTTCTGTCTTCAATCACCGAAAGGAAACAAGACTTTTAAGGCAGAACCTAAAGGCATGCAAATGAATAACATTGTATTTACGGACAGAACAGGCTCGTTTCGGCGGGAGAAGTGGAGCGGACGCTAATCCACCCCGCTTAGAGCTAATATAAGAAAAGACGGGTGGAGTTTTTTTTACGAAGGACGGTACATGGTTGTAGGAATTTGGTTCGCTTTGACGGTATCGTGAAAACACACACAGCTAGCATCAGAACAATAAATAGAGTAGCGGCAAGTTCAACGTTAGCACATCACTGATGCGCAAGCTTCAGTAGAGGTAAACTGAAAGGAAAGTACTTTGCACACTTCACATTTTGGCAGTTGGTCTATAAATAATTTTAATATATATATCTCATATTTATATTTCTTCATATATATGTATTGATTGTGTTAGTTGTTTATATGTAGAGTTGTGTGTGTTTGCAGGTGTTGCATGTGTGGCGTTGAGTGTGGCCCCCCGCACACTGCTGAATACCGTGTGTAGATGTTTTTATAGCAAATAACATTCTCATGCACACGAGTGTTTCAAACACAAGAAGCAGATCCATTGAAAGGTAGTCCAAGCATATATTATTATTATCTTTTTTTTTCAGTGGAAATAGCTGCAAACTGAATGGAACATGAAATTCTTTCTGTGCAGTCCGTGGCGGCTGGTGGAGCGCTCTCTGCTGCGTCCCGGCCTATTTCTGGAGGTCACACTGCAGCAGTAATACGATGGACGGGTCGCTCTTGGCCGCCTCTTTGAACTCCTCCAGCGTGATCTGGTCGTCGTTGTTCTTATCCATCTTGGAGAAGATCTTGTCCACCCTCTGCTCGGGCGTCAGGCCGTCCTCGTTCATTTTCATCATGATCACCGTGCCAACCATCTTGTAGATTGCCTATCAAGAGGAAACACACAGGAAAAACAAAAAAAATGAGTCATACAGCTGGACCAACAAGCACCAAAATATACTCATTTTCTTTTTTAATTTGTTATTTGCAGATGGGCTGCTCAGTGGTGCAGTGAGTAGCACTGCTGCCTTGCAGCAAGAAGGTTCTAGGTTTGATTCTTGGCCTGGCGTCATCTCTCTGCATGGAGTTTGCATGTTCTCCCTGAGCAAGCTTTGGTTCTCTCCAGGTACTCCAGCTTCCTCCCAAAGTCCAAAAACATGACTGTGGGCGGCTCTCTAAATTGTTCTTAAGTGTGAATGTGTTGTTTGCCCTGCGAAAGACTGATGGCCTGTCCAGGGTGTTCCCCACCTCTCGCCCATAGACAGCTGGATTATAGGCACCAGCAGCCCTCGCGACCACAGCTGGGATAACGCGTGATAGAAAATTGATGATCAGAGATGGTTCAAGGCTTAGTCTTTAGAAAATCCTGTGTTTGTGCCAGACATAATGAAATGCTGAAAAATAATAATGCTGCAGATACATTCAAAACAATTTAAGTTTCGTGGAAAAGTTAAATGTATTTTTTTGTTTTATTTCTTCAGAAATTGAAACTTTATGTATTGGATGGATTCATTAAATATATAAATATTCCAAGCCTTTATTCTTCTAAACTTTTAAATTTGATAATTTTGTTTTACAGGTCATAATCCAAAACTAAATGTCTGAATAAATGTTTCATAAAATAGATTTAAATAAAGGATTTAGGATTGATTTTTCCTTTACGCTTCCATTCAACTTTCTATAAATATTGCTGTATCTTTAGCTTTGACCTTCTGCCCTCCTTGTTGAGGGATTCACTTTATTCTGGACACGAAAGAACAAGCTGGAGTCATTAGGCTGAATTTGAATTCATGGGGTGCGTCCTCAGAAGGCCAGATTTGTAGGCCGATTACGTCATAGCGCTGCGCTGAGATCTGCTCGGATTCCAAGACTCTTTGTTATGCGGCCTACAAATGCGTCCTTCTTTTTGCCTGATTTAAAGGACAGGTCCGGTGTATCCTATCTAGCCTTGGATTAGAGTCCTGCACGGGTCGAGTTTTACCAACCCGCACCCGCCCGAACCCGTTAGGATGACTACCGAACCCGACCCGTCACCCGCAGATATCTTCAATTCAAATCCGAACCCGACCCGTTGACATTTAACCCGCAACCCAACCCGTTAACACATAGTATAATAGGCTATAGTACACTGCGCTGCAGAACAGTGCCATTAACACTGCAGCAGACGTGTATGCACTGACTGTGGCCTTTTTGGAGGGAAGCCCACACTGGCGGCAGGGCTTTAAGCTACAACAAGGGTGACCCCAGTGCCTGATTAATATTACATTTCTGATGTCCATAACAACACACACGCATAAAAAAAAAATCACCAACTACCCGCCCGCACTAAAAAATAGCCACCCGACCCCCGACCCGTTTATTTTTATTTATGTATTTTTCACCCGCAAAAGAGCATTTTAGCGGGTGACCCGTTGGGGACCCGCGGGTACCCGACCCGTTGCAGGACTCTACCTTGGATATCCCAGGATTCATTGCGAGACCAAGCAAGCTGTGATTTGCTCTGTGATCTGAGGAAAAAGTTACATGGCACCAAACTGTGGTGAATTTTGGAAGGTCAGTTTAATATAATATAAGTATGTGAATAGTTCCGTCTGAAATGAATGAAAATAATTTTTTAAATGGTTAGTGAGTCAGATATGTGGCGGGTAATGTTTGATTTCATCTAAAGGATTTTATCTGTGTAAATGGGTTTGGCTGTAATTTAAGGACAGATTCTAATATATCTGCAGGATGGGGACAATAAATCTGATAGGATTTTTATTTTTCATTTGCTATTTTACACAATATGCTTAACTAAGTATTTTTTTTTTGCTAAATATGAGATTTTGCAGATATATTTTTATACATATACTGTTTAGATTAACTTATATCTTTCTACCCCTTTCATATCATTACACTGTCTTTTATTTGTTCACGCTCCCAGTGGTTGTCACCTTTATTCCACTCTTTATTCTCATGAGTGAAGTCTTTGTTCAGAATTTACTCTTCTGGTCTCCTTATTTTCACAAACTTCAAAGGATCAAGTCCAGATGGACCGAGTCCTTGGAGGATGCAGCCCATGAATTTGAATTCCACCATTTTTCATCAACAGATATTTTTGGCTCTGTTTCCAATCTCAGAAATGGAGCGCCATCATGTGGTCGATGAAAGGCTGTGGTTTGGAAATGCCTGTGGAGAATAGTCGATATCTTTTTGCAACAACACATGTCCACACAGTATGGATCTGATCAGCAATCCACTGATAGCCTCCTCAGGAGTTTATGTCTCATAAATCTAAGCTAAATGATCATGACATCCTCATCAAAGAAAACAATCAATATGAACAGAATCTGATAAAAGATTTCCTTTGAGTCTTTGCCTCTTTTTAAGCATCACTGCTTATTGCTTTTAACTCCCTGTAGCAGTGAGCTGGAGGCTGACGTTCCCAGTGCAGAAACAGGATGTGGATGTTCAGTTTTCTGGTTCAGTTTCCGCCACTGATTTAAAAAGGGTTTTATGTTTAAGAAAAAATCAATAAACAATACTTTCTGTTCTGCAATAGTTTTAGCACAGATACCTCAATGATCTCCAGCATCTCCACCCGCGTTATTTTGCCGTCTCCGTCCAGGTCATACATGTTGAAGGCCCAGTTGAGCTTCTGCTCGAAGCTGCCCCGTGATGTGATGGACAAGGCGCAGATGAACTCTCTGAAGTCGATGGTGCCGTCACCGTTCTTGTCGAAGGTCCTGAAGGCATGTTGGGCGAACTTAGATGCATCGCCATAAGGGAAGAACTGGTGAAAAAAGAGATTAAGACACATTGAATCAATTATTTCCTCTTTAACACATTAGCATGAACATATTCTGCAGAATACGGTGCATGCATATGTTGAATGGCACACTATGCTCTATAACAGCAAAGTTGGTTCATGAAGGTGAGTTTACATCACAGTGGGGTCTATATTGATCTCTGAGGGTAAATGTGTCTTTCCTTTCCCATAAGCCTTTGATTCGGAGGTCAGACACGCAGCAGTCTCCTGACAAATTAGACTCCAGACTGAAAGCAGCTCTTCTATATTTATACAGTAAAACTTTGGTTTCATTTGATGAAGATCAGCTTGTTTTATAAATCAAGACAAAGAAAATCGTCCTCTTTGTTCTAATGTCGGTGTAATCGATGCACGTCAGCACCGTGAACCTCAGAGGTTGATACTTTAGCTTGGCTCAGCTCATCATCGGCTGCTAACTACAAACGCTGTGAAGCTGAGCCATTCATTACACACAACCTCCTGCCCGACCGCTCCATAAAAAGTCAATGATCTAACCGAGCCTGCTCACAGAGGGCTGATGCAAATAAATCAAGGTCAAGGGTTTTAGCCTGTATTAAAGAAAATAACTGAACAAATTGGTAGAGAAGAAACTTAACCTGGAAATCATTCAGGTATAGTTTTTATTATTATTAAGAAACACGATTAATCTTGGACTACTTCTGTCAAATCCATTCAGGTAAAGGAGGGACATTAAGCAAAACCTTTGCAGCTGATTGGATGAAACAACAGCTAGTGCCCGCCTACCAAAGTTTGGTTTTAGCCAATCCCAGTAAGAAATACCAATTTCTGAAAATAAATAATATTAAATATATTAGAATAAAAAACTTATATACTTTTTATATATATAATATATACAAAAAATATAATACATAATAATAATAATAAAAAAGCAGCAGGCACCATGAGAAACCACAGCGACTCATGCTTTGAAAGCTAAAGCAGCCGCTACGCATTCACTCTCCTGCGTTAATCTTTGTTTCAGCAGCTCTTAGTTTCCTCACCGCTAAATGTCACTTAAACCATAAAACAATGTCAATGTTTTTTGGGTTGGAGTGGTAGGAAGGTGACTAATGCAGTTGGATGCTACATGCTTATTACATTATAGCCCCATGTTTGGGTGAAAACAATCCCCTCCCTCAGACACACTACATGCTTCCATGTGTCAAACTTCTGTAGTCAAGAGCAGGAGATTAAGCGTTGGACCTGTTGCTGTAAACTTTATATCAGCTCGCTGAAAGAAAACCATTAAAATCTTAGGTTATTGATTTCTTATAACCACTTGGGTTTTAAGAAATCAACCGTTATGTTTTTTACTGTATTTCTGGCAAAGAAAACTACAGATGGTACAAAAACTAACTGAAGCAGCGCCACCTTAAAACAAAACCAGGTTTTAAACAGCTGACTGTTGTCTCCACCTATAAACTGACAGCAAAAAATTAATAAACTAACTGTTACTTTTAATGAAAGGCAAAATGATCATAACTTGCACAAAATACACAATATGCTTAAAAACAATTAATCTCGAAGATACATTTTTGTCCGAATGTTATACGTTTTGCAGCTACTGGTTTTTTTCTTCTCATAACTAAAAGTATAAATTTGAAATATATCTGTTACTAACCTAAACTCACTATTAGCAGCCTCATCAACACATTTCACTCTTCAGATCAGGGCTGCCACATCCCCACTGTTACTGAAAAATTCTACAGTATAGATGGCTTTGAAAGTTTGGTCCAAAGGGTCCTTCCATTTCATAGCTGTACATGGGTGTTTGTTTTTTCTCACACAGTAGATGCAAAAGAGGATTAGAAATAGGAAAAATTATATGTAATTGACTGAAATGGCAATTGAGGTGACTTAAATTCAAGATCGCTCTGTGGAAATGTAAGCCAGTGTAAGTAAAGCTTCAACAAAGGCAGGAGATTTTCAACAGCAACATAGTGAACCGTAACATTGCATGAGGCATTTTGCCTGATCAGCAACAAGACGACAGAAGAACATCTTTTATTGCATAATTTAATAAAAGTTATTTTAAGGCAATAATGAAAAACAAAAACATTAAAGCTTGGAGTGTCACTCTTTAATTCACGATACGATACCAAGATTGCAGTACCGATACCGATATTAACTCGATGCAATATCAGCAAGAACCATTCCTACTTTGATTGCTTATTTCATATTTCCAGTACCATTTCCAATACCAAAGAAAACATGACTCATATCTTATTCACCAAAGAGTTAGATACATTTAAACAATCAGCTAGAAGCAAAGTGTTTCAATGAGATTTTAGAAGATAGGCTGATATATTCTGATATTCATTTTTTGGCTGATATCGGATTAATTTCCAATGTCCTTATCGGATCGGGGCAGCCCTTATTAACTTTCACATTATGACAAAATTTCCTGTTATTCAGTAAAAATGAACAATCGTTAGCTTCTGTTAATAATTGCCATATCCAGCAGCTCATAACAGGTCTGTCCATCTTTTACATTATCTAACTCTCCTTTTTTAGTTTCAGGAACATAATTAACTGTTTTCAACCCATAAAAATCTAAATTGCTTATTCCCCGCTAAAAACATTTAGATGTCTTTTTTTTTTTAACAAAATCCATGTGTTTGCTATTACTTCCTAGTCCAAAATCCTGTTAAAGAGGAGAGAGACACAGAGGATCACTGATTGGCTACCGACCAATCAGATTGGTCAGTAGCTGATGAGTCTCTATAATTTATTTCACTGAGGTAGAGTCAATCTCACTTAAATTCAACCAAACACAATAGTGAGTTGGTGGGTAAGTTGTTTTAAACTTGTTTCTTACTATGTGGTAGTCATCATTAAAATGAATGAATGAATCACTACATATAGTAAATGATCTTAAACAGATAAGGACACAGACACTGTGTAATTCCTAATGCTTAAGGAGTCAAATGGCGTGTCCATCTCTTCCCCTCAAACTGACAACTGCAGCATTGACAGATTGTCTGATGTCGCACCAGGCGGTGTGAGGGGAGACATGGCACCCTAGGAGAGAAGTTTGGAGGATTGGAGATAAATAACCGAAAACAGTCAGAAGAAGGGAAGAAGACGAGCGTGAAGGGCCCAGACAGTTTCCATCAGTTACAAAGCCACTCATCTGCAGAGATTCCTACCACTGCAGATGGGCGAATTATCCATTCTGCAGCAAACCGATCAGACTGCAGCAAGAAGCTAAGGGATGATGGGAAGTGTTGAAGAAAAATTATTATTTTTAGTTTTTAATACAGTTAATCTTATGGCATGTGTAAAAGGTATGTTGAGCACTCTCATTTTGAACATATTTCTTAATTCTGAACAAGTTTGTGAAGATAACCTTTCCTTGAACCAAAGGACTGAATTTAAGTTTGTTCCTGAGAATTTATGGCAGGAAGAGGCCCCCACATTCCAACAGCTATTCTGTGAGGTCTTATCTTATGTTTATCTTAGCCAGAAGACGTTAGAATTCCTGGACGCCAGGCCGTAAATTAGGGGAAGCTCTAAGTTTCTCTGTGTGTCCAAGATAGCTCCTGGTTGGAGGAGCAAAAGCCAGCCTTATTTGAATAAATTAAATACAAGAGGATAAAGCTTTCTACATAGAAGTAACAAATCAGATTTGCTCTTGCAACTCTCCAAAGATGTCTTTGTACGTCTTTGCTTTCTTTCCTTCTCTCCATTTATGTCAGGTAATTGAATGTATGTCTCCGTTGTTCTGCAGTTTCTGGTGTAAGTTTGTGCATTGTCTTATTTCTAAGTTTGTGCATTGTCTTATATTCGATTAAACTATGTAATTCTGTGACGTCAACACGCAATGCTGGTTTTCCTTGGGGCCACACGCAGCTCGCCGAGATGAACCTGGGAAAGGAAGAGAGAAAGCCAACCTTTTTCCAAAGTTAACTATTTTAGAATATTTTCTTCCATAACAATTGGGGGCTCGTGCCGGTTCTGGAATCTCGGTGGGCGGCTGTTTGGCACTGATTGATCCGTTTCGTCCCGACGCTTCGGTGTGGTAAGACAATATTTGATTATTTTTTATTTTTTAGTTGTCTGAAGCGCTGTTTCGTTGGACCGTGGCTGATTTGCTGTGTGCGGCCTCACAGAATTTAGAAGCTGCAGAGCTAGATAGAATCCCTCCTAAAAGAGTCGGTTGTTTAAGGATTTGAATAAATACACATTACAGGGAACTTTGGCTAGTTCAAACAGAGCCTTTACGTTAACTCTGATTTTAAGCTGGGTTTTGTTGTTATATTCTTTTTACCCTGAGGATCAATGCCTGGGCCTCTAAAAAAAGTATTTTGGAAATTTGTGTATTGGGTAGCTTTGGCTTGTATCAGCCGGAGATTTCGACTCATCTCCAGTGGACTTATAATTAATTGTTTGGGTTAATTGGACCGAGTTGTATCACTCATGGAAAAAGGACTAATAGGTCGGATCACCTTTCTCTGGCATTCTGAATCGAGTTGCTAGTAGTATAAAGGACTGAGAATACTTAATATAGCAGGTTGAATCACCTTAAAGGACTGATAGCAGGTTGAATCACCTTAACGGACTGAGAAGTTGAAATGAGAATAAAAGGGATTTGTAAAAGTGAAGTTGGAAAATTAAAAGATGCGTCATACATTCTTTTAGCCGGCACCTGACATTTTCTTTCTTTTCTGTCTTTTCTTGACTTGTCTGTGTTTCTGTGTTTTGTACGTTTCTTTGTGTTTGTGTGCGTGCTTGGCTGCGGGTTGATCTATGGCTGTGTGTCTGTCTTCCCCCGTTATATGTTCCACCACGCGCTGCTGTCTATTTGTCTGTCTGTGTCTGAATTGTGCTGAGATTGTGCAGAAGTGATTTGTGTTTCAAGATTGTGTTATGAAATATTTTCAAATGTTTTTGCTGGATGTTGTATTACTAACTTTCTGTTAAAATGTGCTTCTGTGGGACAGAGGTTTCTCCATTTTGGTTAAAAGTTTTGTTTCACAGCAGGGGGATTGATTGACCCCCCCCCATTTGCATTTTGGGAGTGCTTCAGTTCTGTTAGCACTGACATTTCCAGCTCACTCTTTCAGGATTCTTGGATTTTGATGTGAATTACTTTTAGAATGTGTTTTGTGTTGAAATGAAAAGTACAAAATAACAGATTTACAGATGTTTTTACTTTCTCAGCGGGAGAAATGTGTGGCATCAGTTCCAGGCTGGAGCACTGGAATGATCCAATTGTTTTTTTTATAATATTGTAACATTGACAATCACTTCAATTTCTAGGTTTCCTGACACAAGATGGAACACCCTCACTGAGTGGAACAAGAGAACAAAAACGAGAACATATGGATGTTTTTCTGCTTGACAGTGTTTTCTACACTGTTAATGTAGGACATGTTGAAACACTAATGAATGACTTTGTTTCTTGTAGGACGATCTTCGTGTGCAGCCCATTTTGCATATTACATGACCACATGAACGGTTTTTGGGTTTTCCTACAGGGGGTCTAGGTAGCCATTTAATAACAGTGGGCTATCATGAAATACGGTTGTGTGTATAATATGGAGTTTTTAAAACAGGTTCACTCAAAACTGAACAATATTAGAACTATTGGATAATTTATTTTTTCAACCATGGTGTTATAATAATTGTGTTTAAGACTTTCACAGGACGAATTTTGGTTTGAAATCTGGGGTAACATCCTGCATCTTTCTTACAATGGGGTGTTGATGAGTGTGAATGAGAGTGAATGTGTAGGCAGATGGCCTTTGATGGGTTTTAGGAAGCTATGTGAATATGACATCACTTTAGTGAGTAGCTGTGTGACCTTTTTGTTATTTTAAACTATTTAGGGACAGTAAAGGTTTTGTTTCATAAATATACTTTTATTACTGCTATATGGGCAATTTTAAGGTAAAGACGATTACATATTTTGGTGTCACAATCTGGTTAAAGCTGAATCATCTGCTTGTGCAGTGGAAATAATATGAAACGAGAATTCAGCCTTGGCTTAAAGCAGATAAATGTCATTATTAGGAAACTGTGTTATCCACTTTGACTAACAACACTAACAAACTAACCTAAATTCTAACTAAATTAACTTGGTTTATATTTCATATTGGTAACTGGTTGGACATGCTGAAATTTTAGCATAATTAGGGAAAATTCTTTTAGTTTTGTTTTCCACCTCTAAATTGTTTTTCTTTTGGAAATAAGAAAACACAGGGGGATGTTATAAAGATAAGATATTACAGATGGAACTTTGAAATTTACATCATCTCAGTCTAGTTTGAATATTAGATGGAAGATTGGAGAAATGGTGGAACATCTTATAATATTTTGGTTTTTCAGCTAATTATTATATAACAGTGACATAGATTCCAAATTGTTTTCAAAATGATAATTTGATTATATCAACAGGGGGAGAAGGAGAAGTAGACCCTAATTCCTGGTAAATTTTTGGATATGGTTAATTGTAAATTAGTTAATCAATAATTTTGATTTTTTTTCATTCAACAATACTGAATTATGGATTTTTTTTTTAATGTAGAGTCATATGGCGTTCCTGCTTGACTAAAATATGGTATATGTGATATAGAAGCTTCTACTAAATTAGATTTGATCATCTAAAATTGAACGGTTTCAAATAACATCTATGCCATGTTTATTTACATTTAAAATTGTTGATAGATTTCTGCATCACTGCTGACTTTGATTATATACAGTTGGGTGTAAATTGTTAATTTTGAGGAAAATTTTGGTTAAAACTGCTATGAAATTCAAATAAAATGTAAATAATTTCTGAAATTTTAAAATAGGACTTTGTCTTACAGCGTGGGACAATGATAAGGATGTTTGGTATTTAGTAGAACAATATGCAATTCATAATTATTTGACAAAGTGCAATTCAATCACAACTTTCATTAGTGTCAGTACTAGGACATTCTAGAGTTTGTTCTAATCCTTTAATGAGTTTGTGAGGTTGTGATTTTAAAATTTGTAGTGATATTTGGCACAAGCAGAGTGAATGTCATCGAGGTATTGACGTTTATTGATTTTGAACAGTAAGTGTCATTATTTTCTTAATTCTGGCACATCTGATCGTGGACTATTTTAACACATTTCTATGTTTATTCTTTTTGCAGTTCAGGATTTGGGGCAGTTGGCCGTTAGTGCTATAACAACAACAAATCTAGAGCCACACGGGAGGATGCATCACAAGATAAATTTTATTTATAATAGTGAAAGTAACAAAATGTGGCATATATAAGTTTTGATTTTTTAATTACTTTGTATTATTTTTTTTCTCTGGCAGTTCTCCTTCCTTCTGACTTGATGGCAATCTTGGGGAAAGGGTCTTTTAAGCTCAGAGATCATGGGACGATGTATTTGAAGGGATCTTCTTGATTACCACATCAGGCCGCTGTTGTTGCTGAACAAAGATGCTGAACTGTGCCCATCTTCTGCTGGACTGCTGTATGAAAGCCAAAAGCTGTTGAACGATTACGAAGGTCAGCGAAGACGAACTGTTCTCCTGTTGTCACGTGAGGGCAAAGTGCTGCTCACAGGACCTGGCAACAGATGTCTCCTTTGAGTGTTGCTTTTCATACCTGGCTGAAAACAAAAGGGACTCAGGCGTTATCTATGGGAGTCTTCTATGGCTGGGAATCAGCAGTGAGTCGGGACCACAAAGATCATAGCCTTTTGTCCAAACCCGGACGGGGGTTTCAGTGGATGACTGATCTGCTGGTTTCTACGTCCTGCTCTGTCGACCACGAAAAAGCTGACCGAAGTTCATCAAAGCGGGACTTTATCCAGATGCTTCTGCACTGCGGGAATGACTGCTACTCTGGGCAACTTCTGATTCAGCAGATAAAGAATTGCGGCATGGCAAGTCGCTCAGCGGTGGTCCTGTTGTGTGTTCTCATGTTTGATCCTGGATTCTCACCTCTGATCATGTGACCTGGGTGCCAAAGCCCACTCCTGGGGTTCCCTTCAGTCTGCAGGTTGGAGACGAAATGGGTGCCAACTAAACTTGGTAGTGGTGAATAAGTTCTTTTTTTAATTTTTGTAGTGCGTGATGCCATTGTTCTCTTCTTACATTAGTTATAGCACTGATGCGCCCTGTTGTCTTCACGTCCTGAACCCCTGCAGTGTAATTCTAAGTGTTAAGGACACCCCATCTCCTGGGGTCAGAGGTTTTACAATGCAGTTTGAGGGTTGGTGTGCACCAACTGTTACGACACTGCATTCCTCGGAAATGCATTAAGTTCCTCCATGATTCACTCTGTTTGTCTCACAAAATGCTAATGTGTCTTTTTTCCCTTCCTGCCTGAAAAGAATGGGCAGGGACTAACTATTGCAATTACATATTTTTTTCTTAACCATAGCTGAATTGCATTGTGTGTTACGCTTCATCTACTAAGGAAGATGATCGAAATTTTATTTACATAGTACAGTGGCTACCATTCAGTAAAACTAAATTTAAATTTAAATGGAATTTAACATTAAGGTGTTAAAGTGGATTGATGGGTGTCTATAAAGCTTACTGAGCTAAAGACACCAAGTTCTGTGTTGATTTTATAAATTTGATCAAACATTAAATTCTTTGATTGAGGTGTGCAGATTGTAACAGCATCTGGGACACCATGTTTGAATTACATCCAACTGTGTTACATGAGGCTAAAGTTAGTGGTGATAGCGGATTTCATCTCAATGAGTTGTGTAGGATTTTTATTGTATTCTATGACAGAACATTTGTTCTGTTATAGAAACAGGGGGACATGAATGGAATTGATCTAATAAGCAAATTTTTAGTTTGTATCTCTCTTTACTTTTCGGAAAAAGAGGTTATTGAAGTTAAATCAAAATACATTAAATGTTTTACGGTGTATTAGAAGCATTAAATATGAGCTAACTATTTGGATATGAAATAAGTAAAATTTATAAATTGAATATACTAAACTAAATATTACCTATCAAAAAAATTTACATAAAATAGTGTTTCTTAAACTAAGGAAGGTGATCATTGGATTGTTGCATCTCTATTCATATGATTTAAAATAAGTTGTTTAACTAAGACATCCAGGAAGGTCTAAACTAAAGATTTACATCATTTAATAAATTTAGCTGTATCGAATCTCTCTCCAAAACTGAAAAGGCATTGATAATTGATAAACAATATAAAAAGGGTAATACATTATTCAATTAAATATTGTATAAATAGGTTTTCAAAAGAATAAATGGATCAAAGGTAAAAATGGTGGAAATTTTTGGGATTTAAAACTATGATTGGAATAAAGTAGGTCATTTTTGATATTTGGTGACAAGGTTAGCTATACTCATGTAAAACAGGCTGATCATTCTTTAAGGTTTTAAAAAAATAGAAAATATGATGATTGAAATTAAATTGGTCTAAATTGGAGATTTACAAATTAACAATTATGGAACTGCTTCTAAAATACAGTTAAGTTTTGGGTTCAACATGATAGGAAACATTTATTGCTCATGTAGGCCTTATATAAAAAGAGGGTCAAAGGATTGATAAAATACAGCTCGAAAGAAGCAGATTTATAATACAAAAGGAAGACAGCAAAGCTGTCATAAAGTGTCGGATCAATCATTAACCAATCAACAGGGTTCTCTCCATATGAGCTCCAGACAGGATGGATGTTTCCAGGACCTGCTACCCGCATTCCAGGATGGAAAGGTGAGCTTGCACATTTATCTCCTAATGATTTCTTCAATGAGTTACAGGTCCTGGCAGCGGAATTTACAAAATACCAGACGACACAGGAACGTCCAGGCTCGGGACCAGTTCCGGGAATCTACAGGGTGCGCCTGAAGGTCATCAAAAGAAAATGGTCTGAACCTCGCTTCACCGGACCATACCGAATCGTGGAGAGGACATCTCATGCTGTCCGTCTGCAAAGGAAAAGGAGACACCGGGTTCCACTGGAGTCAGTGCACAGCAGCTGAGGAGCCACAACGCACGCTACAAGGCGTACAGGAGAATCTACAGTCTCAACCTGCAGGCCCATCTGCAGGCACATCCCAGCGCGGAGGAGGATCTGCAGTTCCAGGCAGAAGTGTAGCAGGGATTCCTGCCAAGACCACTTCATTTTCCTGAATTACAAGGCTTAAAAGGCCCGGACAGGCACAATAATCCTGTTCCGGTGACCTTCCATTGAGAAAAGGAGATTGCAACCTCTCCTTAAACTCACTGTTATATTGGCACAATACTCCAATTTTCAGTGAGCAACGGACACTCAGGTGGAAACCTGAGGTTTACAACCGAGGAGGAAAACGTGAAGGATCAGGCTACAAGATCATCATTAACTTATCTTCTCTTTATTGCGTGTTTTCGTTTTTTGCGAGCTCTTAAAGAACATTCGTTTCTTTTTTGCGCGTATTTTTGGATCGTTTCCTGACGAAGAATTCATATTCATTTTCGGAGGACTATCGAAGGAGCATAGAGACGAACTCTTAGTTCTTATTATTGAATTGTGAAAAAAAAAAAAAAAAAAAGGGTTTTTTGTAATTTTTATGTGTTTATGATGTATTTTCTTTTTTTGATGTTATTGTTTTGTATTGACAAATTGTGATTTTTGTGGCGAGTATTGTCTTTTAAGTCTGCAGAGCATTTTTTTGTAATTTCGAGATATCTTACTCTGGTTTTCTAATTTTATACTTGGGCTGATATTTCTATTGTGTTTTTTCTTCTATTGACATAACTGAGTTTTATGATTTTTCATGTTTGATAAGTGAAATGTATTTTCAGTTTTAGTTTTTACTGGTTAAAATTTTGTGGTTCATCAGGTGAGTATTAAATTGTTGGATAGCCCAAGATACATTTGATAAGTTCAGATAATGGAGTTCAGCTTCAGACACATGACCTGGCCGTGGAGCTAGGAGGTTCTGTTTAAAACAGGGACTGTTATATAATTAGGCTAAGGTTTAGTTTTTTAATATGCTAAATAGTTTTTTGGTTCCTCTATTAGAAGGCTTAATTTATTTGTGAGGTCTGTGTGTCTCAGACCTCATAAGAGGGACTGTTGAAGAAAAATTATTATTTTTAGTTTTTAATACAGTTAATCTTATGGCATGTGTAAAAGGTATGTTGAGCACTCTCATTTTGAACATATTTCTTAATTCTGAACAGAAGGAAATGCAGGGAAGGGAATGATGGATGGGGGTGATGATGAGAGACAGGTGGGTGGGGGAAATAGAGAAAGGAGCAAACTAAAAAGAATGAATGTGATTGAGAAAGTATTAGAAGCAGCTCCAGGAGTAATCTGTTTGCTATAACTAGAATAAACTAAACATCAAACAAAAAAAATAGGCCATAACACGTTAGTCGACTCTACCTCAGTTCATTTACCCCAGCCAAGAGGAGCGGGGGAAAGCAAATGGATCGACAAGACAACTGTGAAATAACTGAGGGGGAAAGGAGAGGGAAAGATGAAAGAGAGTCGAGGCAGGAGAGACGGATCAGAGGGGGACACTAGATGGCAGAATTCCCCTTCAACCGTCTAAAATGGTGCAGTGGACTAAACAACCAGGGACTTTATGTCATTAACATTTCCAGAAATTTTCTGTCCTCTGCTCATCTGGCCTCCTATTTGTTTTCATGGCTGGATAATACGGTTGTTTGGATCGGGCCATCAAAGGACAGGCTAAATGCCAGACCGCTTCTGTCCACTCTGGAGGGGAACAGGACTGCCAGAGACAGGGGGGGTGTGGTAATGGCTAATGTCACTCAGCGTGCTTGTGTGTTTCACTGAGGGAGGTGCGAAGCGTGTTCTGTCAAACAACTATTTGCTATAACATCTAACCTCCACACACTCACAGCGCAAAACATGCAGCAGTTAATTGGAACATTAGTTTGTATAATCAGCCGTCAGGCCAGCACTGGAGCTGATCAAAAACCTCAAAGGGGATGGAGGAAGAGGAGCAGGAGGAGAAGAAGCTAAACATTACAAACCCTGTTCCAAGCTTTACTCCCCAACAGCCTAAAACCTGTACTTCAACGTAGCAACAATCCACTTTGTGATGATTCACAACTTATCAGCATAAGGCCACTTTTCAAGCCCGCCTCAATAGATTTTCTTCCAAATCTGCATCTGAAAGTTGAACTTAAGAGTTGAGCTGACTTCACGCAGCTTAAAGGCTTCAGGGGATGAATGTGTGGGTTGTGATCTAAGCGAAGAGGGCATATTTTCCACTCAAGATATGCTGCTTCAGTTTGGGAACTATATGTAACAGGATTACTGTTATCTAAGAACCAAAAGATCTATTAGCGACTCTGAAAGCGAGGAGTTATTTTCAGACTCGTTTTGGCTCCAACTCTCAATTAGGCTTATTTATAGACAACTTTCCCCCAGCTTACACACCAGAGTGAATAGAGCACTTGGCGTTTCTTGCTCTTTTTAAGGTCCCTGTATAGTTCTCATGACTGCTAAGAAAAACTGGATTAAAAGAAAATGAAAATCAGCTCCATGTCATGCAGCCCTAATGATGGATGTAGATTTTCGTAGATTTTTTATTTTTTTTTGACAAGGGAGCAAAAACCATGGTCACCATGGTGGTTTTCATACGCGGATTTTTCATTTTTCACAGTTGGGATAAAATCAAGGATGTAGCAAAGGCAGTGGATCAGCACCCTATCGTCATGATTTTGGCGCTGATAACTGGCTTAATAACTCAATCCATTCACCTGTCCAATTCTGCCCGGTTTCTGCCCTAATCATTGCTCATCTGATCCACCTGCTCCTGCCTCTATTTAAGGCGCTTGCATCCAGTCATCAGTGCCAGATCATTGATGTTCTCTTGGACGGAGAGATCTTTATATATATATATATATATATATATATATATATATATATGCAAAATTAGGAATATAACATATATTAAATGTTAATAAATAAAGAAAGGAGAAAAATAACTAAATAAATGCTTTTGTTGTTATTTTACCTGACAAAATCAGCTGGAGAGAGGCTTAAAAAAACTGCAAGACCCACCTACACACTAACAAATGAACAGGATGACCTTAGATGAGATCATCCATGCAGTCAGTGTCCTATAGAGTCTTTTCTGGAACGCTGCCATATCACTTCCATGCTTGTTTGAGGTTTGGACTCACTGATTGAGGCTATATTTTGTCCCTGTCCAAGTCGTTCCACCTGCTGGCTCCATGTGACATCATCAGTTTCTGCACGCAGATTGTATGCCCTCTCTCTCCTCTGTCTTCCTAAACAAAATGGAAAGCTCAATATCTTTTTCCTGACCTATAATTGGTTTAAGGGGAGGGGGCCCGATAGAAAAGGGGTTTTCTACTACAAACCCTTTAAAGACTAAAAGAATGGAAATGTAGTGCAATAGGAGATTTAAAATCCTTTATTAGGGTAGTAATGACCATGAACTTTTTCATATTTGGACACTTTGCAAACCAAGACTTTTATGTATTTTATTGAGATTCCATGTAGAAATTTAACACTAAGTGGCACAAAAGTAAAGTGGAAGGAAAATAAGCACAGTGTCAGCTTCTTTATTAAAGAATGTGCTATGCATTTCTATTCAATTCTCTAGAAACAACACTTGATTGATTGTTTTTCTGAAATTACATCTGTGGCTGTTTTGGAATTATGTCTATCAGCGTTGCTAATCCATAGACAGATTTTTTTCCTCATTCTTGGTAAATATCTGAAGCTAATTTAGACTGAATGCGTAAGTGAACATTCATTTTAAAGGCTTACCCCCATTCTCAATTGCACTTAAGTCTGGGCTTTGACTAGGCCATTGTAGCACATGGAGTTTGCCACTGAATTCTAGCTCTGGCTGCATGCTCAGGAGGTAAACCTCAGCCCCAGGCTCATCGTCCATCTTTTTATTAATTAACCAGCCTCATGGGAATTGTATTTAAATGTCAAATCATTCTAGCTTAAACATGTGTATATATGTACTCTTTATCAGATATTATTGTCCAAAAACAATCCTTTCTTAAAATTTGTGTTTTTTTTTTTCATTATCTTATGCAGGCAAGTTTGTTATATGTCAGCCTGAGCACCTAAATTCCACCAATCATATATCAACGATCATCTGTCAGTCAAATTTCTTTGGTCATAGGATCTTGATTCATTTGTCGCAGCTAATATACGCAACGGTTGAAATAAGAATAATTTCCTTTCCCATTAAGTTCCCTCCCGGTGTTCACGGGGATGGACGTCTGTGTCAGCAGGCGTAGAGCTAACAGAACTGGCAGCGCTGCGAGGCAAGGGCTCAAACATGTACGGCTGTAAGCCTTCTACACCAAATCAAGCTTCTGTCGCCCTGGCTTCCTCTTCCACAACATCTTCGTCCGTGCTTTCCTCCTCTAAATAAAAAAAGGATGACGGAGGAGACTCATCCACGACCTCCGACACAAAACTCCCCTCCTCTTGCATGTTTCAGCCGTCAATAGCGTTCCTTGACAGTGTCGTATCTAAGTCACCAATTTAGTGCTACTTGGTCCCACTGGAATTTCCCATTGGGAACCTACTAGCACCAAGTTGCTAACTGGTTAGCAAGATGCTTCCGAGAAACTGGCTACAACCAAACTTGATTGCGAACCTTCCGCGACAACAATCCCGCCCCCTTGATAATCGATCCAATCAAATTCCCTTTATTCACTTGTGTAAAGTCGGGCACCATTCGGGAGAATTCAGAAAGGCAACGGTTGCAGCTGTTTCCCTACGGCTTTAAGTTACGGATTGTGTCAGTTTTCCTCCAGAAAATAGTTGTCAGGCAAGTTTTTATTTGAACAATTACATTCTTCTTGGCACTTGTGCATCAAAGTCAGATTAGTTGAGCGAACAAGGTGTGTTGGCAATTATAAGACACTTCCTAACCGTCTTGGCCGTATCTAGACCCACAGCGTATAGCGCAGACCACGCTCAAAACTGAGCATTAATTCAAAATGTCTACTGCGGGGAGTATCATCAGCCCGTTACAAAGCCTGCCTTTTTCCAGTAACAAAGAAAACTCAGCCATTAATCCCAATGACTATAGACCTGCTACCCTGACATCATGTTGGTCCACCTGAGCAGGTAAACAATCAGCTATCAAGACCCCTTAAGTTTAACAGAGGAATAATTCCCACAGCATCTCCAGTAAAACCGGGAGCACTTAGCAGAGGTGATACACCACTGTTTCTTTTTATTGGCCATGTGTTCAGTTATAACATGTAGGAGCAGTCTTTAGCAACAAGAGTTACACAAAAATACCACAATATGTGAATACACTATCTGATAATAAGCCTCATTAAACTAAAGTTCCTTTCTTCTAGTGGAACATTATGCTGCTCCCCCACTTTGATATCAGCACTGGGATTTCTGTGATGAACAGGTCCTGCTTTGTCATGTCTAAAATCATGACTATGTTTCTGAAGACATTTTATCTGGAAAAGGCTTCACCACCACTTTGTCAAATATGGCACCCCTTC
Source organism: Cyprinodon diabolis (assembly GCA_030533445.1). Classification (NCBI taxonomy): domain Eukaryota; kingdom Metazoa; phylum Chordata; class Actinopteri; order Cyprinodontiformes; family Cyprinodontidae; genus Cyprinodon; species Cyprinodon diabolis. The sequence continues at coordinate 31,479,861 of CM060076.1, forward strand.
CACATAGGTCATCTCATCTATTAATATTGACAAACATGTCATGATTCTGCCCTTTTTGGACTTCTGTTCAAGTTTCATTTCAAGTTTTTAGTGAGACTTTGATTTATGTCATTATGTGTATTCTGTTATATTTAAGTATCTTTGTGTTTTTTGAGTTACTCTCTGTTGCCCCCTTGTGGGCAATTCCAGTTCCTGAGGGCCGGTATCCTGCAACTTTTAGATGTGCCTTTGGTTCAATACACCTTACTCAAATAATTAGGTCATTAAAAGGACTCTGTAGGAGCTGACTACATACTGAGGAGGTAACTCAGCCATTTGATTCAGTTGTGTTGGACCAAGGGTGAATCTAAGGCTACGTTCACACAGCATGCCATGATGCTCAATTACGTTTTTTTTTTTTATCCGATTTTTTTTTGCGTTGCCGTTCACATTTCCAAATATGTGCGTCTTATGCAAGTGTGCTCAGTGTTAACGGAAGTAAACGTGGATGGTAGTGCTGGAGAACATCTAGTGATCTTTCCCAACCTTAAAAAACTCAATCTTTCCAAGATGGTTAAACATAAATACTATTCTCCGCATTATTGTCCAACATTGTTGTTGTTTTTCTGGCCACTTCTACGTAGCAAGAAGCAGAAAAGTGACCACTGTCGGGTATTAATGACATTCAGATCAGATGGATGTGACCTGGCTGGCGCATTTGAAAAGATCAGATTCCTATCGGATTCAGGACCACATAGCCAAGCGGCCAGGAACTGGAATTGCCGACACCTGCCTTAACTCCTTCTAGTTACTTATGTCAACACCTGCTCCCTATCAGCTAATTAGTCCTCCCATTGTTTCTGTTTCCCATATATACACCTCCTGGATCCTCTTCATTCTCTGGGTTTATTCTTCCCTAGCGTCTCTGTTTTTTTTTTGGCTCTTGAGTTTCCTTCTTGAACAGTTCGGGACTATTTTTACTTTTTTTTATTAGATTTTGCAAAATATCATCCCTGCCTCTTACACTCTGCATTTGAGTCCACAACTACATCGACCAACCCTGACAAACAGGCCTTTTTTTATTTATTTCTTTTTTTAAAGTAATTTACTTATCCGAAACAGAAAAAGGAAATTTAATTAATTTAAAAAAAAATTTGCTCCTTTTAAACTAAATCTACTTGTTACTTTAACTTTAGTTCTTGTATTTTTAAACAAAAATCAATCAGCCAGTTGGTTTTATGTTTTGTTTCCTAACACCCATTTATAAATAGAAAATCAAATGACCAAGATATCCACTGACCTTTGAGTATAAACAAGTTTTTTCCATTTGAATCAAAAACTATGTATCCTTCGATTTCAAATGCGTGACTTTATTTTGCTTTCCACTCAAAGTTAAAATAGATTAAGGATTTTTAAGGGTATAACATGTTAATGTGTTCAATGTTCTTCTACAACAAAAAGCAGCTACAGGTTGGATGTTACTGAAGACTTGCTTCCTGTCTTCTTCATATTTCCACCGTGGAGGAAACAGCTTTGTAAATAAAGCCTTATGTTTCATGCATCCTTTTTGCTAATATCTTCAGATGAAATGCAGTCTGTCTGCAGAAATCACTGTCATCCTTGCATGACAGGACGAGCTGTTTGTGCATATGGATGTTTAAAATGCTTCGTCAAAAGCACTCCACAGATACTGCTTTATTAAGCAGAATGGAGGGACATGAATGTGTTTGTGTGTGTGTGTGTGTAGGGGGGGGGGGGGGTTATAATCCATCGCTGGGACACGTTTACAGTGTCTGTCTGCGTCAGCTCTTACATAAACCCGCAATCATGAGCCAAAAAGCGACAGAAACTGAGCCAGCGCAAATCTGTAGCCCCCACTGCGTCCCAGCCTGCAGGGTCTGAACAGAAAATGCACTCACACTCACACTAAATCCCCTTTGCCCTGCAAAAGACGTTTCTAATCATCCTCTTGTTACTTTCAGCTGGGTTTCTGCTGTGATGTGATTATCAGCAAAGCTTCACAACTTAGCTCTTCTTTGTCCATGAGAATAATTTTGTTGATAGAGGTGGTGTATTTGTGTTTTTAAACAACGTAATTCTGCATCATAAAATCATATCTCTAAACCATCAATCAGAAAACATAATAAGGACACAGCATGTGGTTTGTACTCAGTTATCCCAGTCAGGTCTTAACCTATTACCACTCAGTCCATTATGGTTTCAAGCTGTGGGTAATTTCTGAACATGCAAATACCGCTTTACTGCCCACTTAATGAGAGGAGCTAAAGCTAATTTCTACAAGATGCACTAAAGGAAACACACAGGGTTTTGTTCTGTTTACCCTGAAGGTCTTAAAGTTGTTTTATCTTAGGAAATATAGACATCTACTGTTGTCCGCAGTTCTGGAGACAGCATAGGTCCTACCTGTAGTGAAATTTGAGAGCTATGGGGTGAAACTTGTTTCATTATTGTTGCAAGCAAAGAACTTTTGGTAAAATGAAATTAAAAAAAGAAAATTTTGAAACTTTGAAAAACTTCATAGTCAAAAAAAGGGTTTTAAGAGTAAAGATTTTCTCAGATTTTAAATTTTTCTCCCAGCTGATTTTATTTTCTCAAATTTTGTATAGATTTTATTTTTAGGACATTTTTTTATGGATTGAGGTTCACGAATTGCATTCTTTTTAGATTGCTTTTTAACAATCACATGGGGTTTACTTCTGGGGTCAGGCTTTTCTCTAAAGTTAGGAGCAAAAACACATTTCTGCCTGTCTGCATGGAAGCTAGTAACAAGCGTTTTAATTGGTCAAGAGCGAGCCTTTGCATTGGGCTTGAAGTAGAGAAAATGTTAACTGTAAAACTCATTTTGAAAATAACTCAGTTCTTAAAACTAAATCTTTGACAAAGAAAAATTAAACAATAATATCTGAAAATATAAAATAAAAAAACAAAAATAATTCCAAGAAAACAGCAAATTTGCTCCTAAATCCTATTTTTTATTAAGAGGTTTTTCAAATTTTCATTTCAGGATTGTACTTTCTATTCAAATTTTCATTTAAAAAACATTTCTTTTTTTATTTTTATTTAAATAAACATAGTTTTTGCTTTTAACAATAATGGAACAAATTTCACTCCATTAGAGCACAGGGTGTTCCTAACCATCCTGCTGGTAAAATCGGTTCCTAAGCGGTTCAGGAAATGCATCAGTTTGTTTTTTTTGACATAAGATGGGGCCACGGCATTGTTTGATCCTCCGCTGTTCAAATGTGTGTTTTTGCTGCTGACTGCGGTGCAAGCAGATGATGTAAAAACAAAAACAATATCATGATTTCTTTCTATATCTCCCTCTATTTATCTAGAATTTCATACCACAGAGTAGGTCTAACTACTCCCGTTGGGACATTAAAATAAAAAAAACAGGAAAAATAAGAGATTATATGCTTTAGTGTTTAGCTTTTAGTCTCATCAGTGTTTTACTGCAAGACATCAGATTGACCGCTGATTCCTGAAAAGCTCTTGGTCACTCAGCTAGAGATTTAAGAGGAATTTGGCCTGAACCCGTCTCTGACCCCGGCTATCTGTGGTTACAAAACATCCATCTGGAAGTGGTAAATCTCTGGTAGAAGTGTTAAAGACAGCACACCAGCAGATGGCACCATTAAGAGTGGTAGCATATTTCCTGCATATGGGGATGCAGGGAAGGCATTTATATGCTCATAGGAGAGAAGTAGCAAAGGAAGCATCCCTGAGAAGTAAATACATCAAATCTATAAATTTCTAATCCATAACCAAAAGTCAAACTGCTTATTCTGATAAACGATTTTATATCAAGGCTAAAATGTGTTGAAGATGCATCTGTATTAGAATGAACTACCCCAGCACCCTCCATCATAGCGAATTTCTATTTGTTCTCGTTTCAGGAAAGGATGTAAACCAGAAAGAGAAAGGCAGCCGAAGAAGCAGAGAAATGAGTCATGGCTGGCTGTCAGGTTTGGCAGGTAGACCTTAGGGCAACCCTCTGTCTTAGTGACGCAAATCAAAGTAAGGCAGAACAACAGAGGAACGACCAGCTCCCTTATCTTTCCTCACCAGAGGTGCGTCCAGAGCGGCTCGTCTCTTGAGCGCCTGGCAGATAAAGGCGGCAGCTGCTGCCTTTATAAAAAGCTATCGGGCCCGTCAGCCCCTCAGGCGAAGCCTGGACCAAAAGAGAGGTGGAAGAAAGAAAAACAAGTGGTAATGGTAGGGAGGTGAGAGTGAGATGTAGGAGTGTGAGGAAGGGAGACGGTGAGGAAATACCACAGGGCAAAACAGAACATGGAGCCTCATTTTCTCTGGGTGTCCACACGATGGTTCGTTACTCACGCTGCGCCTTCATGTCACGTGGCTCGTCAAATCTATTTGACAGGGATTCATTGATCATGACTGCAAAACCTCGACAACGTCTCTATATTCATCTGAAAGGTTTCATCTTGGAGTCTGTATGTTTGAGCGTTGCTGCTGTTACTATTTTACTACATCTTACAGGACTACACATTGATGAGACCATGAGACATTCCATCCTGCCACCATTATATAAATGGTGTTCCAAACTGAATAAATATAAACACTTATTTCCACCAACAGGATGGTACGCTGAAAAAAAAACAACTGTTTTTGGCCTTTACTTAATCATATTTAGTTAATTTAACACAACTGTTTCTTGTTAGCAGGGTAGGACAGGAAACAATTGTTTAAAAGTAACAAAATATGTAAGTACATGCCAAAAGTAGTAATTTAAGGAAACTTCAACTTCACTAAGCAGAAAATTACATTTGGGAATGACAAAAGAACTAAGAAGTTATATCTTCCATAAGCAACGATGCTAGCAGCAATTACATTTAACATAGTCTTGTCCAAGATAAGAACTGACAGAAAATACGATTTAACTCGCACAGGACTTAGTTTGTTTTTATATACAAGGTTAAACCTGCTCTGCAACACTAGCTAGAAATAATCCAAATTTCTCCCTGTCACATTATTTATTTGATGAGAATGTTGTTTTAATATCAGCTATAAGGAGCTTCTATAGCTCAGTATGGATCAGTGTTGTGTAAACTTCCCTATAATTATGTACTTGATCCATTAAAGAGGGCCAAAAATTGACCAGACCTTCAGATCCCTCATATGTCTAGGCAGGTAAACCCAGAACCATCATGATTGTAGATCTAGTAAAGCGGAGAGAAGAGTAGGTTCTATTCAGACTGATGTGCATAGAATGGAGACATCATGTAATCCTCTAGCATTGTTCAATCTGCAAAATGAACCAGATCAACAGAATCTGATGCAGATAACAGCCTGCTGAGACAGTGTGCAACAACTTTGCTTGTACTTAAAGCCGGTAATGCATTTTAAAAGCATGCATAAGGGATTGGGATCCCCAGCTCAGCACTGCATAACCCCTGTAGGGTTAGGCTGCAAGGTGTCATGTTCCCTATCAGTCGTGGCTTGCTCATCAGATTACCTTTTGTGTGTGAAAGAATGAAGGGGTCAATAGTGGGGGTATTTATGGTTGCAAGAACTATAAAGTGAAAGGGGTTTATTATCAAAGTTTCTTTGACATCGACCCATGTATCGCCACTGCTTGCAAAAGGACCTACAACATGTTTAAATGTTGTAAAAAATAAAGACCTTCCCTATAGCTCAGCAGCAGAGGTGGTCAGCAGCACCTAATTCCTGGGGGTGCACATCACAGACACCCTCACCTGGAATGTAAACACCACCTCACTGATCAAAAGGGCAGAGAAGTGCATGTACTTCCTGAGGAGGATGAGGAGAGCCCACCTGCCCCCACCCATCCTCACCACCTTCTACAGAAGCACCAAATAGCGTTCAGACCAGCTGTCTCACTGTGTGGTGTGGAGGCTGCAGCGTTTCAGACTGAAAGAAAGTGAGGAGAATGATGAGAACAGCAGAGAGGATCATGGGGGCTCCTCTTCCCTCCATTAAAGACATTTTATCCCAACGCTGCATGTCCCGAGTCCGTAACATCATAAATGACCTCTCACCCCCCCACCATGGACTGTTCTCCCTGCTGCCCTCTGGGAAGAGGCTTTGCAGCATCCGATGCAGGTCTATGGAAGAAAAACAGTCTCATTGGAATCTGCCCTTTTTTTTAAGACCGAATTTTAAACACATAATTTTTTTAACAACGAATTTTAAACACTGATTTTTTTTAAGACAGAATTTTTTTAGACATTGAATTCCTTACACTCAATTTTTATCTGGTAAAAATGCACCAGAAAAAAAATTCAGCTGCAAAAACCTGCACCTGATTTTTTTGCAGCTGAATTTTTGCAGCTGAATTTTTACCAGATAAAAATTGAGTGTAAGGAATTCAATGTCTAAAAAAATTCAGTGTTTAAAATTCGGTGTTTAAAAAAAAGGCAGATTCCAATGAGACTGTTTTTCTTCCATACAGGTCCAGCAGATTCCATAACAGTTTCTTGCGGCTGAATGTTGTACAAAATGGGGTTTTAAAAAAAAGGGTTTTTGGGAACTGTAAATCATATACCAGTCTTATATTTACATTTTATTACTGCTGCACTTTAGAAAAAGGATATGTCTTGAGAGCTGTACTGAAAGAAATTTCTTTTTGTATACACTCCGGGCCGGATTTATCAAAGGTTTGCGTGTATTAAAACGTGAGCTATTTCACTGCGCACGCTAAAAAATGTACAAACTGATCTATCAACAGCGTGCTAAAAGGATTTGGTCTTTAAAACGTGCTAAATAGCGCCTCTTATCCATTTAGTACTTTTTCTGCAATGAATATGCAATATGGGGCGTTTACACGCTAAAGTGCGTCTTGTGGGAGGAGAACATGTAAATATATTAATTTAGCACTCGCAAAGTGATTTATCAAACCTGAAAGCAATTTTGCTGACGGTATCTGACTCTATATTTAACACGTTTCAAAAGAAGGTGCAAATGGTCTGTATGCGTAATTGCGCACACATGGCAGCGGTTATTGTCGCAAGAAGGAGACATCGAAATGAAGCAAGGAGACGCAGAGAACGCATTTTTTCACTCCGTGTGAATATTTTTTGAATGAACGAGGAAACGATCTTCAAAACATATCGTTTATCCAGCATTGCCATTTTGGAGCTGTTGGGGGAACTCCGAATGGATTTGGAGCCAGCCACAAGGAGGACCCACGCAATACCAGATATCACAAAACTCCTTGCAACATTGCACTTTTTTGCATCTGGGATCTCCCAATCTCGTTTTTCAGAAGTGCTGTCCGACGTTCTAAATGCCATGTCGCCCTGACGCCCTACCGGAGAGAACGCCGACCTCCCCCCTGCGCCTGTGGAGCAACATGCCAATGCTGCAGGGATGCGTAAGCGCAGTCATCTTATCCACAGTCACTTCTTGTGAGCCATTTGATATGTGCATTTTTCTAAATACCAATACAAAACACCTGTTTGTTTTTTTTACTGCAGTGAAGTAGAAATTCAGCCACATACCACCCTAGGGAATAAAGGTTGCCAAAGTTTATATATATATATATATATATATATATATATATATATATATATATATATATATTTTTTTTTTTTGGAGGGGATGGGGGTGTCACTGTAAGATTAAAATTTCTTAATGCACTAGTTTGCACAAACTGCAAACTACTTTGCCGCAAACCACAAAACGCGCAAAACCATCATTTAAATAGGGCGTCTCCAACAGTTTTGCACCTGCCACCAGTTACGCAATCACTCTTGTTAAATCACCCGCAAACCATGGTTCAGCCCCTAGCGCAAAATTCCAGTTTGCGAGCGCAAATTACTGCACACAAAATTGGATCTTGATAAATCCGGCCCTCTGTGTACAAAATGACAGTAAAGTCTAAGTAATTCTACAAGCGTAGAAAGAATTACTTGCAATCATAATGAAATTTTCTACTAGGTGTTCCTTTTTTTTTACATGCACCAGAAGAAGGAGGCTGAACCAATGGTGTTCTGAACTAAACGATTCGATTTATCACCTGAGCACCGAAGGATGAGTTTGACTCAGTGGAATAAAAGCAAGTGATTCCGGATGATGAATCATATTTCTGAAGGACATGACTCTGCCTCATTTCAAAAAAAGTATATAATTTATCTTGTATATTAGTACTACAAAAAGGCTTACATCCTTTGAATAAAGAGTTTAAACTGTACCAGTGTATTTTGTAGGGGTAAATTAGAGAGAACGTCTACTGAATGAATAGAACAGAAAGTTCTTTCATTTTGGTCTTTTTAGCAGGAACTATTCTTGTAAGGAAGTGGAGCAAGTAGAGATTTTGTAATTTTAAAAAAAATTTTAGAATCAAGTCGATATATTATGAGAATAAAGTCGTAAAATTTCGAGAATAAATCAGAATCAGAATTTATTTAGATCTGATGATATTTTTATTTTTGGTTGACATATTAAAGACCAGAACACACCAAATCCGGTTTTGCATCCTGTTGGACAAGGTTGTGACCTTTTAGCGCTCATTAAAACTCAATGGGGATGATTCTCTATCTGTTTGGGTTTAAAATGCCGCACAGACTCGTGAAGTGGGGCTTTGCTTTTTAGAATGTGCCGCTGTTTTTTTTTCTTATAACTTTTCTTAATCTGTCCAAGTCAAATTGTGGGAAATTGTTTTCATTTGTGTATAGTTGAGAGACAAAAGTTTAAAAAAATCTGTGCAGATCTTCCCACCCGGAGATTAAAAAGCTTCAATCAACCAATGTGTTCAGGCCTTTAAAGTTGTCAAACAGGCTAGGCTGTATGTAAATCTTGACTCTATGGCAGGAATCAGACCTGAATCCTGCTAGTTAAACCATCAGTCCATCTTCCGTCACACAATCGGTGCTTGTGTCTATCTCCAGGCGGGGTACACCCGAGACAGGTCACCAGTGTATCGCAGTGCAACACAGAGACAAAAAACAATTCACACACACTCACACCTAAGGAGAATTTAGAGAAGCCAGTTAACCTAACAGTCAGGTTTTTTGGACTGTGGGAGGAAGCCGGAGTACCCAGAGAGAACTGGGTGCTCAGAGAGAACATGCAAACTCCATGTAGAAATATAATCTGCCAGGAATCAAACCTGGAACCTTCTTTTTTTTCTTCTTTTTTTTTTTTTTACAGTGTCCTGTCTGGCAAGGTGGCAATAAGAATAATTGTCTGGATGCCAAAAAGAGCCCAACAGATTTTACTTTCACAAGTGTAGCAGTATGGCAATTGCCATATTGCTCCACTTGTTTCATGCATATAAAATATCTTTATTATAATTATGCAGGGAGTTTTACAGTTTATATGGAGACGGCGATGCAAATAGAGCAGAAAACAGAAGAAGAAAAGGAAAAAAGAGAAAAAAAAAAGAGAAAAGATGAAAGAAAGAAGAGATAGAAACCTGGAAACCTGGAACCTTCTTGCTGCAAGGTGGCAGTGCTACCCACTATGCCACTGAGCAGCCCACTAGCTATAATAATTACTCAAGAAACTGTTTTGTAATGCGCATTCAAGCATAACTAATAAAGAGGCATATTGTTTTTCATCGCAGTGAGGCAAATTTGCACCTATTTCACAGACAGGGGTTCAGGGTGGACGATGGCCTGAAAGCTTGTTAAAGTTACTTCAAAATCCTTCCTGCTGCCCCCCCACAGCTCCCTGCTGGGACTTCAGGCCTGCTCCTGGAGATTCATAGCGTCGCTCTGTTTAGTCACCATAGAGAATCCAGTGTGGTGATGGAGCTATGTGGTTTGCTCAGTCAGGTGAAGACTGAGCTCCCCTTTTGGGTGGACTCTAAAGTTTGTTCATCTGAATGCACTAACATGGCAGAGGGTCAGCCTCCCTGAAAACTGATGAATAATTCAATCACACCCACACAGTCCATAGGGAGGCACTTTATAGCAGCCACAGAGCACAGGAGGGTTCAGAGCTATTCATTTGGATCGGTCCAATCATCTCTCTCTATAAACTTTTTATCCTTTTCAGTATAATAACTATAATTTTTGTCTCTGTTTGCATTTGTGTTTTACTCTCCATAACAGTCCATTTTGTCTCCATTTAACCTGTAAAACAGAACAGCTCAGTAATTTACACACATTTTCAGTCTCAGAAAATGACAGTTGCTGCCTATCTAGAGTCAGATTCCCCTCCCTGTGCACTAAGTAAACATTGCAAATCCTCACCCACCGCATCAGGAGAGAGATTTTCAGTCCACAGTTTATCCAATTTGTGTCCTTCAGGTTTGTGAGTATTCAACCAGCACCAGGGGCAGGTTAGATTCTGCATCAGTATGCTGTGCACCTCACAGACATGTTTTTCTCTTTAAGTCAATACAGAACATTACGTTTCCAGTCTTTCAGGAGCGATCCTGTGCAGCCTTCAGCTTAGTGTGTGTGTGTGTGTGCCTTTGTGTGTTTGGGGGGACTGTTGTGGCAACGATGGAGAATGGCATCAGAGCTTCAGAGATGACAAAAGCTATTTTTAGCTTTGAGCATCCACAAGCCTACATGGACGGAGAGGAAAAGCGACGAGAAGGCGGGAGGAGACAGAGTTTGGAAATAAAAGACTGAGAGTCTAAGAAAGTGACATGGAGATGCTGGGATTACTCAGGAGGGCAACTTAAGATGTGACTGTTTTTAGATGAAGCTCCTTCAGAGGCTCCTTTTATTCTATTACATTCACTGTTTTTCTTTTGTGTTACTGATTAGGCAGATTTTGAATAAATTGCAATTGCAATTGCAAAACTTTCACATTGTTACACCCAACAACAAACAGCAGTGCATTATAATAGTAGCACAAGGTTTGGAATTGGAAGGAAAATTGTTATTGCTTTTAAATCTTTATATATGTTAAATATGGAAGTTAGGTCCCCCTGAAAGTGGCCGCGCCTCAGAACTTCCCTTCCGGTTCTTTTCCTGGGAACAAGTTATTATTACTACTCTTAACTCAAACTGGGTAAAACCATATTAAAAAAAGGACTATAAAATAGGAGTAAAAAAGTAACAGCGTTTATTCCAGATCAGGTCGTTACAGGACAGAGAAATTGCTTGGAGTTTGCACAGCGGTGGGCTCAAAAATGTCAGCGAGCATCCGGCAAATATTGAGCAAAGATTGAGCCCCGAACAAAGTCATCTCCTCCTTCTTATACTTCATGAATCCGTGTGTTGCATCAGGTGTATGCCTAACTGTCCGTATCAGAAACGGACATGCCATCCATGCCTTGACCTTTATGCATCTTGCCTCTTTACCACATAGCTCTCCTTTATCAGTCCGGCTCCAAGATGTGCCCATATCCTGTGTAATTTTTAAAGACATGAAGGCTGTCCTGATTAGATGGCCTCCATATACACAGTGACATCCACCATGTGAAGGAAGGCCTTCTACTCCGTCTAATCTGGCTAAGAGAATAACAATGCACAAGATTCATAAAGAATAAACCTAACATATATATAAAGATATAAGCATAATATCCATTAAACCAATGGAACCAACTGATTTCTTTATGGTTCCTGAAAAAAGTTGATTATGCATCATATAGGCAAGGCCTCCTCAAAGTCGGTGCTCGAGGGCCGCTGTCCTGCAGGTTTTAGAGGTTTCTCTGCTTTAGCACAGCTGATTCTGATGATTGCAGGTCAGCAAAAGCCTGTTAATCAACTATCAATGTAAATCAGCTGTGCTGGAGCAGGAAACCTCTAAAACCTGCAGGACAGCAGCCTTCAGGGAACGAGTTTGGGGATGCCTGATATAGGCCATTTAAATATGAAGCGTATATACGGCAGAGAAAAACAGCAACAGGCAGGTCTTAAATATGCTGGGTTGTGCTAGAATGTCTGTCCGTGATCTTGAATGGCATTATGAAGTTAATAAGACGAAAATGCACAATATTAAAAAAAAATCCCGATTGCAGTATACTGTATGGGTAGAACAAGCAACCTGTGTCCAAAAGGCTTATTCCTCAAAGGTTTAATCCCAAGTTCAGACTTCCTGTTTTCCAGACCTGCAGAGGGATCTTCGATATTCGTTTCCCTCCTCTCTCAATCCCATTTTCTTTTAATCCACTGTCTACATTGCCACAAAACCAGGCAGAGACATAACTTCCTCCGTTTCATCAGCCAAATAGCAAGTCCAGTCTATTTTGCATGAATGCCGTCATAAATATGCAGAACCTAACATGCCGATCGCTGGAACATGGAAAAGATATGCAAATGATATCACTTACTACCTATGATGCCATTTATGCTCCGATTGCAGGTCCTGCTACTTTAGTAAACAAGTTTTAAAAGTCAGGTGCAAAAACACATGGAAAAATGTCTGTGGTCGCCGTGGCGAGAAGGAGGCAATGGTACAATAACTGAAACAAGAGTATCAACATATTTGGACTTTCATAAATTAAACTAGAGACCACATATAATCTATTCAGCAGTTCTATTTTAAATAGGCTGAAAAGAAAAGATAAAACCTTATTATTTGTTAATGATTTTGTGCAAAATAAATGAAAAGAACATGTTTTGTACAAACAATAGACCTATTCCTAGTTGTTTGAAAGCAAACACAATCAGTTCTCTCTAAATAGTGTCTGCAACAGTTTCCCACCTGTTATCAACAGTACAAGTAATCTCAGTAGGTCATCTGTAATTGCACTTGAAACTTTTGGTTTGCAAAAGTAATGCAGCACTCCTAATTAATCAATTAATTAATTAACAATAATTTTAAAACAATTCTAGAATGGTTGGAGCCATAATGATCAAGCCTGAATTTATTTCTACTTTAATTTTTCACCTTTAAAATTCAAGCAAAACAACTCTGGAAACAAAACTATCGTCCATATCACCTGATGGCTTCTGCGGCTGATAAATCCCACCATGCACGCCTCGTCTCTTTTCATCACATATTCCATTAGTGACACCCAGTGCATCAGTGGCTTTAAATATTCACATTGGTCCTGAAGCATGGCTGCAATTTAGCTGTAATCTGTATTTCCAGGGAGTAAGAGGATACTTAGTTATATTTCCGTAAAACTAAACGAATCACCTAAGAGCCTGATACACCTTCTGCCACATCTGTCCTAATGATGCACAAAGAGATTCCAAATAACTCCTCTTTAATAATTAATGTTCCATGTCAACGAGATGCTGCATCTTAGTCTTTTTTGTCCGTCCTTTGTCTCCTGTGATTAGGCACCATATGTTCCTCACGGTAAGGTGTCTGTTGGCCAGATGATGTCAGTGTCCGTCTGTCGCTCCATTTACCTTCCAATCACTCTGCCCTGTGATCTGTCTGTCAGTCTGTCTGCAGGCCTCAGGGCGTCTCCCACTCAGAGGCAGGTGTGCAGAGAGATGGGCACTCACACCGCACCCGTCAACAACAAAAAGCCTGGAGGGAGTGCAAGCGAATTTGTATCGGAGCGGAATTCATCCCTACATCTATATTCAGGTCAGTGTCTGTGTGCACGCTTCTATTTGACTGTGGGCCAGTCTCACAGCAATGCTACAGAGAGGGCTTCAACTGTTTCCTTCTGAGCAGCGTATGGGGAGGAAGTAATTCCTCTCTTGTTGGCAGTAAGTTAACACCTCTATCCTTAAAACCCAGCTATATCAAGCTGGTAAAGATTTGTCCTTAAAATATAACAAACCGCCAGGGGAAAGTGGGTTTAAAGTCTTATGTGAATCAATCTTAGTAGTTAATAGAACACATGTACAGATTTGGGTTGGAAGTATGGGGAGCGGGACTGTTTTTGCTTTGAAGGTAAATTCTGTGCAATCCGTTGATTTCCTAAACAGTAATAAACCTTAAGCAGAGGAGGGTCCCAAACCAGCAGAAAAAAAGCTACTGGCCTATATCCACTGTGGTTTTTATCTCATTTAGATGCCCAAGGATAAAAAAAGTATTTTCATTATAGTGAAAACTCTCTAAAAAATGTATTCATTTGCTACCATAATTTGACTCTGTTTGCTTCTGTAAAGGTGGGCACTTGTCATAATCCCTGGATAAAATATGAAAGTATTTGGTCAACAGTTTTTGTGATACTGTATCTCGATCAAGAATTCAGCACCTCCCATATGGTCTAGTGGTTAGGATTCCTGGTTTTCACCCAGGCGGCCTGCGTTTGACTCCCGGTATGGGAATACCTATTTTGCGGAGTGATGGCCTAGGAGGACCCTTAATCCCACACTGCTCCCCATGTGCCACACAATGGCAGCCCACTGCTACCCAAGGGAACTGGTCAAAATGCAGAGTTAATAAAGGGACATTATTACATTACGAAAAGAGACACATTTCCTACTTGAACCCTTAAGCTGACACAATATTCCCAGTTACCCTCAACGTCATTAAATAACCCTCAATCATTTTTAATCAACTGTGAGGCATTTGGGTCCATAATAGAAAAAAAAGGAAACAGGGCCTAGAACTAGGATCTAGAACTAAGCATGTATAGAATTTCCATCATATCCAGTTTTAGATGAAGTTGCATATAAGTAAGTAGATATAAATTATTATTTTGTATTGCTGACAGTATTTAATCTGATCTCTCACCTCATAAATTACCAATCCCAGTAATTTTTGAAACTCATACAAGTTTGTTTTGTCTTCATTTCTAAATCTGAATTCTGACCTTCTGAGGTGAAAACTGATTGAAGCGTATTTATCTTAACATTTTTAGAGTCTTTTCATAAGTAACCATCCTAAAAATCAAACGGAAGCTTGGTATTTTTGGTCTGTCTTATGCTGAAGATTGAAGTAGACATGACGCATTTGACAAGCTGGCTTCTAAGAAGTCAGATTAAAGAAGATATTTTAATTTTTTTTAAAGAGAATGAACAAAACACTAATATAACACTTTGAGCAGGAGATAAAACAGAATCATCAAAATCCCATAAAGACTAACGAGGGCAAATTCATTCATGGTAGGTTTGCCCTCCACAAACCATTGATCCAGGATGCTTTGATGAATGGTGGGTTTCGAGCTAAAGTTTCCCCTAATCCATCACCTCTACCATCATTCTATTTGCTAAAATGAGAAAAGCACTTTTCTATTGATAAGCACAAGCCTCACTCAGTTCCATTATTTTCCTAATGGCCAACCTTTTAGGTGATTATACTGACATAATGAAATATTGAAATGTTTTAAGTGGAAAATTAAAGTTGAGTACTGACTTCTGAACCATATAATTTGCATTTAAATGTGCTATTTCCATTTAATGGGTTTTTAACTGCTGTTTCTTATATTGTCTGTGTTTTCTTACTATTTTTCTCCTCTGCTCTTGCTCTTTTATCGTTTGTGAGCATGATGGGTAGAGATTTTCATCATATATAAAATAGTTGGGCTTTTGCTTCAAAGTAATTAGACTTACAGAACATTTGAACCTACTGAAGCCTAAATGTGGCATCAAAAAAAGTCTTTGGACACAAGGCTATTATTTCCAGCCAAGAAGCTGCACCTGCTTTCTACCCTTTTTTTACTTTTATCTAAAGCGCAGGAGGGGAAAAAAGAAAGGGAGCAAACAGAAGGACAGCGTCCAACCCGCCGGCTGGAGGTAGCACTGTGTTTATCACCCTGTTGGGGGGCAGCTTCTGGACAAGAGGAACTGCAAAGGTGCTGGCATGAGAGAGGAAGCGTCTTTGCGCACATTTCTACATTTAACTCTTCTCTAATACTCCAGAGGCTCCTTATGACTAAGAAATAATGTAACCACACTTTCATTGGCTTGCTTGGGTTTTCTCACCTATGCCCCTTTTTCTGCTTCTCAGTCTCTGCCTCCATCGCCCTGCCACCAACACATTCCCCCCTCCCTTTCTCAGCTCCACGCACGCAGTCACTCTCCTAAAGGAACAATCTGTCCCACTGATGTGAAATTGCAGGCAAACAGTGTTTGTTATTGCTATCATTTTTATATATTTAAGCCTTTGGGGCTTAAATAAAAGGCCTTTTAAAGATAGAACTAAAAAATAAGGGGCCATCAAAAATAGGTTTAACCCCAAAGCCTTTCAAACCCTTTCAGATTTAAGCTGTATTGTTTTAGGAGGATCTTTTTTATTGTATTTATTAAACTTTTTACAGCTGGTTGATGTGTTTTTTCTTTTTTTTCAAACTGCTAGACCGTTCAGCAATGACTGTAACTAATCGATGACTTCCTTCTATACTGATGCAGGAACTCAGTTGGCATTTAGCAGCAGTGCACCGTTGACCTAACTCATTGCAGAGGCCTGTGTTATGTAATGGAAGCCCCCTCTGGCAATGATGCATTTCCTTGCGCTACTGATAAAAGATTAATGTCCATTCTTACACTACTCTGAGTGCTTTCTTCCTCTGGGCTCCTCAGTAGTCAAACATAAGACGCTACTGTAAATCCATGTTACTGATCACTTCACGGTGGAGCAACTTTCAATGAGAATAACTGCTGTTTGCAAACCACAATCTGCAAAATGTCTAATATTCTCACTTAGGTTTAAATATTTACCAGGCTGTTTCTGCAACGATTAACTTATTTTCCTACACGTCAGGAACATTTATGTTCATGCAGTACTGTGAACAAAAACAAAAAAAAAACATTTTAATTTTAGAAAGGGTGAGATTTTTTTATGCACTTTATGATCTAATACAGACGTCTGCAACCTGTGGCTCTGAAGATGCTGGTGGCTGTTTAGAGCTTCCAGTGTCCCTTTTAATTACTTTGGTTAACAAATAATAAAGAAATAAAAAGACCATTTTTAAATATAGATATAACTACATCACAGGTAGATTTCAGTTTTTTCACGGACTAATTGTATTCTGTTTCTGCCACAGAATAAGATCAGTAAAACATTTCTTTGAGATCAAACTGGATATCAGCAGAGTAGTGGGTAGCACTGCTGCCTTGTAGAAAGAAGTTGCTGGGTTCGATTCCTTGTCTGGCGTCTTTCTGCATGGAGTTTGCATGTTCTCCCTGAGCATGTGTGGGTTTTCTCTGGGTACTCTGGCTTCCTCCCACAGTCCAAAAAACATGACTGTTAGGTTAATTGGCCTTTCTGGCTTTAGGTGTGAGTGTGTGCCTGAATGGTTGTTTGTCTCCATGTTGCCCTGTGATGGACTGACGATCTGTCCAGGGTGTACCCTGCCTCTTGCCTGTAGGCAGCTAAGATAGGTACCAGCACCCCTCATGTCCCTGCTTGGGATAAGAATCAAAATTTGATGGATGGATGCATCAAAAAGGTTTAGATGGATTACATGATGGATTACATGACTCTAAAATATGCAAACAGCCATATCATGCCGATGCATTGTCATAACCCCTCCAACTTCAGCCTGCTTCCTTAGAAACCACTGTTCAAAAAGTTACCATGGACATTTGATGACCTCACTTTATCCCCGCCCACATCCAACAGGCAGTCATGCATTTTACTTGTAGAGGCCTTTTTCTTACCCATCAATGTTATTGATGGAGCAAAACAAGGTGTCTACTTTGGACAATGACTGAGGCCTGCATCATGTGCTTGTGTTGCAGGTCATCAAATCTTCACGCCACACAGGCATAATCGGATTTGCATTAAACTGGTGATCTTCGCCAAACTACTGTACCAGCAGCTCTGTTGGATTACATTGGACTTAACTCAACTGTACCACCTTAGAATATGTAAACGGTCATGTCTCCCTAATGCACCATCACATCTGATCCAAAGGTTGTGTGGTCTGTTCAATAAATTGACATGGTCCTTTAATAACAGACCTTTATCTCTGCCTACATACAGTAAGGAGTCAGTCTATCTCTGTTTTTCTAGATCGCTATATCCAATTCAGTAGCATTTCACTGGTTTCACACTCCTCAGACACTGGGCTTCCACGGAAACCTTTTGCCATTCACACTGTTAAGTAGAAATAGAGAAAGACACTAGGAAAACATACAAGCATGCTAATGTAAAACATCTAGCTTATCTAAATTTACGTTTATCATAGAACCTTTATAGGGCTTTTAATTAATGTATTGTTTATATTTTAAAGTCATAGTAGATGCTTAATTATACTTTATCAAACTCTACACTTTTCTTAGAGATAGTGTGATCCTTAAGGTAGTTTGGAGGAAGAAGTGATAATATAGAAATGTTTTCTCTACACTGGAAAAACGATCTAGAAATAAGTAAAAACTGCTTAAATTATAATTACTCTTAATTTGAGTAGGTAAATGTGATGGTTTGTCAATGGAATGAGTATTTTTTACTCTTAAAATAAGATTATTAGATAATATGCCCTTGGAATAAAAATATGCCCTTGGAATAAAAAATGCAGTTGTGTTTTCTTATTTTAAGTGTAAACTGTCTTGTTGCATTAGCAAGATCTCTTTTACCTCCATAATCCAAAAACAAATGCACTTTTTCTAAGTAAAAAATGACTTATCTAGATTTCGATTTTTTCCAGTGTATGTATAATTTCTAGAGATAAAGAAAAATGTCGGCTGCATGTAGTCAATGAAGCCTGTAACATATATTTGTCCTTAAAATGGTGTGATGTACCAGTTAGTTTAATATAATGTACTGTGTATCAACACCGAAAATATAACAGTTTAGCTCAATTATGTAATAGTTACAAGATTTAATAAATAAATTCAGCACATTTATCATGATTCAAGATCCTAAAAAAGTCACAAATATAGACAATCAATACATTATACCCTATATTCCATCTAAAATAAATGGATAAAATAATAATTCAACCATTTTTCAATTATGAAAAACGAAAATAACTGTATTTTAAGCATGAATATATATGCCTTCAAACTACAGATAGCCTTAGGTATGAGTAATCCTGATGGTTTTAAGATTGTTTTTCTAGTGGGCGTTTATCTTTTCATTCAAGGATCTAGCAGCTCTTTAAGAAGTCCATAAGATCCAAAGCCAGAACCAGGATATCTATTTAATGTGACTTATTCTATTCATCAAAATATCAATATATGTCACAGGCACTTGGATTATTTTGTCAAAAAAAAAAATAGATATCTTGTGTCTAAACAATTATGTGTCCATGCTTTTACATTTTTCTAAGATTTTCTGTGTTTTCTTTTAAGAATCAGTGCCTCAGTGACAATGTAACACTGGTTAGTAACGATCAAAGTTATATCTGGGCTACGTTCAATAGCATAAAGGTTTTCAAAGACATGCCATGCAGGATGCATGTTTTCACGATCTGCCTGAGTACATTGAGGTACACAAGGTCACAGGTGTGATGATTCTTTCAGCCAGGAGGATTGGGTAATGTCTGCTTTATTTATATTTGGTAGTAGCCTCTGTAGCATGTTTAAATCTAGGGTCATGCACATGGTTTCAATTTGAACATTTCCCTAAATCCTCTATTACTCTGTGAATGGGGTTCTCCACCTTTTGTGTGAGTAAATGAATACATCCGAGAATAAATCTCCGCTGCTTCATAAGAGCTAATAAGATACGGTGGGATGGATATTAGGATGTGAACATAATCCTGATTTCAGACTAGCTGTTGGATTTCTGCCCAGATACAGGAGGGGGGTTGGCATGGGAGCATGGAGCGGGGCACAAAAGCATTCATAAACGGAGAGCGATATCACTGGTTTCTGTGGTGATTCATGTGACCCCAACCAACACTTCCAAAAAGCAGCTCTACATAAATACGTTAGGGATGGGTTTAATGCTTTACTGTGTGAGCACATCGTTCTTCTCCTGACTAATAAAAAAAGATTTGTATCCTGCATACTTTGTCTTATCTTTGCCTCTTGCTATTTTCTTTTTCTGCAGATCTGGGCACAGTGGTAACTAAAGGAAATTGATTTCTTGAAGGTAGCGTCCCTTATGAGAATGCAGTATTTGCTTGTTCTAGCTTTACTGTGTCCCAACAGCTCACATTTATTTAACAACTAACAGCACAACTTTTTAATACCAACTAAAATGATGTACACAAGTAAATAGTTGTATTATAGTTGTTTTATGTCAAAGTAAGAGATGGTTTTGAGTAAAAATATCAGAAAGATCTGCAGCTCCTAAAAGACAGAGACCGATCTGTGGCATCATTCACTACGTGCTACATTCAAAGCCCTTTACCTTTCCTTGTGTTCCCTATTTTGATGTTCTTATTAAAGTTCAACTAAACTCTATATGAAAGGGTAACCCCGGCCCTGACAATTCTTAAAAAACTGCTACCAAAGTAGACGGAGCCAGCAAACAGTTAGGATAAGTGACAGAGGTTCTGGTCAGGTGAGGGAAAGGGACAGTGAATTTGATATGGCTAAATAGTCTCAGTACCATGAAATTCTTTGCTCAGTGATTGGTAATTAAATGTTTAGCTGAAAAACTTTAATGCTTGCTTTGCCCACAGACCCGACTCCTGACGTGCCGCAGCGGTGTCTGACTGAGATGGTTTTATACTCGAACGCGTAGCTGTAAAGTAATCAAATATCAAGCTGCTCTGCTTTAACCAATAGAACAGGGGTCTTCAACGTTTTCCAGGCCAAGGACCCCCAAACTGATGGCGAGATGGAGCGGGGACCTCCTAATTATATATATAGTATGAAATAGTGTTATATCAAACTGGTCCTATAGTCACTCTATTACAGATGGAGTAATGTAACTAAAGTAATTTCTTCCTGGGATTACTAAAGTATTTCTGATTCTGATTCCTGGTTGATGGGACAGGTGTTGTGAATGAAATGGTGCCCAGCTTGAAAGAGCACCTGTGTGTCGTTGAATGTGTGCATTGATGACTGAAAGACATCTTCTGCCTCCATTTATCTGTTTACTACAGCGTGTTGAATTCATGTTAATGTGGATTTAAAGATATTTCAATTAGTGGAAAAAATTGGAGGGGAGAATATGAAAAGTCTAATCAACCCAAACGTTCGTGACCCACATGCAGTACCTCTGTGAACCCCCTGGAGGTTGCGGACCCGATGTTGAAGACCTCCGCAATAGAACAATTCAACTGCAGTTGCCAACCTTCAACCAACAGATGGTAGCACTTGTTTAAGGACAATATGGCAAATAAATTTTAACATGAAAGAATCAAGATTTGCAAAGTAACAAAGATTAATCATTAAGGCAAATTTTAAACAGTTTGACTGCAGAAAAAAATAATTCTTGTCTAATTATTCTTAAAGTAAGACACCTTTGTCATATCAAAGTGACTAGATACATAGAGTATGTTGGTGTTATACCGCCAAATTGGAAATTGGAACAGCTAGAAGAGTGAGGTGCGCGAGAAATGATGGGACCCTTTTTCCACCTGGATTCCTGCTCTTTTTCGCCCTCATGTCCCTCCTTGTTGCACAAACTTGCTCCTTGCGGTTTTCCACTTCCTCACAGCTATTTGGTGAGTGTCCCTCTTGCCTTGTGGCGTGAAATAACATAGCGCAGACCACACTTGGCATAAATCAAAAATATCTGCGTCATACCAGCGACAAGCCCACTGCGACACACTGCTGCAGGAGTATAACCAGCCCTTCAGTCTGTGTTCAGATATGTTATGGTCGATTCCCACCTCAAATAAAGCAGGCTCTCTTTTTCTTTCCTTATCTTAATACAAGCTGTCTTAGTTTTACCAACTTCAGCTACTGGAAGTCTTCTCCCACTACACACCTTTCAGCGCAATACACATTTTCTACTGCTTCTTAACTTCGCTAGAACAGCCTTGGCAGGTACTTTTCTATGGTTTGAGATTCCCCTAACAACTTGTCTAGACCAAGATTCCTGTGAAATCTGGCCTCTTTCCCTTATAAGCTTCCATAAATCTTCCTCCAACCTGCTTTTCTGCCTCCGTAATTGAAACAGCAACACAAATTTGACATATGTTGAGACGAGCACACAAAAGAATTCGACAAAGCAGGTGTAATCGATTGAGTGCAGAGTAAACAGGCGAGCGAACAAGTGAGCGGAGCCACACCTTGACATAGAGCTGCTGGAACTCATCCAGGTTTAGTCGGCCGGTGGGGCAGTCCTTGAGGAATCCCTTGTACCACTGCTTCAGCTCGTGCTCGTTGAACTCTGTGTTCTTCACCAGGTCCTCCATCACCTCAGGGGTCAGCTTGCTGTTCTGTTTCCCCATTTTCCTGCAAAGCAAAAAAAGGGGGAGGCCCCAGGAAAAACACAAACACATTGGTGAGGTTAGACTTCATTCAAATTATGCAGAACACAAAGAGCTACCTGTCCGCGCTGCTGCACCGGGTTTTTTTTGGGAGTGTGATTCATCAAGGTTACAACCAGATGTTTGGAGTGAGCGTCAATGAAAGCATTAAACAAATGAAGTGTATCATGAAGCCCTGGGAGAATATCACATGTTCATCCTGTCTTTAACTTTCTTTGATTCTGTTTCCATGTAAGAAATGTATAAATCATTCGAAACAGTTTCTGCGTTATACCAAAAGTACCTTGCAAAAGTATTCATACCTCCTAAATACATTTAAACAAATTCTAAACACAAATATCTTTGGTTTTAGTTCAGATTGTATATAATCGCAACACACTAATTACATGTCAGGTTAAAGGGAAAATTATAATTGGTTTAAAAAAAACAACAACAAAAAACTTTTTCCCCAATAAAGATCTTCAATTTATTCCAAATTTAGCTACTGCGAGTTATATTTTGGAGATGTATATTTTACCTAAATTAGTCTTTCAGGGTAAGTCTCTAGCAGTTTTAGACATATGGGATTAGGGGTGTGAATGGAAAGGAATTTGGAGATATGATACATATCATGATACATGTGTAATGATAAGATTTGTTCTGATATATCCCAATACATTAAGAAAGACAATATATTGCATAAAAAAGCGTTGGAAAACCTCCCCAAATCTTGTTTCTCTGTTGCTGCTGGTGCAGAGTGGCTGGTTAATAGGCAGTGTGCTGCCAACTAAAGGCTGGAGGTTTAAAAGGTTTTATAAAAGTAACACAACGAGATGTTTAGCTAGAAATCTGTATTGCATTTAAGATTCATTTAGGCTGTATTTTAAATCAATACAATATCTAATCTAATAAAATATCACAATATTAAATAAAAATATTTTTATCCTATTAAAGATATTAATACTTTTTGCCCATTCCTCTTTACCAGATCAGCTGTTATACATAAATTAGAAATAAATCTAGCTGCAGCTCTTTAAGTGGATTCAGGTTTAAATTTGGCAGGGCCATGCAGACAAATACAGTGTCAAACCATTCCACTGTAGCCTTTACTGGATGTTAGGTCAAGTTTTCTATTCTGATCAGCTTTGATGACATCAATGAAGAATTGCATCCCCACAGCATGATGCTGCCAAGACAAAGTGTGCTTAAGAGGAAATGCACTTTTAGTTTTATTTTGGGTATGGTTTTATTGAGTTCAAATAAGGTCTCAACAGAGTCCCTTTTCTTCCAGAAGTGTACTTCATCTGCCACATGGCCTGAGCTTATCAGAAAAAAAGGGTTTTTATGGCTTTTCTTAAACATCAGCTTTAGCTCGTCTTCATTATAACCCAGGTTTGTGGCGTGCACAAACTGCAACTCCTCCATGTGTTTCTAGGTTGCTTCTCAGATTAATGTTGTTTTTGTAATCCTTTCAGGTCCAAGGCCATGTTATGGTTGGTTTCATACACCCTGACCATCTTCAAATGATGGATTAAACAGAGCTTTGTGATGTATTCAAATCTCCAAATGTTGTTTTATGACCTTATCTTCCTTTAAAACCCTCCACAACGTCCTCCATATCTTGCTTGCAGTGCTTCATTGTCTTGATTCAGTATGTTTTCCAATGTTTTACAAAAAGCCTCTGAGGTCTTCACAAAAAAAAAAAAAAGATTTATACACACACTCCTGATAATGTGACTTTTGAAGGCAGCTGGCTGCTCAGGATATTAAAGGTTGAAAGGTTGTTTTTAATTTCAACTTGGTGACTGTCTGATTATTAATGTTGGTTCATCACATACAATTCCAATAAAATACAGAAAATGTTTCCAAGTGAAAAGAAGTGAAAATATGCATGAATAGTTTTTCAAAGTGACTTATGTAAACCATGATAGGATCTGTATGGAAGCATATCTGCCTCTGTGAAAGGAACCCCTCGAAAAGCATTAAAAGCAACCTTTTTAAGGAGTGTGCCCACTGCAAAGTTTCATTTTATCTTACTTAATTCCCATCTCATCTGCTTCCCACCAATCAGTACATAGCTGACACTTTACCAATTTTATGAATCAATTAACCAACCTGTAATTATCATAAATTTGCAAAACACAGTAAGCATTTTGGAGCATCCATGCTCTCACTCTTTACTGAGAAGCTACTTTAGCCTTTCAGCGTGATAAGACCAGCACTAAATGTGTGGTGCCATATTGCTTTTGGCATGCATACTTTTAGACAGATGCTGCAGCTATTAACCACAAATACCCTTCATTGAACACTCATCAAGCATAGCGGCCAAAACATTCCACCTTATTCAGAGTGATCTGTTTAAAGTAAATATTCAAGGGAAAATCTATACACTACTACTATGTGATTACATGCTAAGTTGAGCATTAGCTGCACCTGTTTTGAGAAAAGGACTCCATCTTGGTGAGAGACAATATTTTTTATTTGTATGAATGAAGATATTAAGGCTTTACTAGTATAAGTACATATGTTTATTGAGTTGAAGAAAAATCTAAGTGTAAAAGCCTCTATCCCTTCCATGGGATGATTTATTCAGTCGTACTTTCAGGGCTGCATTGATGTAAAGTCACACAAAAATGCAGACACCACACATTTATGTGGGATTTAGAGGAATCAGATGACCTAGCATGTATATTTCTGGACTGCAGAATGAAGCTCAAGTGCCCGAGCTGTACACAAGCGTGCACTGGAAGAACATGCAATCTCCATGTGGAAAGACCACAGGCTGGGTTTAAAACCAGGGAGCCTTGATGCAGGGCAAAAGTGCAATACACACAAGCTTGGCAAAAGCCAAAGGCAGCTAAAGACAAAGATGTATTTTTGTCATTCAACTTTCACTGATGGTGATAAAATTTGTATAATGTCTGGAGGTTTTCTATATCCCATCACTGATTTTGTTTAAAATATACTGTATGGATCAAAGAAGAGATTCCAGAAAAAAGGTCAATTAGTTTCTTCCTATAGTTATGCTCCTATGGGCTTAGACTGCTGGAGGACATAGGCACCCACTTTCCTCATTCTGCTTTAAAATATGTCTATTCTCCCACTCTGCAGAATTTGTTAGTTCAATCTCTAACTTTATCCTCTCTCTGCTTTTTCTAATCATAGTAGCATAATCTGCTCTTTTCCTGTTTCAACACCTTTGTTTATAGAAGTTGAAGCTTGGCGTGTTTTTCAGTGTAGTCCTGTTTCTCTCACTGTGACTAACTGGATATGCTCTTTTTCATCCTCTCACACTGGAGCTGGCTGGGAGCTCATCTGCCTGGCCGTGTGTTTCCTGGACGGAGCCACCTGTGGAGCTGATTGACAGTTGCATTTGTATCTCTGCTTTTTTTGCTTCTGTCTCCTTGAACCCAAGTCAGCCTCGGCAGATGGCCGCTCACACTGAGCCTGCTCCTGCTAGAGGTTTCTTCCTGTTAAAAGGGAGTTTTCCTTTACACTGTCGCTACAAGCATGTTTGGGGTGAGGGATTGCTCAAGAGTCAATGAGTCGATGCAATCAACTGGTTTTCCTTAGAAAACTTTTAATCCGTTTCACTGTATGATCTGGCTGGATTGTCTCTGTAAAGTGCCTTGAGATGAAATCTGTTGTGAATGGGAGCTATATAAATTAAATGAATTGATTTAAATGTTTCTGGACGGTTAGAGGTTTCCTCGATAAATACAACAGAGATGAGAACATAGGCAGGCTGAAAGCTCTCCTGAGAAAACATGTCTTTAATCTGTCAGTAGAAACAGGTTTGAATCTCTCAAAATAGAAAATGATACTTAAGTGAGGGATGTAGGGGTTTCCTCCGAAGCACTTGTCAATGCGACACATCTTTACATCAGAGTCAGACAGTGAATCGATGCGATAACAGAGGCATTTTTTTGGTTTATTGTACCTTATGTTTCTAATAAAATGATTTATTACATTGTGAGTAATGGTGTCTTTCTAAATATATCTAGACAACAGTTTCAGGAATGCTACAACAGCCAACTCTGAAGTTAACTGTCAGACAGCAAACCTGTTACTGACCAACATTAATCATATCGCTCAAGCACTTTCAATATGTCCAGGATCTTTTATTGATCACCAGCTGACTGCTGCTCCTACAAATTCCCTCAGAAATACTTTTCGGCACTTTTACATCCTACTTGTCAATTTCTCAAGAACATGGCTGACAACATCCAGGCTTTATTCCAAAGCAGGAGGTGTGAAATATAAATCTATAAATCTGTCCAAGAAATAACACCAGTAGCTATTCTGTGACTTGTTATCTCAGGAGCCTTTAGAAGTTATTGTTTTGTTTCGCCATATAATTCATATAAATTTAGAGGCTTAATAAAAGAACAAAGCAAAGTACCCTAGTTATAAATGATAATAATCCCTGGGTAATATTTATGAAGAGCTGAAAATATCATCAACTCTATAATAGTGCAGGATACAATAGAAATAACCTTTATTGTCACCAAGTGGGGAAATTCAGATTATCCAGCAACAGAGCATGGAGACACACACAGGGGGATGGATGGATGGATGGATGGATGGATGGATGGATGGATGGATGGATGGATGGATTGATGGATGGATGGATGGATTGATGGATGGATGGATGGATGGATGGATGGATGGATGGATGGATGGATGGATGGATGGATGGATGGATGGATGGATGGCCTATACCAAGAGCAGGGATGTGGATAACAGATGCAGTCAGTGGCCTTTCTTTTATCTAGCTGGGCAGAGAGCACCTGTGCTCAGGAGAGGCAGAGGCTGGCCAGGGTTTGCGCTGGAGCTAACATGATGAATCCTTAAAACTGCTTTTTTTAAAGCCGCCTCTTAAGACCATTCCTTATTTCATCTTTTTCAATATTATTTTCTCTATATTCCATTTTAACAACAAAATGGCTGTCATCTTTCAACATCCTTCACAACCAGTCCCTGATCGGTTACCGCAATATTTGTATGTATTTATCTGAGGCAACAGTGGAAAGGAAAAACTCACATTTAAAAGAAAAAAACTCAAGCTGTTTTAATGTCAAAGCAATAAAAGAGAGCATATCCACTTAGTAACAATAAAAGCTGAGTCCTTAGCTATATCTAGGAGAGAAACAGGACTAAGCACTGAAAAACAGGCTTAACTCTATAATGTATAACAGAAGTTGTTGATGACTGATATTTCTATCGAGATATTTCTTTCCCAAACAAGAACACCAGATGAAGCTAGTATGACAAGAGAAAGACTAGAGAGTTTAAAGTAGGTTTTCATTTTATTTTGAAAATTCCATTTGTTTTTGTGAGACATTCGGGTCCTTTAGTAATATAGTAATCAGACACAGATTAGGGGATTTATGTTTTACATCAGGATAAACTCCTTTTACCACATATTAAGGTCATTATGAGAAGGAACCATGAATAAGGAATGAATAGCTGGGGCTAACTGTAATAATTATGCTACCTCTAGCGATTAGCTAAAGATTATACATTAGCATAGTGTGCTGTTGGTGTTACATCATTCTGCGTGACCCAGTCAGTATTGAACAGTGGTGTCAAAAGTTCACACATTTGTTACTTAAGTAGAACTATATATACTGCAGTTTAAAAACACTCTGGTAAAAGTTGACCTCTTTACTCAAGTAAAAGTGAAAAAGTATGTGCTCAGAAAACTACTTAAAGTATAAAAGTATAAAGTAACCTTAAAAAAAACCAGCCAGATGTCAATTTATGAATTGAAAGCTCAATTCTTTGACTGTTTTGAAAAATTCTTAGAGATAGGGCCAAGGATGAGGGAGGCCTTGTTGGTCTTGGTCTCCAACTCCCGATACGCACTCGCCTGTGTCTGACCTTTCAGACATTTCAACATCTTTTTCTGAATCTGACATTGTAGCATGGCATAGATAATTCACGTTTGCAGTTTGAACACCTGCTTACTTCTGAGGATTTCTTTAGCGTCAGCACAAATTTGACAAATAGCTAACCAATGAGTGTTTGCGTTATATGACTCAACCAATTACACTAGATTTCACTAGATGTGGATGGCGCCAATAATCTGCATTGGATGGAGCACATGACGTGAAATAAATATTTATAAACATTAAACCGATGCCAATAGTAACGAGTAACTTTTGTTTTAAAAATGTAAGGAATAGAAAGTACAGATACTTGTGTGAAAATATAATGAGTAGAAGTCAGAAGTAGGAAGAAAAATAAGTAATAGAGTAAAGTATAAATACCTAAAAAGTGTACTTAAGTACAGTAACAAAGTATTTGTACTTTGTTACTTGACACCTCTTGTATTGAAATGATGAATGACATGGTCTATGACATCTATATGGATAATGTGTGCTCCACTGCTTCAGCTCAAAATATGGAAAAAGAATAAAAAACTTAATCTGAAATCAATGTAAAACTGTCATGACATTTTTGGGTTCTGTCTAAGTTTTCTTTTCCAAATTTTCAGTTATATTTTGATTTATGTCTTTCTGTGTTTTCTGGCTGATTGGTTTAATTTCCATTTTGTGTTATTTCAGTTTTGATTGTATTTTGAGTTCTATTTATCTGTTGCCCGCTTTTAAAGTCTCCTTCTCCTAGCCCCCTTCTAGACTCCTCTGTCCACACCTGCTCCCAATCTGCTGATTAGCCTGGTCTTTGTTCAGTCTCCAATTTATACACCTCATGTTCAGTCACTGTTTTGCCTGTTCCTTGTTGTTGTTAGTTGCTTCCTCATCTCTGGCTCCCCACGTGAGTTTTGTATTTTTGGACATTTGGATGTCTGCCTCAGTTTTTCATTAAACCAAAAATAACTCTGTTAATATTTCTGCTTTACTCATCTCTACGTTTGGGTCAAACAACCTCACCCCCCCAGTTGACAAAAACACGACTTTAGAAGCAGCTGATGTTTGCTGAAAAATGTTTCAGTGACTTGATAAGGAATTAAGATGCTTCCAAATCTGTTTGATCTCTTGCAGTGAAACCAACTGAATGTATTTCAGTCATTTCAAATGGAACAATTTATGACTTTTCTTTGGAATTCCAGCATTTCTCAAATCCCGGTCACATCCCATAAGCCTTTTTCTACTGTAGGTCATCTGGTGAATATGGAGGTGTCTAAGCCCCCCTCTGCATGCTGGTATGTCCTACAGCAAGAAATGACCTTTTAGAGGAAGATCTTTAAGTGGGAGTGCAATACTTCGTCTGGCAGTTAAAGCACAGATTACGCAAGAGAAACACACTAAAGGGCCCAGATTCAAGGAAGGAAAAGAACGGCAACTCAAAAAAGGAAGCATTTTGTGTTAATGTAATCCCCTGAGCATCTTAAGTGCATTCAGTTGCTAATAAAAGGCAGAGGAAGTGGTACAATTTTCCCATTCATAACTGACCTGTGATCCATTAGCAGTGGTTTCTGTGTGAGAATCACCTAAACTGAAGCTTGGGGGTTGTTAACCCAACAAATGAATAAATGTTGTAATACTTTTTTGTTTCATTGAGACATTTTAGGAATATCTTAAATGTTTGCTTCCAAGTTTGCTGGAGTGGACACTTTGCTTGCTTGTTCGCCAGAGAAATGATGGATGGATGGATGGATGGATGGATGGATGGATGGATGGATGGATGGATGGATGGATGGATGGATGGATGGATGATGGACGGATGGATCGATGGATGAATGGATGGAGGGATGGATGGATGAATAGCAGAATAATGGATGAATGGATGGATGGATAGAAGGATAATGGATGGATGGATGATGGATGGAAGGATAATGGATGGATGGGTGGATGAATAGAAGGATAATGGATGGATTGGTGGATGAATAGAAGGATAATGGATGGATGAATGGATGGATGGATTGATGGATGGAAGGATAATGGATGTATGGGTGGATGAATAGAAGGATAATGGATGGATGAATGGATGGATGGATAAATGGAAGGATAATGGATGGATGGAAGGATAATGCATGGATGAATAGATGGATGGATGGAAGGAAAAATAATGGATGGATGAAGGGATGGATCGATAATGGATGGATGGATCGATGGATGAATGGATGGATGGAAGGATAATGGATGGATGAATGGATGGATCAATAATGGATGGATGGATTGATAGATGAATGGATGGATGGATGGAAGGAAGAATAATGGATGGATGAAGGGATGGATCGATAATGGATGGATGGATCGATGGATGAATGGATGGATGGAAGGATAATGGATGGATGAATGGATGGATCAATAATGGATGGATGGATTGATAGATGAATGGATGGATGGATGGAAGGATAATGGATGGATGGATGGATGGAAGGATAATGGATGGATGAATGGATGGATGGATAATGGAAGGATAATGGATGGATGGAAGGATAATGCATGGATGAATAGATGGATGGATGGAAGGAAGAATAATGGATGGATGAAGGGATGGATCGATAATGGATGGATGGATCGATGGATGAATGGATGGATGGATGGAAGGATAATGGATGGATGAATGGATGGATGGATGGATGGATGGATCGATAGATGAATGGATGGATGGATGGATGGATGGATGGATGGATGGATGGATGGAAGGATAATGGATGGATGAATGGATGGATGGATGGAAGGATAATGGATGGATGAATGGATGGATGGATGGATGGATGGAAGGATAATGGATGGATGAATGGATGGATGGATGGATGGATGGAAGGATAATGGATGGATGAATGGATGGATGGATGGAAGGATAATGGATGGATGAATGGATGGATGGATGGATGGATGGATCGATGGATGAATGGTTGGATGGTTGGATGAATAGGAGGATAATGGATCGATGGATTGATGAATGGATGGATTGATGGATCGATGGATGGGTGGATGGATGGATGGATGGGTTTAAATACAAAAAATACAAAAACTGGATTTTGAGAAATCTTGAAAATAAAACTAAATTATTAGAAAAAAGCTTTTTAGGGAAATACAAATACATTTATCACTAGTCCAACAGATTTTTCCAAATCTATATCTGCGAAACCATTGAAAATGCACAAATATGTGTGTCGATCAGAGGGGCTGCATGGCATCACAGTGGGTAGCACTGCTGCCTTGCAGCAAGAAGTTTCTGGGTTCGATTCCTGGCCTGGGGTCTCTGCTTCTGCTTGGAGTTTGCATGTTCACCCTGTGCATACATGGGTTCTCTCTGGGTACTCTGGCTTACTGCCACAGTCAAAAACATGACTGTTAGTTTGATTGGCTTGATTCTCCTTAGGTGTGAATGTGTGTGTGCATGGTCGTGTGTCTGTGTGTCTCTGTGTCTCTGTGTTGCCCTGGGACGGACTGACAACTTGTCCAAGGTGTGCCCCTGCCAGAGATAGGCACTGGCCCCACTGTGACCCTGATAGGGACGAAACAGGAGTAAATGGATGGATGGAGTGTGCATTATCAGAGGAAACTGAACTCAGAGGATAACTGAAATTTTTTGTTGTCTGACTTGGTTGTCTTTATCACATAAAAAAAAATCAGTCTGGTAGGGAACGGGATGACACAGCGCTCTCTAACAGGAAGGTGCAAAACACTTCTCTGTTAAAAGATGGTTCAGGGATGAAGGGAGCAGCTGCAGTGGGTTGGGTGAATGTGTTCTGGGAGACATGGAAACGAATGATGTATTTCATGTCTGTGCACGGCTGTGCAAGAGGATTCTTCCCTAAATCACCGCTTCTTTTAGGGGCCTTGCAAGCTCAACCATGAGATAATTTAAAAATGTTACAGCATTTTTAGTTGGATATGTCTGATGTGGTGCCATGTGGCATGTCCTCACAAAGAGCTCACGCTGCATCATAATGCGAGTGGTACGCAACACTCGGTCACTTGCCTCTCGCTCAACAAACAAGCAGCAGAGATTACTTTTTATCGGTGCTGTGTCAATGTGTAGCCGATGGACCAGCATCACAGAGTTAATGCTGCTAAGGCTACTAAAAGCAACTATTTTCCCCTGTAAGAAAATAATTCTTCAATATTTCCTTAACAATATTTATAAACAGGAATGTATTTATTAGGATTATGTTAGATTAACAAGCATCATTTTGGAGTGCAGAAAAAATTAGATATTTAGAAATAGGGATCTGAAAGGCTTGGAATGACTGGATAAGCCCACCCCCTAAACAGCAAAAACTCTAAATCAAATGCAATGACACTGCCTTAAGAAGTCAGCAGTTAATAAACAAAGCCCATCCGAATATCATTTTCTCCCAGTATAAACCAAGCTGTTCTTTGAAAGCCTCAGAGGTTGCTTTAAAGGCTGTCTTTATGATATAGCTGATATAGCTGTTTCAACGCTAACAAATGTTACAGAAATCTCCAATTAAACATAAACGACACATCCATTAACAAAATGAACGAAACATTAACAATGGATAGGAAATGCATGCACTTCATGTGATCTCAATGCGTGGCAGCTGCATGCATCATGCTATGATAGATCAGGGAATGCATCTATGTATGAGTTGGCGCCAATAGAAGAGAAAAAACGCCAATAACCACCCTCTTAGCAGCTTTCCCCCTAATGCCCCTGTTACACCTTGCACATTTAGCCGGCCTATGCCTGAGGTATGAAAAATATGGTAAAAATGCTGACATAAGTTGGATAAGTTATGGCTACGTTTTGTATAAATTATGAGCACGCTGAAGCACGCTGGCATACGTCAACATAGAGCAAGTAAGTCGACATATGCCAGCGTATGATCATACGTGGGGCGTAAGTTACAGGTAAGTTATTGATCATTTACATACCCTAAGTGTAAGTTACTCATAAATCGTGCCGTCTAGCTTATCCAAAACCTATGAGTAACTTGAGCATAACTTATGCGAAACTTATCAAAAACTTTACTTATAAATTTGCTGCAAATGCAAACCTTCTTTCTTTCTTTTTCTTTTTTTTGTCGGTAAACAGCAGTTAGGTTACTACCGCCATCAAAGACATGTTTTTATGCAGACCAGGTGCCTTTGGACATATTGCTACCCCTGGGCACATTTCATGGGCATTAAGCTGCTGCGCGTTATGCATTAGTTAGGCTGTCTTTGGACATAAGTACTGGACTCATTATGAATACTTTATGTATATGCCCAAAATGGAAAAAAAATATATATAGAAAGTTCAGTGTATGTCATTGTTTTAGAAGAATATGGGCCCTAAACTAACATGTGCAGCCAAGCAGTCCATGGAAACTTTGGTGAGTCTCAATTGTTCATTCTTTAAATTAGGTCCTTTTTATCTAACCTTGTCGTGGATGTAAGAAAATTATGTATTCAATAGTTAATTAAATCAGGAGAATAATTAATTATTTATGTATTTAGGATATGAAAATATGTATTTATTTAATGTATGCATCGCAAATAACACCGACATTTTTACAATTAGATAGAAATCTTGCCACTTTTTAATTTTGTAAACTTGTGGCAGTTTTGGCTTTCCATACCAGCTCCACTCGCAATAGATCCCATTTATAGACTTCATCTTGTGTGACGTTTAGATTTGAGCACGAAATGTTACGATCAGAATTTTTCTGAAGTAGTTGAGGCCAGACGGCAGCATTGTCTATTTATTCACCTCCACCATACCAGCACTTGCCTGATCCAGCTGGGGACAGGCCTGGTAGTCCCATTAGTCAACCTCTTAATTGTTCTTAATCAATCAATTAATAAATTAATTGTTCTTAAACGACCCATTCATCGGTTACCATTTGCATGTTTCCAAGCAATACAAGGCCTTGTCCATATAAGACTCAAACTCACTGCGGATCCAGACATTTGAATTGAGAAAGCTTCCTGGAGAGGTAGCAAAACATCTTCAAATCTTGAAAACCAAGTCCAGTGGATATTTTTTGAATTTTTACGGAAGTTCTTAATCAGGGTTATAACTTCATCTAGCAAAGATAGACAACAAAACCTTGATAGAAGCGTTGACTGCCGGCACATACAGTACTATCTGCTGGTGCGAGCGATGAAAGCCGCAGTACCGTTTCTGTGTTAAGGTGATGGAGCCGGTGCAGAAAGGATGGGAAACTTTAGGTTCTGCATTTTCCTGTCTCTGCTTGCAACGCAGCGAGCCTTATATATAGCACCTTAATAAACCTTAAAGGAGCTGCGTCATTTAGAAAGAATGGGATGTGGGGGTACTTCTCCAATACAAAAATGGATGATAATAGGAAAAGATGTTATGTAATGTAAGAAATAAGCAACATTTGTTTGAAAAAAAAGTTCCTGGCCATAGATGTAGGAGGCTGGCTTGAGAAAGCATGTTCCATGTTTAGATTGAAACAGGTGAGTTTTTTTATGTTAATGTTTTTCATGCCTTGAATCATTTCCTATTTTTAATCACATGGTATAAAAAATAGTATCAAGAAACGGTTATTTTCCTGAGTATCAAGATCCAGTTTGAAATTTTAATATCACTACAGCCCTGTTGTCCACTAATATATTATAAGGAAAAAATGATGGTGGCTCAAAGGTAAGGAAGGTAAGGAAGCAGCGGAGAGCAGGGGTTCCCAATATATATAATGAATATATAAATGCAGAAGTGCCACAAAATAAGTAGACATGAATTTTATTTATTTATCTAATATGTGATTCAAACATTTATTTTCTTTTATTGATATTCATGATTCAAAATATTAAGTCCACAATTAAATATTTTAAGGTCCCATTTAGTAATTCAAAATACACTTTAAATTATGTAAAAATGGAAATTGGAAAATGAATACAATTACTTGACTATACATGTATAAACCCCGTTTTATGGGGTTGTCAGTTTGTTGCAAAGTTATTTTTGGGGTCACAGGCTGAAATGTTTGGGGACCCCTGATGTAGAGCCACATATCATCAGGCCTGCATATTTTAGACTGTATAGAACAGGCATGATGGAGAACCGCAATCCTCATGGTGAAACATCGTAGAGGTGGAATAATGCTGTGGGGAGGCGTTGCTTCACTGAGGCTGGGGAGCTGGGCAGATTAAGGGAAGGTAGATGGGGTTAAATGCATGGCGATCTGATAGAACAGCCATCTTGTTCTGCAAGAGACATGGAAGTGGGGCAGAGGTTCACCAGCCAACAGGACGACAGCCCAAAGGTAGAGCTAGAGTGGATGGCTTAGATCCAAGCACGTTTATGTGTTAAAGTTGCTCACTCAGTCCAGACATGAATCCATTTGAAAACCTGTGGGGACATTTATGCACTACATTTTGCTAGTCTGTAATAATGCATATTATATCAAGTAAATCCATGGTGTTCATCTTCAGTACGGCTGCTTGTCATTCCCATTCGGCTCCTCAGCTCATTGCCATTCTTCCAAGCATCCTGCGACCCCTGTCACTCCCCCATCTGCCTTGTTACCGTCCAGCGCCACCCGTGTGATGCAATCAACCAGCACTGGGAAGGCAAAACGGCCTTTAAATGTTATGTGACTGAAGCCTCTTGCACTCTGCATGCAAAATGCGCCGATGACTAAATTCCTTTTCACATTCCCCAACGTCCTCTGATGCGTTCACACCACGGGTGTGCGCAGCGGAATAAAGAGTGATGCAAAAGTAATCAGGGAGGGAGGGGGGGATGGTGCGATCTGGGATGAATGCAGAGAGGCAATGACGCTCCTGTTGAATAACAGAGAACACACCCTGGCCTCTGTTTTCCCAATCTGTGTAGTGATGCTCACAAGAAAAGAGACGAGGGAAACAACAAATAACAGAGACAGCATGGTGAATCAGATGGGAATGCCACCGGGCTCGCTGGCACACTGGGTTACTTTGCAGCACCTTGCAGCTGCAGATCATATCGCACCACGCTGAGTATAAACCTGGGTTAACAGAGAACTGGTATGGCGCTTTTGAAACCTTGTTGGAGGGAAAGCATCAGGCCACAGGTGAAAGACTGACACTGACATGTATGCAGCGTAAAAAGAGGGGCTGCCCCTGACCTGGGCAGTAGGATATTGCATAATAGCACCCCTTTTTACATCATTTACCAACAGGGGCTGACCTTGAAAGAGGGCAGAGGGCTGGTGAAGAGCCAACAGCGGATGTCAAGGAAAGCAGTCTGAGATCTTAGTTCAGGAAAACTGGATAAGTTGATGTATAATTCTGCAGGCCTTATCGAGATGAATTGAGCTTCCTATTGAGGGAGGGTCCTCCTTATATGCCCCCATCTCTCTCTCCTTCTATGGACACACACACACTATTGCAAAATCAGTGTCAAACAAGCTCTTCAAGCATATATCCCACCCCATTCAGCGCCACCCCACCCAACTAAGAGAGTCCAAACCTCTCCAGCTTCCTGGGGGGGGTTATGAAGCAGCAGGCACCTCTGTGCGCTTTACCTGTTCCCTTTTGATGCTGATTCAAAGATGCATGTGTGCGTGGGCTGCAAGAGTAGAGCAAACAGGATGCCATGCTTATCTGGTGTGTGCATGAAAAGATCCCACAGGTGTAACATGGCGTTCTGATTGATAAATGCGTGGTGATTTGCATTTTATGCCTCGTTAATATGCGTCCAATAAATCAATGGATCACTCAGGAAATTAGATAGAGACAGGATGACGCAGCGCGATGCATCATGAGAGCATGCATGGAGCTGTAGGAGAATAATGTGAGGAGGGAAATAAATGAAAACCCACTGAGAATCACAGAGCTTCTTACCTTGTTGAGGTGTGGAGTCAGAGAGAGAAGTCCGGTTGTTTGAGGTCTGGAGTGGTTTCAAAATAAACCCTCCGACGACGGAGAAATAAAAAAAAAAAAGAAACAAAACAAACACCTCTGATGTATGAAATGATCTCACGGCGAAACGAGAAGCTTAGAGCTCTGATCTCTTTCCGATGTTCTGAGTGCTTTTGTTTGGAGGAGGAGAGTCAGAAAGTAAAGAGCGCAGATCTGCAGAAAGATGCTGCTGAACACGAAGTGCTGCTGCTGCTGCTGCACGGAGAGGAGGAGACAGACGGAGAGCGTGTTGGTGTGTGCGTGTTTAACAGCCTGAGAGGCTCCACGCAGCGTGGACAGCCTGTCAACAACTAACAATAAACTAGGCCTGTTTAATACTGCTTTTTTTTTTTAAAACCTTCTTTATAAGCAGCTTCTATTATAAAATAGGGCAGGTAAAGTAAATAATTAGTTTAATAATAATAATAATAATAATAACAACAACAATAATAATAATAGTACTAAAAGTAATAATAAAATATTAATAGTAGTAGTAATAGTAATACTAATAGTATTAGTAATAATACAAAATTATAATAACAATAATAATAATAGAAATAATAATAATTATTATTATTATTATTTTACTAATGATAATTTGTATAGTAATTATTATTACGTTGTGCTTGTCTCCTTAAAAGCCGCAGGTTTCCCGCCACTGACGGCAAACCCGGAAGGAAGCGTTAGCCAGGAAGCTAACTGTGCATTAGCATTAAGATAAATCTACTAATTTATCAGGTAGGTGTAAAACTGTTAAACAGCCGAATATTTTGGATATATTCATTTTTAACATTAAATACAAACTAATATCACTGTTGAATATTTTGAATTATGTTTTTTTTATTGTTTTTGTAAAAGAAAAGCTGGAAGATGGCTCACTTTTAACATTGAATTCGTTGATGTGTGTTGTTCAGTTTTAGGTTAAGTTAAGCTTGATCTCTATTCACTTTTTATCGAAAGATAATAGATAGTGTATAGAGATAAAACATTCAAAAAAGTACTTTGAAAAAATATCTCATGCAAATATAACTATTTATTACTCTGTGTGTAGAGGGAGAATTAGCTTTGGCTGTTCCTGTTCAGCTGACCATACCGGGCTGTCACAGGATTTGAGCAGTGTTGCGAGATAAAGTTGAAGTTTTCCAGCCCAAATATCTGTTAAAATCAGCCACATCACACAACAACCCAATTAATATATTGTTATATTTACTGTGTGAACATGAACACACTTCAGTACAACAGCTTCCTGGGGGGGGGTTATGAAGCAGCAGGCACCTCTGTGCGCTTTACCTGTTCCCTTTTGATGCTGATTCAAAGATGCATGTGTGCGTGGGCTGCAAGAGTAGAGCAAACAGGATGCCATGCTTATCTGGTGTGTGCATGAAAAGATCCCACAGGTGTAACATGGCGTTCTGATTGATAAATGCGTGGTGATTTGCATTTTATGCCTCGTTAATATGCGTCCAATAAATCAATGGATCACTCAGGAAATTAGATAGAGACAGGATGACGCAGCGCGATGCATCATGAGAGCATGCATGGAGCTGTAGGAGAATAATGTGAGGAGGGAAATAAATGAAAACCCACTGAGAATCACAGAGCTTCTTACCTTGTTGAGGTGTGGAGTCAGAGAGAGAAGTCCGGTTGTTTGAGGTCTGGAGTGGTTTCAAAATAAACCCTCCGACGACGGAGAAATAAAAAAAAAAAAGAAACAAAACAAACACCTCTGATGTATGAAATGATCTCACGGCGAAACGAGAAGCTTAGAGCTCTGATCTCTTTCCGATGTTCTGAGTGCTTTTGTTTGGAGGAGGAGAGTCAGAAAGTAAAGAGCGCAGATCTGCAGAAAGATGCTGCTGAACACGAAGTGCTGCTGCTGCTGCTGCACGGAGAGGAGGAGACAGACGGAGAGCGTGTTGGTGTGTGCGTGTTTAACAGCCTGAGAGGCTCCACGCAGCGTGGACAGCCTGTCAACAACTAACAATAAACTAGGCCTGTTTAATACTGCTTTTTTTTTTTAAAACCTTCTTTATAAGCAGCTTCTATTATAAAATAGGGCAGGTAAAGTAAATAATTAGTTTAATAATAATAATAATAATAATAACAACAACAATAATAATAATAGTACTAAAAGTAATAATAAAATATTAATAGTAGTAGTAATAGTAATACTAATAGTATTAGTAATAATACAAAATTATAATAACAATAATAATAATAGAAATAATAATAATTATTATTATTATTATTTTACTAATGATAATTTGTATAGTAATTATTATTACGTTGTGCTTGTCTCCTTAAAAGCCGCAGGTTTCCCGCCACTGACGGCAAACCCGGAAGGAAGCGTTAGCCAGGAAGCTAACTGTGCATTAGCATTAAGATAAATCTACTAATTTATCAGGTAGGTGTAAAACTGTTAAACAGCCGAATATTTTGGATATATTCATTTTTAACATTAAATACAAACTAATATCACTGTTGAATATTTTGAATTATGTTTTTTTTATTGTTTTTGTAAAAGAAAAGCTGGAAGATGGCTCACTTTTAACATTGAATTCGTTGATGTGTGTTGTTCAGTTTTAGGTTAAGTTAAGCTTGATCTCTATTCACTTTTTATCGAAAGATAATAGATAGTGTATAGAGATAAAACATTCAAAAAAGTACTTTGAAAAAATATCTCATGCAAATATAACTATTTATTACTCTGTGTGTAGAGGGAGAATTAGCTTTGGCTGTTCCTGTTCAGCTGACCATACCGGGCTGTCACAGGATTTGAGCAGTGTTGCGAGATAAAGTTGAAGTTTTCCAGCCCAAATATCTGTTAAAATCAGCCACATCACACAACAACCCAATTAATATATTGTTATATTTACTGTGTGAACATGAACACACTTCAGTACAACTTAATTCAACACTACATGTCCAAACAAAACACTACAATCCAACAAAATTTGCCCAGAGTTGTTCTCCATAAGACACTCTGACCCAACCACCACAGCCATGTCAGATCCAGTGAGGGTCATGGGATACATTACATACCGGTTGGTGTAGGTACCAGATCTGCTCAGGGCCCCGCCCCTTCTTATGCCATCAGCATATGGCAACTCCACTTGGAAAAACTGAATTGCACCCATTTTTTAAGAATCAAATCTCTTTTGGAGTCTCAACATATTATTACCTACATATATTAGCTATTATTTTACCTTTCATTGGTCATTTAAAGCAGCCGAAAGTAAAAAAAAAAAAACAATCATTCTAAGTCTTGAAAGAAAGAACTGCGTTCTAAGATTTAAGCTCTGCCATTTAACAAGATGCGGAAAAAAAAATGTTGCTTATTTTTATTCTTTTTATTAAGATCTGAGGACAGGAAGGACTAATGGAACATCTCAAAAATGACTTTCGTAGAGATTTTAGACAAATCAAACAATTATTTTACTTGTACAAAACAAACGGTTGTTCTTGACACAAAGTTAAAAGTAGTGTAGCTTAATTTGGCTAACTGACCAGGCTAACCTGTTAGCTACTGAGCACAGCTAGCCACAGCGCTACCCTGCTCTCCCCCTTTATATCACGGTCTTGCAGTTATTTTGTTCACCATAAACATATTTTTTTCAGTTTGTTATCGATCAGGTAAAACTTCATCGATCATTAGACACGCTAACGCTACAGAAGCTCCCGACTCGGCACACTGATGCTGCGCAATATTATTATCGTTGTCTGGGCAACCATAATGTTTTACATCATGTGGCAACGTTCAGTCAATCATGTAGCGTAACGTCACTTGCATGCCCAGGACCCTAGCAGATCTGGTACCTACACCGGTGCTAACATGTTTGCGGATGGATTCCTAACCACATAGACTACTCCTCTTTTTACATTTAGAAGACAAACTATGATCAGTGCGCACACACAAATATGCTAAGCTTATTTTTACTTAACTGAAATAATTACATTTATTATTATTGATTTTGAATTCTTACCTTCAATGCTGATTAGATTGTTGGCTGAAACTTTGAACATCTGAACGCTGAACTTTACTCTGATTAATTATAATACAATCCATTGGGATTGTGATCAGTACATGGTTGAATGAAATCTCCCCAGTAACTGTCAGGGAGGATGGAATGTTGCTGATGTCCATCCATTCTGTGTTAGTCCAGTTCGCACATCCATCAAACTTCACAGGATCGGCAGACCCATTTCCCGACTCGACTTTAGGCAGAGCAGCTTATGAAAAACCTCTTTCAACTGAAGCCTTTGATATAGGGAGGGTGAGGAGTTTAATTGCACCAAGCGCTAAATCCCAAAAGCAGCAGTTTCCTCCAGCATCTTTAAAAGTTTCCTCTTCCAACCAAAACGCATCGATCGGCAGCACTAGGTTTATCACACCAGATCCACCTGCTGCTAAAACTAGCATAGTTCTGTGTTGTAAACACCCAGGCAGATGACCAGTGATGTGACTAACGGTGTTGAAAGTAACGGCGTTACTAACACCGTTACCTTGTTTTAGTAACGAGTAATCTAACTAATTACTTTTACTGTAACTATAACGCAGTTACCATTGCAGACACCGCGTTACTGCGCGTTACTCAGGTCGCACAATGAACCTTTTTTCATGATAGGACTCGTGCGCAGCTGCGTGAAGCTGACACCCCACCCACGTCAAAAAACTCTGCAAATAGACTGAATGGTTAGTGCAACGTTAGTGCAGATTTGTGCAGAAAAAAAATATTGTTTGTGCTACTTTTGTTTAAGAGATATTAAAGATTATTTTTTAGGTCATCCAGAGGTGCGCGCCTTGTCATGAGAGATGGGAGGGTGAGAATGGCTGATGTATAGTGAGATTCCGTCTGTCAGTTGGTAGGTGGGTGTTTCCGCTGGCGGGTGTTAACGTACAGCACACACAGAGAGATGGAGAGTGAGGAGGATCCAGCAGCAAAACAGCGTTTTCCTGATGGAAATACCGGTGTTACGTCGAGCTGCGTTTCCCCATCACATACGGTTTCCTCTGCATCTCCGCACAGCGCAGGCGGCACGATTCACCGCGCAAGCGACAGGAAACGCGCATGCTCGCTAAAGGCGCGCAACAGTCGCCCTGTGCTCGCGCCACAGGAGAACTATGGAGAGATTGAACGATCAAATGAAAGGCAGAAATCTGGATGGATGGATGGATGGATGGATGGATACTCTGCCTTTTCATATTTTATGTCACACACAGAGTATACATCTAGATAGATAGATAGATGTTGCAGTATCTATAACAAC
Source organism: Cyprinodon diabolis (assembly GCA_030533445.1). Taxonomy (NCBI): domain Eukaryota; kingdom Metazoa; phylum Chordata; class Actinopteri; order Cyprinodontiformes; family Cyprinodontidae; genus Cyprinodon; species Cyprinodon diabolis. The sequence continues at coordinate 31,521,954 of CM060076.1, forward strand.
CCAAAAAAACAGGATTTCAGAATTAGACATCCCCAGTTATTAATTTCACCAGATGTCATTTACGTTGAGTTGCAATAAATGCTAAACTCTCTGCAGGTTCTTGTCTTTGTCGTCCGCTCTATTCAGCTGGCTTTGGAAACACACCGTGAGAAGGTGGGGGCCGGGTGGTGAGGGGTACGGGGGCGAGAAACGCAAAAGTAACGCAATAGTTACTTTTACGAGTAACTAGTTACTTTTATTGTGGAGTAACTCAGTTAGTAACTCAGTTACTTTTTGGGAGAAGTAACTAGTAACTATAACTAATTACTTTTTCAAAGTAACATGCCCAACACTGCAGATGACATTAGCTAATCAGTGATGGAGAAAGGTCAGGGAGGCTTTGCTATGAACCAGTAATGATGAACGATTGGTGGACATGTGTTAACTCAAAAACCGCCTATCTAACTAAGAACCAGCCCAGGTTATCTCCACCCGCCCAAAGCAATTTTTACCTTCAAAATGAAAACCGCCCAATCTGGCAACACTGGCTTTAGGTTCTAAGCTTGTTGCATACCCACCAAGGAACTCAAATTTGTTTTAGCCTTGGCAAGAAGAAGAAAAATTTTTTTTTTTTTTTTTGCTTCCAAATATTAACACTTCCCCGAAGCTCAGCTACTGAACTCACAGAAACGTGCGGAACTCCTGTAGCTTATTGTACACATGTGAAAGAAAACACAACAGGAAAGGGAAGGCAGAGAAGGCATTGATGTCAAATGATGACGAAAAGGAGACGGAAATGCTTTATATATTACTTGAGGAGGTATCACACTGTTAATATTTTTTCACAACCTCTAGCAGCCGAACCTCGACTTATCCATTACATAATGGATAGTTACACAGATTCCTTTACATGAAATAACTTTCAGTATGTGTGACCCCTAGAAAACGTAACGATGCCAATTCAGAGGACAGCTTGAGTATGCTCTTCCTCTGAGAGTGAAAAAAGACTTAATGAAAATTGTGGAGCTTGTAAATATCTATTAGGGCTGCTGATTAATTAATTTTATTGATTAATCTGACTACTTTTTAGGAAAGATTTCATAATAACAAAAACTGTTTATTTTTTATTCCACCAAAGCACTTCCTGGGCTTTCTCAGCTCAAAGTGACATCAGTTTATCACTTTTTGTTCTTAGATGTCTCCTCATCACTGATAAACTAGCTCACTGTGTGACATCAATAGTTGCAAATAGTTTGTTTTTTATATATTCATCTTTTTGTTGTGAAACCTGATTATTTTACAAGCAGATTTCTCAGGTTGAATTTCCTAACCCTTTAGGTCACCCAGAGAGGATTATTGAAATAAAAGGTGTTTTTCGAAAGCAACACAAGCCTCTAGTTTAAAAATCCCTCTCAGGGCCACTAGCAGAGAAGAAACAAGCCCACAGCATCATAGATCCTCTGCCATGCATAACATTGGGTAGAATATTCCTTTCCACACCCTCATTCTGTTCAGCACTAAAGCGGCCCACTAACCAAAGCACTTAGCTCTGTTTAAAGCTTAGCAATCTGAAAACATTCATGTTTGTTAGGGTACAACAGAAAATTTTTTTTTTTTTCAGGCACACCCCCAAAGCATCTTGTGGACAACAAATAGCATCTGTTTTACCCGTCTTTAGTGTTCCATTTACCTTGTTTTTAATAGCATATATTGTTTAAATTTCCAGTCTGCACTGATGATTTGGTGCTGGACTGATCAAATTCCAGAGTAAGCTTAGGAGGAAGACCTCAGAATAACTTCTTACACTTTATCATGTTCTAGATATACAAGCTCATAGTCTGTTGTTAGAAATCTAATGAAGATGGGTTTACAAATGTAAATAAATAGCTTTAACCTCTTAATATCCACCTCATTTCTGGGAAATTTGCCTATTTTGCTTCCCCAAATGGAAAAGCAAATAACTGAGGGACAATAAGCCCAAATTACATGTGTGATACGTTATTTAAAGCCAACACCTTCTGGTTTCTGAATATATACATGAAAATTGGACGAGTAAAACAACCAAGCTGCATCAGTTCAAACTTGACTCAACGTTGTTGTTTTTTTATTCTCGAAAATAGCCTTTTTTTGAACAGCAGTAATATAGACATACTTGCTTGTTGTAGCTGCTTTATCATGCTACATTTCAAAATGCTGCTATAATTGTGCTTTGGTGCTCGCTGTGTCCATATAATGAACTAGGTAGTTGAATTGTGGAGAATCTTAGCTTTCCAACGATGTCTAACATGTCTATATTGGTAAACATTTTACCAGTGTAATTTTCATGCATTCTGAGTTACTATTTGTAAGCGCTTTAAAACGGGTTGCCGGTTTTGGGTTTTGAGAGGTTAAAGTAAAGCTTCCTAATGAAGAGATGTTTCCTTGTGCTTTGATCAATCTGTCAATATGTTTGTGCTTTAGGGATTGTCAGAAGAAGACAATGGAAAAAATCAGTCTACAAACAGAGCTCTGTTCCCCAAAGCAAGCCAGACTGATGAGCGCTGCACATGTAGAGTCATATGAAGAGTGTGTGGTCGCTGAGGGTGATGAGGATGAAACTCCTGTTAGCTGTGGTGTCTGCCTTCAAAATGATGAGAGTCCGGAGACTGGGGCTCAGACCAATCCCACTCCGTTCGAGTCAGGCCACTTCTGTTCAGACCAGGGGCCTGACACCCATCCCTGTCATACTTTAAACCAGCTGGAGAGAAATCTGAGGAGAGAGGAGGCTTGTTTCAGGGAGGATGTTTCCCAGAGAACAGCAGAAGGAAGCAGTTCATGTTGCTCAAATGTTGAAGGCAATCTCTCTCAGAAATCAGCGCTTCAGATCTGCCATAAAGAAACAGAAGGTCAAGTCGATGAGAACAGCCTGAGCAAGACCTTTATCGGATGCTCTGAGGGGTCGACCCCTTATAATAAATCTGTCTCAGGCAGGAATACGTCAACTAGAATTGTGACTTTTGAAGAACACGACTATGTTGCGGAGCTCCAAGCTGCTGATAGAGTCAGCCAGGAGCCCGCTGAGGGAGATAATGAGGCAGACGCCTTCAGGGTAATTGACCCCGTAATCTGGAGTCAAATTGGCAGGGAGGCTGAATGGCTCCTCTGCAGCTCAGACTGCAATGCAGGTGGAGAATTATCTCTATCAGTTCAAGTGTGCGAGGTGGAAACCAGCCCTGAAGTTAAAACATCACAAGATTCCTCCTCAGACTGGACCGGGCAGCTTCAGGACCAGAGGACGCGGCAGACACACTCAGAACCTCTGGCTTCTTCTGCAGCAAGCGACAAAATGCAAGAGCAGACGGACGGAGAGGGGGGCCATCACTGGGAACCTGGTCCTGCTGGAGATGATGGTGTCTGTGGGCCAGCAGGTCCAAATCTGTCCATCTGCTCAACTGTCCAGCAGCTGGGAACCTCAGCAGAGGAGGCTGCTGGGACACAACAGCTGCATCTTCCAAAACGGAGAGAATCTGATGAACTGAGAGATTGCATCTGTGACCAGAGAGGAGTAGACAATGCAAAGTGTGATGATGATGATGATGATGATGAACAGAGGAAAAAGCTTGGTGAAGATTGGAGGGCGGATATTTTGTTAATGGAGGGAGAAGAAGAGAAATGTGAACAAGAGGTCAAAACAGGAGGAGACATAAACGCTGACGAGAGAGAAACTGCAGAAACACGGAGAGAATTCTGGGAGGATGAGCAGAAACCAGGTCAGCTTAAAGAGGACGTAAGCCAAGCGTCTCCTAGAGAGGATGCTAACGAATGGATGGAGAACACGTCCAGCTTCTGTAATGAAGATCCAGAACAAAGACTTGGATGTTTGGCTCATGATCCAGACACACCTGACATTCCCATGCTCTGCGCGGTCCCACCTGCCAGCGACGCTGTTGTTCCCTGCCAGTCTCTAAATGCTCACCATCGCTCCACATCCCTCAGCAACCTCACATACTTCCCATCCGCCTTCTCTTCCTACAATCCTGGGCTGGGGGGTTTGGACACGTTTGAAAAGGTCCAACTCTATCCAGATGATGATGATGATGATGGAGGCCCGGGCATCATGCCTGTCTTCACCAGACAGCTGCTGAAACCTCCCCAGGAACAAGGAGAACCCCGCATCCAAGCCACAGGGAGTGAGTTTAATAAGAGAACGCTTGAAGAGGAGGAGGAGGAGGAGGAAGGCCCTATGTGCAACACTGACAACATGGAGAGCGGATTGGTCTCCGGCGATTCCTGTTGTGATGTCCCAAGCTTTATGTCAGCAGCAGACGTCTCTGCGTACACACAGCTGGAGGAAGAGCCTAGCTGTGGGTCAGCATCTCCTGCTGTCCCCGCTGAATGTGCCCATCTGTCCTCTGGTCTGAGCGGCTTTGACTTTGAAATGAGGGAACAGTTCGGCAGGGTCCTACAAGAACTCAGCTTGTTCTTTGATATTAGTAGAAATGAATTCCTTAGTGACTGCAGGACATCCTCACCTAAACCATGCAGCCATTTACCTGAATCTTTGGAGGACGACACTGTGAAACCTTTAGAGCAGCTCAGCAGACCTGGACTGGGACCCTATGCTCACACATCCACAGGTAACAGTGCTGGAAGACACAACTAATGATCCAACCTCTAAATAAGCCACTGTTTTAGTAGAATATCATTACACCAGTTCTTCCATAACGATCGATTTTTCCATTTTGGCATATTAAGATCTGAAGAAGCGTATGCTGGTGAAGATTCTCAGTCATCCAGGTCATAGTTATTCCAAAAAAGTTTAAAAACAATCCACTGGACTTTGTTTCCAAGTTTGAAGACGTTTCGCTTCCCATCCAGGAAGCTTTTTCAGCTGTTACAAAAAGTTGTTGCTTTTTGTATGAAGCAACTCTACGCTATTTCTGACATTTGAATTGAAAAAGCTTCCTGGATGGGAAGCGAAACGTCTTCAAACTTTGAAACCAAGTCCAGTGGATTGTTTTTTTTTACTTTTTTGGAATCTGAAAAAGAAAACTTTGAAAAATAATATCTAAAAAAGAAATTATCTGGTGGAAAAAGAACAAATTCTTTTAAATCAGCAAAACAATACTTGGAAAAATAAGATCTAAAAACATTAAAATGAATGAAAAACTGGAAAATATTTTTTAACACATCTGAAAAAAAATTGAGAGAAAATTTAAAAAGGCTAACGGTAAAATATTGATTCAAATTTTGCATATTTGTTATAAATTTCTTTTCAAACCAGTTTTTTGATTAAAATTTTGTCATAATTACATTGTTAAATATTATTTTGTCTTTTGTTGTGTTTTTTTAATATTGGAACAAAATTCTCAGAAAGGAAAAGATCAACTCTTGTTTCTGTTCTCACTTGTAAAACGTTTTAAAATGTCGCAAAAATATCAGATGGAAGCAGATATTTGGACCAAAATGTATTAATCCCAATTAATACATTTTAATTAATTGAATTGAATTTGAATTTTATGCGAGGCTTTGACAACAGTGAAGATAAAACCTTGGTGGTAGGTACGGTAAAGATCATTTATTTCTGTGTCCTTTTGCAGAGGAAACTGTTGAAGACCACAGCCTGGTAATGTGTGAAGTCAATCCAGAGGTTTCCTGTCCTGTTATCAGGAGTGATGGTGAACAGGAAGTGCCCCTCATCAGAAACACGGACCAGGAACCGGTGATGGACTATGAGGAGAAAAACAAAGGTTCCCACTTGACTTTCCTGTCCAGTAGTAGTTTGTCATAAACGAGGCATTGTATTTAAACCAAACTAACTGTCATGATCTGGCCTGTTTGCTCTCCCTTAATTAGTCATTCCTTTCACCTGTCATTTTTCCCTCCCTGCCTCGTTATAATTTATTCCCCTCACCTGTTTCCTCTGGTTTATATTCAGTTCAGCCTGAGCATTCAGGGCCAGATCATTGCTTGTCTTTCTGTTAGTCTGTCTGTTCAGTTTTATTTTATGGTTCATGTCCTGGATCCTAGCAGCCAGTGGAAAGAGGGTTTTTGTGTTTGTCTCGTCTCCTGATCGTCCACTGTTCCTCCCCCGTGGAGTCCTCTGGGTTTTTGGCTCATTATGTGGGGAGGTTCAGTTTTTATCTAAGTAAGCCTGGCTCCAGGGAGGAGACCAGTTTAAAGTCCTGCTTCAAGTTCCGGTTCCTACGTCCTGTCTCGACCACCCTCTTCCACTGAGCCTGCTCATCTGCACCTGATCCTGTCTGCTCCTGTGCGTGACCACCTGGTCATGCTTTTGCTCCCAGTCTGACTCTGAACCCTCCTGGGAGCCTGTGGATGCCTGGAAGTCTGGATCCTACCACCTGTTTCTGTTCCTGCCTGATCTGGATCCTGCCTGTTTCTGTCTGTTCCTGTCTGTTCTGGATCCCTCACCAGGATCGGCTTCCAGCATGACCTCTGGGACTGCAGCACTGGGACATTCTTGGTCTGGACTGCTAAACCAGAATGTCTGAGATTGGGCGGTGCCCCGCCCCCCCTGCCTGCAATGTCCGCGAGCCACAGCTCCACTTTAGTTTTTGTTTAATAAACCTTTTTGAACTTTCCTACTGACTGTCTCTCCTGAAAACTGGCTCCATCTGTCCCCGGTTCATGACACTAACAGTTTGAAATCAGAAATGTTTGGTAACAGAACGGGTCCTGGTTCTGCTTTCAGAGTCCCGACAGGCGGCGGAGCCAAAAGGTCACATTTGGTCTCCATCCTTCAGTTTTCTGCACCTGGAACAGCTGAGACAAAGTGAGTTTCATGTTTCTAGTTCTTAGTCACAGCATTTATACGCTTGCCAAACCGGGTTGGCTTATCGCAGCAGGTGTGAGAGTTTTTCACTTCTGAGAGAAAAGTTGTCAAAAATAAATTGGCAGATGTAGAAAAATATCACACCTTTATTATATGTAGTCTGGTGCAAATTAGGTGCATCAAAGCCTATTGAAACAGCAAAGATTTAAAATTTTATATACAAGCTTTACTTGTTCTCTGTATAAATGCAGCTGTTCTGTGGAGGCTCCAGGTTTATGTATTCATTCCTTGAACACAGAGACAGAAGGACACAGCTGACAGGTCAGCAAAAAGTTGCAGAGGAGCTTAAAACAGGATTTAATTATGAGACAATTTCCCAAACTATGAGTTTCTAGAAGCAATCTAGTAGACACAGCAAACGTGTGGACTTTGTGTTGAAGATTCTCAGTCATCCAGGTCATAGTTATTCTAAAAAAGTTTAAAAAAACATTACACTGGACTTAGTTTCCAGGTTTGAAGACGTTTTGCTTCCCATCCAGGAAGCTTTTTCAATTCAAACTCAACTCTATTTCGGACATTTTGTATTTAAAAAGCTTCCTGAACGGGAACCGAAACATCTTCAAACTTGGAAACTAGATCATGGATTGTTTTTTAACTGTTTTGGAGTGTGGACTTTTTGTTGACACTAATGTTGGAGGTGTGCAGGAATGGGAAACACATTGAAAATCTGTCCTGCTTCTCCTCATCTTCGTATTTCTGTGGTCTCTGCATTTCCCCAAATTTTCTCTTCTCTATCTTTCTTCCTTTGCTGTTCTTTTCCCCTACTATTCTGACCTAATCTGCTAAATAAAATCATCTCTCTAACAGTTGTGGCATTGTTGTTCATAATAGAATCTCTTTGATTGCAGGAGCGCCAGAAACAGCCAGGAGACTGGAGCCTTTGAAAACCTGCTCACGGCCAATCAGGGTTGGACTTTCGAAAAGAGCCAAGACCAAACAGCTCCATCACTTTCATCCATACAAATAAAGACGGAGAAGTGGAGATTCAGGGGAGGAGATGGATGAATGTTCTCAGGAGCTCTGTTTTTGGAGAGACGTTATCTCTATTTAATATAACAGTTCAGTTATCTTACTGTTGAGCTTTGATTTTCTTCACAGCACATTGTGTTGGTTTAGCTGTTTGTTATCAGCTGAGTTCAAGTCAGTCTGTAACTACTGGCACAGTATTTATTTATTTATTTCTCTGTAGCATTTAACTAGTTCCAACATAACTGCTGTGATGTTTTCTACAGTTTTTTTTATCATATTCTTTTCCATTTTACACATACAGGAGATCTCATTTTCCTTATTGTTGGCTTGTTTGCAGGTTTTTGCTGCAGCTACACGTTGTTCCTGTTATGTGTGGGTGTATTCATCCTGCCTCCATTAGGGGTTTCAATGTTCTTTGTGTGTTCTGTTATTTATTTACTTTTTAACCATTAAATGAGGTTGAATGTATGTAATATCGCCTGGAGCATTCAGTGCGAGGTTGGCTCTTATCCAGCATCACTGTTCTTTACAGTATGTTCCACGAAAACTAGCTTAGAAGATCCTCTGAGTTTTTAATGATCTGCAGGTCTGAATATGTTTGGAAAAATTAAAGTGATGCTCTAGTAAACACGTTTGTCTACAAGAATAATACTCTGTTCTTTTCTTTTAAACCTTAGAAATATACATATATGATATAATGTTTCACATCTGATGTACCACTAAGTTAAAGTCGTGGGTTTAAAGCACAACCTTAACAGCTATATAAAGCTAGTTATGCTTAAAATGTACTATAACTCATCTTTTCAATTGGCTGAGATGAAGTAATTATTTAGAAGAATATTTGGTCTGAATATTGAGAAGTCAAATGTGTGGCGAAAAATTAACACAGTGAGCATTTCCCTGACCATTTAACATGGCGATGGCAGTATCATGCTGTGGGGAATAATTTTGTTTAGCAATGACAGGAAGTGAAGGTGAACATTACATTTTTCTCTTGTGTTTAACATTTTTAAACGATGAATTTTCATCCTGTTAATTCAAAACTACTTTCTGTTGGTCTAAAAATAAAATAAGAGACAATATATATAACATTTTTGATCCTCACAGCGCTGTTAGCATTGCAATGGTTGATCATTTTAAACACATTCACTCACATAAAAGGGTTTGTTTTTATTATTTTCTGTGATCTATAAAATATTGATTTGGCACTTGAATTCAGAGAAAATCAGAACTCATCTCCTGCTGCTTTAGGCCCAATAAATCCTTGAAACTAGTTCTGTGAATACTTCAAATGATCAGAAACAAAGTTGAACTTTAAATCCTCTTACATTCGCTGTATCTGAAAAGTGGGACTTTTCTTTCTTTTGCTTTTAACTCTGCAATAAAAAAAAACTACAGAGGATTTTTTTAGATTTTCACTTAAAGTTATTGCTTCAAAGGAAAAAGGAAACACAAAAGAGGAACCAAGTTTGATTGTTTCGGCTTCGTACAGGTCGTTCTAAAGGCCCTCCATGTGGATTTTATTAAAGCTTTTTGAGCAGCGGGGCTTTTGGAGCTCTAAATGGAAATGGTTGGACCTTTTTGTGGGAGAGCTCAGCTGGCAGACGTGAAAACATGGGTCAGAATAAAACAGGGAAAGAGGATGGCGTTCCAGGAAGAATCCAATTCTGCCTCAGCATATTCAATCCCCTTACTAATCAGGATCAGCCAATAAATGTGTGGAAAATGTAGATTATTTGGGGTTACCTTTTTACTGGTGGCCATCACAGTTCGAGTTTATTATTAGACTTCAGAAAATCTACTTTCCTTTGCATACCTTCTAAACGGATCATTTCATGTACATATCCATAGATATCTAATGGATGCTACACAAAGTTCATGCTCTATTTTTATTTTCTGTAGCTGGAACCCATCCCCCGCCACACTTCCTGGTATTTTATCTGTTCTTATTGAATTGATTACACATTATCCAGTAATGATCTAGTTTTAGTAACAGTTCACTTGAAGCGCCCTTGGTGGGGGGGTGGTTGGGGGGGAGCACATATGCACTATTACATAACAGCCACATTTCAGAATCAGAGAATAATGAGCCATTGACACATATGTTCCACATGGGTGGGAAACTGCTTAGAGCTTCTGTGCCAATAATGTTTGTCACTTATGAACATATTAGAGCTTCATTTAAGGAAATTTAAAAAGGGATGGCATCAACATAAACTGCTCCAGGCTTAATATTGTCTATTAACTTTAATCAGATCCAATCTAAAAATATATTTTAATGTATTGGGTTGTTCACAGCTTTTTTCGCTCTGTGTCATGATCGGTTCTGAATTAAACCCACATGCAGAACACTACAAAGGAGACTGATGAAAAGTTTAACAGAGTTTATTTAACGTTGTACAAAAACAAGATAGCGTTCAGGAAACAGGTCCGGGCTGGATACTCAGGCGTCTGCAGAGATGACAGTTTGGTTAACCAGGTGGATTTGAAGAGTTGTTGAGATTTCAGATTTTCTCAGAAAATACCTTGGTTTGGTCCTGGCTTTCTTCTCTGAGGGAGGGAACCGGTTGGGTCCAGAGACTGTTGGTTTAGCAGAGTGCTCAGCAGCTGCAGCGTCTAACTTCTGACTGTTTAGTCTGACCTTGGCTTGAATGATTAGCTCTCTTCCAGAGAGCAGCAGGTGGATTCCAAAGTGAGATCTTCAGGTTTGGCTCTCTAGGGCAGGCAGGCAGGTTCAGGTTAAGCTCTCCCAGAGCTTCACACGAGAGACAGGTTTTCCTAGGAGCGAGAAGACAAGGCTGGTTAGAGTTAGGTTTCACTATGAGACAAAGTTCAAAGATAAAGCGGCTCAGGTTCGCTAACCAAACTTAGCTAACACTGCGGCGTCAAAGGAAGGTCTGGCAGCTGCTTAAATAGTGGAGGTCCTCTAATGGGCTGACGAGCTCCAGGTGTAATGGAGGGCTCCAGCCCAGAGGACCCACGGCGCACTCTGCTGGAGAAAGGTGGAATTTCTCCAGATCCCAACAGTACCCCCCCATCAACGACCGCCTCTTGGCGGTCCCGAGGAAGTGGACGGGAGTGAACTCTCATATTCCTCGATCAGAGACGGATCAAGGAATATGAGAGTTATGGACCGTAACCCTCCCAGTCGACGAGGTACTGCCGACCGCGACCTTGTCGACGGGAGTCCACGATCCGGCGAACCGTGTAAGCCGGATGACCATCAATGTCCAGGGCGGGTGGAGGGGAGTTGGATGGCGGGCACAAAGAGCTAGTGATGACAGGCTTGATCTGAGAGACATGGAAAGTGGGATGGATGCGTAGAGAGGATGGCAGGTGTAGCAGAGGGATTGATAATCTGATCAATCTTATAGGGACCGATGAATCTGGGTGATAGCTTTTTGGACATGGCCTTAAGGGGAATGTCCCGAGTCGACAACCAGACCTCCTGGCCAGGAGCGTAATCAGGGGCGGGACGTCTCCCCGAGTCCGCAAACCTCTTCGAGGTCGAGGCGGATGCACGGGTGAGAGCGGTGATAGTTTCCTTCCAGATGCGTTGGCAATGGCGGATGTGCTGATGGACTGATTTGACTGTGATCTCTCTCTCGTCTGCGGGGAAGAGTGGAGGCTGATAACCTATTGACACCTGAAAGGGAGACAAACCAGTGGAAGCAGATCTCAGGGAGTTATGTGCATATTCGATCCAAGTCAGGTACTGACTCCAGTCAGTAGGGTTGTTGGAAGTAAGGCAGCGGAGAGTGGACTCGAGTTGCTGGTTCATCCTCTCCGTCTGCCCGTTAGAGGATGATAACCTGAAGTGAGAGATGATTTGCAGTTTAATGCAGAACAGAAAGCTTTCCAGACCTGAGAGATGAACTGGGGACCACGATCAGAGAGGATTTCCTGAGGGATACCGTGGAGACCAAAAACATGTTTCACTAGGAGTTGAGCCGTCTGGAACGCAGTGGGAAGCTTTCTGAGAGGGATGAGATGACAGGCCTTGGAAAATCGATCAACGATGGTTAGGATTGTGGTCATACCTTTAGAAATGGGGAGACCGGTGACAAAATCTACAGCGATGTGAGACCATGGACGGGTTGGAACAGGTAGGGGATGCAGCAGGCCAGAAGGTTGTAGGTGAGAGGTCTTGTTCCTGGCGCAGATGGGGCAAGCCAGGACGTATTCTTTAACGTCCTTGTGCAGAGACGGCCACCAGAAACGTCTCTGTATGAGGGCGATGGTTCGGCTCACTCCAGGATGGGCCGAGAATTTAGCTGCGTGCATCCACTGGATCAGTCGGGACCTGACGGAAGATGGAACATACATCTTGTTTGGAGGACCATTACCTGGGTCAAGTTCAGAGGCCAGGGCAGAGTTGATTAAATCAATGATCTCCCAGGAAACGGCTCCAACAGTGCATGAGGCTGGGAGAACAGGTTCAGGTGTCTCAGGTTGATCAGAGGAATACAGACGAGAGAGAGAGTCGGGCTTGACGTTCTTGGAACCAGGTCTATAGGAGATGATAAGATTAAACCGTGAGAAAAATAGAGATCACCTTGAATGCCGAGGGTTAAATCTCTTGGCAGATTGAATATAGGCGAGGTTCTTGTGGTCAGTCCAAGCCAGAACCGGATGTTCCGCCCCTCGAGCCAGTGTCTCCATTCCTCCAAGGCGAGCTTAATGGCCAAAAGTTCACGGTCTCCAACATCATAGTTTTGCTCGGCTGAGGATAATCTGCGAGAAAAGAATGCACATGGGTGAGTCTTCTGATCTGAATCAGACTGCTGGGATAGAACAGCTCCTACACCGGAATCTGAAGCATCCACTTCTAGGATGAACTGTTTCGTAGGATCTGGTTGGACCAAGATGGGAGCACTGGAAAAAAGTTTCTTTAATTTATTGAAAGCTGCCTCAGCCTCAGGAGTCCATTGAAAAGTTTTCTTTACAGAGGTAAGAGCAGTGAGAGGTTGAGCTGTCTGGCTGTAATTTCTTATGAACCTCCTGTAAAAATTAGCGAAACCGAGAAATCTCTGGAGTTGCTTGCGGTTCTCAGGTGTAGGCCAATCCAGAACTGCCTTTATCTTGTCTTCTGATGGCTTCACCTGCCCGCCCTCGAGCACAAACCCTAGAAAAGTAACAGACTGTTGGTGAAATTCACAACTCTCAGCTTTCACAAAAAGTTTATTTTCCAGAAGTCTCTGAAGGACTAAACGAACATGCTTTCTGTGTTCAGAGAGGTTCTTGGAGTAAATCAAAATATCATCGATGTAAACAAAAACGTTCAAAAAATCTCTGAGGATATCATTGACCAGGGCTTGGAAACAGGCAGGAGCGTTCGTGAGACCAAAAGGCATGACTAGGTACTCAAATTGTCCTAAGGGGGTCTTAAAGGCTGTCTTCCATTCATCCCCTTCTCTTATTCTCAGGAGGTGGTAGGCGTTTCTCAGATCGAGCTTAGTGAATACTGTAGCACCTTGTACAGGTTCAAAAGCTGATGCTAGTAATGGTAGGGGATATTTATTTTTGACAGTAATTTGATTCAACCCCCTGTAGTCAATACAGGGGCGCAGGGAACCATCCTTTTTGCCCACAAAGAAAAAACCAGCACCGAGTGGAGATGAAGATGGGCGAATTATTCCAGCAGCTAGAGACTCATGAATGTATTTTTTCATGGTTTCACGTTCAGGTTTGGAAATGTTATACAATCTACTGTTGGGGAGAGGGGCTCCTGGAAGTAAATCTATGGCGCAGTCATATGGTCTGTGAGGTGGTAGAGACGTCGCACTGACCTTACTGAAGACTGGTGCCAGATCATGATACTCGGGTGGAACAGAAGTAAGGTCAGGAGAGTCCATCTCCCCCCTACCTCTAGGGGACTGAAGTGTGGGAGCCGCAGAACGAAGACAAGACTCGTGACAGGAGGTGGACCAGGATTCAATGTGGCGTTCAGCCCAGTTGATATGGGGGTTATGTCGTTCCAGCCACTCGAACCCAAGCACCAGAGGAGAACAGGCAGATTTCTTTCACAACCAGAATCTATGAAGGCAGACAAGGTGAGATTCTGGTTTTAAAAGAACAGAGTAGCAGGCAACAACAAGTGAGGAGTTTTCTCAGATCTTAGATGGCCCGTCAGACTCCTCACATCCTCTGACGGGCCCTGGCTTTTGATTTAGCCGGGCAAGAAGCAATAAAATGGCCAGTCTCACCACAATACAAACACAGTTTAGCCTGAAATCTCCGTTGCCTCTCTTCTGGTGTGTCCTATTTGCATGGGTTCGGTCTCAGCTCCCTCTGATGAAGAAAAATGAGAGACTTGGACAGGCGTTGGAAGAGACTGGTTCTTAGATCTTGGCTTGGTACTGGGTTCTGGGGAAACAGAAGCATTGTTAAATGCAGGAGTCGAAGCAGGAAAACTCAGATTTCTCTGCCTTGAGTGATTTCTAGCTCGAAGTCTGTTATCTAACCTGATGGTCAGACGTATTAAATCCTCCAAACTAGCAGGTTCGTCTATTGTGGCGAGTTCTTCCTTAATATTGTCGTTCAAGGCCTTAAAGTAAGCACTCTTAAGTGCGCACTCGTTCCAACCTGAGGCTTTAACCCGGAAGTCAATGGAGAACTCAGCTACAGTAGAATTTCCCTGTTTTAGATTTAGCAGCGCTCGGGAATCAATTGTTTTATCTGAGTCATGTTTGAAAACTTGAGAAAACTCAGATAAAAATTCGGAAAAAGTACACTGGAAACTGGACTCAGAAGAGAACCTTGCCTCCGCCCATTCCAGGGCTCGACCAGTAAGCTGAGAGAGTTTGAAGGAAATCTTTTTCCTATCATTAGGAAAACCGCCAGGAGAGTGTTCAAAAAGCAAACGACATTGAAACAAAAATCCTTTACACTCCTTTTGGTTACCTGAAAATCTTTCAGGAAGACTCGGACGGAACTCAGGAAATGATGTCACGGACGGTGACCCTTGAGGCGGAAGTGGTTCCGGAACAGAACGGACTGCAGGTGAAGCGTTAGCACTTCCAAAATAGCCAGTGAAAGTTTGTAAAGTCTGGTTATGGTGTTCGACAAAAGCATTCAACTCACGAAGGGTTTTGGCTTGACCATGGACTTGAGTCTCTAGTTCCTCAAGCCTCCTCCGGTGGTGCTCCGCTGGGTCCTGTGTTTGGCCGCAGTGTTCTGTCATGATCGGTTCTGAATTAAACCCACATGCAGAACACTACAAAGGAGACTGATGAAAAGTTTAACAGAGTTTATTTAACGTTGTACAAAAACAAGATGGCGTTCAGGAAACAGGTCCGGGCTGGATACTCAGGCGTCTGCAGAGATGACAGTTTGGTTAACCAGGTGGATTTGAAGAGTTGTTGAGATTTCAGATTTTATCAGAAAATACCTTGGTTTGGTCCTGGCTTTCTTCTCTGAGGGAGGGAACCGGTTGGGTCCAGAGACTGTTGGTTTAGCAGAGTGCTCAGCAGCTGCAGTGTCTAACTTCTGACTGTTTAGTCTGACCTTGGCTTGAATGATTAGCTCTCTTCCAGAGAGCAGCAGGTGGATTCCAAAGTGAGATCTTCAGGTTTGGCTCTCTAGGGCAGGCAGGCAGGTTCAGGTTAAGCTCTCCCAGAGCTTCACACGAGGGACAGGTTTTCCTAGGAGCGAGAAGACAAGGCTGGTTAGAGTTAGGTTTCACTATGAGACAAAGTTCAAAGATAAAGAGGCTTAGGTTCGCTAACCAAACTTAGCTAACACTGCGGCGTCGAAGGAAGGTCTGGCAGCTGCTTAAATAGTGGAGGTCCTCTAATGGGCTGACGAGCTCCAGGTGTGCTGGAGGGCTCCAGCCCAGAGGACCCACGGCACACTCTGCTGGAGAAAGGTGGAATTTCTCCAGATCCCAACACTCTGTGTCTTATACTGTACCTCTCTGTTTCTTATTTCTTCACCCATAATGGGGCAGTAAAAACCTGAGTATAATATTTAAAATGACTGTCACTAAAGAACTATGTAAACCTGCCCTGGATATGAAACTGTAATTATTTACTATGTGATTATAATTATAAGTACACTAAAAAAATTATGCAGCGGTTTTTGGCATTTATCATAGTTACTTTAACACAATTGTTTTATGTCCTACCCTGCTAACATGAAACAATTTAAATTGTTAAAATAACCAAAATTAAATGAAAATGCCAAAAAAAGTTGCATTTTTTTTCAGTTTATGCATTTGTTTTTTTTTTCCAACCAGAACATTTCCAACACTTCAAGAATCTTTATTGTCATGAAACTATTGGGACATTTTGCAAGGGATTGTAGCTGAGATGAGAAACATATGTTGACAGAAATTAGGAGGAAAAAAGGGAAAATGTACCCTTAAGGGGCAACAGTGTCGTCAGATGTAGAAGTTTGCCCTGAAATCGAAGGATTGACGGTTCAAGCCTCGACTCTGGGCCGGATTTATCAAAGGTTTGCGTGTATAAAAACGTGAGCTATTTCACTGCGCACGCTAAAAAATGTACAAACTGATCTATCAACAGCGTGCTAAAAGGATTTGGTCTTTAAAACGTGCTAAATAGCGCCTCTTATCCATTTAGTACTTTTTCTGCAATGAATATGCAATATGGGGCGTTTACACGCAAAAGTGCGTCTTGTGGGAGGAGAACATGTAAATATATTAATTTAGCACTCGCAAAGTGATTTATCAAACCTGAAAGCAATTTTGCTAACGGTATCTGACTCTATATTTAACACGTTTCAAAAGAAGGTGCAAATGTTCTGTATGCGTAATTGCGCACACATGGCAGCGGTTATTGTCGCAAGAAGGAGACATGGAAATGAAGCAAGGAGACGCAGAGAACGCATTTTTTCACTCCGTGTGAATATTTTTGGAATGAACGAGGAAACGATCATCAAAACGTATCGTTTATCCAGCATTGCCATTTTGGAGCTGTTGGGGGAACTCCGAATGGATTTGGAGCCAGCCACAAGGAGGACCCACGCAATACCAGATATCACAAAACTCCTTGCAACATTGCACTTTTTTGCATCTGGGTCATTCCAGCGTACGGTTGCAGCGAGAGCTGGGATCTCCCAATCTAATTTTTCAGAAGTGCTGTCCGACGTTCTAAATGCCATGTGTCGCCGTATGAGAAAGGTCATTAGGTTTCCACACAACCGGCAGTCACTAAATGACACCAAACAAGGCTTTTTTGCAATCGCTGGATTTCCCGGAGTGATTGGAGCGATTGATTGCACCCATGTTCAACTTGTGCCCCCTGCAGAAAGTGAGCATGTGTATAGGAATCGCAAACACATGCATTCTTTGAATGTGCAGTGCGTTTGTGATGCCCAAGGCATCATTACCAACGTTGTGGCAAAATATCCCGGGTCAGTGCATGACTCTTTCATTTTAAGAAACAGCTACCTGTTTTCCAAGTTGCGTGATGGAGAGTTTGGAGATGGCTGGCTTGTAGGTGAGTCAAATATTTAGAAAAAGAAATAATTTCTTCATCAGTGTCGTATTCACCCAGATTTCTTTTTTAAGGTGACAGTGCATACCCCCTACATCCCTTCCTCCTGACACCCGTTTTCAACCCAACCCACTGCTGGAGAAATTGGATACAATGAGGCCCATATTCGCACCCGGAACATTGTGGAGCGCACCTTTGGGATCTTGAAGAGCAGGTTCCGATGTTTGGACCGTACTGTTGGAGCACTGCTGTACAAGCCAGAAAAAGTTGCCCAGATTGTAGTGACCTGCTGCATGCTTCATAACATTGCCAAACAACACGGGCTGGAGCATGACGCCCTACCGGAGAATCCCGACCTCCCCCCTGCGCCTGTGGAGCAACATGCCAATACTGCGGGAATGCGTATGCGCAAAAATCTCATCCACAGTCACTTCTTGTGAGCCATTTGGTATGTGCATTTTTCTACAGGCCAATACAAAACACCTGTGTTTTTTTTTTTTTTTTTTGAGGGGGTGGGGGTGTCACTGTAACATTTAAATTTCTTAATGCACTAGTTTGTACAAACTACTAGTTTGAGCATCTAATTATGTTAAGTCCAGCAAAAGTTACACTTCCTTTAGATTAAGCAACATGGTAAAAGAAATATAGCCTTTTTTTTCCCCCACAAAGTGAAGAATCAAACAGACAACTTAAGTGTTGCAAGTATTTATTTGTATCTCCTTTTACGCAGGTGGAACTTGCCCACAGTGCGCACTCCTTCCTCTGCGGTTCCTGGCTGCCTATTTGTTGCTGTGCCACTTTGTTGAGCCGTTTCTCCACCTGGATTGGGGGTAGTCATTGGCCGCATCCCTTCCCGTATCCCTCTTGCCACAGAATTGACAGCCATCGTCAGGGCAGACACTGCAGAGACCATCTGTCTGCAGTGGGTGGCTATGGTCTGAGTGTTGCGCCTTGCCGCCCGTGCCAACGTTGATGCCACACGCATCTCCCGTGCAATTGTCTGCAGGGCTGCAGACTGTTTTTTTTGTTCTTGCAGCAACTCCAAATCAATATGTTCCAGGCTCATACGAGGCCTCACGGGGGTGGCAGCTGCTACGGGGGGATTTGATGATGGCTGGACCTCTGATGCAGATTCTAAATGTAAAGCAAATGTTTAGTTACGTATTTGACTTGAAACAGCATTAAATTCACAGGTGGTGCATTCTTTTCAGTTCTGAATAAATCTTTTCAATAACCCTTTTCTGAGATTGTGCACCTACCGTGTCCTGCTGTTTGGTCAAGTGTGTCATACCCGGCAATCCCAGTGATTTGCTCCTCACAGAGCGTCAGCTGTACTTGTTCCTCAATGCTGGTCAGAGGCATCTCATCTACTGTGCCCCCTCCTGTTTTGTTCGCAGATGTTTTGTTATATGCCAGTTTTTCTTTGGTTCGCCTTCTAATATCCTGGTATCTTCTTTTTACTTCATCCACTGTTCGCAAGGTTTCACCAACAGCGTTTACTTTATGACAGATTTGTTCCCATATCGCGTTCCTCTGTGTGACAGTCACACCTCTTTGCTGTAGCTCACTTAAATGTTTGTTGGCTTCATCCACCAACACCTCCATTTCCATGGGGTCGAATTTTCTTTTGCGCTTTCTGCTGCCCGAACTCGCCATGCCGCAAACCACAAAACGCACAAAACCATCATTTAAATAGGGCGTCTCCAACAGTTTTGCACCTGCCACCAGTTACGCAATCACTCTTGTTAAATCACCCGCAAACCATGGTTCAGCCCCTCGCGCAAAATTCCAGTTTGCGAGCGCAAATTACTACACGCAAAATTGGATCTTGATAAATCCGGCCCTCTGACTTTCAGTGTCGTTGTGGTTGTGTCCTTGGGCAAGAAACTTCACCGTCTACTGATGGTGGTCAGAGGGCCCGGTGGCGCCAGTGTACGGCAGCCCAGCTTCTGTCAGTGAGCCCCAGAGCAGCTGAGGCTACAATGTAGCTTACCACCATCAGTGTGTGCGTGAATGGGTGAATGAACGTAGTGTAAAGCGCTTTGGTCAAGTCTCCTGACTTGAAGAAAGGCACTATATAAGTACATTTAAAGCAAACAAAGAATATAAAACCTTCATTAAAGATAGAAAAACAGTTTAAGAGACAAAAAAAACAACCTCAGAAAAGAAAAATAGGCATAAAAAATGTAGCATGTGTATACTATGCATATGATGCATGTCCTTGATTAATAAATGGGCTGATGGTGTGGGCTGCAGAGGTGTTTCTGAGTGCCATCTTGGGTGGTATGACATGTACCAGGGCTCTTTTAAGGTGGATGCAGTGGGAGATTTCCCTCAGGGAGATGGGATGTGCGTTCTTCTCACATCTCATCTCCCTTCTTCCTTAAGGTTATTTGTTGTGGATTTAACTTTTTTTTTTTAAACCATTCTCCTGATAGAAGTGGGAAAACTCGGTTGGATGGGATCTATTATAATGACTCCAGGCTTTTTAGGTTAAATCCAGTCCAAATCTGGTAGATAGCATCCTATAGTTTCATTTGGTCTCCTCACTAACCGTGTTAAACTCCAACAGTTTCACAGTGGTGTTCCCAATCCAGTTGGTTGTCCAGGTGAAAACCAACGTATTTATGTTCTTCCACCCCCTTGACTTCTACTCCCATCATGGTAATACTATTTAGATTATTCCTGTTTCTTCTGAAATGTACAATCATCTCCATTATTTGTTGACATTCAGGATCAGATGATTGTTTCCACACCGTGCCACAAATCGGTTCACCAGCTCTCTGTACTCAGCTTCTTGCCCATCTTTGATGCATCCAGTGACTGCAGAGTCAGAGTATTTCTGCAGGTGACAGGATTCTGTTTGGTACTGGAAGTCAGAGGTGTTTAGAGTAAAAGCAAATGGTTAGAGTACAGTACCCTGTAGGGCTCCTGTGCTGCTGACTAGTTGATTAGACAGCTGACCCTTCAGTCTAGCAAACTGTGGTCTGTTTGTTAGGTAGTCTTTGATCAGGGTGATTGTGATGCTTCTTAATTGGACACGGGAGACATCAGAATTTAATTGGTGTGATACGGCGACTTCAATAAAACAGGAAGAGGTGGCTTCATTTTGAAGGCAAGTGTTTTTCTTAAGGGTCCGAAGAAAACAATATTTTATACCCAGTGAAATGCAGGCATTATTTCATCATATAGTTGCCTATAGTTGACTTTGAAAGGCTTAATAATAATTCCAAGTCTCCCTGTCTGAAGCCTTTGTTTTCCTTGTTTAGCAGTTACTTCAGACCTCTGGTAATCCAGGGTTTAATACTGGGGCAGCCCCTGACTGTTCTGCTGATCTTATACATACATAAATTTAAATGATCTATCACACATCTTCTTAAACAAGCGTATTTTAAATGTACTTCACAATTATGTTATTTTATTGCATAATATGTAACTAAAATTAAATCATTTTATTTATAACATGAGAACACATGAAAGATCCATCCATCCATCCATCCATCCATCCATCCATCCATCCATCCATCTCCTTCCGCTTATCCGGGGTCGGGTCAGAGGGGTAGCAGCTTCAGTAGGGAGGCCTAGACATCCCTCTCCCCAGCCACTTCAGCCAGCTCTTCCGGGGGAATCCCAAGGTGCTCCCAGGCCAGCTGAGAAACAATTGTTTCCTGGGTCTCCCCCTCGGCCTCCTTCCGGTGGGACGTCCAGGAGGCATCCTAACCAGATGCCCGAGCCACCTCAACAGGCTGTGAATAGTTTTAAATAAACCTGAACTTATCTGTAAACCTTAACTTTAACCATAAAGCTAAACAGTTTGAGCTAAACTTCTTATTTCCAGTTTCTTAGTCTAGAACTGTAGAAATGATGGGAGTTTTAAAAGCTTAAGGTATCTCATTCATGATCAGCTCCAAAGCCCACCAGGCAGCCATTAAAGATCCTGGAATGTTTCACACTGGAAGTGACAAATGCTTCCTGAATAACATTTGCTATTAAAGCAAATGATGGAAGTTTCCTTTCTGCAGCAGTGCCAACATGAATCCACTTAATTACTTATTTACTGATTTTACTACCAGACACAATGGGAAACGCCTTTCATTATATAAAATGATTTCCCTCGTTTGTGTGTTATTACTCCATGGCAGAAAGAAACAATTTCTCTTTCAGCGGATCTAATTAACTAATAGGGGGATTCTTCTAGCGGTGCTAAATTTGTTACTTAATTGGTGTGATAACAAATACAACTTGAACAACAGGAAATGCAGGTTTACCACATAAAAGTAAAATACAAGCGTCATCTATTCTCTTTTATGTCATGCTCCTTTCTAGATTTCTTTGGCATTGCTTTCTCTGAGCAGAACATGAAGAAAACAAATACTATTTTAAAGGCTATAATGAAGGTGGGAGAGTTCCTAATTTTAAATAAATTCACAATATCACTTCACAAACTAATGTGCTGTGGAAAAGTAATCCTGAATCTCTTGGAGTTATGTCTCTTTACCATCAAAACTTCAATGTTGTCTCTTGGTTTTCTAATTAGTAGATCAACGGTGCCTGATTATCATCTCGAAGAAAAATGATAAATGGGTTTTACTTTTCTTTTCTTTACAGCAGTTAAAACTCTGCATCCTTTAGGGTTAGCTAAGTGTTTGAATATGTTTTTAGATTTATTTTTCTGCCCTTCAAGGTTAAACACAAAAATAAAATGGGAAACATAGGAAGCCCACATAACAAGCACAATCCGAAATGTCATGCATTTCCTGTTGACTTTAAATAATCCAGGTAAAACAAAGAAAAAAAATCCTATTTAGTGGTTAATCCATTTTACTAAAGATTCTGCTTACCAGATACCAGTTTATATCTGCAGTAGAAAACCTTCTGAAAGTCTTAGCAGGGCAAAGATATGGATATTAGTTTCCCTGATAATTGAAGCTAGCAGCTAATCTGAGATGTGCATTTGGATTTATTCTGTACTACGTTTAATTTTCCAGCTTGGGTACAAAGTTTCTTTTAGTTTTGCTCTATTGATGTTAATTACTCTTTCTCCCTAATCCTCCGTACTCTCATCCTTCTTCAGCTGCTTCTCATCTATTTGTTACCTTCTGCCACTGAATCAATATATAACTTCTAATTTCTTTATGTTCACACTGGATTCTTGGGTTGCCTTTTCTTTGGCTCTTTTCCATTCATTTTTTGCTATTACTACATGACCTGATGTCCCTTTACTAGAACCAACCTGTAGTTTTTTTTGTTCTGTTTCATCAATAATAGCTTTACCTTTTCCTGTTAAACTGTTTCAATAACTGTTTACATCCGTGCAAGGAGGAAAGTTTTGCTTTTTTAAGATTTACCCAGAGTAAAAAAAACAAAAGCATTGTTTTCACTGCTTTTGCAAATCTGTGGAAACTTTTGAATAAAAGTTAATCTAGTAAATTTGGCTAGTTGTAACATCTTCACAGTGAATTGGCAGTTAATAGGCATTTTAAGGATTTAAATAAAAAAAAATGACAAAAAACTGAAAACCCATACCTGAAACGTTTTTAGCCGATAGCTCACTAAAAACTTGCAATATAGTCCAAAGGCTCAAACGTTTGGCTTCAATACTCAATTAGTCCTATTACTATTAACCTTAAATCGGCCTCAGGAGCTCAGGATTCTAGAAATAAACTTTGCATTTAGGAGGCAAGGCATAGATGTACTAAGTGTTATTGGATTAAAGAACTATAGATTTTTTCAAAAGTGCTTTTTTAAAGTGTGTTCTTTTAGTTAAAATTATAGTAAAATATCTCCTTTCAAGTTATATTTAGAATCCTTATTAGAGACCACACTTCAGAGTTTTTAATTTCTGTTTATTATATGACATATTTCTACATTTATGACAGTATTTAGCTTCTTTCTGAAATTTTTCTACTTTAACCTTAGATTTGTGGTCCTTTGCACAATGCTTTTTATGTTCCAATCTCAACAGATATTCTTGATTCCATTTCCATTATCATTTACTTCTGCATAGATGATCATTAAATCCTAAATATGATGAAGGGTTAAAGTTCAAAAATAGCTTTGTATGATTTTTTTTATTTGAAGATCTACTTTGTATCAGAGATGAAAATGTAAATTTTCTCCTGGCTCCACTGGCAATAATGAGCTTTATGTTAACTTAAGACACCAAGAGAATTGTGTACTGCGGTCTACAGGTTTAAATTTACACTCATATAACCATTTAACAGATCATTACTTTAGAAATGATGAACTATTCCTTAAAGCCTACTGCAGAGAGCATGACAGGTGGTAGCATCTTCCCAAACCAAATAAGAGCAGAGTATAGTCTAGCAGCTTGCTTCACTCATGCATAACCCACTCCAGGCCAAGCCTCACCATTTTCTGCCCTTTGCAGATCAATAGCAATCACAGGGGCACAGTAGCAGAAACAGATGATCGACTCACACTAACAATAAACCCTCTGCTGCACATCAGCGCTGGACTGTGGAACCATTAAAGTGAGCACAGCTAAATGTTTAGACTGTAGAATATTGTGTTGTAGATGCAATCACACCACGCAGACACTAGAAAGGTCCAGTTGTAAATATACAAACTATATTCTTGTGCCTCATGCAGGTTTGCCTGCTGTAATCTCTGCTTTGATGCTGAGCAGCAGGAAGCAGAGCGAGCCGCGGGAAAGGACAATAAGATGATTTCACAGTCTGGTGTTATGACACAGGGCTGCGTTATTGTTTTTCCTAACCCTGAACAGCTCTAATTAAATTGGTGATGACTGAACAGCAGACAGGTCTGAAGGGAAACAAACAGAAGCGTTGGTTGAGTAAACGCGATCCAAGCTGAGTCATGACAGCAGCTACATTAAAATAAAGAGACCCCAGCGAGGGGGGTGGGACGCTCTGCAGAGAGCCTGTTCTGAGCTTTTGGGAAAGGTTTGACCACACAGGTGGTTTCTGGGCTTAAATAATGTTGGATAATGTAAGCTATCTCGAAGCATTTGATCCAATATGCAGAACATCACTTCTCCAAGTCCAATCTCTGAAATCCTTGATTTCAAAAAACCTTGGCTGGATGCTGATGTTAGTTTGAGTCTGTTTCTTATCTGTTAGTGAGACACCTGCTGCTTTCCAGTTAATGTCTAAAATAACCTCTTACTATAGAGCCTGATTATCTGCAACTGTATTGTTATAATTTATTAAGACCACATGTGTATTAGTATATGCCAGAACAGCCCTGACCTTTTACCAGGTACTCTTTTAGCAGGAGATCCATTGGGTCATCTAAGCTCTGGTATGGTTCTTCCAAGGATCTCACAGGGGCTTAATTTCAGCTAAGCCAAACCTAGACGTCATTGTTGTTCTCATCAAACCCTTTCTGAAGCATTTTTTCCCTGTGACACGGTTCATTATGCCGCTGGAAGAGGCCATTGCCATCAGGAGGCAGCAAGGACAGTTTCCCAGCAGCTTTGACCCAGTCGCCTTGCCGTCATCATTTAACCCCTGTCAAACTCACTCAAATCCCTAAGCTTGCCCATTTTTTAACTGCTTTTGCTGTATGTATTTGAAAAAAAAAATATCTGACTTCCCTATTTCATTTCACAGACTTACACTTGTCATGATGTAGATCTGTTGTTTATTTGAACTGTCAGTTGTAAATTTGATTTTCATTCAAATATATTTTGAACTTTTGCAGAGATTAAGCGTTTAATTAATTTAAAAATTACCCTGTCAATTCAGTTTCAATTAAATTCAGTTTGTTTCTATAGCGCCAATTCACAACACATGTCATCTCAAGGCACTTTACAGTTCAACCAGATCATGCAGTCAGATTGATTCAAAGTTTTCTATCTAAGGAAAACCAGTTGATTGCATCACCTCATTGACTTGGATGCAATCCCTCACACTAAGCATGCTTGTAGCGACAGTGGAGAGGACAAACTCACTTTTAACAGGAAGAAACCTCCAGCAGAACCAGGCTCAGTGTGAGCGGCCATCTGCTGAGGCCGACTGGTTCAAGGAGACAGAAGCGGAGATACAAAATATCAATCATATATATTTTTCTTGAATTGCTCTGAACTTCCATGCTTTTTTGCACCATATTGTTTTTTTCTCCAACTCTGTACATTTGATCACTGTTGCACTTTATGAAATGAAATGTTCATTTCACTGCTAAGCTGCTGCTCATTCACTGTCAGAAAGCTGCACAAAACAACATTTTGTTTTGTATACACTGTTTATACAAAATGACAATAAAATTTGTCTAATTCTAAGTCAATTTGGTGGAAAAAAACAAAAAAACAAAAAACAAAAAAACAACCCTCTCTAAAGTTTCTTTAAAGCTTTGTAGATAACAATGATGGCTGTAACCAGGAACGATTTCCTTTAGTCCTCCGTGTTCCAATACTGTTGCTTTACCTTCTCTTTTTGCAGACCAGGACTTAAGCTTTCTGAAGAAATACTTGAGATAGTCTGAAATACAGCTTGGCTGTTTCCAGTCCCATCTATCGGAGGTAACAGGTATTCCTGTTTCTCCTTAAAATTGTAATCATCTTAGTTGTAGAGTCAAGATAATTGCTTCAATTTCATGCTACAAAACTCAGATACCCCAAATGACTAGAGAGTAATCCAAGCATTTATGCTGATAAGATTCTGACTTATTTTGGAAATACTGGTTGTGCAGTGAGAGAAAATGGTGAGATTAAAGTCCCCAAAGTAAAGATTACCTGGTTATACAACCAGTCCTTCAGCTCCATAACATTAGCCCTTCAGGTGTTCAAAGATTTTTTTTTTTATTGTATGTCTCATCATCTAACTTAAAGGTTCCTGAATACTATGAGAACCGAGACATTTTTCTTGTTTTCAAGGGGAGATAAGGTTGGTTTGCCATGTATTCATACTCCAGAGGAAGCTTATACCAACCGATGACCGCTCCCCTATAACAGAGAGCTGAATGTGTAGGAGAGGACAGAAATACGATCTCATAGTATGCTTTGCCATTATTTGGGTAGATTCCAAACATGTGAGGCATCTCCATCTTTCCAACATAAACTCATTAATCCAAGTCTTGCCCTATCAAACTACAACAGTAAGAAACCATGTTAGATACACAGACCTTTTGTCAAGAACAAACAACAAGAACCCCCAAGACAGGAAATAGAAAACACAATTACTTAATTTTGTCTGGGTTCTCATAGAGTATTCAGGAGAATCCTTAAGTCTGAGTCTTTGTCTTGATGATAGTGGGTTTGTTGAATCAGGTGTATGATGCATCTTAGACCTCACTATCTCAGCAATAAGCAACGGGTCCTATAAGGTGCTACTCAGGCGGGCCAACAGGAGCCCCTTCATGATGTGGTCTATAATAGAAAGCAGGCCTATAATGACTAAGAGATGATTAATAGATGTCTCTGATACTTGAAAATTTTACCTCCTGGAGATGATCAGGTTAAGATGTGCTGGATACTCCCACAGAGCGGGTCCACACAGGCCTTCAGAACTCTGGAGCAGACACCATCTGGATCTGCAGGCTTGCTCAGATTCCTATACACACAACTTGACTCCAAATACTGTACATGGCCTGCCAACCTAAATCTATAGAGCATATGTTTGGTTTGAGCATTTTTAGCACAGGTTGACGCTGGACACTTTCCTTTTTCTTTAGAATCCTTATTTTCTTCTGTGATATCAAGTAGTCTTGTGGGCATCAATCAAATTGGCAGCAGAGGGAAGAGGCTGATGGTTATTTTAGTGAACCTGAGTCCAGATGAGTGTGTGGTGCCTGAATTAGAGCCAGGGCCTATCAGCTAAAAGAATGTAGGTGGAACCATTTGGTAATGGTCTAAATTAACAACAAAATCTCTCATAATTCCATTATGGTACTTCATTACTTACATGCTTGCAGTACCATTTCAATCCTCCCACACCCGGAACTCTAGCCCTTTGTGTCCCAGCTGTCTCTAGAGCTCAAATCTGATACTAAATAAAGCACTGTGCAGTTCAGATATGCAGATTATAACATTCATGCTGTTCTACATCAAATTTAGTGACAATTCAAGAAAGAAATTGGGCCTTTGACGGAGGTCTAGGGAGTGCAGAGTCATTCCAAATGTATAACCTGTTCATGCTGGGCTAATTAAAACAGAAGACATTCAGAGTGTGCGTTCACATCCTCACTGAGCTGACGTGAAAATGAGGGGCTGTCGTGAATTCCCTGCATCCGATGAGCAATCGCTCACTGCCTCTCAGCTAACCCCGGAGGCATGATGGGAAAGGGCATTAATCTGCAGAGAACTAGCTGAGGAATTTGTCTCCATCTTTGCGGACAGCAATGTCTTGGTTTTTTAAACCGGGTGAAATCAGACACAATTTTAATGAGATGCTTCTTTATTAAATTGTATTAGATGACAATTCAGATCATAAACATCATGGGTATGAAATGGGGAGTTAATCTGTTTTCGAATGATTTCTGCAGACTGACTGCTGCAGAAATGTGATGCTTTAAATAGTGTGATGTGAGCCTCCTCTTCTGAAACTTGACCCCATATTACAGCAGGGAATTTTCAGAACAGAAATCTGATGCATATTCTGAGTAGATATGACTGCTCTCTGATTTCCAAGATGGCATTATCCAATATTTCATGGCTGCCACTTCACTGAGGCCATCAAATGATGCTTGTTTTGTTGTACGGCTGGGGTTAAGTTCACCGGTGTTGTAATACATTTAAGAAGAAGACTGCAGTCAAAAATAAACAACACTTCAGTCTTTTTTCTGTTTCTGGTCGGATGCAGCATTTTATGTGTCTCAGCAGACAGCACTGAAGCCTTGTTTTGTTAAGCTTTGTGGAAGGGCTCCCCATTGAGCCAATAGAGATCCCAGGATCCCTTCTCTTGTCTGGCAAATTATATTTGAACCTTTTCCTCTTTAGATGGCCAAAGAAAATTTAATCAAAATGTAATCTCCTTGAACTTCAAGGTTGTTTTAGATTATCCAGAAATAAAATGTACAGTTCAACGTTGTAGACAACACATACATTGCCCTGATATGCAGAGTGTTTATTAAGACAGCCTTTTTTTACAGGTACCAGAAAGAAACAAGGCAAAAACAAGCCAGAAGGCAATATCTAAATTAGATGGTGACACAGCCAAGGTAGGATAACGAAGGGTACTAGTACAACAGTTGGATTGAATCCTGGTTAAATACATAGTGAGTGGAGAAATTATCTGGGTGAAAAAAGGTGACCTTAATGATGAACAGAAACAAGGACAAAGACTCAGAGCAGCAGATTATAACCTAATGCAAAAGTTACCCAGAAGTATATTCTAAATAGAATTGTCAGTTTTGGCAAGCATCAGGGTGTTACGTTACCACTGTTTTTGCAGACTCTGTTGGCCGTTTTTAAACCAAGGCCTACATTAAATAATGACTGAAGACTCTGCTCCTCAATTGGACGAAGATGTCTTCTTAGTTCGGTTTGTGGTTAAGTCTGCTCATAAGTAATGAGAGCTAGATATGGCTAAATGAATTATGATTATACCTGCAGCAATAAGTGCAGGCATTGTGTTAGGTGACATGCAAACTGTGAAGGTTTTTGATATTTTATAGGGCGAACCGAGATGATGCATGCTCAGACAGAGATAGACTGATATATCCACCAGCCCAATTGGCTAATAATAATTGTGTTTTTGCATGTATGAGCGGATTGATACATGCATTCAGCATACTGCAACATAATTAGTGCATTCAACTCTACTAACATACATTTGGAATGGATTGTTAATGCTCTGATTGATTTATTAATAGATGTTTTGGGGGGTTTATTTGTTTAAATAGAGAGCCTTGTGACACTTGTTATCTGTGTATTTTATCATGAAAATGGAGGATAAAAAAGAAACATCAGTTGTAAGAATTAATCTAAAAATATCAGATCAGGGCTCAGTTAGAATAATGTCAAAATAATTGGTATCAGTAATAAAACAACACATGCATCTGCATTTGCAAAGTGTTAAAAAGCCTTTTGTCTTACTTTCAGGATTTTAAATTCTTTCAGCTCTTACTTTTTAAATTCTACTAAAGAAATCGTGATTCAGTCCTGAATAAGTGTGTCATATTTCATGTTTATTTTTTTCGATAAAAAATCAGATGAAAAGGTATAGAGATCGTCTTTGAATATTTTTCTCTTATTGTTCCGCTATTTTCATCTGTTAACTAGGATCAAAATGTTTTCCTTGAATTGTTATAAAAAGGTTTTTCAGTTTTCCTGTAATATTTTAACATTATTGTGTATAAATAATTTAAATGAAGTTTAGAATTGTCATTTCATTATACTGTAAGGGAGTATTGGAGGTTTTTTGAACCCTTTTTTTTTAACATACAGCCTGTATAAGGTGAATGATGTCCTCGTTGAATCTATTATAAGCATCAAACTTAAGTCTTTATTAATCACGAGTTAAAAAATATCTATATTTTCTATCTTTCTTCCAACAAAGTTCTGTAGGTGTTGCATCACCCTGAGCACAAACTGATGGCGGCATTACCTATTAATTCTGACAAGCTTGGTTGTAAATTATTTAATTATTTGAGGGCATGAACAGACTGCAATGTATAGATTATTGAACGATTAAAAAACGTGAAGGCATGATAAAAGGGACGAACCCCATCCTGAAGTAAAAAAAACATCAGATATTCCCTGTATAAAATAGGATGCAGGCAACACTCATGTTTCATAGTTCTAACTAAAAATCTTTAGATTTAGAAGCATTGGAAGACAAGAAAATAATCAGTGGGGTGGTTAGACGGAAGGGAAACACTGGATCCACCCAAGGACAGGTCCTGGAGAGCAGGATGAATTAAATTGAACATTAGATTTGACTAGAAATTAAAGTAAATCATTCTCATGTTGAATCTTTTAGAATTCATAGCAATTTCTCCAAGGGCTCAATAAAGAAAATAAACACTGATTTATTTAAAGGAAAAGTCCAGTCAGCAAAGAATGATCAATGGATTACATCTATGCCTAAAACTTATACATCCACAGTGACTTAATGAATTTATCATCAATCAACAAAAAAACAAAAATAATAATTTTAGTCTCGATCACTGATATCACTATATTTTGCCCAAATATAGTAACATTTCACTCCCGACACCTTCTGGCAGTGACGGCATGGCAGTTAGATGCTGTTACACATTGGGGGAAAGTCGTTGGATTGCCAACTTGAAAAGGGAGGATTTGCCATCGAACTTCTGGCCAGAGAAAAAACACGTCATATTTGGCCAACATTTGGAAGAATGTTTTCAAGATGACTTGGATAATAGTAGTGACACCAGCTACAGCATTGGGACTTGCTCAACAGCCGATACCACACCGTGACGTCACAAAGCGGTAGGTGGCAGGAGTGTTCTTTAACAAACATGAATGCCTCCAGTAAAGCACATTCAAATGAAAATTACTCTTCATTAAAAACACTTAGCATTTATTGAACAGTATGTAATAATTTAATACTTCAAGTACTTTCAGAAGTTTGAATTCTGAATGAGGCCGGACTTCTCCTTCTAGTTCAAACCATATCTTTTTTTTCTCCCTTTCACAAAAACAACAAAATCCAAACCAATATAATTAATATTGTACTAAATGAAACTTAAACATGTGTTTGGATTCCTTTAGTGTATGATCAGATAATTTCAGTGCATAAATGATCATACGCTAAACTCAGCACCAAACCTCACACTGTCCCAGCACCAGAGGTGCTGAGGTAACACAATTAGTAACTTAAGCACTATGCTAAGCAGCACGGCAGTATTGACTTTGATCAGTAATGTTTGATTTGTTCAGGGCTTCTCGACACATTATCTGTTGCTCTGTTTTAATTTGTTTTGCTGAGGGTCCTGGAGTCAGCATTCCTTCTGGTACCTAATTAGGTGTATTTATTTTAGTCGTGGAGCCCAGAAAGGCTGACGGTGTTGTCACTGAAACTGTTTATAGCACATTGATCCCACAGACCTATTCTCATTCCACACGAGGCTCTGAGATATAATGCTCCCTCTCACTGATCATTGATCGTAATGGGCGCAGGAGTCCTGTCCAGACGGAGCTAGATGCCTAGACCCCTGGGCTTGTATAAATATATGGATGATATTGATAGGCTAAAAGACTAAACTATTAGATTTCTATTATTGTATATGGATACAAGTGGCTTTATCCCTCGCCGCCAAAGCATTTTTCATATTAAAAGACTATTAAAATAATTTCTGTTATATGACATTAAAAACAGAGTTTTACGTTGGATACTTAACAGGCCTTCAATAGAACTGAATGGCCATATTTTTGTAGCATATTTCGGCAAGTGTGATGACAAACAAATCTCTTAACTCCTACACAACGATCCACTTGACAGGGATGTCCTCCGTCACTAAGAATCAGAATCAGAAATACTTTAATAATCCCAGAGGGAAATTACTTTTGTTACACGCTCCAGTTACAGTTTTATATAATATATACACACATCCAACTATACAATAAAATAAAGATAAAAAAATATATATATATAAAATATATACACATATTGCTTTTCTGTATATATATCTGTACGTATATCTATGCATATGCAAAAACTAAATCCCAAAAGAGTGAAAATCCAAGTAAAGTGATAAATCCAAGTAAAGTGATACGTGGCGTGTGTGTGTGTGTGTGTGTGTGTGGGGGGGGTGTTGAATCACTTGAGGGCTGAATCACTTGAGTGCGGCGTTATAGAGATTGAAAAGGTTGTTTGCTTATTGCTTAATTTGATTTCCCTTTACGTTGATGATATTGTCTTGTCCTTAATAAATCTTATAGCTAATAACCACAAGTTAATGAAGTAAACTGATGTATTTGGAGAATTTTCAGATTACAAGACAATTTCTACAAAATGATACATTTTATACTTAAATTTAGAATAAAGAAAAAAATATCATAATATCACCGCTTTTGAATGTAAAGAAAACTTTATATAAATGACAAAGCCTTGTGATTGTATTTTGTAAGGGGGGGTCCTCCTTTTTTAATGATTTTCGGGCATTTTGAGACTCTGAGAGGGAAATTTTTTACTTTTGTTGTCACCCTAAAAGTAAAATGTTAATGCACTTTATATATATATATATATATATATATATATATATATATATATATAAAAAAACTGTTTTCTCACCCCTCGTGGGGTGGTATGTGTCATCCTCAAGCTCGGGTCCTCTACCAGAGGCCTGGGAGTTTGAGGGTTCTGCGCAGTATCTTAGCTGTTCCTAGGACTGCGCTCTTCTGGACAGAGACCTCTGATGTTTTACCTGGAATCTGCTGTAGCCACTCTCCCAGTTTGGGGGTCACAGCCCCCAGTGCTCCAATTACCACTGGCACCACTGCTGCTCTTACTTTCCACATCTTCTCTAGCTCCTCTTTCAGCCCTTGGTATTTCTCAAGCTTCTTGTGTTCTTTCTTTTTGACGTTGCTGTCACTTGGGATTGCCACATCTGTCACTATATCACTACTGCCTTCTTCTCATATATATATATATATATATATATATATATATATATATATATATATATATATATATATATATATATTATTTTACTTTTTTAGCTAACCTTAAAACAAGTTAGCAATAGCTAAAAGGCTAACCGCTAAATTTAAAAATAAATTTTTTCGATTGTCAGGTTCAAGAGAAGTGCAGCTTCTGACAAAGAGAATCATGAATTTGTCTTAGAGAGGTTTTTTTTGTGGTTTTTTGTTTCTTCCGTGTTGTCTATGTTTTCTAATTGTTGGTATTTTAGTTAATTCCTGATGTATTACTTTGGTAGTTCATTTTTATGTTCAGTCTATTTCTATTATCTCTGTTTAGCTCCTCTGTCAGTTTGGTGCTTATATTCATTTACAGCTGCCCTGTATTTTCCCTGATTAACTCAACTGCATCCCATGTGATCTTTACATCTCACCCTGTATATTTGCTCTTTTCACATCACTTTCCTCCTGATTCTCCAGTTAAACTGCCTGTTATATTTCCTGCTTCTATGTCTAACTATGACTCTTCTATGTTCCTCGTCCTGTTTTCCTTTTGTCCTTCTGTCAGTCTTCATCAACGATGCTCCTGTCGCCCCTGGTTTCCAACTCCTCAACCATGCACCCTGACAGTTAGACATTATCTATTGGTTAATACATATAATCCTTTGTGGGACTTTCATATCTGATGTGACATCTGATTATAGGTCATCTTCTGTATTTTGATCATGTTCTGCTGGAGGAAAAAAAAATGTTGACTCCAATAAATGTTGTGTACCTGCAGAATGGAATAAACTGCATTAGAAATAAGGTGCAATATTTCCTCATTTGGCTCCATACTTTAGAGTAATCTGATTTGATATTGGCTCTCCTTAGACTAGTTTTAGCTTCAAAGCAAATCCCAGTGTATCAAAGGGAAGATGTTGAAATAATTATTTCATGCATTACAATAGTAACTAGTTTAAACCGTGCAGCAGAACCAAATGTTTTAATATGAAAATATAATCTTTGAGTTACTAAATCTAACCAAACTCAAGTGTCAATAAAGCAGATAACAGGGCTTTGAAAACCTCTTAGCTGCTGTGTTTCAGATGGAAAATAGCATCATAAACAGCTGCTTGTTAAAGTGAAAAGAGAAGCATAAAAACAGTTCACTCCTTCATAAAAAATAACCAAAGCATGTTTTGAAAGCATAAATATGGAACACTTCAGAACACCCCATGCTTGGATGAGCTGCTGCAGAAATGGTCAGATCTCATTATTGATCTTGTGGGATTGATGCTTCAAAGTCTCTGAGATTGTAATTGGTTTCATTGTTTTGGCGGCTTGATATCCAACATTAGAGAAAAGACTATCCCTGCTCTGGAGGGCCACCATGATTAAATCAGTTCACTTGTAAATGGACTGTTTTCTTGCTGCTGAAGTACTTGATGCAGCCTTTTTTCTAAGGGTCAGACCGTTGAAGGAGCTCTACAGGAAGCACTTAGATGAGCTATTTTACTAAAATCTCAAAGGTCTACTCTGCTTCACCCAGTCTGAGTGTCAGGCCTGAAGTAGTGGCGTGACATTCTACAGGGTGGTGACTACGCAGAACATTAAGACATCAATACCTGCATTTGGATACTAAGGTTGTTGGTAAAAAGAAAAAAAAAGAAGCAGGCTGGAATATTCCTGTAAATCCGTTCAGACAAATGTATTTATCCATTATCTAAAAATAGACGGTGTACCTTAGGGACTCTCTGACAGAAATATACCATCTCCACTTTTATCTGTGTTTTTTCATTGACATTTAATGGCTTAGACTCAGTTGCACTGATTCATTAGAATCAGCCTAAATAAAGTGACGAGAATACACACACACAAAAAACTACTTCTAGACCAAGAAAATGAAAATCAGTAACCCGGAATAATTGATTTTGAGTGCTTATCTTTTCAGTAGAAACTGGTCTAATAAACTCCTCCCTGTATGCAATTTTCAGTCACCGAATAAACAGTAAAAACTCTGCATTTAACAAGCTGTTCCTCTCGAACCTTTTGCCCCATTTGCTGTCAGTAAAGGCAAACTTATTGGTGGAGAACAACTTTATATCCTTGCATTTCAGTGTCGGCACTAGGTTGCACTCCTCAGAATTTTTGTAATTTGGCACACGAAAAAACAACTTCTGTTTTATGCTACATATTTCATGCATTTTAACTAATAAATGTTATGCTTATATACATTTAGATTAATGTGACCTGCTAAGTGCTCTTATGTGGGCCATAGATAACACAATCAAACATTGGAAGTAAATTTAATTCAGAAAGACTTATAAAGAGAAATTAATAATAATAATTAAAAAAGCAGGAGCTAAAGGAAAACAGAGTAAGTTTCTCCTCAATTACTTTGGTCCCAAACCAATAAATGCCATATTCATGGCATTATTAAACAAGTGTTGTAGTTTTAAATATATTTGGAGTATTTTCCATATCTCTTTTCTCTCTGCATTCAAATATTGAATTATTCCTTTTAGGATTGCTAATAGCTGCTTTCCTTAGTGAGGAGCTGGCAACATGGGCGATGACGACCAGACAGCACCAAAACGTTTGACTTCTGCATGAGATTTTGTCTATAACCTGAGCCAGGATTAAACCCGTTCATTCACAGCTGTCCAAAAGGTGGCTGATTTACCTCAGAGACACAAAGAACTGTTGGAAGATGTGTCTAAATCACCAGGAGGCTGGCAGCACTTTTTACCAATTAGAGGAATGGTTTTTGGAAATGATAGCTGTGATAGTGCAGAGGATAATATATCACCTTGATCTGGATAAATGCTTTTGAAAGTGAGCTACTAGCGCTTTGTGTGGAGTATAATGAAATTATTCTATTGCAGCTCAATAAGTACAGTTTGCTGTTTTTTTTCTGTCCACTCCAAGGCAGGGAAAGAAATAATGAAAATATCTCATCTTTGTTTAAATTTCTGATTAACAAGGAACAGAAAAAGGATAAAAACAGTTCAGACTTAGCTGTTTTACAAGTAAACCTCTTTAGTAGCAGGAGTTAAATCATTTTGTTAATTTTTTTTCTCTAACTCCCCCTCCTTGCTAGCGAGTAATAACTGCTGCTGCATTGCAGCAAAACAAATAAGAATTTATTAAATGTTTGTGATCGTGAGCCCAACCCTCTCCCATGCTTCACTGTCAAATTCCCTCAGATCTCTTCCTCTCATCCCAGCAAATCTGGACACATGTACAAATAATAAAACTGCATATTTTCCTCTTCTATTTTGAACCATAGTTACAAATTGTTCCCCAGAAGCATCAACACCTATTGTTGGCCATGGCATTCCTGCAATTTGACTAAAATGATATGATTCTATTTTGCTTAATCTTAAAAACTCATCTGAAATGTGTCTTGCATCACACCACACCTCTCTTCAGAACCCTTATTTTATGTATTCTGCAGACAGGGGCATTCTTTGATTTGGAAATGTTAATGCAATTCCATGGGAGTAAATTTAACACTGACAACAATTGTCATGTCAGTTTCCAGTTTAATACCCACATACAGAACCACAGGAGAACAGGTAATCAGATAAATGAAGTTTGTTTAAACCAGGCATCTCCAAAGTCAGTCCTCAAGGGCCGGTGTCCTGCAGGTTTTAGAGGTTTCTCAGCTTCTGCATGGCTGATTCTGATGATTTCAGTTCAGCCAAAGCCTCTTAATCAACTATCATTGGAAATCAGCTGAACTGGAACAGGGAAACCTCTAAAACTTGCAGGACAGTGGCCCTCGAGGACCGACTTTGGAGATGCCTGATTTAAACAGTTGAAATAGTTCAGTGAATGGTATAGGTCCTTGGAGGGAGGGCTCATGAAGTCTTCTGCGCACTGCTGAGCAGAAAAAGAGAGAAGATGAGTTTGAGGCTATTGGTAGTAGAATCTTTAAAAGAAGCTTAACAAATTTATCTTACTTGGCTTGAAGGCTTCCTTCGCCCAGAAGGGAGGGGAATGTGGGGTTGTGGTCTTGGTTCCTTTGTGGGCGTCCAGGTTCGAGAGAGAGGTTTGGACTGAAGGAGGAGCTGGAGAATACAGGAACTGCTTGTTATCAAACTGAGTAGTTGATAGAGGGCCTCAGGCAACCAGTGAGTAACAATCCACTGCGTCACAGGAGAGAGAATCCAAAAAATCAGAGCAAGGTCCTTACAAGGAGGATCCACATGGAAACACTTGAGAGAAGGCAGACAATGACAGTCCATTACTAAAAGTTTGTGTACAGCAAAAGAACACAGTGAGTATCTCCATGGAGGCTCAGACTACCATAACTGGCAAACACTGGCAGTCTGCTTCCTCTTAAGCTCCACGTTCACACCGGACGTACTTTAAGCTTCAGATGCTTGAGTTGGAAAATCTGAACTTTTGCTGCTCAAACTGCCACAACCATTAAGAGAAGCTTATCTGGGAGCTGAAAGGGAGAGGAACACAGCGCCTCTCATGCATTAGAAGCACACTAACAGTTCTAATTTAACACTTAGGAGGGTTGATTCTAACACTAGTGTGTAGTGTCAAAAGGTAACACTGCAAAATAAGGTTAATCATTGAGCCGTTAATGTGGCAGGTCACATAGAGGCACACTGACAAAGCAAGGCTGCACCATCAGGCATCATCATCATCAGTAGACAATGCGGGTGAATTGTCTAACATAAGGACATGATGACTGATTGAACCTGAAAACCCTTTGTTTGCAGGACAAACGTCCAGTACCTTACACCACTGTTGCCCTGGAGAGGAAAATTATTGGTAAAACCAAAATATATTAAATATTTTCTGAAACAACTCCCAAGTTTTCCATTGATGTTAGCGTATGCATTTTTTAGAAAGAGGTTGTCAGGGAAGGGCTGCAAAGTGGGGCAGTGGGTACCCATGCTGCCTTGCAGCAAGAAGGTTCTGGGTTTGATTCCCTTTCTGCATGTTTTGGATTCCTCTGGAGCCTACCAAGGTCCAAAAGTATGACTGTTAGGTTAATTGGATTCTCCTAATTCTTCTTAGGTGTAAGTTTTTCCGCCTATCGCCCATTGACAGGTGAAGATAGGCACAAGCACCACTTGCCAGCGGAGATAAGGGTGATGGAAAATTAATGGATGGTTTTCAGGCCCCAAGCTGCTGTTTTTTCTACCTCCTCAGGTTTTTCTGCAGATAGCATACTGCCGATAGGTTGCAGTGCTAGGGTTCTTTCCACGCAGGTTTGGTCCTTCACACCTGCAAGTCATAAGCTTCCTCACTACCTGCATAAGAAAAGTAGGGCTTAATCACAATACCTTGAATTGGTAAGAACATTTAAGCCACAAAGGAAGTATGTTGTTGGTCACCATAATAATCTTATCTGAATATTGCTGGCAGTCAGGAAGGAGCTTTGACCAGAAAGCAATAGGCTTGTTACGAAATGAAGGCAGTAAGAGAGACGGCTATCTAGATTCAGATCCACAGTCAGGAGCTTTTTTTCTACCCTGGATAGGATTCTAACTGTTGTCCCCACAAGAGGTTATGAGATAGGAGCTTGGAACTATGGAGCTAAATCGGTCTTAATTTTGACAAATACACATGTGATTCATACATGCACAGGACAAGCTCCACACACACACCATGATTCACGCAAGCATCCAAGATTCACACATGCACAGCACATGATTAGCCAAAGTATTTCTGGTCAATAAACAATTATAAATTAAATTACAAAGTACCACTCGTCTTTAAAATTCGCTGCATTTGTGTGTGGATTTTTGAGCCTCTCCTGATGTAGCTCGATACACAAATGCATTTTTTTTTATACAGGGAATGGTTTGCAACCAATCACAGAGCTCCCTTGTATAAGCCAACCACAAGAAAGTAATCCACATGGGATGATTATATGCTCCGTTGCAGTCAGGTGGTCTGTCAGCTCAGCAAACCGCGTCAGGTCATCATATCCCTAGTAATACCATTGCATAGTTTCCTCTGTCTCTGCTCTCCTTACATCCACACATCTGGTTGAACTCTGGGTCTTTTGTTTTCTGTTCATTACAGGGACAGAAGGTAGGAGTTAAAGTTCGACGTATTAGGAGTGAGCCCTGGCCTCTAGTCATGCCGTGCCAGTGTTAACAAATGTGGTCACTGCTGCGCACCTGTTTCATGCTAAAGGTTCCTTTGTGAATTCATTACTATTTCTAATACTATGCCGCTCAAACTATCTCAACTGCTTTTTTCCATCTTCCTCCTCCTCTATATGACCGTTCCATTAACAAAATCCTTAGGATCCTCAGCCCCTGTGGAAGGCAGTCATCTCCTCCTCAGCACCAGCATACTGCTACCTACCCAAGACTCTGGAAATAACCCACCTCTCCTGGTGGTGCATCACCTGCGTCTCGGAAGAACCAATCATAATTCTTAGCTCCTTCCTCCTAAATACATCGACTCACCTGTGTTACAGGCTCCCGGTCTCCATGTTGCTTTTCCAGCCTGGACACAGATAACCTTTGAACATCTCAAATTTTTTGTCAATAAACCTTATTTTACTGATTTCTCTTCTCTTGGGAGTTTTTCTGCACGTGCTTCATATTTGCTTTATAAAGCCAACAATGTCTCTCAAAAGTCCAGATCTGCTGCTGTCTGGCTCAGCAAGTTGCCCCACTCTTCAAATGAACACATTACAAAATGGGTGGAGTTCTACGAGAAACTCTGTCAGGTTTTAATTTTAAAATCAACACTTAAATTAGATTTCAACTTGAATTAAACTCACAGATTAACACCCACTCTGAGGGAACTACAGTTGCATAGTTGAACTGGACTAAACAAGTATTAAATTAACAGAAATTGTCACATTGCTGTAAGGTGATCCGGGTTCAATTCCCGGCTCCCCTGGCTCTTTCTGCATGGAGTTTGCATGTTTTCCCTAAGGATGTATGGGTTCTCTCCGGATACTCTGGCTTGCTCCTACAGTCCAAAAACATGACTGTTAGGTTGGCTTCTCTAAATTCTCCTTAGGTGTGAATGTGAATGGTTGTTTGTCCTGTTTGTCTCTGTGTTGCCCTGCGATGGACTGGTGACCTGTCCAGGGTTTACCCCGCTTCTCTCTCAAAGACAGCTGGAGATAGGCACCAGCACCCGGCTTGGGATAAGCATGAAAGAAAATGGATGGATGGATGGATAAATAAACAAAGTACTTTAAATATACAACACAGGGAATCTAATGCATTTGATGTTGCTGTGTAAAATGTAGTTAAGGACATGTCCATATACCTTTACAGTTAGACATATAAAGCATAAAGCAACACAAAAAATGTCGCCAGCAGTATCCTGTAGTTTATCAAAACTGATCTTTCAGCATTTCTTGTAAAATTTTATGTTTTTGGTCAATATGATCTATCTATTATGTATCTGCATTGACTAATGCTACTCTGACTGGTTTCCTTTGCCATCTTCTGAAATCATAGAAAACCCTCATCAAAGATTGCTGATCCAAATCAATAATTAGCCCTAATTGAATAGAGATTAAGATAAATTCTTATTCTTTTCTTAACCCCAGGCTGCAGGCTGGAGTTGGACAAAGACGTTAAACAGTTAACTACTGTAGTTTTTCATGATAAAAGCCTGTGTTAATTCGTAATGTACAGATTAGGTCCATTTATATAAATTTGCCACATCTCTATTTAAATCTTTGTAAATGATGGGGAGTCTGTGTATACCAGTGTTCTGTTTTCTCTCCACAGACCTTTCAATTGGTGGACTCTTATGAGTAGTTTTTTTCCCCAAACCACTCTGACATTTCCTGCAGGAAAGAGCCTGCATGTGAAACTGAGTTGGTCTTTAGCTGACCTCAGCCAGCTGAGACAGCTGCGCCTACATGTGCCACAAAGAGCCAGTCAATATTTCTCTGCACCCCACTGCTTGCGATGGCAGCAGGCCACATGGTGATAGAAAGCAGAAAAGCAAACAGACAGAGAAGTAGTGGAGCGCAGGTGGGGAATACCCACAGCAAAACCTGGCATGCATGAGGGGATAAATGCAAATCACCCTCAGGAAGATTTACACCCACTAATCGTTCCAGCATCTCTAATGCCTTCGATGACTGGATGATTTTTTCTTATTTATTTATTTTTTAACTATTAGAGGATAGCTCCTCATAAGGAGGACATAAAAAGATGTTTGTGAAGATGGAAAAGTAGAGGACCTATGCCTCAATGTCCATTTACAGCATGTAAAGCCCACACTACAAAACAAAAAATCTGCCAGAACTTGGCTTCTCTTACAAGGCAGTACTCTTCCTACAAGATGTTACATAACAATTTTGAGCGTGCACAATCCCTCCATAGTGAGATCATAAGTGCCTTGTAATTTGCCTGGTAACATGAGCTACCAGGCAGCTTACTGAGCAGAATATCCTTGATATGGGGCCATGCACACAGGCATTCAGACTGAAGTACCAGCGCATGCCAGACTTACCAGTCCAACAACATGCTGGCAGTAATTCGGGTTATTTAGTCTACAGCTATTAGTGGCATAGCTATAACAAATATGGTGTCCTGTTACCGTTCTGCTTCCAACCACTAAATTATGGAGATTTACAAGAAAACTAGAGTTATCTATACAAAAAATAAAATACATTGAAAAACACAATGATAGGTTACCTGAGAGCTCCCAGCCAGAGAGGAGCTTGCACAGCTCCAAATTGCACAATAAAGCTGGGTGCTGAAAGATTGAGGGGTGTTGTGTCTTTGTCTCTGGCAGTTTTGCAGCTCAAAAGCAAAATGTATCCATGACTTTTTTCAAAGAGAAGCCCTGCCATTAAATTTAAAGGAATAGTACACCCAAAAAGTCAATAACACAAATAAAATGTTTAATGTTGCGGCAGGCACATCCAGAAGAGGCAAATTCTGCAACATCAATGACTCAATGCAGCGGGTTTCCTAAGAAACCTTTTAACCAATCTGCAGATTTGTTTGAATTTTTTCAAGATGACGTGTTGCAAATGAAGTTGCA
The DNA here is from genome assembly GCA_030533445.1 of Cyprinodon diabolis. Taxonomy (NCBI): domain Eukaryota; kingdom Metazoa; phylum Chordata; class Actinopteri; order Cyprinodontiformes; family Cyprinodontidae; genus Cyprinodon; species Cyprinodon diabolis. The sequence continues at coordinate 31,563,706 of CM060076.1, forward strand.
AATGAAGTTATAAGAAATTAAACCTTGAACTTTATTTCAAACTGCACCAAGAAGCCAGTGTAAGGACAGCTGGGATATGATCAGAGCACATAGCTCCTGGGAGGACGCGTGTAGAAGCTGTTAGTACAGCTTGCAGCCATCAAAAGTATGATTTATGAAGACATGCATACAAAAAAGAGTGTCTTCATAAATTACTTTTATTGTATCACTCTATCCAAGCTGGATGCAATAAAAGCATGAATTACTTTCTTAAAATCACTTGATGGATGAAAAGACTTCACTTAGAATAAATTATCATAGGAGGGTCAAACTCACAGCTACGCAAAGCTGGACAAATTTATTCTGTGCTCTAAAACAACTCAAAATGAAAGCTTTTCTAGTTATTTGAATAAGCAATGAGCTATTCTTAACCTGTCATTTTTGAGTTATAGACAGATTGAAGTTGCCATTATTAATTTATTTTACTTTCTGACTTACATCTTCCACTGTGGAATGGTACATTATTCATACTGAAGTAAAGCATGACATTTCTGGTTCATTTAAAAAATGACCTTTTTCTAATTTTTCTGGAACGGGGGCCAATAACCCACTGACCACCAACATAGTGGTTTTACTTCTGACATTGAGCTTAGCGGCATCATTTAACTAATGTGCAGCATATAGAAAAAAAGTAGGAAAAAGTCTAGACAAGGCTGGGCTGATTTTATGACAAAAGGGGAAAAAAAGCCAAAAGTGCACTGCAAAAAATGTAAATCTAAATAAGTCACTTTTTCTTAAAATAAGTGCATTTTTTCTTGAATTGAGGAGGTAAATGAGAAACTTTGCCAATGGAACAAGACAATTTACATTTGAAATACGAAAAATCAGTTGCACTGTCTTATTTCAAGTGCATATTATCTAATTATCTTATTTTAAGTTTAAAAATACTCATTTCATTGGCAAACTATCTTATTTACCTGTTCAAATTAAGGGTAAATACACTTGATTTAAGAAATTCTTACTTAATTTCAGATCGTTATTTGCAGTGTGATGCTTAAAAAAGTGGGTGGATAATAATTTAACTGGGAAAATCACCAATCTAGAGCAAGCTTACAAACAGCACCACCTTTAACCTTTCTAGCCTTATCACACTACCTACCTGGACAGTTTCATATAATATACCCATTGATAGATACAGTTGAGTTTATTTATTATAAACATTAAAAAAAATGTTTTATGCTAAAAAAAAAAAATGCCAACAGACTGACTGACAATTAGCCTGCAGTTGCTCATAGATATCATGCTCAGAAAGCAACAACATTGGCTTTAGGACCTGTAGCTCTTCCATTTCAATTTCAATTTAAAAGCTGTCTATTTCTTAACAAGCTGACAACGCAGAGGAAGTTTTGAGATTTACTTTTATGTTTAATAGCATCTTAAAACTTGTTTATTGACAAACTTGGAACAATCTGTATCTGCTGCAGCTAGTATCTGTGAGGATTCTCAGTCATCAATCAAGGTCATGGTCAAGCTTGAAAAAGTTCAGTCTAGGCATTTGGACATGAAGTTTTCTAGAAAACATGAAGTTTTCTAGAAAACTTCATGTCCAGTTTCCTTCGCTGAACTTTTACAAGCTGCAGCTAGTGTACCAAAGCCCTGCAGCTGTTAAAAACCCACACCTCAAAAGTCAGAGGAAAGCTAAAAAGTGCTAGGTCTGTAGGAAGGCCAAAGAAAATCCCCAGGAAGGTGAAATTACCTATATACAGTAAATGTGAATGGAAATGCTACCGAGGCTAAGGCTAAATACTACATGAAAAGCTCCAGGCTTTTGAATGTCAATGGCAAAGAGGTAAAAGAGACCTATGAAATGCTTTTGACATGTCTGACGTGCTAAAAACTTAAAGTCAGTGTCAAAACATTAGCTACGGTTACACGGACACAAATAATGGGATTGAAGACCTGATCACATAAAAAATGTCTCATGTAAACATAACATATCAGACAGAAGATTGTAATCTGATACGGTTTGATTGGAAAGAAAGGTCTTTCCAACGGAGAGAGGTGGTTTTCCGATTGCCATACGATGGGTGTCCATGTACACACCCATCGGACCTTTGGAGTAAAATCATCTCCTCTGCGCATGTGTGCAACATCACTGTGACGTTTGACTCTTTGCCAACCTCTATTCACTGACTGCTGAAAGTGGCTCTAAATGTAATGTGTGGATGAACTTTGCGTCCTGCCCTCTATCCCTGCAGCAAAGTAGCATAAGGTACTCTGAACTGAACTAAGGTGACCATCAAAAACAAAACTACAATTAGACGAAAGTCCATAGTGGAAAAACATATCACAAGACACGACTCAAGAACTGAAGAAAAATAAATGCTAGGGGCATAAAGAGTGGCTAAAGTTAAGCATGACCTTACAAGTAAAAGTTTGTTTACGAAACAGGAAGGTCCTTCTTGTACTACTAATTAGAGACTGACATTTTTTCGGGAATCCCATGGGTCACGGGATTCCCGTGGGATTCCCGTGGGATGGGAGTCAGTATTAGTAACGATCACGTGATTGGGACGGTACAGGATTAAACATTAACGGAAGCAGACGGGAGCGGGAGCAAACCGATAACTAAAAAAAAAACTAGGATCAATGCCAAAAAAGAAAATAAAATGGAAAGAAAAAAAATCCAGTACTGGCGCGGCACCGCCATTTTGTAGTTTTTTTTCCTTTAAGCCTACACTATAATGCGAGTCAAAAAAACTACACAACCCAAAAACCAACAGTGATTCCGCTCTGAGTTTTTCACCCGCGCTCAAAAACAACAAGAATGGGGCTCTGTTCGAAATCCTGGGCTGCATCCTCCAAGGACGCGGTCTACTTAGACTGGATCCTTTGAAGTCCTTGAAAATAAGGAGACCGGAAGAGTTTTGGCTGTGAATTCGACCAGGTCTACCCTTCAGCGGGTTTTATCGCCGTAAGGTCTGTTGCTTAGCAACCGCGAAAGTTGACACACAAAGCAGGAAAAGAATGAAAACCGAAGTTTCCAAAACTGTTTGTTTATTTATTTCTTTTTTATTGTAAAGTGAACAAAGACTGATGAGAATCCAGAGTGGAATAAAGGTTCCAACCACCGGGAGCAGGAACTAATCAAATCAAATGTAATGATAGAAACCTTAGTCAGTTAAATAACCTGCTGCTGTCATTCTGCACATCTCTGATGTGGCTGCTATTTTCAAATATCCATCACTGTAAAAATGTCCATAGCTGCATATTGGTTATTTATTCTCCAGTTTTATATTGTTAAAACACTTTACAGAATTGTATTTTTTTTTTTTTGTTTTTTTTTTTTAACTCTTCCCTATTATGTTATTCTTATACATTTTTCTAAGGTCCACATTTGTGTGACCATTTTCAATAATCTTTCTGCTGCTGTAACTTTCCCCATTGTGGGACAATAAAGGGATTTTCTATTCTATTCTATAAAAGGGGTAGAAATATATAAGTAAATCTAAACAATGTATGTATTAAAAACATCTGCAAAATCTCTAATATTCAACAAGAAAAAAATCTTAGTTAAGCCTATTGTACAAAACAGCAATAAAAAGATAAAACTCCTATCAGATTTATAGTCCCCTCTCTGCAGATATATTAGAATCTGTCCTTAAATTCCAGCCAAACTCATTTACACAGTAACAGATAAAAACCTTTAGATAAATCAAACATTACCGCCACATATCTGACTTAATAACCATTAAAACAACTATTTTCATTCATTTCAGACGGAACTATTCACAGACTGGATTATATTAAACTGAACTTCCAATTTTCACCACTGTTCGGCGCTGTAACCTTTCCTCTGATCACGGCTTGCTTGGTCTCGCAATGAATCCTGGGTAAACCAAGGATAGCGAGGATACATCGACACCCGTCCTTCAAATCGGGCTAAAAGAAGGACGCATTTTAAGGCCGCATAACGAGGAGTCTTGGAATCCGACCAGACCTCAGCGCCGCACTATGACGTAATCGTACTCCGAATCTGGCCTTCTAAGGATGCGTCCTAGGTTTTCGAACAGAGCATGGGAGTGGTGCGGGAGCGGGAGTCATTCTGAATGGGAGCGGGATGGGAGTGGGAGTAATTTCACCATGAGTGGGACGGGACAGGATTTAGATTTCTACTCTGGCCCCGGATCGGGACGGGACACAATTTTTTTCTGTGGGAGTGGGACGGGACAGGAGTGAAAATCCACTCCCGTGTCAGTCTCTACTACTAATGCGTTAAAAAAAAAACTAGAGAGTTCTGCACATGCTCAAATGATTTAATCTAATTGAGCGCTTGGTACATGTATACAAATGTCATGATCAATTATCTTATTTATAGTCCATGTAAAACAGAGATTTTGAACTTCTGATCAACCAAGATTTAGACTGGATCACAATAATTTTGTACGTGTAACCGTAGCTACATTGGCAAGACAATGGACATTTGTCCATAGGTTTCACTGATCTTTGTTTCAGAAATAACTGAGGGTCTGAACTTCAGATCTGTTAAACACGAACATAAGACCTCTTTCTTTTATCACAGCACTGCTCCCCATTTAAAAGACATAGCCTGGGACATAGCACCCCTTAACATGATGGTGCCTTCAAAACTCACAGAATCCATTAGTCATTTCCAGGCTCCAGTAGCTCTCTCAAATACAGCACCTGCTACCCTCGGTCCATTAATAACCTGATCAATGTCATAATTACCAGGATTATTTAAAATATCTGGAATGTGTATAGGGCCATAGGATAAATGCCTGTCTGAAAAGACTAGACGTTTTAAGGCACATCTTAAAGGAGGAAGTGTTGCTACTGACATCTATCTATTCAGTGTCTTCCAGGCATCCATCATCTCCTGCTTAAAATAACTAAGGCAGAGTGGGAGGACCTGACTCATAACTAGAGGCCACTTTTGTTTTAATCTGACAAAAAAAAAGGAAAAATCAATGTTTCTGCCAATCACTGACCCATCTTATGACCACATTGAAATTCATTTATGAAAATCGCTGTGCCATTCCTTCAATAATGTTAAGTTAAGTAGAGTCTTAAGGATGCTGTTTAAAATAAATATGTAATACTGAAGTAGTTTTAAATGATTGACATGTTTAAAAGACCCCTTTAGGCAGCTAGTACTTTCATGGTATTATACCTCCATCCTAACAAAATGTGGACCCAGTGGGTGATCTCACGTTAAATATATTTGATTTGATGCCACTGCAAAAGTCTATTGTATGCTGGTTCATAAATGTGCAAGTCACAAGAATTGAAAACGATTTAAAAAGAGAGTAAATGATTTAACATCCATCCATCCATTTTCACCCCTCAAGACCCAAGTGAGGTGGTGAGGGGTGCTGGTGCCTATCTCCAGCTGTATACAGGCGAGAGGCGGGGTCCACTCTGGACAGGTCATGATTCAACAAAATGATGTTTTTTTCTTATCAGTCGTAATCTTTAAAAGTGATCTGTCTTTTGTCTCAGTAGTCAGAAATTCAGTATGAGAGTTAAAAAGAAAACTTTTTGTTAAAACCTACTCATGTCTATCCATCAGCTGAATGTGCTTTGAAAACACGCTGACTTTTTTGGGGGGAACCCTGGCACTGTGGGGGGCTAAGGGACTGGGCTCTGGGTGCTCATGTTGCCTCTTCTCTGGCCATCCCCCTGGATAAAGGGGTTCAGGTTGCCTCATTTTCTGTCCTGGGGCCTGGAGTTTTTTTTTTTTTTTTTTTTTTTTTAACATTTATTTAACCAGGAAAAAATCCTATTAACATTAAAAACCTCTTTTTCAAGAGAGTCCTGGCCAAAGCAGCAAAGTAACATAATAAACAGAGATACATTAAATTAAATGACAGAAAATGACAAAACAATTACAGATCATATAGGCTGCTTCAAATTCTTTCACTTTCAATTTAAAAGCATTTAAGGATAAAAACTCAGTCAACTTCCAGTGTCTTTGGAAACGAATTCCACTCAGAAGGAGCTGCGTAGCTAAAGGCTTTCTTCCCTCGCTCTGTGCGGGCAAAAGGAACAGTGAGCAACAGCTGATCGTTGGATCTCAGGGCATAAGAAGCCATCATTTTCTGTGTAATTAAGGTCTTTCCAGGTGTTCACAGATACACACCAATACTGTATACTAAGCTGCAGCTCAGATTTATACCATCCTGTTTAAATTGTATAGTCAACATAGGTTCTGACTTCGACACACAAGGAAAGAATACCTGCTGCAATTAAGCCTTTTCTTTTTAAGTTTACTTTCTGTTTTCCTTTTGCTGTTTCCTGTTCCTCTCATCACATACAGGTGTGGAAGCAGACTTCTGTGAGTCATTGTTTATTTTCTGTGTTGTCTATTTTTGCTGTTTTGATTTATTATCTCTCTCTTTTCATGCACTATTTCCTGTCTCTATCCTCTTATCCCCTCTTTCTTTCTCACCTCCCTTTCCGTGTCATTTGTATAACATTTTACTCCCCTAATAATGTTCAATAAACTTTAATATACTAATAACAAGCAGAACTATATGCAGCAGTCAAGCCGATCTGGTTGTGAAAGCAAAGCTGTTGGGCTATCAGCTGTGGGCATCAACTCTCAGAGCCATAATAGCTAAACAGGACATGTCTGATAAAAAAAAAAGGGGAAAAAAAGGAAACGCCCTGTTTTAACCCACATCATTGAACTCCTGCTGTGCTTATTGAAGCGTTTGGCTGTAATTCAATAAATCTTTTCAAATGTCATGTCACTGCACAAGTTAGTTTAGGCGGTGAGGAATGTGGTTAAAGTTTGGACTTATGGAAAATAAAAATATGCATTTTTACAGAACGATTTACAAATGTATAAATGCTTAAATGAACAGGGCTGCTTACATGCCAAGTAAAAGAAGATGTTATCTGCCCAACTTTAGATTTCTAGTTTTTCTTTTCAGTCAGGCGCAGGAGCATGACAGGGCTGAAGGATTCAAGGCTACTTTTCTGTGACTTTATTTCATGGTCTGCTGTTCTGTCTACTTTCTCTCTCCTTCTGTTTTTATTGCTCAACACCTGTACACATCTTTCATCTTCCTAACATCGGCATCAATTTTTCATCGCCATAAGTCCCAGCCACCGACCTGTCGAGCTCATCAAGGCACATTATGCAGCATAAAATCATGTTGGCATGTTGTTTTAACAGCAATGAAACATGTTCCTCCCAACAGCACAGGATCCTACTTTGTGTCTCTGAGCATAAGTTACAGCCGTGTGAATATAAATGAGCATTGTGACTGAGCATTATTTCCCTGTCAGTCTTATTAAACAAACAGCAGATCTATGAAGTGTTTCTGATATTATGAGGCTGAATAAATCCACTTTTCTCTGAGTTAGGTAGGTAAGGTGTGACAGGGTAGACCAAGTGACAGGAGAGGAATTTTTATGTCAGATTCAAAGAAAAAAAAAACAGTAATTTGTGTTTAGTAAGTCGAAGAGGAGCTCATTGCTATGGTAACCGGCAATGTGCCACACCACCTACCATCTCCAGGCTTCTGGCTCGGTTCTTTGCCTCTAACCTCCCACAGCCATCACTCATGAGAGGGAGATGATACCGGTGTCTTCCGGCTGTCGCTGCTCTTATCTGCCTGCTACATGCCCAACATTCAAGCCATCCACCAGACACCACACCCTCACATCGACAGGCCATCCCAGTCTTTGTCTCTTTGCACCAATCCTTCACGCCTCATCTGCCATGGTGTGACACACTGTCAAATAAACTACCTGTTGACATGGTAAAAAAAGGAGTAGCTTGATGCTAACTTAGTCCTACAGTTTCCCACAGCTTATTATTCTACAATCACTAATGTGTTTTATTGGGAATGCCTGCAATAGCCTAACACAGTGCAGAGGATTATTATGTGTAAGAAAAGTACAGTTTCTTTTTGTAAATATGATCATTTTAGATAAAGATTTGAGAAAATATAAATATGAGCCTTCAGAGAAAAAAACCTCAAAGTGCATTCACATCAAACACAAATACCTCTGAGTGAATAATTTAAATGTGAATTAGGGGCCAACAATGCAAAAGACACTTTGAAGAATTAAAGTGGTGCAATCATAGCGAAGCAGAATTAGGACAGGTGTGTCATAAATCATTATGTGTCTGTTGATTTGCATCATGTTAACTAATCCAGGATTGGATGTGGTTGTATTATTGTCTTGATTTTATCAAGAGCTCGGACCCACATGCAGAGAAACCTATACAGAGAGACCATGGAAAAAGTTTAACAGGTGTATTGAGAAGCTTGAGGAGATTCTGTGTTGCTCTGAACACTGCTCAACCAAACTGAAAGGTGAGGGGAAGACACTGCGGTCAGTTCAAGTTCAGTGGGAAAATTGATTCTCGAACTTGAGGGAAATGGTTTGCAGACTCACGTTTCCAGGCAAGTGGTTGAATCTTTGACTCCAGTCGGTGTGGGGTGTTCCAGTGTTTGTCTTATTCAGTGAAGGGCGGACAGGGTGTACCCAGAATGCGGTTGTTTGTTGGAGAATGGAGAAACTGACTGCCACTCAGATTTCCTGCGGTACTTGAACGGACTGTGGTGCAGATGAATCCCTTGCTCAGTGTGAAAATCAATCCCTTGGAGGAAAGTGGATCCAAACCTCCAGTTTGAATCCCCAGCTCAGCTTGAGGCTCAGTTGATCCTTCCAGTAAAGAAGGTGCAAAAAGTCCAGTTTGCAGGATGACTTCCTGCTGAGAGGCAAAGACAAAAATAGCTAGATTAAAAACTCAGTTTGACTCAGCAAAACTCCGCTTGGCTAGAGTACCCAAAACTGGCAAACACTCTGGCGTCGAGGTAGTGGCAGTCAGCAGCTTAAGAGCACTCCGTCAATGAGGTAACCCTTAGCAGGTGTGTGAGGAGGGGAATCAAACCAGGCGCCACCTTGTGGAGGAAGGAAGACAAACACACAAAACACAAACCACACAGACAGGAGTCCTAACAATGATGGTTTGATTAAGATTATTTTTTTGTGAAAACTGATCAGAGTTTCACCAATCCCCCTTCTATGGTACAGTAACTTTTATATTGAGTCCTCCCCAAACAGAGTGGATCTAGTTGACCCAGTGATGCTGGTATTGCATGGTATCTCATATGGAGCCATATTTTTAATCGGTTTAATAGAGGTCCGTGAAAGTCAGTTGAACAGATAACAGACTCTGGTGAGCAGATAAACATTCCTGGATGACACTATGAATTCCACGCTGTGGTATTCACATCAAGACTGAAAGCACCTTTTGGAAGAGAGCTTTGTTAAACAATGGAGGTGAATATGGGCCAGCACCCTGAGTTTTTTTGCCTGTACAGTTAATCAGGAAGGGGCGCCCTTGTTGTATTAGCACCAGAGTGCGAAATACGGGGGGGGTCTGGGGGGGCTCGACCCCCCCGATTAACCCATGAGCCCCCCTGAAAGCCTCAAAAGCAAAATTTAAGGGGGGTCTTAAATTGTGTCAAAAAAATTTTAAATAAAATTTTCTGGCTCCTTAGGAAGCCATTGCTCATACTTGCGTATTGTTTCTAAGTTATATACTATAAGCTTTCATATGTATAATATTTGATATAGTCTTATTTTGAAAGCACCGGAAGTTGAGCAGTTGGTGTCTTCCTGTTTAACGAGTAAACACTGCATAGCTACATCTGTTCTCTCTGTGCTGCGTTTTTGGCCAGTACAGCATGTAATTTGATGTGAAGGGTGTATTTCGTTTATGTACATATAGTACTATGTTTCATGTTGTGTTTGGAGTTTATTGCAAGAAAGGTCACCGAGAAGAGAAGTTTAAAAAGACGCTAGCATACGCGCTAACTAGCCGTTAGCGATGCCGCTAGCTAGCGGCTAATGTTAACATGTTGTTTATGTTAGGGTGACCATATTTTCCTTTCGGAAAACGAGGACACCTTGGAGCAGGGGAGGGGGGGGGGGGGGTTCCCACGCATAGAGATGTCTATATCTACAGTTGATTTATTAAAAATGCTTTTCAGTAAAAGTCAACAGCAATAACTTCAATAACAAACGATAATTTTATTCAAAATGTATTTATTAAAAATGCTTAACAATTCGTGTAATGAATGAATAGCACAATGAAAGAAATAATGTCTCATCTAAACATCCCTCACTTAAAGCTACAGTGTGTAATAATTACAGGGATATACAGTCAGAAATGTAATATATTATACATAACTATGTTATTTATCATCATCTACGAGCTCAGCCTCTTAACCTTAATATTTGCGTTGCCTTAGAATTCGTTATTTATAATTACATAGGAGCGGGTCTCGCAGCCATGGAGGCAGACATCTTTGCGCTACGGCAGCGCAGAGCCAACAAACTAGCGATTGCGAGATCGCCCATTACGCTCGAAAATAACTACGGCAAGTTGAGAGAGATGAACTGGGACGGTACTGAACAATATACCCTACACAGACTAATGAAATACTATCTGTAAAATTATCTATGTAAACAAACCTCATCACTTGAGAAGGTAGGTGATGCGGACGTCGTGGAAGACATTTTGTTCCGTAACGCTCGCCGTACTGTTGGGAGGGAGAAGCGGTAGGGGGGAGATGTTCATGTTGCTGTGGTCTGCAGTCTGACCGCTAGATGTCGCTGAAAATTACACACTGTAGCTTTAACAATAAAAGTTAACAATAACTCTCAACTCCCAATAACACATGATACTCAGCCTCAGCAATGAAGGAAATAATGTCTGTTCTGTAGGCTATTGGAAAAAATAAATTAACAAATGAGCTAATTAACAAAAAATACCTTGTGTAGAAAAAAAGTACCAAAATGTACCAAAAAACGAACAAACATATCAATAGACTATCTTTACTTTCGGTGTCCAGGTAGCTTTTCAGATCCCTTGCACCTCCATTGGACACCGAGACCTATGTGCCTGTCGAGTTATTTTGGGGTTTGTCTGCCTGAACTCGACCAGGCTTGGCACAGAGGACGCAGGAAACAACTCAGATCAACTTAATCATTTCTTTTATTTGACTTTTGTCATTTTCTGTTGAATCATAAGCAGGTTGATAACCTCAACAAAGAAAAGAAAAACAAACAGAAATTAGTTCCACCATGAACCATAGTCACACATGCAAACATGTATAGTTCTCTATATTAGACTTAGTATAATATAGATTAAATTAAATTAAACATTCTTTCTCTCATTTATTTTCTCTCATTTTCTCATCTAATTTCTTAAATTAAATATTCTGATCAGTATCATCAATCTCATTTCATGATTTACTAGAACATAAGAGGGAAAATGAAGTAAAATACATACCAGTAGCGTCTCTGTGCTCCACTGACTCAACCACACCCAGGGCAAACAAACAAAAGGCCCATCAGGTGCTCAACCAAGCCTAATCAACCTAGAGCTTCTTGCTCTCTACTCTCTCTCTCTGAACACCATGTGAACACTTAGGCTCTCTACTGCCCTCTGACACACTCCATGCACAAAGTAGACATCATCACATCCCAGAGTGAAAAATATTAAAAGAAAAACATGAAAAATAAACAGCATACAGCACATAACCCAACAGTGCCTGCTATGCACACTGTGCACAAGGCATCCAATGTGTCTCGACCCAGTCTGAAAGCGGGGAAACTCTTTTGTAAATCGTCGGTAAACATACATTTGCGCTTTTGCATGTTTTTGGCGTACTGACAGCCACGCTATATATTCTGATTAAGAACAGGGCTGCCCGCACTTCAAGTACATCCCGCTGCAGCCTGTGGGAAGGCGGGATTACGTCACACGCAGCGTCGTGCGCAGTGCCCTAGTGCCTGTAAATTTAATGGTCCAATTAAGGTAATTTTAAAAATCAGGACATTTCCTCACTTTCTAAAAAAACCCGGGACAGGACGTGAAATACGGATATGTCTCGGGAAATACGGACGTTTAATCACCCTAGTTTATCTCATTATGCGTTTCTGTACATATTCAGGGAATATGTTGAGTTTATTATTTAGGAGAATTGTACCTGTTTACACAAAGACTTATGCACATTATTTCTTTGTTGCAGTTTTACCATTCATTCATCCATCCATACCAGCCAATAAATCCAAAGAAAAGGCTTACGGTGTGGTTATTGGAAATTATGGTTATCTACCTGCTAAGCTAAGAGTGAGGGCAGGACATAAAATGTTTTTTTGTTGTTAATGGTCACTAAAATGTTTTTAAGCTCAACATGTCCAGTATTAAAATTCAAAACCTTTATTCACAAATATGCTGTTTTTTGCGAAGTGGAGCCAGCCAATCCTGTTCGCGTATGCAAATTAGCCATGTGCTTTTCCACGGGCAACGTGGAACAGATTGTGTGAAGACAGCAGGTCTTCACTCCTGTTTGTGGACCTCAACGGACCTCCTCTGGACAAATTCAACCCATTTCCATTCGTCAGAAGCTTGATTAAAGCAGGACATGTGCGTGCATGAAAGAGAGAGACAGACAGACAGACAGTCTTTGTGCATGTGTGTGTTTTCATAGACCGACTGTCTATTCAGGCTCTTGCCCGCTCCACCAGATTCACAGAAAGCTTCATCCACCAAGCTGTCAGGAAGCTGAGCCCCCCTCAAAAAAAAAAAATCACTCCAGACAAACTGTCTCCTGCACTAATATTAATACTATATTTATTTACTGGTCTTTTGCACTGTTACTGTTACAAATATATTTAACATAATTGGTAATAATAATAATATTTTTTCTGCTGCCATTACCATCTGCCTTTTTGCACTAGCATAAGTATTGCATATTTTATATTATTGCATATTTTATATTTTATTGTGAAATTGAATGTTTAAATTTTAGTATTAGGAACTGATCTTATCTGTTGTGCCTGTGCACTTTATCGGTTTCACTATTCTCTCGAGTCCTTGTATGTCTGGTGAATCTGAAGAATTGACATGAAAGCTGACTTTGAAATGTTATAGGCCTACTGCATATTGAGAAAATTTAGATCGGTATTGCGCAACAATCGGGAGATGGGGACCCCCCCAAATATTGACAGGTATTTCGCACACTGATTAGCACCATGATACCATTGTGAACAAATGGTATCATGAAGACTTAAGAAGACACCAGACACTGCTTAAAGCAACATCCAAACAAGGATGGGGTGCTAGTACCAATATAAACCTACTGATACCATAACTAAAAGGGTGGAGGACGAACAACACAAAGGCCGACTTGTAATGACATTAAGTTCGCTGTGTGTGAAAACAGCATCTTTCCAAATAAAAACAGCCAAAATGATCGCCAAAAAGCATAAAAACAGACACAGTCCTTTTCAACAGTTTGCAGCCTGCTTCATGCATTCCCTATCCTGTTGTTAACTTCCCTACGAGTTCACAACTGCTCAAGTAGAGAAGATGCAGCCTTAAAAGAATCATTTTTTTAAATTCTGCTTATGATTATAACTCAGAAATCCTTCATGCTTCTTTAGGTCGCTGGGTATGAACATGGAAGAAAGAGCTGGAAACAGTGAAAGAAGGAAGAGAAATGTATTGCTGTATGTAGGTAAATTAAAGCTCCGCTTGAGCTTGCTCCAAGATTCGATGAAAGTTTAATGAAGTTCTGCTGCTGCAGCATGGAAAGCCTCAGTCTCAGGGGTGTTGGAGATAAGGGCTGGCTGAAGTCTGCCTTAGAGTTTGTGTTTCTGCTGCTTAGAGGAGTCTGGGCGCTCTCTAAATATTTCTCCTTCAAGGCTTCACTGTGTCTGCAGTCGATAGATGAAGATCCCATGTTGGATCTGATGTCTTCTCTAAGGGAAATGCTGAGCTGGTCACATGTTGGACAGAATATTAAATGCCAAAGAGATGTAGGCCGGCATGCTGTTAACCTCTTTGCCAAAAAGAAATTGCAGAAATTTTAAATAGTTGGCTGACAAGGAGACACAGAGAGAGGAGATTTTCAAAGAACAGATGTATTATTGTTCAACTTTTTTATTTTCTTTAGTCCAACTGTTTTTAATGTTCTTTTTTGTTTCTGCATTTTTTATTTTATTTTATTTATTATTTTCCTACTTGCTTTGATTCTGTTTTATTTTCCTATATTTTAATCATGTAAAGCACTTTGCATCGTCTTTGTACTGAAGTGTACTATACAAATAAATTTGCCTTGCCTTGTCTTGTCATTGTTATTTATATGTATGCAACAACTGAACAGCATTTTTGCGTCAGATTTAATTTTTTCAGTTTTACATGCCGCAAAAACATCACTATTATTCATACGGGGGATGCAGGCCAAAATAATTGGGGGGGTTGTCTGCTTGCTATGTGGCAAGCAGACAAGTAGGAGCCTTTGCATTTGAACATCACAGAAGAATAATACAGTTTTGCTCCACCCTTCAGTGAAAGGCCCTCATCACAAGTGTATAAAATGACTTTCATATGAGTGTTCGAATGTATGGTGGATGAAAACATAGTGGACTCAAAATTTGCCACATTTCAGCTTAAAAGTATTGATCATCCATGGTCACTACACAAGCAGATATAACTCAGAATCTCAGGATGGGATTTGTTTAGGAGGCAAGAGAGAACAGAGATGGCACCGTGCAAGGAGTCAGAGTCATCTGATCAACAAAAAGGGAAAGTAGTGATCAACTGTGCAACCTGTCAGTTAGTTCACTATACAGTCCACTATATGTTCCTTGCCCTATATTGGGATTGAGGGGTTAGAGCAGACATTTGGACGCAGCCTTATATCAACTGAATAAAGAGATTTAAGAAGATGCAATTCAATCTTCAGAGACAATCTGAAAAAAATAAATAACAGGTTTTTGAGAAGTTTTACAAAAGTTTAATTTTTGAAATGTGTTGTTTTGCTTCACGAAATTGGAACAAATTTCTTTGTTCCAATTTCTGCTCTCTGTGCTGTTTTGCTGCATAAAACTTTCTTGAGTTTTCTGCTTCTGAAAAAGCAAGAAGCTGCCACTAAGTGAGAGGTGTGGAAAGACTCAGGTTTCTAGTAAAACTATCTAGGGCTTTTGTTGGATTTATTTTACTGGCTGACTTAATATCTGGTTCAAGGCCTCCATGGCCCTGTCTCACTTTGACGATTTGACATCCCAGAATCTTCTAAAACAAAGGCATATGTTGAACTTTCTATGTTTCTATTTTTTCAATTTTGAGCTTATACATAGAGCACTTATGTCAAAGTAAAGGCCCCGGATCCAGCCTGCAAATTGTTTATCCATGGCCCCCTGGATGATATTTGATTACCATTAGAACCGGTCCACAGGCTTGTGCACGCTGCTGTGACTTTGCTACTGTTGCATTGTGGGAAATGTAGTGTTTTCCCAGGGGAAAACATGATTGTGTTTTTCTTTTATTTAAACTTTTTGTTTTGCTTTGCATTTTTGCAATGTTTTGGTTTTTGCTTTTCTCCCTTTAACAATCCAAGCTGGGCTGAAGTCGATTTTCTAAGGAGGTGGAGCGCACTAACTGCAACTGCTGCGTGCAGGTGTCAGTAGAGGCTGATTGAAGCCAAAATAAAAGGAGCCTGGATGGTGGGAGGGGCGGTGCTGATCCTGCAGGTGATAGAGACGGACATGCTGCCGAGCGAGGGGCAGGATACTCTGATTGAGATGGAGTGCTACTTACAGGCGACCTCTGCCCTGCTTGTGCCGTCTTTTCACCTCCCGGTATTCTGTGTCAGGCGTGCCAATCCCACCTGCCCCTCGCTCGGCAGAGTGTTTTTCTATAGTATTTTTGATTTTTCTGTCCTTTTTGGTATTGTTCTTCTTTTTGTTTAATAAATTCCTTTTTTAAAGAACCTCTGGCTGAATTCTGGAGCCACTGCTGAGAGTCATCACAAAATGTTTACTTCTAATGTTTACTAAATGTTTACATTTCTTTGTACAAGACTTAATTTTTATTTCAAGGAAGTATTGTTTTGTCTGTGTGCCATATATTTTTGTATTTTATTTAATTTATTTAGATTTTTCAGTTGAATGGACTCAGGGAAAAATGTACATTAGAGCCATGAGAGGGAATACAACTGATTTGATTTTTTTTCTTCTTCTTTTACTATTTGAAAGCAGTGGTGGGTGGGATCATGGAGCAGCACAGTAATGCATTTTCTGTTTGTAATGCATGTACTTTCATTTATGTATTTATCTTAATAAGTTTATTAATATAATAAAGGTTTATTTATAATATTGATATTAAAATTTTAACCAGTTCGGCCCTGGGCTTTTGGCAAAGTTGTTTTTTGACTTTGACATTCCTGACATAGAGTATTCAAGTCCAGAACTTATGTCCATCGACAGCCTAACTGATGCTTAATACACGGCAGCGTAATGCCCATTAAATGATGCACAAGCCAGTGTCCTGAGGGGGCAGCAATGCGCCTCGAGGCGCTCTGCCTGCATAAAAAGATGTCTTTGATATTAACCTAGCCCCTGCTTACCGCTTGCCAAAAACAGAAAGAATAAATAAAAAGAAAAAAAGAAAGAAAGGTTTGCAGTGGCAGCAGATTCAGATTCATCATCTCAAGTTAGTTGGTCGTGGGCGTGAACGCAGGGAGGATCCATCACACTCACCTTCTCGCTCAGCGTATGATGGGGATAAAGTCTGAAGGAATACTGACAGTTTCTTCCTCTGACCCCCCTTTATACCAAACACTGCCAATACGCCGGTAAACTGTAGCTGTAAGTTAGAAACGCATTCAGTGGTCATCTAGACCAGCGGTCCCCAACCTTTTTTGCACCAGACAATATTTTCACGGACCGGCCGGGGAAGGGAATACAATCAAGTAAAAATTGACAGCATAAAAATAAAACAACAAGCCGGTCCCATCTAGGCGTAATCAGAGAAAATGACAGACGAGGTGTGCTCCTGATGTCCAGTCTACTCCGTAGCTTTGTTTTGGTCACTGTAACCGCAGAAAATCCCGCCTCACAAAGATAGGATGTTATAGATAGGATGAGTCTTGAACTGAAGTTACCTGTGTCAAGAGGCACAGATGCACCGACTGATGTAATTAGGAGAGAATACCGCAATTTTTTTAGATTTTTCAAAATAAAACATCACTCAGACTCTAATCGTCGATAAATTATATATATATATACTTTTTTCTGTGCTGTGCGGTACCAAATGACCCCGTGGTTGGGGACCGCTGATCTAGACCACGTCAAATACGTTGATATACGTTGGAGATACGTTCTTGATAAGTTAGGCATAAGTTATGCATATACTACTTATAGGTTTTGGATAAGCTAGACGCCACAACTTAAGAGTAACTGACACTTAACGCATGTCAACCATCAGATAACTTACCTGAAACTTATGGCCCACGTATGGCTTAGGCTGGCATTTAAGAACGCTCAAAATTTCTTGATGTACTTGCCTTATGTGGACATGTGCCAGCGTGTTTCAGCATGCTCATAACTCATAACAAAACATACCAATAACTTATCCAATGTATGCCAGCATATTTGCCAGATTTTTCGTACGTCAGGCATACGCTGGTCTAAAATGTCAAGGTATAACAGGGGTAACAGGGGCATTAGCTTTTTTTTTTTTTTTATCATTTTCTTTGTGTGACAAGTTTTTATGTTGAAAAATAATTCAGTACGATGCACCCAATGATGGCACAGAATAACCTGGGAATAATTTTTAGGATATACCTTCTATCAAGCACATCCCTGAGGATTTAAGTTTCGGTATCCATTTCTAGTTAATAAAGTGATTCAAGAAACTGTTTTTCCTATGGTACATTTAAAAAAGCCTATTTCTTAGTATTTGTTCATTGTGTTATGCTGGCACTATAGGCCCAACCCTTAGCATGAACAAGTGTTGTTTTTTTTTATTACAATCTGCCCGGTAGTTTGTTCATTTTCACCACTGCTCCATGTTTTGTTTTTTTTTTGTTTGTTGTTTGGATGGCTCTCACTGGGGTTTAGCTCCAAACCCCAAAACAAATATGAATTAATTTGTTTCTCATCTTTCTTGCATGTCTTTAGATTGTGTCAGATTTTTTCCTTTTTGTGATTATATTCCCTTTATGCCTTCAGTCCATTTTTATTTCTACAGTAATCTAAATGGCAGTAACTAATCATGGGTGTATCTAGTAAAACCATATTTTCCAAAAAATATTTTTAAATGAAGCAAAGGTAGTTCAGGAGTCTTTTTTCCCTTTACAGAAGAACTCATTTGAAAATTACATTTTGTATTTCCAGAGGTTATCTTTTCTCTTATAAAAGTCTCATAATCTTATTTTAGTCATATTTTGATGTTCTTATATAAAGCTTGCGGTGTTCAGAGGAGCAGAAGAAGTTAAATATGAAAGGTTGATTTTTCCATTGGATCTTCCCTGACTGAGGAAACTGAACAAAAATCTTCCAAATCCCCTCGTGTTGCGAATGTAGAGCTGCCATTGCAGTGTTATGATGGCCCCAAAGCAAACGTTAAGCTAGCAGGTGTTCAAACTGCATGTGTACATTTCTGACAGTTGGATGGGTTAACCTCATTCCTACCGTCTGTTCTAAGCTCAAAGCATTAAATCCCTGTGGTCCATGTTCACACAGCTTCTGGCAGAAGGCGCTCTTTCTCCAGCCAACTTTTCATCTGATTATGCAGTGCTGTGGGTGGCACTTTGCTAGTCTTCTAGGCTTAAGCTTCTTTCTACTGTTAAAAAGCAAAAGGAAAATGCAGAAGGATGAAGACAGAATCCAGGTGGGAATGACTCCTTGTTGCTTAGCAGAAATGCAATTTATGGTCCAAGTCAAGTTGGCAGAGATCTTTACATTGAGAGACAAAAACAATTTTTATACCCATCTAATACTGTGCTAGAGAATATATCTTTTCATCTCCAGCTAAGCCATGTTGGCACAAATTGAAATGTTTCTCTTGCAGATTTGCTTCCAAGTACCACTCAATTGTTGCAGGAAGGATCCATATACAATATAACTTGATTTCATGCTGCGCTAAGCAGAAACTCTGTCTGCCCTGCGGATGATTTACATTTCTTTGAAAGGAGAAACCTTGGAGCAAATTTAAAGAAGAGAATGCTGACTCCTGTTTTATGATTAGTCCAGCTGGAAATAATTTGACCTCTTTGAATATAAAAAAAAAACTGTGAAAAGAGGAGTAAAGTTTCATCCACAGGTGGTCAATGTCAACACCAGTTTTAGTATTTATTTTCATATCTCTCAATCTTTTGCTTCTCTCGCTTAATGCCCGTGGGCTCCGCAGAGAGGGGGAGAAGATTGAAGCAATAATTTATCAACGTGATTATGAGATATTGTGTTTACAAGAAACAAAATGGGATGATATGAAAGAAAGAGAAAATACAAAAAAATGGAAAGGAACAATGTATTCATCCACCTCTGATAACTGTTCAGGGGGGGTAGCTGTCATTTTTAAAGAAAATGTTGTGCAACACAGTGCTTTGGTTCATAAAGATAATGAAGGGAAATTAATTGTCATAGACTTTAGATACAATAATGTTAATTATAGATTGATCAATGTTCATGCACCTAATCTAGAAACACAGAGAAAAAGGTTTTTTTAAAACATCAGGAAGTGGATCACACATTCTACCATATTAATTGGAGATTTTAATGTCACACTAACAACTATTGACATTTCAAGTAATTGTGTTGTTCAGAAGATCCCAGCAGAAATGAACTGTTTAAACTCATAAGGAATAATGATTTGATAGATTTGTGGCGACCGTTTAACCCCAGAAAAAAACAATATACAAGAAAACAAATTGTACTTGGTAAACTGAAACAATCTAGGATCGATTTGTGCCTGATGTCGTCTTCTCTTATCCCCGAGGTGTCGTCCTGTCTCATCAGAGAGACTGTCTGGAGCGATCACTCCTTCCTGGAGGTAAAGATGGGACGAGGCACCAGAAATGGAGGTCTGTGGTGTCTGAATGCTGCTCTTCTTCAGGATGGGAGGTACAGAGATAGAATCAGTGTCCTCTTGCAGACTCTGAGTGAGGAAGTGGATCACACTGACAACTTGCTGGACTGGTGGGATCAAGCAAAACATAGAATCAAAAATATTACAATAAAATATAGCAAACAAAGGAAATGGAAGGAAAGGAAGACAGAACACAATCTAAGGAAACGAATAAATGTAGAATTAGACCAACTAGAAAATAATCCAACTAGAGACATTGCAAATTATATTCTATTGAAAAAACAGCTAGACCAGATTGAAGTAGAGAAATGCAAAGGAGCCATAATACGTAATAAAGCCAGATTTCTAGCAGAAGGAGAAAAGTCTACAGCTTTCTTTTTAGGTCAAGAAAAACAGAAACAAAAAAAGCAACAATAACTGAATTAATTAATCATGAAGGGAAAAAAGTAACAAATTTAATAGACATTTTAGAAACCATACTGTTGGGATCCTCAGGCTTGCCCCACCAGAGGGCGCAGAGGATCCTCTTCTGTTTTATGTTGTTTTCTGTTAGGACTGGAAGGTTGGGATCTGGAGCTGTACCACCTTCCTCCAGCAGAGTGCACCGTGGGTCTCCTGGAGCTGGAGCCTTCCAGCACACCTGAGACGCATCTACTCATCAGGAGACCTCCCCTTTATAATCAGCTGCCAGACCTTCCTTCGATGCCGTAGTGTTGATCTTAGTTTGGTTAGCAACCTGAGCCTCAGAAATTGACAGAATCTTAGTTGTCTCAAGTGAGAGATCAGATTCTAACTCTCCTCTGTTTTGCCTCACAGGAAACCTGTCGCTAGCCTGAAGCTCTGGGAGAGCTGCCTCACAGGAAACCTGTCTCTAGCCTGAAGCTCTGGGAGAGCTTAACCTCACAGGAAACCTGTCTCTAGCCTGAAGCTCTGGGAGAGCTTAACCTCACAGGAAACCTGTCTCTAGCCTGAAGCTCTGGGAGAGCTTAACCTCACAGGAAACCTGTCTCTAGCCTGAAGCTCTGGGAGAGCTGCCTCACAGGAAACCTGTCTCTAGCCTGAAGCTCTGGGAGAGCTTAACCTCACAGGAAACCTGTCTCTAGCCTGAAGCTCTGGGAGAGCTTAACCTCACAGGAAACCTGTCGCTAGCCTGAAGCTCTGGGAGAGCTTAACCTCACAGGAAACCTGTCTCTAGCCTGAAGCTCTGGGAGAGCTGCCTCACAGGAAACCTGTCTCTAGCCTGAAGCTCTGGGAGAGCTTAACCTCACAGGAAACCTGTCGCTAGCCTGAAGCTCTGGGAGAGCTTAACCTCACAGGAAACCTGTCTCTAGCCTGAAGCTCTGGGAGAGCTTAACCTCACAGGAAACCTGTCTCTAGCCTGAAGCTCTGGGAGAGCTTAACCTCACAGGAAACCTGTCTCTAGCCTGAAGCTCTGGGAGAGCTTAACCTCACAGGAAACCTGTCTCTAGCCTGAAGCTCTGGGAGAGCTTAACCTCACAGGAAACCTGTCTCTAGCCTGAAGCTCTGGGAGAGCTGCCTCACAGGAAACCTGTCTCTAGCCTGAAGCTCTGGGAGAGCTTAACCTCACAGGAAACCTGTCTCTAGCCTGAAGCTCTGGGAGAGCTTAACCTCACAGGAAACCTGTCTCTAGCCTGAAGCTCTGGGAGAGCTGCCTCACAGGAAACCTGTCTCTAGCCTGAAGCTCTGGGAGAGCTTAACCTCACAGGAAACCTGTCTCTAGCCTGAAGCTCTGGGAGAGCTTAACCTCACAGGAAACCTGTCGCTAGCCTGAAGCTCTGGGAGAGCTTAACCTCACAGGAAACCTGTCTCTAGCCTGAAGCTCTGGGAGAGCTTAACCTCACAGGAAACCTGTCTCTAGCCTGAAGCTCTGGGAGAGCTTAACCTCACAGGAAACCTGTCTCTAGCCTGAAGCTCTGGGAGAGCTTAACCTCACAGGAAACCTGTCTCTAGCCTGAAGCTCTGGGAGAGCTTAACCTCACAGGAAACCTGTCTCTAGCCTGAAGCTCTGGGAGAGCTGCCTCACAGGAAACCTGTCTCTAGCCTGAAGCTCTGGGAGAGCTTAACCTCACAGGAAACCTGTCTCTAGCCTGAAGCTCTGGGAGAGCTTAACCTCACAGGAAACCTGTCTCTAGCCTGAAGCTCTGGGAGAGCTGCCTCACAGGAAACCTGTCTCTAGCCTGAAGCTCTGGGAGAGCTTAACCTCACAGGAAACCTGTCTCTAGCCTGAAGCTCTGGGAGAGCTTAACCTCACAGGAAACCTGTCTCTAGCCTGAAGCTCTGGGAGAGCTTAACCTCACAGGAAACCTGTCTCTAGCCTGAAGCTCTGGGAGAGCTTAACCTCACAGGAAACCTGTCTCTAGCCTGAAGCTCTGGGAGAGCTTAACCTCACAGGAAACCTGTCTCTAGCCTGAAGCTCTGGGAGAGCTTAACCTCACAGGAAACCTGTCTCTAGCCTGAAGCTCTGGGAGAGCTGCCTCACAGGAAACCTGTCTCTAGCCTGAAGCTCTGGGAGAGCTTAACCTCACAGGAAACCTGTCTCTAGCCTGAAGCTCTGGGAGAGCTTAACCTCACAGGAAACCTGTCTCTAGCCTGAAGCTCTGGGAGAGCTTAACCTCACAGGAAACCTGTCTCTAGCCTGAAGCTCTGGGAGAGCTTAACCTCACAGGAAACCTGTCTCTAGCCTGAAGCTCTGGGAGAGCTTAACCTCACAGGAAACCTGTCTCTAGCCTGAAGCTCTGGGAGAGCTTAACCTCACAGGAAACCTGTCTCTAGCCTGAAGCTCTGGGTGAGCTTAACCTCACAGGAAACCTGTCTCTAGCCTGAAGCTCTGGGAGAGCTTAACCTCACAGGAAACCTGTCTCTAGCCTGAAGCTCTGGGAGAGCTTAACCTCACAGGAAACCTGTCTCTAGCCTGAAGCTCTGGGAGAGCTTAACCTCACAGGAAACCTGTCTCTAGCCTGAAGCTCTGGGAGAGCTTAACCTCACAGGAAACCTGTCGCTAGCCTGAAGCTCTGGGTGAGCTTAACCTGCCAATCTGCCCTGGTGAGCCAACCTGAAGATTCCTATGTGGATTCCCCTGCTGCTCTTAGTTAAGAGCTGGAAACTCTGATCAAGGTCTGCCATTCAAAGTCTGAAGCTAGACGCTGCAGCTGTTCGTGTACTCTGCTGAGCCAACAGTCTCTGGACCCAACGGTTCCCTCTCTCTCACAAGAGAAGCCTGGACTCCATCAAGACTTCAGTGAACCAGCCCGGACCTGTTCCTGTACATTATCTTCTGTTTCTGAACCTTCATTAAACTCTGTTAAACTTTTACCCAGCCTCTAGTGGTGTTCTGCATATGGGCTTGAATCCTAAATCCATCATGACACATACAACATTTTTATTCCAAACTTTTCACCAGTGACAACATTTCCTCAGAGAAAATAGAAAAAGTTGTCGGTGTGATCCAGTCCTCACTCTCTGAAGAGGATTGTCTCAGCTGTGATGCTCCAATCACAAGTCAGGAAATTCAACTCGCCATTGATTCATTAAACCACAATAAAAGTCCAGGGAATGATGGCATTACTGCAGAATTTTAGAAACATTTCAAAGAGCAAATCAGTGGAATTTTATTTAAGGTTTTTACAGCTATGGAGCAAACAAGATGTACACCCAGGACCTTTGCACAGGGCGTTATCACCATTCTTTACTAAAATAAAGGAGAAAAACAGGATTTAGAAAACTACAGACCCATTAGTTTATTAAACACAGATTATAAAATATATGCAAAAGTTCTGGCAAACAGGTTAAAAACAGTTGCAGGTAGTATCATCAGTTCATCTCAAGCATACGGTATTCCTCACAGAAGTATTTCAGACACAATATTGTCAATCCAAACCATGTCAAGCACCCAAGGTATCTTTCTCAGCGTAGATTTTAGCAAAGCTTTTGACAGAGTAGAACACAATTTTCTATGGGCAGTTTTAAACTAGTTTGGATTTGGTCAGTCATTCATCAGCAGGTTACAGTTATTATATTCAAATGCAGAGAGTAAAATTAAATGTAACGGTCATTTCACAGATTTCATATGGTTAAACAGGTCGGTCAGACAAGGGTGTCCTCTGTCCTCCCTGCTTTACAGCTTGGTGGCTGAGCCCCTCGCCCTCTTAATAAAACAGGACCAGAATATTCAAGGCATAGAATCACCACTTGGTAATATCAGTAAAATTTTCCAGTATGCAGATGACACATCATTAACAGTCAAAAATGAAGAGAGTCTAGAGCTAGCAATCCAACATATTCACACATACGGTGTAGCATCCGGAGCTAAGATTAACATTTCAAAATCCCAAATCATGTACTTTGGCGGGGTGACTTGGACACCGGGCAGGTGGGATTTCAGGGAGGCGGAGGACACCATCAAGGTCCTGGGTGTGCATCTTGGTAAACAGCATGGGGTGGCGAGAGATGAGACCTGGAAAAATGTTCTAACCAAAGTTCAACAGCTCTTAAACCTTTGGAAGCAAAGGAAACTAACCATCAAAGGAAAAACAGTAATAGTCAACAGTCTAATCATTTCAAAAATCATCTTTCCGCTTACCGTATATGATTTGCCAGGTTTAACACTCAATCAACTAAACACGAAGATTTCATCATTTATTTGGAAACAGTCAAGGAATCTGGTTGCCCATAATACAATGATTGCTTCATATAAACAGGGAGGACTCAAACTTATTGACATCGGAGCCAAAAAACAAGCCTTAAGAATAAAACTAGTTTCCAACTTCTTAACTTCACCCATTCATCAAACATGGTACGACTACTTTGAAGCTGCAATATCATCCTTTGGATTGACCACCATTTTCAATTTATGCTCCATTACAACCCCGGTACAAAGAAGACAGCTAAACTTTTTTCATGCTGAAATCCTTGAATCCTGGAATAAAGTCAGACCATTTTTGTCAACAGACATGAAGTACACGTCTCATCTCTCGATGCCAATTTTCAACAATCCAGAATTGGTCTGCGGGGGCAGGATGCTGTATTTGCCGTCCTGGAGAGGGGTGGGCATTCACACCTTCGGGCAGATATTGGATGATCAGGGGTCAGTGGACATCAACAAAGTCTATAATCATTTTAAAGCGGCTAATATTTTTGTCAAAAAAACCATCATAGCTAAAAGTTGCCAAAATATCCAAGCCACTCTGCCAAACCACTGGTCTCTGATTATTGATGGGAGGAGACGACATCAGGGAGTGCAGAATGATGCCCTTAATTTTCTTCTCACTCTAGGCAACAAGAAACAGCACATTCAAGAAATAAAAACAAAGACATGGTACAACATTCTCATTTCACTGATCATACAAGAACCAACATCCCACAATAAATGGCTGCTAATATTCCCTAAAAAAATAGTTCAACAGATCTGGTCAAACTTACCTGCCAAATTCAATTCTCAACAAGCAAACAATACCGACTATTTATTAAGACACAGAAGGATTTTTACAGGCATCATCCTGCACCAAATCAACAAAGAAAAGTTCGGCAGAGATTGCACCGTTTGTCTCTCAGACCCCGAGACGCTTGAACACCTGTTCCTCCGCTGCCCTGGCCGTAGCATCTTTTGGGACAAGATTGGTGAGATAAAGTTTGGAACCGGGCATCAGCAAAGGAAACAAAGAGTGGGACTGGATAAGACTTTTTGGAACACAGAAAAAAGACAACACTCTTTTCATCTGCATACCTTAAGCAATATAATACTTTCCCTCGCAAGACACTCAGTATACATTTGCAGGAACTACAAACTCTTTGAAAACAAGTCACTCGATTGCTGGAAACTGTTCATAGGACTTTTTGAAAATCACAGGAAAACACTCACAAGCATCGACAAACAACTTTCTCAGGACATTTTTGGACTGCTTAGTAAATGCAAATATTTTCAGGACTGGACAATTTGATTAATTTTGTGCATAAACATACATTTTTTCACTGTAGTTAATTAAGAGCGAAAGTATTTTTGTTGATATGGGTTTGTAATGAGTTTCTTTTTGTGTTTTTTTTTTCTTTGGTGTTTCTGTAAATGAATAACAATGTTTGATTATTCCTTTTGTTCACTGTATATAGTTGCACCTATTCTTTTAAATTGAATTTTTTCTAATAAAAAAAGATTAAAAAAAAAAAAAAAAAAGTATTTATAACCACACACTCACAGACACAATATAGAAAATGGGGGTCAACTAACCTAGCGGAAGGTGTCTAAAACATTTGTCAATATCCTAGGATACTGTACATGGAAAAATAGTTGAAATGGAGCATAATCGTAAATCTATTATAAGCTAAGTTCTGTTAATATTCTTTATAAAGCTATTTTATGAAATTAGCTGCTTTTGTTTACAGTTAAACAAAACAAGAAATGAGAAATTGAAAATGAGAATGCTGATTGTCCATAGACTTCGGTCCGTGCAAAATCTCAGGTTGTGGGGTGTGTGTGTGTGTGTGTGTGTATGGGGGGGGGGGATATCTTTAGCAGTCATTGGGTGAGAGGCAGGGCAACCACAGGATGACCACTGCCCACAGTCATACCTAAGGCCAATTTAGAGAGCCAAATTAACTGAACATTGTTTTTGGACTGTGGGAGGAAAGCCAGAGTAGAGAACCCACGCATGCACGGGCAGAACATGCAAACTCCAGGCGGAAAGATCGAAATACCCATGACCTTCTTGCTGCAAGGCAACAGGGCTGCCACCGCATAACTCATGCATTTCAGTAAACCTATTTTTGTTCCAAACATGCCCACACAGACTGCCTTTATTATTCCATTTTCTTTTATTTATCTTAAATCTAGAAAGGCAGGACAGATGATGTGCTTATATCGCTGGGAGGCACTGGTATAGTGACATTCAGATTTGTTTTAAGCTTCAGGCAGATTGTTATTTAGTTTGCCATTTCTCTAACATGATGAAGTGGACAGCAAATATCCTTCCTCAAGTACACTTTTTAACAAATCATGATCAACACGCCTGAAGCCAGAGCAGTGCACTGGGTAGATGAGTCTCTATAGAATGCTGAAGAATATCTTTACAATAATTCAACAGTTTTCTACTTTCTGGTCTTCTTTACTGTGTATCACACCATAAAAGCCACCTGTGGACTTTCATTTGGGAAGGAAATGACATTAGATTCCAATAAAATTCAGCATGAAAGAGATCCATGACCCACGCTTCCAATAAAACCCTAAAACGAGGAGGAGAATATATGAGGAACACAATAAGGCCACAACACATGAGTTTAGAAACATTTTCTAGGGGGAACATTTAGTCTCTTCTCACTGATAAGCAGTGCACCAGCTGGAAGACTGCTGAACTAAGCAGACAAGACTCCAAAATGAAGAATCTCTCAGGGTACCATTGCAGCTGCTTCCTGCTCAGGTTACTGCAGCTGGAGCTGAAGGCAGCACAGTAGTAAAGTGGATAGTCTGCAGTGTTCCCAGTCCTCTGTGGGACGAGGATCACACTTCTTTAAAGTTTAGTTTTATACTTAAATGATTTTTTTTTACTTTTAATGTATAAAGCCTTTTTATTATTTGTTTTGAACTCATGGACCAGATTAGCTTTTGGTCAGGTCTCACTCTGATCTTAAGAGAATTTTGTGAAAAATTCCATATAAAATAGAGCAAAGTGCCACAACAATGAGAGATATTTTATAGCACCTACAAAGTAGGATTTAGACTTTTTTTTTTCAATTAAATTTTTTTTTTCCTAAGGAAAAAAACAACAACTGTTGTTATCTATTGCTTGGATTGTTGAATTAATCCTTGAAGAATATCTCTTGAAATCAAACAATCACATACATGTTAATAATTAAAAAGAAAAAACCCAAAGGCAGCATTTAAATTACTCCGTTAATCTTCCATACAGCTCCGTTGTATCCCGCTATCTTCTCTGTGAGCAACGTGAGCACTTGGTTCGACCAATGGGATGAAGGTATTCTGGATCGTTACATATATGTTGTCAGCTTATTGGTCACAGCGCAGGACAGGGCCCTGGAATAAGTTTATCGTAAGTTTTGTATCTAACGTGCCCTTGTTCTTCATTTTTCTTTAGCTTTTTACTGACTATTTTTTTCCTCTCACAATAATATGGACAAAGTGCGTTCCTTTTCCAATAAATTCAGGACAGGTACTTCTATTTCTAAATATAGAACAATTCTGTTTTTCAAGGGACGGTTGGAAACCCTACTCTAAATTCAGCACAACTGCTGCCTGCTTAAAAACACTATATTTTCATAAAAATAAATTGTATATGCACTTTGACAAACTTAATATCACTCCAACACTTGGTACTGTGGAACCTTTGGTTTATGCTTTGTATGCTAGCAGTTAGCCTGTCTGTGTGTTTGACTAATTGGCCCTGTGCATGATACAGGAATTATTAGGAAAGGCCAAGTTGCAGAATATTCCCTATCTGTTGTGGAAGTCTAAGTTTTTTTTAAATCTTTTTAATCCTATTTGGAGGACAAAAGTTAAAAACTCAAAGAGGGGGCAGCGTCTGCCATTGTGCTCGCCTCATGGCGCTTGCTTGGTCCTCTTAAAACAAGCACACAATTCTATTACCTTTTGAAAATATCATCAAACAGATGAGATTTTTATCACCAAAAACAGGACAAATGATGTTATTTAATTTGTACTTTTATTTTGAAAGGTTAGAGCACTGTTGTCTTTGCACTGGGCCTTAAAGTCGTAGGAAAGCGGCTGTTCCAATGGTTGCATTTCAAATTCTCCTGAGTGGTGCCCGACTTTACGCGAGTGAATAAAGTGAATGTGATTGGTCGTTTATCAAGGGGGCGGGATCGTTGTGGCGGGATCGTTGTGGCGTAAGATTTGCAAACAAATTTGATTTGCTGGTTTCTCATAAGCATAGCTGCTAACCAGTTAGCAAGTTAGTGCTAGTAGGTTCCCAATGGGAAATTCCATTGGGACCAAGTAGCACTAAATAGGTGCCTTAGAAACGACACTGTCAATGAACGTTATGGACAGCAGAAACATGCAAGAGGAGGAGTGTTTTGTGTCGGAGGTCGTGGATGAGTGTCCTCCATCATACATTATTTATTCAGAGGAGGAAAGCGGGATGAAGATGTTGTGGAAGAGGACGCCAGGGCGGCAGAAGCTTGGTTTGGTGTAGAAGGCTTACAGCCGTACATGTTTGAGCCCTTGCCTCGCAACGCTGCCAGTTCTGTTAGCTCTACGCCTGCTGAGGACACGGACGTCCATCCCTGTTAGACTGGGACGGAACTCAATGGTACAGTAAATGATTTCTATTTCTTATTTCAACTGTTGCGTATATTAGCTGCGACATATGAATAAAGATGCTATGACCGAAAAAATTTGATTGACAGATGACTGTTGATATATACAGTAATCTGCTGAACTTAGGTGTTAAGGCTGACGTATAACTAACTGGCCTGCATAAGATAACGAAAATCAAGGGCGTAGGAATATGTTTACAATTGGGGGGGACACATGTCGGAAATCTGAGATTCGTAAAAATTCAACAGAAACATATCTTAAGTACGCTACTTAAAAAAAGGCTATTTAATCTTTTACTTTATTCCTTTATAAATGTGTCTTGCAAAAATAATGCATTTAAAATTTACATAATGCATTTGTTCATAAGATGTGAGCATATCACCAAACAAAATGAATGGAGTCTTTTATTAAGCAAAGGGAGATGTCTTTCAAGGGCTTCAGCCCTTGGCATATTTAGTGTCTGCATCACACTAGAAAATCAAATATTTCAGTTGGATTAAAAACAGTTCAGTAGGCCACACAAGTGCAAAGTTTGATATGTTTTATTTTGTCAAACTTGCAATAATGGTCAAAAATGAATTTATATAGGTTGACTGACAGAGGGAGCTGACGGTGTGTTGAAGAATTATGGACAGGGCACTTTGAAGCATCTGGTTCAAAAACGCATTCTAAACCTTTGGCAGAAATCCATCTATCCTTCCATTTTCTGTACACCCTGTCCCTTAGTGGGGTCTGGAGGTGCTGGTGCGGGGTACACCCTAGACAGGTCGCCAGTCTGTCCAGACCTTTGGTAGAAATGGCGCCTTTAATTCCAATTTCCAGTACAGAACAGAGAAAACTACAGAGTTGTCAATGTTGTGTTAATCTGTTTATAGTCTAAAAAGAGGAGCCAGCAGTTTATTTGAGGAAATAAAGGTGCAGAAGTTAATTAGTTGGTTAATAAGTGGTTGCACAACCAATGCAATCGCCGCTGCTAAGAATTAAAATTAATTCTCCCTGTGGTTTTAACTAACGATCAGGAGCACGGCAGGTATAACATCTGTCAATTTCGGGGAATCAAAACCACGCAAAAAATAAAAAAAATCCTCATAAAACGCACGCCCAGACCGGGCTAATTTCAACACAAGTTGTGTTAGGTGACTGTTACTCACACTGACGTTTCTCTTTTAAAAAAATCTGAGTAAGTCCTACTGCTGTTTCAGCCTTTTAGTTGGTGGTGGCATTGTACTGAAATGAGATATATAAAAAAAAACAAAAAAAAAAAACATTTTGGCTAGCGTGGCAAATGTCTAGAGAAAGTTAGCAGTTAAATATTGGATGAGTGATCAGCCCAAGACTACGGAAGAGGATAGGGCCATTGAAAAAAAAAAGTTAAATGATTTTCAAATTTTATTTCAGTTTAATACTCGGAATTTTGGACCTTAATGTAGATGGGCACCATGAAGGAAGAGATGTGGGAGCACTGAGCTTCACTGACAAAGATGTGAGTTGTTTGAGGTGGCCAGTGACACATTGGTGGAAAATGACAGAATTAGGCAACTTTTTACGTGCCCGAGGGGTCTCCTCATTAATGGAGGAGCAGAAGGTCATTAAAACAAGAAAGCTAGTCTCTAAAACAGACATGGCTGTGGCTTGATGCTAACATTTTGTTATATTACATTTGTGTTGTGTTTTCCAAATAGTGTAGAAAATGAATGGTGGGTTTATGTTTACCTTTTATGAGCAGGACAGTAAGCAGAGAAGTGTAGCATTACCTCCAACTAGTTAAACTCATAATTATGAAGTTATTCAACAAATTCCTCAAGTAAAAAAGTGCAACTTTTATTTTTTATTTATTTATTTTTTACCAGATTTGATTAATTTCAAAATTATGTATTCCTTCCAAATTTCCAAATCTGAAGAATTTTTTAAACCAATATCTACATTATTCAACATTTAGTTTGTTTTAGCAGTACTTCCTGTTATATTTCTTTAAACGTATATTTTACATTTTCTTGCACAGCAAGCTCAGCAGATTTTAAATTGTGTGCTTGTGTAAACACAAGTAGTCAATCTTTACTCTAAACATATATTCTGGTTATTTTTTAGTTAGACCTTCTTGTTTTTATATATCTGTATAGTACCCCCCCCCCCCCCCCCCCCCAAAAAAAAACAAACAAACTGTAAATTGATTAGAAATATCAATCATCTGTCAGATTTCTGAGAAAAAAGTCAGAAGAAAAAAGTAAGAATTCTGAGATTAAAGTCAGAATTCTGAGAAAAGTCGGAATTCTGACTTTTTTACCCATGTTAAGCTAAAAAAAACTTTAAAAATCAGTTAACCTTTTTTTTTTCAGTGGCCCTAATCCTCTTCCGTACAAGACTAAGATGACTAAACCAAAAAGATTCAGTTTCTATATATGAAAGTGATCTGACAACAAGACGTTATAAATAGGCAATATTCATAGCAGCATTCCCGACAGACCATTTTACCTCATTCACAAGTTTCTGACTTCTGTGTGGCCTTTCCCTCCCTTCTGAGTGCTCAAACTCTCAGCAGTTCAGAGAGGGAGGAGGGGGAGTACAGTGACGTAACGCTATGCTGCGCCTTCAAAATAAAAGCACGCTAGTTAAAAAAATGTCAAAATCTAATATTTTGCGGTACAATTTTTTGGGGGGGACATATCCACTTGGCTTTTATATTGGGGGGGACATGTCCCCCCCGTCCCCCCCGCTTCCTACGCCGCTGACGAAAATAAACAGATTTTAAGACAGGATTTTGTTTTGAAGTAGACATTTTCTAAACTAAACTCAACTAAAACAAAGTTGTAATAATTAGCTTAGCTACCCCTAAAGGGAGCAGATAAAATGATTAACGGTGCTTTAATTATTTTATCCAAATTAAAACAGAAGGTGAGTTCCTTTATTCCCCTGGTTAACCCTGATCCCATGATTGACATTCTTAAAGCCTTTAACTGTTTTAGCTCCTTGCCTTCCTTGTTTATGACCTGTTCCATACATTTAGCAACTAATTAGTCTCTGTTATCAGGAAAAGCTCCATATTTGTTTTTGGTTTTTTGCATACAGTATTGTCGATAGTCGTTTCTTATAACAGCTCTTGATTCTGCATATCTTAGCAGTGTTATGTAACTATGACTCATGGTGTATGAGAAACACTTGACTACTTCATGCAGAAATGTCTACACTGCAGCAATTTCTTACATTACAGCAACGTTTGAAGACATTGACAAAGAATGTTTATAAAATGTACCCCATATTGCTCAGATTTGGTGTACGAGTGTACTTCATCCAGAGTTTTTGGCAGAAATTAATGGTGAAATACTTCAAATTTTCTCTAGAAAAAAACAAGAAAAACAGCAAATGTAGAAATTGGATGTTTTTTATTAATTATTACTAGATTTCTGCAGTTTCCAGGATAGCATGAACAAATGTAAACATTTGCACAACAATTTGATATTGGCGCTTATGACTGGCTTGATTACTAATTATGTTCTCCTGCCTAGATCCAACCAGTTTCTCATTACCGCTCATCATATCCACCTGTTCCAGGTTCCATTTAAATTGCCTGCTCCCAGTCATCAGTGCCAGATTATTCATCTAGCTCTTTGTGAGAGTTCTCTAGCATACCTATTTGTGTTCTGATTGCCTGATCTACTTGTTCTGCCTTTGGACCTCTGAGTCTGCCTGTTCCTGTTCTGATTTGCCTGACCTGTCTATGGACTCCTACTGGATTCTGCCTGTGGACTGAACCTGGATCTGCTTCCTGACTTCGACCTGGCTTTCCCTTTGGTACCTCTTCAGACCTCTGATCTCCTGGTTCTGAATCCTGACCATGTCTTCACCACCGTTTTTACTTCTCTCTCTGGTGAAACTTAGGTTATTGACTCACACATCCATAATCCTCCTCTGTCCAATTATCATGGTCACTAACCTTAGTTTCCTCTCTCCAGAGTTTCTTGCCTCAGCTGCCCTAGCCGCTGTAACTGCAGATCCGCAGTCCGTTTATTTTAATAAACGCTTTTTGAAGTAATCCCACTGTCTATCTTGTCTTGAATACTGTGTCCTCTGTTCTGAGGCTTGAGAAGATCTCTTTATTTACCAAAATTGTTTTAAATTTTCACCAAGATAGTATTCTGACCTCATTGTGAGAAACAGCCAACAGCCTTCGAGCTTCTGAATAAACTTCCTGAACAGACGGCATCTGTATGAGCAGATTTAAGAATGCCAGTGTTACCAGAATCAAGGACAAGATCTTATTACCTTTGTAAAATTCAGAAAAATATGTACACTCAACAAAAACATAAAAGCAACACTTTTGGTTTTGCTAAATGTTTTTTATGAGATGAGCTCAAATATCTTAAACTCAATACAACTATCTCCCAAAAATATTGTTCACAAACCAGTCTAACTCTGTTATAGTGAGCACTTCTCCTTTGCTGAGATAATCCTTCCTACCTCACAGGTGTGCCATATGAAGATGCTGATTAGACACCATGATTAGTGCACAGGTGTGTTTTAGACTGCCCACAGTAAAAGGCCGCTCTGAAAGGTGTAGTTTTATCACACAGCACAATCTCACAGCTATTGCAACTTTTGAGGGACCTTGCAATTGGCATAGTGAGAGCAGGAATGTCAACCAGAGCTTTTGTTCATGGAAGTGAACATGCTGGATGTGGAGGTCCTGGGCTAGTGTGGTTACACATGGCCTGTGGTTGTGAGGCTGGTAGGATGTACTGCCAAATTCTCCATTTGAAAGGGGTATGCAAGTAATCAAAAACAGCAACTGGCCTATAAAGGGTTAAACTTTTTTACAGCCTTCCTGGCCCTACATTGAATGAAAAAATGTCTCTTTCACATTAGCCACTAGCAGCCATGCAGACAGATTATCTTCTTTCACCTTCAAATATTCATTCTGTGAATGTCCAATGTTTCTTATTTTTTAGCATGCAATGTGTTTCTCCATGAACACTGACATTCTACCAAGGATCACATGGATCATCGCCGTTGAAGGAGGAGACTCTATGACTTTGCAAACATCAGGCATTTACATTGCATCCTGACAAGTTAAAATATAAAAGTTCTTTCTCTTTTAGAAGCCAGGGATTTACTTTCTGATTGATTTTCAGTTCTGAGGTAAAACTGGATAACAAATTGTCCCCAGCGGAGATGGCTTTTTTTCTAATCTAAAAAAATATTAAAGCCGTATGCATGACCTATGAAATCTTTCATAAAAATATGTAAAGACGATGGAGCCAAACAGCTTAATTCAGGGCTAGAAAGGAGATACTTATTTCCTTACAAAGAGCACTTCTTCATTTATAATTGATTAAAATCTAAACTTTTATCAGACCTCTTTTTAAATTAATCTTCTTCCCTTTGGTTTAGATACCTCATAAAAGGAAAGTGGAATTAAACTGAGAGAAGTACAATCAGAGGTAGATGTATAGGTCCAATAAAAAAGGTTCATTATTATTATGCAATACCTGCATCTATAAAACTTATATACCATGGAGAAAGTTCTGTACATTTTGTCACTAATTTTAGGAAAATAGGCTTACAGTATATAAAATAGATTCATTACACACAGAAGGAAATATTCCAAGCCTTTATTTCAAGGGATGTTGATGACTTTGGCTTACAGACTATTTAAACCTGAATCTCAGTGCCTCATAAAATTTTGATTTTGAGGAAAATATTCGGCATTGGAAACATATAGTTTCATACATTAAAGAGGCCATAGAATAATTCTATAGGGTATTTAGTGCTGGTCCTTAAGGTCTCTGAATAGGGTGTGTAAAATTGGTTGGGCTGAAAATGGCATATTAGCTGTTCTCTGAGCCCTAATGCAAGCCTGGTTATAAGCCCTAGAATGAAACAACAGATTTTCTTCCTTTTATTGTATGCTCATGAATATTTAGATGAGCTGTGCGCTGATTGGTTGGTTTACAATGAGCAAAGCTGCTGAGCAAAGATGCATTATAGCAATAAGTACTCACTCACAGAAACATGTAAATTGTTGATATAGTAGGGGGACCAGACATCCTCTTTTTCCTACTTCTCCTACTTTTCATACCTAAAAAAATGTCCAGGGGGAATTTCAAAATCGTCCGGGATATTGGTCAACTACAGTGCAGCAGAACTAAGCCGTGAGCTCCAGGGCTGGTCCAGGAACTCCAGCGGATGTGGGCAGCGGACGCAGCAACCGAACCCGACCGGTGACGGTAGCCACGGCCCCGTGCTTCCTGAAGCATACCGTCACCGGGTTGGGTTTGGTTGCTCCATCCCCGGATGGTTCAGTTTGAATGCCTGGTCCGGCCAGCAAGAAAATAGTACTTAGAGTTAGCAGTTGTAATGGCCTTAGGGTCGGAACAGTCCCTCATTTCAGTAAAAGAAGTTTAGCAAATCCTTCTTTGAACTGTCCAAGATTTTGAAAGCTGTCTTAGGTAAAATGCTTAGAGCAAATGAACAGCTGAGCATCAAACTCTGCAGGGATCTTCTGATAGACAAAAATAATCCATGCCTGTCGAGTCTTCGGATCCTCGGGAAGACTGTGAACATTTTTCCTTTTCTCCGTGCAGCCTGGAACACTGCATTTCCTCCTGTGGTTCTGGCTCATTTTCAATAGAGAAACTGCCTGCTTTGTAATTCTTGTAGAAGTAAACCCAGCTATAGGCTAAACAGCTTAACTGGTGTCTTACATCTACCTCTATTCATGTTCTTGGCCTGTGACCCAGTGGGCTGGTCTGTATGTAAATTTTGGGGTGTGACAAAAGTACAGACCAGAACCAAATAAGTCAACATCCCCGAATTGACGTCAACTCAGGGCTTTGTTTGAATTTGCTCGTTTTATGGTGGAAGTTTAGAATTGTGATATTTGCAGAGAAAGGAGGTGTCAATGGAGTTTGAACTTCTCTGTATGTCCATTTCACCCACTGAACTATTGTTATTCATCTGTGACTATGTAAATTCGTATTGCATTCTATGACCCCATTAATAAGATGAATCACTCAAAAAGAAAAAAGTAAAAGGTACCTTGAGTTTCTAAATAGCGTCTAAGGCTTAGTCACTGTGCTAAAGTAAAATAACGCTGTTGCTTCTGCCGACTGGACGGATGTCCAGAGGGCGGTCAGTGACATCCTCAACAAGGAGGGTAAGTCACAAAAAGGAAGCTGGTTTTTCACAGACTGCTGTATTAAAGCATTTCCAGAGGGTTCGATGGAGGGAAAAATGAAATAGGAAGAGGGGACCCAGTGACATCGATAACTGCAGCCTTTAACCCTGTAATGCCAAATGAATCATATTTGATACACACGGTTTCTGAAATGTTTTGCGTCTGACACCTTTTGCATAATTTAATGGTAAAAACTTTGCTCAAAATCCTATTGTACATAATCATATATACCTGATAACAGAAGGCAGAAGACTACACAAAAAATAATCTTGACTTATCGCATAGTAATAAATTATTAATATCAAAAATGTTTTTCTGTTTTTTCATTTTACATATTTTGTTAAAAGGCCAAAAAAGGACTTCAAACCAAAAAAAAGTAATTTTCTGTTTTGTTTTATTCTTGGATCAGGCTTTAAAGGGTTAAAGGTTTGTTAAAAAAATCAATTTTTGGGTTGGACTGAGGCTGAAGCTGCAGACCCAAAACTGACAGAGGAATCCAACAGGAGCTACAAATGCTCTGTCCTCTTAAGCCCCTCCTGTACAGATAACTGGATTGTTGCTGAGTGATCTACAGTCAACTTTGTGGATGAAAATAAAGTTTTAATCAGAATCAAAGTTTATAAAGATGCTGATTTTATTTTCCAAATTGAAATGGTACCATTCCACTATTGATTATTAGAAGATGAATGATCATCAAAGCCAACAAAGAAGATGACTGGAAGTCTGCCATCAGAATAAGCTGGACTTCCAGAACATCCCAGCCGAGCCACAGGCTGATCTTATCTATAGCCCCATTTAAACTTCCCTCTGTTAACCGATCCGTTCCAAATTTGGTACCTTACGACCACTTACACACCCCGGTAGCACAGTTCCTTGCCTCCTAGTGACAATCTATGGCACTACTGCTCTCTAGTAAACCAACATGGCGGCGCCCCTTACATTCAGGAAGTTTGGTTATAAGAGTGATTTTTGGTTGTTTGCGAAGAGTCAGGTGAAAAATGCAGCCTTTGGTGAATTTACTTGACAGAATCGCTTTTGGGAAGGGCATACAACAAACGATAGTCTGATCAGGGCTCACAGACACAAGAAACAACAACGAACATTGAGAGTCATCACACTGCTAAGCAGAGTCATCACTGGAAATTGTGTGGAATGGAAGGTAAGTTAGTATTTTTATGAATGTCTGAGATTTCATGATTAAAGCTGCAGTCTGTAACACTGAGAAGAGAGCAGACTTCGACTGAAAATTTGAAGAAAAACAGGTTTCACGCCACTCCCCCATCCTCTGTGCTTCACTCATGCCCCACCTCCAAGCCCCACCCCTCTCAGCCCCGGCTCACACCGACTCCGGTCTTACCGTTGCGGTGCGGTGGGTGCGGCGCCGCAGTGATTCCAAGTCATTAAAAAGACGTAAACCTCTCTCACCGGCTGCTGAGCTGTCCGGCTGCGGTTACCGAGACACTCCAGCGCTGCAGAAAATTCCTCAAGAAAGCTATCCATGCGGCTTGTCGGAGCCCTCCGCAACAAGCTCTCGCAAATATCCTTATTTGGGCCGTGTTATCGCGTGAAGTTACGTGAACTCAAGTGAACTTCTGTTAAATCTCCGGACCTGTTGCCGGAGCCGCAGAGCCGCACCGCACCGTAGTCAAAAGGGCGGTGTGAGAGGGGGTGTGCGGGAGTTGCGGTCTCCGTCGGCTCGGTAACCGCACCGGAGCCAGTACAGCACCTGCGCGGCTACCGCATGCGACCAGAAGCGTCCAAGCAGCGTACGCGGCATGGAGTGTGAACCGGTAAGAGCGATAACACTCACCTCCAAGCAGCTAGATATAAGATGCTGGTTATACCGAAGTTTGCCGTGTAAGCAGTTGTTGGCAGGGGCAGTAAGGGCAGTTTCTCTTTCGCTGGTGGCTGTCGCTCCGCCATGACTTCCACGCGCGTCCTCCTGACTGCGGCAGCCGGGCGCTGCGGCAGGTTAAGCGGTGAGGGGGGGGTGACACTCCATCAGACGCTCCTCTGGCTGGGATTGGTTGTTTTGACTCGTCCCGAATTATTCTTTTCAGATTGAAATACAGGCAGTATACGGGACCAATTGAAGCAGTTTTTTTCACAGGTTACATATCACATGTACTGCTGTCTGGGCATAGGGACAGTTTTAGCCAATATGACAAAAAAGTGATTTTTTAAAACTTACATACTTCAGCTTTAAGGAGGCTGACTGTAAGGAGACGAGGCGGACTGCTCATGCGCTCTTTGTTATCTGAAAACTGAGCAAAAACAGAACCAAAACTGAACAGTTCAGTTGTGCGTGCCATTCACCCTCAACAGTTATCTTGGTTACCGTGCTCGGACCGATATCAGCACGGTTTCAAAATGGTAGTGTAAATGAGGCTTATGTCACCCTGCAGTAATGGAGTACTCCATGCAGCAAGTTTTTAGCCCATAGAAATACATTTTTGTTTAAAATAAAAGAAATTAAGATATATATTTTTTTCATTATCAAAAAAAACAAAAACAAAGATTCACTTTGATGTCCTACCACAACTAAAGGATTAAAACATTCCTGCTGCTGTTTCTCATCCATGCAACCAATTCCTCTACATGCTGCACAGTAAAGAGCTGTGTAGTGGCATTATTTGCTTCATCAAACTTCCTGGAAAAATGATGCTGACATTTTGAAGTGAAATGAAGCGCTTAAGATGCGCAGTGAGAGAACGTTGCAGGACGTTTATAAGGGGGGGGGGGGTGTTTGTAAAGCACAGCTGCTCCTGGCTGTTTCCACATGGTTAGAAACAAACCCAGCGTCATGATGCACAGACTGAGCTCCTGACAACCTCACACGTTAGCCGTGTAATCACAGTAATGACCTCCTTTCATTACTTATTTCCTATGACTTGTTTTGCGCACAGATACATTAACACGTCTCTAATGGGCCAGTTACTGTTACTTCTCGAGTGTGTGTTGGCATTTTGACCCTGACACGATTGTTACCATTAGCAGCCAATCAGACAAATTAACTATGGTTCATGACCACTTACCATTAATCCTCCTTTTAGTTTAAAAAATGCCTTCAAATTAGAGTCAAGCAGATTAATCTACGTATCCTGCCCAACAAAAATATAAAATATAGATTTTCTAAGATACCTCCAGTGTTTCTCGATGAGTAATGCAACCATAGGTCAAAAAAACAAACCCAAATCACGCATATGAATATGACTCATCCAGTTAAGCTACTTAAATCGACTATTAAACTGCCAGCCACTGGTGAGCTCTGTTAAGAACGGTGCCAGCTTCCTGTGGACCATTAATGATAAAGATGTGCTTCTGAAACACAGGCCATCTGTGTTGCTTTTAGATTAATGGTAAGGTTTTATTTCTCAGGTTCAGAGGAAGAAAAACATCAAGCAGATTGCAACATTTAAGTTAGTCTTTTCTTCTTTTTTTTCATATTCAGAGACGTGTGATCGGCTCAGAAGTGAGAAAAAGGTTTGATTGTTTGGTCAGTCCAGGGTGAACACTGCCTCTAACTCAAAGCCTCATGGAGATACGCACCAGCTCCCCCATAACACTGTAAGAATCAGCAGGAAATGTAAAACAGGATGATTACTTGGTTCGGTTGGATGTGTTTTAAAAAGATGTCAGAGTCTGAAAATATTCAGCATAATTATCCATAATCTGTAAAATAAGGGATAGCATTACAGTGCAATGCTCCGCTTGTATTATTTTTCTTTTAGCATCTAAAATTCAACTCCTTCTGTTAGAGACTGATGCATCCCATCTGCTTCTGCAGATCATTGCTGTTAGACTTTAACTCCTTGTTTCACCTAATGGGTCTTCCAACTTTGCACATTTGTCCAACTATATGAGGTCTGGCTTTTGCTTTTTTTTTTTTTTTTAAACCTTTCATTTTTACCTGTGGCCTTTTTATCCCTGGTAAAGTATTTGTTTCATTGCAGAACACGTTTTTTTTTTTTTTTCCCTTTTTGATGTGCAGCTCAAATCAAAATGTTCTCTTCTGTCTACCAGTTTTTGCCTCTATCACACCTACTGTAGGTTTCCCCACTGTGGGGAAATAAAGGTATTTCTATTTAATTATATTAAATAAACATCTGAATTATTTTTGTGCTTTATAACTATGTCTGTATTTTTCTTGGGGTTGATATATGCTCGCTTTGCCTGTGTGTGCAGGTTAACACCTGCTCAAATCTGCCTCTGGTTGGTTAGCCATGACTCTAATAATTATTTTTTTACCAATCAGCAGCACTTATGTGATTTATTTAGCCTCCTTAACTCCCAGTC
Source organism: Cyprinodon diabolis (assembly GCA_030533445.1). Lineage (NCBI taxonomy): Eukaryota > Metazoa > Chordata > Actinopteri > Cyprinodontiformes > Cyprinodontidae > Cyprinodon > Cyprinodon diabolis. The sequence continues at coordinate 31,604,386 of CM060076.1, forward strand.
AGATGGAGACAGCTTCAACCTTCAGTGTGCCGTATTGCACAGAAGCAGCCATTCAAAATGACCCTTCCCAGTCAAACTCCTGCAGAATGGCAGCTCACTTCCCTCCAACTTCCAGCGAAATTCCCTCCAACTTCCAGCCTCTGGAGTGACCACCTCCTGCATATTGTTTTCCTCTGACTCCATCCTTTCACTGAATTACAGGTTCAATTAATTACAAATTATTGAATTACAAATCATGATAGCAGGAATATTTTAGTACAAAGACTGATGTTTAAAAAGTATTTAAAGGGGGATCAGCCAAAGACCCATCAAGGACAGTGGGGAAATTTTTAATGGCTACTACTGTAGTAACACACATTTTGACTAATTTTGCTGTCAATTATGGAAACAAATACTTACCTACATATAAATGAGAAACATATAAGATTTAGATCAGGGGTCTTCAACGTTTTCCAGGCCAAGGACCCCCACACTGATAGTGAGATGGAGCGGGGATCCCCTAATTTTATATTGAATGAAATTTTGTTATATCAAACTGCTCTATTACAGATGGAGTCGTGTAATGAAGGTAATTTCTTCCTGGGATTATTAAAGTATTTCTGATTCTGATTCCTGGTTGATGGGACAGGTGTTGTGAATGAAATGGTGCCCAGCTTGAAAGAGCTCCTGTGTGTCGCTGAATGTGTGCATTGATGACTGAAAGACATCTTCTGCCTCCATTTATCTCTTTACTACAGTCTGTTAAATTCATGTTAATGTGGATTTAAAGATATTTCAATTAGTGGAAAAATTTGCAAGGGGGAATAAAAAAAAGTTTAATCAACCAAAACTTTCGTGACCCCCATGCAGTACCTCTGTGGACCCCCTAGGGGTCGGGGACCCCCTGTTGAAGACCTCCGATTTAGATAAGTCAACAAAGGCCAAGGTGTCAGCAAGCCAACACCCAGCCTTTCAGTCACAGAGTAATACTGGGAGAGCCATTGAAAAAATCTCCATCTAAAATACTTTTTTGTCCTTACCAAACTAGCCTTCTGGCTTACTTGTATCCTGTATACCCTATACCTATTTATTTATAAAGCTCTTTCAAAATAACAAAGGTCAAATTCTTATCAAATACATTATGAATGCTGTGATAAAGTGGTTGAGATTTTATAAATGAGTCATCACTCAGAAATCGGTGGTTCATACCAGAAAAACCCAGAGAGTGAGCTCTCCAAAATATACTATTTATTATTTTGCTCATCTATTGATATCAATATATACATGAATCAATTTGACATATATCAATGTATATATATATATATATATATATATATATATATATATATATATATATTGCCTGTTGACCAAGTACCAGTGTTGTATAGCATCACATTTTTAGTATTCATAACTTTTTAGTTTATGAATACTATTGTATCTTTGTTTTACATACTGCTGCAGATGTGAAAAGTCCTTCATGGATATACTGCCCAACCAGGCTGGACACAGCTGAATGTGATGCCTTTACAGGGCTGTATGTGTGAGAGCCATTTTGAACTCATAGAAACTTCAACAGGAGATGTATTTTGGTTTAAGCAGAGCTCATTAGTATCCTCTGTGTGGCTGACTATCAGCATGGCCTAAAGCTGTGCCACTATGATCATCACGTAGTGAACTCAGACATGGCTGTCCAATAAAATCTGCATTTTCTGGGGGGGAAAAAAAAACAATATTAAATCATACAGCTTGCATGGCAGTATTACATCTGTTTATTATTAACATGCAGAGTTAAAGGAGCCTTTTGACCTCTCACGGGTAGGATCAGGAAATTAGTGTCTCCAGAAAGCTTCAATGCATGCATCTATAAGACCCCTGGTGGCTTTAACATGAGCTGTGGACAAATCCTCCCATTTATTCTCAGCTCCTCTTCCCTCCCTCCGTCAAACCCTCATTAAAATGATGCGAAACGCCTTTCATGGTTTGCAACAACACAGCTGTGCATGTTGAGAAGGCCAGACTTCATACTGACTGACGGTGACAGCTGATGTGCCGAGCGCCACTCCGCCAGATCTAATCACACACCAGTCTAATTTGACGAGGAAATGTGAACGAGGACTCTGATGAGACTCGGAGCACCAAGGGAAGCATGGCTGCTGAAATCTGTAATTATAGCCAGACAGGAGTTGGGAAAAAGAGCCAGTAAGTGAACTGAGTGCATTCTGATCACAGGAGCTCACAATGCAAGAGACTGATTCTTAGTTTAGGGAGAACAGCCATTCCTCATTAAGTTTCATATTGAGGTTGTTGCAGTACAATGCAGAGATTTAGTATTTAAACAAATCCTTCAGAAATAAAAATCTTGTTAAAGGGGGTTAGAGTCTTCTGGATTTTAAAAGCAGGTTTTTACATGTTTGTTGTTTATATGTCTCAAACTTTTCAGATGCATATTCAGTATACATTTTTTTCTAACAAATCTTTTGGAGCCTAATCAGCAGAGCTTTTCCTGAAACAAAAAACAAATATAGAGGAATGGAATTCATCACTTTTTAATGAAATGTCACCACTAGCCAGTACCACAGATAAGATGGTGCTATGTAGAGTAAAGCATAAGTGGTGTGTTTTGGTATCAACCTGTTCTTCAGTTTTGTTTTTTAATATGTTACCCTCAGCAATCCAGAGCTCTTAACCTCTTAACAGCTAATGAGTGCTGCTAAGATGGCTACCACTCAGGGTAACCAGATCTGTTTGCAGCATAAAGTCAACCTAAAAGTTGCCCACCTCAATAAAATGCGTCCCAAATCGAATCATCTCTTGAACACCTCAAGATCTTTACCATATTTGCTAAAGATTTTATTTGATTGCAACCTGAAAGGCAATCCCCAAACGATGGCTATACTCAAGCCCCCTTACCTTAAAGTCTTCATAAGGATAATAAACTGGATCCATCAAATGGAGTAATTTGCTTTTTTTCCTGTGTCTCCAGAGGGAGAAAGAAGAGAGACTGTGGGAAAAGTGGAACAGTCACTCAAAGACTCAAAACAACTTACTTTTGTGAATTAAACAAAGATATGTGTCTCTTCTGTCTCTTTAGTGTGCAGTATGTCCTGCTACTGGGTTGTTGGTTAAATGCAATACTGTATTTATTTTCATTTTTACAATTCAGACCAGTAATGCAGTGTTAAATACACTGCTCTATATATGAAATTAAAACACAAAAAAGAACACTGTAAGAGGAAAAAATTTGTTCAAAAAAGATAAAAAGGTTAAGTATTCAATCAGGTGACCAAATGAAAAAAAAAAAAATCAAAGATCATTTTCTCTATCATGCTGACAGTGCTACAGTGAAAGAGTTACCAAATAGCTTCAACTATAGCATTATTCCAACCCGCAAACATCTCTCATATACATGCTTATGCACCCCCCACTCCCACACCAACACACATGAACACCAATCATGTATATAGATGCCCTTAGAACCTGTCAATTTACCTCTTTTAGAAGCTCCTTTAAGAGAAAACCCTTTAATCAGCATCTTCCTTCCCTTAAGGGAGAACTTAGAAGCCTTCTCTCCATCTCTGTTTTATAACCCTTCAATGCTGCTCTTCTATGAGTCTAAGTGTGCAGAGGTGACATCCCTGTTACAGCTTACCAATGAGAGCCCTGGCTGCCTTTATGACTTGAAGGTAGAATGTATCAATGACCGACGCTCTCACTGAGGAGTTAACTGTCAAATATAAGGCAAAATGCAGTAGAATAAGATAGGTGTTTCACTGAGGGAAGATACAGGAAATAAAGCATATTTTAAAGAACGTTAAATCTGTTTGCAGTTTTTAAGATCTGTATAACAATTTGGACCTACCCTATGTTATTAAGAGTGTGGATGAGGGATTTAATGTTGTTACATTAAAGGAAAATAAGAATAATTATCTATACCTAAAATGAATATGTTGGCGGTGATTTGGGAGCCATTTTTGCCCAAATATAGTATCACCTCACTCCTGACATCTTCAGCCAGTGACGTCACGGTGCGGTAAGCCTAGCGCCATTCTCCCCGCTTTACAAGCAAAATCAATGGGAACTACTAGACACATCTGCAATCAACAACAGAGGACTTCACCATTGAAATTCACCAGAGCTATAGTTAACCTGACAATGCCCAAGAGCATGGCAGTTGGATGTTGTAATACATCGGGTAAAAGTGGGAAAAAAAATTATTTCACCTTTCCGATTCCTGATCCTGCACGGACGGGTCCGTTGTTGGATTGCCAACTTGAAGAGGGAGGATTTGCCATCAAACGTCTGGCTAGACAAAAAACATGTCATTAATCTGTTAAACTCTACATCGCATAGTGAACCCGGTCATCGCGCTTTTGGTTAATAGTGTGTTTTGACAAACACCAGATACAGCACTGGGACTTGATCAACAGCCGATACCTGCACTGTGATATTACAAACCGGTAGGTGGCAGTAGTTTTCTTTGACAAACATGGATGTCTCCGGTAAAGAACATTCAAATGAAATTACTCTTAATTAAAAACACTTATCATTTATTCAAAATTATGTAATAATTTAATACTTAACCTACATTCAGAAGGTTGTAATCTGAATGTGACCAGACTTTTCCTTTAAAATAATCATAAATTAGCAATCAGTCAGAACAAAGTGTCTTTTTTTCCATTTTCGTTTTGCACTGTAAGTAAAGCTTCAAGAGTGCAGACAGACTGTCTGTATTGGGTACCTTAAAGGTGGAGGATGTTCTTTTTTCGGGTGAATTATCAAAATAACTGGTCCTCCTAATTGTCAATCATTCTGGTGATATGTTTATGTCATTTTAACTTACCAGTCTGACATAGTGGAAAAATTGCAAACCTTCTTCTGGAAAGTAAGCTTGTATGAGCGATGCAAACATCTCTTAAACAGAGCGTTAAGAGATCTTTACGTGCATGAGAAAAAAAAATGGGCCCGTGCATGCTCTTGCACACGTTTAATAGGCATTCCCTCTTGGGTTGTGCATGTGCATTTTTATTCATTTTTTTTTTGTGGAGTGGGTGGGTCTTTCCAGAAAAATCGTGAACATCCTCCAATAAACCTTTAAAGAGCCTTGAGGGCGAGGCAGTGGTGAGTAGAGCTGACGCTGCGGTGAGCATGGAGGGTCCTGGTGGAGCCGCCGTTGGTACCGAACTTGGTGGTATTAGCAAATATCCAAAGAAGAACTTTGAAGGCAGAAGTGGAGATGCTTTCCATGTTATAATAATGTAATGTTTGTTTCGTTTTTGTTTTGCAATTATACTTGCATAGCACTTAATGCATTTTCAGTAGTTTTGAGTTGCTATGGAAGTACTTTCCAAAATTAGGGGAAATATTGTTTAACTACAAATTAAAAAAAAGTGAATTATTTCTATATGAACTATATTTTCCTACACAGCAGAAACACTTTGACCAGAAAAACTCTAACAATACAAAAGTGTCTTTTGAGTTTAAAATTACATATTAAACATAATGCAGTTTTAAAGAGATATTATGTAAGGTTTTACTGAAAAATATATTTACAATAGCCTTTTTATTTGACCCTTTATGACTAAAACATGGTTTGATGAGCAGACTGACACCTCAGTAGCTCAGCACCGATGCATCTATAAGCCTCTAGCTTATTTTCCCTGAAAGTACTTCATGTGGGAAGTGTCACTACCTAATCCATACTGGTAGCACGATCCAAACCATCATTCATTTGTGCATGTGCAACCAGATATACATCCGGGTCAACCTTGATTTTACTTTGTAAAAAATACCCAAATTAAGATGGTAAGGTGCTAAATAAGTAAATAAAAGTGTAGGAGCTACGAGAACAAGCAGTTCTGTGTTTTGGCCACAGGTGACATTGTCATTAGGAAACTGTAACATCTCTTCAATGTTTGACTAGATCTTCCTTATGCTGTGAAAATGAAATATTTCTTATTATTCTTGAGAAATAAAAGGCTGTTAAAAAAGTCTGCTGGATACACCGTCTTGTGTTCTATTTTATTAATACTGTCATAATTGCCCATAAATGCCACCTTGGGCGCCAGCAGCAGTACGTATAATGTAGTTCAACTAAATGAAATGTCCCTCATGGGCAGTATTAAAAATCACACATTTACCAGAGTCTTGCAACATAAAGTCAAATACATTGTTCTTTTTAACAGAGCTAATAGATCAGCAGAATAAAGTAACAAACTCCTGGGTTCTCTAATAACAATTTCAAGCCCTCAGCGATTGGAAAATTAATTTTCATCTAAGCCTCTGTTTGTGTTTGTATAATATTGTCTGCATCCATTACTGAAGACATGTCTGGCTGCAGAAAAAAAGAGAAACGTGAGAGAAAAGTGGTGGGTGCATTGCCCTCACCCATCAGCGGTGCAGTTCGCCTGACCTCCATCGCTTCATCGATGACCCATCTTTAACCTTGTTCCATTACGTCACACAACAGGAGCAGAAAGAAAAGTGCAAATACACACACTCCATCTCCTTTTTTTTGGTCCAGGAGGGTGTTTTCTACTCACACATTTCATTTTTACTTTTCTTTGCAGCTGAATAGCATGTCTGGCAACTTTTCTTCTTCTTTCACACCAATGCTCTGATGAAAATCCTGAGCGTGCGTCGCTGCACGCTGGTTTATTTTCAGCACAAGAGCAGAAGGGCACACACACTCAAAGGAAAAGGGGGGATAAAAAAAAAAGCATGTTCCCTCAGTTAACAGCTTGTTTGGCGCCGACCGTCAAAGCGAAATGCCAGCGAGGAAAACTTTATCACTCTAGTCTGAGCAAAGTGAATGGACATGATGCCTGCCCACACAGAAACCCGAGTGGCGAAATAAAAGTGCTGTGGCTTCCTGGGATAAAACTTGACAGGTGTTCTCTGGCTGATGAAATAACATGCTAATGTAGATGTAATGGGTCGTGACAAAGCATTTTCACTCTCATGCATGCGAGAGATGGTGCTTCAGTTTGAAAAATACAGAAATCATCCTTTGCTACTGACTGCTGTGCTTTCTGTGTATTTCAGAACATGCTTTGCTGTCGGATGCAGGTGTAGGTGTTAGGCAGAGGGGCCGCCGCAACATCAAACACATAAATATGTTCTTCTCCTTGATTAAAAAAAAGGAGAGAAATACAGCTCTGCTGTTTCCCTCTTAATGTTGTCAGGAGGTGATCTACGTTTAGTTCTTGCATGAAATGGGTTAATCTTCCATCTGCTTCCTGTCCAAACAATCAAAATGCAGAAAGTCATCTGAGAGGATTCATAATAACCCTATCCACAGCGCTGTGCGCAATTGGGTGTTTGCTTGTGTATTTCTGTTTAAACTCTCTAAGATGGCAAATCTGACCAAAAATCTTGGAGTCCCAAAGCCATTAATTGTGGCGATGCTGATTGGCCAAATATTTATTAGTTTCCAATGGAAATATTATACAATTGTTTATTTCGCTACACTTCAGGGGTGCTTTGAATGTGTGCCAAAGCAGAGAAATGATACGTTCTGTTGGTGGAAATGCACTGCTGAATGAGAGTCAATCAGTGGAAGTGTTGTTTTAATAATTCATATTACATGTAGCCATATACTATTAAGCAAAACTGACATTGATGATACTTTTAAAATCTCTATATTATTATTTATGACTGTGGGCCAGCCGCCACTGATGCATACATTAGCACGTGCCACACAGTGTATGTCATGAAATAATTGTGTTTTTGTTCAATTCTATGAGGTAAGTTTTGCCTATATTTTTTACATAGCAATACTACAGATAGAAATGTCCTCCTGCTTCCACTTCCTACCCTCTTCCTTACTCCAAACACTTTTAGGACATCACTTATGTCAACTGCTGACACACTTGAAGCTTAACATTATAACTGTTGTATTCAGGAAGTGTGGGAACTAGGTATTTTTTATTGTAACATAGGCTTTATGTGGAACCTTATTAGTGCACTTGCAAATTGTACTGTGCATTTAATCCTAATTGAAATTCTTCATGTCGCAGTTAGTTCCAGAATGCCCACTGGCTCGGATCCAGCTCACTCAATGACATCGTCCATGAAACATAATAAACTAACAGAACTGAATTTCCTTTTAAATCAAGTCAGAAAGGCCTGTTGGTTTCATGTTTCCTCTTAATTTGTTCTAATCAGAACCTCACAGCTTCCTTGTGTTGGAATAAAAACCTTTATTTTTCGGTGTGTTGAACTTTTTAGATTCAGTAATATTCTCTCTTGCAACTTTGCATTGTATTGAACCTGCAGCACTCCTGAATCAGTCAAGTTCTCTTATCTTCAGGCCATTTGTGTCTGCAGAGATCTGGTATGAAGTCATTCATTTGATTAAGTAACTGTAGTGAAAGGATATAACTAAATGTTTTAGGATAACATCTGTGAGGACCGTAGCCTGTCAGTCTTGTCTTAGATGTTAGTTTAAATGTAAGCCGTGATAAATTGTTCCAGGAAATGTGACTCGGATGCCAGTTTCTTTTTCAGTCTGACAAAATAGGAGCATTTGAAAAGGCAGCAATGCAGTGAAGTAGAAAGAAAATCTCTGTCTTCTAACGCAATGGAGTGAAGACAAAGTTCATTTTGAATCTCTACTATATCAGCATGTTTATAAGAAAGTTTACTTAATATACGCTACATAACAAAACGTATTAAAGGCGGTTCCCTCCTCTTTCCTCTAAAATATTACAGGAAGTAATGCTAACATGATTTACTTAATTTAATTCTTGTTAAGAGGAAATAATGATATGTTTTAGAGTTTGTTATCAATTTTTTGAATATTTCATGATCCTTTCAGCTTTGAAGCTGTAAACAAGAAAAAAGAAAGTTCTCTAAGATCAGTGTTTTCTTTAAAGGTGACAGTTTTAGGCTGTAGCTGAAGCCATGAAAGGTTCTTCTTAAAATGCTAACATCCTTTCTTCACTTATTTTTTTTATCATATTATCATTAAAAAAATATTCATTTATCTATAAAACAGAAAAAAGTAACTAACTGCCAAATTATTTAGTCAAATTAGATGGAAAAAGGATTAAAATCTACAGGAATCTGTTTCTTCTCTAATATGGCTTCTTTAAATGAATAACTTTTTGAAAGACAGTAACTGCAGTTGGAACTAAAGAAAAAATCAGCTCATCCCCTTGCAGATTATTATTATTTTGTTGTTGCTAAAATTGATCTATTGACACACACTTCAGCTTTACTTTGAGCATGTTTATTCCTAACCCAAAAAATGACAAAAAACATTAGAAGTTGTTCCAATAAAAAAAAGTAATTAACCTGTTTCCTTGTATTGCCATTTTAAAAATGTCATTGTGAACATGATTTTAATCTGTCTTAGTAAATAGTGTTGAATGATACATGCAATTAAACTATTAAAATGATGCATGTTTCCATTGCTGATGGAAATTAATGGTAATTATTAACCTTGGATGAGGAACTTCAAGTCCTTTTAGTTTGGAAAGCTTGCTATCCATTACCCTAATCTTGAGGTTTCTTTACAACAGACTCTCAAACTATAAGAAAGCACTCTGCAGCAACAATATATTAAAATCATACAAGCATTTTGTGCTCTGCTCTAACTAAATCCAAAATGTTACCTGATATTTTTTCTTTAGCTAACTTATAGGTTTTTCATTCACTTATGCTGGTATGGATGTGAGCTATACAATCCTCATCTACTCTGATTTCCTCTTTATTCTCCGCTTAGGCCAGACAAGGCAAGTTTATTTATATGAAGTCCATTTTAAATTGCTATAAATGAACATAACATAACATAACAGACAGTATTGTAGGAGAGAAATAAAAACATAATAATACTATGTGTTAAAGGCAAAAAACAAATAATTCATGTGAAAAAGAGATTATAGTAAAATTGATGGTAAAATTTTATTAATAAAAAGATTATGCAGGCTAAGCAAGGCATGGCAAATTTATTGATATAATTGATTTGTCAATGTAGACTAAGCGCTGCTTTTAGGCCTAGACAATATATTAATGATAGGATCAGAATTTGTAAATGTAGCTTAACAAAAAATGGAATACATTAAATATCTTTCTTGTGGAGGAGTGGAGGAGTTTGAGTATCTTGGGGTCTTGATCACGAATGAGGGAATGAGGGAGTAGAGCCGCTGCTTCTCCACATCGAGAGGAGCCAGTTGAGGTGGCTCGGGCAACTGATTACGATGCCTCCTTGACGTCTCCCTGGTGAGGTGTTCCAGGCCTGTCCCACCGGGAGGAGGCCCAGGGGGAGACCCAGGACACGCTGGAGGGACTATGTTTCTCTGCTGGCCTGGGAGCGCCTTGGGATTCCCCTGGAGGAGCTGGCCCAAGTGGCTGAGGAGAGGAACTTCTGGGCCTCCCTACTGAAGCTGCTACTCCCACGACCCGACCCCGGATAAGCGGAAGGAGATGGATGGATGGATGGATGGATGGATGGATGGATGGATGGATGGATGGATGGATGGATGGATGGAGATCTTTCTTTGCAAACCTAAACATACATTCCATCAGATGTTTCATCTGTCTGAAATACAGGTTTAGAATTAAAGAATATAAGTTAAAGCTTTGCAAAACTTATCTGCTACTGTTATGGTTCTCCCCTTTTGGGACTTTGAGTTTTTAGTTTTCTTTAGTTTTTTTCATTGTCTAAGTAATTCTGTATTGGTATTTTTTGTTTATTTTCCATTTTGTGTTATATTTAAGCCAGTCTTAACTTGCCCCCTTGTGCCTGTCTCCTTTCCTCTAGCTCCCTTCTAGTCTCTTCCATCCACACCTGCTCCATATCTGCTGATTAGCCTGGTCTTTCTTCAGTCTCCCATTTACACGCCTCATGTTTAATCAGTGTTTGCTGATTACTTGTTGTTGTTAGTTGCTTCCTGGTCTCTGGCTCCCCACGTGAGTTTTCCCTGATGTTTGTTGGTTTTTTGGCTCTCAGTATTTTTGTGTTTGGGATGACAAAGTTTTTCATTAATTCTACGAGAACTCATCTCTGCCTCACTCATCTACTTTTGTGTCCTCAAGCAACCTCACTCCCCACTTTGACAGCAGCCCCTGATGAAGCTGTTGCACTCCTTTCCAGTTGGTAGCAGTAATGCAGCTGAAGGTTGTTGCCAACCGCCTTTAAAATGAAAAGACTGAAACGGTACTATCAGTTGAATGTTTTTTCTTTGCTGAAATCTAAACCAAACTTTTAGGTGGATTACCACCAACTGTTGAAGAGAGCAACAGCTTTTCCCGAGCTTGTAGACTTCATTGTTTATTTGTAATTTATTCGAGCAAATTTGTTATTTTGTTTTTCTATTGTTGCATTTATGCAAACTTTAACCTTTTAACTTTTATTCGAAACATGTAAACATTTATTGTCAGGGATGAAACATCTGTTGTCACACGTAGTTAACAAAAGAACAAGGAATAGATGCAAATCTTAAATGAATAAAGATAATTGACTTTTTACAAATTCAGACCCGTTCCTGAATATTTTTATTCACAGTTATCTTACCCATTGTTCCTGGTGATGGGACGATATCCTGGACCTCTGCTTCAGTTGTATTCTTTGCAAGTAATTACTCAGTTGCAAACATGTACTCGCGGTGAAACGTCTTTACTGTTGTTAACTTTGCGTCTCTAGGTAGATATCCCGCTATTAAACTTTTCTGAATCTGAACAAAGAATCAGTTAACTTGCCATGTTAAAAATATACTACTTCTTAAAAACACAGTAAGGCACCTTGGATGTCAGTGGGAAAACCAAACATTCAGAATTTAATTTCAGTGTGGTTTGCTGTTTTACTTTTTTACAACAGAAACAAGACATTTTAGAGGTTTAAATATAATTAACATATTAAGTATCATATAAATAATAATAATAATAATAATAAAAATTTTTTTTGTAATGCAATTTACATTTAAAAAAAATCTCAAAGTGCTACAGGTAAAATCATCATATAAGGGTAAAATCAAAATGTAAAACTAAACATCGCTTTAAAACACTTTAAAAAACCCGCTTAAAAATCAATAGCATTATGTAAAATGTTAAAAGTCATAAGTCCTGCTAAAAAGAAATGTTTTTAATCCTTTTTTAAAAGTCTGAATAGTCTGTGGTTCCCTCAGATGATCAGGGAGGGCAGTCCAGGTCCGAGGAGCGGCAGAGCAGAAGGCACAATCGCCCATGGTGCTTAGATTAGTCTTGGGGAGGAGGAAGTGTTTTTGAAATATAAAATAACAAAATTAATCACACACTGCATATGTCATAACTTTCAAGTCAGTATTTGTAGAATAATTCTAATGCCTCTCCCAACCTTTAAAAATAACAGAAAGCTTTTATCAGTGTGCCCCAGGGCAGCTGTGACTACAATGTAGCTCACCACCATCAGTGTGAGTGGATGAATGAATGAAAGCTCCTTGGGGTCTCCTAATTAAAATTATTTGGTGGTCTTTTAATCTCCCAGAAAGCCACCGACATTCTTCTTAGCAGAGGTTTACCAAGAACTCAGAATCATTGTCCATAAAATGATGATCATGATTGGGGATGGTACTCTGGCAGGCTGTTCCATATAAGCATTTCGAGTGTGGGAGGGATGCAAAGTATACCAAGAAAAGATCTCCCACACCCCTCCACCTTCTACATCTGCCGAGACTATCATACAGGACAGGATGGATGAAGGATTTCAGGTGATTTCAGCAAAGATTGAGATTTCTATTGTCATGATTCTCCCCTCTTTGGACTCTGAGTTTTTAGTTTTCCTTTCCCCTGTGCTTCCTTCTAGTTAGTTCCACTCACACCTGATCCTTATTTAGCTCATTAGCCCTTCTTTTGTTCTGTTCCCCTTATATACTCCACCTCTGCAGTCACTCAGTGCTGGTTCCCTCATCTCTGGCTTCCCACTTGAGTTTTCCCTGATGCTTTCTGGATTTTTGGTTGTCTGCCTCTGTTGTTTCATTAAATCTACAAGATTAACCTCTGCCTGCTGGTATCTGCTTTCGGGTCCTCATTCAACGTCTATACCAATCATGACACCTATATGGATATTATAGCTTAAATAGAGACTGATCAGAGCAAAAACATTTTATCTGATTGTTTTATGTGCAATGTTGTGTGAATTAGAGTTTTATTTGAATTTTCTAATATGAAAGGAGGGTGTGGTCATTTGCAGCTCTAGCACATCTGCTTTAAGGCTTTGTTTCCTTAGAGATTGTGTTCCTTAAAATCTGAAACCACCCCACCTGTCATCTAAATCCCCTTCTGTCTGTAATGGATGTTTGTGAACTTAATTTTTTTTTTTTACAAATTAGAGTTTCTGCCATGGAGTAACAACTCGGTGCATGTGGGGAATGATGAGGCCAATATTTGTGATGAGATGAAGCTGAGCAAGAGTATTTGGTTTTGTTTTAAAAAATCAAAAACTAAATATAAAGCTTAAGTCAGAAAACAGAAAAAAAAAAACAGTTACTGTGTAGATAGAAGGATGGGGGAGCTAATTATAAAAAGTCCAAATGTCAATCTGAATACAATTTTCTCAAATGAATGTTTCCAGCCTGAGAATAAATTCACTTCTGCATTAAAATCTTGAAAAACAGCTCTATAGAATAAAAAGAGATTGTTTCACATCAGAAAATTCAACCTGCCGGGACATTTACTGACTACAGAATTGAAAAGAAACAAGCCTTGCCTTTAATGTCAGCTAAATGAATGTTCTGCTCACTAAGACCTAAGGAGCTGCATTACTTATTTCTCCAGCACTAATGAGGACATCAGCTAGTCTATAATTACAGCTTGGATCATGTTCAAAAAGCTAAAAAAAAAAAGTCCATTTGCAGTTCATAAATGATAGGTTTAAGAGTTGTTTTCTAAGTATTCATTATATTATCACAGATTTGATGCCTGTATTTGTCGTCTACACTAGTGGCCCTGAGATATATAACCAAACAAACATATCAGCTGGCATAAACAGGCTGTGTATAATTAGATCTGACAGTAAAATCAATACCATATACCTCTGTTCTGACACAGGCCTCCTATCAGGCAATATAACAGACACTGAGTTTGACTCCCTAGTGCTGTTGAATCTGTAAGTGAATTCCCAAATGAACCGATTAACACCTAAATTATTATTCTTCCAGTAAAAATTAAAAATGCCTATGACTGGAATAATGTTAATTTTTGTGGTTAAGTAGCTCGTATTGGCATTTTGTACTTTACTTAAAGCTATAATTTTCAGAGACATATAATGGTCAGACTGCAGCAACTGAATCGCCCCCCACCTTGCCTCTCCCCTGCAACAATATAGAGATTTTGGACATTGAGAACCAGTGATGGGACTAACGACGTTGAAAGTAACGGCGTTTTAGTAACGAGTAATCTAACTAATTACTTTGACTGTAACTATAACGCAGTTACCATTGCAGACACCCCGTTACTGCGCGTTACTCAGGTCGCACAATGAACCTTTTTTCATGATAGGACTCGTGCGCAGCTGCGTGAAGCTGACACCCCACCCACGTCAAAAAACTCTGCAAATAGACTGAATGGTTAGTGCAACGTTAGTGCAGATTTGTGCAGAAAAAAATATTGTTTTTGCTACTTTTGTTTAAGAGATATTAAAGATTATTTTTTAGGTCATCCAGAGGTGCGCGCCTTGTCATGAGAGAGGGGAGGATGAGAATGGCTGATGAATAGTGAGATTCCGTCTGTCAGGTGGGTGTTTCTGCTGGCGGGTGTTAACGTACAGCACACACAGAGAGATGGAGAGTGAGGATGACTCCAGCAGCAAAACAGCGTTTTCCTGATGGAAATACCGGTGTTACGTCGAGCTGCGTTTCCCCACCAATAACGGTTCCTTCTGCATCTCCGCACAGCACAGGCGGCAAGAGGAAACACGCATGCTCGCTAAAGGCGTGCAACAGTCGCCCTGTGCTCGCGCCACAGGAGAACTATGGAGAGCGTGAACGATCAAATGATAGCCTATATGAAGAAAGGGAGAAATCTGGATGGATGGATGGATGGATGGATGGATGGATGGATGGATGGATGGATGGATGGATGGATACTCTGCCTTCTCAACCTACTGTATTTTTTATTTTAAACATTATTTGATGGCCTTTGTGGCAGGGATGGAGATCCATATTTTATGTCACACACAGAGTATACATCTAGATAGATAGATGTTGCAGTATCTATAACAACCCAAACACACAGGATTTCAGAATTAGACATCCCCAGTTATTAATTTCATATACTCACCAGATCTGAATGCCCTGTTAAAAAACTTCACATGGCGTTCCCCCCTGATGTCATTTACGTTGAGTTACAAGAAATGCAAAACTCTCTGCAGGTTCTTATCTTTGTCGTCCGCTCTATTCAGCTGGCTTTAGAAACACACGAGAAGGTGGGGGCTGGGTGGGGAGGGTTACGGGGGCGAGAAACGCAAAAGTAACGCAATAGTTACTTTTACTAGTAACTAGTTACTTTTATTGTGGAGTAACTCAGTTAGTAACTCAGTTACTTTTTGGGAGAAGTAACTAGTAACTATAACTAATTACTTTTTCAAAGTAACGTGCCCAACACTGTTGAGAACTAACGTCCATGTTTCATTTTAACATTTTAATTGGAGATGAGGATGCAGGTTTGCTCATACGGCTGTGAGGCCTCTCTTTTTTATCTGCTTGGCAACCTCTCTCAGCCCAACTTGCTCCACAGGACACCTCCCACAGAGGTGTGCCTTGCCTTTCTATGGTTATAAGTCCAATAGCATGGCTTCAAATTGTACTAGTAGGCTCAGTAGGTTGTTATCATCGAGTGAATCCTGATGTTAACCCCAAAGTCATTCTTCTCCCCCATGGAATTTATTAATCTATCTATGTGTAATCTGAAAATATTTTACTAGTTCTTTATGTGCTGTAAATATAAATAAATAAAAATAAAATTATCTGCATGCAGCTCATATTAAACAAACTTAAAAAAAACAAAGTTCATATCCTGTCAACTGGGTTGTAGAATCCTCTCCCTTGAATATATTCCCTTTTAAAAATGCTGATCATTCTTTACTAAGGTCTTCATCTAAAGGACATGCAATGTTTGTTTTTAAACCTAACGTGTGTAACGAACCTGGTGAATTATTTTTTTTGGTTGTTTTATGCACAAACTACGACAAGACCTGACCAAATTGCAAAATAAAATGGCGTTATTGGATGTAAGGAGAGCGTAGACAGAGGAAACTCTATGTAATCCGTTATAAAGGGTATGTTGACCTGATGTATGCTGAGCTGACAGAACACAGGACTGGAGCAGAGCAATAGTCATCCCACGTGGATTACTTTCTTGTGATTGGCTTATACAAGCCTTCCCCTGTATTAAAAAAATGCATTTGTGTATTGAGGCATGCAGTGAAGTTTAAAGACCACTGCTACTTTGTATTTATATCTATAATTGTTTATGGATGTGTGTGTGTGTGCGTTTGTGTGTGTGTGTGTGTGGAGCTTGTACTGTGCATGTATGAATCACATTATATGTGTATTTGTGAAAATTGAGACCGATTTAGCTCAATACAAAATGGCTTTTGTGATGTGGGCTTTACCTATATGTATCTTTTATTAGATTGCAGCAGCAAATCCACAAATTATTCAAGACTATTGTCTCAAGGACACCAACAAGTATTAAATTAGGAGATGAGAAAGTATCATGAATCTACCACGGTTTTAGTGAAGGTGGCAGCAGAGACAAACCTCTTTAAATCAAGGTAGAAGACAGAAAATAATGCTGGCGTATATAGAGGATAAATTGGGGAATGCTCTTAAGAGGTTGATGAGTGTCTTTTAAAACACCCATTTTAATTTAGCCCTAGAAGGACTGTTTCGTATTCCTACCTCCAAAATAGACATGAACCAGCTAATTCCTTCTCTCATTCCGCCCCAACCACTCAGTCCACCTGCAGGCCTCCTTCGATCACCAGTGTTCCACTGTCTATCTTCAGCTGTTAGCCTCTAAATACTAGCCTTGGCCTGCCGTCATCTCTTCCTACTCTGTCTCACTGGCAGGCTTCTTCGATGTCATGCCATCCTCTTCAATGTAAGCTGCAGCCACTCTACCTTGTCTTCAGACCTATCTCTGCCCAGCAAACTGATTTTCCTCCATTCTGCTTTGATCCTCAGTGGTTAGCCTCTAGTTAGTCCGGGTCAGCTATCGCCGCCTTTTCCTGGCAAGCCTCTTCAAGCTACCGCTGTGCTCCTCAGCTCTCTTCCTGAGCTAGCAGTGACCAGACGTCCTCTTTTTCTTGGACATATTCTACTTTTCATACCTAAATAAATGTCGGGGGGAATTTCATAATCGTCCAGGAGTTTGATCGAATACAGTGCAGCAGAACTGAGCCGTCTGCACCGTTTTGAAGTTGGATATTGGATATTCAAGCTCCGCGGAGTCAGCAGGATCAAGCAAATGGTTGATGCGACTTAGGGATGTTTTACTAAATTAGCCTAATGAGGCACACTAATTTTTATTCCATTTTAAGGCTTCCCCCCCCCCCCCCCCCACCCCAAAAAAAAGTGAAAAATACAAAAAGCGTCCTCCTTTTCAGAAACACAAAGCTGGTCATCCTACCTCTAGCGCTGTGGTTCCTAATACCCAGAGAGGTGAAGAGTGGGCTGGCTAGACCTGGTTATGGAGCACCCCGGTGTTCTACAGTAATACTGATTCCCCGCTGCTTCTCCCCTAACCTCTGTTGAAGATCAAATGTCAATGATGAAGTGAGAGCGTCTCCGCCCTGTTGTCACATCCCTGCAACAGAGATTATTAAAGCTGCCTACTCCCCTTCCTCTCTCATTTTGCCCTGTGGTCCTTCGGGTCCAATAGGTGCAGCATATACATTATGAAGTGTGACTTAAAGCAGGGGTCTTCAACGTTTTCCAGGCCAAGGACCCCCAAACTGATGACAAGGTGGAGCGGGGACCCCCTAATTATATATATTGTATGAAATTGTGTTATATCAATCTGGTCCTATAGTCAATCTATTACAGATGGAGTAATGTAAGGAAAGTAATTGCTCCCTGGGATTATTAAAGTATTTCTGATTCTGATTCCTGGTTGATGGGACAGGTGTTGTGAATGAAACGGTGCCCAGCTTGAAAGAGCTCCTGTGTGTCGTTGAATGTGTGCATTGATGACTGAAAGACATCTTCTGCCTCCATTTATCTGTTTACTACAGTGTGTTGAATTCATGTTAATGTGGATTTAAAGACATTTCAATTCAGGAGGGAATATAAAAAAAAAAAAAAAATGAATCAACCAAAAGTTTCGCGACCCCCATGCAGTGCCTCCGCGGACCCCCTAGGGGTCACGGACCCCCTGTTGAAGACCTCTGACTTAAAGTCTTTGTTCCAAGTGATCTCTTCTTAGGAAAGTATGGGGGAGAGAAAGCTTAAAGATGTAAACACGGAGCTTTCCAATACAGTTGGTGGTTAATAGCTCTCATGATAACCATAATCTAAATGACTAAATTTTTGAAAGACAACTGATTTTAAAAGCCGGTCCAGACGTACAACATTGGGTAAAAGACTAAAGAACCTTGGTGTTTACGCAGACATTGCTTATAATCATTTAACTAATGATGATAAAATAGTTACGCCATTGATTTGAATGACCTGTTAATTAACTATTACTTCCAGTTCTAGTTACTTAATACATTGCTTGCAAAAGTATTCGACTCCTTGAACTTTTCAAACTTTTGCCACATTTTAGGCTTCAAACATAAAGATATAAAATTGCTTTGTTTTGTGAATAATCAACAACAAGTGGGACACAATCATGAAGTGGAACAAAATCCATGGATATTTTAAAGTTTTTTTACGATATAAAAAACTGAAGAGCCTGAATGCTCTTGATTTTTCCTGAAAACCGAGCATACAGATACTCTCTTCAGTTGATGTCCAGTTAGTTAATAGAAAAACACTGAAGGGATGAAGACAGGGAGCTGAGAAACATGGCAGATGATGGATCAGATTCTGACATGCAAGATATTCCCCTTTCAACCTGTCATCAGATTTTATATTCAAATGCTGATTATGTCTGCAGTTCTTTTTCATTTCTATTTGCAACTTTATGTTTCGGCATTTGGCAAATGCTTCTTCCCAAAGCGACTTACAAAGTAGACGCAATGTTACATTTATCATCAATAGGTTCTCTAGAGCAGTGTTTTTCAATCCTGGTCCTCAAGGCACCCTGCTCTGCATGTTTTGGATGTTTCTGAGGTTCAGCAAACCTGATTGAGATGATTGCCATTCAGCAAAGCCTGATAATCAGCTATCAATTGATAACAGGTGTGTGAAAGCTGGGAAACATCTAAAACATGCAGGGCAGGGTGCCTTGAGGACCAGGATTGAAAAACACTGCTCAAGACAAAAATCCCTAGTCAGAATCAGTAGTGACAGCAAAGAGATAGAGGGAACTACAGAAAGAGTAGTAGAGGGGTACAGAGCTATGAGTAAGAGTCAGGAGATACTCTTTAGGAGCTTTCAGTAGATAGACAGGGACGCTTGTAGCGCTTGAAAGGTCATTCCACCATCTTGGAACAAAACATGAACAGTCTGGATTGTCTTAAGCGTGAATACCAAAGCTCCAGCTGCTAATGCAGGAATTGTGTTCAATACAATCCATATTATCTAACACAAGTAGTCAGTATTATTCCTGATTTTTCTAGTAACACAAAAAGGAGAGGTTCTCTTAGAAATGTTACTAGGGAAAAAAATTGAAACGTTCAACCTGTGCTTTTTAACTTTTACTTAATTAAAGGAGTTCAATCAGTAATTTTACTTTTTTCCAAAGTCTTTTCTTGCACAGGTATCTGTACTTTTAAGTCCGTAGAAAACTGTGAGTACATTTGACACCTCAAGAAGGCCAGAAAAGAGTCAAATTCTGCAGTTCATCAAAAGCCAGAGGACAAAGCAAACATGGGGATGAAATTGCACCGCCCCTCTGAGACCGAACTTGAACTCCATGATTAGATTCACAATATTGTGTAGTAGGAACCTAACACACCATGTCATCCTGGTGATGGCTGAATTACACTGTGGGGATCTCCTCCTTCCACAGACACAAAATAACATCAGCTTATCTCCATCACTCTGATGGAAAAATGAGTTATTTTCTTTAAAAAACATACATTCTTTATTACACATTATCAATCTCATTGCTGTGACACATTTATTTTCATCATAGTGGCAGTAATTGGCTTCCATATCAGTAAGAGTTAATGGGAATATGCAAACAGTTGTAGCAGGTCAATACTAGTTCTAAAGGTTTGCTAAGTTAAAAAAAAAAAAAAAAAAAAAAAAAAACATGTAAACTTTTAGTTTTCTTGTCCTGTCATAACATTGTAATAGTTTGTGATGACTTTTAACATGTACCGAACTGTGTAGAGGTCCTTGTGTGACAATGGAATTTTTCCAACTCATCAAATTATTATTATTTGTCCTGTTCTGCCCGTGTGACACTCAAAACTATAGTCTGTCAGTATGAGGCCCAACAAATTTACTTTCCCAAGCTAAAGGACTTCCATCTTAGACCTCCACTTGTTTTATATATATGTATTCAACTTTACTATTAAAAGATGTGTTGTTTTTTACATTTTGCATGGATACAGTACTATAGAGAAAAAGAATAAAAGAGAGAGACAAAGATTGGGTGAAGGTTTAGAGCAAAGGGAGGAGATAGAAGTAGAGAAGAGAAAGAAGCATCAATATATAACCAGGTTAACAACCGTTTAGGTCTGCAAAAAAAAAAAGAAAAAGAAAAACAGTTAAAAAAAACACAAAACAGAACAAATAAGCCACGATAACATAGACTATCCAGAAATAGTAATAATGACTATAATATCCATGGGAAGACAGCAATGTTATGTATTTATGGAGATATATTTAGTGGCAACTGCACACCTTTTAAAAGTATTTTTGACAAACTCCTGAATCCCAAAAACTGAATGAAAGAACTCTTGTGTCAGATATATGTAAGAATTTTCAATAGGAATGTTCCATAGTGATTGTGGGGTACGAGAGACCCACCCTCCTGGGCACAGAGACGGCACATGACCCCCAAGCAGAGGCCTGACCGAATCAGACCCTGGCAAGCAGCCGCCAAGTTGGGATGAAGACACACGCCGCCACCTCACTCCAGACAGGGAGAACCATCAACGCACCGATGGGGAGGTGTGGCAGTCACCAGAGGGAAATGCGGCAGGGTGAAGCATGAAGATCCAAGAGAGGCGTTGAGACGGGCACCCAAGCTGACAAATAATGTTCAAAATGTCAGTTCAACAAACTTTCATTTTTATATATGAACCACTGTTACATGGGTTACAGGGCTGTTATATTTATATATTTATAATAATAATAATAATAATACATTTAATTTGTAATGCACTTTATATTTTAAGTAAAAATCTCAAAGTGCTACAGGTAAAATCATCATAGAAGGGTAAAATCAAAATTCAAAGCTAAACATCGCTGTAAAACACTTATGAATAAAATCAATAGCATCATTGTAAATTGTTAAAAGTCATACGTCCTGCTACATATTTGAATAAAATTAGATATTGTTTATATTTTAACAGTAAGCAAATATATGTAACTTTTTGGGCTCATTAAGAGCATGAAAGTCTGCACTCTATGATCATGTTTTCCAATGTGAGGTAACGGATCTACCGTTATCATGAACAAGTCATTTTAAATTCTTGAATAAACTTAGAAAAGCTGCAAAGTTTACAAACATTAACAGTTTTTCAAGCTTGTTAGTCCTGCCCAGCCTTTCTTATACATATGTCAGGATTAACATAAGTGCTCTCAAGTTTAGTGTCCCTGATTGCCAGGCTCTCTGCCAGCATCTCTGAATGAAGCAGACCCATAAATCCTGCCAGTCCTGAAGGACCTAGCTCTGTAAACTAATGTAAGTGCCTATTGTTTTCCAAGAGTCCATTTCACCTTCATAAACACTTAAACCACAATATCACTGATTAAACAACTTGTATTGTTACCTAACGTCCCATTAGAGATGACTTATAGCTTTTCTTCTTGGTGTTAGTTGCCTGATGTTATAATGCTTTATCTGTACAGAACATCTATAAACTATATAAAAGGCCAGTTTCAGTAGGGAGGGAATGAGGGGGAAATTATCAGATTTTCAGACTCCATTTATGTTGCATTCTGCCTGTTATAAGCTGAATCTGATTTGCATATTTTTTTATAACAAATTGCTGATTTGTTGCTTTAGGGCATTTAAAGCCTAACAGATAATTGCCCCTAAAGTCTCTCTTTGCTGTCCAATAGGAAAAACAGCTATAGTGTCCCCATGTTAATTTCCTCTGCATTAAGAAAACAGCAAATCAAACACACAAGGTCCTATCCAAAAAAACAGATGTGATTATTTCATTCTGTCAAACATATATGAGGGCAAACACAAACATGACTTAGGAGGAAAAAATAGTTTGTTTTGCAGCCTGAATATATACCCCTTTAGGGATTAAAGCTTTTTAAGGTGGCTTATATGTCTCCCTATATGTCTAAAGTTTTAAAGCAGTCTTTCAGATCTAGCAATTATTAATTACAGTTTATATTCAGAAACACGAACAGTAAAAAAACACTGATTTAAACAAGATAAAATTGCCTACAGTAGCTCACAAATGCAAGTGAATGACAGCTAATATGGTAACTGGAAAATTATGTTATTGTCTCTGCATTGTTATATTTAAATTATGACAAGAATTAGAACTAGAACTACCAAACTGAATCTTAAAACATATCTTTTAGAGAGTGAACTGGCACTTCACTGCTCCAATAAAAGAGCAATATTTGGTGAATCACTGTGCTGGAAATGTTCAACATATGATTAGAGACAAAACTATAATTTGCACAAACTGGTTAAAAATGTAGTCCATCTAATCAGATTGCAGGAGCCTTTGATTGGTTTTGCATATGAATATTTTCAAGTGTTTAGTTAGTTTGCCAAGTACAAAGAAGGAATATGTTCTGCTTAGTTTGGTGCATTAAATGAGTATATAATACATAACCGTTCATAATTACCTTACATGAATAAATATGCCCTTATCAATTAATATAGGAATGTCCAAAGGAAAATGTATTCTATGAATTTTGTCAGAAGGTACATGCTGGCCCCCTGCAGAGGCTCTATAAACTCTCTGACTACGCAGAGTTTGTAGTGGGAGTAAGTTTCCTTAAAAAAGGACGATTTTAAGCCTGGCCCTAAAACTAAAAGATCTGCCTCCCATTCTAATTTTAGAAACTGTAAACAACCTGTAAACTGTAAACCTTAAGTTAGGGAGCGAAGAGCTCTGTTAAGGACATTAGAGACAGAGCTTTATTACCATACATTTCATATTTCTACTTTAGATTTAACAGGAAACTAAAATCATGATTTGTCTTTCAAACAAACACACTAACTAGTTTCTCAGCATCTATCCTGGACAGGATATTCCTAATTTTGACAGGACTCTTACAAACCTGTTTAGTATGAGATTTAAAACACAGGGTTAGGTTTTTTTTTAACCTTATTATCCGAGGGCAACATTAATGCACTCCAGGCACAGTAAGCAATTTACTGAGTAGTTTCTTTTTTAAAGACATTGGTCCATACTTACAGTAGGAAATTTGTTTCCTTTCAGGTTTGTTAATATTTTATTGATATATTTCTAAACTATGGCAAAACCTGTTGCCCGTGTAAAAGTGTTGGAGGTTTGTCTAACTAAAGCAATTTGTCTGAAAGAAGGACAGAAATTCCCAACTTTCCATGCTGCTCTTTGTATTCTGTGAAGTTTTAAAAAATACTGCAAACTTTTATAAAAGACGGTAAGGCTCATGGTAAACAAAAATAAAAACATGGTTATGAACACTCATTCAGGTGTCAAGAGATCTCAGCACATGAGCAACAATGATTTTACAGAAACATTTAAAATACAAATAAAAGCAAATATTCTTGCATTTCCATGAATTTGTTTCTGTATGAGGAGGAAAATTTCATCAGATTTCCTGTCTAGAGGGAGAATGAATGTACAATGTCATTTAAAATCTGAAATTGTACACTGCAAAAACAATCTAGAAACAAGTAAAAATTTATTTGATTAAGTGTATTTACTAGTGATGTTATGAGATGAGCAGAGGCTTCGAGGCGGGCGTTTCCCCGATGCGCGTGTCGAGGCGTGATTCATTTAGAGGCGGGGCCAAAATTGATGACGTCCGAGGCCTCGCTACTATGATACCACGTGACCGCTTCGGTATGTGGTTCGGGAAGCGCAAGAATTTTGACAGGCATCTAAATAGCTTCAGTGTTCAGTCAAGATGTGGGAGATTGGAGGAGAGCTGCTCTCAGCTGGATAAAGTTTGGATAGATTCTAAGAATAAATTGGTTGTTTTTCCAACCAATCTAGTTGCTTAAAGCTAATTTGGTTTGAATAAACAATGTAACGATCAAAATTTGAGCAAACCACCAGACAAAGCCAGTGTTAATACGTCAGTGTTAAAAAGTATTTTCTCCCACAACAGACCATCCATATGAGTGGCGTCCTCTGTAAGGGACAGACTCTTACGCTAGAGGTAGACGGAAAGACCTGTCTCTCTCCTTTGAAAGTTGCGATTAAACTTAATTATTTTGGCTGATGAGACTAATTTGCATTGTTTTGCCCGAGTAAAAATATAGATTGGGAAAATTAGGTCGGTTTAGTAAAAAGATTGGTTGAACACAACTTCCAACCTGATTAAAACCAAAAAACATGGAAAAACTATGTTTGAATAAAAATGACTAACACCGTTCATTTTGTTCATCATTACCCAATTTGCACAAACACTTTCACTGTCTGCTTGAGTTTATTTCACTAAAATGGCAGAAAAACTGTGCACCTTAAATGATTGCTCTAAGAAATTTTACACTTAAAAAAACTTATAAAAATATTATACACACCAACCATTAACAATTTCAAGGGAACTTAAAAGGGGAAAAAAAGAAAAACAGTTGCAAAAAAAAAAAAATCACAGATTTTATTACAAACTGTAGTTCTGCTGTCCACCAGTAGGTGGTGACATGTTCACATGAAGCCTCGTGAACTGTGGGGATCATTGAAGCAATTTGGCCAAACGGTTCAATGCCTCATGAGGCTTCATCTCACCATCACTAGTATTTACCCTTAATTTGAGTAGGTAAGAGGATTTGCCAATGGAATCAGTCTTTTTATTCTTTAAATAAGATAATTAGATCATATGCACTTGAAATAAGACAATCCACTTTTTTTTTGTTATGTTAAATGTAAATTTTCTTGTTCCATTGGCAAAGGGTCTCAATTATCTCCTCAATTTTAGAAGAAAAAAAAAAAAAGACTTATTTTGAGAAAAACAATGACTTGGATTACATTTTTTTTGCAGTGTACTCTCAGGGAAAAAGGCCAATATATCCTGTCAGAAAGACAAAGATAGAAACAGCTAACTGAAAGTGATTATGTAATGATTCAGTCAGAAGACCCAAAGTTTTAGCCAGAACACAGAATAAGGATTTAAACAGTTTAATAAAAACTCAGGACTTCAGGAGCACATCCACCATGGGCCAGGGATTTCTAAGAAGGGAGATTTAGGTTAGTGGCTTGAAGGAGTTCAATTAATGAAAAGCATGAAACCAACAAAACCACTAACCTTAAAAGAGTCCTCCCTTCAGTAAGATTAGCAGCTTGAATAGAGCAGATTGCTCCTTTAAACTGTTGTTGGGTGGCTTGGAGTACAGAGGCAGGAATTAGGTCCTGGAAGCCAGACTCAGGCTTAGTGAACAGGGAGCTTGGCAGGAGGCTGAAGTCAAGAGGCAGAAACAGGGTCGTTGTCCAGAGGGCAGAGAAATCCAAAAAGGGCTAGGTAAAAAGGGAAAATCCATGAAGCAAAGACTTGGTCAGGTAACTTTAAGTGTTGGATACTGCTTGCTGGTTGGTTTGCAATTATCTGGCCCTGTCTGCCTGCCACAGGCTGCCTTATAACTGCTTGAACACAGGTGAGAGACATTCTGCTGATTGCACTGCAGTGCAGCAGGCAGCAGCTGGAGGTGATTGCTCACAGGGAGAGCAGAGCAGGCAGACAGGCCAGAATCATAACAGATTAGCTGCCGTTTAACATGACATTTAAATAAACAGCATTGCCATCTGATGTCCAACTCTACTCTAAAGCCATAAAGTAGATAGTTTGCATGTCACAAAAACTCCAACATAAATGCTGCTATGGAGAGATGAAGTATAATGGATCAGAGTGTTGTTGGTCCCCTGACTCAGTATTCCTTGAATCAAATCAATCTAGAAAGACTGTTTAGATCAACTGTCTGATTGTCTCAACTCTATCTTACCATATTTATTTCCTTAGCTCATCTCTTGTCCCTTCTCTCAGTTATTTTTATTAAAGTTGCACAGCATTGATAGTTATCAGTTTGTAATTAAAGAACATTTTGTATTTTAAAAGAACAGCTGCACTTTGATGTGTGAGAATATTTTGCATGTAGGTCAGAACTTTGCTTCTAAACACTCGGGCCTAACTCCCCCACAGGAAACATTTGGTAACACCCTTGTAGGACAAAAAATGTCATTAATACAAACAAAGCTGTTCTCAGAGCTCTTATTAAAAAACAAAGTACAACCAAACATCTCCCCATTCAACTAATTGTATGTTCTCCTGCTAACCTCAAACGTTTCCTAATACAGTGATTCAAATATATTCTTCATGACTGGATTATTACGTGAGAAAGTTGTAGCACAGCAAAATATTTAAATCTAAATAAGTTATTTTTTCTTACAATAAGTGCATTTTTTCTTGAATTGGGGAGGTAATTTAGACACTTTGCCAATAGAACAAGACAATTCACATTTAAAATAAGAAAAAAAAAACAGTTGCATTGTCTTACTTCAAGTGGATATTATTTAATGATCTTATTTTAAGAGTAAAAACACTCATTCCATTGGCAAATCATCTTATTAACCAACTCAAATTAATGGTAAATACACCTTATTTAAGACATTTTTGCTCATTTCTATATTTTATATTCATTAACGTTTGTAAGCTTTGCAGTTTTTCAGAATTTATTCAAGAATTTAAAATGACTTTTTCATCCCGCTGATGATGCTAGATCTGCTTCCTCACATCAGAAAACATGTGATCATAGAGTGCAGACTTTCATCCTCTTAATGAGCCCATTAAAGATGTACTGTATGGAGTTCAAAGTTAAACCGTGCTCACTTGAAGAGCAGTTAGCTACTCACCTGGACATCCGTCTATAGAAAAATAAGGAGATATTAAAATATATTTTGTTCATAAGATGTATTTCTGACTCTCATGGTAGTTCTTTCTCTGCAGAGTACCAGACTATCCTGAAGCGTGGCGGCATCAAATTGAGGTAAATGGTTGTATCAGTTCAGCTACCCAGACATTTCATTGCCTCCTGCCCTGTTTAGCGGATGTATCAGATAATCTGATGTTACCACATCAGATAAAACTGTTAAATAATTCTGTGTCCTTATTCTTAATCACTGCCCCTTAAGATATTGTTATTGGGAACTAATTACATCTGATGTGGCCTAGTGGTGAGGGCATAGAGCTCAGAATCCTGAGGTTCTGAGTTTGAGCCCCACTCCCACGGACTGACACTCTGGGTATCTGAGCAAGACCCTTAACCCAAGGGGATGGGTTAAATGCAGAGGTAAATTTCTCTGTGAGATCAATAGAGTTCTATTATTATTATTATTATTATTATTAGTTTCCCAGTGCTATACTGAAACCATCAAGCTTAACTCTTCTATGGGCACCTCAGCAGTTGATGATAAGCCATTCCTGCAAATCATCCACAGGATAATCAAATACAAACTACTACTTTTAGTTAAAGTAATATAATACCAAAAACAAATCAGTGAATCCTTTACTTCCTGTATCATCAACTAATCCTCTTTAACCCTGAAGGCTGGATTGTTTTTCCTATCCAAGAACGAAGGAACACCCTTAGCTCTACTTGATTTTTGAAGACCTTTCAAATGGTTAATGGAGCCAAGAAACCATATGCAAAAGTTAAGCATTTTGCACATGTGAAGGGACACTTTGTCAGAATGCCACAGGGAGTTGAGAATGTTCTCAACCTAATTAGGTGAACTTGGGGAAAATGAAAGTGGTTTTAGATTGGCTAGTTCCAGAGCCCTGTTGACAGCGCTTTAGATTCCTTTGTTTTACCAGCATTTTCTGACAATTAAACTGCAATAGGAGTGAAATTGTTACTCCTTTGGCTTCACTTACCTCAGCAAAAATCACCTTCACTCGACACCCTAAGCCTGACAATGCTTTATTTGAGCTTCATATTTTTTCTGAGGCAGCTGGTTACATCCAGTCTGATTTATTCAAGAAGTTGATGAATTTTTTCTGAAGTTGGAGCTCTCATGGGGAAGTAAACATTGTTATTCTATTCATTCCCTTCATTTTTCTTCAACTCTACACAATTATAATGTTGGTGACAAAGAACCTCTGGCCATAGGAGTGGCATCATTAGTTGGAGTTATGCAACAATATGGTGCCAGTCTAGGCTGATTAATCTTTTTTATCTACAATCCGCAATAAACTTTCCCTTCAGAAATGTTTAGACTATGGGAGCAGGGGTAGTGATCCGCTTCTTTCTTGTTATTAGCCTTTCAATAAAAAAGGAATTCTCCTGGACTAAAAATCTCTATTCTATTTCAATAAAGCAGTTAATCTGTAATTGTTGTTTCCCGGGAGTTTCCTTGCATGTGGGTCACAAGTTTGCCTTATGACATTGAGGTATAATGAGAGGGATGTATTGATTTGTTTACAAAAAAAGAAAAAAATGGGATGGCATTGTAATTGCTTAGTGAGGCATATCTCCGTCTTCCCATACCAGTGTAGAAGTATGTGTCTGAATACGCACACTCTACTGCTCAAAGAAATGCTTAGACTAACAAACTATATGTTTTGTTTGTTTGTTCTTATCACTTTATAAACACATTTAGTGTAATAACTTGGCACTCATAGCATGACATATAAACAAATCACTATTAAGAGATATGACATTCAACAGATGCTACAAACAACTCTGACTGGTATTGTGTATTCAGACACATATTCAGACACATTTAAAACTCTGCAACCCTTCAAGTCCGGCTGTTCTGTGCAAGCCGTAGAAGTTTGTTTGAGGACATTAGAGAACAAGTGGCATTATGAACCTAGTATTCACTGAGTGGTTGGGTGCCATTCAGTCTGGTACGGTCCCACATTTAGAAAATTTCATTTATCAAACTCGTCAATACAACCAAACCAGACCTCACTGTTTATAGTCCTACCTCTGATGTAGGGTTGTACGACAATAGTATGGTTTGGTTATGGCCGTATTACTGGTGTACTACGTTGGACAATAAAACATCACACCATGACAGTATAATGCTGGGCTAGTGATTTGGTTTAACCCTTGAACTTCCAGTGGCAGAGAGACTTGCAGCTGAAATGCTCACTTGAATGGATTGGACTATTTTAGGCAATACGACCAAGAAGAACAGCTAACAGGTAAAGAAGAAATTTGTGTAGGTATGTAAGAGAGGTATAGGTATTAACAAAGTCATAACCAGGTAATTTACATGTACAACACTTAGAAATTTAGTTTAAATTTATGTATAATAATGCCTAGGAGAAAAAAATGTAAATAGAGGTCATTCAAACCCATTTTCTACTGTTTTTTAAAATTATGTTTAATACCAACACACACCTTTTCTTCTGAGCAAGTAATATTTCTGGTTAATAACACGTTTAAAGGAAGATTTTGCACTCTTTCATTTGAAATGAAAAATTATTGCATAACTGCTAGCTTTTGGACATGTCTCTGATATTTTGTGTTGAGCAAACACAGTTTTTAAGGGGAGTGGCGGCCTAGTGGTTAGGGCCAAGTGGTTAGCTTGGAATCCAGAGGTTCTGAGTTCAAGCTCCATTGCCACAGATTACCACTCTGGGTCCCTGAGCAAAGACCCTAAACCACACACTGTTCCCTGGGCGCCGCACAATGGCAGCCCACTCCTCCCTAAAGGGATGGGTTAAATATAGACAGTGAATTTCGTTGCTCTGTACTTGTGATAGTGTAATGGCAAAAAAAATTGCTGGAAAAAAAACAACAAAAGTCAATCTAAATGACTCAATTAACAATGATTTAGTTAAGAAGTGAATTAAAAACAGGCATATTTTTCACTCTGCAATTTTTTTTAAACTCTAAACTGACTAAAAATTTTATTTATATATATATATATATATGTTTTTAGATTGTTATTATTAAGCTTTGCAGATGGTGTATAACTACCTACATTAAGAAAAGCTTGTCATTTGTTTATCAGACTTAATGAATGAAACTCAGGGGGAACTTTAAAGTTCAATTGTTATACTAATGAGCGCATCACTTGAAAGCAAACCGATGTATTTAAGCTTATGGATGTGTCGGCGAGGACATGCTCCAACACATCAAAGGTCAAAGTGGTGTCATGGTGTGGAGGATATTTTTGGGGGGAAATAAACGGGCAACAACTCAGCCTACTGCTGACAATGTCCATACCAGTGTATCTTTTTCTGATGACTATTGCTAGCTGAATAATTTAATTTTAGAAATCTTCGAAAAGTGGTTTCAACACATAATATTGGTATTCTCAGTTCTACATCTACCTCCACAATCTCAAAACCTCATACCATTTACCAGAAGTGCTCATATTACGCTGGTTCTATAAACTCTTCATTGGTTCCCAGTCTCTTCTCGGTTCCAGTTTAAAATCCTGGTGCTGACCTTCAGGACAAAAACGGTCAGGCTCCATCCTACATTAGAGACTTGTTGTGTCCATATACCCCCTCTTGGAGGCTGAGGTCTCAGGACCAGAACCTGCTCATGGTCCCTCATACTCGTTACAGGACATGGGGAGATCGCTCCTTTCAGGCAGTCGCGCCGGCGCTCTGAAACAATCTTCCGCTTTCCTTGTGCTTACTTGATTCTGTTGAATTTTTTGAAGAGTGAACTGAAAACCTATTTGTTTAAGAACATGTTTTAATGCCAGTAGATTAAGGGTTGTTTTATGACCAAGTCTTTTGTGACTGTAAATGTATTTTATTTGTATTTTAATTTTGTGAGCTTTGTGACCTCTTTATCTGTGAAAGGTGCTATATAAATAAACATTACTTCCTTACCTACTTACCTGTGGGATGCTGGGGAATTGAAGATTAATATCATAATGGAGCAAGACAATTCAAAGTGCTGTAAATAACAAGGAAACACAGGAACATGTTAACTAGAATATAATCAAACTAGAATGAAATGAGTGATGATAAAATGTAAGGAAGGTGGACTTCAAATTTTAACTAAAATGTTTAGCTTTAAGTTTAAACAAATAATCTGGATTGAAAGCAGTTTATGCTTTAATCACTTTTACAATTTACTGAGAGTTTGCTCCTGATCAGTGAAGCATAAGGAGTAGAAACTGCTTCTCCATGTTTGGGTCTGGTTCTGGAGATGGAGGGTAAATTTTAACCAGAAGAACTTGGAGGTCTGGATTAGAAAAATGAAGAGTCGATTTTAGTGGAATTCACTCAAGTCATATATTAATAGAAAGTTGGGCACAGTTAAAATCTTTTTCTCTTTTTTGATTTATGGTCAGCCAATGGAACCTGACTGGTCTTTATGGCCGTGCAACAACAACAAAAGTTTAGCATTTTTCATCTTTCTTGTGTCTTGTTGCAAGCCCATGTGTGCACCTTTATGTGTATAAGCTAAAAACTTCACATGCACCAATAATGCAAGTTGCTTGGTTGGAGGAGGGCAAGCACATGTCATTTAATCACACAGGTTCCATTGTAAATGAATATAGAGGTGAGGAAGATGGCCTCCCTTGGGTGAAGCCCTTAATATTGTGAGTGTCAGATCAGTGTAGGCCGAAATATGTTGGGAACGATTTTAACATCTTATTACGTCTATGCCATGTAGCTTTTAAAGCAGCTCTAAAGGCAATAGTGGGCCATACCTCGTACCTGTAAGGTGGCTGTTAAAGCTATGCGTTGACTAAATAGCTTCTTAAAAAGAAATTAATCCAGAATCACATCATATTGTATTATTTGACTCATCTAGCACTCATCTAGTGATGTGAATCTGAACTGAACAAAACTCCTCTTTTAGATAAATTTTAGCCAGCAGAGTTTCCGCTTTCCTCCCAAAATGTTAAATCTTAATCTTTTTTGTGGTTTAATCCTCAAGCTCTGAGGATAAGTCGGAGCGCAGCGATACAGGAGGAACAGCGGAGGCTGTAGGATTTGCTTTGCAGGAGGTCTGGAGCGGAGCGGAGGATGTGGGATTTCAGGGTAACAGGAAAAGCGGTACAAGTGACGTTTAGACACTGTCGTCAGACAACATGCAGTAATTTATAAATGTTTTAAACCAGGTTGGGTCCGGATTAACCAGCAGGTGGGTCCGGATCCGGACCGCAATCCGCTAATCCATGACCTCTGCATTAAACCGAAGCCAAGAGTAACAAGTAACATTTGTTTTAAAATGTAAGGAATAAAAAGTACAGATACTTGTGTGAAAATGCAATGAGTAGAAGTCTGAAGTAGGAGGAAAAATAAATAATTGAGTAAAGTATAGATACCTAAAAAGTGTATTTAAGTACAGTAACAAAGTATTTGTACTTGACACCTCTGACTAGCCCACATAATCTTACTTCCTCCTCTGGCTTTGTGGCACAGCTACCATGTGGCAACTATGTTAATGTTTTTGCGTGTGAGTTAGAGCCTGATTCTCAGAAGTCCTAAGAAAGACACAAAAATTGCATCCTTGGCGGAATTTTAGATTTGGAAAATCTTCTTTACTTTTACTTTATTGTACTATTTTTTTTTTTTTACGTTTTACTTTACTTGTACTTTATCTGCTTTTTGGTTAATGTTTGCATTTGCATATCCTCTGCCCTGCATGTAAACACGTGCACCTGTTTTAAGATGCAGAAACCTTCTGCAGATCAGGCCCTAAGTGAGAAGTTCACCTTTTTCAGCAGAAAAATAACCTCAGACTGAGACAATCTGAGTCTTACGCAACTACTTATCAATTGACAGTCAAACACTACAATGCAGGCTGATGGTTGGTGCTTGAAGATTCCAACAACACCAGTCTGCAAAAAAAAGGTGCAATTGAAACAGATGAGAATATTCCTCCATATTCTATACTTGAGAGTGTCTGTGAATGCAAATACAATTGTTGTGTCATTATAATGTCAGCCAGCATAAAGAATTGTTTCTGGTTGAGCTGTGTCAGCTGTGTACAGCCAAACTTTTTAAACTGAGTGTGGGTTTAATATGAATTCTGACATCCTGCATTGATATGAGGCTCTAAGTGCTCCAATCTGTTGTTATATAACCAGCTTTTGTGTGTGGGTGTGTTTGTGCACTGGCTCTGACCTGAGCAGAGTCTTCAGTGGAATATCAAACTAATTATTAATTAAACAAAGATGCATGCTTGCCTCAGAAAAAGCATCTGTTTTTCTTCCAGTAAGCTTTGCCTATATTACTTTACTGCATGATAGATGCTAAAGAAATACCCATTTCTTTCTATGTCTTCTGATTGCAGGGTAAACTCCTGCATGCAACGTCAGGGCAGCTGTGGCTACAATGTAGCTTGCCACCATGATTGTGTGAATGGGTGAATGACTAGATGTATTGTAAAGTACTTTGGTAAAGTCTTCTGACTTGAAAAAGTGCTATAGGATATTTACAAGTAATAAAACATATAGATTTAAATGAATATAGCAGATTTCTTTAAAGTAGTTATCAATTGTGAGTAATTTACCCTAATAGAGAGGGTATACAGAAAAAGCAGAACTGCAGGTACCAGAGGAAGGCTAAAGACTGGAGGTCAAAGCAAAGATCCAAGGCAGGGGTCACCAATTAAAAATCAGCAGGGTCCGAATAAAGAAAAGCAACAACCGCTTAATGTCCGGAGATATTTTTTATTATCTGTTACTTAAAATTTATTTTAACACTGAAATAAATAAACAAATAAATGTATCAAACAACATCGACTTTTTTTAAATAAAAAATATTTTAAAAAATTTAACTTTTTTCCATTTTACAATCGAAAGTTCTTTTTTGAAGTAGAGAACAACATTTGTTCAGTTTGGTATACAGAGAATTTCCTGAAACGTTTATTTTTTCGTTTTCTTTCTTTCCTTTTTCTATCTTAATGAGAGCAGTGGGCTTTATGCTGCCCTGCAAGGCTTTAAACTGGGTTTGAATGGAGTCAAAGCCGTTCTAAAGCACATATCAAGGTGCTCATTATGAGCCTGGATCCATATTTATTTTTGATTCTGTTCACGGTGGAGGTTCCTGCTCCCCAGCAGCAGGTTGAGCCAAACATCCTGAAAATGTGCAGGGTCATCTTTGAGCACCATTTCACTTTTCTGTCACCAGTTCACCGCACTTCTTCCAGCAGTCCACACTTTCTCTGCTCTCTTTTTCGCATCGTCTTCTCCTTCTTTCCTATCGCCCGGAATGCAGCAGTGTCTAAAGTAGGTAGCAGCAGCCCTGATTGACCCAACAATTTCAAAAAATTTTCACATTAGAATCACTTGCTGCTACTTATTCTGTTAGTATTTTATGTTATATATATGTTACTTAAACCTGCAATAATTCATTAATCTATTGTCCATACCCACAAAAGCAAAATCTCCTCCAAGAATTACATGAATAGTGATGTTTTGGACACTGGGAGAAGGTTGATTCTCATAGTGGGCAAAGTCTATCATGAGCGAGGGGTTTTGAATTTGAATTTGATCATTCATTTGATCTAATCATTATAAGTCTATCTGTATGCTTAGAATAGTTGTTCAGTTAGAAGGAATTAGGGTGAACAGAGTGTAACGAATATTAACTTACTGTCAGCCAATCAGGTACTGGATATGGTTGTAAGGTAGTGTGAAGGTTACCTGGCATAAGCCTGGGTAATACAGAGTTGAATTTGAAATCCACACAGTGTTATTTGGGAAAGGCTCTTGTAAATTTTTTCACAAGTTTGTGAATTCACAAATTTCCAGACCATTCAGCTTGCTTGCAAGGAAAAGGTGAAGGAAAGCAGAGGAGAGGAGAGGAAGTTTTTAAATCCAAAATGGAAGATAGAAAAATTAATGTTGACAGACGAATAAAGTTAAAAATGATCTTTGAAGGTTTGTAGGTGGCTTTTTAAAAAGTACTTTTTATTCAATCCTTTTTTAATGTTTTTTTTTAAACAGTGTCCTGTCTGGCAATGTATCAGTAAGAATAATTGTCTTGATGCCAAAAAGAGCCAAGCTGTTTTTGTTTTCAAAAGTGGAGCAGTACGGCTATCCCCATAGTGTTGCACTAGTGTTATGCATGTATATAGCTTTATTACAATTCATGCAGGGAGTATTACAGATTATATGGACACTGCAATGTAAGTAGAACAGGAAAGGAAAAACAGGAAAAAAGGAGAAAAGGTAAAAGAAACAGGAAATAAAAGGGAGACAATGATAAAACCTCTTCAGTCTGCTTCATCACCTGCAAAGAAAGATGTAAAAAAGAACAGCTCAACCAAAGGATATAGTATAACAGATACAATTAGTCAGTCAATTCACAAATTTTGAGACAATTCAGCTTGATTTCAAGGAAAGGGTGAAGGACAGCAGAGGAGAGGAAGTTTTTCAATCCGAAATGGATGATAGAAAAAATAATGTTGACATAGAAATAGGTAGAAATGATCTTTGGAGGTTTGTAGGTGGCTTTTAAAAAAGTACTACTAATTCAGCCCTTAGGACTATTAAATCATTTATCATTCTTTCTCTTTTTGTCACTCCAGAGCGAAGCCCATCCTGCTGGTGATTTCTGCCAGGCCCTCTGCTCTGCACCCTGCTGCAGTCTAAGCTTCAGAGAGACTCCTTGCCTCCTTTTTTTAGATGATCTATCCTCGAAGCAGAAAACCAGTTTCTGGTCCTGGACAGATGGAAGTACAGCAGGAAGTACCAGCGATCTAGCCATAGCTCCAGGACTCCCCAAACTGGGAGCTACTCTGGGGAATCCAGTAGACTCTGGGAAGCCGGTGCCGTTGTTCAGTTTTTCACATTAAATATAGCACTGACCAGACAACAGATAGAAAAATAGAAGTTCCTCCTATTTAATGACACTATGAAGTGAGTTAAGCATTTTCCACACAAATTATTGATAAAATGTGAAGCGAACAAAAGCAGAAGGATGAGGAAAATTTACTGTAATCGTTCATTGTGAACGCGCCATAACAAGTTTTCGTCCTTTCACTTGCCAATCAGCTGTGACACCCCTCATGTCACTGCTGAAGAAAATCCATTTCCAGAGCATAATGCTGCCAACACCATGTGTTCCACTGAGGAATGTGTTACGGTAATATACAGTGTTAATTTTATGCCCCACAGCTTTAAGAGAAAAAATCCGTTTTGAGTTGTTGAACTGTAAGCTCTGAATGATGCTATAGTTAAATAATTATTTTATTTTACATCAAAAGTGTGTAAAGCAGCTCCACGTTTAAACTTTTTTCAGGATTAATTGTTCATCAGAGACCAACAATGTAGTACAAGAAGAAAGGTTTTTGATTTGTGTTATAATTTCCGAATTGATATGAAAATATTGTATTATTAGTGTTAAACAACAGATAAGTAGAATTTTAAGTGGTTTGATTTTCTGCTGATGTCTATAATAATGAGTAACAGGCTATTGCCTCTGCGCTTCTTAAAGCTGTTGACCGACGACAAAACAAAAGTAGGTGAAGGAAAATTTTAGAATAAAACCAAGGTTGTCTCTCAGAATTTCATTGAGTTTAGATAAGGAGAAGAATAAAAGGAAAAAAATCAACTTTTTACATTCCCTAACTGACAATTTTCACTTTTTACCTTCTAAGAGTTCATTCATATGAAACGGAAAATATAATTAAAAGAAAATTACATTTCAGCTCTTCCATTTTTTTAACCAAAACCTTAAAAATGTCACTGAAAAAAAAATAACCTCTTAATATTTCTGATAAGATTTTTTGTTTTGTTTTTCATAATTGATTCTGGTAAAACTAACAAAGACCTTTAAGCATTTTGAATTTTTTGTTGTCAAACCTAGACTGAACAGTGTTAACTGGAACGTTGACTACGTTCGAGAAATTCAATCAATGGAAATGGCTAAAATCTGGAATTGTCTAATTGCTGTTATGTACCATTTTACCTAATAAACCTCTGCGCAAAATCTCATAATCTTCCGTTTTCTCATTAGCAGCTTTTACTGTATTCCTTTTATTTTGGCTCTTAGACTGTTGTATTTTCTTTGTGGCCAGCATTGCATAGAAACAACCTTTAAACTTGGCAGCAAAAGTCTATTGCAGAATAGCTGCAGCGATGCGTGCAGCAGAGGATAGTTGAGAGGGGTCATCAGACCACTGAAAAACATAACTAAGATCATGGAATATAAGCTATATAAAACGAAAACTTTTGAATGTGTATTTCCAAAGAATGTGCAACGAATTGTCATTTTCATGCAGCCATGTGCGGTAATTGATTGATTGATATCATTTTTGGCAACAAAAACAAAACAACTAATTTGCAATGCAAATCACACTTTCCCTTGGGCCCCCCCCCATTCAGCTGAAGCAAGTGATGCATAAGAACAGCTCTTCTCCATCCGCCACGAGTTGCCTATGATGCGGCACTGAATATTTAATGGGGCTCTCTTTTCAATTACTATTTTTATCGCTCCGGCTCAATTATTCAAAGCGTTTCTCTCCTGTTGTCGTGCGAAACGCTTGTGCGAGCAGTGTGGGGTTTGTCATTGCGCTTTTATTGTTATGTCTTTTTGCATGGGTGCTATTTTTTATGCGTTGTACTAAAGATAGTGTTTAGTTTTGTTTTATGAAAAAATCAAAATTTCCTTGCATTTCTGACAAATAGACAACTTCAGGGATGTGAGCCAGCAGCTGAAAGAAAACACTTTGTTTTTGTCAGGATCAGATACCACTCCCACCCCCCGCTGGCCAATCAAAGGCACCCAGCAGAGGGAAATAATCTAAAGATGGGCATGGCTCTGACCCTTTTTTGCTCTGTGTGGCTTTTTCACTTTGTCCTTTAAATTTATGATTTATTAGTTATTTGAAAAGGGATGAAAGGAGGATAAAATAGAAGAGTGACACATTTTTTAAGGGCAGCTCAAAATAATATTGAGTCTGAAATGACGCACTGATAAAGCTCTGTTTTAGAATAATAAAATCCTAATCAAGCTTCAAGCCTGGCACTTGACCTACAATCAGCTGGACAAGAGAGTAATCGGAGAATGTGTATTTTTTTTCCATCTTCTCCCTGCTATCCAATCAAGAGTGAAGATGTGGACAAACGTTGCACAAATGCTCCAACAGGGCAGATTTAGGATTCTTTAATGTTCTCTTCTTACACCTTGCAAAAGGGTCCTAAACCCCCAAGCAATGCGGATCTTGTCACACCACAAATACGAACTTCTGCATGTTCTACTAAGTTTTTTTTTTTTTTTGTGAAAGCGCAAGACATAATAATACATAATCGTGAAGCGACAAAACAGAACGATTCGGGTTATTTAGAAATAAAACTCTAAGAACTATGTCATCCATTTACATTCAGTCCCCCGGAAGAATGATTTCCCTGCAGAAATATACCGGAAGCTTATTTGTCATTCCAAAAAATGTGATTGCAATGGAGTGGAGTGGGTCCATGTATATATTTCATCCTGTGTAACGATAAAAAACTTCCAATCGCAAAATAAATCTGCTTAAACAAATCAAAGCTCAAAAGTATTATCATTTATTGTCATAGGTGAAAGTAAAGCTCTCATAAGAGCTTTATAAATCTATTTTTTTTTTTTTATTACGTATGCAGGAGAAATATTGATTTGATCTTTATGCAAGAATTATCATGTAAATGCACTGCTGTCACAGCAGAAAGATGGAAATGTGTGCGCTTGGCTGAGCAAACTGTTGTATTTTCAGCAAGTTTTAATAGAAACAGATGGCTCAGGTTCCCTCCACACCCATGTTTAAGTACTGCTCCTGCCGGGGTATTGCGTCGCTCGCTGCATGTGTGTTTTGCTTGGAGAGTGTTCCTCTCTGCGTGTGTGCCTTGTGTGACTCTGCAGAGATCGGGATGGGTGCTGCTGCAACCGATGGTATCAGAGAGGGAGGCTGCAGCAGACAGGGAGCCTGGACTCACATGGGAACACTGCGTACACACAGGGAGGGAGGGGGTACTTAGTGTTTTATGCTATTTAAAAAAAATAATCCAAAGCGTGTCAACGCCCAGCAAACATTATCTTTGCTTTTGTCATTTTTGTAACAAACTAATTTCCCTATTATCTCCTGTGTTTAATTAATTTACTGTTATTGGTTTCTGCTTTTTCTGATTTGTTGCACTTTAGTTTACTGATTCATTCCGTATAAAAGTCATAAAGCACTAATAAAAATCTACATTCCTGCAGTGAATAATAGTAATATGACAGAAAGCTAATTAATATTCGACCAACATCACAGTGATTTAGAGTTTTGAGAGACATGAAGACATTTTATTAGCATGACCCGTTAACATTCTAACTGAAGATCCCGTTTTGCTTCAGATTATCTTGTTCAGTCTTCAGAAGCATCCTTTGCATTTTGTTCCTTTCTGATTCCTTTTTCTGCTGTTAAACAAGCCGTTTTGTTTGCATTTGCTTAGATATATGTGAATTTCATTTTTCCAACCTGGTAGCATTTTTAGAAATCCCTTTATAAATGTTAATTGAAAAGAAAGATGCTAAAATCAAATTTTTATTTAATTTTAATTCTAATTTATTTTCTGAAAGCCTTGCTGGTTAATTTATCACCTTGCAATTTCATACTGATCCCTGTCTGAACCAGATGCACAATATTAAATATGTCATCAGGTCTTTCCATTAAATAAACTGTTTCCCTGAGTCTGCCTTGTTTCCAACTCCATTTAGGGCTTATTCCGCTTCAGCTTAGGATAGTTAATCATTCCATTCATTAGATGTATTGTTGCTAGTGAGATAATCATATTGCAGGCAAAGCATGAACAAACAAAAAAGAATGGCGTCTCTCAATGTGTGTGTTTGATCTTAGCTGGAATACAAAGTCAGGACTCCAATCCTGACTTATGAAGCTGTATTATTAATGCTTACTTTAGGATTTGTACATAAAGAACATAAAGCACTCAAAATTGAGAGGGAAATTCATTTGAATTGTACTCAACCTTCATCTAACTAATATTAAATAATCAAATATGCATGAATCCTTTTAACCCCACTAATGTAAACAAAACGAGTAATTTGTTGGAACGTCGGATGAAATGTTTCATGTCTGCTCCGCTCTGGTTGCTTTAGAAGTGTCACACTTTGACCCACTAATGAGTTGACAGCAGTCAGCCTTAGGAAACATGGGTGAGCCAACACACATCAACATGGATGTAGATCACTGGTCACATTCTAGGGTTGACACCAGTATGCCTTGAGGAGCCGAAGTCCTAATTTGTTTTCTTTAAATATTGGTAACAGGAAGGGAACGCACACTGGTGGCCCTGACATCAGCCATTTGGATCCCCTGTAGGAACATGACCAGCATATGG
Source organism: Cyprinodon diabolis (assembly GCA_030533445.1). Lineage (NCBI taxonomy): Eukaryota > Metazoa > Chordata > Actinopteri > Cyprinodontiformes > Cyprinodontidae > Cyprinodon > Cyprinodon diabolis. The sequence goes on from CM060076.1 coordinate 31,645,049, forward strand.
TTGGTCCAGTCTTGAGCTCTCACTAGAGTTATGAGGACTAGCAGTACAGTCACAAAACAACTATCTTATCCTTGCAAACAGACAAAAATTACTATCTGGTGTCTTCCTTAAAAATGATCATCTATATCAAAAGCCAACTACATATTCTAAGAAACAACACAGTGGTTAACTTGAGTAGCAACTAGGGGTGCCAAAACAATCAACTTACACTTAAATGTACAAATAACGGTTTTATTGTTTAAAATTTGATTATGAAATGAACTGAAAATGTCTGCATGGACAGCCTTTCTTTTAGTGTTGTAGTGTGGCTGCCGTCCAAAGGAGGGCGCTGCTGGCATCCTTAACCCTTTATAGGGCAAGTTAGCATTTTTGATCACTTGCATACCCTTTACAAATGGAGTTCCCCCACCCCAACCCACCCCCCATTCCTCAGTGATATCTAGAAGATCTATAGATCTATATCCAGCCATTCAGCAAAGATACTGCTACATGGCTGTACATCTTATTTTGGCATTTGATCAATTAGATGAGCCCTTGAATGATATGTTACTACAGTATACTAAGTTGCAGAAAAAACGTTAACAAGAAAATAACGTAGAAAGCTTAAAAAGTAGAGTTAAAAAGTTAATTACCCTAGTTAACAATTATATTTAGGTTTTGAAACTAAAAAATCTAAGCGCCAGTATCAGCATTAATGCCTCTAAGGTTATATTTTACCAAAAGAAATGTGTTTATTTCATCTAAGAGTGTTTTTCATTAATTTCTTATAGAAACATTTTTGTTAATTTTTTCTTTTTTATATTCGGACAAGTTGGCTTTTCTTGATATTACATTGTCATTAATTTTTGACATCAAAGCATCCATATTATTTTAATGTTTGAAAGGTAATATTCCAATAGGATTATTGGCTTGAAATTTAGATTTTCGAAATTATAGTGCCCTATAAAGGGTTAAGGAAAGCCAGGCCGTGACAGATGTAACGGTGTGTTCACACTGAAGATGCATGATGTGAACAGAGCGAATGATTTACATGTTATCCCTGTCTAGAAGAGTGTTATGGAAAGTGATGCAAAAGGATGCGAATGAGGCAAAGTTCTCACTCAAAATTCTAAAACTCACTGATACTGCTGTGCTTTTGAGCCTAACTGCTGTCTTTATTTCCCTTCCTTAATCTGCCATTGCTGCAGAGCCCAGCGGACAGTTCTAAGAACCTCTATCCCTGCGTTACATTCCTGTCCTTACATAATAAAACATAGCGTGGGGAAAAAATCGCTTTAGACAGGTTTCCTTTATAGAACGACTGCCCATGCATATCAACTCCCTAAACAGCATTTAGGTAATGGGTACATTTAATCTGATGATGTTTGGTATCATGAACTTACAGTTACTTGACACAAACGCTTTCAATAGTGTTTGTATTCTCCAAAAATGAACTTAAACATATTCTATTGTTTAGAACAAAAATAACAAAAATACACTGATGTTTAATATTCATGGGTAGTTAGACATTAATATATATTGAAAAAAAGGATGAATAACAGCCGATGTCGATGCCAACAGCAATATATCAAGCCTCCCTAGTATTGTCACAATTTCAGTTTCATTCATGCATCCAGAAAAATGTGGATTAATTAACGGATGTATTCCCTTTCAGCTACATCAGTGATTATCCTCCTTCAAAAGCGGCAAAATCCAATTTAGAAAATTGCCCCACATATTGTTGAGAGCCAAAGTCAATTAATTGAAATTGTTGGTGGCAACATGTCCACACCAGTCCTTCAGAAAGTTACGCCTGTGGTATCATGAATGTGAGGTTTACTGTGTCTTCTTTGTGTTGTAGGTAGATTTTTACCAGCGGAAAGTGTTTGATGCATAGAACAAGAGCAACATCAGTATTTCAATCATTTATCGTTCTGTCAAACTAATAGCCCATTATTTGTGATCAGACCATTCTAGCTTTAAAAAAAAAAAAAGCTTTATTATGTTGTTTTTTTTTCTATGTACTGAACTGCTCTGAAGTAAATTATTATTTTTTTTTTTTTTGTAAAAATGTGAAATGACAACAATTTTATCGAAAAAACCAGCTCCAAACATACCTGGGTTGTATATCTCTATGACAAAATCAGCCTTTTTTTATGTATGATTTTGGGGTGAGGTTCAAATATAATATGTTTTACAAGCTAAACAACTGCTTGAAAATGATAATGGACATATTGTTTTTAAATATTTGTGTCCATCTGTAAGCTTGCTCTCCTTCAACATACTGCTGGTACAACCTTATGACATGTTGTACTAATGCTCCTGTAGGAAAAAGACTGAAGTCAGAGAAAGTATTTCAGACGTCAAGGGGGCCCAAGACGGAAAGACAAACACCAAAAGGAACAGGAAAGTGTGTGAAGATTTGTCCAAGGTGACATGGCAGAGGAAAAGTTCCAGAGACAAGGAGAAGAAGATCAGAGGGAGGCTGGTTTAAGAAGAGCATCGAGAGAGAGCGGGATGGGTTAAAAGATGAGAGAAAAGGAAGGGATAATGAGATGAAGAAGTGAGAGATGGGACTTTGAAAAGGTGAAAATGGTGGACGACCAAAGGAGAGTAGAAAAAATCGGCATTACTGAAGAAAGAGCAAGAAAAAGGTGGCGTGACTGAGGTAGACACAGACCAAGAGTGAGGCAGCTGGTGTGTATTGCGGAGAGAAGTGACAGTGCAGAGAGCGAGAGGAGGGAAGCCCAGCAGATCTTGTCTAGAGGGGAAATTGCATTGCTAAGGATTTATTGCTTCGTGTGTAATTGGGTTCAACTAGCGCCAGGAGAGAAAATCCATTGAAGTCTCCTCTCTGCAGTAGACAGCCAGTTGCTGATCTGCTGCTGCTTTCCAGAGACATTGCTACACAGATGAAGCAGCAATAATCGCCTCTGAAATGGAAATACCTAAGCAGCAGCAGAGAGGAGGTCCTTATATGAAAAACCTAGAATTATTATTATATGAGTCTGAGTTCAGCACTGATAGAGTAAAGGCTGCTGGTGGCGTTATTCTTTAAAACTTTATTCAACCATTATGAAAACACATGCAGGGCATTGCGGGTTTTTTTAGTTCCCTCGGTCTTGGACACTTGCTGGCATTTAGAGGTGGCATTTCAGACATCTTAGTGAGGTGAGCTGCAGCAAAGACATATCTGATACATGAGAGGCCAAATCTCAACCATTTAAAGTGTAACTATTTTCTCTATATGCTTTCCATTTGCATTATCTCTCTTTTAAAATGAAATTCTATTAACTTCTATAGTAAATTGGTTTCAAGCCTTGTTAAGTTTAGATTCAGTACAGGTTAATATGCTCTAGTGTTGGAGGTGGAGAATTAATAAAGAATAATTGATACTTTGCAATTATTATTGGGACCCTGAATGGGCAATAAAACAGGATCAGATCCGGAGTTTTAAGGGGGCAAAAACGTGATGCGGTCAGTCAGTCAGAAAGGCTTCCCTCTATGTGTCTCAGTGTTCACTGCGCTCACCTATGCAGAGCAATACCCCCTTTTTTTCTTGACATCCAGTGGCACTCACAAACCCACACTGCAGAACAGAGCAGCCTGGCCCTGCATACCAATCATAGGATGGGACAGAAAGAGAGAGAGAGTGCAGGAGAAAGCCTGTATCGCTGGGGGACAAAGAGCACAAAATGAAAGAGAAACATCCCCTCTCCTCCCTCCTCTCCCCATCTCTCCTCATTTTCACCTCTGCGGTTAGTTTCTCATCCCTCCTGGCAGCTCTGCAGTTAATACAAAGGGATTCTCCTTCTTAGGTTTTTCCCTTCTGAGGGGCAGAGGAGATGGGAGCAGATAGGGTTCGGTAAGCTACTGCGGCTGCATGGCAATCAACTTTGAGAATGGAAACGCCACACAATTCATTTGATAAAATCAGCGTTAGCTCAAATGATAAAACAAAGCCCTAATATTCTTTATATTCGTTCTTTTTTAGGTTATTTAAACACAAAATCATCGGAAGTTGGCAAATGTCTGTTTTTTGTTTAGTATGGTATTGCCGCTATTGGATTAAAGAGAAAAGAAAATTATGTTTTCGCAGTTAACATTGACATCAACAAAAACATGAAATATTGTGGCTATACAACTAGCAGTATCCAAAAACTATTGAACTCACATGGTTTTAATGATTAGAAAATGGGGGGGGGGGCTGTTAATACATAGCATACAATTAGAAATTCATTAGCAGGTAGACGAATGCAGGTTGGGCTAAGAATCTCGTCTCAGGCTGTTTTGTTGTTATTCATATCAGCTCTGCCTGTTTTTTGGGGGTCTGCTCAAGAAATGTCATTCAACTGTTTAAGCGAAATAAAAACTGTATTTCAAATTACTTTGATTTAAGGCGATTGAAAATTAAGATGAGGTTAATTTAGGTTAATATCTGGCAAATGGTGGCCTCTAGCTACAGAGTAGGCATCTCCACTGTGACAGATGTCACGCCAGATGTGTCCAAGGCCATTTGGGACAGCCTGGTGTGCCAAATGTCACTGATTGGCAGGAGATTGCTTTGGCTGGAGAAATAGATGGGAAACATGTGGGGATCCACTCAGGTTTCCAGTATTTCAATGACATGGGGACAATCTTTTATCTTTTTAGGGTGGTGGACGCCCGAGCTTTTGACCAGAACAGCGATGGAGAATCCTTTGCTGAGTCCAGCTTTGGAGAAGCTGCATCTTCCAGAAGACTCCAGCAAATCAAGAGCTAGTGGGTCATACAGGGTGTCAGAAGATTTATCAGTGAATGAGCAGCCAGGAGTGCTGAAGTAAAGTAGACACACATACAGCTTATAAGCTTATAATGTAGAAATACCTCCATGCTCTCTTATGCTCTGCTCTACTTCTCTCATGAACTTTATTTCATTAATATACTGTATCCCTGCGTTTACTCATCCCATTTGATACATAAGTCTATGAAAAAATGTATTAATAATGATGTACAAAAACTATGCCTTATCTGTGGTCTAACCTAATTTTAACAGATGTAGAGTGTTGAGGGAAAACACACAACTAAGCATTTTTTATTTTGTGTTGCAACAACAAGCTACTTAATTAAAAACTAATCTGAGACGCCTGTTTAGGTATAAATGTGTATCCATTAAGCTGATTACCTATCAAGTCCCTGTATAATTGTGGCAGAAACCTTAACAAAGCAGACACACAGGATTAGCTTTTTCTTAAGTGTGCTTCCTGTTCAGACAGCCCAGTTTCTATTGGTCGCAGTTTTTTTGTCAATATAGGCCAGTTTTGGTTGGTGAAGCTATAAGCCACCCTGGTTTGGACTGACATGGTTGACATTGTTAAAACAGTTCGACTGGCTCTGATTGGTTGTTTCTGACTGGGATCAGCCTTTTTCTGCAAATGGAAGTAGAACCAATGGAAGGAGCCAGAGAAGCTTAATGTTTTGTTTTGTTTGGAGGTTTTATTTTCTGGCTAGTTCAGCTGAACTGAAGTCCAGGAACAGCTTCCGCACGTGAGCGTTCTTCTCCTCCAGGTGTTCCAGGCTCAGCCCAAGAGCAGAGGAAGGGTCCTCAGTGGAGCCGGTCCATTGGTAGGCAAACTGGAAAGGGTCAAATGTTGGCGGCACACTGGAGAAGATGTGAAAAAAAAATGCCTCTGCACTCGATAGACTCCGTGCACGAGAAAATGCTAACTTCCGGATTTATTACCGGAAGTTGAATTGTTTACTTCCTGTCGCTAGTCTGCGCTATCCCCCCGCACTGAGAAAATGATGTCCAAAGCAAAAAGGATCGTAACCTGTCAAAAAGCTGAAGGTGGGAACAACTTTTACTGTTCTGTGCCGCTGTGTACCGCCGGGGTAGGTTCAACAAGGTGCTGAGCTTCCACAGATTCCCCAAAGACCCGAGTTTGCGCGCTCAATGGCTATAAAAATAAGAAGGAAAGACTTCACCGTGATGGCTAATTCTTCAGTTTGCAGCAGGCATTTTAAGACTGGGGACATTGTTTTATCGGCCAAAGGGAGGCGAAAACTTAAACCCGGAACGGTTCCATCTATTTTTCCGTGGACCAAGCCATCGAGGCCAGGAGTGTGGGAACGCTGTCCTCGGGCAGCCGCAACAGGAGGAGAAGATGGCGCCGCGGATGACAACTCAGCTGCGTCTGGCAGCAACACAGGCAGGGAGATGGACTGTGAGCCTGTTCAAACTCCACCTGTCCCCATGATTGAGGACCACGACTACGCGGAGAGTCCTTTCATCACCGTGGACCGCAGTAAATACACTGACATGTGTAAAGAGATATAGATAGAGGTATCTTATTCAAGAGGCAACCACCAGAATGGTGAGGGTGAACAGTGCTCAGAGAAATCTTTCCAGCAGCACATCCACTGAAAGCCCTGTGACCAGACCAACGGTAAGTTATGGTTTGTTTTATGAAATGAGTCATTTAACTTTGTAGATTAGATGTGTAAATATTTAATTTTAGCCGTTACAATTATTTGCTTTCATTCGAAGTAAATGTGTATTATTTTTAATATTATTATTATTATTATAAAAAGGTTAATTATTGTGTTATGTCTTCTTTGCAGAAATTGTTGCCAATTGATGAGTTATTCCTCTTTCTAAATTATCTTTCCACTGGCTGCACTCAAAGAGAGCTCGGCCACAAGTTCAACATCCACAGAGCCACAGTGAGCAGGATCATTGTAACGTGGGCCAACTTTCTTTACACTCTGCTTGGGTCTGTTTCAATTTGGATGACAACTGATGCAGTCAAAGCAAATCGGCCTGTAGACTTCAATGGGACTTATGAAAACACTCATGTAATTTTGGACTGCACAGAAATGAGATGCCAAACTCCTTCCTCACTTCTACTACAGAGTGAGGTTTTCTCGACCTACAAGTCGCACTGCACCTTCAAAGCCCTGATAGGCATGTCCCCCCATGGAGCACTGACTTTTGTTTCTGCGCTGTTTGAGGGTTCCATCAGTGACAAGGAGATCTTCCGTCAGTGTGGTATCACCTCCCTTCTAACACCTGAAATGGAAACAATGGTGGACAAAGGGTTTCTGATCGATGAGCTGGTGTCTGGGAAAGTTCACCGTCCCGCCTTTCTGTCCAAGGAGGAGCAGATGCCTGAGGTGGATGTTCTCAGGACCCAGTCCATAGCTCGCCTCAGAGTCCATGTCGAGAGGCTCATTAGGAGAGTCAAAGAAAACAAACTTTTTGATACAGTTATCCCACTCTCCATTTCTGGGAGCATTAATCAAATTTTTACAGTTGCTTGTCTCCTCACAAACTACCAGTATGGACCCCTGGTTAAAAAGTAGGCACATGCTGAGTAGCGGCTCTAGTTCTTATTTTATAGATTTGTAGAAACTGTTCATATCATTACTTTACCAACTACAGTTCACATTTTTTACTTGTCCCAGGGAATTAATTTTTGAGAGAAGTTTTTTTTTTTATGTAAAAGTATTCACATTAAAAGTATTCACAGCAAACAAGGATTGTTCATTCGAGTTTTTAATTGTGTTATTTTATATTATTGTGTGATAACATGCACATATTGCAATTGAAATGTTGAAATTGAAATCCTTGCAGGCTTCACTTAGACGGAGAACAGAGAGATCAGGTAGGTCCCCATGAACACCTTTGTAAAGTGTGCTCCTGGAAGAGAACAACAAATTATTAAACAGCAGATAATGAAAGTACTGAAATATAATAGATAACAAAAGAGACCCTTTACAATACTTGTCCTGCAGTGAGGAAATTTTAGCTTTGAAATACACATTACAGAAATAGAGTTTGCTCCAAAAAAGAATTGGACACACATAAGATAAACACGATAAACACCTGTTTTATGCATATGTACAAATATACATATTTGCTGCATATTAATTAGTAGGCCTATATGCTATTAAACTATAAACCATAATTGCACTTTTTCAGTACAGTGTTGCTTTAAAAATTACAAAATTACAGGGACTTACCGGACTCCCTCAGTGGTCTTTCTCCTCTTTGGTTTTGCAGATAACACAGTCATCTTATCGACTGGCCCAGGCTTTATTCCCTGTTATATACAAACACATTTAAATCTATTCATTTATTTTATTTATTGTATGTATATCATGACATAACCTACCAGTACTCTGGGCTTATGCCATTGCTGTTCTCCCTCAGTGCAGCTCATCATCGGGGGCACCACTTGGAGCTTCAGCTGGGAGTAAAGGGCAGCTGAAGTGTAGTAGTTCCACAGACTGTGAATCTTTCAGAACCACCTGAAAAGTACAATGTTATTTAGTTATTTTTTACTCACATCATTCAATCTGGAACAGAGGCTATTTTTATAGATGGTGACAACCATCAATAAAGAAAGCCTGAAAAACCTTAAACCTGATTATTTGTTTAAACATATTTTAGCTTTTTTCCCCTAATATAATCACCTGTATATTACATTGAAATGCCTGAAAAATGTACCCTAATGAATAGTATTTGCCTTGCATTATGATAAAAAATATTCCATAATTTAGGTTGTCATCACAGATTACATGCACTGAAAACCATTCAACTCTGCTACTTCCTATGATCATACTCTGAGTTTGTGAGCTTTCTCTGACTTCCTCATCGACCTGAAGCACTCTGCCCTGACCACCACCTCTCCTGAACCCTGATCTTTGTCAGACACTGCAGAAACAAAGGATAAAAATGTTAGTGAAGTGTTAAGACTACAAATGATATTAAAACAACATCAACAACGCACTATTAGGAGTTAAACTGTCTCAATCTAAAGAACTCAGAAGAGGTCTATAGATTAAATTGAGATATAGCTTATTTCTATATGCCAAATCTTTTCCTTTTCTGTATTGCTAATAGCTGATAAAAGGCATTGTTGATATATGAAACAAGCCAAGTTTGTCATAGTTTGCGGTGTTTGGAGGCTGACAGTAGCCTGGCTCTGCTTTCATCCGTCTCAATTGTACCAGGCTAGGCTAACACCATCTTCAATGAAAATGCACTAGCGTTATCGTAGCTACCAGCGGTAGAATATACGTACTCAATTTATGAACACAAACCGTATGTTTGATAATTAGTCAATATTAGTTTCAATATGTTAATTGACAACAGGCAGTACAGTTAACACGAATGTAGCATTAGCATGTTTTGTTGCGCCTTACCTTCGAAAGTTGTAGAGGTATTGTAAAATGTAGAATTTAAATCTTTTCTCGCGCTTGCTCTGGGGAGCAGGAGAAAACATGTCCACAAGTCTGTGAACATCCTCGATAGAGATGTTTGGCAGATGACCTAAACATCGGGAGAAATTCAGCTCACTGCTTGCACCATCCATTTTTCGGCCGTCTGCTCTGGCAGCGCGTCAAGCAGGCGGAAGTTGTCTCATCAACTTAGCTTTCATAACCGGAAGTAGCATTTGCTAACGTGCACAGAGTCTATTGGATAGACCTACAACCAATAAGAGCAACGGAGTGCGTGACGTATGTTAAGCGAGGCATAGTTGTTGTCAACAAAAATCAAAGCGTGCAGTTGCACGCCTAGAATAAGAAGATGAGCCTTGATCGCGTTTCTCTGTTCCTCTTTTAAAATAAATTTGCTGTGGATATCTTCTAGAACAGACCTAATAGCAGAATCTACTCACCCCAACTCTCCAGCGGCAGCCATTGTTGTTGTCACCCAAACGCGCTTTGGTCACGTGGTTGATTACGTTACTGTTGATCAACTGTCCATCATCGTATAAAGTCCGCCCTGACAACTTGATTGGATCGCCTCAAACCTTGTGAGCGGGACTAAGCTCGGAATGGCACCCAGGCTAGTTTAGTGCCTCAAACCTTCCAAAGACGTTGTTCAGTTCATTTAGGAAGTCATTATTGGCTGCATCTTCCTAATTGAGGGTGTGTTATAGTCTGTGATTACCTGTATGCCTTTCCAAATCCTCCTGGTGTTGCTGGCATCATGGAAGAAATCCTGGGTCTTCCGGCTGTGGTTCTTCTTCTCTGATCTGATGGCAGCATTCAAGCTGGCACACACTGTCATCGGTGCCTCTCTGTCACCAGACCTCAAAGCTGACTTCCGTGCTTTTAGCGATTTCTGAACAGTTAAACACCACCGTTGAAATTATTTGGGCCTGTAGAATCTGTTAACCAGGGTTAAGGGCCAGGCTCGAACAGGCAGTCTGTGATACCGGGAATTTGTGATATGTGGGTTTATGTGGATATTGGGGTATCTGTGATACCCTTATATCCTACCAGCCCCAACACTTACTCTCCGACCGAAGCACCTACCTGTGACAGTGAATAACTTTGCTCAAGAAGTATTACAATGTTAAGTATCTAAATGATGCATGCAATATATATAGCCTGCACAGTCATGCACATCCTTTTCACGGCTGGCTTATGTTGTAATTTTCTATTTCTTCAAACTGTAAAATCTTTTTTCTTCAAACTGTAAAATCCTTGCAACAAACTAAAAATTATAAAAAATATAATAAAATTAAAATGCTTTCTTTAAACCCAACTACGATGTTCCTCTTATATTTGCAGAATTTATGTTTGAATATTTTGCAAAAATATGTTGCAGTGCATGATGGGGTTTTGCATCTGTTTACATTATTCCATTTCATCGCCCACATGCCACCTAGACTTGCAGTGAATGCTTACACACCGCTGAGCTTGCATGCATTAATTCTTGAAGAACTGCCTGTCAGCCTCTATATTGTTTTATATTGGTGTTTTTGCAACACTCTGGCTTACGTTGTAGACTTAGTATTTCTAAGCGGGTGTCTTTCTGGCTTCGTCCGAGTGTGGACGTTACGCAGCAGCAGTCACAGTCGCGTTCGTCTTAATAACCAAAGTCTTATAGAAGTCTTGGTGATGGTTGTCGTGTGATGCTTGAAGATAGATCGGTTATTCCACAATATGTTGTATTTTGTTCCACATTTGAAACATGTTTGAATGTGCTTCTATTTTTTTTCGGTGGGGTGGGGGGGTGGTCCATAATTGGGCCAGTGTAGATGAAAAAATGCCAGGGCCGAAAATCGTTCCCACTCCAAGTCTGGTAAGAGCTCTCTGAACCTATCTAAAACTAACTGAAACAAAAAAACCTTTGCCATACCTTTGCCAATTTCTATCCTGTTCTGGTTAACCCAGTATTTCTTATCATCTCTTGAGTTAAATTAATTCTAACATTCCTGATATTTAGCAAGCTTCAAGAGCCAAATAATATGGTCTTTTTTAAATCAGGAACATACCTGATGACTTCTTTTACAGTTTCCCTAATTTTACTCCCCACATTCCTGTATTTTTCTTGTTGCTGATCCTGCAGCATTGGCCTTTTATAAAAAAGTATTTTTTCCCCTCTATACCCGCTAAACTTTGAATATTCCTCTTGTTTAGTCTTAAACTATTGTCTTGCTTTGGTTCTTTGGCGGCCAAAGAACCATAACAATCTGCCTGAAAAACCAATATACTCCTAAATCGAGAACTGTGTTTATAGAAGACAATTCTGAAAAAGTCTGCTTGCATTCTCTACTCATCTTGGAGTAGGACATTTATACATTTGGAAATATCATATTAGATACTCAATGCTCATGGCTTAAATAAACCGAAAAGCATCTCGTACAGAACCAAAATCTTTTCATGAAATAATAATAGTTTTTTTCTTACCAGCAGTGATAATTTCTGTTCCTGCTGCAGAGTGGCACTCTCAGACGGTCATATAAACTGTGTCAGGGACACAGGCTCTTTTAAACAGTGTCTGCTTCCTGCAGAAAACTATAGGGGATAATGAAGGGATGAGTTCTGCAAGTGTGCTGTTATACAATAGGTGAAAGAAAATAAGGTGGACATTTCATTCTAGTTATTAGCTGCTGTTGTTTATAGAAGACTTTCCCTGCATATCAAAAAGAAAAATCTGGATTTTATTTACACAAAATGTGAGTTTACAACTTTGAAACCCTAAATATCTGACTTGAATGGGATGTAATTTAATCATATGATATGAGTGACAGCATTTTCTATGGTAGTTGAACTGAGATATTCCCCGTTGTCCAGTTGGAGGAGAAAAATGAGCTCAGTAGCTGGGTGACTTGACTTGAAAGAATGTGGTTTGAACTACTGTCGATTATTATGACAGTTCAGAATACACTAGCAATTATACAAAATGCTATAATACAGAGGGGCAAGAGAAAAACGTGTTGTGACAAATGTTTAAAAAAGTTTTCACTATTAATCATAGCAGTAATTTAGGATATTTAATCATGTATCTGCTCTTATCAGTTAAATGACATATTGTCATTTTAATTATGGCTGTGAAATTATTGGAGATTGCATTTGTATTCCATTATTCCTCACAGTGGACCGATTGGTTTTTTGGAAATTTTATTCAGTTTAATTCACTTTTTCTGATTTCCAAATTCGCAGCATATGACATCTCAAGGCAATTTTTAAAAAAGAAAGTCATAAATCCAATCCTATTTCATCACTCAGACAGATTCTGGTCCAAAGAGGGAGGAGTTCAATCTGTTACACGAAGGTTCTTAGCTTGGGTAAAACACTTCACCTCTCTTTCCTGCTCTTGGTGCTCAGAGGACCCGATGATTGCATGGCAGCCTTGCTTCTGTGTAGGAGACACAATTCTGTATCAGGGCATTTGTGAAATAAATTATAGCTTAACACATCAATGTATAAGTGTGATTGAATGGGTGAGTGATTGTAATAAGAAACTTTTTAGAGTCTTCAGACATGAAACATTAAGAGCACTACACAAGTCCATTAGCTAAATACATCTTACATTTGAAAGGAATCAGAGGGATCAAAAAACCCAGGTTAAAAACGTCTATGTCAAATACAACCCAGCAGTTTGTGAGTCACTTACAACACTCACTGCTGCCGGACAAGCATGTAGCTCTGTGTGATCAACTTTGCAGCAATCCCTTGTACCAAACAATTACGTGGTGACAGTGGAAAGGAAAACTCCCCTCCGGATTCCCGGAGTGAAGCAAAGCAGAGCGATGCCAAGTGAGGTAAAGGTGGCAAATTTAGGGAGGTGATTTTTGGCAAAGTTGGCAACATTTTATCGCCGCCTTGCCTGCAAATGAGGTTAAAGAATCTGAACTTTTGTTTATATTTGTGGTGCAAATTCAGTCAGGGAGTAGATGTGGAGCTGAGCTACAGTGAAGGAGCGGAGGCTAGCCTTTTTGTTATTAAAAATGGAAGATGGAGAAAAAAATGTTGACAAAGGATGAAGGAGGAATGCTCTTAAGAGGTTTTCATATGGTCTTTATAAAAGTCCTTTCAATTTAGCCATATGACTGTTTTGATGACTTAAATCCAGACCTGCTCCTCCACAAGACACTATCTTTCCTGAGGAAAAAAAATTAAGACTCTATACACAGATCAAGAAGGGGTTATGCTGACGATTCATAAATGCAGACAATATTCTTTCTTGAATATAAGGAAACATCATTCATGGACATTTAAGGAGCCGGTTGCATTATCTAATCTTTGCAATCAGTAAAAACTTCAAGTAAGCCTCCTGGCTTACTTGAAGTAAGGCAGGAGGCTTAAATAGGCTGAAATAGGCTACTGCTCTGTAAGATTTGTATTTTACCGTGTATAGTTCTTTCTAACAGAAACATTTAACTGTAATAAGATCAACTGGCTTGCAGCCATCAGCACCACCACTCATCTAGATTTGTGTCGTGAGAAAAATCTAATTCCAATTCTCACTCTCCCTCAGCTCTGGAGCCTGACTGCTCCTAGGGGGAACATATCTGTCAGATGGCAACACAATGCCTTTGTCCCCATGAGCGAGATCCAACATAAAAGGCTGTCACTGTCAATAGAATATAAATGAACAGTCATCAGTGGGATCTGAAGGTGAGGAAATCTTTGCCGCAAAGGAGAACTACTGATATGTGCCTTAGTGTTAGTGAGATGGCATATCCCTGAAAACCCTTCAACAGCATACAGAGAATAGGAGCTAATGAGGTAAGAGCATCTGGAGTCTTAGCCTACAATTCAAAACAGCAGGAGAAACTCCCAACTAAATACAGGAACAAAAACACATTGTTTATCACACTTTGGATTGTAGCTATATTTAGCTGAATACAATATTAACCTAAAACCTAATCAATGGTAGAAAGGGTTTATACATGGTGTTCCCTCAGAGGCAATTTAAAAAAAGTAGTTTAAAAGGGCTAAAACACAAAACCAAAATATACAACAATATAGGTTGGCTAAGTGTTTACAAATGGGCCAAAATTCCTATTATATTTATTTTCAAGAGAATGTAAACATGTGTTGATTTATTTCCTTCTTTACAGCATGGGAATTTTCAGATTTTTACGTCCACATCATCATTCAGGATCTTTGTCATAGTTCATAACAAGGCATTTCATAAGTTAAGAAATGCTTCATATGAAATTAATATGCATTTTTTTTTTTTTATAGATCCTGGTTTCTATGGCGGGGGGCTTTCTGCTGTGCTGCTGCATCTTTGCTTGACTGTTTTGTTTGTAGAGAAGGGACACATTTCTGTGTTGCTTTGCATGGATTAAAACAAGGAGCGGGTTGAAGTTTGTACTTGCTTCATGTCTCTTTTTGTACAAATCCCCTTTTACGCTGGAGATTCAACCAGTGACCTTCTACAGAGGTAGTAGTAGCTTCTGGTTATTCTGTTCCTGCTACCTGGAATACTCTCCAACCTGAACTACAACCAACTAAATTGATCTCATTTAAAAATATTGGTTTTAATTTCTAAGGTGGTAATCTGCACTTTTTTCTTGAATAGATATTGAATAGATAGCTATTTTAAACTGTAATGCATTTATTGTTTTAATGTCAGCATGCATATATATACTTACTTGCATTTTGTTTGTAAACTGTTGTTTCTTTTAGGTGCTTTGTGTCTCAAATATTTTTTACTTTATATTTTTATATCCAACCATCTTCTCCTGCTTTTCTGTCAGGGTCACGATCGGGGGGTATCTATAGCATGGGCTAAATGAGCCTAAACATAATTTAGACAATCAAAAATAACCCAACAGTCTTCACTGGAAAAACGATCTAGAAATAACTTAAAATTTCTTAAATTAAGTGTATTTACCCTTAAATGGAGCAGGTAAATTGCTAATGGAATGAGTATTTTTATTCTTAAAATAAGATAATTAGATAAAATGCACTTGAAATAAGACAATGCAATTGTGTTTTCTTATTTTAAATATAAATTGTCTTGTTCCATTGGCAAAATGTCTCTTTTACCTCCTCAATCCAAGAAGAAATGCACTTATCTCAAGAAAAAATGACTTACAGTGAGAGTAAACTGGAGTACCCTGAGAGAACCAACACATCCATGGGGAGAACAAGCCAAAAATCAAACGCAGGTGCTACAAGCTTCCCCACTGTAAGTATGGATCCTGTGTTATTCAAAATTGGTTTAGAAAACTTTTCTGTCCCACAAATGAATGAAATCATCATTTACAAAAAACAGCATTTTCATTTTAGTTGTTGTAATGATCTTAGATGTTTAATTTAAACAAACGAAAAAAAAAGGTAAATACTTTTGTCCCAGTCGTTGGGTTTTTTTTCCACATTCCCTCAGTGCAGATTAAAACGACCTCTGAGAAGCAATGTCCAGAGCTCATAGGCTAATTTTGCTTGTCAGTAGCTGCCTGGGGTAATTTGCAGAACAGTTTTTGCACAATTGCAAGGATTGTGGGAGCAGAAAGAAATCGCACAAAGAAAAGACCCAGAGAGTGGCAATTATCGCTTTTTATGTAATACTGTAACAGCTGCTCATGTTTGGAGCGGGATAAAGCTGTTTGTCTTTAGTTGAAATAATGATGAAGCCCCAAGGCCCTCAGCATCCATCTTTAGCATTACGCCACACTGCTCAGGATTAGTTCTCTGAAAACCACATTATGCAACTCAACCGTAAAAAGACCTTCATGCATATTTTAGACAATATTCCCTTAGATTCTCCCCAATTCGTTCTTTTTACTTCTTTATTTCATGCTGCTTTTATGGAGTTAATGATGAAAGCATCTTTTTAGAGATGCTGTGCAGGAATTTCCCTTTGGTTCTGGATGAATGATTGTCTGTCTGTTGTTATGGGTTTGAATACAAAAGTGGCCCCAGTCTGAAAACCACCATTTCCCACTGCAGGAACATTGTGATGGAGAAAAACAACCAAAAACATAATTGGTCCACTATAGAGTCGTCTCCACTCTCTACTCTGAATGTTTTTCTTCTATTATTACTTGGTATCATGCATGAGTTTAATCAAAATGTCAAAAAGGCTACACTGCAAAGAATGAAGTAGAAGTCAAACCTTCTGAAATAAGTGTATTTTTCCTTGATTTGAGGAGTTAAATAACACAATTTACCTTTGGAATACAATGATTGACCTTTAAGATATGAAAAAACGTCTTTATTGTCTTTTTTTAAGTTCATAGTATCTAATTATTTTATTTTAAGGAAAAATACTAATTTTTTTCAGTTTCTCAGTTTTTATTAACTTGCTCAAAATAAGGCTAAATCTCTAAATTAATTTTAAGACAGTTTTACTATTTTTAGATCAGTTTTACAATGCACACTGCGAAAACTATTTCGAAATAAGTAAAAGTTTCTTAAATTAATTTTATTTACACATTTAATTTCAGTAAGTAAATGGGTATTTTTACTCCTAAAATAAGATAATTAGATAATATGCACTGAAAATAAGACAATGAATTAGCTTTTTCTTATTTCAAATGTAAATTATCTTGTTCCAAAGTGTCTCACCTCCCAATTCAGGAAGAAATGCACCTATTTTCAGAAAAAAAATATTTAGATTTCAATTTTTACCTATATTTCTTTTCTTATGTTGAAGGTGAGGAAAACGTCTGTGAAGGAGAAAGTTACTGATTACCTATCAAGAGCCCCCAGAGGCTAAAACTCATATACTCTAATATACTAATAAAATCCTCGGTGGCTTGATATTAGGTGTTTTACTTCTTCTTCTTCTTTTTTTTTTTTTTTTTTTTGTCTAATACCTCTCTGTCTCCCTCTTCTTGGCCCACTTTAAACTATTCTTAACATTGAACAGGTGGATGGAGCTTTGAAATAAAGAGTATTCTATATGCTTGTTTGGTCTAAATTTCTAACATTGCGTAATCCTGGTTGAAAACTTTGGGAAATAGTTTGCAAGAGATCTTAAATCATTAATATTCTCCCTCAGTCATGCTGGTTTTGAACCCCCTTGTTCTGCAACCGTACAATATGGGTGCGTTAAAAGAGACAAATGATCTGTGTTTTCAGCATCATTACAGTGCACTAATTAAGACATAAATCAATGTTAAGGGTGACTGCTGCAGTGTGCTTGTTGCTCGCTGCGACCTTGCTGCCAGACTTTAGCATTGAGCTGTAGAGACAGCAGCATCCTTCAAAAGATCTTTAACTCTGCTCTTCTCTGTCTCTGTTCATTTGCTCCATCCGTCTTGTCTCCGGTTCATTTTCATTTTCCTCCATCCTTTTTTTTTTTTTTAGTTGGAACCTTGTTTCCAAGTTCAAGCGTTCGCTTCATTTACCTCATTACATTCAATCTTCCTTATCTACCTTCACTTTTTCTTCCGTCTGCCACTCATTTATTGCCATCTCCTCTCCCAGGAGTTGTTTACTGAACATGTAGACCCTGATGTCTTCCTTCCTTGTTAGAGTCACTGGCAGCGTTCGAGTGGTCGGCTCCTCCTGGCACCGAGGAGTCATGGCCGCCTCCTTAATGATTATGCTCTGAAGCCCCAGCTGACTGCGATACAAAGTGGAGTCAAACAGCCTCTCGGTACCAGTGGAAAATGGCTGGAGCTGCACTGCCTGCAGCAGAGGCGACCATGCGGCTTCCATCAGTGTTTCTCAGTCAGGTTTCAGTTTGCTTTTCAACACTGGCAAAATCTGATAACTCTAACCCAGTATTTTCATTATAACTAAATAGTTAAAGTGAGAGGTTTGGTTTTTCCTGTGTATTCTCCTAATTCATGGTTTATTTTTTGAAAGGACACCAAAACGAATCAGGTTCCAGATGTATACCGGAAACCAGAGGTACATCTACAGAGACTGATTATCTATGAAATTATGATTTATGACATGTAAAGAGCATTCATTAAGCTTGTTTTACTTATTAAACAAAAAAGCAGCAATAATATATTTCATAACTGAGAAAAAAAGATTTTCAACATTTCTCCTGCTCTACCTACACACTTTAGCTTCCTGTAGCCCTCTACCACAAAGGTTTAGCCCCAGTGGTGATTCAAAGCTTATTTTACCAGAGTTGTCAGTTGGAGTTGGTGCTTTTAAATGGAGGCAAAGAGCAAATGAGTAAAATGAAAGAAAGGGGCAATAGTTCGTTATTTAATGTATCAAGAGCGCCAAAAATCCACTCAAAGCTCTAGAGACCCTGATCTAACAGATGGAGATTCTGATCTTATCTCAATACAGCTGAAGTTAGAGGTGAAACACCTTCATTTTCAAATCATTGCTAAAGTAAATGGAATAAATCAAACCAAAAACTGTAAATCAAATAAAAATACATTTGTCTAAGACAACAATCTGTTACAGTTTCTGTGCCACCACGTATCATCAGGTGAAATTGATTTGGTTTCCTTTCCTCTGCAGAGGGACCATAACAGGGGCCAGGAGCAGTTCTAGAGGGGCACTGGCCCCTGGCTAGAAACACCCGTCTTTGCTCAACTCCTCCATTTTTACCAATAGATATTTCAGGGGTTACCTGCATGTAAATCTCGTTCCAGTCAACAGTATCTCAGTGAGATTAAGATCTGGGCTTTGACCAGGTCAAGAACTTTCTTTGCAATACCTCTCAAAAAGGTTTTGGTGGATTGTTTGTATGTTTTGTTTGGGTTTACTTACATGCCAGAAGGTCCAGTCCCGGTTTGGCTTTAGTTATGCTGCAGGAGTCATGTTTATATAACCCATCACTTTCTTCAAAGTTAGTGTGAGTTTTGTTATCTCAGCCTATGTAAAAGACATTTTGAATTGAAAAATCTTCCTGGATGGGAAGCAAAATGTCTTCAAACTTCGAAGCAAAGTCCAGTGGATTGTTTTGTTACTTTTTTGGAGTCAGCCTATGTAGTTAGGTTCATGCCAAACCATTCCTTTAGCTGTTTTTAGCTTAAATCAATTTGTGTTTTTGTCCAATTGTTGTCAAAATTTTAACAATAAAATTATTCTACATCAAATAAAAAATACCCACCCTGTAAAACTTGCTTTCACGGTCCCACTAAATACTAACCTATAGTGGTTGTCAAACAACATCAGAGCCAATGATGATGTTGTTGTTTTGCTGCTGCTGCCTCCCTTCCCCTCGTTCATACTGAGCAAATCAATCTGATTTCATCAGAGTGTGTTTTGAAAATGAGCCATAGTGTTGCAGAAATAGAACTCTGAGTTCTGCCGGCTCTCCCTCACATTGATTTCTCTCTGTAAGTGCGGCCACTGGCAGCTCTGAGGGGAATCGGCTTTGACTTCTCATTTTGCTTCTGAACCTACAGAGGGGAAAGTCAGAACGCAGGTCCTGCAGTGATCTGGTAGAGTAAAAAAAAAAGTCTTAAGGTCATGGAGAGTTTATCAGAGGAAGACACAGAACTGTCCAGACAGAGATAAAGACGAAGCAGAGGAAACAGAAGATAGATCATCTGGTCCAAAACCCAACCCTTTGCAAAAGTGTTCTTCTGCCTTCGCTTATTATGTATTACCTATTTTTACCCAGTATTATGAAATGGATCCTGGTAACATAGTATAAGAATATGATGTAAAATGAAAGCAAAATGTATTCAAATAAAAATACTAAATAAAATTGGCAAATGCATGAATGTATGAAGGCCTTAAAAAATCTAATGCAGTTACCTGCATATATAATGTAATTAATGAATATAAGTTGTGTGCACTCCAAGCATCAGTACAAACATAGCATTTCTAAAACACTAAGCAGAAGCATCGAACCATCAAGATCAAGGAGCTCTTCAAACAAGTTATGAAGTTATAAGTTGGAAAGTACAAGTCAGATTGGGGAATGTTTATTGTTGTTTAATCAAATCCATCATCTTCAACTAGAAAGCACATTTGACCACAACAAACCTGCCAATAAGTTCATCCTACGTGACCTGCAGCTACAGTATAAGCTCTGCAAAAACTGTGACTTTAGGAGTTTTTAATCAAAGGTTTTTTGCTATTTTGTTCAATTTGCTGCTTGATTCTTATTACAGTCAGATCGTCTAAATAAAATGGTCCAAACAATAACAAAAATAATCTTTTTATTTAAGGTTGTGAAGAAACAAAACAGTAAAATACCAAAAAGGGGGCGAACACATTTACTTGACCTTTTACAAAGAATAGTAGATAATTATATGTGCACTTCTCTCATAGAAGAGACTATTCTTTCTGAAGACCCAATGCGATGAATTACAGTATTAGCAATAAATAAGAAAACATATAAACATTACACACAAACAGAAGCTAATAACAGGCATTAATTCATGACATTAACATTAGTTCTAAAGGGAAAGCTAAGTTCCAGTCTAGCAGGCTTTTTATTCACTACTAATATATTTTTTTCTAAAGCCACAGGCTGAATGCTTCATAAATAAAATCTAACAATTCAGAATCAGAATCAGAAATATTTTAATAATCCCAGAGGGAAATTACTTTGTTACACGCTCCAGTTGCAGTTTTATATAATATATACACACATCCAACTATACAATATAATAAAGATAAAAAATAAGAATAAAAAGATAAAATATATACACATACAGCCCTTCTGTATATATATATGTACGTATATCTATGCATATGTAAAAACTAAATCCAAATAAAGTCAAAATCCAAGTAAAGTGATACGTGGTGTGCAAAAATAGTGCATAAATGTAAATTACCGGGGGGGCAGAATCACTTGAGGCAGGTGTTATAGAGATTGATGACCACAGGTAGGAATGATTTCCTGTAATTTACAATATCAAAAGCTTAAAATCGATACCAACCAATTATTTTCTTATCTTCAACCATCATCATTACTCATAGGGTAACGCTCTGTAAATTTAACATGGTCTTGTTGTGTTTGTGTGGATAGATTAATTAGAATGTCCTATAGAAGACCTGCAAAGCTGTGATCTTGCACCAGGGTTACCACAACAAGAACAAAAAGAGGCCACAAAGCAGCAACAGCAAAATACCTACACAGTAAAAAAAAACAATTGTTACATTAGCACCTACAAAGTTTAATACAACTCTGTTTCAGATAACATTTGTTCCCATTCCAAATAAGAGTAAATTTTACTCTACAGCGGGTGTCAACTTTTCTTTGTTAGTTTTACTCATTTTAGTGTCAAAATAAGAGAGACTGGCGGGTACTCCCACCATATAGAGTAAAATTTACACTGCATGTCAGTCAAATTTTTCATTTTCACTATTAAGTCTGAACTTGAACAGATTTATACTCAATATAGTTGTAAATACTCTATTTAGAGTAAAAAAGGTTGACTGATTCTGTGTACATATCTTTTGTAATAATAGTCATAATTAAAGGGGAATCTTGAAAAAAATATGGAACTTGAAAACTATATATTATGTAGTTAAGATTGGTGTTTTCTTTTCTATTGTTTTTTTTTTTTTTTTTTTTTTTGAAGGGCAGTGGAAATCATTTGATTTGATTTCTTTTTTTTAAGGCACCAGAGAAGCAATATGGAAGAAACAGAAACAGGCTTCAATGCCCCTCAGGATAAAATAACTGCCTGCATTTTTAATTAATTAGAACTACATTTTTTAATTGTGATGGAGCGCCACTAAGCGTCCATCCCAGACTCTAAGTATCCGTGCTTCCTCTGGTCCAGGGGAGCGTGGTGCCAGGAGCGCGCGCACGGGGAGAAAGCTCTCCCACGTGAGTGCGCTGCCCGGCAAACAGCTGCTTGCAGGCCCGCACCTGTTTCCCGCGGTCCTGCACAGTCCCAACGAACATTCCCCCCCCGTCTGAACCGGTCATCGCGCGCGTCTGAGGGTGCACACTCGGCGCTGAGCTTCCACAAACACTCACCTCTCATCTCTGCTTCAGTCCTGCTGTTCCTGGTCAAGGGGCCAAACCGGAGCACTTCCGCGTCACGCTGGAAATAGCGCAGAGTGGCGCGCTTTGCCAGTCACGTGACAAAGGACTCAACCATTTTGGGTGTTTTGTTTTGTATTTTTATATTGTTTATGTTCCTGACGTTTTGAACAATGTATGGAGTCATTTTTGTTCATTTTTTAGTTTCTATGCAGGAAACTGGGTTTTGAGTTTTGTTATTTGGTTATTTTGTTTTTATCCTTAAAACCCCTTAATTTGTATTTTGGTTTACCCGGAGGAGGGGCTAAAGGGGAGCTGAGCTCATTTGAGAGGGTGCTGGATCTGATTGTAGTGTTGGCTGTCTGAGTAAGTTGTCCTGTAAATAGTCCTGTAAATACTTGTTTTTTTTTCCTCGCTTCACTGTAAATATCGTCACTGTTTCACTATTTCCACCTGGGTAGCAATAAATGAAAAAGCACAAACGATATTTTTTCGGCTGGGCCATCATTTTTGTATTTTTGAAACGAACCCGTGACATTTGGTGTCAGAAGTGGGATGGCCGGTCGACGGAAGCACCCTACAGTGAAGCGTACAGGGCTGCGCTCACAAAAAGTGAAGCAGGACTTACCTGTGGACGATGGAGGCTGGGCAACTGAAGATGAGGAAGGTGGCGCTGCTGCCTCAATCACGCAGCCTGCACCAAGTACAAGTGAGGAGCTTGTGGAGGTCATGAGGACATTTTTAAAAGGACAGGAGCGGAGGGACGAGGGGTTTTTGGCGGAGCTGAGAGGGCTTCGGGCCACCTTCCCAGCCCCACAGTGGTCTGTCCCTGTGTCCGGACCTGCATCACCACCCGAGGTGTCAACACCGAGTCTCCGGGTGGACCTCTCCACTCCAGCTCCTCGGCAGCGCCGCGGTTTCTCCGAGGAGCCCCCAAGGATCAGCATGGAGAGAGCTGAACCCTCCAGACATGAGGGCCGGCTCTACGGCGACCCAAAGATCCCTCAATATGTCTCAGGGGAGAACATTGAAAACTACCTGCTACGCTTTGAGCGCATCGCAAGAACTTGGGGTTGGCCGGAAGGTGAGTGGGCATGTCGGCTGGTGCCCTTACTCACCGGGAAGGCGTTGGAAGCTTACACAACCATGGATGAGGAGTTGGCGCACTCCTACCCAGACTTGAAAGCTGCACTGCTGATCAAGTTTGATGTTTCACCGAAAACCTACAGGCAGCAGTTCAGGTCCATGTCGGTGCCACCTGGAGAGAGCTCGACCGAGACCTACCACCGTCTGAAGGGGCTGTACCGGCGCTGGATCCGGCTGGAGCAGCACTCCAAGGAGCAGATCGGGGAGCAGATTATCCTGGAGCAGCTTCTTCGCGTCCTCCCGGCAGACGTTCGCACCTGGGTGAAGGAGCATGAGCCGACAGAGGGGCTAGCCGCAGCCAAGCTCGCGCTGCAGTATCGCAACGCACGGAGGGGAGGCCCAGCTGCTTACCAGGATGTTCGTCAGCCGTCGTCGCAACCCAGAGCCAGCTTCCACCCACCTAGAGATCCCGGGCCTGCACCCAGTCAACGTGGTCCTGGTAAAGGAGCTCATCTGTTTTTATTGTCAGCAGTCAGGACACAAAGCTGCCCTGTGCCCAATCAGAAAGGCTAAGCTTACCGGGGCTTGTTACACCCCACGGGCTGAGGACATGCAAGGGGTAGGGAGAAAACAGTGGTTCAAGGAGGTGTGCATTAATGGGGAACCTGTGACTGCTCTGGTGGACTCGGGGAGCTTCATGACTCTTGTACGGAGGGACTTTGTGCCAACGGGCTTGTTGGATTACAGTAAGCAGGAGGAAATTTGTTGTATACACAGGGACATGATGGTGATGGTGGATGACCAACCATACTTACTTACTGTGGGGGTGGTGGAGAAGTTACCGGTAGCCGCTATCTTGGGTTGGGACTTACCTGTACTCCTGGATTTATTAAAAGGAGGCGGATAATGTGATGGAGCGCCACTAAGCGTCCATCCCAGACTCTAAGTATCCGTGCTTCCTCTGGCCCAGGGGAGCGCGGTGCCAGGAGCGCGCGCACGGGGAGAAAGCTCTCCCACGTGAGTGCGCTGCCCGGCAAACAGCTGCTTGCAGGCCCGCACCTGTTTCCCACGGTCCTGCACAGTCCCAACGAACATTCCCCCCCCGTCTGAACCGGTCATCGCGCGCGTCTGAGGGTGCACACTCGGCGCTGAGCTTCCACAAACACTCACCTCTCATCTCTGCTTCAGTCCTGCTGTTCCTGGTCAAGGGGCCAAACCGGAGCACTTCCGCGTCACGCTGGAAATAGCGCAGAGTGGCACGCTTTGCCAGTCGCGTGACAAAGGACTCAACCATTTTGGGTGTTTTGTTTTGTATTTTTATATTGTTTATGTCCCTGTTGTTTTGAATAATGTATGGAGTCATTTTTGTTCATTTTTTAGTTTCTATGCAGGAAACTGGGTTTTGAGTTTTGTTATTTGGTTATTTTGTTTTTATCCTTAAAACCCCTTAATTTGTATTTTGGTTTACCCGGGGGAGGGGCTAAAGGGGTATTTAAAGGGGAGCTGAGCTCATTTGAGAGGGTGCTGGATCTGATTGTAGTGTTGGCTGTCTGAGTAAGTTGTCCTGTAAATAGTCCTGTAAATACTTGTTTTTTTTTTTTTCTCGCTTCACTGTAAATATCGTCACTGTTTCACTATTTCCACCTGGGTAGCAATAAATGAAAAAGCACAAACAATATTTTTTCGGCTGGGCCATCATTTTTGTATTTTTGAAACGAACCCGTGACATTAATCAAAGCTGGATTCATTTGGCTGTTTTCTTTTTATCTTCTGATTTGTTTAACACCACTGCAACACAGTTATACAAAAAATGGACTTTAGAATGAGAACAGGCTTTCATTTTCTAAGCAAATATCAAATGCTTATCTACTTCCGTTCCACAAGCCCTCGCAGCCTTTATGTCTGACGTTAATCTGATGATGAAGCCTCAAATATAGGCACACAATAACTCAGCAATGCTTTGGTTTGGTCTGTTTCCCTCCACTTTCCTACTATAGATTCTATTATTTGCTTTCTTTCTCACAAGTTTGCCTACACAAAACCCTCATATTCCCTCTGTTAATATTTGTCGTCTTACATTTGTACGCGTCATAACACAACTTTGGAAGGTGTTAAATATTAGTCAGTTTGTCATCTAAACTCCTTATATATAAATAACCAATATTAGTTTGTTTTAATGTTAATAAAATACGATTCTAATGACATAAGTTACTTTTAATTGGTTAAATAAATTCTGCTTAAATATTTTTTTTTAGATTTTAACTGTAGATGTTGCTTTAGCAAATTTTTTTTTTTTTCTAATTTGTTATTTGTCGAGTGCAGCAGGGAACATTTATGAGTTACAGTGGCTTAGAAAAGTCTACACCCCTCTGTTTAAAATAAGGGGCAGTTAATGATTGTCCCTCCCCCCTAAAGAAATGACAAAACACATCACCAGACAGACCAAAACAGACATACATACAAAAAAATCACAGTGTTTTTATTACTGCTGCTTACCTTATCAAGGATGCACTTAAAAAAAATGAAATAGTCCAGAGAGCTGTATAAACCGTTCAAAGGTTTGGGGCCACATTGAAATGTCCTTATTTTTGAAGGAACAGCACTGTACTTTTCAATGAAGATAACTTTAAACTAGTCTTTAAAGAAATACACTCTATACATTGCTAATGTGGTAAATGACTATTCTAGCTGCAAACATCTGGTTTTTGGTGCAATATCTACATAGGTGTAAAGACGCCCATTTCCAGCAACTATCACTCCAGTGTTCTAATAGTACAATGTGTTTGCTCATTGGCTCAGAAGGCTAATTGATGATTAGAAAACCCTTGTGCAATCATGTTCACACATCTGAAAACAGTTTAGCTCGTTACAGAAGCTACAAAACTGACCTTCCTTTGAGCAGATTGAGTTTCTGGAGCATCACATTTGTGGGGTCAATTAAATGCTCAAAATGTCTCATGCACTCACCCGAAACATTTCTGCAACATCGAGTATTGTTCCAGTTTTTTTGTCCTCTGTGAAGGATCCTGGGAAGGAAATACTTACTCATGCACTCCTTGATACTCAGAGTGACTCCTCCTTTGTCCTAGAAGATCTTGTGAAAAACTTGACCGTTGAA
Organism: Cyprinodon diabolis; assembly: GCA_030533445.1. NCBI lineage: Eukaryota > Metazoa > Chordata > Actinopteri > Cyprinodontiformes > Cyprinodontidae > Cyprinodon > Cyprinodon diabolis. The sequence continues at coordinate 31,671,337 of CM060076.1, forward strand.
ACAAAACCAGTACAGTTCAAACTTAGTACTATGGTTTCTGTTGATACACCTGTTTCAAGTGAAATTGTGTCTGACTTGCAGATTCTGAGCTTTTTCTCTGATAATTGTATAAGATTGGGGCAAGCATACACACGGGACTTCATTCCTGTTGATACATCTTGTATACCAAGTAGAAGTACAGCATTACAGTGGCCTCACCTTAAACATCTGGCTGGAAAAATGCCTGCTTTACAAGACTGTGAAGTAGGTTTACTAATTGGGTTTGACTGTCCTTCTGCCTTGGCTCCCTTGGAAGTTGTTGTTGTTGGTGGGGAAAATGAACCCTTTGCTCAGAAAACTGCTCTGGGTTGGAGTATCATTGGGGCAGCTAATCCACATTTAGATCGGCAAGGTAACCAAAGATTTGTACACAGAGTGACGGTAAAAGAAATGCCAGCTCCATTAACTTCTGATGTTTTAAAGGCTCTGGAGTTGGATTTTAATGAAAAGGGCCCAGAAGGAAAATGTGTTTCTCAAGATGACATTCGGTTTCTACAACTTCTGAGTGAAAATATTACACAGAAAGATGATGGCCATTTGGAGATGCCCCTCCCGTTTAAAACACCTTGCCCTCCTATGTTGCCAAATAATAAGAAGCTGGCTACAATTCGTTTACAACATCTGAAGAGAAGGTTAAAGAGAAATTATCAGTTCTACAATCATTACAAAACATTTATGGAGTCTATCATTAGCTGTGGTGATGCTGAACTAGCTCCTGAGACAAATGCCAATGATTGTGTGTGGTACTTACCTCATCATGGGGTGTACCATTCAAAGAAGCCAGATAAGTTAAGAGTGGTGTTTGACTGCTCAGCTAAACTTTGTGGTACCTCTTTGAATGATACCTTGTTGACTGGTCCAGATTTGATAAACTCTTTAATTGGAATCCTGCTGCGCTTCAGAAAAGAAACTGTTGCTATCATTTGTGACATTGAAAGGATGTTCCACCAGTTTTTTGTTGCATCAAAGCATCGTTGTTACCTCAGGTTCTTATGGTGGGAGCAAGGAGATTTGGAGAGCGAGCCCAAAGTGTATCAAATGAAGGTTCACCTTTTTGGTGCTGCCTCCTCTCCAGGCTGTGCTAATTTTGGTTTGAAATATTTGGCACAACAGCACAAATCAAAGTTTTCAGCTGCAGCAGAATTTGTGGAAAATTATTTTTATGTTGATGATGGGTTAATAAGTGTCCCTACAGCTAATGATGCCACTAAATTAATAACTGTAGCACAGAAACTGTGCAAAGAAGGTGGTTTGAGACTCCACAAATTTAATTCCAATAGATCTGAAGTCCTGGGCTGTGTGAATCCATCTGAGAGAGCCAATGTGGTTTCTGCTGATCTCAAGCCTGACTTGGCGCTTACCGAACATGCCTTAGGTATGCGATGGCATGTCAAAACTGACTGTTTGGGTTTTCATATTGATCTAAGAGATCAACCTGATTCACGCCGCGGCATTTTGTCAGTAATAGCCTCTCTGTATGATCCATTGGGATTTATTTCACCATTCATTATGAATGGAAAATGCATTTTGCAAGATCTGTGCCGAAGAAGTATTGGGTGGGATGACACTTTGCCTGAGGACTTGCAAGTACGGTGGGGGAAGTGGAAGTTCAGCCTTCAGGATGTGGAAGGATTAATGATACAAAGATGTTATCATCCACAAGGATTTGGAAACATTGTTAAAACAGAACTACATCACTTCTCAGATGCTAGCAGCCTACCATACGGTGCATGCTCCTATCTCAGGTTTGAGAATGACAAAGGTGAAATCCATTGTGTTTTGATCATGGCTAAAGCCAGAGTAGCTCCTTTGAAGATCACAACCATTCCTCGTCTTGAGCTTTCAGCTGCAGTGGTTGCTGCAAGGTTGAGTATGCTGTTAAAATCAGAGCTTGATATGAAGATAGATGCAGAGTTTTTCTGGACAGATTCACAAGTAGTGTTGTCATATATTAATAATGAAGCACAGCGGTTTCATGTTTTTGTGGCAAGTCGAGTCCAGATAATCAGAGAAAACACAAATCCAAATCAATGGAATCATGTTGACACCACTGAAAATCCAGCAGATCATGCGTCTAGAGGACTGTGTGCCTCTGAGATTTTAACCACTAACTGGCTAACGGGTCCTGAATTTTTGTGGAAAAGGGAGATAAAAAGGGAATTTAAATCCAGCCCTAATCTGTTAGTTGGTGACCCAGAGGTTAAAACTGTTCAGACATTTGCGACTACAACAGATGAGACTGCAGATTTTCTGGAACGTTTCACTAGATTTTCATCCTGGTCAACACTGATTAAAGTAATAGCCAGAATCAAAAGACTTGGACACAGAAACGAATGTTGACGATGTAGTAATTGAAGATGCGCCAGTGTGTCAGGCGGGCCGTCAGCTGCTCCAGTTGTTGTTTGTTTTTCTATTGTTTATAACCTATGTTGCACATACCGTCAACACTCTACGGGTGTATGATCGCCAAACACTCTTAGATCTGAAGATTTACTCCAAAAATCTTGTCAACATCAACTTTAATTATTATGGACAAAAAACGTTGCCTCCTTTCCTATCGGGCATCCCGACATACCTCTGCCACACTCCGACGCCTACCCCGCGGCGAAAACGGCCCCGCTGCCGGGGTAAGCGTAGTGGCTGTCTGGTGAGGCTGAAGGCCGGGTTGGTACGTCCTGATCGAGGTGGATATGGAGCGGGGCTTCGCCTTTGTGTCTCTCGACGTTCCCTGGACCCCGTCGCTGCCTGGTTGGTACCGGTGGCGGGCTCGGATGTGATGTTTAAACCCCGCGGACTCTGCTCTCTTCGTCCCCGCTGGCGCGGAGTAAATCTGGGGAACCTGCGGCCTCTGTGTCGGGCCTCCCCAGCACTTATTTCACCTCCTGCTTCTGATCCTTCGGTGTTTGTCCCCTGTTCTGCTGTGTTTGACATGTTTGAGCCTGTGACCCTGCCTTTTGTGCAGGAGATTGTGGGTCACTTGAAGCCTTCAGGGTGTCCAGATGATACTGTCCCACCCCGATTTTTTAAGGAGGTTTTTCCCACTATCGGGCCATTGTGTCTCACAGTTATTAATAGCAGCCTGTCCTCTGGAGTAGTCCCTTTAAATCTTAAACATGCAGTCGTGCAGCCTTTATTAAAAAAACCTGGGCTGGATCCTACTGTTCTGTCGAATTTTAGGCATATCTCTAAGTTGCATTTCTTCTCAAAAATCTTAGAGAAGATTGTTTATTCTCAGCTCATGGACTTTTTAAATGAACAAAATGTTCTTGAGATTTTCCAATCTGGTTTTAAAACATTGCACAGCACAGAATCAGCGCTTTTAAGAGTTTTTAATGACATCTTTTTAGCTACTGACTCTGGACACTGTGTTGTCCTTGTACTTTTAGATTTGACTGCAGCATTTCATACAGTCTTGATTGCTCGTTTGGAGCAGTGGGTGGGCATCAGGGTCTTAGCACTGGAATGGTTCATGTCCTACCTGTCACATCGGACTTTCTGTATCAGCCTTGATGACTCTGTCCTCCACTGCTCCTCTATCATGTGGGGTCCCACAGGGCTCCGTGCTTGGCCCTCTTTTATTTTTCCTCTATCTACTCCCACTTGGCTCCATTCTCAGGAAACATGGCATTTCCTTTCACTGTTATGCTGATGACAGCCAGATGTATGTCCCCCTCAAAAAGGCTGATTCCTGCTCTGTTGAACCACTGTTAAGGTGTTTACATGACCTTAAAGCTTGGATGTCTTTAAATTTTCTGAATTTTAATGAAGAAAAGACAGAAGTCATGGTCTTTGGTGGCACATCTGCTGCACCCCTACACTCCCAGCCGATCTCTCAGGTCAGCTGATCAGTTGCTCCTGATGTTGAGCATGACATGTTGATTTTATGTATACACATGCATATTTTTATCCTGTGCGGGCAGTGCTTTTATTTTATTTACTTTTATTTATTTTAGTTATTTTATCTTTTTGTGCAGCACTTTGGAAACCTTGTGTTTATTTAAACCGTGCTATATAAATAAAGTGGATTGGATTGGATTGAAACGAATGTTATTCAAATGTGGTGAGTGTTAAAGAACGTGAAGATGCTATGAAATAATTGTTGAAACTTGTACAAAACCAGGCCTTTGGCTCAGAGATGAAGCTGTTAAAAAGAGGAGACATCCTTGTCTCTGAGCTGTGCTTGCAGTGTGATTCTTAGCGTTCCCTGGTGAAAGCAGCGAGGTACGTTTTATTTTGTTGTTTGTGTGTTGTAAGTTTATGTTTATATTCTAATATTTGTATTTGTTTAGTTTTCACGGTGACTTTGATGACTGAGATGATCCACATCAAGGAAAATAAACAATATTGAAAATCTCACGTCGAGACCGCTGAAATTTAATTCACATGCTGGGGAGCTGCTACACATCTAGTCTAATCTAAACTACTATAGATGGGTTAGTCTAGATTATTCTAGATTAGACTAATCCAACCACTTTACAGAGATAATTCAATCAGATCATACAGGCAGATTGGTTCAAAGTTTTCTATCTAAGGAAAACCAGGTTATTGCATCAACTCATTAACTTGAAGGCAATCCCTCACACTAATTCAAAGCTGTCTCACACTACAACTGCATACATTTCTAAACCTATGGCTAAGGCTGGTTGTATAAAAAGGTTTTCCGATTAAATTATTCCTGTGTTTACCTTAAGCATTTACGGAGTTTATTACATTACTGGAGGTACAATATTGCACATGTACTGAATGAATAAACATGGTAGTCCCTTCCCCAGCTGCAGAACAAAAAGGAAAAAGAATCCAAGATCGGGCGTAAAAAAAAAAAAAAAAAGAAGTGCAAAAAACATTTAATGCTAAGAAGGATAAAACACTCAGAATACAACATGAACATTGGTGTTCACTGAAGTGGGAGCTAAAGCTGCTAAAGCTGCAGAGTCGATGAAGGCATAAGTAAGTTCACCCTGCAGAATGTGACTGTGTACAAAAATGTTTTTGTCTGCTGAATGCACCCAGTGAAAAAAATGTTTTTTTCTGGCTCAAAAAGGACTAAGTAAAAACTATCAGGAGGAATACTACTATAGGCAGAGATGGCAAAAGTACTCGCTTTCCGTACTTGAGTAAAAGTACAGATACTTGTATTAAAAATACTCTGGTAAAAGTGGAAGTACTGATTAAACTTCTTTACTCAAGTAAAAGTAACAAAGTACAGGCTTGTAAATTTACTTAAAGTATAAAAGTAAAAGTAGAAACCACTTTTTTCATGCCGTTGCCTACATTTTAAATGGATGTCTGCCAATAGGACTAGATCTCCGTTGTGTTCATTTTCAATCATCTCGTCGTCCATACTACTATGCTAACGCCACCGCCACCAAGCTGCAATGATTTGCCGCGAATGAATACTGCCGAATCTGTCGATTCATCTTGTAGTGGTGCTTCAAATGCAACGTAGATTCCCATCCAATTAGATTGAATTTGGTATTGATGACGTGAAAAACAATAAAGGTAACTCCATTGAAATGATTCAAAACTAAAGTAACAAGCCAATTTTTTTAATTTGTAAGGAGTAGAAAGTACAGATATTTGTGTAAAAATGTAAGGGGTAGAAGTATAAAGTCGCCATAAAAATAAGTAGTAAAGTAAAAATATCAGAAAAATCTACTTGAGTACAGTAACAAAGTATTTGTACTTCGTTACTTCCCATCTCTGACTATAGGCATGGTGCATGACAGGGTCTCTTTGAAGTGAATCAAAAGTATTGGATCTTTGCAACAATTCATATCTTTTCCATCAATAAAACCTTTTTGTTTTACTGCTGTGATATGTTCGAAGAAATAATTTTGGTGGCGAGAAAATACAATTACAATCATGGTTGAAGCAGATAAATCCTTCTTTTTTTCAGCTAAATTAAGATTTTGGCCATCATAGTGTGCACATGTACCAGGAAGTACCTGTTCTGATTCAGAACAATGGAACCTTGCAACAAGAAAATACAAATACAATGTTTAAAAATTGGCTCTTAAATCTGTGTATAAACTATTATTATTATATTTTCTTTATGTTCCTGTTCCAAAAGGTCAGCTGTTTGATTCTGACAAAGTGTGCAGCCCTGTTTGCCCTGCTGTTTATTATTTGTAAGAGCAACTGTGGAAAAGTCAGGAAAACAGTGTGGATGGTGGAGCATTGATATTAGGGGTCTGATCCCAGCTGGAGCCCTTTCTGTATTGATCATTTTGAGTTTCAGTGGACCATACCATATTTCTCTTGGTTTAGGTATATTTACTCAATCAAACTAAGTGCAAATTATTACCTTCACTTTTAGGGATTAATTTGTAATAGTTTATTTTTCACACAGTTTATGCAGGGCATACGGCACACAACAGATATAAGGATTTTTAACTTTTTCAACAGTAATTAAATTAGTGGGTAAGCAAACACGCTAATGCTAAAGTCAGCCTTGCTGAAGGGCATGTCTTCAGTGTGGTTTTTAGTTAGACGGTTAAAAGAGTAAACTGTGTAAGACTTAACTTAGACTTAGACAGATTTATTTTGTCATTTTCTATCCACGAATGTAAACAAAAAGAAATTTCATTTAAAACAGCTCTAGACAATTTCTTTTTTTAAACTGCAGCCTTGAAAAACATAAATAAATACATTAAAATATATATATAGTAATATAAATATATTACTGTATGTTTACATGTTTATTATTTATTAAAAGGTTTATTATGTTTGCAGTAATGCATTTATTAAAATGATTAATTTAGAAATGGAGAATATGATGCAATGGTTTTGCATCTTTTAATAAAGGAAGAAATGGTCCTTAATTATGGATTTAGGAAACAAAAGAACAAACAGGAGAGGAAGCAGATTCAACAGGGAGTGTTATGGCCAGGAAGATTACATTAAATACTAAGAAAGATCCAACAAGAGAAACAGAAGTCTGCAGAGCCTGGCAGATTAGAGAATGACTGCTGTTTAACATCAACATGGATGTGCATGTGCAGCTGTTCTGTAACTCAAAAAACCTAATAGCAGGAACCCACTGCCAGGCACTCTGGAGCACTTGGCCTATTTTTACAGAGAGGTTCAGGTCCAAACTCCATTTTACTTTAAATACAGGATGGAAACTTTATTTGTGTGAATATGCTGTCTTTCCTTCTGTCCCCAGATTTTAAACTTCTCCCAATCAGAGGTTCTCCAGAACCACCTCAAAGTTGTTAACATTTTTGAAGAATTACCTCTAGGTGAAATGTAAAGGTTTTACAAAATCTTAAACTGTGTTTTAAATAATCTCTGGGCTTTATAGATTATTTAATTCATTTTATTTATTTATACTTCACTAATTCACAACACATTTCATCTCAAGCCACTTTACAGAGACAGTTCAACCAGATCATACAGTTAGATTGGTTCAATGTTTTCTGTCTAAGGAAAACCGGCTGATCGCATGGATTCATTTACTCTCTGCAATCCCTCCAGCTAAGCATGCTTGTAGCGACAGTGGAGAGGAAAATTTCCTTTTAACAGGAAGAAACCTCAAGCAGAACCAGAATCAGTGTGAGCGGCCATCTGCCGAGGCCGACCATATATTAACAATTATAACATGACAAACATTGATTTTAGCTGTAGGCGGAAGGTCAAGTAGAAATTGGTCATTTAGATATTCCATATTGAATGGATTTAAACAGAAACGCCATCGATTAAAAAAAGAGCTACTCAACAAAACAACAAACTTAATGATTTGTGACATTAACCTCAGAATTCTGGCTTTAATCTCAAATTTCTGATTTTATTCTCAGACTTTTGAATTTGATCTGAGGATCATCCTCATAGAGTTATGACAACTTTTAATTTTCCTGTGTTATCATAATGATAATCCTAGGCATTCTTGATAGAGTCCTATTTAATTTGACCTTTAATTCTAAAATCGACAGTGAGATTAATTTGAACCTTGAATTTATTTTAGAAGAATAAGTTAATAATTCTGAGATTAAAGTCTGAATTCTTAGAATAAAGTCAGAATCCTGAGAATAAATTCAAAATTCTGAGATCAAACCAGAATTCTTAGAATAAAGTCAAAATTCTGAGATAAAAAGTCAGGATTCTGAGAATTAGGTCAGAATTCCAAGATTAAGGTCAGAATTTGTCAGAATTTTGAGATTATGGTCCGGATTGGTTAGAATTTTGAGACAAAGTTGGAATTCTGAGGGAATTGAGTCGGAATTCAGAGAATAAAGTTATGAAACTAAAGTCAGAATTCTGATATTAACGTCAGAACTCAGAATTAAAATCAGAATTCAAAAACTTTTTTTGAGTGTTCCTTTTTTTAATGGCCCTAATCCTCTTCCATAAAATATCAAATTATCATGTGGAGTGATTAAATAAGGTATCAGTCGGTAATAAACCCACAATATTGCTGAAAGTTCTTTTTATGTGTTGAATTTACATCAGTATACAAACTGAGTGAGGAGAAAAGCCTCTTCATGTTTTGCGTTCCATATTTTCATCCACCGCTAACACTGAATGCAACACATAAGCCTAGATAACTGATCTTTCTCTTTTTATCTGTTCAAGGAAGCTCTGTGGGTTGATAATTGTCACCAAAATCAGAAGCTGCCCCCCACTGGGAGTTTGGCTGATGCACTATTTTTTCCATAAACACTTCAAAATCAGGTCAGACCTGCAGTTCTAGCAGGGAACTCCAACAAGACCTAAAGAATGAAAACTACATACCGATTATGATTCAGCTTTTTTTGAACATGTGGCTCCTATGTGATAATAAAATAGCCAATAACAACAACAATAAAAATCCCCTTAGTTATAAATGTTTTAAATAAATCTTGTCCTTACTTTCTAATGTCTCTCTGCAGGAAATCTGTGAGGAAATAGTAGTGCACCTGTTCCACAGGTCGACAAAAAACCTTTTCATCAAACTAGAGAGATGACATTTAGAAACAGCGCTTCCTCATATCTAATCAGGCACCTTTTCAAATCTGACTCACCCAAATGTAAATGTTGATATATTACTCATATTCCCTTTGCCTTCAGCAAGATGTTTTACATATCTGTCAGAAGAGGGAAAGGAGGAACTACTAAGAATTTAATGAACTGTCTAACTTGATACAGGGAATTACAAAAGTATTCATTCCTTATTAGTTTTCTCACGTTTGCAGCATATATAGGTACATTATCCATGTGGATGGAGAACCTCTACCCCAGAATGAAGAGTTCTGCAGTCTCTAACGCCTTTTCTTTCAGAATTTCTCTGAATTTAGTTCCATCCAGCTTTCTTGCAACTCTAAGCTCTTCCAGCCAAATAAAATGCACCCCACAGCATGATACAGCCACCGACATGTTTTTAATACTAAAATAAGCATCCTACCTACTAAGATTTATTCTGATCAAAGCACCTTTATTTCACCCACATAAGTGAGGATTGTGGTTGTTTTGTATCCGAGTTAAAAAGGTTCAGGGGTTGTGAAAACTCAACATGGGTAACAGGGATTAAAACAAATGAAATCATGCATCTTACATTTAGCCAAGTATGGACATCAGGAGATTTAAATGGGTTTTTTTTTCCGCTCCCCAGGATGCCAAGGACAAACATAGGTTGGAGCAATTATTCTCCAAGCGGGGACCTGAAGTCACCTTTGACCGACAACAGCGAAATCGTCAATATTAAGCTTATTTCAATCCCCATCCTGGGAGCAGATGGACACAAACAATTGGATGTCCTTGTTTAGGGGAAAAACTGGCCTTAATCTCTAAGTTTTGATCTGTTTCTGATAATCTGCTGTGTGCGATGGACAGTGAACTTGAGGCTATTTTCACTTGACCTGCTGTGTAAAACAAGAATGCAACTTACTTCTTTCCGTACAAGAGGACTGAAAAACAGCACTGAAGGAAATAATGATACTAATGAGGTTAATCAGAATTGAATGCACTGTTTGTTGATAGTTTTCACACTGAGAAACCGCATTTTCCTAATCCTCAAATCTGTAAATTGAGTTGCCTAAAAAAATAAATAGATTGGTAAGATAAAGATCCCCATATTCCCAACCTCCCACTCCCCCACCAATGAACATTCATTGCCTAATCACTCTTCATTCTCTCTTTACTGTCAGATCATCAATAATTGCTAAATCTGTGACAGCATCCTTTATGCCAGATAAATGGTGCTTCATGTCTTTCAAGGAAAGACCCTTGCTTCTTTTAACAACACAATCCTGCCTTCATCCGGTAAAAGAGTTCAAACTGCCCGGTATGCAGAATACTATTTGCAGCTGCATCATACAAATAAATAGTTAAAAAAAAATCATACGTTGGGATTTCCGGATTTTTTTTTTTTTAGATTATGTGTCTGACAGTGGACATGCACCTACAATGACAATTTCCCACCCCTCCATGATTTCTAAGTGGGAGAACTTGAAAAATAGGCTATGTATCAAACCAGGCTATGTATGTGCATGCATTACACCTGTCTTGTTAAGTCTCTTGGTACAGTATATTTCTTGTAAACTTGTTCTGAATAAGTAAACTAAATAACGGTGCATTGCAAAAGTTTACACAACCCTTTTCACCTTTAGTTTAAGTGTTAAGGTATTGCTTTAATTATTTTATTTTATGATGTAAACCTACATAAATTAGTATAAAATACCTCTGATATGAATGGATTTTTAAAGAAAATGCATTTCAACCGAGGACCATAAGAAGTTACCTAAAATGAAGATATCATGTGTGTAAACTATAAATATAAATTCAACTGTTATTTGAAGGACTTAGATGTAATTTAGAGAACATTGGTGAAGAAAGAGCATCAGAAAAACCAATGAGGACACAATGGCAGGTGTGAAAAGGAGCTGCAGAGAAGTTTAAGCAGGGTTCAATGGAGTAACTAAAAAAAAATAAACTACCAAGTAGATGTTCCGGTTCTCCAGAAGAAGAGTTTTAAATTTAGTTTTATTCTGAACCAAGTTTATAACTCCAACATGAACCTATTCCTGTTTAGTTATCAGACTAGGTCTGAAATGAAGCTTCAACCTTCATATCTGACATACCTCACTGATTAGAATCTTTATTATGTCATCCTCTACTATTAGTAACTTTGCCTTTTTTGATTTTTTTTATTGTTGTCTTATCTCATATGTATAACCTGTTTTTAATTTGTCTAAATAGTTCTCTGAATTTAACATAAAACCTCCAAAAGTACATTTAAGAATCTCCCTTCCTATCAGTAAATGGGACACCAATCTATCTTCTTGTAAAAAGCTTAGCTTTTGGAGCAAAAATGTGCACAAATAATTATGGAATGACACAAAGAACCATACACTTATACAGTAGGAAATTCCTCACAGAATAAAAAACCAAGACAACAGATGGTCCAGATGGGTTTCTCAGAACAGAATGCCCAAAATGCTTTCTGATGACAACTTCAATACTTTCTGGCACCGACTGTCTGCTCCTCCTCACTTTGCTTTCCAATGTGGATCTGTATGGAGTTTTTATAAAATTCAAGAAAAAGAAAGCAATTTGAATGGGGAAAATAATTTTTAGACTGATAGCAAAACCTTTTTTCCAAATGTCAATTTATGACAAAATATTTTCCCTCAAAACATCTTCTTCAATCACTTCACTTAAATAACATCAGTTTTTGCTATCAGTGGGATTTTTTTCTCTCCAATATATTAATTCTAATTTTTTTTTTTATTTTCCATCCGCTTTTTTTTCTTGAATTAAATAAAAACAAAAATAACACCATAGATCCGGAAATAAATAGACTCCGCACACATTTTCTAGCTCTAAGTCAAGTTAAAAAAAATCAACAAGTTATCCGCAAGAACAAAACTATTATAAGAATGACTTAATATAAAGCAATGTAAGATTTAGTTTCTTTTGGGGAGAATATCTCTCTGCTTCTAAGAAAAAAAACTGAATAGGACTCACTTGAATATTTGGATACATCCTGGGTGTTGCTGTCCCTAGGGACACTACACATTCACTTAAAGGTACAGTGGAGGATTTTCGCAAATTTTTGAAAAGACCCGCCCTCTCCACTTAAAAAAAAAAGCACATACACAACCCTGTGCCCGCTCCCAAGAGGGAACGCCTATAAAACGTGTGCAAGAGCATGCAGGATCACATTTTTCCTCATGCATGCTCTGTTTAAAAGTTGCTGTTTGCATCACAGCAAGTTTACTTTCAAAAAGAAGTTTTAAATGTTTCCACTATGTCAGACTTTCCACCGGTAAGTGAAAATGTGGACGAGCGCATAGGACGACCTTACGTAAACATATCACCAGAATGATTGACAATTAGGAGGACCACTTATTTTGATAATCCACCTGTAAAAAGAACAACCTCCACTATACCTTTAAAGAGGTCATAGAATGATTCTATAGGGTATTTGGTGCTGGTCCTTAAGGTCTCTGAATAGGGTGTGTATAATATTGGTTGGGCTGAAAATGGCATATTTGCTGTAACTATGAGCCCTAATGCAAGCCTGGTTAAAAGCCCTAGAATGAAACAATAAGTTTTCTTCCTTTTATGGTATGCTCATGAATATTTAGATGAGCTGTGCGCTGATTGGTTGGTTTACAATGTGTGAAGCTGCTGAGCAAAGACACATCATAGCAACAAGCACTCACTCACTGAAATATTGAAATTGTTGATATGGTAGGGTGACCAGACGTCCTCTTTTTCCGCTTTCATACCTAAAAAATTTCCGGGGAAAAATTTCAAAATCGTCCAGGATACAGTGCAGCAGAACCGAGCCATGAGCTCTGTGGCTGGTCAGGGCTGGTGACAGTAGCCTGGACACCGGCAGCCCCGCACTTCCCCCCGCCTGACTTACCACGCAGGCGGGGGGGAAGCATACCGTTACCGGGTCAGGTTCGGTCACTCCGTCCCACGCGGCCGGGGTTCCCGGACCAGCTCCGGAGCCGAAGGCTTGGTTCGAAAAGCCCGGTCTGGTTCAGTCAGCGGGCCAGCAGCCCTCCCACCACCACCACCAAAAAAACTGTCCTCCTTTTCAGAAACCCAAAACTGGTCACCCTATATACACTCACCGGCCACTTTATTAGGTACCCCATGCTAGTAACGGGTTGGACCCCCTTTTGCCTTCAGAACTGCCTAAATTCTTCGTGGCATAGATTCAACAAGGTGCTAGAAGCATTCCTCAGGGAGTTTGGTCCATATTGACATGATGGCATCACACAGTTGCCGCAGATTTGTCTGCTGCACTTCCATGATGCGAATCTCCCGTTCCACCACATCCCAAAGATGCTCTATTGGATTGAGATCTGGTGACTGTGGAGGCCATTTGAGTACAGTGAACTCATTGTCATGTTCAAGAAACCAGTCTGAGATGATTCCAGCTTTATGACATGGCGCATTATCCTGCTGAAAGTAGCCATCAGAAGTTGGGTACATTGTGGTCATAAAGGGATGGACATGGTCAGCAACAATACTCAGGTAGGCTGTGGTGTTGCAACGATGCTCAATTGGTACAAAGGGGCCCAAAGAGTGCCAAGAAAATATTCCCCACACCATGACACCACCACCACCAGCCTGAACCGTTGATACAAGGCAGGATGGATCCATGCTTTCATGTTGTAGACGCCAAATTCTGACCCTACCATCCGAATGTCGCAGCAGAAATCGAGACTCATCAGACCAGGCAACGTTTTTCCAATCTTCTATTGTCCAATTTCGATGAGCTTGTGCAAACTGTAGCCTCAGTTTCCTGTTCTTAGCTGAAAGGAGTGGCACCCGGTGTGGTCTTCTGCTGCTGTAGCCCATCTGCCTCAAAGTTCGACGTACTGTGCGTTCAGAGATGCTCTTCTGCCCACCTTGGTTGTAACGGGTGGTTATTTGAGTCACTGTTGCCCTTCTATCAGCTCGAACCAGTCTGGCCATTCTCCTCTGACCTCTGGCATCAACAAGGCATTTCAGCCCACAGAACTGCCGCTCACTGGATGTTTTTTCTTTTTCGGACCATTCTCTGTAAACCCTAGAGATGGTTGTGCGTGAAAATCCCAGTGGATCAGCAGTTTCTGAAATACTCAGACCAGCCCTTCTGGCACCAACAATCATGCCACGTTCAAAGTCACTCAAATCACCTTTCTTCCCCATAATGATGCTCAGTTTGAACTGCAGGAGACTGTCTTGACCATGTCTACATGCCTAAATGCACTGAGTTGCCGCCATGTGATTGGCTGCTTAGAAATTAAGTTTTAAAGAGCAGTTGGACAGGTGTGCCTAATAAAGTGGCCGATGAGTGTATATTAGCATTGCTATCAACAGCTTAGCGACAGAATCATACTTACAGCTTGTGGTTGTGATGGCCTTTCGGTCGGAACAGACCCTTGTTTCAGTAAAAGAAGTTTAGCAAATCCTGCTTTGAACTGTCCAAGATTTTGAAAGCTGTCCTCGGTAAAATGCTTAGAGCAAATGAACAGCTGAGCTTCAAACTTTGCAGGGATCTTCTGATCCAGTGGGATGCTCTGTATGCCAGTTTTGAGGCGTGACAAAAGTACAGGCCAGAACAAAATAAGGCTTCATCCTGAACTGACGTCAACTCATTGCTTTGTTTGAATTCACCCGTTTTATGGTGGAAGTTTAGAATTGTGAGATTTGCAGAGAAAGGAGGTGTTAATGGGGTTTGAACTTCTCTGTACGTCCATTTCACCCACTGAACTATCGTTATTCAGCTATGAATTCGGTTTTGCATTCTATCACCCCTTTAATGACCTGGGGTGCGGTTGGATTTGGCATGGTTTTATGTAAAGATAGTAGGATGTGATAAAATAGTGTCTGGGTTAAGAGTTAGAGAATTTAGAATAAGCTGAATCGGACAGTAAGTGTTTAGAGACTTGGTGTACCTGCTTTGTCAGACTGGTGCTCTCTAGCCATGTTTGAGGTTTAGATAGTATGGGCCTCAAAGGAACAGGTGTGGACCTTTAGGGGAGCTGGCCCCACAGGGGGGGTTCATCTTCGTACCTTGGCACCTTAATAAAAATCCAAGCACTATTGGAGCAATGTAGCCAGTCTACATTGTTGGTTTAGTAAGTTCAATTAAACGATTGAGAAGTGCCCTGGAACATGCAGGCAGATAGTTTTGCTATACAGTTTGCCTAAAGGAAAGAAAATGACTGAAAACAGCTGCTATTCTATTCTTCTCAAATCCATCTTAGTGCTGTCATGTAAACTAACTATATGTATGATGGTCTGTGAGGAAAGATAGTAACATCATAACCTGAGGCTGCTCTGTTCATCTATGCTATTTTCCCACTTGCAACAAAGACATTCAAATTTAAATGAGAAAAACTAACTTAATCTACCATTTTTAGTGTTTAAAGCCAAGAGGCATTACAGTGAATGGTAATCCCTTGTAGAGCATTATCATAAAATCGCCTCAAACGAACACATAGTGTTTATTACTGCTCATGACTTTTAATACAGGTAAAAGCCAGTAAATTAGAATATTTTGAAAAACTTGATTTATTTCAGTAATTGCATTCAAAAGGTGTAACTTGTACATTATATTTATTCATTGCACACAGATTGATGCATTCAAATGTTTATTTCATTTAATTTTGATGATTTGAAGTGGCAACAAATGAAAATCCAAAATTCCGTGTGTCACAAAATTAGAATATTGTGTAAGGGTTAAATTTTGAAGACACCTGGTGCCACAAACTAATCAGCTGATTAACTTAAAACACCTGCAAAGAGCTTTAAATGGTCTCTCAGTCCAGTTCTGAAGCCTAGACAAACATGGGGAAGACTTCAGATTTGACAGCTGTCCAAAAGGCGACCATCGACACATTGCACAAGGAGGGAAAGACACAAAAGGTTATTGCTGAAGAGGCTGGCTGTTCTCAGAGCTCTGTGTCCAAACACATTAATAGAGAGGCAAAGGGAAGGAAAAACTGTGGTCAGAAAAAGTGAACAAGTGATAGGGATCATCGCGCCCTAGTCAAGATTGTGAAAAAAAACCCATTCAAAAATGTGGGGGAGATTCACAAGGAGTGGACAGCTGCTGGAGCCAGTGCTTCAAGATCCACCACCAAGAGACGCTTGAAAGACATGGGTTTCAACTGCCGCATAACTCGTGTCAAGCCACTGTTGACCAAGAAACCTCACCTGGGCTAAGGAAAAAAAGAGCTGGACTGCTGCTGAGTGGTCCAAAGTCATGTTTTCTGACCAAAGCAAATTTTGCATTTCCTTTGGAAATCGAGGTCCCAGAGTTTGGAGGAAGACAGGAGAGGCACAGGATCCACGTTGCCTGAAGTCTAGTGTAAAGTTTCCACCATCAGTGATGGTTTGGGGTGCCATGTCATCTGCTGGTGTCGGTCCACTCTGTTTCCTGACATCCAGGGTCAACGCAGCCGTCTACCAGCAAGTTTTAGAGCACTTCATGCTTCCTGCTGCTGACCTGCTCTATGGAGATGGAGATTTCAGGTTCCAACAGGACTTGGCGCCTGCACATAGCGCAAAATGTACCCCTGCCTGGTTTACGGACCATGGTATTTCTGTTCTAAATTGGCCAGCCAACTCCCCTGACCTTAGCCCCATAGAAAATCTGTGGGGTATTGTGAAAAGGAAGATGCAGAATGCCAGACCCAAAAACGCAGAAGAGTTGAAGGCCACTATCAGAGCAACCTGGGCTCTCATAACACCTGAGCAGTGCCAGGAACTCATCGACTCCCTGCCACGCCGCATTAATGCAGTAATTGAGGCAAAAGGAGCTCCAACCAAGTATTGAGTATTGTACATGCTCATATTTTTCATTTTCATCCTTTTCAGTTGGCCAACATTTCTAAAAATCCCTTTTTTGTATTAGCCTTAAATAATATTCTAATTTTGTGACACACGGAATTTTGGATTTTCATTTGTTGCCACTTCAAATCATCAAAATTAAATGAAATAAACATTTGAATGCATCAATCTGTGTGCAATGAATAAATATAATGTACAAGTTACACCTTTTGAATGCAATTACTGAAATAAATCAAGTTTTTCAAAATATTCTAATTTACTGGCTTTTACCTGTACATTCAGCCCAGGTAAAGCTGCAGAAAAGCAATCATTGCAACTAATTGTGGTGCTGTTGAATATTGACTGTTTTAGCTGCTAATCTTTTTTTTTTTATTTTACTGTATAGCACTTTATTTATAAAGCATAATGAAGCAGCAGCAAGGCCAGACAAAGCAGTATGGTAATACATTTAAGGACTTATTTACACAGGAATCCAAATTGCTACCACTTTTTTATGTCTAATATAATTAACAGAGACAATCCTGAAATACTCTGAGATATTGCCGTCAACTCCTCCCTCAGCTGCACTGTGATCATCAAATAGGATCAAACAAAACACTAACAAAACATGCAGAAATGTACAGCCAACTACTGCATAGAGTGAAATAAAGATTGTTTTTTTTGTTATGTTTATGAAAAGTCAAGTGGTGAGCTGCTGCCACCTAGAGGTGAAGCTTGTCATTAACTCCACTTAAATTCAGTCTGTGTACAGTTTAAATCATTAGACATCATCTTTTGTTATACAATAATATCATAAAATCATGCAATAATAGCATATAGATAAGTTTCAGTATTTATTTTTTATTTATTTTGTATGGTTGTTTTACCACACATCAATCTATTCAACAATGCAATATTAATTTATAATTTTGTGCCAATCTATCTGGTGGCATTAGATGTAAATTTCCCTACTTTGCATGTGGCTTTGATAAAGTAGTTGTTCTTGCTTGAGTCGCCTGCAGCCAATTTTTGCATAGTGAGTGAAATGGATAAAAAATTTAAAAAAAGGGGGGGGGGGGGGGGGGGGGACTGTTCTTCCTCTTAATCTACCTGCAGTGTTTGCTTGTGAGGAAAATTTTTGATCTGAGTTGACAAAGTGTCGCAAGAATCCCACTGCTGCAGTGGACATGGTGACAATACAAGGTCTCACCGCCAGGTGTCAGGTTTGGACAGTATTAGAAGGTTTATAACCTGGAAATATCTACTCCTTTTCAAATCCAAAAATTAAAGGTAATTCAGTACTTGGAAAAATATTTCTTTGCTTTGGTTATGCAAATTGTATCAAATCTGCATCTTGATTTCTGTGTCTTGATTTACTCTCAGTGATTCTGTAACAAAATAACAGCAATTACTGATACAAGAGGAGGATATTAATGTACTGTGTATCATCAAACCTAACCAGCCCTGTTAGTTCACCCTGAGCGTGCCTTAGAACAATGAGCTTTTCAAGGCTTGTCCATGGTTCGTGGCAGCCTCATTAAGCCTTGTATGGAAATAAAGGAATGTCTTGGTTTAAAGCTGAGACATTTTTAAAGGGAAAATGAAAATGTTAACAGGCAGCCTGAAAGTAGTTGGTGAAAACCCTTAGGAGTGATAGTGTGATTATATTGGTGTCTGTCTATGTGATGGACTGCCAACTCCTATGGATGGATGGACGGACGGACGGACGGACGGACGGACTATTAGTATGTTGATATTAAGTATTACGTGCTTAAGAAAAAATTCATACAAAAATGTTAAACATGTCAGTGTTTTTATTTTCAAACAATGAAATTAGTGTGTTTACCTGCCTTTCAAATAGCAAAAAGACATTTATCTTTTTCTGCTTTAATGCATTGCTGCATTGTGCGATTTAAATAGGACCTGTCTAAGTAGTATACATTTTGAACAAGAGACGATCAAATGCACTCTAGATTCTGTTGAAACAACAGATGCTTATGTCCCATTTTGGGACATCGACTCCTGTGGTGTATAGCTATATTGCTCTAATAATGCGAACAAGAAAGTTTGCCACCCACTTACCACAGACTTGTTTTTTGTTGCTCTTGCCACCCTCTGACCTTATGATGCCCTGAGTAAAGAGCAATATTGTCTCATGACACAAAGCGATTGGTTATATTATGAGTAACAGTAAACATAATATGTGTTTCCCTCTGTATATTTATTCATTTTAAAGAATTAAAAGATAAAAATGATTAAAATGTTAGTCACTGGTCATTCAAAAAGAAAACAATAGATTAACTAACCTTAATTTTCATTGTTTTGTCATAGTATCTTATAGAGGAAGATCAACTCCAGGATATTCCAGGAATGATACAATTATGACCAGTGTTGAGAAAGTTCTCTTTCTACGTGAACTAGTTCAAAGTTCAGTTCACACATTTTAAAATGAACTAGTTCAGTTCATAGTTCATAATTCAAAATTTTGAACTAAGTTCACAGTTCCAAAAAATGAACTAGTTCATAGTTCTTTTTTTTTCTTCATATATTGCTCAATTATACGGAGCCCCTCTGATGACATGGTAAAAAAAAAATTTTTATTGTGGCCACGAAGTAGTATTTCGTGCGCACGAAATACTACTTCGTGGCCACAATTAAAAATTTTTTTTGACCATGTCATCAGAGGGGCTCCGTACAATTACACCATAGCCTACTGTAGAACCACAGACAGCAATTATTTTATCAGTTGTAACACTGAAACTGCATCACATTTCACCTTCATATCCAGTTTTGAATCCTTATCCAACCAGGGTTTACATTAGCATTGAGGGGACAGCATTTCCCCATTGTTGCTTTAATGCTTTGTTGCTGTCCATTCACTTCACACTAGTAGCAGCTGCAGCTTTCACCCCTACAGTATATTCTCAAAAACATCAGGAAAAATGTGCTGCTTGAATAATCTTTTTTATGAGGGATTATTAAAAGAAAAACAGGAAAGTAGTCTTTAAGGTGCAAATGTTTTTTTAATTTTAATATTTTTTTCAATTTAAAATTCCATTTCAGTACATACTAAAAAGGAATACTGGAATCCTCGAAAATTATACCAGGCAGGTTTAACAAACAAGTTACATGAATAGTAAAACCCTCAAGAAAATTTTACTAACACAAACTGAGGGACCAGGCTGAGGTAGGAATTTAAGGTTACTGAAGTGCGGATTTTTTTATACTGAAAGCCGGCGGGCAAAGTTTGCAGAGAAATGTAAGATTGTTGCCATCATCCTCACCGACCACCTGGTCATAAACCTGTTTTAAGTGATCATACTGCTGCTTTGTCGCCTCCACGGTCGTCTCCATGCTGCTGTGGCTTCCACGCTGCATTTGTTTTGATGACGCACGCGGCTGTAGGCTACGACGCTGGTAGCTCGTGTTGTCAGATTAGGTGTTTTCCCGCTACATATTAAGGCCTGTTTACGGTGTGATTTAGCCGGGGTTTCGCCTGGAGGGCTCTATAGAAATCTGGCAACCTATTGAACGGAGTTGAACTGAGAGAGCGTGCCTCACAGACACCAGAATGAACGAGTTCACAATAACGTTCATCAGGCAGTAATGCAGTACGTTCAGTTCACGTTCGCCCAAAATATGAACGAGTTCATTCGTTCAATGAACGCGTTCAGGCACAACACTGATTATGACATCCCCCCCCCCCCCCCCCCCCCCAAAAAAAGAAGAACAACAAAAAATAGACTATCTAATAATAAGGTACATTACGATTAAAAATCCAGCATGATTTTATTTTCATTATGACTTTTAAATCAATGTAAATAACAATAAATCCGAAATAATAGAGAATGTAAAATACTACTACTACTAACCTTAATAATAATCAAAGCTTTCCTTTATCCCTCATAGATAAAGCTCCTTAAACCTCTTCAGACTACTCCAATCAACACATAATTTAATTCATAGCCATTGGGCAGGCAAAATGAAAAGCTCCCTCTGATTGGCCTAATCTGTACTGTCCTCAAATCTGACCAATCCGCAGTGAGGGGCGGGGCTTATCTCTGCGCGGCGGCCCAGCAGAGGGAGCGGAGGAAACCCCTCAGTTGTTGTCTGTTACTGCTGGGACACACTGGGCTGTAAAGGTCGATGTCTGTCAAGTGTATAACTCCTTAACTTGAACAGGGAACACTCCACAATTTTCTGCTCACCTCTGAGAAGATACTACCCAGTGGGAACAACAGGTGAGTTCCCACAAACTTTCTGTTATTTAGGGTTTAATTTGACTTCAGTTAGAAAGAAGTTATCAGTCTGTGGGAAATCAGTGGCTGTCAAACGGTCACACGCAAAAGATGGTGAAGCGCCAGACAACTTCCACTACACAGTGGGTGGAGGAGGTAATGGTGCGGTGTCGTTATGTCGTAGTTTAGAGTTGAAACGACCGGTTTTTATCCCTATCCGTGTCCGTCTAGGACCCCTTTTCCCGCATATAAACCGCTTCTCTGCTAGCCGTTGGCCTCAAACTTAGCTTAAACTTAGCTACCTTTCTACTGGAGGGGTTTTAGCTAGGTAGCGAAACAGCTTTGTTTCGACTGTTTGGGTTGGACTACGTGGGAATAAAAAACTTGTGGCCTCAAGCATGTAGTGTTTTACAACCGTAACCTGCATATACATTCCCAGGCAGGTGGTTTATAGTGAAGTACTTTGTACTATTGGACTGAACGACTGTCATAAATGAGTAGAAATATTTGTCAGCATCTCTTTCCTGCATTAAAAAAAATAAAAAATAAAATAAAGTTAAATGAAAGTGTCTAGAGAGCTGTTCTAAACGAATTTTCTTTTTATTTATACTTAAATAAATCTAAGTCTAAATGACAGATGGATAAATAAGCAGCAAGTAGCAGGGGCGGAGCTAGATGGGGGGCCAGGGGTGGCCATGGCCACCCTAAAAGGCTGGTTATACTGCTGCAGCAGTGTGTGGCAGTGAGCTTGATGCAGACATTTTTGATTTATGCTCAATTTTGAGTGTGGTCTGCGCTATACGCTGTGGGGCTAGCTACGGCAGAGGCGG
Organism: Cyprinodon diabolis; assembly: GCA_030533445.1. NCBI lineage: Eukaryota > Metazoa > Chordata > Actinopteri > Cyprinodontiformes > Cyprinodontidae > Cyprinodon > Cyprinodon diabolis. The sequence continues at coordinate 31,693,199 of CM060076.1, forward strand.
TGAGGAAGTGGGGGCAAGTTTGTCCGACAACAGAGGGACATGACAGCGAAAAAGAGCGGGGATCCGGATGGAAAAAGGGTTGCAGCGTTCAAGCGCACCTCGCTCTTCTGGTCCAACTTCAAGTGTTGTTTTCCGCAATAGCGGTCATAAAAACCAAAAAAGCCAGCCTCCTGTCTGCGGCCACCTACAATTTGGGAGAGGTGCAGCAGAGTGTCTGCAGAGGGGGGCGGGGCGTCTTTTTTTTCACACCTACTCAGGCGACCCAGTTTCCAAGTATAAATCAGCCTTTAGCCAATCATTGGCCACCCCTACAATTTTTTCCCCCTATAATACAGATGGTGGCAGCAGTAATACTCTCAAGTGGAATATTCAAAACATTTTATTTTTTTGTGGTTAATTATACACATCAATATACTAACATCAAAGATGATAAGGACAGAATTCATGCTCTTTTCAGAACTAGATTTTGTGTTATATGGGGTAAAGAGAAAATCATGTGTCTCTGCAAGTCATCTAGGAGTCTTCAGTGAAATCAAAGATGAATAACAAGTTTAATAAAAACTTATCAAATAATCAACTCATGTAGATATTAGTGCTTGTAAATATTAATTTAATGCTGAATGTTTATTGATACAAGTAGGTGAGTAATGACAATGGAAAAAATTCACGGCCCAGAACTAAAAACTGAGTTTTATCCTCTATACATGTTATCTAGAAATTACATATGTTTAAATATATGCATCTGTTTGTTAGCAAAGGCTGTAGGAAAGTGTTTATTTAGAAAATATGGATGTGTTGCTGGTTTATTTTCCTGTTGGAACAGTGTAGATTGACCCTGAGGTTCTGGTGCCTCTCTGCTTTCGGCCACCCCTCATTGTACATTGATTATTGCCTGGCCACCCTTATAAAAAATTTCTGGCTGCGCCTCTGGCCAGTAGTTATTCTCTGAGGCGATGATGATGCTTAAAGTTAGCCTTTCTGATTGTGCTGGAACTAGGTCAAGTGGAAACTTTGCCCTGTACACTAACCATTGTTTTTAAACCACAAACCGATGCCATCTTTTGAAGCCAGTGAGGTTTCTTTAAATTTGTCTGTCTAGTTTCACTGGGCTAAACTGGCCCTCTTTTGAGAGGACAAACAGCAACAGCTGCAATCCTCACTGACAACAGCATGTGAGTGTGTTTTCTCATCCGTGTGTGTGTTGCTTGTATGTATCTGTTGTTGTTTCAGTCAGAATAGGGCTGGGAGGCTGTATTAGCAGCATTTCTGGCATACCAGCTGAATTCAGGGTGCTTTTAAGAGAGCAGAACAATAGCTGGTCTGAAAGAACCTGATCTCTGGTAGAAAACGTTGGTGTGTTTTGCATGTTCGTTGGACAGATTAGCCTATTTGTGTCTCTCAGCATTTATGGTCCGGGGCTGCTAATGAATGCAGGGGCCTGTGGGCAGCAGAACAGATAGGATGCAAAACAGCCACAGGATACTGAAGACCTCTCAAACATGCGAGAACATGTCATTTACAAATTTGCTTTGGCAGGAACTGAATGCCGTGTGTCACGGCTGTTAACGTTGCCTTTGTCCTGTTAGTGATGGCTTTTAGAAATGTGAAGATTCACAGTTTGTGTTCCACTATGCAAAAAGTTTTCTACTGTTACAGAAAAACAGGATACGGTCTCTCACAAACTGTTGATCAGTGGCATTTTTTCACTTTGTGGCTTTTACCTGCACAGGAAAGCCTTTCTGTTGCAGTGCACCATATCTTATAGTATTTTTTTTTCGCCTCCTGGCTGCTACAAAGAAAAACAAGAAAATAATGCAAAGTATAGAATAGAGCAAGGGAAATATTATGCAGTTTTACTTTAAATCATTCAAAAACAACTGGCCGTCACTTCTATGAGAGGGAAACCAGCATGCACATGATATATACGACCAGCAGCTAGTGTTGATACTTCCCTCTGATGTGGGAAATGCTCTGACTGCAGCAATTTGGTTCAGATTACAAAGACGTCTTCTTACTACTGAAATCTGCTACTTTGAACTGCCAAAGGGGGTAGATAGCGAAATGTGATATTTGCAGTTAAGCTGCTCCTAAATTCTGAGTGTTTGAAACAGCAGTTTTCATTTTCAGGAGTCCATCTATGCTGCATTTTAGCATCACTGATATGATTCAAAACGTAAGATTGAAGTTGACAGAGAAAATGTGAAGTTGGATGAGGTTTTTTTTTTTTAAAAAGGTGTTACTATTTTGCTGCTGGATGAGGTGATTCTGCGATTCTATTTTGAATTTCTATACTTCCTGCCATTGCATGGCTAACAGGTGTATGTTCACTGTAGGTTTATGATATCTAATTGTAATTATATAGGATGTAGTCTCACTAAAGCTTACTTTCGTGAGTATAACAAATAAAAAACTAGTTCTTGAGTTGTTAAACCAAAAAAAATTATGAAGTAAAATAAAGAAAAACCAGATCAAAGTTATTTATTAATTTAAAGTTAAAGGATTTTACCCCCATGACCCCCTGAATAAAATCCAGAGCAACATAGTGTCTTAAAACATCCCCTCACAGGGTCCACCTGTGTGGCGCTTCTATTCTTCTGTTAAGACCTCACAGATCTATTACCGAGCAATAGTAAAAAAAAAAAAGACATCACCAACCTGGTTGAGACTACAGTTGTAAAGCGTTTTAGGTTGGATGAGAAGTTTGTGGTGGAGAACTAACCCTGCACATTACCCTGAATACACAATCCCTATGGTGAAGACAAGGTGTTGGCTGAGTCATGCTTTGGACAGGCTTTTCTTTGGTCCGGACAGGGTAGATGGTCTGATTTGAAAATGAGTAGAGATTCACCTAACAATAATAGCCCTAAACATCCAGACAGAGCTAGTAGGGAATGTGTTACGATGGTCAAGTCAAGGTTCAGACCTAAATCTATTTGAGAAATTTGATACTTATATATTCTTTCCATCCAATTTAACAGCTTTTTTTGCTGAGATTTGGGATTTTTATTTAATTTTTGAATGCTTTTAAAAACCATATGTTTAGTTTTATATCCCCCTTTCATGTTTTAGACTACCTTTCATTAGTCTGCAACATAAAATCCCAGAACAACACATTTAAGTTTGTGGCTATAACATCACAAAATGTCAAAAGATTAATTGGGTTTTAAATACTATGTGTCCTGGGATCCATTCACGGTTGGCGCATTGTGCCGTCTTTCATCCCCTAACCGACATCGAATCGTCCAGTTTTCCATCGCCCACCAATCGGTGCTGACTCAGGCAAAGCTGCCATCTGGGCCCAAATAGAAGAAGAAGAAGAAAAAAAAAACGCATGACACCCTCTCTGCAGAGCCTCCAGTGCTCTGTTAACAGATTTTGGGTATGTGTGACAGACTGAGAAAAAAAGTGTGAAGACGACTTGATGCAAAATTTGCATCTGATTCTTGGACAAATCAAAGCCTAATTTAGTCTCCCCCCAAGTTTGCTCAATGCTTTATTTATTAAGTCTAAAGCCATCAACAGAGGCATCCTTATAAATGTATTTTTCACTTCACCTCTGCTTTGACTAGAAGTCCCCATTACTACTTATTCAAGGTTATCACTACTGGATAAAAACAGCTTTGAATGAGGACTCACTGCCTTCAGGAGCCTTTTTAAGTTTACTTAAATCCTACTTGTAAAAAAAGCTTATTGTCTTAAAAGCTTAACATATACTTTACTTCTTAAACTCCCCTACGGTTCAATGTTCACCAACAATAATGTTTCAGAGTCTTCTGTTTTTATTACTATCGAAATAAACAGTTATTTGTCTGTCGTAGACCAAGGCCTGTGTCGCTGTGGAATACCAGCCCCAGCTTCCTGTTTCACCCTGAACTAGCTGTCTGCCTGCTGCTTTATTTGTCAGTGAGAACAACAGTGTGTACAACTGTGCTGCCTTGTGACCCTGCACACTTCCCACTCACGTTTCACTTTTTATGCTCGCATCCTGTCAGGTCAGCAGCCGCTCCTCCATGACTCTGCAGCACTGCTTTACTGTACTCTGCTTGGCTGTTCTAAGCTCTGTGTTTTCGGTGTAAACAGCCTCTCAGATGTTTTCTTTTACATTTTTTTAGGGTAATAATAATTTCACAGGGTTTTTATCCTATTTTGGAGATATTATTGTTTATTAATATAAAGTTTTATGCTAACAGATTGCCTCTATGAAACTGAACATTTTAACATAAAATATTCTAAAAATATATATATATTGAAAAGGAAATATTATTTCATTTGGGATTCTTAACATTTATAGAGATAAAACAATGTATTCATTAGTTAATAAAATAATTGTTAACTAATTTGATAATCAGAGTGAATTGCTACACAGGCTTTAAAACATTATATTTGGTTAAAGATTAACCTACCTACAGCAGTAATTGAGACCAAACTACATTTTTTTTTTAAATGTTCCATTTAAGATTGAAGATATTCATTTTTTTATATACAGTTACGTGTATTTGTACATGTATTGTATATTTTCAACATTAAAAATTCAGTTGAAATTCACAATGAAGGTTGGGTTTTACAACAGTTTAAGCAATTTATTATTTGACCTATTAAGTGTATTCAATAGGTTAATTGATCATTAAAGTAATATAAAGCTGCAGCCCTGTTTATTTACATCAAATAGAAAAGTAGCAATATGTTAAATCTCTGGAAATGTCTTAGTAAATGAAGTGCTTTTACTTTGAAAAACTAACAGAAGTTACATGTTCAAATAGTCCTACTTTTGGTTTAGGGCATAGGTCTTCAACAGGGGGTCCGTGACCCCTAGGGGGTCCACGGAGGTACTGCATTGGGGTTGCGAAAGTTTTGGTTGATAACACTCTTTTTTTTTCTTTTTTTTTTTTTATATTCCCCCCTGCAATTTTTCCAATAATTGAAGTTTTTAAATACACATAAACATGAATTCAACACGCTGTAGTAAACAGATAAATGGAGGCAGAAGATATCTTTCAGTCATCAATGCACACATTCAGCGACACACTGGAGCTCTTTCAAGCTGGGCACCGTTTCATTCACAACACATGTCCCATCAACCAGGAATCAGAATCAGAAACACTTTAATAATCCCAGGGAGAAATTACTTCCGTTACATGACTCCATCTGTAATAGATTGACTATAGGACCAGTTTGATATAACACATTCAATATATATAATTAAGGGGTCCCCGCTCCATCTCGCCATCAGTTTGGGGGTCCTTGTCCTGGAAAACGTTGAAGACCCATGGTTTAGGGTGAATTGTTTTTGCACGTTTTTATTTTTTGTGCAGTAATACAAATGAATAAGGGAAACATTCTCATATCTAAACACACAGTACAGGAAGTTATTTTATTTTGAAAAACAAAACAAAAAAACATACATTTAGTTATAAAATACAAAAAAAAGCTGTTTTGACCCATAAAGCTATAGCTAACATGGATATATTGTTGTAAACTAGTACTGGTGATTTAATATGTTGAGTTCAATCAATTAGTTGATAAGCCACCTGAACAAGTTTAGTTAAGTTGATATCAGATATCTGAGCGCAGTCCAGTACTTTTTGATCTGCATAGCTGAAGTGAGTATAAAGGCTGGTTTATAATCTTAAACCAGGTCGTCTGTGTGTGTGTTGTGTGTGTTGCAGTTAACGCAGATGTAACCACCCCCCTCCGAAATTGTAGGTGACCACAGACAGTGCAGCAGACAGGAGGCCTCTGATTGGTCAAATCTACATCCCCCACTTCCTCACCGCCTCGGACGCATCTAGACCCACAGCTAGTTCCTGATTGTCCCTCTTCCATTGTGGCGTGAAATAACATAGTGCAGACCATGATTCAATATTGGGCATCAATCAAAAATATATGCGACAAGCTCACTGCGACACACTGCTGCGAAGAGCATAACCAGCTCTTAATCGTTCAGAGAGGGGGATGAGGCTAAATGTGGAGAATTTTCAATACGGATAAAATGCAGAGAGGTTTTTCTGTAAAATAATATAAATATTTAATCTTTCCCCCAACATGGCTGCCTTGTTTATAAGAATAAAAGTAATTCTGTTGATTTAATAGCCATAAGATGCTTATAACGTACAACTGCATCTGGTTGTGTGAGGTTGGATGTTCCGTTTAATGAAACCAAGGCCAAAACATTTCAGCTCTCAGTTAATCGTGGTGGAAATCATTATGATCCACATATTCTAACTGCAACCTCTAAATGGACTACCTCTTCTCTCTCTAGATAGTGGTGTGGAGCCCCTTTGCTGTGCGGCACAGCACAATTTCTATAGTTGTGGCAGTCACAGTGGAAATTATGGATAGACTCAAGCTCCAAACAACATGGATACCAAAATATCTAACTCAATATCTTCCGATGAACATATACAGCACTTGCTTTTACATTTAATTTTGATAGCTGGGAAAAATAGTGCAATAGAGTGTATCGTATTGTCACCCAAGTATCATGACATGTATCGTATCACAACACCCATGCCAATAATCACCCCTAGTCTGCAGACATCTCTGTCCCTAAATACCAGCTTCCTTTTACCCCTGATTTCATTACCTAAAAATCATTAATAAGACTCAAGTGGCAGTCTAGTTTCAATTCCTAGAGCAGAAGTCTAAGACAAAGATTCGGCCATGCTGATATTATTTCTGAACTGATGGCAGTAAAGCAATCCATGCTTCCAGTTGATTTGTGCAACCTCTTGCTTTGACAGTTTTGCACATAAATGTATCATGGTTTCAGGAACAGTGGAAACATGGAAAGCCATGCGAAATATATTGCAAGAAGAGAAGCTTGACTAGACTGTTATCAGGATTAAATTGGGTTTATCTTTTCATTCTTTGCATTTCTATCATGCCCCAAACATTTAATTCTGCACTCCACAGTTTTGCTTTTTTGTGTGTGTGTGTGTACTATTTACCCAGCAGGTCTATCACTTCTGCTCTGTGATTTCCACTTCTGTGTTTATGTTAAAAGCTTGATAACATTGCAAAATGCGATAACAAACATCAAATTTGAGCAGAAAGGCTCAGGTTGGACAGTTACTCTTTCCAGTTAGTTTTCTCTCTGGGTTAAAGCTTGTTGTTTTCTCTTCTTTTTTTTACATATGTTTTGCATGTCCAAAACCACATTAACCTTTCAATTTCTTTATTACAGTGTATGACTTCATGAAAATGACATTACAACATTCAGGATACTTAAGATTAAAGCAGGATCTACCAGGAAAAAAAATGACAACAGAAAGGGATTGACACATATTTTGTGAGGCATTTCTGCAAAGTTATTACCACAAATCAGCTCTTAACTGGAATTAATTAGTCTGGATGTGATGTCTGTCTATTTGCAGGAAATTAGAATTTAATAGCATGCACATTTGCATTAATCTTTTAAACAATCTAGGGTATTTAATGCTAAGCATGAATACGTGTATGGGGGATAAAGATGGTTCCTGAAATGAGGAGCATTTTTATTTTGGTTTACACTGATCCTGCTATAAAGAATTATTTGCACAGTAGTCTGAGTTCCTTTTCTGTCACATTGTGTTCTGTGTGCACCTTGTGCTAACTCCTAATTTTGTAACCCAGCATCAGTAATTGCCAAGAGAGGGATTCTAAATTTACAACGGCCACCCCAAAAGCTGCCTTTGTGTGCAAGTGTGTTTAAAATATGCGGTGATTATAGCGACCCAACAGTAGAGCCAGTGTTTGTGGAAAGTTTTGACTTGGTTTGTTTTGAAAAGAACCACCACCCCCTCAACTAAATGGGGTTTATTCAGTTTATTTTCTACAGTAACTTGGAGTAAATTGTCTTGATTTCTAAACAGTTGTCTTTGGTGGACAACCTTATAGATAGACTGGTTATAAAGACTTAGACTGCTGCAGTTTGACTGTTTTTATTAGCTTTTATTTTAACCAGCCTGCCCGGCTCTAGAATTATATTTTCTATATATGTTCTTTGCTGTGTGAGTCTAATTAGGTTTGCAGACATTTAACAAAAGATGACAAATCTGTAAATATTTATTTTTTAAAATAATGTTTTGAATTCCGTTTTAGAAACTAGCCATAAGATGCATTTGGTTATGTGGTTATGTGTTCATTCAATGAATGAATGAACAAATAATTACTTTATTTCGGTTTAAGAACAAAAAATTGAATAATATTTTTTACAAAAGAATCCATTAGACAGCAACTGAAAAAGGAATAAAAAGGAAAAAGGCATAAGTGCTTAAGGCTTATTTTTACCTATCCTGTACCATCATAACAATAATTCACAATTAAACATTGGTACTAAAACATGATTACAAAACATATAACTTAAACTGAAAAATCAAACTCTGTCAACTTTCATTGTAACCTTTTATTATTTTACATTTTTAAAGTCTTCTTGAAAACTAATATAGAGTTACACATCTTTATTTCATCGTTTAGTCCATTCCATGATTTTGCACCCAAAACTGACACACATCTGTACTTGGGATTAGATCCGGCTTTGTAAGTTTCAAACATTAGTAACCCCCTTAAGTTATAAATTCCCTGCCTTAGCCTTAACATTTTTTTTAATTACAAACAGGGATTGTCTTATTTACCACTCGTAACATAATTTCTATTGTTTTTAAATATACAATGTCCGGAAATGTTTATGTTTGTGATCTTATAAATAGCTGACTTGTAGAATCACGGTATCCAACTCCATTTATTATTGTAATAGCTATTTTCTGCAGTTTAATTATTTAATCTAAATTTGTTTAATAGACATTTCCCCACATTTCAGCACAGTATGTCATATAAGCCATCACAAGTGAAAAATACAGCAAATGAAGACAGTTCTTATTCAGTAAATCTCTAGTTTTGTAAAGAATAGAAATAGACTTGGATAATTTCTGTTTGACATATTGATGTCATTCTCCCATAAAATTAGTTTCATATACTCTTTCAATTTCAACATTGTTTAAACTCGGTTTTACCTCAGTGTCCTTTTACCACCAAACAACCTAAATTTAGTTTTACTTTAATTTAACGATACCTTAATTAAAGCAAACCATTTGTTTCAACTTCATCAGTTCTATTTCTACAGTATTAGTAACGCCTTTATGTTCCCTTCAGAACAAAATTAGTGCCATCTGCAAATATAACATATTTTAATGTATCACTTGCTATACAAATATCATTTATATAGAGTATAAATAACTTTGGTCCCGACTCTGAGCCTAGTGGAACTCCGCAGAGTACATGTTTAAGATGAGATTTAATATCATCAATGCTTTCATATTGTAGCCTATTATTTAAGTAACTTCTTAACCAAAGTTGTGCTATACCTCGTATACCATACTGTTCACATTTCTGTAGCAGTATAGAGTATCGATTGCATCAAATGCTTTAGACAAATCAATAACCACACCTACTCCAAACTGCTTATTATCTACAACTGTTGCAATGTTTATCTATACTTTTGCATAATTAATCTTTCAGATTAATTACGATTTAGCTCCACTATTTAATTTGTATAAAAACTTTTATGAGATACATTTTTCTTTCTCAGCAGAAGCATTCAGTGCTTACATTTACATATTATCATATTTACATATTTAGCTCCACATGTTAATTGTTTTGTATGCTATACAAAAAAGGTATTAATGACTATGATTGAAACATCAAAACAGTCACAATGCACACACAATAAGAAGAAATATTTTCAAGCAAATGTGTTTACTTGTCAGCAGAAATGCTGAATAGCTTGTTGGGGTGTGTATGGAAAGTATTTATGCAATGGGTGTTCATCGTGTGCATAATGGTAGTTTTTTCTGGCTGCTGCAGTAAGGAGATGGCAGCCATCTTGCTTCTACCTGCACAGCTTTCTGATTCAAACCAAGTCTTCTTCACGATGCATGTGTTCCTCATTCAGTATAATGTGTAATGGCTGGAGAAGGTGATGATCAAAAAGGGTCTGAAATGTAAGGATACATTCTTTTATGATTGTGTACATTTTGAAAAAGCCATACGCTGCCTGGTGTACACCTCCTAATCTGAACAATATGGCTTCTTGATGACATGTGCTGCAGGAATCATCCTTAAAGTGGTCCTGTTTATTCTGCTATCCGCCAGCCAGTGGTGTTAGAGGTACATGTTTGTAGGAGAGATTTAACATAGGCATCTGTGAGACAAGCAGTGGATGGGAATTATTTGCTCTCCAACCTTTTCTCTGAATAGAACAAAAACAGCTCCAAATGTATAATTTTTATTGATGCTGACTTATAGTCACCTGGAATGAGACAGATATCTTATTTCAGGAGTACAAGGAATAAATCCATCATATAAGACTTTTTGCTAAATGGCCACTCTTGTTTGGATTTTGAATGGGTCAAATCTGCCATCCAGACACTAGTGCTGCTGTTTCCTAATTAGCCTTTCAGTAGACTTGAGGTTCCTCTGCATTCTAAACTTGGCTAAAGATATGCCATCCAGTCCTCATCAATCATCACGTTTTAGCATTTACCTTGATTAGCTCATTTCCTGTATTATTATTAATAATATTATTATTTTGTTTAAAATGTTTCTCAGTTCCTTCAGAGTGAAAACCAAGGTCAGACTCTTTCCTTTGTATTCTCAAATGTACAAACATATACACAAGGGATTTGCAAACATATTTTGTAAATTTCACATTAGAAATAACTGTATGGAAATATATAATTATTCGCTGTTTACCTATTTAAAGACTCTTGCAGGGCCTTTAGAAGATAAATAGATCCACAGCATCACAGGTCTTCCACTGTACTGCACTCTATGAGCTGCTGTTCAACATGTTTGCTCTGAAATGTTTATTGTTGTCTCACTTTTCTGAAGTATACAGTTCCAGTTAAGATCCACTGGGATTTTTAGCAAATTTAAAATCTTAAAGTTTGTAAAAAAAAAAAAAAAAAAAAAAAAAAAAAAAAAAAAGGGACTGAAAATGAAGAGTCTTTCTTTTTGACATGATTTCTCAAAATAATCTTTTGGCTTGTATAGTAGATTTACTAGTTATCGAGACTCTGACCCCCAGATTTCACACTTCTGAGGTTTGGAGTTGTTGTCTTTTGTTACATCATATTTATTCCCATGGGAAATAAAAACGTAATGGATTACTAATAAAAAGTTCCTGAAATTCTTATTGACTTGAAAAAAGTATTTCTTTAGATTGTCAAAATCGACAAGACAATCAATAATTGCCCCATGTTTACCATTATTGTTATCTTTGGGTCGTCACCACTAAATGAAATAATTCTTTAGCAGGTATGCAGTGAATGTTTTTGGCAATAAGTACTCTGGATTCTTCAGCCGGCATATCAGATGTGATGCGATTCTGGCCGCCTAGCTTTTTTAAAAGAAAGACTTCATTGGTGACGATTGCTAAAAGCCTTCCCATACACACATGCTGACAGAAGTTTCACACATGAGCCGGTCTCATGCAGACATGGCTCCCTTTGTGCGCCGCTGTTGACATGCCGGACTTGGCGGAACAGAAGTGGCATTGAACAGAGACGTAGGAGGAATTTCTACGCCTGGAGTCCCTCTTTCTACGCTGTAAATGCCAGAAGTATCCAGACAACTACTCAGCCTCCTTCTCTTCTCCAAATACCATCCGTCTGTCTCAGCTTTCCTGCTTTCTTTTTGCCTGGATTCCTCTGCCTCCATCAGGTGTTCTCTTTTAACACTTCACCAGCGCTTGCTACCATCTTTTTATCCCTTTGTCCCTGTGTTGACAGAGACTCTCTGAAGTTATCACAGGGACCATTGACCCCCACCCCCCTTTTCTCATCAAACTGACCAGTGTGAGGGTTTTTTTTTCCTGCTGTGCCAGAGGCCAGTTGTGATGGAGGGATTGTGGCAAGTTTGTATTGAGCAAGTGTAAAAATCAGGCAGCAGGCCCAGCTGGATGAACCAAAGGCCATGCAGAGCCAGCAGTTTAACAGAGTGGAGTGTGCTGCGAGGAGTGGGAGGCTCAGTCCTTCGATTCAGTGTCACAAGCAAATGTGTAGCTAGCTGTGTGTTGGAGCTATGTGCTGCATTGTTTCTGAGTGGGATCTCCTCAGCTAAAAAGACACAGACACAGCCTTCTGGAGAGCTCTTCGGTGCGAGTTGAGTGTTTGTGCCATGGTCGGTGGACCACAGCAGGTAAACCTTACACCTCCGTGTGAAGCAGGGTTAAAAGTATCAGTGAGCAGCTGGAAGCAAGACTGCTATTGTGGTGGCACTGGGCAGGTTTCCCCTTCTCCACCCAGTCTGCCCTCTCTCCTGCCTCCCAACCATAACACCCCCCTCTATCCTCCCCCCTAGCCTGTATCCATATTAGGGCAAAACTCAGCCAACATCCCTACAGACAGAGCCCAGACGCCCCCCTCCCCTCTCCCAGCACGCCCTGCTGTCACATTTGCTCCAGCAGAGAGAGCCTGAGGGATACTCAGCTCCCCTAACCCAATTCAAAGGGCTGCCTGCCCGGCCAGTCAAAACAGCAGAGGGATTTTAAATATGGATGCAATGAGGCTAAATCTAGTTTGGCTGTTTCTGTCTTCTTTCCATTGCTTGGAGCCGGTTGGTAAATGGTTTTTAGGACCCCACTTCACATGCTCAGTTTTAGCTTTACCATAACACATCCATGCAAACTTAAAGAACACGCAGATAAGAATATTATGCCTGTTTTTTTGCAAATCCCTGATCTGCTAATATGTACCACTAAACTTCAAATGTATTATGTTGCTTAGACTTCTTGCCATTGCTATTAATCATTCATATTAAAAGCAGAGCTGATGTCACATCATACGTGACGGAGCACTCACTACAAAACAGGGAATACAGCCAAAATGATTGCAGAGTTGGCATTTCCGACCCTCACTAGCAACTTTTATTCGGAGTTTCTCAATAAAGCTGCACAATATATCGCATCATAACCATCATCACAATTATATCATTGAGTATTGCAGGCCAAGGACCTATTTTTATGCAACAATAAACTTTGCAGTTTTTCGTACAGCCTTTCTGCTTCCAAAGTGTGGATTTCTTGCTGCCTGAATAAATGATAGAAATCTCTGAACATAGAGTTTAAAGTTTCAAATAGCTCCCTACATCTTTGCTTCTTCTGACTTTATTTCTCAGACTCCCCACTTCCAGTTAGCCACACCTGATTGCTGTTAATAAAGTAATCCTGGTAGCGCAATGTGTGTGATTTTTGGGTGCAAATTTTTGCTTTAAATAAGCTGCAGAGCAGATGGAGCAATGTGATTTGTTAACTCTTGCTGAGCTTCTTTCAGTCATTTAGCTGTTGAGACAGCTGGTTTGGGCTTTTCAGACATTTTCCAAGAAATATCCAAATAAAGGTTATTTTGGTCATTGGTGTTCATTTTGGTGTCCTTTAGTTATGACAACGGTTTTCCAGGGGTGCACTGATACCAGATTTTTCAAACCCAAGTACTGACGAGCTTATATGTTGATCATATTCTCTGATATGCCAAGCAGACCATGATGGACATTTTATCCTAAATCCAGAACTGTTCAGATAGTTTTTTTTTTTCATATGTCACTTATAAAGAATATCCCTGCTATGAGTTGCGATTTCATCATTTTCAGAGCAACAGAGCTCTGAAATCTATAAAATCCATCTCGACTATAATGCTTAGATATTTTTTTTTTGCCTAACTGCAAGGGAACTTCTCACCCAAGGTGAATTAGGGAAAAATGGCTATAGGCTTAAAGATGCATCAGCGCTGAACTACTGAGATGTCACTCTGCTCATCAAACAATGTTTTAGACATAAAGGGTCAAATATAAAGGCTATGTTTAAGATTGTCTCTTTAAGGTAGAGCTGCTTACCATAGATGGGGTTAGTTCATGTGTAAATGTAAAAATATTCAGATAAACACCAGGCCGCAAGTGTCGGGCAATGCATTAATATTCCTTTTATTGATATCCCTTTTTGGACTTTGCTCTGGTCCCAAAAACCTTTTCATCTGCCATAAATGTTATGGCAGATGTCATGAGCCTCTGAAGATTCAGGTCTCAGTTCTTCATGACTCTAGTCTGTGGTTTCTAGTTTTAGTAGCTGAGGCTGTGAGCTAACTCTGGAACTCTCCTCTTTTGGTCCGAAGACAATTACCGGAGAAAATGATGGTGCAAATACGCATATTGGTCTGTTCTATGCATCTAATCAACACTGATGGGTTCATAGTCACCTGGTGCCATTGTGATATAAAGCTGTGTGTTGTCTAAATAGTTATGGTAACTGATTTTGTTGTTTGCTATAATCTGGGCTAAGGGGAGCAAGTGGATATTGAATAGGAGGGGCCTAAGAGTGGAGCTTTAAAGGAAAAGTCAAGTCAGCAAGGAATGGTCAATGGATAATACCTAAAACTAATAAGTTCGCAGTGATTTAATGAATCTGGTACCGGCCATTTTTGCCCAAATATAGTATCACCTCACTCCTGACATCTTCCGGCAGTGCCGTCACGGTGCAGTAAGCCTAGCGCCATTCTCCCCGCTTTACAAGCAAAATCAATGGGAACTAGTAGACACATCTACAATCAAAAACAAGTATTTAAGATTTCGGGAGGACTTCTCCATTGAAATACGAGAGAGCTGTAGTTAAATTGACAATCCCCATGTGCATGGCAGTTGGATGTTGGAATACATCGGATAAAAGTGAAAAAAAAAAACGTATTTCACCTTTCCTATACATGATCCACCCAGATGGATTTTTCTATGGATTGCCAACTTGAAGAGGGAGGCTTTGCCATCGAAAATCTGGCCAGACAAAAGACACGTAAAATTTAGCAAACATTTCGAAGAAGAATGTTTTCAAGATGACTTGGATATTAGCATGTTGTGACAAACACGAGATACAGCACTGGGACTTGATCAACAGCCGATACTGCACCATGTCGTCACAAACTGGTAGGTGGCAGTAGTGTTCTTTAACAAACATGGATATCTCCAGTAAAAATTAAATTACTCTTAATTAAAACACTTATTTATTGAACAGTATGTAACAATTTCATATTTAAAGTTCCTTTAAAAGTTTGAATTCTGAATATGACCGGACTGTTCCTTTAAATTCGTAGGGAAGCGGCTATTCCAACGGTTGCATTTCCGAAATCTTTACGCAAGTGAATAAAGTGCATGTGAATGGTCGATTATCAAGGGGCCGGATTGTTTTGGAGGAAGATTCGCAAGCAAAGTTGGTTGTGGCCGGTTTGTCGGAATAACCCCTTGCTCACACTGGCTCCGGTGCGGTTACCGAACCGACGGAGACCGCAACTCCCGCACACCCCCTCTCACACCGCCCTTTTGACTATGGTGCGGTGCGGCTCCGGCAACAGGTCCGGAGATTTAACAGAAGTTCACTTGAGTTCACGTAACTTCACGCGATAACACGGCCCAAATAAGGATATTTGCGAGAGCTCCGGCACGCCGCAAGGATAGCTTTCTTGCGGAATTTTCTGCAGCGCCGGAGTGTCTCGGTAACCGCAGCCGGACAGCTCAGCAGCCGGTGAGAGAGGTTTACGTCTTTTGAATGACTTGGAATTACTGCGGCGCCGCACCCACCGCAACGGTAAGACCGGAGTCGGTGTGAGCCTGGGGTTATCCTGCTAACCAGTTAGCAACTTAGTGCTAGTAGGTTCCCAAAGGGACCAAGTAGCACTTAGAAACAACACGCTATGGACAGCGGAAACACGCAAGAGGAGGAGAGTTTTGTGGAGGAGGTTTTGGATGAGTCTCCTTCATCATATATTTTTATTTAGAGGAGGAAAGCTGGGATGAAAATGTTGTGGAAGAGGATGCCAGGGCGGCAGAAGCTTGGTTTGGTGTAGAAGGCTTACAGCCGTACATGTTTGAGCCCTTGCCTCGCAACGCTGCCAGTTCTGTTAGCTCTACGCCTGCTGAAGACACAGACGTCCATCCCCGTGAACACTGGGACGGAACCCAATGGGAAAGGAAATTATTTAAATTTCTTATTTCAACCGTTGCGTATATTAGCTGCGACAAATGAATGAAGATGCCATGACCGAAAAAATTTGAATGACAGATGACCATGATATATGATTAGCCGAATTTAGTTGTACAAGCGGACGTATAACTAACTGGCCTGCATGAGATAACGAAAAAAAAAAACAAAGACAGGATTTTTTTTTTTTTTATAGAAATGTTCTAACTTTTGGGACAAAAGATAAAGAGTAAGTTTATATAAATATATACATATATATAGCCAGAATGATTTGACATTTAAATATGACTTCCCTACGACTTTAAGGAATGCTGATCAACTGCCCTCACTTCACAGCTGCTCTCCAGCTCCGCTTTAGAACCTCCCTTCTGGTTCATTCCTATGAGTAACTTACAGTTGGCCTGTAGTACATGACTCCATGCCAGTCTTAACGTCACACCCTGCAAGGTTTGTAGAACAGGCATTAGTGGCAGTAATAAAGTGTCGTCAGAAAGGAGCTTTTAAACCCTGTGTTTTACTGAGATTTTTTTTTTGAATTTCCAAAGTTAAAATATTTGATGTAGTTAGCTTGGAATTCTGGTGACTATGGTAGACCTGGAAATGTTTTTTTAATCAAGAATTTGATGTAGCTTAGAAACTAAAAGCATTGGAAAACCAGTAGTTTCCTATAAGTCCAAGGAGTTTTGGGAGTTTGTTTTTAAGATTTGATTTGAGTATGCCAATATTACATGAGATGAGGTTGTTGGGCAAACATTTTTCATCGATCATTTGCTGAACCAGATTCCACAAACTCTAAATCAGGTTCAGCTGGTTATGAGCTCTACATGCATAAATTCCTGGTAGGATTATTTTCACATGAGGCAGGTTTATCAATAGCAGAAAGGATCTTTTTTTCTTTTAATCATTTTGTTTTTTACCTTTCCTCTCGGCCATAGACTGCCAGAGATAGGCACGGGCCCCAACGTGATCCTGATGGAATGAACGGGCAAAGATGGATGGATGGACAGATTTTGTTCCTTAAATAAGAATCTTAATTACTGGCGCTCCAGTAGGCAGTGGAGTTGCATTTGTAAATATAAAGTTTATATTTCAAAATGTCATAATAATAGTGAAGCAATTGTGCCCTTACACACAGGAAACTGTGCTGAATCGGACTGAGAACAAAGGAACTTCTAACCGCTCTCACGTATTTCAGTTGTGCAGTACAAGGGGTTTTTGATCTAAGGGAGTAGCCTCACAGGTTTCCTGTCACATTCATTTATCCTTTTAGAAATATGCTGTTTTGAAGCATTAAATCAAACACAACGGTGCTTTTGTGATGATTTTGTTAATCAGTATTTAAGCACTACTGAAGGCAAATGTAGCATTTTGAAGAAAAAGGGCATATTTGCTCCTGAGAATAGATTTGCTCTGTTGTCACTGAGCACAACTTTAAAATGAAGAGGTTAGAAATGTCCCTGATTGCTCTTCCACTCAGAGAGCCACAGCTCACTGAGCTGTTATGAATCCATTACCCATCCATTCATTAATCGTTGCCTGGCAGAAAAAATAGTGATGCATCAAACAAATGATTAATTCACTATAACAGGGTTACTGCCTCTTGACACGCTGAATGATCTTTAACGGTTTAACCCATCTTTGAACTCTGAAAGGGTTTTGACAGAGGAGAACAACCCAATGTGTCTCCTCCACCCTTCCTCCTTCACCTACGCCCCCCCCCCCCCCCCCCCCCTTCTTTCTTTTCTATACTTCCTATACTTTCTATAGCTTCCTTGTTACTGCTTACCCCAGTATCCCACCAGCTGTGGTTGCGTGATTGGGAGTCCTGCTGGAAATGTGTGTTTTCAAGTGGTTGACATGATGCTCATTGATGTAAGAGAATTGATTTGCCGTTCAATCTTGCGAACATCAGCAGCTGTGTCACCATCTGCATTGTCTGCTCGGGACTCCTGGAACAAATTACAGACCGTGAAAAAAACACTTATTTGATATTTCAATCAAGAATTGAGTCATAGTCAAATAGAAACAGACCAGATGTAGATAGGGGTGGAGCTAACAAACACTGTAGAATGAGAGCATACAGATAAAATGATGAAAAGGGGTCCCTATGTCCTCCATTGGCCTAAACTTATAGCAGCATAATTATAGATAATAGCAGGATAACCTAACTATTTTGAATGAGGCAAGAGAAAGGTAGAGCCAAAATGGAGCATGTTTTCAAGTTAATGACTCCATGGAATCAAATGGTTTTCTTTGTTTTTAACTTTTGATAAATATTGTTATCATTTTCTAAATGATTTAGATCACATCCCTGAAGCTTTATCAGCCTCCCTCCAAAAGAACAACCAGATTGCAGTTTTATTAACACACCTTCATGTTTTACTCTAGGTGTGTCCTCCCTTTAAGTTCCACATTTTCATATCTGTGTGCTTCCTCTTACTGGAACCGATGTCTCTTTGGAGACGGATCGTTTCTAGTCCAAACCTTACAGGAAATGAGACGGGCGTGTGGTTCACACAGAGATTAAAGTAAAGCTGATTTGGAATTAAAAGCACACACCCGTCAAACCATCTAATGTTGAAGATTTTTGTTTTCCTTGTTGTGTATTTCCATGACTAGCGTAAACGGAGTGATTAAGGCTCTGATAAGATCCACTGTTCTGCAGTCATTCATTGTATGGCTGCAGGGCAGATGAACTGATTTTGCTGATCACACCTTTGCACACAATGAACAGCTCATCAGCCAGGATCATTGAGAATTTTATGCCCGAGAAATAGGCTGCATTTAAAAAAAGTTGATATCTAACTTAAATTATTTTTGCTTTACAAATTTTTTGATGCGTCCGTTTTAGGTCTGTTTTTTAAAATTTTTTCTTGTCTGCGTCAGACGGAAAATTCCTCCATAGTGGTCGAATGACATTTCCTGAAAAACATGTTTATTTTTTAGACGTCTGCATGCATAACCCCCCACCCCCCACACACTGTCTGGCTCCACCACATGCTGGGATGATTGTCAGATTTACTGACTTAATATACCCAACCGACTGACTCTTAACGCTGGCTGCATAGCTGAATGTGCTATTGTTTTACTGGACGGCTCACTGACTGGGATAACTACCTGGCTGAAGTGAGGAGTTGGATGGATGAGCTGCTGGCTCACCAACTATCAGCATAATTTGAATTTCTACATTATTAAACTGGAATGATGTGCAATGCCTGCATATAATCAATGACCTTACAGATTTCTCTAAGCTCTGCCATGTTGCTCCTGTCTGATTTTAAAAAAAAAAAAAAAAAAAAAAAAAGAAAAGAAAAAAAACATAGAACATTTTTTGCTTGAAGCCGAGGACACAAAAAAAGATAGAGGGTTGGAAAAAAACTTGGATGTATGTTTGGAGATGTTGATCTGATCAGGAAGTGCTGCTCTCATCAGCACCCAGCCTGTTCTCCCCACATGGTGTTTTGGCAAATCTTGCAGAGCTTCACTGAAAGTGTGATCTCGGGTGTGTTTGCCAGGATATAGAGTGATGTTGTGGCGGAAGTGACTTGTTCAACAGATATGTGGACCATCCATTCATCCTAAGGATTGAATTCACTCTTAATAACAGCAAGACCTTTTATGACCAACTGCTCTTTATGGTTTTGTCATTTCGGTTATTCAGCTTCAATCATTTGATTAAACTTAAAGAGGTTTTTAATGCTATTTTCCTTAAAGGTATCTCCTTAAATTCCTTCTAATATTCTATCTTCCTCTTTTTACAAGATAAAAAATTATGAAAACAGTTGCTACAGAAGTCTCATTTTAAACAATAAAGAAATATTTGCAGTCAAATAAAAAAAAATTAAAAAGAACAGGAAATGGAGGAAGCAGCAACACTTGCGCCTCACATGGTCTAAAGTCATGGCTGCTGAAAGCAGTAACGAATCTGCGAACGCATGCATGTATTAGCTGATAGCGATACAGTTTTTATAAACCGCTAATATTGGCCAAAAATTTGTTTTAAATTAGTCCATCGATTTATCATTCTACCTTTACTGTGAAATACATTGCTAAAGGTGGCAAATTTTGTTTAATCAACATGTACAAAAATGTAAGATTAAATAGCTGTAAAGTATCAGGAGCAGAGGTTTAGGCCTAGTCAATTTAAAGGCAAATGCATTATTTTTTTTTAAGATTTAAAGTCATAGGGAAGTCATATTTAAATCAAATCATTCTGGCTTAAGCATGTATACAAATGTACTCTTTATCAGACCGTATTTTCCCAAAAGTTAGAAAATTTCTATTTAAAAAAAATAACCCTGTCTTAAAATCTGTGTTTTCGTTATTTTATGCAGGCCAGTTAGTTATACTTCCGCTTGTACACCTAAATTCGGCCAATCGTATATCACGGTCATCTGTCAATCAAATTTTTTCGGCCATGGCATCTTCATTCATATGTCGCAGTTAATATACGCAACGGTTGAAATAAGAATCATTTCCTTTCCCATTGAGTTCCGTCCCAGTGTTCACGGGGATGGACGTCTGTGTCTTCAGCAGGCGTAGAGCTAACAGAACTGGCAGCGTTGCGAGGAAAGGGCTCAAACATGTACGGCTGTAAGCCTTCTGCACCAAACCAAGCTTCTGCTGCCCTGGCGTCCTCTTCCACAACATCTTCGTCCCCACTTTCCTCCTCTGAATAAAAAATGTATGACAGAGGAGACTCATCCATGACCTCCGTCCCAAAACTCTCCTCCTTTTGCATGTTTCTGCTGTCCATAGCGTTCCTTGACAGCGTCTTTTCTAAGTCACCAATTTAGTGCTACTTGGTCCCAATGCAATTTCCCCTCCGGGCAAAGATGGATGGAAAGATTTGGGGAGCCATACAAATTACTAAATACCTTTTTCAGTTGCTGCAATGAAATTTCAGCAAAATGGAGTAGCCTGCCGCATGGTTTTTTCCCTGTAATTTTTGGGGTGTCTTTGAATTAAGCCCTCTGTAGGTTGATAATTTTCATTTCCATCAAATGATGTTGCATCCAGTTGCTCCTAACACATCACCCAGTCCATATCAGTATAAATAAACAGCATGCCCCCCCCCCCCCCCCCCCCCCCACCCCCAACCCATTGTGATCTGAGCAGAAGGTGGCGGTACTGCGACCAAAGCCAACCACCAGTAGTAAACAAGAAGAAGAAGCGAAGCAGCGTAGCCCTGTGTAGCAGAAAAAAATCAGTTGTTGTGGAGAATTTTATGGGTATGGCGCGTGGGAAAGAACAGGCATTGGAAGACGCGCCAGCAGCACTTTATTGGTCTGCTGTATGGGACCACTTTGCATTTAGAGTGACCTACGATGACGGCGGAAAGAAAGTGGTGGATAAAAGTGCAACAGTGTGCAAGCATTGTGCAACAAGTTTTGTTTATGCTAACAGCAACATGACCAACATACTCCGTCAGCGCTCCGCTCCGCTGCGCACCAGGCCGCCTGCACAAAGCAAAGCATAAAGCCTCCACTGTGGCTCCCGTCCGCTCCGCTCTGAGTTCCTTGGAGATGGTAGAGAGCATGCGCCAGATGATTAAATTCAAAGCAGCAAAACATGTGGAAATGATCCAGGGTTTCACCGGATCATTAAAAATAATTACAATTCATTAACTTTTTTGGATTTTTTTCATTAATTTCATACATTTTTATTTTTCATTAATTTTTATAATTTTTTTTCTTTTTTTTTTTCGGTGTAACAATCAACATATACCGAACCGAAAACCATGACCACAAAACCGTGAATCGAACCGAACCGTGGATTTTGTGAACCGTTCCACCCCTAATATATATATATATATAATATAATATAATATGATTATATTCCTCTATAAACCCTGATTAATAATTCCCCTTCGTTTTAGATATAACAAATAATTGTTTTTGATTTCCCACAATTCTGTGGAGATGCTGTCGAAATCAGAGGATCCCAGACCTTTTTGGCTTCTGAATTGAAAAAAACCACCAGAATGGATTCATGACCCAAATTATTTGGTTAAAATATAAATCTACCTAAAAAGTCTCTTAACAGTAAGTATAACATTTATCAAAACAGCATCAATAACCCATTTATTTATTTTTAGTCATTTCTAGGTGATGTTTTGATTTCTCTAGACACATAATATTTTTTATCATTATCATTCTTAGTGTTCAGTGTATTTTCGTAGAGGATCTTAAGAGCCCAGACTTGTTGAAATGTGAACCCGGTTAGGGTCACGACCCCAACTCCAAGAATTAGGGGTCTAAATGACTTTACATGTAAACCCGATATGGTCTCTGTGTTGACAGAACCAAAGTGGGTCATTTAAAAAATGCATCATCCGACCTCCCCGTGAACTGCTTCTATGGCCTGAAACCGGCACATGGCAATAAAGTGAGTGAATGTAAATAATCTGCTTCTTTCATTTCTTTACCAGCTGTGCCTTTTATTTTCTCTATATTGTTCAGACACCTTGGTTTGGTTAGATCCAAATTAGAATAGGTTTCATAAGTTTAGGATAATTTGTGGTGCAATAGTTCAGACATTCTCTCTATTCATTAGCGTATTAGAGTTTGGCCCTATCACTTTCTCCCATGATGATAAAAGCTGAAATAGAGTTGCAAAGCTGTCACTTTTCACTCACAGTTATGTCTGAACATTTGCCTCCAGCTCTGATCCTGTAGTCAGAGATTTGGAGCCAGCAGAGAACTAGTCAGAGTCAGTCCAAGATGAATTACAGCACATGGGTCTATAAAACAGCATTCCAAGCCACAACCCAGCATGCAAGATAATATCCCGACCAGCTTTATTGTTGCTGCTCTAATTTAGATCTGCTCGCACCGCAAGGAGTTTGCATATATAGACTTCAACACCACTACTGTCTGATTGCCTGCAGTCAATATGTTGAGGGATGGTTCTGCTGTCTGTTTATTCCCTCCTCTGCGCCCGGATGGCGTTACAGCGAATCATGGCGATCTTTAGCAGCCGCACCTCGTCTCAGATCATTTAATACTCCAGTAAACGTGCAGCAGAGCGTAGCTTCTGCAGCTTTCTCTCATATGACACACAGGAGGGTAGATTTCTGTGCTGATTAATCCAATTTTTATCTCTGGGTTGCCGTTTTGTTTATCCAAGAAAAAAGAGGAAGGAAATTTGATAGTTGTGATGGAGAATCTTTTTATATTTTATTCATTTCTAGTATGAACATGTTAACACAGTCAAAACTGGTTGAATTTACGCTTTCTTTTTGCTTTTCAGAGAAGAGAAGCGAATGCTATAGACAACAACCTGAGGTCCTCCATTGGAGAAGGTAAACTATCACACAGACACCTCCACATCTAAGAAGTAGAAAACTGTTTAACCAGCTTGTGTAGCTGTGTTTGAGTTGGAGCACAATCTAATCCGCCACTAAGACACATCAGCCTGTTAACAACACAGAGGTTTACATGAGCAGAGCTGGGATTAGATTTTCTGCTAACAGTAAACTAGGAAAGGCTTTTCCAAGGATTGACTCCTTAAAAAGTTTTTAAGAAACTTTTTATTACGGGTCCAAATGAAAGTCTCACAAAATCGATACGAAAACGAAAAACTTATAAGCCTTCTAAAATCAGCAAAGGTAAACTAATGAAAACTTTTCAGAGTCTGAAGCAGTTAGAGAAATCTACAGGTGCTGGTCATAAAATTAGAATATCATGAAAAAGTAGATTGATTTCAGTAATTCCATTTAAAAAGTGAAACTTGTATATTATATTCATACATTACATACAAACTCATATATTTCAGATGTTTATTTTGTTTAATTTTGATGATTACAATGACAACAAATGAAAATCTCAAATTCATCATATCAGAAAATTAGAATATTACTGAAGACCAATAAAAACAAAGGATTTATAGAAATGTTGGCCAACTGAAAAGTATGAACATGAAAAGTATGAGCATGTACAGCACTCAGTATTTAGTTGGGCCTCCTTTGGCCTGTATTACTGCAGCAATGCGGCGTGGCATGGAGTCGATCAGTCTGTGGCACTGCTCAGGTGTTATGATAGCCCAGGTTGCTCTAATAGTGGCTTTTAGCTCTTCTGAATTGTTGGGTCTGGTGTATTGCATCTTCTTCTTCACAATACCCCATAGATTTTCTATGGGGTTAAGGTCAGGAGAGTTTGCTGGCCAATTAAGAACAGGGATACCATGGTCCTTCAACCAGGTACTGGTAGCTTTGGCACTGTGTGCAGGTGCCAAGTCCTGTTGGAAAATGAAATCTGCATCTCCAAAAAGTTGGTCAGCTGCAGGAAGCATGAAGTGCTCTAAAACTTCCTGGTATGTGGCTGCGTTGACCCTGGACCTCAGAAAACACAATGGACCAACACCAGCAGATGACATGGCACCCCAAACCATCACTGACTGTGGAAACTTTACACTGGACTTCAAGCAACGTGGATGAAGTGCCTCTCTTCTTTTCCTCCAGACTCTGGGACCTTGATTTCCAAAGGAAATGCAAAATTTACTTTCATCAGAGAACATGACTTTGGACCACTCACCAGCAGTCCAGTCCTGTTTCTCTTTAGCCCAGGCAAGACGCTTCTGACGCTGTCTGTGGTTCAAGAGTGGCTTGACACAAGGAATGCGACAGCAGAAACCCATGTCTTTCATACGTCTGTGTGTGGTGGTTCTTGAAGCACTCACTCCAGCTGCAGTCCACTCTTTGTGAATCTCCCCCACATTTTTGAATGGGTTTTGTTTCACAATCCTCTCCAGGGTGCGGTTATCTCTCTTGCTTGTACACTTTTTTCGACCACATCTTTTCCTTCCCTTCGCCTCTCTATTAATGTGCTTGGACACTGAGCTCTGTGAACAGCCAGCCTCTTTAGCGATGACCTTTTGTGTCTTGCCCTCCTTGTGCAAGGTGTCGATGGTCGTCTTTTGGACAACTGTCAAGTCAGCAGTCTTCCCCATGATTGTGTAGCCTATAGAACTAGACTGAAAGACCATTTAAAGGCTTTTGCAGGTGGTTTGAGTTAATTAGCTGATTAGAGTGTGGCACCAGGGGCCATCAATTTTGAACCTTTTCACAATATTCTAATTTTCTGATATGATGAATTTGAGATTTTCATTTGTTGTCATTTGTAATCATCAAAATTAAACAAAATAAACATCTGAAATATATGAGTTTGTATGTAATGTATGAATATAATATACAAGTTTCACTTTTTAAATGGAATTACTGAAATCAATCTACTTTTTCATGATATTCTAATTTTATGACCAGCACCTGTACTAGTTCGATGTAAAGGCATTGCTGGGAAAATTCAGCCTCTGAAGAATGCTTTTAAGATCAAAATGATGTATTGGTGCCCTAATAACACACAGAATGGCATCTAACACTGATAGAAAAAAAAATTACAATGGTTTAATATCTGCAGCAGGAATGTCTGCGTTTAGGCAGGAGAAATTTCTCTTAACTTCGTCCAGTTAGGTTTAAAAATTTTAAGGTATTTGCATGAGGGTTAGAATACCATAAATTCTGTCATTTTATTAATGACTGAGATGGATGCAGATAATTTTTGTAAAATGCATTTTATTTTACTTCATTATATTTAGAGAGTTTTACCATTTCATCTCCTATCGGAGAAAAAAAATATATTTATTTCACTTGTGTTTTTAGATATTTTGAAGGTAGGACTAATATCAGGAGTTTTTTGTAATTTAATAAATCATTGTTTTTGGGACTTTATTTTTTTTTTGGGTTAATATTCTGGGAAAGTCGCTTTAATTCAACCAGCTGACTGGTAAGCATTCTGGAAAAGAGGAAAGTCTGAGCTTCCACTTTCAATCCAGGCCATGCCAAAGAATGGTTACGAAAGAGGAACTGGTTCCACTAGAAAAATCCCCCGAGTGTTTTTTCCTTCCCTGTGGTATTAGGCCCGATGGCTGGAGGGGGGGGGGGGGGGGGGTGTTTCATGTAGCAAAGTGCTTTGTGTTTCTGTAAAGCTCAGCAGATAGTTCGGCATGCGTTTGCCTTGTCGCAGTTTATTTCTGATACATCTCAGAGATTCCAGACGCTGAGCTTTAACACTCATTCAAGCTAATCCTTTCATCTAGATAAATGCTTCAAGCTCTTTTTTTAAGCTCTTTACAAAACCTGTCGTTTCCTTCCAGAAAGCAAGCAGAGCACCGGTCCTGTTACGTCATGTAGGCATTAAGATATGTTGGTTCAATACTTCCACATATGCAGTCCTGGTAGGGAAGTTTCTTACCATCATCTCTGGAAGGAGTGTGATTCATTTTGGACTGGATACAAAATTCCAATTTTCAAAAACAGGAATTTGATAAATATTGCATCAATTGAATTAGTTACGCTGGCTGCTTCTGTAGCTTTATACATGCACACACCAGTAGTTACCTGCAAGCATGTTGTCATGTTTCCTGGTACAGACTTGACCTTAAAACTTGAGTTAAATAATTTCTACTTCTTCATTTAATCAGAGATTTCCAGTGAAACAAACAGTTTAGATTTGAGTCAGTCTGGAAGTGTTAGAGCAGGGCTGTATTCCTTAGTCTCCTGGATAATTCCTGAGCTGTGGCAGCAGACCAAGCGCTTTGAATTGTGCCGAGGAAAGTGGTTTGATATCCAGCCAGATTATGATGAATGTAAAGTATTTGTTGTCGAGGCACAGTTAGTTATGGGACATTGAACTAGATTTAGATTTAACAACCTTCCCACGGATGATGAGCATATATTAACCTTCACCCAGAACTGAATATACAAAGCTGTAGCTTGACTTCCAGTTAATAGAACAACCTGCTTACTGCTCTAATATTTCTTCTGAGTGTCATACAGGGAGATATTTCCTTTGTAGTGCAGAAGTGTTGCTATAGCAACGCACACTCGGAGCATTAATGCGTTTACAGAGAGGTGAATCTGTTTATCTTTTCATTTTCACAAAGCTAATCTATTGAAATAGACCCAAGAGTGGAAAAAGCTCTTGAAGTACTCTTCTTTAATTTAAGCCACCTTAAATGTCTAAAATGCTGAAAACATATTTCTCACGGATCATGTGATCAAAGTTGGCTCACATGATCCATGAGAAGTTGTTTTCATGCATCTGAAAGCCATTTGATCTTCATCACTGAAGATACTTTCACTTTCAATGATTAATGAGGACTTGAGGGCAGTAAAAGCAAAGGAGGGAGAGAGTGTTGAAGAACTTGTAGCTGCAGGTTTGACTCTGGCCTCCACAGCATGTACTGACATGACACCCCTGTGGTACAACTTTAAACTCTCAGGCTCCAGTATTATAAACAAAGCGGCAGCGCCCTCTGGTGGCGCCTCGTTGTGCCTGACTGGATGCAGCTACATGTTAATGAACCTCAACATATTTATATTAATGGGATCAAAGCATGTCCTGCAGGATGTAACCATGCAAACTGTTGGTTTAAAGTGATGAGTGGGGGAAAAGCCATGGTTGGAAAGAATAAAAATGGACTGCAGCGCGCTGGAGGCTGTGCTGTGTGATTATCATGTGCACGCTGCCACACAGTGTCTCTTTTGTCACTCCATATTAACCAATGAGAGATTTTATGCTGTTTTTAGTTCCTTTGAACAGTATGCCAACTTCTGACCTTAAATTCCTGACAAATTTTCTGTTTGTCTTTGTTTATGAAACCAGCTTTTGCATCTGCACCCATGTGCTAAATTGTGATGTTTAAATCCTAACCATAACTCGCACACTTTTTTTTTAAAGTTTAAAATGGTGCTGTGATTACAGAGTTTAGGACCACCCTCCACCATCAGGGACTTTTTTTCCCCTGGAAATTACTACCTACCTGCTTCTTCTTGCCTCCAGTAATGAGCTTTATAGAGCAAAGCTGTAATTTACGACACCACCCCTGTTTTAGGAAGAAAAAAAAGGCTTAAATTCGAAAGGAAGTGTGAGTATTTATACAGAAATCTGTTAAAACAGCAGAACCATTCATTTTGGTTTAAAAACAAATAAAAATAAACATCTTACATCTGATTCAATGTTATGATGTATATATATATAAAAAATGATATCTCTAAAAGACCAATCCAGAATTTGGAGCATCTAAATACAGGTGCTAATGTGATCTAGGAGATCAAATATCAGAATGAGGTTAAACAAGTTCTGGTTTTCTCTCCTTTCTGTCTGGAGGGAGAAATCAGCACCAGCTGCAGAAGAAGTAACTAAGTACTTCTGAAGCTAAAATAAAATAAATTGGAAGCTGGCCATGCTACCCGTCTTAATGATTTCATAGCCACAATGTCATCTTTCAGGGAAAAGGATCTAAAAGTAACGCAGTGTGAAAGTAGAACAGGTTAACTTGCATCAGGGCTGGTAAAGAGGAGTCAGGCAGGCTTGGTGTGCTCTGGTTTACAGAATATGGGGGCTCAGCTTTTCCTGATTGTGTGACCATAAACTGTGTCCTATGGCTGTTTTATAACCCCTTTATTTACACCATCAGGTTTGCTGGAATGGGTAACCTGCTAAAAGTCCTTACAAGAGAAATAGAGAACTATCCACACTTTTTCCTGGATTTTGAAAGTAAGTGTGCCAGCCGGGTGGAGCGCCATGTGTGGAGGGGGTGGGGTGTAGCCTGCTCAGCTGTTTGTTTGTTTTTCCTTTCTGCTCAAGATGACAAACAATGGAAACGAAAAGCCGCCTCTCGCTCCACTTCGTCCTCCTGCGCTCTTCTTCCTTCTCCTCCCTCTGCTCGTTCCTTCAGCCAGTGAAGACCTCCTGCTCTATCAGATAACTTTTTAATGCTCTTTTTAACACAAACTCCTTTTCTTCCTTTCCCTGTTTTTTTTTCCTCTGTCTTGCAGAAACCAAATGGGGAATCTGTTAAAAGTTCTCACTTGCACAGAGCTTGAACAGGGGCCAAACTTTTTCCTTGACTTTGAAAGTGAGCATGACTTTATTCCTGTCCCTTTTCTCCCTCCATCTTTTGTCTGAACTTCTCTCCTGTTGTTTGAAGGGTCAGAGGTCAGCCTGTTCAACATCTCTATTGTCTTCCTTTGAATGTATGTTTCCGTTATCCATCTTTCTGTCTCTATTTTCTGTGATGAACAATCAACGTTTAACACATTTTATTCCTTTATCCGTTCTTATAATTAGTGCAAACATTTATATAAAGTGTTAGTTGAACTTTCCTCAGTGGCAGAAACTAGGATGAAGCTATATGCTTTAGTTGAGACCTCCCACAGAGAAAGAACAGAGTCACACTACACCTCCACAGTAGCATTTCAGCTGCTCTCCCAGCGCAGCCAACCTCAGGCTTTGTTTATTCACCAGAGAGGAAAAGATGGGAATAGAATGTTTTTGAAATGTAAAACAGACACGGTTTTAATGGAAGGGATTTTCTATTTTTACAGTTGCTCCTGGAAATGATATAAAAACACTGTGATATTTAGGTTTCATGCAAACTGTTATATGCGTAAACAGCTACTATTAGCTGTGTAACTTATTTGGATTTTATTAATCCCAAATCTTCTGATGAAGTCGTACATGCGCCCTTATTTCCAATGGTTCCGATGATAGTTTGCAAACAGAGGACATTACTTTGAGATTGGACATATTTGTTTAATAGTGAGTTTAAGAATAGAAACTGAGGTGCGCCAGTTTTAATCCACTCTAATGTCCCATT
This sequence comes from Cyprinodon diabolis, assembly GCA_030533445.1. Lineage (NCBI taxonomy): Eukaryota > Metazoa > Chordata > Actinopteri > Cyprinodontiformes > Cyprinodontidae > Cyprinodon > Cyprinodon diabolis. Next base: position 31,722,852 of record CM060076.1, read on the forward strand.
CAGGGCTGAAAATAATGGTTATGAGCTCAAATAGATACATATACACATGGACAAAATATTCTGTACCCCTCATTTATTGAAAGAAAAACCCAGAAATGGTCACAGAAAAAAAAATTAAAACTAGTGTTGCACCGATACCAGTATGGGGCAGGACCCCAATCCAGTACTAAAATGGTGGTATCTGCGAGTACCAACAAATAGGGCACCGATACCATTTTGAGAGCCAATCGTTTATTCAACTGTTGTCACCCTTTCCAGGTAGGCAGTATAAAAAAAATCTACTGGATTGACTGTATTAGTCTTTTTCAGCAGCTTGATAAGCCATGATGGCAATTATTTTACATCCAAGTAGTTTGAAGTTCTTCATATGTACACACACACATCAATTTGAAACAGATGGTATCGGCCAATACTGCACAGCCAGGTATCGGGGCCAGAAAATGGCATCGGCACAACACTAATAAAAACTAAATATTCTGTGAAAAGGAGCAATGAAAGTCATTGCTTTTCAACCATGATTCAATAGAAGGATTAAAATAAAACACCAACAACTCACAAACGATGTTTTAGGGGTTGTTTAGGACGATGATGCAGTGTTTGATGATATCCCAAAGTCTGTCTGGACTGGATTTTAATTCACATCAACTCACAAATGATCTGCCCAAATAACACAATTATTAACTGCCCCATGCAAAGGAGGTTATGTTTTTAGTGGAGTTTGTATACAGAATAACTTAATAAGAGCTACACAAGAATAACTAAGTTATGAACTAGGGCTGAAACAATTAAGGTATTAATAATGATTAACCTATTATTAAAATAATCAATAAGTAATTTAGTAATCGGTTAATCATTAACTGGAGTGTAGAGACTAAAACATGTCTTTAGCTGACGGAGCAACCCATTTGGAGCAGTAACCACCAAAAATGTTTAAAAAAACAGAATATAAATATTTTGTACTTAAGATTCAAAAACCTTTTTTATCCCTCAAAGTGCTATATTCAGAACTCAAGTAGAAAGCTTTTAGGTTTCACCTGGTTTCATTCTCTAAATAAATCTTCTTTAAGGTGCTTTTTACTATCCTATTATTAATCAATTAATAGAAAAAATTATTTACAGATTAATCGAACGGGAAAATTGTAGTTTTTTGCAGCCCTATTATGAATGGATTTTAATAACATTTTTACCAAAACTGCACCTCAGTCCAAGGAACAATGCATTAAATGTTGGTGATCCACATCATAATCCGGATGCAGGGATACTTTAGAGGATTCTTTAAACCCACCGGGTCACCGGCGACCCGGTGGATGTTAAGTGGGGTTAATAACGACATATTTGTGGACTGAGCCAAGTCTTTGATCACTACAACCTTTATGGTGTTTTTAGAGATATCTAATCTCCTCATCAAAATAAAATGTTTCAAATTTATTAGACCCTAAACGTATATGAATTAAATTAGAGCTGTGTATTTATAAGATTTAAAAACAATATTATTGTTATTTTGCATATTTGATACCAATTTTGATGTATAATTAACATACTTTAAAGACACCAAACCCCTCAGCTTTATGTTTCATATTAAAAGTCTCAAATAGGAAATAATATTCAGTTCTTCTATCTGCTGAATGTTTTCTTTCTTCCTGTTCTTTACTCTCTTCCTTTAAACGCTTGGTTCTGTTTTCTGTGTCATGAGGTTTTTTTTTATCCTTACTAATTTCCTTTCAGTTAAAAATGTGCAGATTAACTGTAAAGAAAAATAAGTGAAAAATGTGCACAGCCTGAAGTTAAGGTTGATTGTTGAGTGTAATGATGGTTTGGTCGTTTTTAGATGCACAGCCGACAGAAGGAGAGCGTGAGGTGTGGAACCAGGTGAACTCTGTCCTGCAAGACTCTGAGAGCATCCTGACGGGTCTGCAGGCGTATAAAGGGGCGGGGCAGGAGATCAGAGATGTAAGAAAACAAGCAGCCGCAGCTTTCCACAGACACTTAAAGATCTGGTTAAGCCGGGCGATTATTGTGCGATTTTAGTGGCGATTTTCCAGTCGTGTGAGAATTTTCCAATCGGGCCGACCTTCAGCCTGATTGTGAGTCATGTAGTGTACAGGAGGTTACGAAGGCCGATCAGCCTCTCACAACCACCTCCCAATCAAGACAATGTTTGACTTTCTCCCAACCGTCGTGGGCAAATCGCTCAGTGGGCATGCGCAAACAAGGATTTTTTTTCCTCCTCTCAGATGTAAACACAGCAGCATGGCAGGGGTGCAATGACTGAAATGCAGTTCTGTCTTTAAAATTGACAGCCACGTTTGCTCAGCCATGTCGTCACATACGTCGTCACCTTTTCTTTTTAGGGCTTTCAGCACAAAATTCAACAAACTGCCAAAGCAGTGCGTTTCACTCTAGTGAGCTTCATATTCCTCTTCTATTTGTTTGACTTCCGGGTAGACGAGTCAGAGCAGCTCCATCTCACCGCGCAGCTGAGTCCAACATGGTTTTTAGCCATGCAGTGTGAGCAGGTAGATCGCATGAGAGCGTCGGGCCGAACATAAATCATGAGCTGTGAACTCTCACTGTACAACGAAACCCTGTGGTTTAGTCGCACAGTGTGAGCAGTAGCTGTGTGCAATAATTGATCAAAAGCATTCATCTATCAGCTGAAGGTTTTAACCAGAATCTCGGTGCAGGATCACCATTCATTGGTTTATGAATCTGTTGCTTTGATTCCTGCTTCTCCAGGCGATCCAAAATCCCAACAACAGGACGCTGCAGGAGCGAGCGTGGGACGCCGTCTGCCCGCTGGTCATCAAACTCAAGAAGTTCTACAGCTTCTCCCTCAGATTAGGTGTCCCCCTTCTGTCCTACATAACCACACTTCAACGCCTTATTTTAGGGCCAAATGAAATGTTTACTTCATATGAAAAACCAGCTGATGTGTGCTGTTCTGTTTTCTGCAGAGGAGGCGTTGAAGAGTTTGTTGGTGTCTCTGACGTGCCCACCCCTCACCCCCACACAGCATCTGGAGAGGGAGCAGGCACTGGCCAAGCAGTTCGCAGAGATCCTCCACTTCACGCTGCGCTTCGATGAACTCAAGGTCTGTTCCGCTCAGATCAACCCACCTCCACTCAGTCGCATAAAGCAGTGGCTGTGTCAGCTGAGGATTGTTTGCTTGTCTTGATTGATGCAGATGAGAATTCCTGCCATCCAGAACGACTTCAGCTACTACAGGAGGACGATCAGTCGGAACCGGATAAACAACATGAACGTAAGACTTTGGTTTCTACGATAGAGGCATATGAAATGAAATCAGACCCTGTTAGTTATTGGTTGTTATTGGTTCTTTGTAGCTGGACATTGAAAATGAAGTCAACAATGAGATGGCCAATAGGATGTCTCTGTTCTATGCTGAGGCCACGCCCATGCTGAAAACACTGAGCACCGCTACGACGAACTTCGTCACAGAGGTGAGAGCGAGGATGGTAAAAAAAAAGTTTTTGACATGAGCTGCGTTACATGGAAGGAGATACAGAAGGAAAAAAAACATTGGTTTTATTTGAGTAACAAAGAAACATTTTTCAATATCTTTATGACTAAGTAAAAAATAAGTTTAAAAAATCTGTTAGGGAGCCAGAATGGATGATAGCTATATAATTAGCAGTCTAGCTTTTACAGTTCTTTGCTCATTGATGGGACCTAAAGTAAAGCAATCCATAGTGCAGCCTTAACCCTAATGTTTCTATCAAACAATGTCCGTTTGGACAAAGGGCATTGGATGCTTTGGCTATAATGCAGCATGGTGCTGTAACACATCTTATCAGTCGACCATTAACTCCTCTGTAAAAGTATCAAAGGGTCTAGTTTAAATTAATACTTAGGGGCTGGTGTACTTAAGGGGTTATACTCCAGCAGCAGTGTGTCGCAGTGAGCTTGTCGCAAGTATGATTCAGATATTTCTGATTTATGCTCAATTTTGAAGCGTGGTCTGCCGTGTTATTCCACGACACAACACAAGAGGGAAAATCAGGAACTAGCTGTGGGTCTAGATAGGGGCGAGGAAGTGGGGCAAGTTTGTGCGACAATAGAGGGACATGAGGGCGAAAAAGAGCGGAGATACAGGTGGAAAAAAGGTCCCAGCGTTCTCGCATACCTCACTCTTCTAGCTGGTCCTTCTGCACGAGTTGTTTTCCACAATGGCGGTCAGTGTTGTGGTCAAGACCAGCTAACCCGAGACCAAGTCAATACCAAGACCGAGGGAAGTCGAGACAGAGTCAAGACCAAGACCAGCGCCAGTATGTGACAATAAAATGTGAAACATGATCAAAATCACTAAAATTGATCTAAAAGACCCACATTCACATAAAAACACCTAGATATTTAACACACAGAACTGGAATAAACATAAACTTCTTTATTTATTACTTCTGAGTAGTAATCACAGAATTTCAAACAATCAAAGTCCATCAAAATAGTATTTTCTCTGCCTTTTATGAACAGTACATACATTTATGTTGTTTTTAAATGTGCTATTTAAAAACAATGTGCAAATGTGTAAAACTGAAAAAAATGCCAATCATTTCTCGTTTCTCTCTCATATACAGATTAAAGCTATATTATATAACTTTTCTTAAATAAATCCATATCTGTCACCAAGTTGTGAAATATGTTATGAGACAAATAATTTGTTGAAAAAAATAAACTGATCTCCTTCACTTCCTCCCTGAGCTACTACTGACATCTGCAGAAATACAAACCCCACTGAAATACGTGCACAAAAGCCTGACTGACTTTTTTCAGTTCTAAGACCCTGTTGCTGAATCAGATGGTTTGTTTTTGACCAAGCGGTGTATTTCTCTAGTTAGCACTGGCTACATGGAGAAAAGGCAGAAGTGCTCAATATTTTCACAGCTTGTCGGTCTCATAACATACTGTCACAACATAATGACTTAAATATGTACGTAGCTTACCTTTCTTTGTGCTTTCTTTCAATGTGTCGATAAAAGTTGGACGTAGTCCCTACCGTCTCTGATAGTGAAGCACTGCAGAACTTACATTGTTATTTCCACAGTAGTGGTCTTGACCGGTCTTGAAATAAAATGCCGAGTCCTCAGCGCCCGAGACGGAGACAAGACCGAGACCAAATGCAGTCAAGTCCGAGACGAGACCTAGACCATCAAAAAATGGTCTTGAGACCAAGACCGATCTCGAGTACTACAACACTGATGTCGGTCATACAGACAAAACAAGCGGGTAAGGTACAAAACAGGAGATATACATAGTGTAGAGTGGATGTAGATTTGACCAATCAGAGGCCTCCTGTCTGCGGCCACCTGCAATTTGGAGAGGTGCACCAGTGTCTGCGGAAGGGGGGGGGCATATATGTGTTGATTATGACCCATACGCAGACCACCTGGTTTCTGAGTATAAATCAGCCCTTAGTCCAGATTTGTTTTTGTTATAAAGAAGAGATTCCCAACACAGCTTTATTCTGCAATAAAACGTTCGAAAAACAAGTCAATTTTGAACCCAAAACTAAATCTAAGGTGTCATGATATAAATTCCTGCCAATCAGTATTTAATTAGCCGCTAGCTAAGTACCAACATTTGTGTTCTTGGATTGTTCTAGAACAAAAGTCTTCCACTGGAGAACACCACCGATTGCCTCAGCACCATGGCCAGCGTCTGTAAGGTCATGCTGGAGACACCGTGAGTTTTTTACCTTTTTCCTTCCACTCAACTTTCCTTTAATACACCTGCCCACCCTTCGACCAGAGGAGGTCAACGACCCTCATAGGCAGCGGTCGAGGCAACATTTACTGATGTTCTACTGTATGTTTAGGGAGTATTCGAGTCGCTTCAGCAGCGAAGACACGCTGCTGTTTTGCATGCGGGTGATGGTGGGAGTCATCATTCTTTATGACCACGTCCATCCAAACGGCGCTTTTAACAAGTCCTCCAAGATAGATGTAAGAGGACTTTCCTTTTGCTGGACTTCTGTAGAGCTGAGACAGGCTGTTGAGTTCAGCATTTTCATCCTGACTTGTTTGTTTTGGGTTTTTTTCCCCAGATGAAAGGCTGCATAAAGGTGCTGAAGGATCAACCAGCAGATAACGTTGAAGGGCTCTTGAATGCTCTCAAGTATGTGGTTGCTGTATTTTTTTGTACTCCTCAAACTGATCATAGCTTCAGGATCTTGTTTGTTGTCCAAGTCCACAACCTAAGGATTTCTTTACCCTCTTTGTCTCCTCAGGTTTACTACGAAGCATCTGAACGACGAGTCCACTCCGAAGAACATCCGAACTATGCTTCAGTAACCGCTTTTTTGTTGTTGTTTTTTTTATAAATATTGATATGAAGAGGATCATTGTGACCTCAGACAAGATGTAAATGTTTACATTATTTAAAAAGATGTTCATACTTCTGTGTATCGTGTAAAATCATACACTCCAGTTTCATTTGCCCTTCGGCTTTCATTTTATCACACAACAAGTGAGCAAGGCTGCAAAAAATATGAGCTAAACTCTACATGATGCAGAATAAATGTTCTCATTCCAGACTTTAAGGTGGACTATAATCATTTCTGCACTCTGCAATCAGTCTGGATCCCATCCGACCAAAGCTCATATTTCCAGTAAAGATTCATGGTCCAGTCTGCGTTATTAATTCTATGGGAAAGTTTCATTGAATTTAACTGTTAGCTTGAAACTCCACTGAAATGTGCCTCTTTCATTTAGTTCTAAACGATTTTTAGTGCAGAGGTGATTTGGTATTCATAAAATCCCTCTCGCTAAATATTTCTTCTCTATAGCCAGGCTTGAGGACTTTATAATTGGATTGAATATTATGCTGCTGGAATAAAAGAGACATTTATCTCCAGGTCTTTTACACGTTATATCAATAAATCTGCGTGCCATCTATCATTGTTTAACCAAAAATATTTAATTCTAGATCAATTAAATTAAGAGTTGTAATATTTTTGACCCATAGATGGAAACATTAAACGAAAAACTAATTTCTCCAAAGTGCCCAGTTTTTTATATTTGATTTTAAATGTGCACCCCCCACCCCTGGTTCTCCTATTTTAAGCCATGGACGTTCTAAACGTTCTTTCATGCAACATGATTTCTCAAACTAGGTTGGACAATCTTTGACTTATAAACTGTGGATGTTTTTTTTACTATTGTTATTATAAACTGAACTAATAAAAAAAAAAAATTGAGCAGTTTTAAAACAACACAAACTTGTAAAATACCAGAAGGCTGCCCTTACGGCCTTCATTGCCTTAAAAGCTGACGAAGGTCCTGTCCTGTAAAACATGAGAATCCCGTGTTGGATGGACTGCAGCTATGAAGCCATACATGTTAATTGATCCCCTCCTGCATTTATGTTTCAGACTAACGTCGCATTTAAATCTGCTGTTTATACATTATTTTGTATCCAGACATGGATATGAGGCATATTTTGGAGGCCGAGAGTCAGATCCATGTGTGTCATCTATGTCTCATGTATGAAGTGATACGAGACCCCATCCACTGTGCTTCCTTTTACCCAAATATGTCCAACTGTGTGGTGAATGCAAGATGTTCTGAATAATCTCTTGTTTTTTTGTCTTAAACTGACAGTTATTGTTTGAGATTTCCACTCATGGTTCATGACTGTCATTCTGACTGGGAGGTTTGGATAATAAAGGTGGTACATTTCTTACAGGCGTTGATTCCTTGACTTTATTCACAATAGCTCCATTTCCATTACAAATATTTGCAAAACTTAATCAAGATTCTTTTAATGTTGAGATAAAAAAAAAAACTTTTTTCATTAGATAAGAAATACTATTTAAAGATCTGTGAATGAGTTTGTTCATATAAATCAGCATCATCCTTGTGTTACTTCCTGTTGTCTGGTTGTTGATCATATCGCTCGTGATGCTAAAAGCAACAGTTTAGTGAGTTGCACCATTTTCTTCAAGGTTTCATTTAGCTCCTCATCGTAAAACAATTTTTAAAAAAAGGAGATTTTTATTTTTCTGTCAACCAAATAAATTTTTCACAATTATGAACAATGAAAACACATCATTCACTATTATGTGCTCTGTAAAATCTAATCTACATTTTCAGCATTTTTTAAAAACGTTTAAACATTTATCATAGATCTACATGCAAAGTAATATTAATTAATAAAAGTGTGTGATGTGTGAACGTGTTGATTAGGCACATCTTAATGTTGCAACATGGGGCTCAGATTATCCAAAGCTATCTCTATAGTTATGCTGCTATAGGCTTAGGCTGCTGAAGGACATAGGGATCTCCATTTATTCATTCTGCTTCATTCTATCTCTCATTCTGCAGAATTTGTTACTTCAATCTCTAACGTTCTAATCTCTCTGCTTTTTCTCATAGTAGCTTCATCTGGTCTGTTCCTTTTTTGCTGTGACTCCATCCTGGAGAGAAATATCAGCTGTGCTGCTGCCATCAACATCTTTGTTTATAGATGTTGGAGATCGGCCTGTTTTTCAGTGTAGTCCTGTTTCTCTGATTGACTGGCCCGGGCAGATGGCCGCTCACACTGAGCCTGGTTCTGCTGGAGGTTTCTTCCTGTTAAAAGGGAGTTTTTCCTCTCCATTGTCGCTACAAGCATTGCCCTTGTGCCAATGAGTCGATGCAATCAACTGGTTTTCCTTAGATAGAAAAAAAATTTCAATCAATTTGACTTTATGATCTGGTGAACTGTAAAGTGCCTTGAGATGAGGTATTGTGAATTGGCGCTATATAGATAAACTGAATTGAATGGAATATTGTGTAAAAAATTTTAGGGTTTTTATACCCTTATTTCACAAAGTGAAATTCAAACAGTTGTTGCTTCTTTTTAGTGTCCATAAATAAATCATACATCTCTTTTTATTCCCCAAAATCTCAGTGTGAAATGAATGAAACTGAAAAACTAAAAAACACTAAAATGACAAAAACACTTGGCACCAGTTAATATGGTTTTGTTTTTTAAGGTTAAAAATATTGATGTGTACTACACCATCTTGTGGACAGAATTAGTGTTGCAATTGAGTTAAAAAATACTATTAAACAAAATACATAGAATATATTTTAAAAATATATTCTATTAATGCTATTATTTCAGTTTGGTGCACAATATTTTTCTACTTTATTTTCTTTTTGTATAGAAACGAATGAAATCTCTCTCAGATTTTGAGGAATGATATCAAATCAAAGATTTACAAGATACAGGTATACCTTAAAACAGATATAACTTATTAAAACAGACTGTTGTTACTTTTCTATATGTTGGGTTCTGATATCACTTTCAAAGCATAGCATTTCTGTTAAAGTCGTTAAAATGATTCCTTAAGATATATCTGTTGATTTCTGGCAAAACATAAAAGAAAGATTTAAAATAAATAATCCAAAAGGGTAACAGCTGTGCTCAGTGCTTCTCTTCCTGCCCTGCTGGGGGCAGTGTGGAGCTCCACTTCAAACACTGAACAGTGGTCTACCTGCAAGCAAAGAAAATAAACATTTATGTTGTGTAACATTTTTTTAATTATTATTAGAAACTGACAGTTTTTTACCATCGGCATATTTTATAAGTGCATTCTTTATTATTGCTTTAGTTCAGCTGACTGAAAAACAAAGGGGGAGTGGTGGCCTAGTAGTTGGGGCATTATGCCTGGCTACCAGAGGTTCTGAGTTCAGGTCCCACTCCCACAGACTGCCACTCTGGGTCCCTGAGCAAGACCCTACATCACACACTGCTCCCCGGAAGCCGCACAAGGGCAGCCCACTGCTCTCCAAGGGGATGCAAGCAAGTAAAATGTATTTGTATAGAACTTTTCACAGATAAAAATCACAAAGTGCTTCACAGTAAAAAATGTAATACGATAAAACAATGTAGAATACAATGTATAAATACAAATGGAAACACACAAATAAAGCCATAAAAAACATGTCTATTGTAATTAAAAGCCTGCTTGAATTGCTTTTTAAAAGAATTAACAGAATTCATGCAGGGTAAAAAAGGAGGCAAAGCATTCCACAGCTTCAGAGCCGCTGCCTGAAATGACTGGACCCCTCTGGTTTTAAAACAAGTGTGTGGAACCACTAACAGTGTTTGGCCTGTTGACCTCAGACTATGGGACGTATGGAGCTCTACCAGCCCAGAGATGTAGGGAGGAACTTGACAATGCAGGGCTCTAAAAGTAAGAACAAAAGTTTTAAATTGGATTCTATACTGGTCTGGTAACCAGTGCAGAGCTGCTTATACTGGTGTAATGTGTTTTCTTTTATTCATGTGAGTTAAACGTCTTGCAGCAGAGTTCTACAAAACCTGAAGACGGTAAAGCTCCTTCTTCAAACAAGTAAAATGACTGTTGCAATAGTTTAACTGTGGAGATAAAAGCATGAATAATCATTTCCAACTCACCCTTTGACATCAGTGTCTTAATTTGAAAATATTCCTTAGTTGGAAGTAACATTTCCTAACTTACTGTTTAGAGTGTTTCTCCAAGGACATGTTATGAGTTAAATACAGAGTGAATTTCATTGCTTTGAACTTGTGACAGTTTAATGAGAGTAAAGGTGAATTGTACTCTATTCTTTGAGCTTTGAACAAATTTGTTCATCCGAAAAGTGGAAACTTTATCATAATTATTTGCCTTGTGTCTCATGATCAAATATATCGAAAATCAGACTAATATGAAAATATTTCTGATTTGTAAAAACAACAATATGCTGACTACACAAACATGCCAATTTATTTAATGCTAAAAATTTTTACATTTAAAGCTTGAAAGCAATTCAAGAACTTTAAAGATACTTATTTAATTTATGTAGGTAGAAAAAATAATCAAGGATTTGAAACAAACAAAGCAAAATATATCATCCTTTTATCACGATTAAAATGGGCAACTCAAAATATTTGTGTTGCATGTTTACTAATAAAATAATAAATGATTTAAAAATGACTGAATACTTCTGTAACCCTCGAACAGGGGCACTAACATACATTTTTACATGGTGCTAAAGGCTAAAACTTCTCTTAATAAATAGCTGTACTGTGTGCCCCCCTACAGAGCGGTAAGTTTTAGATTAAGAACATTTGTGTTAAACAAACACCTTTATCTCCAAATACATCAAATGAGATATTATTATCAAAAGGAAGGGTTTTTATTTTTAGATAACCTAGAAAGTGAAGTTGCATTACTGGTATAGTGATTCTAATAACTTTAGTTGTGTATGGATGCACACCCTCCAGATAACGCATCATTAGCTCTGGATTAGATTTTCTTTTTAAGAAATCATTACAGTTTTCCCATAAAAGAAAAAAAACCTTACTTACCTCTAGTTAAGTCCTCGATAATACTGGAAAAAAATAACCATTTAAATTAAACATTTAATTCCAGTTAATTCTCAGCAAGAAAATAATGTTCTAAAATCCCTAATAAGTTCACAAGCTGCTAATAGTTTGGGTTTTTTTTTTTTTTTGCAGAATTAGTCATAATCCGTATCTAGCTTCCTGTGGATATTTGTCTTAACATGCAATTGCATCAAATTCTGCCCCAAAAAATCAGAGCAAGTGAGATGCCTTACTGGGGGGGCTCCGCTGTGAGCGCTGGGATGCCTTGAGGGCCTGCATGCTTAGCTGCGGTACTGGAGTCCTCACCGGCCTGGGTCTGATCCCTGCGTTCCACTGCGTTTGCTTTAGCAGGCTCATGGCCGTCTCCTTGGTTAAAGTTTGCTCCTGAGGGGGAGAAGCCCATAAAGGGCGAGTTTGGATCTGATGATCTGAGGGAAGACAATAAGGAGGAGGTGGAGAGGAGCGCCTGGTTCTCAGGAACATCTGAAAAAGCAGAAAACCATTGTTAAAAAATGTAGAAGTCTCATAAAGAGGTTGCTAAACACACCATCCCCATGGTGATACATGGTGGTGGCTGCATCATGCTAAGGGGACATTTTTTCTTTGTGGCTCTATCATAAAAATCCCTATGAAATACATGAAATTCTAAGTTTTGGGACATAGCAAAATGTGAGCTCAAGTTAAGCTGCTGTAACAGCAATCCCTGTTTCCCCCTCTGCTCCTCCTCTCTGTGTGTTTTTATTTTTATAATTCATGATGCCTACTAGTTACACGGTTGCAGAGCTTATTGCTCTTTGAAATTCAGCCAGCGGTGGTGTACCATAGGGTGGGATTTACCGTTGATTTTGCTTTGCGTAGTTTGTAACTGGCTTCAGAGAGCATTTTCCTCTTCCCTTCACTGCTCTGGGATCCACCGCTGCAGTAAGTAAATGAAGACCTGTCGTTAGAATGACTTCAAAATAACTATAAATTAATCAGTTAGGACATCTTCATCGTTTCTTTAATTGTGGAGGTTTAAAAAGCTGTATTAAAAGCCCATATCATCCAGTATCCTGAAACCCACTATGTCCGGGCCTGATCGATGGGATGCAGGTTGTCCAGGTAGTTGAAGCGTATTGTATCCTTGGGATGTCTGTCTGAGTGTCTCCATGGTGGCAAAGCCTTTGCCTTCTTTTCTGTCTTTAATCCCGATCCTGAGCTGGTTGCAGGAGGCTTGGAGCTGGAGAGTGGACCCTCCTTGCTTTTGTGAGCCGGTTCTGGTGCTCCTTTGCATCCACCAATCACTGCTGTAGCATCAGGTACTATAGTCTCCTGTGGAATCGACTGTGTCTGGAAACAAACTACACAGTTTTAATGTTGCTACCCCGACTAAAGCTTTGTAACAGTTTTTTCTCATGTAACAACCAATTTTTTTTATCATTGCAATGCTTTAGACCCCATAGGTTGGACCAAGTAATTATTAAGTGTAAATTCAGAATGGGTAACACTAAACAAGTCCAAAGTCTGAGAGTTTGAAAGCTTTTCAAGTCTTTCTTATGTTGGATCATCTGTTAAACGGGAAAAAAAAAACATGCTTTTTAAAATATCTATTTATCTTAACATGTGACGAAACCATTGCAACCAAGCTTTTGCTAAGAAGATAGATATAGCTAAAGTCGGCCATCTCATTGTAGCAAACAAAAGGTACTGCATACCTAAAACCATCCAACTTTAAACCCTGAGTTATATTTTTCTCCATCTCCATTTGGGATCTTGGCTCTATCTTGGCCCCACAGTAGCTCTACCTTTCTTATACTCTATCCAAAATACTTAGGTTATCCTGAGCTATTTTCTGCATTTTTGCTGCTATAGGCTTAGGCTGCTGGAGGACATAGGGACCCCTTTTCATCATTCTGCTTCATTCTACCTCTATTCTCTCACTCTGCAGAATCTGTTAGTTAGATCTCTAACATTATTCTCTCTCTGCTTTTTCACATAGTAGCTTCATCTGGTCTGTTCCTGTTTGGCTGCTACTCTATCCTAGAGAGAAATATCAGCTGTCCTGCTGCCATCAACACCTTTGTGTATGAATTTAGGTGGCCTGTTTTTCAGTGTAGTCCTGTCATGGCCACCCTAAGTCAATCTTTGCTGTACCAATGTGGGTGTAATTCATCTGTGGAACAAGCACTTCTTAATTTAACCAGAAGGTGGCAGCGATGATGCCATCAAGCGAAATGTCCTTTAGGTTTATTTTGTAAAAATGACAATTAATTATTTACAACATCATAGTAGATATGACGGAAACTAAAAGAGAGATCATACTTATACCTATACTTAATACAGAGATTATGTTTTAGGTTTTATAAAGGAAAGTCTGCAGTCATCTAGAAGTCTTCTAGGTAGTTAAAGATCTATATATTACATAGCACCATAAATTAATGTATAAATACTTGAAAAAGCTTTATTATCAAGGACTTCATGAAAATCTGATCCATCTTCCGTGATTTTTTGGGGGGGGGGGGATAATGGATGTTGCGCCTTATTTTCCTGTTAAATCATTTGATCTACATAGACTGACACATAATTGCTTTTGATGCCTATCAGTTTTCTGCCACAACTCAGTGTATACTGGTCCCTGCCTGGCCCCCCCTATGAAGATTTGCTGGATCCACCACTGCTTAGAGCATATTTGCTTTTTGAAACACTAAATAAGGTCTGGTGATTATGATTGGTTGTGCTGTAGCTCCTTTGCACATAAATAAAGAGTATGGAGACACATCGAGACGGTCATTTACATAATTAGACGTTTTGAAGTTTGGATATTTGTGCTAAAGTGACAGTCAATTCACAAGTCTCTGAACATTTTTTTTCAAAAAAGTTTCTGAAGCCACGAAATGACTGAGTCCCCAACCCTGACTAAGCCCCCACCACCCCACCAGCACCCATCCACCACCACCACCACACACACACACACACACACACACACACACATACACACACACACACACACATACACACATACACACACATACACACAAAATGGTGAGTAGAACCAGCAACCGGTTCAACCAGAATAGAACCAAAAAGTCCTTTTTCATTATGTGTGTCTGACATTTTTGGTAAGTCTTCTTTGCTAAACTATTAATTAGATAATCTAAGGTAATAGAATACATGATAGAATATATAAAATAGATCATCTTTTCTTGTGCAAATATATGCTACTTTAATATACTGAGGATTGATAGCATGACAAAAATAAAGGTAGGAATCATTTTGCAAGGCACTGCATGAAATTCTCCTGACCTGCAGCAGTCTGAGTTGCAGCTCCTGAACTGACTCTATGTAGTGTCTCTTCCAGACGCCCTGCTCAAAAGGTGAGGGGGAGAAGGTAATACACCAGCCCTGCCTCAGACACTTAGGCATCCACAGCTGGTCCAGCTCCACAATGCTCTTCCAATGCCAGCTCACCTTTCACACAGGGAGAAACACCGTTATAGACATGAAAGTAGGACTTCCTGAGCTGCTTTCAACAATGCGTACCTGAGCACATCTACAGAGGCTGCGAGGGTCCAGGAAGGAGAATAGGTAGAGGCAGAGGACTCTGGGCAGCAGGCAGGTGAAGTCTGCCGCCTGCAGGGGGAGCACCTTGTTCACTTTGAGGTTCAGGAACTGGAGCTGCTCCTCAGAACAGTTCAGCACAAAATCCTGCAGCACAGCCTTCCTCTGACTGTCTGACCACCTGTCAAACTAATAGAGACCAAAATAATCACCCTATTTAGCAAAGGCATCAGTTTTAAATGTAGTCTGTGTGAGGTTTGCTCATAAACAGACCCATTTTGCCAGAAGGAGTCTCCTCTCATCAAAAATCTGGGAATCAAAAGAGAGCTTTTTTAAATTAAATACCTATGTTCAACTTTTATTTTTTACCTAACCAAATAAAACATTTTGCTTTAATAGAAACACGAGCAGCGCCTCTGAAAACCAGCTGATGTGGACCTTGCTGTTGATGAGTGGATGGTTCAGAGGGGTCCAGGCACTCCGCTTGGTTTGCATCTTAGCAGAGTTAGCTGAGGGCCTTGATTCAAGCGGCATCTGGAGGAAACACAAAGACACAACTGGTAAACGCTCTATGTGTCTAATTAACCCTTTCTGCACTAATCTGAATATGTGTTTAGGATAATTTTTTGGCTAAAAGACCAAATGATGACCCAGTAGCAGACTCTGGTTTTGTTTTTCCTTATATTATAAACAGTTCATGATGTTATAAATCACAGAACCTTCTCTGCGGCCAATAGTAGACGGTAGATGAGTATTTTTTCCATATATAACATAATCCTTTGCTTCAAATGAAATCCAGCAGCAGAGGTTTTAGTCTGATCCAAGCAAAGCATACAGTTCCAGCTGGGTTTAGTAATATCCATATGATAATGTTTATGGTTCTATGAAAGGAAACCCCTTTTTCTGCCAAAATACTGGTTGGAATGTTGAACAAAGAAAGAGCCTTTGAGTCATCATGTTTATATACAAGGAAACCAAGATATCATTCATAAACGATTCAAAGCTTTAATCAGCCTTAGAAATTTAAAATCTTAATAAAATCTAAAATTTAAAACTTTAATTTATCTAGGAGAAGATGAAGAAGCTCTTAGTAGAGTTAGAACCTTGTTTAAGTAAATAACTAAATAAAAACATTGTAATATATTCAGAAACGCTAAGAAACTGTTGTTGAAGACATGCTCATTTGTTTAGGAAAATCATAGATCTGTGAAAGAAATACATTCATTCGATTTGCAGTTAAGCGTGTATTTTTGTCAATTTACTTAAAGCACTGTGTGATTATAAAGATGTTCTTTGTCATTTTTGTTCTTTTTCTGTTTTCTTGAGTGGCAGGCCAGCAGGGCGTGGTCCAGAGCTGGGGGGGAAGAGAGCAAGGCCAGCTCAACAGGTCAACCCTGCTCACTGAGTTCTGTTTTCCCTGTTGGGTGTAAATTATGTGAGTTCTCCTCCTCTGTCATCTTGTTTAGGTCAGTTTTCTGAGTGAAATTCTGCATATTTTCTCTGCTTTAGTGATTTTCTGTTAGCCATTTTTTCTGTGTATTCGTATCAAGTTGCTTTATTTAATAACCTCATCAGTTATAATTGCAACTTTGTCTCTCAGTTTATCAGGTCAAATAAAATCTATTTCTTCAATAAATTTTGCTGCTTTCCTCATTCCCTCACCTTTTAAGCAACAAAAACTAAAAGCATAGCTCTAAGTTTTTTAAGGTTGTTTCTGGTGAAGAATAAATTAGAATTCCCCTGCTTTTATTCTCTTCTAAAATGGCAGATATTACACACAAGCGTGCACAACTAGGTGGAGATGATAAGATCATTGTTGCATTGCAGAGATCCTAAAGTTTTAGTTTTTAGGAAGAACATTCTAGCAGTGATTATGAGTTTAAATAGTCAACAAACTGGATATAAGTAATTTCATTGTCTAGAAAATGGTGTACAAGTACACATTCAAAAGAACTGCCAACATTAGAGTGACTGTCCAAGGAAGTTCTTGCAGAAAGATGAAAGTGGCATCCAAAAACCCTGACAGGATCTACAGCAGTAAAGAGAATGAATGAGGCTCCTTAGAGATGTTCAGGGAGGAAATAAATTTTTTAGAGAGGTGAGTTGATAGAAATATTTGTACACTAGAGGATAGGACATGTTTGGAATAACCTGTTTAGAACATTACTAGAGAATAACGTCTAACCAACAATGAAGAACAGAGATGAAGATGTCATGATATAGGGTTGCTTTGCTGCACCTGATCCACTCAGCATCATAGAAACCATCCTGAATTTAAGTTTTTCTCATATATATATCTAGATATATATATCTAGATATATTTATATATATATATATATATATATACACTATATTGCCAAAAGTATTTGCTCACCTGCCTTGACTCACATATGAGCTTAAGTGACATCCCGTTCCTAATCCATAGGGTTCAATATGACGTCGGTCCACCCTTTGCAGCTAGAACAGCTTCAACTCTTCTGGGAAGGCTGTCCACAAGGTTTAGGAGTGTGTTTATGGGAATTTTTGACCATTCTTCCAGAAGCGCATTTGTGAGGTCGCACACTGATGTTGGACGAGAAGGCCTGGCTCTCAGTCTCCGCTCTAATTCATCCCAAAGGTGTTCTATCGGGTTGAGGTCAGGACTCTGTGCAGGCCAGTCAAGTTCATCCACACCAGACTCTGTCATCCATGTCTTTATGGACCTTGCTTTGTGCACTGGTGCACAGTCATGTTGGAAGAGGAAGGGGCCAGCTCCAAACTGTTCCCACAAAGTTGGGAGCATGGAATTGTCCAAAATGTCTTGGTATGCTGAAGCATTCAGAGTTCCTTTCACTGGAACTAAGGGGCCAAGCCCAGCTCCTGAAAAACAACCCCACACCATAATCCCCCCTCCACCAAACTTTACACTTGGCACAATGCAGTCAGACAAGTACCGTTCTCCTGGCAACCGCCAAACCCAGACCCGTCCATCAGATTGCCAGATGGAGAAGCGCGATTCGTCACTCCAGAGAACGCGTCTCCACTGCTCTAGAGTCCAGTGGCGGCGTGCTTTACACCACCGCATCCGACGCTTTGCATTGCACTTGGTTATGTATGGCTTGGATGCAGCTGCTCGACCATGGAAACCCATTCCATGAAGCTCTCTGCGCACTGTTCTTGAGCTAATCTGAAGGCCACATGAAGTTTGGAGGTCTGTAGTGATTGACTCTGCAGAAAGTTGGCGACCTCTTCGCACTATGCGCTTCAGCATCCGCTGACCCCGCTCCGTCAGTTTACGTGGCCTACCACTTCGTGGCTGAGTTGCTGTCGTTCCCAAACACTTCCATTTTCTTATAATACAGCTGACAGTTGACTGTGGAATATTTAGGAGCGAGGAAATTTCACGACTGGATTTGTTGCACAGGTGGCATCCTATCACAGTTCCACGCTGGAATTCACTGAGCTCCTGAGAGCGACCCATTCTTTCACAAATGTTTGTAAAAACAGTCTGCATGCCTAGGTGCTTGAATTTATACACCTGTGGCCATGGAAGTGATTGGAACACCTGATTCCAATAATTTGGATGGGTGAGCAAATACTTTTGGCAATATAGTGTATATAAAAATGTGTATCCGGATACTATACTCATTTTCAAAAGTATCGATACAGTGCTACCACCAGTGGCACCTAAACAGTCATTCATCTTATGAGCAGATTAGAGGAAAATGCACTTTATGAACATTGTGTGATTGAATAATTCTTTGCACTTTTCGGTTTCAGACTTTTTTCTGTAACAGGTGCAGCTGCTGAGAATTATTTTTGATTTTTAACTGGTTTGGCTAGTGTTATTGTTATGTGTGTTAAGCATAGCCAAGGAAGGAACACTTCATTTTAGTTTTGTAAGTTTTTTATCAAGCTTGCTTAATATTGTGCACAGCATACAACCTCAAAATTTTGTTTATTGTATTTATTTACCTATTTATTGTACTTTGTTTATTAATGAAAAAATGTCTGTTTAATTTTGGAGTCTTTGTTTTTATCCTTGTGATATCAAATTTGACATCGAGTATCGAATATTTTACTTAGTATCGGTATCTAGTTGAAAAGTTTAGTATCGTGACAACCCTAATATATATATATATATATATATATATATATATATATATATATATATATATATATAATTTTGAAGGTAAAATTAAAAAAATATATACTCATTAGCATTAAAAAGTTTACTGTGAAAGAATATTTAACGTAGTGTCTCATACTTTTCACTCTACTTTATATAACTGCATCATATTAAAACATAGTGAACTCAGCTCTGCATTTAAAAACTTGTTAAAACTCACCATCTGCAATATTTTTTGAAAATGTAGCTCCTGAGCTTACCTTATGCACGTCTATATCTAACTCTACTTCTGCTCTACTTTACGTTTCTCTTCTGCACAGTTGACTCGTTTCCATAGTAACCCTGTGTGGACACCATAATAGCGTGGACAGGTTGCCACTGCCTGCCACACACCAGGGGGAGTCCTAGCTAGAGGTAGAGTAGAAGACTAAAATAATAACATTTTTAGAGATTTTATCAGATTTTGCCTCTAACAGATGGGCTAACAGATGACCGCATCTGAAAAATAAATATATTTATTTTAGTTATATAGTTTTTTATTGTTATTGTTTTCTTTTTCAGATTTATTCCCCATAGAAATGTGTTTTATGTTTGTATATCATTTTCAGCAACAAATGGATCAAAAAAAGGTCTGAAAAGTTTAGATTTACAGAAGAGAAGCGAGAAGGCAGTGACGTCAAGTTAGGGATGTTCACCCAGCGCTGGACCGGAAGTAGCCTGAAGAAGCGCCCCAAATAATAAAACAAGGAAAACAAAAACACGAATACAAGCTCAAGTCTGGTAGAAACAGAGGTGAAAAACAAAACAAAAAAAACAAATCTGAATCAGACATTTCTAAATGAAAATCTTGACTGGAAAAAACATGCAATGATTGATGGAAGCATATTGAAAAGTATCAGGTCATAACCTGAAACTTACACTCCTAAATGGTTTCAGCCCCTGTGTTGCGTGTGAGGGCACTAAACAAATTCAAGACAAAAAAAAAAAAAAAACAGGAAAATATTATATTGTTGGATATATTGCAGCTCCTCAGCTGGGAACTGTGGTATTATCTCAATGTGGCGGAAGCTTAAAATGTAACAACTTAATTTTCAAATTGTTGATGTTAGTCTGTAAAATTTAAAAATGTTATTGATTCAGTAATACTTTCAATGCCAGTCAGAATATATCTTAATAAGAAACTAATTTAGTATTATGTCTCCGGTAATGGTCTAACACCAGTTTGGCGGGGGCACTGGCCCTTGCAAACTTGGAATTTCTCCACTGTTGGCCAATCCTATACCTCAGCATACTACCCAATACTATACTATATTATACCATACTACTATACCATATTGTACTACACTATACTATACCATACTATACTATACTATACTACCCTAGACCTTACTATACTATACTATGCTATACTATACTGTAATATACCATACTACACAATACTATATCATACTATCCTATACCATACTACACAATACTATATCATACTATACTATATTATGCTATACTATACTATATCATACTATACTATACCATACCATACTATGCTATACTATACCATACTTTACTATACTATACCATATTATATTATACTATACTATACTGTATCATACTTTACTATACTATACTATATTATACTATACTATACTACAGTATATCATACTATACTATACTGCATCATACTATACTATACTATACCATACTATGCTATACTATACTTTACTATACTATACCATATTATATTATACTATACTATACTGTATCATACTATACCATACTATACTATACCATACAATACTATACTATACTATACGATACTATACTATACTATACTATACCATACTTTACTATACTATACTATACTATATTATATTATACTATACTACAGTATATCATACTATACTATACTGTATCATACTATACCATATTATATTATACCATAATATACTGTATCATTCTATACTATACTATACTATACTATACTATATTATACTATACTACAGTATATCATACTATACTATACTATACTATACCATACTATACTGTACTATACCATACTTTTAAAGTATGGTATAGTATAGTATAGTATGGTATAGTATAGTGAAGTACTACTTTACTATACCATACTATACTATACTATATTATAACAAAATAATGACAATACACACAATATAGTATGTTTTCCTCTTTCAGACTTTTTTAGACTTACTAAATAGTCTTTTATTTTGATAGGTTCGGACTGGAAGCCATCTTGAAAGTCTCGCGCTCTTGTCGTAGAGGAACGTTAGTGAATGAGGAGGAGAGGAGGTGAGTGAGGCTGGTCGGAGATTCATTGTTACAAAGTGGACGAGCTGCGGAGACCATTATTGCTTCACGTGAAATTCCTGGGAGAACCTTTCGGTACAGTTTTGTTTCTCCTTCCGTTAATATCTGGGTGGAGTATTTCTCCGGAGCCACCGGGGCTCCGCGGTGCCGCCCCGGCGCCTCATTGCGGTGAATGATAACACCGGTGAGCGGAGCTGGCTGCCTCTGCTCCGGTTACTATCAGCCTGGAGGACGGAGCCATCGTCATCTTTTGTTAGCTCTGGCTCACTTCTCTCTGCTTCAGTCCGTGTTTTGGTGGCTGAGAGTCGGACCGTGAGAGCAAAGTGAGCCGGTGGGCAGAGTTAGCTTCATTTAACAACGATAAAGTGGATAAATGAGTCTGTAGATAGAGGAGCTAAACAGGTAGGCTAACCGCAGCGATTTAACCGCATTAATTGCTTACACTCCTTTTAATATTTACCTTTAAATATCATAAATGTCCAATAATAATCTGTCCATTTGATATGATGAATGCTGTTTTAGGTGTGGGTGAATGGAGACGTTCAGGCATCTGGGTGTGTGCTGACATTAATCAGCCTGCTTATATGGAGAAAATGGCCGTTTATGAAAACAACACATAATAAATATTAGAAAACTCTGATAAGGTTCATATGAAAATATTAAATGTTAAATAACCATTTTTCTGTGGAGAATTTTACTCTATTCAGTTTATTGCTGGTAATTTTTTTTGTCATGTTTTGTCTGTTTCAATAGAAATAAATTCTAAAAATAAAAAAAATAAAAAGCTTAAACAGGAGGATTTAATCTGCATCTCATTTTGTTTAAAAAATATTTCTACTGATGATTAATGCAGCTTTGCTTTATTTTCACCGCCTAATGCCAGTTTTTTGGTCTGTTTTTTCTGTTTGCAGGTTGCTGACTGTCCAGATCGGAGCCTTTTTGTCCCTGAAGCAGCCCAGCCTCTCTACTGGTGGACACTGACTGGCTTCTACCGAATGATGGATCCATTTAGCCTTAACTATGAACATATTGGACTGTCCTGGCCAGCTCGGACTGCTTCTCTCTGATCCGACAAGGGGGAAAAAATCAGGAAATTCAAGCCCTCCCTCTCCTTTGACGTGGTAGATGACCCTTATGGTAACAGAGGTCAACCCCTCATCCTAAGCAGCCATCTCCTGGGGGTTTCCTCTCCTTTTTGTTAATGTGGGGACCAGTAATGGATCTCCTGTGGGTGCTTTCGGTGTCGATGCTCGCTGCCTGTGTAGCCATCCCTATGGATGCGGCAGCGGGGAGTCACAGCCTGTTCACCTGCGAGCCGATCACCTTGCGCATGTGTCAGGGGCTGCCATATAATTCCACCTTCATGCCGAACAGCATGAACCACTACGACCAGCAGACGGCTGCTCTGGCCATGGAGGTATGGTTAAAAGCTTTTTCCCTCTGCTATCTAAATTCTTTGGGGATTTCTTGACTCCAAGAGATCATTAAAATGTTCATTTTTTTGTTAGATATATATATATGTATATATATATGCATACAAACAATCAGGAGTCTTTTATGGTGGCAAAAGAAATTGCCCTAAAATGCTGTAAAATGTCGATCAAACAGACCATTGTTGAAATATGATTTCCTAAAACCATCAAGCAATGACCCTCAAGGCATTAGGAGGGCTAAAAGGAACAACATTCAGGTAGATCAAATATATATATATATATATATATATATATGAGATAGATGGATAAAAAAATAAATAAATAGATAGGTAGATAGACATGCACACATGTAGTTTTCAAATCTCCAGTTTTGGCCGGAAAGCTACCGTATTTTATTCCTCTTTCCCACCACCTGCAAAAATAATGGACAAAAAATGACAAATAACTTTGGTCTGCTACCAAATGGAACTGTCACTAGCTAATTCACAAATGCGTGATTATTTAATAATTGAATTTATTGTTTTAAATGATTTAACAAAATTATTTATTTAAATAAATATATATATATATATATATAAGTATATAGTATAATAGTTCTATGTTTTCAGGGATTTCCTGTCGCTGTTATATTTTTGGGCTGAAACGTTTGGAAACTCCTCATCTAGACGATCGCTAAGTTTTTGCTTGATTTAAGAACGAGCCCACGTTCTGCTATGTGAGCCCTGGCACAGGAAAGAAAGATCCCAAAATTTTTTTATTTCATGTGATCGTCCAATGTTTTATGTAAAAAATGGATGGGCCAAATGTTTTAAAGATAATTTTTTTTGGCGATGGCTTATGCGGCACTAGTGGCTCGTTTTTATGGACAGCAGGCTGACAGGAAAGGGGGTATGAGACATGCAGGAAATGACACCAGGCCGGATTCAAACCCGGGTTGCCGGCGTTGAGGAGTAAGGCCCCCATACATGGGTCGTGTGCGCTAATCACTGTACCACCAAAGCACCAAAACAAAAGAAAAAGATTTCCATCAGTTTTAATATTTCTCTTAGGAGAACCTCATTGAACTTTTGAATTGGCTTTCATGTCTATAGTTATCCACTAATAGATTTTGAGAAATTAATCTCATTTAACTGATAATGTTTTTGTTTTTTTAAATCCTATTTGTTCTAATGATTTAACTAATGCTGAAACTAACGATCATATTGCTAATTGATATATCTGTCAATTATTTATTCAATTAATAATCAAAATTGTTCCTTAAAGAAAATCTTAAATTAAACAAAGGGAACTTAAAACTCTTCCACTTGAGTTCTGGATGAGATGTATTGATGGACTGAGAAATGTTTTATTTTTATTTATTTTTTCACCTTAAATGCATTTTATATATCCTATTACTGCTCTGTCAAATAAAGTCATGATTTATAGTCTCTATACTCCAGTATTAATTGTTTCAGCCATAAATTTAACAGAAACGTCTATTTTCAAAGCATTTCTATGCATCTAGCAGTAGGTGTAACGTGTAGTTTCTGCATTTTCTCCTTTTCTATCACTGAAATGTGATATTATTATGATTTTATTTTATTTTTTTCTTAGAGAACAAAAAACTACTCTATTATCAGACTGGTTAGGTCAGACCTCAGAGATATCCAGACATCGGTTTTGGCTGATAAGGCTGAATGTTACAGTTCTTTACATATAAGAGGGAGAAATATTTGCTGTGAAGTAGTTTAAACAATGTATGATTACCATTGCTATAAACAGAGTTCAGAAGAACATCAAAACTTTAATTTTCTATCATTGTAGCTTTTCAAACCAGATGAAATGTTCATTTCTCTTTTGTACCTCTTTGCCTGACCTCCTTTAAAGCTTGTTTTACTTCAGTTCAGGTTCTTGTTAAACTGATTTCAGGCTTTTGCAGAAAAGCAGTGAAGCCTCATCAGACAGAGACACACTGCCCATCATATCCATATCTACCCTCTGTTACTCAGCTTAGAGTAGGACTATATAATCTAACTACTGCTCATTATGTAAGGGGTTCAGAGAGTATGCTGGCTGCATGCCGAGTCACGGATATCTAAGGACGACCCGATTTGGCAGCTGTAGTCTTAGACATCGTTTTAACGAACATTTGTTAGATGACATGTTTAGGTCGGTCTGTTGAACTAAACGCTGCTGATGCACCGCTGTATTAAAGAGCTGCACCGATTTATCAACACATGGAGGGATTTTATAGATCAGCACCTGGTCAACAAATCATTTTACATAACAGGCTTTAGGAAAATTACTCAACTCTACAAGGGAGGAGGGAAAAAAAAACAAACATATTTGGGTTTGAGCTCTTTGATTGTTTAAAGTTTATCTTTCTGTTTGGTCCATTTGCAGACCTACCCAGCAGGATGTCACGTTTGTTCTGTTATCCTCCTTAAAACATGCATTTAACAAGTCAAAGCACAGGTTCCCTTCATCCCATTCAGCCATGGACCCCATCCCGCCGCCATGGCGATGATAGGTCCCTGCTATCCTTCTGCTCTCCTCGCTATACCCAGCAGTGTCTGACATAAATTAAAAGGTTGCTTGCTGTTTACTAGGGGGGTTATGTAACCTCTGGATATGAGCTCTGCATCTGCATCACAGCTGCACCCTGGTTTTAAAACTTTGCTTTTTGGTGGGAGTGATTAGGCCTTGCAGAAATGTTCATATTAAACTTTTTTATGATAGACTAACATATTGTTGTATGTCTCATAAAGTCGTAAGAAAAAACATAAAGATGAGTGGCTGACATGATTGATTGAAAGTCCTCCTGCAAATGTTATAATTTTAAGGCTCTGAACAGACGTACATCCTTTTGGTTTCTACAGCGTTCACTTAGATTAGTCATGGATTCACAATTAGGTCTCTTTTAGCAGGCACAAGTGCTGATAGGTTTAGGATTTTCACACAGAAACCCGATCGCTTCCAGATCACTCAGACCGCTCTTCTGTTCCGCTCTTGTCTTCACGATAACTCGGCCCTAGATCCAGTTCTTGGGAGAATTCAAAGCTTAGGAGACATACAGAGCGACCAAAAGAGAGCTGACAGTGGATTTTAAAGGGGAATTAGGCCTGCTTAACAGCCATGATAATAATGATGAATGCCTTGCACTGTGGCGAAGCCGGCAGTTGGACTGGAACCAACGCCTGCCGGTCGTACACTTCTTGTTCAAACCCCCTGATGTGGCGTCTTTGAAAGGGTTTTTTTTTTTTTTTTCAAGCCTTTCTGGTTTTAGTTTTATGTGAAAGTAGGGCACTTATCATCAGTCATTAGTTATAAATCGTTTTTAATCTATAGAGATGCTCTTTAACTGCATTATTAGTTCAGTTTTTGAAGGTTGGAAGAATAAAAATGTAAATAAACAAGGTGATTCCTACGGTACTGTACTTTATGTTTTTTTTTAATGCCGTTCCAGTCCGTCATCGCTGACCGCCGAATGACCTCGCAGCTCAAATGGGACAAAGGGCCTCCAGGGATGGGGAATCTATTTTATTTCTATTTTTTTTTGGCTAGAGTTCTAATTTGCCACACTCACATAAGTAAGAGCGTAACAGATTTTAATGGCATTACTTAGAGGAAAAACCCTGAAATGGGTTAAAATCCTCTTATTTAGACATGGATGCTCTCTGTGGCTCCCAGATGGACGTAGAGCAGTTCATGAAGGAGCTCTGCTCAGCTGATGGAAACTCTCTGTTCAGTGACCTGCAGCTTCATAGATACAGTACTGGCTTTTAATAGAAGTAACCTATTAGTGCATTAAAAAGGACAGGTTCTACCTTGTTTTAAAAACTTCTCTAAATAGCCTGATTTAATATCTAAGATTAATGTTTCATACTTCAGACTTCAATGTCATATTTGGCTTTTACTATTAAGTTTCACCCAATTTTTAAGCAGATAAAGAACAGTTTTTTCTTTTTAACATCTTCTGATATGATCTAATTAGGGCTGAAACTAAGAGTTATTTTGCTAATCGATCTTTCGGTTATTTTTTATTTATTAATCGATTAATAATCGGAATGCAAAAGGATCCATGAAAAGATTTTTTACAGAATAAAACCCAGTGAAACAAAACCTTTTTCCGCTTCTGGGTAGAGCATATTATTTGACAATTTCTAAAAAACAATCTTAAAAACAAAATATATATCTATCTTTTTTTTTATTTTGTTATAGTTACTGCTGTAAGTTGGCCTGTCATCTAAAGGCATTTTTACAGTCTTCATACCCTGGTTAATGATTAATCGATTACTAAAATAGTTGATTTATTATTTCAATAATTGATTAATCGGGATTAATCCAATTAACTGTTTCAGCCCTGAGTCTAATGAATAAAAGTTGTCCTTCTATTCATGGTCTGATTAGAGAACACAGCAGTTGTTCTAGCATAATGTCTATGCAGATCCTGCACATATCAGCTGATAGAAATACAAGGAAAAAATGCCTATATTGGCTAAAAATCTGGGCCAGCTGACGCATCAGTCAATATACTATCTTATGGTGAAGCATGGTGGTGGCAGCGTGCTGCTGTGGGGCTGCTGTTTAGAGGTAGAGAAGCTGAAGCCAGATGGAGCTAAAAAGCAGTTTGAGGCTTCAGACTGAAACAGTTTCGCCTTCCAGCAGGACAGCATCCATAATGACAGAGCCAGTGCTACTATTTGTGTTTTAGAATGGCCTAGTCAAAGTACCACTTTGAGTCCAATAAGAATCTGTTGAAAGATTTGAAATTTTGTATGTAATCGCAGGGAGGTTTTGTTATTTTGACAATAAGAAAGGGAAGTTGTATTCTGTAGACAAGCAAAGCTAGCCGCTAGTGGTTGGTGGTTCTATAAATGATTGAGTCACAATAAAGATTTGTTTCACTTGATTCTGTTCAAGAGAAGATTTTTTCACTTGTTCTTTTGGTAAAGTTGAAATATTCATCTTGTTATTGGCTGCTAGAAGAGAAGCTGAGCTAATGATCCTTTCTCTCCCTGTAAGGTCAGGTTTAATATGACAAGGATCCAGGGGGGTGGACAAAGTGAGGGTCAGGGCCAACTGAAAATGCTAATCATGTTAGCTTGGTAACTGGGTGTATGTTAAAACAAGCTAACAAATCACTGCATTGATGAGTAGATACAAAGCCAGTCGCCATGGTGACGTCATGACCATTATAATAAGTGTTTCTTCATTCTAATCTTGATCCGATCTTTTCTGACGTTTGTTTTTATGTCGGATGTAATCAGAAGCCGCAGACACAAAGACTAATCGTCAGCCTGGTTTTAATCTGCCCTCGTTTAGTCAGCCTCCTGTCTCAGGTGTTTTCGGCCCGTCCAGATAAAGTGTGTCGGGTTTCAACCCAGATACTCCACCCTGTCCCTGTGAATGGATTTGTATAGGAGCTCTGATGGTTTGTGTGCTCCCAGTCAGTGCGGCACTGTTGAAACATGCAGGAGTGCAGCAGAAAGTGCTGGTTCTCTGCTTATTGTGCCGTAGTGAAGATGTATCTGAGCGAGGAGGGAGATACACACAACGTGCTCTGATAAATCCTACCCAGCGTGACCCGGCCGATAAAAGAGCCTCTTGTTTTATTTAATGTCCGACAGCATGTTTATTGGCAGCGCGGTGAATACGGCGGGCATCCAGAGAGTGAGGCGCTGCTCCACAACAACCCCACAGTCAGTGTGTTTGTGTGTGTAAGTGGATATCACACAAAACGCTGGTCCACCCATCACTCCTCTCTCCGCTTACTTCGACCCCCCTCAGTCCTGCACCTCCTTTTGTCCTCCCCCACCTCCCCCATTGGCAGGACTCTACCGTTGCCCAGGAAACGGTCCCAATTGTGCCCTTAACAAAGGAAGCAGGGGCGCTTTTTTTGCCTCCCGGGAGGTGGTCCTCTCCGCCCTGCACCCTGACCTCCTCAAACCCTCCTTCCCTGTCCATGCATCGCTCGTCGCCATGGCGCCGGGCTTGGAAATTTGGAGCTGTGGAATGGCAGAACTGGGAATGCAGGCGGGTATGAAGGGTGGGGGCTGATGGGAAAAGAGGTGACCGGGAGATATTTATAAAAAGAACATCATCACAGGCCAGTCGGCCACGTTGGGCTCTTTAGTCAGGCTTTCAGCGACGCTCAGCAGCTGACTCTGAGCGCTCATTAAGTACTAATAACTGTAGTGTTGGGATGAGGCACCACCAACTTAATTAGACTCAGTTGAATTAATAATGAAAATAATAACCCTAATGTGATGCAGAGCAGACTGCATATATCAGAGCTGTGGGGTGAAACTTGGGTCAGGGCTGTTTCTCTTCATGTGCAGAAGATCACAGACTTTTATGAAGAAATGTTTAAACTGGCAGCAGGAAAAGGAGGAGAGATAATGCTCAATCTCTGGTAATTTAACCACCGCTATGCTGATGACACGGCCACATCTACTGATGCCCAGCGGCTGATTGATGCAACTCTTAACCGTGCTGTAAATATGAAGTCAGTGGGAGATAATTTTTAGCTCAATCAGGACTAAATTAAAGATGTATTAATCAGAAAAGAGCCCCGAGGAAATATATAGAAATCCTTTGAGTTTGGTTCTAGTTTAGGTTTTTTATGATCTACGTCCTCGTTATAATTAATTTAATTTATATTGCACTTTGTTGACTTTAAGATAATTATTTTTGCTATACTTAGTTCATTTTACTGCCAAAATAGATTTTCTTTTTTTATCCGATGTTAAAATTCATTATAGATTTTATGTTGCTTTGCTTTTATTATTTATGTTTTATGCCTTTAAGCTGTTTTGGGGTTATTCCCCCCCCCCCCCCCCCCCCCCCCCCCCCCCCCCCATCCCCCCCCACCCCCATACTTTCCAATTCCTACTAGTCAACATCAAACTTGTTTATTATGTTAGCTTATTGTTTTTAGCCGACTTTAAAGCTACAGTGTGTAATAATAACAGGGATATACAGTCAGAAATGTAATATATTATACATAACTATGTTATTTATCATCATCTACGAGCTCAGCCTTTTAACCTTAATATTTGCGTTGCCTTAGAATTCGTTATTTATAATTACATAGGAGCGGGTCTCGCAGCCATGGAGGCAGACATCTTTGCGCTACGGCAGCGCAGAG
Source organism: Cyprinodon diabolis (assembly GCA_030533445.1). NCBI lineage: Eukaryota > Metazoa > Chordata > Actinopteri > Cyprinodontiformes > Cyprinodontidae > Cyprinodon > Cyprinodon diabolis. The sequence continues at coordinate 31,752,736 of CM060076.1, forward strand.
CCAACAAACTAGCGATTGCGAGATCGCCCATTACGCTAGAAAGTAACTACGGCAAGTTGAGAGAGATGAACTGAGACGGTACTGAACAATAGATGGCAGTATTATGCCTGAGAATACTATCTGTAAAATTATCTATTTAAACAAACCTCATCACTTGAGAAGGTAGGTGATGCGGACGTCGTGGAAGACATTTTGTCCCGTAACGCTCGCCGTACTGTTGGGGGGGAGAAGCGGTGGGGGGGAGATGTTCATGTTGCTGCGGTCTGCAGTGTGACCGCTAGATGTCGCTGAAAATTACACACTGTAGCTTTAAACCCTTTTTTCTTTCCCTGGTGTATGAAGGTCCCCCATAAATAGACTGATTTTAACTATATTGTTCATTAATTGTTCCAGTAAGGCATTGGTACATTTTAAGAGATATTATAGAACGCAGCTGCGTTTATGTAACTCAAGGCGGTCCGTGGTGTGACGTCCTTTTAAACTGCTTTTGTTTTTCCAGTGCAGTGTTTATTATTTAATTGGTATTTATTAATTTAATGGCCTATCATTGATGTGCCCTGTAGTCATAGACATATATTTACCTTTTAAAGACTTTTAAAAAGTTACCTTTTATGATTAAAATCACATAATATTTTAGCCCCATATACCCAACTTCCTGACAGATGTCGGGTAAAAAAAAATCCTCCTGCATTTCAGATCAGTTTCACTCAGCAGGTAATCTCTGCAGTCAAGCAGACACACCGCAATAACGCAATTAAACCAATATAAAACCTTCTTTTCCATTTTAACAATGACTCCGTTGTTCTTCCTCAGCTGTAGGATCAGATCCACTAAAAGCTGGGAGATAACTGCACCTTTTGGCATCAGTAGCTACGTTTACATGTACATGAGTAGTCCCACTTATACCACTTCCATGTTTACATGTCGGCCATTTTATTTTGATTATTTACACCTATAGGAGAAGCACAATCTGAATTAGTTTTGTTTTTTTATTCCAAACACATTTCAAATTTTGGTTCCATAATCATTGCTAGTGGGAAAATTAGGGATCTAAAATATATAAGCTTTGACGTTTCTAATATTGTCCCATTATTAAAAAAAATATGAACATATTAACAACGGATGTTTTTATTTCTTTCTATTGTTGATTTGATATTCGCCAAAAATCTAATATCGGATTATTTCAGCCTGTGTGTAGAATCTCAGATATTTTATTTGCTAATAGAATCACTCTGCTTCTGTTTTAAGTGTTTATAACACATTTACTAATATTACATATTTGTTGTTCACTTATCTATTGTTGATTATTGTTCTCTTTTAGTAAAATCACTCTAAACAGCCATTTCTAACATTCTACAGTACTAAATAATGTGTAATTCATGTTATTTTATCGGTATCTGTCAATTTTCAAAGTTGCAATATCGGAGCTTCTAATGTTAAATGCTGATTTTAAATATTTAGAGCAGAAATCTCCCAGTACAGTGATAAACCTTGATGCCAGTAATTTGGTCCATGCCTTAAAAACATACTTTGTCAGTCTGGGTTGAAGACACCTTGCCATATTACTCAGACCCCTCTGTGAGCCTGTGATAGAGATGTTTTCCACGTTTAATGGGTCACACGAATATGAGAATCTCCATAAACATTCAGAGGTTCCCTGAGCCAGTAAGGAAACCACTTCTTTCCAGTTTGACCAGTGAATCCATATGAGAAAAAGGTTGGTCTGTAGAGATGAAGGGCTGCTGATGGAGGGACCAACCGTTTGCCTCAGCTGCCTCACAGGATGGGTCCATCGCAGGATAAAAGCTTGCCATAGATGCCAAAGAAATGCCGGAGGATAAAATGGTCAAGGTACAAAAATAGTCTGAATAGTTGAATGTGAGTTTTGATCTACAGTGAATCATCAGCCTCTCCTTGTAGCCTACATATTTACTCAACCGTTCCTCTGTGTAGCTCAGCTGAGAGCCGTACATTGTTCTGCATCCTGCTTTCCAGTCGCCTGCAGGAAACAAAACGGAGGCAGGCTCAGAGGAGCTGCATTACTATAGCGCCGTCTTGGCATCTATAAGAAAGTCCATGAATGTCACAGCGCCTGAAGTACACTCTAATCTGTATTTTCTGTGAAATTTCCCTGCTCCTGTTCTCCAAAGAGCAGGAGAAAGTAGGTTCCTTCCTGTTTTATATCCTAATACAGTTGGACCTGATTCCTACAACGTCTATAAAAGTACTATTTGGAAGGTCTAGTTCAGTCAGTCCTCTATTACCGGTAATATTCAAGATTTCCATTCAGTCAGCTAGAACTGGAAGGTAAATATCTGCATTTATACCTTTAAAATGTGTTTTAAAAGGTCATAGGTCCTAGGAAATGTAAATACCAAATATACCAAAAACATGGTAGGACACAAAAAATTAAAACATCAAACACTCTTCCATGATTCTGGATGGTTTTATGCTGCTGTTTTTTTAACATTGTCTGTATTAACAAGAAAAATTACATATATATCGCAACTCTGTGCACGAAGTGTGTTTGTTACTGAGGTCGTTTACCTCGGCTCGTATATTTACATTTAGCAAACAGTTGATTGACCCTGAGTCTCCTCCACTATTGGTAGGGGGGTGGGCAATAATTAAGTATCACAGTATATTACATGCAACAACATTGAGGTGACTTTTAAACATGTTAATGATATTTCACTTTACATGACTACAGCTTTTTAACAGATCTTCTGGGTTTCATGTAGTTTTGTTTTTAAAGGGAATATCCCTAAAATCTTATATTTGAGAAGTTTTATTAACAAAAACTGTTTGTAAATGATTGCTGTTATTAAAATTCTATGGAATCAACGGAAATCAAGAAGAAAATCGAGCTTCTAGTTTAATCTAACCTTTTGTTCATAGTCAGCCTTTCAGCAGGAGATCTGCTTGTTAAGTTTAAAAAAAAAAAACAACCCACTTTAGTTTGATGTCTATCATTTTTGTCTCAGGACTGCCGATGCAAAGAAGCTCAAAGTGTATTTAGAGTCACTGATGGTGTCGGTCAGCTGTGATCTACTGTAAAAAGGCTGATTTGGACGTTAAACTGTTGCTTTTGCCTCATGGAGGCTTCTGGGTCATGACCTGCTCAGGCTGTCAGTGCTTCTGTACTGTGACTCAGTGAAGCGTGATGACTCCAATTGCTCAGAGATTAAACAGTTGACTGCTCGATTAATCCCTGCAACAAAATGTGAGAAAGTTATTGTATCAATAGTCTGCTGAGAAACCAGAGAAAGCAGAATGTGTTGACTGTGGACTCTTTAACGTTAACCATCCTTCACAACCTAACATCCACATTAAATGCAGACATATGGCTGGGATGAACGGACCAACAATCTGTTCGCCTCTGATGTTATTGTTGGAGAAAAGGGGATAAAATATATGAAATCCTCCATAATTGCATCTCTAAATTCATTTGTTTTTGGATTCAGAGCTGGACAATGAGGACAGAGGAGATGCTTCAGAGGCTGTCCTGTTTTTTCTGTCAGCTGTTAGTTTAATTGAAGGATTAAAGCGTCATCAGCTCTTTATGTTTTATAGAAATGTTTCATCTGGCTGCCCTGACTTCATTTAACGTGAGAAACCATCATCCAGTCTTAGTAGAACCAGAGGGTCAAAGTTCACACCAATCACCTGATAAATGTCCTTAATTTAAACGCAAAAAATAATTTTTATTCCACCAGATAAAGATCTTTCACACGGCATAATGGGTATGGAGAAAAGCATTAGGTAAAAATCAGCTTTTATTATTCGTTATTATTAATTTTGGTGAGTGATGATGATTAGAACTATGAAGAACTATGAATCTGTTCGGACCAATGTCCTGTTGGCAATAAACTCTAAAGGCCAATTTATGCTTCTGACGCATAGCCTCTGCATCCGTCAAATCTGTCTCTGTGAGTGACCAGAGAGTGAGGTTCTGCAACTGTCGTCGCGCACCTCAAAAAAATCCTGACTACACGACGGAAGGTCGCAAATCCACTCAGACCTCAAGCGGAAGTGCGCACACAAAAAGCAGCTGTGATTGGTCCTCGGTATGCCTTTCTGACTGTCTGTGTGGTCGTCCTTCTTGATTCCGTGCCGGGGCGCGCCATTTTTAAAAACCGAGGTGTAATAACAAAGGATAACCATGACGAAAGGTTGATCGAGGAGGTTCGGAAGTACAACCATTTGTATGATGCCTCAGACATTGTTTCGGAAAATAAATACTCCCTCCGGCGTCGCCAAAGAGGTTCTCGTGACCATCCACCGAAGTTGGCAGGAAACTGCTGTGCGTTACTAGAAAGGACAGACCAATGGTGCAGAAGCATATCAGCAAAACTGGTTTGCGACCAGACGCAAGCGACATTTGATGTGTGCGGTTGCAGATGTATAATCTGCCCTTAAGGCTACGTTCACACTGCATCCTGAAGTGAACCAAATCAGATTTTTTTTTTTTGCTCGTATGCATCTGAACAACACAGATCCGATTTTTTTTCCAATCCAATTCAGGCCACATGGCTATCTGGTCCTGAATTCGATACGAATCTGATCTTTTCAAATGCGACCGGCATGTGAACGGCTAGATCGCATTCATCTGACTTGAACGCCATTAGTAGCCGACATGGGTCACTATTCTGCGTCTTTTTGCGAGCAGTCTGGTTTTTTTTAAGAATCTTGAAAAGCTTGAGCTTTTAAGATTGGGAAAGATTGCTAGATGCGCTCCAGCACTACCATCCATGTTTACTTCCATAAACACAGAGCACACTGGATGTGATGTCATTGCGTCCTCTACTGCACATGCGGGACTCTGTATGAATGTAATTCACACATGAGATCACATATAAGTCGCATATATTTGGAAATGTGAACAGCAACACTTAAACAAATTGAGCATTAAGGCCTGCAGTGTGAACATAGCCTCAGTTTACAGCTTTTAACTGTTGGTTTGAGCTCAAGCTGGAAAGGCAATCCTTCCACTGGCATCAGAACAGCCCTGCAGCACCATACTGCCACCACTGGTGGGTCTATTGTAATACAATTGGCTCTTTGAGGAATGGATTATTTTTTTAGAATAATCAGATCTCAGCAGAAACCTCCAGAATATCAGTATAATTCTTTTTTTCTTTCTATCAAATATTCAAAGGAAGCGTTCTGGTTTTTCCTGGTTTCATTCAAATATCTGTGAGGGAGTGTTCATCAAACTGAAACTGTATGTTTGGCTTTAGAGACAGAAACCTGCAGGCTGTTCTTGTTCTTTTTTACAGTTTTTAAGTAATTAGTCTTTTTTTTTTTGTCTCCGTCAATCAAATGTACAATTAGATGTGGATCATGAAGACGATGCTTGTCTAGATGGAGACATCATATGGTTCCATTACATAATAATGACAGAGGGAACACAGAGGAAGCAGGGCCAATATTTAACTAGATTAATACTCATCCCTTCTAACAAGCCACTCTGCCCCCCCGGCCTTCTGTCTTTACACTTTGGGGGAGGGTGCATGCTGTGTCTGTGTGACTGACTTGGGTGTGGTTGGAAGTCTTGATGCAAAACAAACAAATGTAGGTGGATGCAAATGGATCCATTCAAAGCGCGGGATGCTCACTGCCTCTTAGAGCAGCATCTCGGTGTGTGAGAGCATTATTGTGCAGCTTTGTGGGCGTGTTAGCATGTAAATAATACACTTCCGCTAGTAGTTCTCCTTGTGAGCTAGTGTATGCATGTTGTCAGAGCGTGTCAGCCAGCCTCAGCATGGTCCTCCCTGCAACACAAAGGGCCTGTCTGCCCTGTGGAGGTAGGAGGGGAGACATGAGGGGTGGGGGGGATTATCAGGAAAGAGGCCAGACTTGTTTTTATGGACTCATCTCCAGAAAACGTTTCTCATTATGCTTCACTGCTCCTTTTGTTTTGGTCCTGAGGATGGAGGCCAGAGACAGGGTTCTTCTTCCGTCTTTTAAAATGAAATCTTCTTCCTCTCCTGTCTCTGGTCACGCAGCCGTTCCATCCCATGGTGAACCTGCATTGCTCCCCAGACCTCCGGATGTTCCTGTGTGCTGTCTACGCTCCGGTGTGCACCGAGTACGGCCGGATGACATCCCCATGTCGCCGCCTCTGCCTGCAGGCCAAGAGCGACTGCTACAAACTGATGGACATGTTTGGTGTCAGCTGGCCGGAGGAGATGGACTGCAACAGGTTGGAGCAACAGTGAAGTGGAGTAGTTTAAAGAGGCAGCTGGAGGGATTTCCTGTCCCACATCGTCTGTTTTTATCAACAAAAGGACTAAAAATCTAAAACTGTTTCTCCTTCTGCTAATATCCCAGGGTTCTCCGTCCTCATCCTTTCTTTGATTCTTTGAAACTCTACCTGATGATGTTCACATGAACCAGAGCTGTTATAATACTTTTATCTCATTTATTTCATTTCCACATTTGGTTCCCTGGCAGCAGAAAAACAATGATAAATATATCTTTGATGTATTTAAATGCAGCTGGTCTGTGCTGTTTGGTGGTTCAATAATCCACCTCCCTGTCTTCTTCTCCCCTCAGGTTCCCAGACTGTGACGAGCCCTACCCCCGACCCGTGGACCTCCTGCCCAGCTCAGAGACCACCGTGTCCCCCGTCTCCATCCAGAGAGATTACGGCTTCTGGTGTCCCCGGGAACTGAAAATCGACCCCGAGCTGGGCTACTCCTTCATGGGCGTCAGGGACTGCTCCCCGCCGTGTCCCAACATGTATTTCAGTCGCCAGGAGCTGACGTTCGCCCGCTACTTCATCGGGGTGGTGTCCATCGTCTGCCTGTCGGCGACCCTCTTCACCTTCCTGACGTTCCTCATCGACGTGTCGCGGTTCCGCTACCCGGAGCGGCCCATCATCTTCTACGCCGTCTGCTACATGATGGTGTCCTTGGTGTTCTTCCTTGGCTTCCTGCTGGAGGACAGAGTTTCGTGTAATGCAGCCAGTCCTGGGCGGTTCAGGGCGTCCACAGTAACTCAAGGCTCCCATAATAAGGTCAGATATTTACTTGATGCTTTGCCATGTCATTTTTTTCCTAGATGCTAATGGAAAGTCGTTTTTCTCAGGCCTGCACGCTTCTCTTCATGGTGCTGTACTTCTTCACCATGGCTGGTAGTGTGTGGTGGGTCATCCTAACCATCACCTGGTTCCTGGCAGCCGTTCCTAAATGGGGCAGCGAGGCCATAGAGAAGAAGGCCCTCCTCTTCCACGCCTGTGCCTGGGGCGTCCCAGGCGTCCTGACCGTCACCCTGCTCGCCATGAACAAGATAGAAGGAGACAGTGTGAGCGGCGTTTGCTTTGTGGGCCTTTACAACCTGACGGCTCTACGTTGGTTCCTGCTGGCCCCGCTGGGACTGGACGTCCTGGTGAGGACACACACCCCTCTTTAAAAAGGAGTGTTTTCACAGATATTTTTGTCTTTATAATCCCAGAGCAATGCCGGTCTGTGGATTTAAAGCCACAATGCTCGTCTCTCCCCAGGTTGGTGTCGTTCTCCTGCTGGCGGGTATCGCCGCTCTGAACCGCGTCCGCATGGAGATCCCGCTGGAGAAGGAGAACCAGGAGAAGCTGGTGAAGTTCATGATTCGTATCGGCGTGTTCTCCGTCCTCTACCTGGTTCCCCTGCTGACCGTCATAGCCTGCTACCTGTACGAGAGCAGCTACAGAACCGTCTGGGAGACCACCTGGGTCCAGGAGAAGTGCAGAGACTACCACATCCCCTGTCCTTATAAGGTGATCTTAGAAAGCGATCTCTGTCCAGATCTGTAATCGTATGTGAAAACCCGACTGAATATCATCAGATATCCATCTCTGTATGATGAAAATAATCAGCACCTTCTAATCCAGTGGAATAAATGCTGGTAAAGTCTGTTGGTTGTTGAATCTGATCAAAGCTTCATCTTATCAGCTTTAACTTTAAAGCTCCAACCTTCAAATAAATCCCAGTAAAACTGGCTTCTGTTTGATAATTACATTAGATCTCATTCTTTTTTTCAAACAGAGCAGATAAAGTCATTAGAGTAGAGGAGTCATGTGAAGCTGGACATTGTTTTCTAGTTGAAGCGTTTCTACCAACATTCCTGCATAGTTGAGAAACAGAAGGGATTAGCTTTAAGCCAGGCATACACTGCCATTTTTCTCAATCGTTGGACGCAGCTACAACTCACACTGTATGATGAAACCCTGCAGTTTTGTCATACAGTGTGAGTTCACAGCTCGCCATGTTTGTTCTCACAACGCTCTGATGTGATCTATCTGCTCACACCGTACGTCTAAAAACCACGTCGGACTCAGTGAGATGGCGCTACTCAGACTCGTCTAGGCTAAATGAGTAGAAGAGGAATATGAAGCTCACTGGAGAGAAACGCACTGCCTTGGCAATTTGTGCAATTTTGTGCTGAAAGCCCTAAAAAGGAAACGGCGTATTTGGACAAAGACACGACTGAGCAAACATGCTACTAGGGGTGTAAATCACACCCATCAGGGCGATTCTATTCAGTATCAATTTCCTGACCAACGATTCGATTATTTTCGATTTTCAAGAGTACACCACAATATGATTCCATTCAATTAAGTGGTTTATTTTTTTTTAACCTGAAAGGCTAGACAATGTTTCAAACTTTAAATAGATTAATAAAAGCTGTTATATCATTATGCATTTTATTTGAGAAACAACAGCAAATAACAGAAGTAGAAAAGTTGTATGAAAACCTCATTGACTGAAAACTAATAACACCTCTGTGTTATAGATTCTGAAAGACCTAGCATGAAAAAATACTGCAATGAGTGCATAAGTGCATTAGCAGATTAAGTAACACAAATAGGCCTATACTACATTCACTATGGAAAAAACAATATATTTAAAACAAAGAGTCGATACTCTTGCGGACGTGTCGACGCATCGCATCGTCAGCTGTTGGATTGATGCAACGATACAAAACGATTATTATTTACCCCCCAAATTGGTTACTACGGTCTGTCAATGTTACAAAAAGAACTCCATTGCACTCGCACCCCGCTATGCTTCTGTGTTTTCATCTGAGAGGAAGAAGAAGAAGAATCCTTGTTTGCCCACTGAATGACTGAATATCAAACATGTTTGATTTCTCCCGACCTCACCATTCCTGATTGGGAGGTGGTGGTGCTGATCGCCCCCCTACATCACACCACCCGATGCAGGACGCACGATCAGGCAAAAAGGGCAAAGTATTGTACATTGTAAGCCCGGCTTTAGTTCAGGAGCAGGATGCTTTAGCGTCCGGGTCGATACAGGAACTAATTCAGAAGTTCCTCAGATTTTAGTCAAGCAAAAGTTCACATCTTTGACTATGAACTATATTCTGGGACTTTTTTCAGCTTTACCTCCATCTGAAGCACTAAATCTCTATCTGAAGCACTACAAACTAAAAATACTGCTAATATCGCATCAATAACATTGAATGTTGGATTCATCCCTCAACTGTTGGTGGCAATTTGCACAGATGCTCCTACACATGAAATGTCCAGCTGGGATGTGTGAAAGGAAGCTTATTTGATGGACAGGAAGTAACAGCTGGGTGTGTTTGAACACAGACACATCAAAGGGATGGATGCTAGCGGCGCACGGATAGGATCTGATGTTGGCGCGTCCTCACTCAGCTGCTGCAGCCTCCAGCATCAGTGCAGCGGAGATAATGAAGCTGTTAATAATTTAGACTGACTTCTCTGTTTCCTTTCAGCGAGGATCGCCTTACAGCTCCTCCCAGGGCGACTTTTGTTTTCCTCCTGATTGCATGAAGGCGGCGGCGTTCAGTTACTTTATTGAAATAAAGATGGAGTCTGGATGAGATTTGTGGCTTGCTCCTACAGTGAGGAAGCAGGCTGAGCTGCAGCTTAATAAACCTCGCCATCACCTGGACGAGCTCTGAGGTGGGATCTCTATCCCCCACGGCGATCCGTCCTGTAATGACCTCATCAGTGCGTGACAGAAACAGGAGCAGAGGCAGTACGCTTCCTTCCCCCGTCTGACCCAACAGCCAGATGTGTCACTCATGCTGCGGTAATATATCCAGTTTTCTACAGAGAAAACTATTATTTTTAGTCGGGATAGTAAGTTGTCTGCTGAAATCAGAGCAGGCGTGTGTGAGCGCTGCTGTTTGCGCCCGCAGCGTGTTGAGTGAGTAAAGAAGTGGAGCACATGGATATTTATACACAGGAGGAAACGTCACAGAGCTTTTTATGGGAATAACGAGACTAACTGTCCTGCTGAACAAACCTTTATACATCATTTTAAGAGGTTGGAGGTTCAAGGTTTTATCATTTTTGATAAAGATTAAAAAGAAAAACCTTCTGCACAAATTAGTGAAGTTAAATAACCTTTCATGTTTTTGTTTTTTTTTATCTAAAAAACAAAAGGGATTCAAATTTTATTGTGTTTTATAAATGTTGAACTTTCCCGCCTGAAGCCGGAGCCTGATGAGACGGACTTCCATCCTCAGAGTTCAGGCTGAGTGGGATAGTTTTCCTGGTTCTTTGAGCTGGACCAGCTCACCCCCCCCCCCCCCCCCCCCCATGCTGTGTTCAGGTGGAGAGCTCCAGCCGGCCCGACCTGGCCCTGTTCCTCATCAAATACCTGATGATGCTGATTGTGGGGATCCCCTCCGTGTTCTGGGTGGGCAGTAAGAAGACCTGCTTCGAGTGGGCCAGCTTCTTCCACGGCAAGAGGCGCAAAGAGTACGTACCCCACCCACCCCCACCCACACTGTGTGTCTGCTGTGACCTGGAACAGCCTTGATCTGTGGTCGGAACCATGAAATGAAGGCGGGTTGGGTCGGTTCTGGTTTGTTGGTGAACACGGGCCCTTCTCTGCCCTCCCCCCTGTCCAAACTCAGAGCATTAACCCCCTGTTCCACTGCCTGCTCTGCCCACTCCTCCATCCTCTCCTACCGCCCTCACCTCCCCTCCACCTTCCCCCTCTCCCTCCCCACCCTCCTCCGTCTCTCCCTGCCCTCTCTACCCTTCTCCTCCTCCTCCTCCTCCCCGCCCTGCTGCAGTGGGATGGTCAACGACAGTCGGCAGGTTCTCCAGGAGCCTGACTTTGCCCAGCTGCTCTACAGGGACCCCAACACCCCCATAGTGAGGAAGTCCAGGGGCACGTCCACCCAGGGGACCTCCACCCACGCCTCCTCCACCCACCTGGCCATGCTGGACGAGCCTCCCAGCGCCAGCACCAGCCGGGCAGAGTCGGTACGCAGCGCCCGCTCCAAGATGAGCAGTTACCATGGCAGCCTGCACCGCTCCAGAGACGGCAGGTGGGTCCCCCCCCGCCCCCGCCCCCCCCACCCCCACTTCCTCGCCTCCCTCTGCGGAGCGAACTCATCTCCATTCCTCTTGGCAGATACACGGCGGCCAGCTTCAGGGCGTTGGAGGAGCGGCTGGCCTACGGCAGCATGCCCCGCCTCAGCGACCAGTCCACCACCAACCGACTAGACGGCCTGATTCGCCACGACTCCACCCTACGATTGGAGAGCCAATCACAGCACAGCAGCATCAGAGACTTTAGCGGCGTCACGCAGGCGGTGCTTGGCGTTCCTGGAAACGGGATTCACAGGATGATGGATGAGGACGGAGCGGCGGCCTAAACCGACCTGCAGCCTGTCGGAACAGTCCTAACCAGGCAGGGTCAGGGGTCAGAGCAGGAGGGGCAGTGTTTCTACCGTATGAAGAATGTATGAAGAGAAGGAGGCCTGTCCTGGGTCAGTTTGGGACCTCGGAACGAGACGCCAGATCCAGTCTGACTGAAAGAAGTAGATTTGGATCTCTGCCTTAATGTCTCAGCCGATCCAAAAAGTGGCGCTTCAAGCTGATCGTCTCCAAGTTTACAGAGAAACGGAGACCAGACTTTACAGCTGGACCTAAACATCTGAGCCTGAAAAACAAAATGTGAAGTTTTTAATTTTTACTTTGTATGAGTAGAGACCGAAAAGGATTTGATGTGTGAGATGGAAGCTTTGCCTCAATATTTAAAGCAGGATTTTTCCCTTCAGGTGTCCAAAACTTAGAAGCCTCCAGACACCAAACCGTCCGTTACTGCGCTGCACACAGGAAAACATTCCCATATTTCATGGGCCCACTTTTTTGAAGCTATTTTTGTTAGTGTTGTGGGAGAGCAGTGGAGCTGCCTGTTCTCCTCAATTTAAAATCCATAACAGGAGATTAGAAGGAATTACAGACAAGGGTTCATGGAGACCAAGTCAAATCATTTCAAAACATCCTGAACAATTTAACTGGAAAAAAAAGTTTAGTGTGCATCTTTGGGATTTATTTTTACTCCTCCTGTACAGTGAAATCTTAAGTAGCTTGTTTAAATGTGCCCTTACTTTAGCTAAATGAAATGTTAGGTTGACATGTCCTCTAATTTGTTCATAGATGTAACAATGTCCTTTTCATTTGTAATAAAAGTTTTTTTTAAAGAATCAGAGCATTGAGAAGAAATCAGCACACAATAACTCCATGAAAGTGTATTTGTAACAGCCCTCCGCTTTATTGAAATACATCAGAGTCGGGTTAATATGAGTCTCCACATCAGCATGGCAGCCAGTTCCATACATTATTTTTGACCTTACACCTTAAATATTTTTGTGCAAAAAGGAATCTACATCATCTGTAGTGGGTTATTCTCAGTAAAACACCCAAACCATCCAGAGAGGAGCAAGTAAAACAAACCAAAAGCAAAATGATTACATCTAGAACATGCAAAACTGTACAAATTATTACAAAGAAATCCTAGAAAAAAACAAGTGTGTAATATATGAAAGAGCAAAAATAATATACTGTAGATAAGACCTCACTGAAATGTAAAGGCGTTTGATTTCTTTTAGACTTTCCTTCACAGCAAACTGGCATCGCCGTCATCGGATCACCTGCCACCAATCAACACACCTGGACTCCTTTGCCATCCGTCCGGCCACATCTAAAGAAGTCACTGATTCCGACATTTCCTGAGATTTCCTTCCTTGCTCCAGAACATCTGGGATCAGCCGTTTGTTTTTAAACTATATTTAAACAGCCCAACAAAGTTTGCTTCCTCTCTTTTCAACCAGACAAGGTCCAGAGACGACAGAGAGCTGAAAAGGGTTCCGATCGTTAAAACGAAACAAGCTTTGAGCTTCAAATCACAACAGAAAGTTAAAAAAAAAATAATAAAACACTTGGAATGGGGGCATAGAGGGTCCGTTTGTTGTGTTCTAACAGGGAAAGCAGCAGGAATGACCACAGAAGCACTTAATGTTTGTTTCTCTTATATGGAGCTGATCCTGATGGGCTTTAACTTGGATTAACTTAACATGGTTGCAGAGAAAGACCAAAATCTGCAGATAAAACCTTTGTCACATCCAAACCAGGCATGGGCCAGTCAAAGGTATAAAAAAAAAGGTTTAAAGCAACAAAATATATACACCTTTAAAGAAAAGTCTGTAAAAGTGCCAAAACTGATTACAACAGCGGAACAATGCCACCCTGTGGACACTAAAGGAATACCAGCGTATAAAGATCCAGGCCACAGTCCTAAAAAGTACATCTACAGATAGAAAAAAATTATTTCACAGCTGTGGGAACCAGGTATAGAGTTACAGTATGAATGAAAAATATTTATTACCTCTTTAAAAATAAGCAACAGTCAAACCTTCTTACTTTGGCCAATTTACAGTTAATCTGGGAGAATGAGGCAATGTTCCTTTAGTGCCTCTGTTATTAAACTGCTGTGTGTTGCATTATTTATGGGCCCGTGCGGTCCCAGCAAGGTTTTAAATTGGGATAATAGCGGGTAGTGGGTCTTGGTTCTGAAATCTATGGGTGCAGGCAGATAGTTTTGAAAAATCCAACCCAAGCAGGACTATGATCCAGTCTACCTGTGCTAACAGCCTGACTACCCGGAGCATGTTAGCTTGTTTTATTCCTCTAACAGCAGAATTACAAAATAGGGATACGATTGTGTGCAATGTGGATCTTTTTCTAAAAAAATTGCAGATGTTCATTTATCCAAAAGAGTTTCAGCAGGAGGAAAAATATTCTCAGGTTTAAATAAAAACATAAACCGTGTTAGACTGTATTTTGGCCCATGCCCAGTCTGTTGCTGCTCCATTAATAGTTGTTCCCATGTGGTTTGACATGAACACTTCCAGTAAAACAGTTTTAGGAAATACAGATAAATAAAAGAAAAGAAAAAACAAGCAGACAGCAAGTTTAGAGCTGTGATCCTGTTAGCTAACCGACACCTTGCGGCGCTCGGCCCATTCATCCATACAACCAGAAACCCAAGTGCTGACAATCCTGCAGGCTTTAAGTGTTTACATTCTTTTTTTAGTGTGTTCTTTTTCATCCATAGCTTCTTAATGAACATATCAGCACATTCTTAACAAGCGAAGGCTGTGACAAAGAAAGCACGTCAACAAGTGTCCCTCCTGTCCGTTTTTTTGGTTAAATAGAGCTTATCCGTCAGTAGAGGGACCCCGACCCGTTCCATCCTGGTACCGCAGCCGATCTGAAGACCAGAGGAGGTGCAGGAACGAGGCGCCTGCTGCATAAAAACGCCATCTCAGTGTAGGAGATACATGTGATAGCAGGTTGGTGAGAAACACACGTTTGCACTAGACTAATTAGAGCAGTAGTGTCGGTCTGTGAAGAGCTGCTTCACTCCATGCAAACCAATAGGGGGAAAAAAATAAAACAAGCCAAACACGTGTCGTATGTAACTGTAAAACAAACTTGTAAAACTAACTGATTTAAAAAGGAAAAAAAAAACAAAGTGGTTTTAAAAAATGGCTTTTTTGTGAGAATATAAACTCAAATCACTCAAAAACAGAAAACCAAAATCAGGATTTCTTCGCTCTCTCCCCTGTAGTTCTCTATAGTATTTTCCTTATCATATATTACTCTCTACTTTGAATCTATATACATCATGGCGATGGGAGTCAGTGAGTTGGTCAGTTTGGTTGCACAGCAAAGTGGAACGTCTACGCTACGGCGGAGGAGGCCTTCCTGGACGAACCCATGAGGAAGAGAAGAGCACAGTAGGAGTTTTGATGTCATGAGAGCGCTTCTTTTGTTTTTTTGCTAATGCTCAAAATGATGATTATTAAGAAAAATATATAAAGTCACTGCACTTATAATCAGAGGAAACTAAAACTTATTCCTTTTCTTTCTCACATTTCTTTTTTTCGTTAAATCTGCACCCGAAAAAAAAAAAGAAAAAAAGGCGACTGAGAGAAATGTTTGCTTCCCATCACGCCGAGGCAAACCTATCCCCTCCTGTCTAAGATTGATAAATAAATTAAAACTGTCCCCTGAAACCCAGTTGGTCCTATGTACAGGTACAAATCATTTCCTCGTGAGTAATCCGCTTCCTTTTTCCTTTGCATCGTAAAGTTTTGCGTCTCTATGTGAATCTGTATGGGGAGGGGGGGGGTGATCTGCACAGAGCAAAGCTGATCCCTCATAAAGTCATCCGCACCATCGAGCATCAGCACCACCTTATTAGAGGCC
This sequence comes from Cyprinodon diabolis, assembly GCA_030533445.1. Lineage (NCBI taxonomy): Eukaryota > Metazoa > Chordata > Actinopteri > Cyprinodontiformes > Cyprinodontidae > Cyprinodon > Cyprinodon diabolis. The sequence continues at coordinate 31,768,283 of CM060076.1, forward strand.
CTCAGTCGTCGGGGTTCCGTCCAATCAGGAGGGAGCGGTGGATGGGAGGTGCAGTTCTCTGGGCAGTGGAGGGGAGGGTGGGTGCATGTGTGGGTGGGGGGAGGGTAAGGAGTCCTGTGCTGGATGGGTAAAAAGTTAAAGAGGGTGGGGGGGTGGGAGGACTCATGTGTCCCAGCAACTCCTTTCTGTGCTCTCCAGGGACAGGGACTTGGTCTTGTGTGGGGATGCCGGACTGGGAGGGCCGCTGAAGGTGGAGCTGTTGGAGGCGGTGGAGTGGCGGGGCGAGTCCGAGTCCTGGTGGAGAGAGATGGAGCGAGTGAAAAACAGGAAGGCTAACATGCAGATCAAGTTCCTGTCACTGAAATGAGAGCAGAGGAGGTGCCTCTGACGTGTCTGATACAGTGCCTTGTAAAGTATTCACACCACCTGGAACACTCCCGTTTTACGACTCGATACGACGGTGAGAAGAAAGAAGAAGGTTCACCATACTCTGTTCTCTGAGGTTTCCCTTAGTTCTTCTCACCTATTCTAAAGCCCCTTAACTAATCAGTGGAATTCTGAAATCATATTTTAAAGGAAACACTAAGAAGGTGCTCTGATTAGTTGGAAAATAACACTGCTCATCGCCATGGAAACACAGCGACGGCAGCAGGGAGTAAAACACTGAAGAATCCTGGAACAAAAGCTTTTCAGGACTTCAAACCAGGGCAGAGCTTCACCCCTAACATTCAGCTCCATCTACAGGGGAAGGCTTTAGTCCAAGCATGCAGGTGGTGGAATGGCCTAGTCAAAGTCTGATCTCTGAATTTAAATGAAAAAATGAACCCAGAAGCTCTGAAACTACAAAGTATTTTCTGAGGGGGTTGAAAACAGTGATTCCCAAGGCACTGTACTGTTTCTACTTCACAGCGGTTCATTGATCTGCAGACAGTGCAGCACAGCGAGCGTACCACACCGGCAAATCAACAGCTCAACCGACCCCACATGGATCAGCTGAGGACAGACAAACATGCAGACTGGGCCGACGTGGAAGAACTGGACGGTTTCATTTCACACCTAAACGCATCACGCACAGTCCCACCAGGAGCAGCTCTGCCTCTGCAGACTGCGAGTGCTGCGTTCTGTGTTTCTCTCTCCAGTCCTCAAGCTAGCGTGTGCTGGTCATCGCTTCGGGTCAGTGATGCTGCAGACTGTGATCCCTCAGCTTAGGTCTGGTTTAATCGTGAAAAAAAATATGTGATGACAAAACAGCGCGGTGCTCTCGAGTATCTGGAGAGAAAAAGCTCCAACAGCTGGACTTCACATTTTTTTAATGTGCACCAACAAAACGTGCAGAGTTCACATAAAGCATGCAGCCCTCACTTCCAACTGGCCCGGTTCACACTTACTTCCATCCGATTCACATAAGTCAGTAAAACACTTGGCAGATAATGATGGAGGCTGAATTAAAAACATGAGTGGGCCAACAGGGGGCAGCATGGAGGCAGGCATGCGCCGTGATTCAGCAATGAGAGGCGGCATCGCACCGAAGATCACAGCCTGGTGACACAGAGTGACTGATGCAGCTGAGGACAAACATCAGCCGCAGCTGAGGAGGCGGGTCTGAGACGGTGCAGAGAGAGAAGAGGACGGGGAGGCGGCATGTTCCCAGTGAAGTCACACGCGTGTCTGTGTGTGTGATCTGCATGTTCAGCAGCACGGTGCTCTCTCTCACGTTGGTGTGTTTGGTGCGGTCGTGGCAGCATTACCTTCATCTTACTAAGCAGGGTCCTTAAAGCCCTTTTCAGATCGGGGGTCTTCTCCGATGGCGAGACCGCCTGCCACTGCAGAGGGAGAGTTCACACTCAGCACCCAGACAACATGCTGGGGTTGGCAGGGAGGGGAGGGGGGGCAGGCATGGTACGGGGGGAGTAGGAGCTGGGCGAGAAATGTGGTGGAATGGAGACGGAAAGCATCGGGGGGGGGGAGCAGCTATCCAGCCTCGTGGTGAACGCTGGCTGTTCTGACTGACTGAGGCTCTCAGTTAGCTTCTGGAAGCTAACCGCTAACGCCAGAGAGCCAGGATGCACAGGGACTGACTGATGGAAACAGGTGTGAGGGTTTGATCTATTCCAGGTGAGGGAAGCTCTAAAATCCAATACAGCCGCATGGCGGGAGGAGGGGCATGGCCTCCATCTACACCTTTAAGCTTTTTCACATTTGTCACAGACTTCAGTGTTGTTTAATGGGATTTTATTGAAACAAATAAAGATTTGTGATGATCATAAACTCCACTTTGTATTGATCTGATTTATAAAATCCCAAAGTCAGACACTGGAGTTGGTGGACGGGAGGTTTACGACGAGCTGATGGATGCGATGCTGATTGAAGGTGTGTAACTAAGGCCGACTACACAGCAGCCCAGTCAGATGCATCTGGACTAGGCTTGGATTTTCTGTTTGGATGGGTTAGTTTGAGCAAACTGTCTATGGAGGAACAAAACTGACACGAATAAGAATAAACGCAGAAATAAATGAACGCTCAGTGAGCAGGATTAATCAGTTATTTAATCATTTAGAGTATTCATTCAGGCCAGATGCCCCGCTATGTTCACTGGGCAGAGACAACGGGACTCATGACTCTATTAAACCAACACAGAGTGTCTGTCTTCATTCACAACTCAGACGGCTAGTAAGCTCTCCAACTCTCCCTCCTCCATAACAAAGAGCGCTCTTTAAGACGCTCCCTGAGGTTCTCAGCAGGAACCAACAAAGCAGTGGCTCCCATGGTTCTGGCTGAGAAACTTTATTCCAAAATGAAAAAAAAATCCATAAGAGAGGCGGGAAATAGAGTCTAGCAATGCAGTGATACCTAGCCAACCAATAGGTGGAGGTTGAAGCCTGATGACACCCCATTTGCATAATTACCCAGAAATGAATGAATGAATAAATAAGGAAATGATTAAATAATCAATCTATTTAATCATACGGAAGAGAATTAGGGCCACTGGAAAAAAAAAAAGTAACTGATTTCGAAATATTATATAAGTTTAATATGGGGAAAAAATCAGAATTATGACTTTTTTCTCAGAATTGTGACTGAATCCTGGCAGCTAACAAACATGTTAGCATCAAGCCATAGCCATGTCTGTTTTAGAAACTAAACTATCTCTCTTGTTTTAATCACCTTCTGCTCTTCCATTTATGAAATAGCATCACAGAGGACCCATCAGGCACGTAAATAGTCGCCTAATTCTGTAATTTTTCCCCAAACTGTCACTGGCCCTCCCTTACAACTCACATCTTTGTCAGCAAAGCTGAGTGCTCCCACATCTCTGCCTTTATGGTGCCCATCTACATTAAGATCCAAAATTCTGAGATTAAAGTCAGAACTCTGAGATAAAAGTCAGAACTCTGAGATAAAAGTCAGAACTCTGAGATAAAAGTCAGAACTCTGAGATAAAAGTCAGAACTCTGAGATAAAAGTCAGAACTCTGAGATTAAAGTCAGAAGTCTGAGATTAAAGTCAGAACTCTGAGATTAAAGTCAGAACTCTGAGATTAAAGTCAGAACACTGAGATTAAAGTCAGAATTCTGAGATTAAAGTCAGAATTCTGAGATTAAAGTCAGAACTCTGAGATTAAAGTCAGAACACTGAGATTAAAGTCAGAATTCTGAGATTAAAGTCAGAATTCTGAGATTAAAGTCAGAACTCTGAGATTAAAGTCAGAATTCTGAGATTAAAGTCAGAACTCTGAGATTAAAGTCAGAACACTGAGATTAAAGTCAGAATTCTGAGATTAAAGTCAGAATTCTGAGATTAAAGTCAGAACTCTGAGATTAAAGTCAGAATTCTGAGATTTAGGTCAGAATTCTAGTTAGAATTCTGAGAAAAAGTCAGAATTCTGAGATTAAAGTCAGAATTCCAGTTATAATTGTGAGATTAAAGTCAGAACTCTGAGATTAAAGTCAGATTTTCTACTTTTTTCCCACATTAAACTGAAATAATAATTAAAAATCTGTTCACTTTTTTTTATCAGTTTAGTGGCCCCAATCCTCTCCCATCTAATCATGCTTATGGGGCATTCATTATTCTCTGTATTTATTCTCTATCGTCGGTTCTGCTCCTCCATACAAGTTGATGTTTCAATAGACCAGAACTTGAATGGGACGGTCGTTGCTTACTGACCTCTCTGTCGAACTGGGAGAGCGGAGCGTCGCCGCAGTCCATCCCTCCCCCAGAGGACAGGGAACTCTCAGAGGGGGAGGTCATGGTCTGGCGTTTGGATCCGTAGCTTCCTCCTGACAGCTCCCTGCGCAGAGCGCTGCCGTTCTGAGACGACGACCCTGGACCGAGAGCAGACGCCACATCAGTTCACAGACAGGAAACGAACACCGATCTGATGGCGGAAAGCAGCGGTTCTGATACTCACGTATACCCAGCCCGCTGCTGGCGCTCATGGAGCGGCCCGGCTCACCCCGGTTCTTTGTGATGGAGGGGATGCTGACGGAGCCGCTGAATCCCGCCCGGCTCTCCTGAACACGGACGTTCTGGTTTGGAAACAGCGAAGCATTGAGGGGGAGAGGAGTGAGGTGAGTGCACAGCTTCAAGCTCAGCATGCTAACAAACGTGGAACAGGTGGATCCAACCAAACTACAGCAGGATGGAGGACTGTGTGAAAGCAGAACATCTACACGCTACGCTCAGCGTCGCTCCACATACCATGGGGAGGTCCTTCAGGATCTGGATCCCGTCTCCTGGTCCCATGTGGGCCACGTGGTTGAAGTTGGTGGGGTTGGAGATCAGCTTGTTCCTCATCTCTGGATCTCGCAGCATCTCTCTGTAACGTTGAGGACATAGAAGACGGTAACTTCTAGAAAGTGAAGTAAAGGACGAGAGCGAGGCGGGACAGGAGCACTACCTCCTCTGCTGGAGGCGCTCCTCCTCCGGGATCCGGAAAGAGAAGCGTCTCTTGCTGTTCATGCTGCGCACCAACTGCTTCCTGCTGTTGTCCGACGTCTCCGGGACAACCAGCTCATCGCCCTCTGAAACATTAGACGTTAATTTTCAGGCGCTGGGGCATTATGGAACGGTTTGAGACATTTTGGAAGTTTTTTTCGTCTTACCGGCCATCTTGTTTCTAAAGTAGATGAGGCGAACCGTTTCCAGCCCCAGCAGGTTCAAAGATCCGTCAACATTCAGAGGTCGCACCTGCAGATGAAGAGGAGGAAGAAGAGACACAGGCTGAGACGGTGAGAAGGAGTTTTTCTCTCCAACAGATGGAGCCAGAGAGCCGGGACAGAACCGACCTTCTTTAGGGGAATGGTCTGGATCCACTCCATGGTGTTCACATCAAACACGTCCACGGCGTTCTCGCTGTACACCGACAGGTAGGGCGCGTTGTAGCCTGGACAGAAGAAGACGGTCAGATTTTTGGTCCCGCCATGTGCGGCTGGACTCACTCTGAGTGGGTAAAGGCGGCACTCACAGGCGGCGCTGGGAGGAGCAGGCCACATCAGCTCCTGCTGGCGGGATCTGCGGCCCTGCGAGTCCACGTACACCCCGATGGAGCTGAAGCACAGCAGCAGCTCTTTGCTGGAGATCTCCACGGCGCACAGGGCGCTCAGGCCCTGCTGCGGGATGAAGGCCAGGGTGTGGTCCTCTGGGTGCAGCAGGCTGACCGGGGACATGTCCCCATGGACACTGTGGAGGACATGAGAAGCAGCTGATAATAGGGTGGGCTCCAGCAGCTTTCTGATGGTTACCTTCAGGCTAAATACCTGTAGCGTATGAAGCCGGACTGATAGCCCACATAGAGACGCTCGCTGAGCAGGCCAATCCACTGGACGGGCCCCGGGGCCTGCAGCTCCCTCAGCACACGGTGACGGGACTTCCCTTTATTCACCTGCAGGACAGAACATCAAAGTTTCCCTTTCAGCTCCGCCTGAGCTCAGAAGAAGAGGCGATCCGGCGTGTCGGGTTCCCCTCACCTCGTAGCAGATGATCTTACTCTTCATGGCCACGCAGAGGCAGGTGAGGGCGCCGTTCCGCACTGGGCCCGACACCACGCTCTGACAGTTCTTTGTCTCGGCCAGCTTGTTAGACTCTGTCTCGCGGCCGTCCAGCGCCTGCATGGGGAAGAGACGGACGTGGCGGTTGCGGCCCGAGATGACGGCCAGCAGCTGCTCCTGGGGGATCAGGTCGATCTGGTAGACCTTCTTGTTGTCGCCCACACGGATTATCTCTGAAAACAAAACAGAAAGAAGAGTTTCACCCCCCGACATCTCTGGGCCAAACGAAGCGGAACAACAGGTTATCTCCAGATTACCATCTTTGGTGACATGTATGACAAACAGGCCCTCCTCGTTGCCAAGGGCGACGCGCTCATGATCTAAAGGGGAGAGATGGAATGGAAACAGACGACCAGGACGGTTAAAATCAGACAGGAATCCTTCTGGAAGCAGAGGTCATAAAGAGCGAGGGCCCACCGATGATGGCGGCGGACTGCGTGGTCTTGATGAGCGGCAGCGTGCAGTCGTACGCCTCCTTGGGGACGTAGACGAAGCGCTCCTTCAGCTTGTTCTTCTTGAGGATGCGGTGCAGCTCGTTGAGCAGACACACCCACTTGTTCCTCTCCTGGTCGCTGTCGGCCAGGATCAGGATGGACGCCTTGTGGCTGCTGGAGGGGGACAGCTGGGACGCCGTCACCTGCAAGGAGAGGAGGTCAGAGGTCAGAGGAAGCAATCATTAAACATGTTTTTATAGGAGGGAGGGGCTCACCCTGAATATACAGGGTATGTCCTTGCGGCTGGCGTGGATAACATCTGACTCCAGAACAGAGCTGACTGAGAACTCCTCGTCTCTGTGGGACAGAAAGGAGCAATAAGCACCTGGTTTCCATCCCTGCTGCTCCGACGCTGCTGCGTCCTTCTGCTCACCTCATGTCCAGGACCTGGCTGACCACCACGCTGGGCTGGGTGGCCTTCCCTTCTCCCAGTTCATACAGGAACAGTTTGAAGTCACAAACCACGGCCATGGCTCTCTGCCAGCCCTTCTTCACCCCGGTAGGCTTAGGAACCTAAAGAACAACCAGAGACGTCAGCCGCTTGTTCAGAACATAAACGTGCTCTGAGCTTCTCTGTCAGGGATGCTCACCCTAACGTAACCCTCGTAGGCCGTACCGATACCCCTCTGAGGGTCAATACCCAGCGGCCCCTTGGTCTGATCCTGGGGTACGGGACACACAGCTGGAGCTTTGTCCGCACACGTGACGTGGCAGGAAAAGTTACACACTGAACACAAACACATCATCAGGAAACAGAATCCTCGGCGTAGATCTCAGAAATGTCGGTGGCGTTTCCGTTCTCCTTACCCTCACACGTGCAGCCCTGGCGGATGAGCCCCACCATGAGGGAGGTGCACTGGTTGCACTTTGTAGGCGTGTTGAAGGACTTGACAACGAACTGATGCGCTTTGGGCTGCGGTGGGATGAGGAGAAGCGAGAGGAGGCGTTCATCAACACACCAGAAATCAGAGAAATCTTTCCTAAAGCGTAAAAAGGGTCTAACCTTCGGCGAGGAGCGTCCGATGCTGCCGTACCCTCCTGAACGCATGGTGGGGGTCTGAACCGTCCGGCCTGGGTGGTCTATCAGCTGAAAACAGAGCAGAAAACTTTAACCATTGTTGCTCTAAGTGCTGCAGGATTCTCCTCCGTAACTAAATTAGCTGTAACTCATGCTGGATGACTGTGAGCCGCAGACGCCATCTGAATGTTTAGAAGCCTTCTGCTTTTCCACAACAACATGCCAAACATTCCTGTCCAACTTCCAGCTAGATTAGATAAAGAGAAAAACATGAGCAGCTTGGCGGAGAGCTTCCTCACCTCTATGGGCTCCATGTCGCTCGCCATGGACGGCGAACGGGAATGGCTCTTCAGGAGGGACTTGGGGTCATCTTCCCGAGACGGAGTGTTGGAGGGAGTGAAGTTATCTATGCAGTCAACCTGAGGAGAGCAGGATGGAGGAAAAGATGAAAGGAACGAAAAAGACGGGTAGAACCATGCAGCAGCCATGCTTACAGAGAAAGAAGGAGGACAGGAAAACCACTCCGTTAAACCCCTTCAGACAGAAACAACCAGCACATGTTCCGGAACATCGCTGCACACCCGGCCCTAACGGCTGCACCACTGAAAACACACTGAACCATGCAACCATCCAAGGAGCCCCGATAACAAAAAACACACATTCAAACAAGCCAGAGCCTCCCCTAAAGTATTCACACCCCTTCAACGTTTCCACCTTTCAGGCGGTTGCCTCCACAAACATCACGTCTTTGAGTGCACCGCTGTAAAACGGAAGGAAGACTTTGCTGACATTTTTCTGCAGCTTCAATATTTCCAGCTTTAAGGGTCATTTTCTGGGCTCATCTATCTATATCATTATCTATGACCAGCTTTCCTCTCCTTACTGAGAAACTAGCATGTAGTTTATATTCAGAGGTATCAGAAAACAGATGCATGCCACACTTTTCAGATTTCCCTGCATTCAGCTCTATTGGCTTTCCTTCCACTTTACAGCTCCGAGCCGCTTCCTGCTGTTCCGCATGTGATGAAATGTGGAAAAGCTGAAGGGGTGCGGAAGACGCAGAGAGGCGGTTCGTCTCTCTGCCATGCAGACAGCGGGTAAATAAATCATCAGGCTGAGGAGAAAAAAAAACGTGACGGCTCGTTTAAAGAGGAGATGCGGGACTGCAGTGATGGTGCTTACACGTCTGCTTTTAGGCGGGCCAACGGACGGCGAGCGCTTCGGTGGCAGGAAGAGAGGGACAGAGACACACATGAGTGAATAATACAGATCTGAGAACACATTTAAACAGACTGAGTGTGTGGGGGGTTAACGAGACCAGGCAGGGCCCCCCAAAGCTTGATGGACTCAAATTGTTTCTTCTAAAGCTCCAAACTGGAGCTTTAAGACTATTTACAGCTGATTCATTTAATCTTTCATTTAACTTTGGGGAAGCACTGCCTTGGACTATAGTTTCTACATAAGGAGGGCACTGATGGGAAAAACGTAGTTACTGGGAAGAAGGAGCCAGGGAAGGTTCTAGCAAACAAAACAATCAGAATCTGAAGGAGAGAAAAAAGCTACAGGGGTGTTTTATTCATGATTTATCTAAAACATGTCATCACTGTCCTACAAGGTAGATTTATAAAGCATGTAGATCCATCCACCCATGGTCAGACTTACATCTTCCCAAAACTCAATTAAAGAAGAAGAAGAAGATGAATAAGAATCCTGATGTACCAGAGTGATGCAACCAAAGAAACACAAATAAATAAATTATAGAAAATTTTATTTAAATGATCCAGAAAGAGGTGGTGAACGGGACATGATGACCTTTATTCAAACCTCCTGTTGGGACATTTGGAGGAGAAAAAACTAAACTTACATCGAACTGGTCGAGGGCCGAGGTGGGCGCATTGAGAAAAGCCAAGAAGGAATTCTGGGAATCCTGGTGCTTGACACCTATAGAGCCAGAGCAAATAGAATCACAGCATCAAAGGCCGGCTGGACAAAACGGGTCACAGGACTGTTTCTAAGGGCTTACTGCAGGCTTCATATGACTCGGCTAACAATACATTGTTGTGTGGCGAGCACAAGACTCTGCTTCTCCCATATAGCAGCAAAGCCCCTCTGATTGTGACTAAATCCCCTTTCAATCAGCTAATCTCTAAAGAAACGCAGGATCCGTCAATGCATCACTTTTTAAATGTATGCTAAAGAGACTGTACCCCTTCGCAGCCGCAGCTCCTCCGTCTCCTTCCTCAGCCGCTCGATCTCAGCCAGCAGATCCTGGTTTTTACTCTCCACCTCCTTCAGTTTACTGGCGGATCAACGACAGAGATGCATCACATTGCTGAGCAGGAGCAGCTTAGAGAGGAAGTAAACTTCCAGAAGGCCTACCATTCAGTGGAGATGCTGTCGGCCTTGACCTTGTTCAGCTCGTCCTGAATGCTCTGCTTGGCTTTGATCTCTGTGTCCAGCGCCGACTGCAGCTCCAGGCGCGCCGACATGTCCAGCTTGGCGAAGCGACGCATCTTCCATGGCATGTCCTGAGACAGAAAGAGAACAAAAAATATGTCCCTGTTCATGGCGCTTTCTCAGCTGATTCGATGATCAGACAATTACATTAATCGTTATTATTTCTCTGGCTGTGTATACCGACTGGTTTATTTGGTGGAGGGTTTGGTTTCCATTTATGTTCAGGTGAATTTAGTTGGTTTGAAAATTGGTGCTTGGTTTGGTTGATGTTGACTAGTCTCCCTTATGTGTATTTGGTTGATTTGTTTATTGTTCTTCGTCAAAAAATTGTATGAAATAAATTCCTATTCATTCATAAAGTACAATTTAGATTTTTTTTTTCCAGATGAAAACAAATGTGAAGTGGGGCAAACTGTGAACATAGGCTTCTGCTTCCTGAACGTCATTTCTAATTAAGCTGCTATTTTTTGGTTCTGTTCTTGGTGCTTGTTTTATTGTCAGTCAACATAAATTGACTTTAATGGGTTTTAGTTTCATCTCTCGTAAAATTAAGTCAGAACTGATGCATCATGAAGGTTTTGGAAAACCATTGCCAGGTTGTGTTAGACCAGCTTTGACAGAAAGAAGTGTGTCTTTGGCTACGTTCACACCGCAGCCTGAAGTGACCCAAATCAGATTTTTTTGCCCATATGCGATCTGGATCTGATCTTTTCATGACAGTCTGAACAACTCAGATCCGATTTTTTTCCAATGCGACCCAGGCAGCTTGGCTATGTTTTCCTGAATCCGATATGGATCTGATCTTTTCAAATGCGAGCTGTGTCTGAACAGCCAGGTTGCATTCATCTGACCTGAACGCCATTAGTAACCAACATAGGTCACTATTCTGTATCTTGCTACACAGAAGTGGCAAGAAAAACAAACACCATGGCAGACGATGATGCGGAGAGCAGTATTTATGTTTAACCATCTTGAGGTTTTAAGGTTTGAAAAGATCGCTAGATGCGCTCCAGCGCTACCATCCATGTTTACTTCCGTAAACACAGAGCACGCTGGCTTGTGACGTCATTGCGTCTTCTACTGCGCATGCGGGACACTTCAGCTGTTTGAATGCAGTTCACACAGGAGATCACATACAAGTCATATATATTTGGAAATGTGAACGGCAATGCAAAAAAATCGTATTTCACAAAAAAGATCAGAAGTAGGCATCAAGGCCTGCAGTGTGAACGTAGCCTTTGTGGCTCTTCTTACCGTGGCTCTGGCTCCAAGGCTGGTGTTCCTCAGACTCTCCAGCTCCTCGGTCATCTTAGTGGCCAGAGCCTGCAGGTAGCCTCGAGCGTCTTTCTCATCACTCACCCTGCAGCACACATCAATGCTCATTTAAGAACAAATGGTTGTTTTAAACACATTTACCTCTCAAAGCCGAACGTTCACTCAATAAATGTCGATTAGGGACAAGAAATAAAATGAAAACAATATAAATGAACCAGCTAATGCCATAAACATTACACTTTCTCTGTGATTTGATTAATTTAAACATTTTTTGGGACAAACATTCCCCTGCTGTGTTACACCTCCACCACCAGAGGGCGACACAGGCCTCCAAACTCCTCCAGAAGTGATTTCCCAGCTTTACATTTGTATGTGCATGTTTGGAATGTGTTGTGGCTGTGAACCAGAGCGTGTGCCTGTGGAGGGTATGTTTGTTATGCGAGGACTTCGGGTCGTCCACCAGAGGAGCAGTTGGCGAGGCGTCAGCTGAGAGGATCTGAGAGGAAGGGAGGGTCAAGCATCTCCACCATCTGCAGAGGTATGCCAGACATGCTGCAGCTTTCCAGTGAAGGGCAACCCAATACCCTGCTACACAGACGGTGTGAAACTATCGCCGTAGCATGAGAGGAGAAGCGCAGGCCCTCTGGGCTGTACTTTGGGACACCTGAGAAGGCGGCTGAGGGCGTGCGCGTCTCTTACCACTGGATGATCTCAGTGATCTGGGCCTCCCAGTGGGCCACGCTCTCCTTTTTATCAGCCAGCTCCCTCATCTCCTCCTCCAGCTTCTGGTTGGAGCTGCTCATGTTCTCGAACATACTGGTCAACTGAGCACAGGAAAAAAAACAAAACAAAAACCACATGGATTAGAAAGACATGAAGTCTTTGAACCGATGCTCCGCCTCCACCAGGTTGACCTCCTCATTCCATGTGTCCAGCCTAAACTCCTCCGTTTACACACCAACACCAAAGACAAGCATGCTGTTTTGACTCCTTTTAGAGATAGGGGTGTGTGTGTATGTTTGTGTAGATGTTACCATGGCGACATCATGCAGGTCTCAAACTGCCTGACTGTCAGTTCAAACCCCTTTTCCTCCGAGGACACGTTCCTGGTCTCTTTAACTCAGACCAATTTCCTGTTGTTTTGGGTTTGTTTTCTAAGTCTAATATCTTTTTATTTTTTTTAATCTAACACAGGAATGTCACAGCTGTGAAAACAAGCTTTATACGAGATACAGCAAACCAATCTTTGTGGAGCTCCGTTACGTTCTGGTTAGCGCGTGTCGCTGGGAATCGAGACGCATTGAGGTTATAATAATTACAGCTTTTAGAGCGGCTGTAATGTGACGAAATAAATGACCGCTTAAAAAACTCCTACGAGTCATTATAGAGGCGTAACTTTACTAGATACAAAACATTTAGGGAGGTAGAAAACAGATGTTTGTTTGAAATGGCGCCTTGAACCTCTGGATTTGAGAAAACATAAAACGTCCATTAAAAATCATAGACTTTAATTCACAGGTTAAAAAACTGGCTTTATAGGAGTTAGATAAATTATTTATCTCAAGAGGAAATTTTTAGCGTGAACAGGTTCAAACAGCAACCGAAACAAATATAGAATAGAAGATTTTTGCAGATTTTAGAAATTACGTGAAAGTCGATGCAGTTAGTTTCTTTTACGGGTATTAAACTTTGATTGGTAGAAAATAACTAAAAGGGAGAAAATGCAGTTTTTTAGCACAGAAAAAAACTGAGACAGATTAGCAAGAAGTCTTTCATAGCCAGACATTTAATTCCACACACTAAGCAGCTTTATTCAAAGGGCTGAAAGCGTAGAAGTAGAGTAAAAGTTTTTCTCCCTAGAGGAACATACAGGAAGCGTTACATTCTGAGACACAGGAGCCATCCTTCATCTGTACCCAACACAGAAGAGAGAATCTGTTTGACCTCAGCCTTATCTACAGATCAGTAATGTTAAGTCCTACCGACCCGCTGATGCATGGAGCAACAGCTGTAGATTAAAGGTCCAATATCAGAGCATCAGACTGCAGACTGGTTGCTCTAATTAACATAAACGGGGTAATTATGACAGTTTAGGCTTTATTTATAGACTTAGCACTAAAAATAAAGAGAAAAGTCACAACGACCTGAAGAATTATCAGCCTGGAGGGTTTCTGTTTCCTCTTCAGGAAACAAACATTAAACATCTTAGCGTACCGATGCACATGACGATGTGACTGCATCTCAGATTTGATTAAAGCTTGTGGAGCTTTTCAGCCAATCAAAGCCTTGGGTTATCAGAAACAATTCCTGTATGACATCTGATCAGAAAGTTCATAGAAGATTTAAAAATGCTGCTTCTATTAGCGTTAGCCGAGTGGAATGTTTAGCATGTAGGCAGATCTAGTTCAAAAAGACGACCCCCCCCTCCTGACTTCTTTCTGACTCTGTTTGATCGCTTACAGACTTTAAAAACACGCTCAGATTTTATTCCACAGGTCAGAGATCCTCCCTCTTATAAGAAAGCGTTTAAAAAGTGAACTTCCAGGAACCGATTCCAAAGTCAACACGGCTAAATCCAGCGTCACTCTATCCGACCGTGCAGGAGGGGGGAGTCTGTACAGTGATTTTTCTTTGGCACGGCAGGGGGGGGGGGGGGGAGGAATGTGATGAGTCGTCCAAATGGGGTTACCTGGGGTTACAGTTCTGAGTTAAAGGGTTAAACAGATCTTAAAAAGGAAGGCTGAGCATGAGACGGCAAGTAAACCAGTGTGAGGCAGCTCTGACTCCTGTCAGACACAGAGACACATACAGTACCTTGTCTAATTCAGTGGACAGCTTCTTATTCTCCTCAGTGAGCAGGACTCTTTCACGCTCATACTTCTGCTTGTACTCCGTCTCAAACTCTTCACGCTCGTTTTGGCTGCAGGAAAACACACACAGTGTTAATGTCTGCAGAAACCTAACCACCATCTGCTAGCCAAACCCCCCCCCACCCACCCAACCCCTGGCTGAAGATATTCTTCAAGTCTGCTTTACAAATATACAGCTGGGTGTTTCAGTTTCAGCTCCGATCTCCTGTAAACTGGAATTTCCTTTGTTCCTCGGCGCCCTCGGCCTCAAATGTCCCTTCAACAGCTGAATCAAAGACTCACAACTAAGACGGGACACTTATCTCTAAGCCCGACACATGAATGCAGTCCTGAGCTGATCCTGCAGTGTGTTTAAAAAGGAATTAAACAGCAGTGGAAATCATACCTCAGTAACTCTGGGCAGGAAGGTAGAGCTGCAGGGAGGAAACACTGACTTCTACAGCTTCCAGCATTAAACCAAGACAAAATACTTCACTTCTTATTGTAATCAAGTCATTTTTGGTGGTTAAACATAATGGTAAAAATGTTTATATATGGTTCAAACAATCCAAATTATTGGTTTATTCTGATCCTGCAGTTTAGATAAGTGCGGCATGTGTAAAGGTGGGTGGGAGGGAGTACACAAACATCAGGGATACTGAAAAAACACAATTGTTCTGTACAAGCAGGGCACAGACACATCTGATAAAAAAAATTGATAATTATATCTCCAAAATAAATAAATCAATGTTCAATATTCAGATTTCAGGGTTTCCGTGGGTCAATTAAAATCATTAATGGTCATTAAATAGTTAATTTTTTTTAATTAAGGCCATAATTGGCATTACAATTCATTAAATGCGATTATTCTGGCATTTAAAATGCTGTAGTAAAAAAAAAAAAATTTGTCAGATATATTATATTGCAATATATTTGTGCGGAACTGCTTCGGTTTGATCTTAAAGCCGTATGTTCGGAAAAATGCTAGGGATGGAGAAAAAGCTAGAGAATGGAAAAATGCAAATTTTAAAAAATGTGTATGGAAAACGAGGAATTCAGGACATGGCTACTGCAGCCTGTCGACAGTAAATATGACAAAGAGTCGTGGGTACTTGTTGATGGCATTAAAAAGCAGTAAATTAGAGTTATTGCTGTAAAAACCCTGGATTTAGATTAGAGGACAGCTCTTTAAAGTGGAGGTTACAACCCCCTAGTGGGTTGCAGAGGTACTGCTATATAAATAATATAATTCCTGGTGAAGATTCTCAGTCATCCAGGTCGTAGTCATTCCAAAAAAGTTAAATAACAATCCACTGGACCTTTTTTCCAAGTTTGAAGATGTTTCGCTTCCCATCCAGGAAGCTGTTTCAATTCAAAATGTCAGAAATAGTGTTGCGTTCTAAGCCAAAACAAGGCTTTGCTTTGGTCTGCTCTATAAAGCCTTGAACTCTGTGCTATTTCTGACATTTTGAATTGAAAAAGCTTCCTGGGAGGGAAGCGAAACGTCTTCAAACTTGGAAACAAAGTCCAGTGGATTGTTTTTTAACTTTTTTGGAATAATATAACTGAAATGTATTGATCCCACATTGGAGAAATGTACCTCTGCATTTAACCCATCCCCTTGGGGAGCAGTGGGCTGCCATTGTGCGGCGCCTGGGGAGCAGTGTGGGGTTAAGGGTCTCACTCAGGGACCCACAGTGGCAGTCTGTAGGAGTGGGGCTCAATCTCTAGTGTTCCCGTAATCACTAGGCTGCCACTCCCCCAAAAATATAACCATAGTAACACCTGAAATATACTTTCACACAGGTATCAAATGTTTGCATTAATACCTGACAACTGGAGTTCTTCTACATTTGTTTTATAGTTTAACAGGTTGAATCATTGCTGTCAGCCCATTAAAGACCCCTGATTACCGTAGGTAGATCATGTCAGAAATGTTGGTTAAATACCATGTGGGCCCCTGAGCATCATCTTTAAGCAGGCTGATAGGAAGCCATCTTTCTGATGTTTTTGAAGCTCAAACATCTTATTGAGCCTTTTTTAACAAAAGGAGGAGGAAACGAGGCTACGCTACAGGTTGCTAACAGAGACACATCACAGCTAATTATCCAGATACGATGGATATAACTAATTACCTCACAGTGACACCACTGCAAAAACAGAAAGAACCAGTTTGGATCAGGTCAGAGTGACGATTTAAGCTGCAAGTAACGAGTAGAGAGAGAAGAAGGCGAACCTTTCCCGCCGGATCTTGTCTAGTTTGTCTTTCAGCATCAGGACCTCCTTCTGCAGGTTGAGCTGTTGACTTTCGGCGTCTCTCAGCTCTTTGCGGAGCGCCTTCAGCTCGTTGCTATGCTGCGCCTCTCGACGCGCCAGCTCCTCCTCAAACAGCCGCGTTTTCTTCTCCATCTCCGCTCGCAGCCGCCCCACCTCCTGGGACTGGTCGGCCGATGATGTGGCGGCGGGAGAGCCCACCTGCTTCACCTGAACAGACGCCATCATTAGAGGTAAGAACTCGGTAAGAAACGGGAGCAGCGACGGTCCTGCTCTGCCTCCTCACCTTAAGGCCTTCCAGTTCCTCCTCCAGCTGACGGCTGTACTGCTCGTTGCGCTCTCTGAGCTTCTTCTCTTTCTGAGCCTCACAAGTCTGCTCCTCAACCTGAACCTCCATCTGATGGTGATTGGAGAACGACATTCATCAGATGTGAACTTAGGAGGTCCTTCATTGCTAAAGAAGACCTTTAAAAACTCCTATCAGGTTTTCTTTATATTTAAACCTCCAATTTGGCTCAGTTTTAGAGTAGAACTCCAAAGGTTAACTACTGACTGATTTATCAAGTCCTAGAAAATACTTTAATATAATTCCAGCCTCCTCTGGTGATAGTAGAAACCCTGATAGAAAAAAAATGCTGCTTATTTGATTTGTTGAATCTAATGTGGCACTAAACTAAGGATGCTATGGGATCAGGACATTAACAAGTAACAGAAAGTCGTCTACCCCATCGTTGAAGTGTGAACCAAGCGGCCCATGAGGACAGATAAGGGTGCTGCTACCAACCACAGGAAAGCTACTCTACCTCCTTCTTGGCCCTCTCAGCCTTTCGCACCTCAAGGCGGAGAGCCTCCACCTTCTGGTTCTGGCTCTCCATCTCCTCCTCCTTGTCACGCAGCTGTCGAATGAGGCGCTGCTTTGCAGACCTGTGAGGAAAGTCAAACCAGAAAACCATCTAAAGGCTGCAGAGGTCTCACTCCTACTTTATTTAAACCGAGAACAACCAGCTCAACAGCAGGGATGGATAAGAAGTGTTTAGGATCCCACCTGAACTCTGTCAGCTTCTCGTTGAGCTCGGAGAACTCCTGCATGGCCAGCTTCCTCTGGCTGTGGGCGTCCTTCAGCTCTTTAGACTGAGACTTCAGCTTCTCACTGGCCTCCAGAAGGCCCTGTTCACAGCAGAGAGAGAACCAAGACTTACCTTACCAGTCATCAAGACTGACCTGCTTACTTTTAGACCATAGATGAATAGAAAACTGACAGATATTCTTAAAGTCCCAGCTATAGCAGCAGCAGGGTGTCTTTACCTTCTGTAAGTCGTCCCTCTCCTGTGTGAGGCTTTTCATCTGCTTCTCCAGACTCTTGACGTGTTTCGACGAGTCCTCCAAGTCCCGCCGGGCCGACGTCACGTCCTCCAGCTGCTTCTCCAGTTGGCCCGAGTCTGACGACAAGATACGTATTTCAGGGAAAACCTCAGATGAAGTAAATTAATTGGTTTCAGAGTGTTTTTTATTCAGGACAAACCGGCGATCTGCTTCTTCAGGATGTCGATTTCACTCCTGAGACTCCGGATCTCCACCTCCTTGTTGGAGCTGACTGGTCCCTCTCCTGTCGCGTGCTGCAGAGCCTGAACAGCCTGAGTCGACTCTGTAACAGGTGAAAACGTTTGTTTTGTAGAAGGTCTTTTTGGAGCAGAAGGGTTTTAATAATATGGTTTAATAAGGAAACATCTGCACAGACTCACCTTGCAGTTTGCGACTCAGCTCTAGTTTTTCCTGCTCCAAGCGACGTATCCTCCTCTCGTACGCCTCGGTGGCCAGGCTGTCCTCCAGCCGGCGTTGGACATCCAGGTCCAACTGGTCCTGGCCTGCTTTACCAGGCTCTCCTGCCAGCTGTCGGAGGCAACCCCGGTCTGATAGGGAACTACGAGGGAGTAAACGGCAGCAGTTAGATGGAAAAATAGGACCAAATCCAAATGTAAATGACGTTTGGTAATAATGGCGGCTTTAACTGCAACCACATATGGAGGATAGCAAATGTAGGAAGGCAAAGAAGGGGAGAACATCCTGAAAATGGACGAGGAAAGAAAGTAGGGAGACAGTTGATTTCTCACATGGTGTAAGGAGATACAGCATGTTAAAAACATCACCTAATGAGGTGGGGTAGGTCATTAATTACAATTGCAAAGCTTTAAAGAAAGTGATGAAAATCACACTAAGAAAGCTCAGACAGGAAACTCTTCAAAACGAGTCTACAGAAAGAACCAGTTTCTTATTCTAACCTATGGGAAAAACACCTCCATCCGTTTCCAGCCAATTAGACGCCATGGCATTCACAGGAGTTCCTTTAACTCACCTTTTACTTGTATAGGTGAAACCCACAAACGGCAGGTGGTGTCCAGAGAAGGCAGTGTGAGAGGGAGGAGGCATCGTCTCCTGAGAGAAGGGAAACCCACAGAGAAATAAGTTACATTTGACAGGAAAATAATCTGAAAAACTGCTTGGTTTCTAAAGAGGAACCCATACCGAGTTCTTTAGACAGTCATCATCCACATCAAAGTTAGAGGTATCTGTAGGACTGCTGACTTCTGGGTTGTAGGGGGCCTCACAGGTACGAATGTTGTCCCAGTCGATGCCTGAAGGCAGGAAGAACACAAGTTGGTTCTGAGTTCTGGCAATAAAACAATATTTGAGTAAAGGAGTGGAGTTTAAATGTGAGGTCGGTGCGCACCAGTGAAAAACGGGTGCTGTTTGAAGTCCTCGATGCCATTCTGACCCAGCCTGTGCTCCCGACTGCAAATGAGCCGGCGAATCAGATCTTTAGCATCCTCCGACACGTCTGTAATCTGCTGTGGGAACTGGAAGCGCTCCTGCTGAAAGGAAATCACATCAGACAGCTGAGAGGGAGGGAAAAACAAACACAAATAACCGCTGCTTCAGATGGACACCGTCGGCTCACCTTGTGGTTCATGATTTTCCCGTAGGTTTCCACCAGGGATTCTGCATAGAAAGGAGTCTCCCCGTACAGCATTTCATACATGCAGACGCCCAGGGACCACCAGTCGCACTCGGGGCCGTACTTGCCTTTGCCGTCCTCCATG
Source organism: Cyprinodon diabolis (assembly GCA_030533445.1). Lineage (NCBI taxonomy): Eukaryota > Metazoa > Chordata > Actinopteri > Cyprinodontiformes > Cyprinodontidae > Cyprinodon > Cyprinodon diabolis. The sequence continues at coordinate 31,787,798 of CM060076.1, forward strand.
GCCTGGAGGATCTCTGGGGAAATGTAATCTGGAGTTCCCACTGCCACTGAGGACTGGACCTAGTGGAACACAAACAGCAATCAGCATCCGACACATCAGAGCGTGTAAACATGCTGCCAAGCAAGCGTTACGGCGAGGAATGATAAGGTTACAGTTAAAGACGGGAAAATCTCAGACTACAGAGTTAAAATGACATCTATTGCCCAAATATTTTGTTTTCTCATTCAGATGTGGGGTACTTCTGTATTATTCTACTACTTTCATTCAATGGCCGTTTCTCAATTCACAAGAATGCGAGTACGGATTCATGTCCTCTCCAAGTGTGTTCTTGAGAAGAACACAGGAAAGTCTGGACTTGATGAGAACGGGAGCACGCAGCATAAATATTGGTCAATTGAAACAGAAGCATACTCGTGACGTCACCACATCCCCGACTCATCTAGAGCTGCATTTCACCTCCTGTTATTAATAGTCTCTGGATAATAATAAATTATGACTTTTTTCATTTAATGGCGGAATAATAATCAACAGAGTCAGATAAACACAAATCAAATGAATATTTTGCCAGATAAAACAAAACAATCGCCATCAGAGCCAGCAGTACTTCGCACAAGACTATGCTGCTGGGCTGCTGCAGACCAGCTGCCCTCAGCCTTGGCTGCCGTTAGCCTCGGAGCTCCGCTGGTTGCTGCGGTCCTCTCAAATTCTGAATTATTTTTTTTAATTATGCATTAAATCGGTAAATGGACCATATATTGACGCTTTGAAGTATAATATTCCCGCTTCAAATGATCTTAAAACGTACTTTTATTGAACAACAGCAACAGAAAAGAGAACCTTTAACTTTCAATGGAGCGCACCATTAAAAGCTGCTGCTGCTGCAGTGCATGCTGGGACAGCTGTCAATCTCAAGAACAGACAATTCTGCTCTGATGCATGCTGGGTAAAAGGGAGGGGCGAGAACAACATCCGGGTACTTTGTCTGTTCTCTTTCTGCTGTTCTTGTGAATTGCAACAGTACTAGGTCTGAGGTTGATGACGTTTCACCAGGACACGAGCACCCGCGAACGCATATTGAGAAATGGCCAAAGTCTCCAGACATTTAAATCTGATCTAACTTTGACGTAACTTTGTTGTGTCTCAGCTATTTGATTTATGTTGTTTTGGATATTTTATGTGATCATTCCTTTAAAGTGCCAGGACTATCACACATTCATTTCAATCAATTCATATGAAACATTTTAATTGCATTTTAAAAAGTAACCCAATTAATTGCATTTTCTTTTTAAACACACTATAATCCCAAGCAGGAAGCTTCATACTCGTCGTTTCTTTTACAGCTGTTAATCTGATGCACAAGCAGCATCATAGGAGTATTCCAGCTTAAAACCATGGATCCCAAAGTCTAAAATCGGTGTAAGGTACGGTGGAAGTGTCTGCAGTAATAAATGCTAACAGTGCTGGATGTTAGGAAGGAGCCAGGATCAGGAACATGGATTATTGCTTTAGGAATTAGCTTAAGGAGAAGCAGTAGCCTCAGTAGTAAATTTTTTCACTGCACATTGATTAGCCTTGTTGCTATTTATTTTTTGAACTTTAATTAGTGGAAGGATTTGTTCTTAAATTAATGTTATTGTCTTGTTTACACTTCTAAAAAAATTGCATAAAATATATGGAGGAAAAAAGGTAAAATTATATCTTTCAAACAGCCCGATGGCTTAATAACCTAAATAGTTGGACTAAAAAGAATAAATATATGAGCTGTTGTGCTCATATAATTGATCATTAATGGAGGGGGAGGTTTATTATGTCGATATATGAACCTGTAATTAACTCAATTTAAAAAATGTAATTGCATCCCACCACTATTAAATATTTCCCTGTCATTTAGTAAAGAATAACATTTAAATAACTTAGTCTCTGATTGATTTTGCAGATCGTGTATTTAAAATCTTCCTTCTATTAGTGACGTGGATTCCTTGTGTTGATGGAATCCTACTGTCACACTTGGAGCAGGCAGCTTTATAATTAGCAATTTCCACTCTCTGATCTCTCATTGCATCCTGTCATTTTTCTTCCTGTAGGATCAGGGGAAATGTCTGAATTGTAACCTGCAGGCTAGGCCAAGCAGAACCACCGCAATCCTCGCCGGAGACCCCCAGGGGTAGGCAGAGAGGTTAGCAAAACTCTGCTCATGTTTGCTTTGGACCAGGAGGAACAACAGCAGCAGCATCAGCAGCGGAGGTGATGTGGTCAGAACTTACCGTCCCATCCTCCATGAGTTTAAGGCAGGAGCCAAAGTCAGCCAGGCGGATGTGGCCGTTCATATCCAGCAGAATGTTGTCAGGCTTAATGTCCCTGAAAAGTAAAGAGAGGGAAAAAAAGAAAAGTCAAAATGAGTGAGTGGTTCCTGAAAGTGATGAGGAAAAACGCACACCTTCCAATCAAAACACCTTTCAGGACATCCAAAACACACACAGTCCTCATCTCATATTCCTGGGAGCTCTGATGGCTTCTCATCAAACCTGGCTTTATAAAAGCAGGAATCCGAGCAGGCCTGATTAGCCCCTAAAGTCTGTGGATAATAATTCAGCAACATTTGTTATTGAATTAAGCGTAATTTCCAGCAGCTCATTTATCAGCAGTGGGGGCGCTTTAAATTGACCACAAGAAAGAATAAACAGAACTAAATAGTTGAGTTTGTGATTCAGGGAATTCGATTTAATCCCAGAGCGAGTTTAGGACACAGATACGCTGGAGGAGGAAAACAAGCAGCACACAAACACACTTCCGAACTTATTGGGCAGAGAAGACAGGGTGGAGGCAACACTTTGAGAGTTTTCCTCTCCTCTGCATCTGTTCTGCATTATTACTGCTGATGGGGTGTTTATATTCACATACATACTGCGGTTTGATTCCAGTCAGCAGAAAACAATTCTTTTTTTTCTCCCTTTACCTCCTAAATAGCAAAGCTTTCTTCCCCCCCAATCAAACAGCATCTTTCACCTCTTGCTCTGTGTTTTACCTTTTCACACTCAAACCCCGACCCAGGGACCAACATTTATTTTCCCTCTGATCAAAGTCATTTAATTTCCTGATTGGTTATAAGATATGATCTCCTGGAAAGCAGCAACTTTGCTGCACAGTAGGCGTTTCATCCTGCAGATTGTGAGAATGTTAGGGTATCTTTGGTTCATCGCAGTTTGTTTGAAATTTGTTTTTAGCTTTTGCTCTAAAGGTGGATGTGCACCAGTTGAAACAAGCAGCCCTTTTTTGAGATCCACATGCATGCTCTGCTATAATTTCCCGTTATAGCAGTTCTCTGGTCTTTCTTGTTTGAAGAATAGAAAATAAAAAATGGGCATCTATGTAAAGTTATATTTAATACAGGAAGTATCGACTTATTTAGCTAAGACTTTTAGAGCAAAGCTCTAACCCATCTTAACCGGCCAATCAGTTTACCTCATCAAGTGTTTCCATCCAACCATTGAAGCATGCTTGCTTTAAATAATCATAAAGCTTAAAACAAGAACGCACTCAACCATCACTGTTCCAGCTCATAGATAAACATGCAAACAGCTTAAAAATAATTGTATAAGAAAAGGGACCTTTGATTGGCTTTACGACGACCATAAGCTCCGAGGAGTTTATACTCCATCAGCTTCAGTCAAGTAGCCAATCAGGAATCAGAACCACGATTAAAGGAAATGGGGCGTAATATATATAAAAAAAAAAAAAACTGAATAACACAATTAAAATTTAGATATTTTAAAGCTACATGATTAAAAAATCAGGCAAAGCGTTATAATTTAAGGGGTGACTTAAAGCTAAAGTGTGTAATAATTACAGGGATATACAGTCAGAAATGTAATATATTATACATAACTATGTTATTTATCATCATCTACGAGCTCAGCCTCTTAACCTTAATATTTGCGTTGCCTTAGAATTCGTTATTTATAATTACATAGGAGCGGGTCTCGCAGCCATGGAGGCAGACATCTTTGCGCTACGGCAGCGCAGAGCCAACAAACTAGCGATTGCGAGATCGCCCATTACGCTCGAAAGTAACTACGGCAAGTTGAGAGAGATGAACTGAGACGGTACTGAACACACAGACTAATGAAATACTATCTGTAAAATTATCTATGTAAACAAACCTCATCACTTGAGAAGGTAGGTGATGCGGACGTTGTGGAAGACATTTTGTCCCGTAACGCTCGCCGTACTGTTGGGGGGGAGAAGCGGTGGGGGGGAGATGTTCATGTTGCTGCGGTCTGCAGTCTGACCGCTAGATGTCGCTGAAAATTACACACTGTAGCTTTAAAGTTTCTCGGTGGAAATAAAAGCAGGATGAATTCATGGCTTGTCTGCCGCTGAATGAAAAGTTTGGTTCCAGTATTTATCCATTTACTCCACTGGCTGAGTCCAGTAAGCCAAGAAACTAGGACTAAAGCAGCCAACAAAATGCCTCTAATGCTGAAATGACTCTACATCCGTAACACACTGAGCACCCTACCCAAAATGTTACGATAATTTACCTTCCTATTCACCTGAAAACAAAAATAACAATAAACTAACTGGCTGTATGGGTTTGATTTACATCATTTATAGTACAGGAAGTGGAAATATCTCCATAGTTATGCTGCGATAGGCTTAGAATTCTGGAGGACATAAGGACCCCTATTTCATCATTCTGCTTCATTCTATCTCTATTCTCCCACTCTGCAGAATCTGTTCAATCGAACATTATGCTCTCTCTGCTTTTTTCTCATAGTAACTTCACCTCATTTCTGTTTGGCTGTGACACCACACTATCAACACCTTTATTTATAGATGTTGGAGATCGGCCTGTTTTTCCAGTGTAGTCCTGTTTCTCTGACTGTGACTGGCTGGATGTGCTCTCTTCATCCTCTGACATGGGAGCTTGCTTGGAGCTTGTCTGCCTGGCTGTGTGTTTCCTGCCTTTTACAGCTGCTTTTCTATCTCTGCTTCTGTCTCCTTGAACCCCAGTCGGCCTCAGCAGATGGCCGCTCACACTGAGTCTGGTTCTGCTGGAGGTTTCTTCCTGTTAAAAGGGAGTTTTTCCTCTCCACTATCGCTACAAGCATACTTGGAGTGAGGGATTGCATCAGTCAATTATTTGATGCAAGCAACTGGTTTTCCTTAGATGGAAAACTTTGAATCAATATGATTGGATGATCTGGTGAACTGTAAAGTGCCTTGAGATGACATGTGTTGTGAACTGGCGCTATATAAATAAACTGAATTGAATTGAAATAGACCGATACAGATTTATATCTTTTTAAAGGAGATACCTATTATTTTGACATCAGTCCATTCTTGCATGTTTCTGCTGACGCAGATAAAAGAAGAAATGCTAACATAGGCCCAATACACAACCAAAGTAAAGGTCCATCTGTAGAAGGACGACCCAGAGATGCATAAAAACAATAAAAACAGATCAGCAATGGACAGCTCTAGAGAGCATTTGCAGGCATATAAAAAAGTTCCTAGTGGTGCTAATAAAGACAAGTCTATTATTTATATTTGTTTTATGAAATTCTTCAGCGAACGGTTCATTATTTTAGATGTTGCTCAAAGAAGCTGCGTCTAATAAAAGCAACCCTCCCACTCTTCCCAACTAGAACATCATTTCATAACAAGTGATTCAATTACAGTGAATGTTGTTCTCAGCTACCAAGCATCAGGAAGTAAACAGCTACAGCTCATCAGACGCCCTCGTCTTTGTTTCATCTCCCTAGATGTGTCAGCAGTCAGAGTTTTGGGAGGATTTTCCATCTTTCAGGAACGACAGACTTTAAAACCTGCTTTGATACATCAGTCTTCAACCAGAGGTCTCTTCAAAGCCACATTAAGCCCCAAATGCTCTCGTTCTGTGGGTCGCAAGCAGCTGGATGGCCTCTCTCCTCTCAGAGGCAACAATAAAACCTCCACCTCTAAAACTACAGGTTAGACTAATACACGAGACAAGAATTACATAAGCCAACACTTTCCCCTGCAATCAAAGCAGCATTTGCATTACATGCAGCTAAAAAGCTTTCAGGAACGAGGCAGACTGCTCAGATGTGGTCCAGATAGGACGTCACTCTTCATAGTAGACATTCGATTCGTAATGAAAGCCACAAACTACAGCAGAGAACGTCCAAGTCTGGAGCAATCAAAACTTGGCAGATGGAAAAAAACGTCTTTTTTTTCACCCTTTTATGGGAAACCATAGAATATCTTCCTAAGGTAGACAATATGAGTCTCTACATCTCTAAAGGACATTTCTATCATCAATCCTTCGCAGCTGCTGTTGCTTAGTTTCACAACAGCAATCTGAATGTTATAAACCACATTTCTTTACTGCTCCTTTACCATTTAGTTACTTAAAAACATCATTTTTTTCATCTGACAGGCATGAAACTTTGCACAAGCTTGACAGGAAGTGCAGACCTCACAAAGCATGACCTGAAACCTGAGCCGGCCTACCGACACGCAGATCTAAGGTGTGTATGTGCAGCCTGGCTGTTGGAGAGTCCTAATCTGTCCTGCCAAAGAGCAGACAGCATGAGTTGACCTCTACCTTAACTGATGAACCACTTGATATTTAGGGAAGCTGCCATTAGCCTCATCTAAGGAAAACTACACTCTGTTTCTCTGCTTAAGATTTACTTCAAACTGAGGCAATAACCTATCGATGGAGCCGGAAACAGACGGGGGTTTTAAGAATAATCCCTCCCTTTATATTTCCCCTTCCTCTGGTGACTCAAACAGAAAAGACGGTGATTGCGGGCTAGGTGAGTTAGCACAGTAACTAGGCTAATGTGTCACAGGGATCCAGGAGTCTTAAGGAGCGTCGCAGGGACGGGAATAGAGGACGGTAATCTCTTTTAAGACTGCAGCATCCATCTGCGAGGACCATCTGGATGCCGTCTCACACACACACACACACTAACACTGTGCACACCACAGCTACTGGTGGAACTGTGAAGACAGGACATGTGAGCGTGGCTCTGGCTGATTTGTGAAGAACAAGGAGAAGCTGATGTGTGTGCATGATGTTTGCACTGACTGTCGGAACCAGTTCTCGTTTTTTTTTTTTTTTTTTTAAGTAATAAAAATGCAGTTTTCATTCCTTTTTAAATTGGTTGCTGGAGCAGCGCTAACCTGCTGCTGCACACTGCTTGCCAGCTGGCTTTAAAAAAGGCCACTTATTAGGAAAATGTGTTTGTGGCCAGTCCATTACTAAACGATAGAGTAATGACATTTACTCTAATATGAAAACTGAAGCAAAAACAAAATATGTGAGGTTTTCTAGAAAACAGATGTTTTTCACTTGGAAAGTGGCAGCTTGAGTTTTAATAACTTTTATTCATTTTATGTAAATGTATTAATCAGAGAGGGTCATTTCTTTACCTTCTCATTACAAAACCATTAAAATATTCCAATTATTTAGACATTTTTAAACCATCAGTCAGCCTGCATACGGACTTAAACCTAGCTGCCATGTAAGGTGACTTAATTAGACAGTTTAATATTTAACTAGAAATTGAGAGGTTTAAAATCTCTGCTTTTAGGGAAGCCCTGGACTGACTATCCCCATTCTACCTGAGGTGTTTTTAACAGCTATAATCACACAGTAAAGATGTTCTTCGTGCTTTTAATGGTTCTTAAATTAGCATAAAACATCCCACTGTGTGTTTGCGTGTGTGTGAGAGAGAAACCTCCATAAAGAAGATTCATTGCTATTTTAAATTCAACACGTAACAGAATTGGCTCTTTAGAAACAGCCTTCAGGCTCTTATGTTAGCTGCTAGCATTAAAGCCGTTAGCATTAACTATGGTCACCAACTTCTGATAGCTCTGGGACAGACAGGATGAAAGCTTAAAGAGCTAACAGAGAGTAACTTTGGAACATCTGTCCAGGCTTCCGGGTCTCTGTTGATGTTGGCTTAAAATCAATCCCCTTCCTCCAAAGATCTACTAATGATGGACGCAAATAAATCTCCTCTGGTAGAAAGTTGGTCTGATATTTATTGGGGCAGATGGCCGTTCAGGTGGAGTCTGGTGCTGCTGAATATTTGTTCCTTCCCACTGTCGCTATATGGATGCTCGGTATGAGGATCACTGCCTCAATGCAATCAGCTGGTTTTCTTTAGATGGAAAACTTTAATCAATATGTTTGGATGATTTGATTTAGCTAACTGTAAAGTGCCTTGAGCTGACAGGTTGTGAGCCGTTTTTATAGAAACAAGCTGAACCAAAACTAAAGGAAGAGGAACGAGGAGGAGCTGAAGTCCAGCTTTCTAAGCTGAGACGCCTCCATAGAAAACGCCTTTATTTTCCTTCCTTCTCTTTTATGCACCACACTTAAAACCTTGCTAGTAGCTACTGCATCATGCTTGCACTAATGTAAAGTGAGCAAATTTCCCCAGAAATGATCAAATAAAATTTGCATCTCTATATTTAACTAGGCATACAAAGCAGCTCTGCCTTCTCTAGCTGCAAATAAAACACAGGAAGAACTTTTCCATCATGTCAACACGTCCAGCTCTGTTGTTCAACGCTTCAACCTTTATTCCTGTTCTTTCTCCAGCTGAGGACCAACGGTTGTAATAGAGTCAATCCTGAAAGGAGCAGGAGGTGTTAATGAAATGATGCATGTTAGGGTAGAGTAATGCCTCCCCAGAGGAGGGGACGGCTGTGTTTCGGCCTCATAGGGCTCCATAATAATGCAAGCTAACCTGACAGAGACCCCTTGAATAATAATGATCAAGTATGATCAGCAGATCCTCAGGAAACACATGGCTCTGATCAATAGGAAACAAACAAAGGCTGAGATCAATAGGTCACTCATCCAGAATAGTTCTGCTCTGTTCAGCACATAGATGTGCAGAGAGCAGATGGTGCACGCCAAGATATCATTTTTATAAACAGAAGAGCTTACTGACATTTAAAGCACAAGCGTGTTTAGTTTCTGGGTCTCGACAGCAGATCTTCACAGCTTTATCTTCACACCGCTGCTGGACCTCCCACCCCCATCACCCCCGCCTCCCCAATCAGAGGCTAAGCATCAGTGTTGGAGCAGACAGATGTGGTGCTTGGCAGCACAAAGCCATGCTGACATGGTCCATTGAAGCATTTGTCAGGGTCCTCTGGGAGCCCAAGCAGACCACTGACCACTGAACAAATGAAGACACACACACACTCACTCCCCCTGCTTCTGACTTGCACATCCTGAGCCTCATGGGATTCAAATGAAGGCGACAGAAGATCGACCCCGGGGCTCTTTGCTTTTCCTTTCTTTCATCTGGTCTCCTCTCAACTTCATCAGTGTCAACAGGACTCAAAGAATTCATTTTCATTGGGCGGACATTTTGAAAAGCAAAAAAAAAAAAAAAAAACACAGGGCGGGACTCAGAAGGTGAGTGTTTATAGTGTTTTAAACAATAAAGGAACGATGTTGGATCATTTGATTATCCAGAATTGGGTCACTTTTAAATTAAACTCAGTGAAATAAACAAGCAGCATCGTGTTGTAGCTAAACGATTTTTTATATGAGGGGTAACAAACCCACGTTAAGGGAAAATATATGGCGTTTTATTCCTGTTAACTGTATATTGGCTAAACTTCCTCTACCTCTATACTGTGAAATTGTATTTCAAAATCTTTGATATTGTAAACAATTTTCCATCCAAAGTTTTAAAGCTATGAAAAAAATCAAAACATCTATGCTTGTGTTTAGTGCAGAGATTAATTAAAATAAACGAGCACTTTTTGAAAATGATGTACTCAAAATCCACAAAAAACACACTAATGTGGATTTTGTCTAAACGCACAGCCATGGTCTCCAAAGTTTTTAAAACCTCAAACATTAGTCACCACATCATTCCTACAGCTTAGATTCTTTTAATAAGAAGTAAGGGGAGATTATTTTTAGGCAAGTGGCGCATAACTAGCCTACCCTTGCCCCTCCCTCGCCTGTTGCTGTGCTCTGTTTACCACCTGGTTGAACCGAGGCCTTTTCTGATTTTTTTCTTTTTTCCCCCGCTTCCAGAAATGATACATTTATCTCAGATGTATCCTCTAAGATTTTGTGGAATAACAGCTTTACATTATTACAAAATCTAACATTTCAATTTCTATCTTCACTTATGTTGAGGTATTAAAATCTAAACCAAAAGTATATGTTAAAAATTCTTTTGCAAATGCTTGATTTTTGTTTCCACAAACAAGCACTTGGTGGATGTTACACATTTTTACCTAAAACACGTGTCAATATTGCAGATAAAAGATTGTTTTATCTCCTATTATGCTGAATAAATCCTTTATTATTATGACAGCCCCACCTCTCCTTGAAAGTATTAGCATTAGTCTCACAATATTTCCGTCTCAGGTGTGAGGATAAATAAAACTACAGATGCACCCATCATGCTTTTACTGGCTGATTCTTACTAGCCTGGGTGCCATTCCGAACTTAGTCCCGCCCACAACGTTTGAGGTCGGGAAGTTCAGTCTGGCATTGCTCAACAGTAGCGCAAGTATGCTAGCACAATATCTGGCGGGCCAATCAAATTGTCAGGGCGGGCTTTATACGATGATGGACAGATGATCAAGAGTAATGTAATCAACCACGTGACCAAAGCGCGCATGGGTGACAACAACAATGGCTGCCGCTGGAGAGTTGAGGTGAGTAGATTCTGCTATTAGGTCTGTTCTAGAAGATATCAACATCAAATTAATTTTAAAAGAGGAACAGAGAAACGCGATCAAGGCTCATCTTCTTATTCTTGGCGTGCAACTGCACGCTTTGATTTTTATTGACAACAACTCTGCGTCGCCTAACATACGTCACGCACTCCGTTGCTCTTATTGGTTGTAGGTCTATCCAATTGAGTGCAGAGGCATTTTTTTTTTCCTGGTTCGTTCGAAACACGCCCCATAATCACAGCTCTATGGAGCAGTATCAGACTCATATTCTGACTAGAATTGAGTAGGACTACGTCAGGCTAGATTCTTACAGGCTTCACCAGCTTTGTCCTGTAAATTAGGCTTTTTTTTAAAGAACTAGATCACATAGAATACCTATTTGGATTTTCTGATATAGGTCACAGTTAAGATTGAAATACTAATGGAATTACAAGCTCATTTATTTCAGCTGCACTTAATATAAACACAACATTTCCATAAACAAGGATGGTTTTTTTCAAATATTTCAAACTTTTCTCTGAAATTTAAAGGGTGCTTAATATTTCATTATTATTATTGTTTATTTTTGTCCAAACTCCTTTAGTATTTTTAAAGATGTCTCTAAGAATGTCTCAACTATTTTTCATTATAGTCTCATCATAAGAATGATGATTCTAGATTAACTTTTATTCTAGTTTCATTGAAATGAAAAGACGTCCTAAAAGTAAATCTGCTTTATGCATTTAGAGACGCTCCCTCTGCCTTCACACCAGGTTCTTAGTTTTGCTGCTTCTTTTTGATTATAAGCAGGGAAAAAAAGATTGATGACTGAATAGGAAACAATTGTCTAACCTGACTCCTATATCTGGTGGTTCAACACCTGCAACTTATTCTATTCTCCACTAAATAACATCTCAGCAGTCCTTATCCACAGCCATATTGCACACAATCACGCTGGAATAAAACTGAAAGCATGAGCATCTGATTTAATTTCTTGTAAGATCTAGTTTGTCCTGTTAATATGATTTGCTGTTTTCATGACTCCCTTTTCTGACCTTATGCTGATCGCTTAAAATTCAACAGTAACGATGATCAGATTAAAGCAAACTGAGCTTTGGTAGTAAAGTATCAGGATCTATAGATATCCAAATTCAACTATCAAAACTGGATCGGAAATAAAAAATGTGGATCGGTGCGTCCTTAACGTTTACTCCAGGCTCTCATATTGGGAAAATATCCCGCTGAGGCCGAGTCTATTAGCAGACCCGGTCATTTAAAAAAATAGTTGATGCCAGAAGAGCCCAACAATGTCATTAAGAGGAGGTATTGATGTGGTCAGCTGCTGCTCAGTCATTAGAAAGCAGCATGTGGGTCTTTTAGTGGACATCTGAGGCTCAGCCACAGGACTGATAACGCTTTGACCTCCAGCTTCTAAAGCTCACATATGCACAAACACCCAGAAACATCCACAAAATGTTAAGCAGTCTGTACATGTATATGTTTTTATATAATCAAAACTACTGAACCTTTAATTTATTTAAAGACACAACTAACCTTGGATCAATGTGTGAAAACAGGGATTAAATCATTGTGACAGAAAACACACACAGCACTCAGACGGCTCTGCGGACGCAGCAGGACACGCCCTCCTCAGGGGACCGGCCCCGCTGTCCCCACCCTCCACAGCGCAGAAATGTCCCACGAGACGGAGCATAAGCGAGAGCAAAGGAATCGGGGGCACCACGCCCCCACCCACACACCTCTAAAACCGGTCATTAGAGTCCCAAAGTGTCCACACAGAGACATAAAGAGAAACAGAGCTGTCCCCCCCCATCTTTCCATCCTCCAACCCACAGCCCCCACTAACACCATGCAATTAGTGGCTCTCACTCATCTATCCTCTCCCTTTCTGTCTGTACATTAACATCTCCATGCTTTAGCGCTGTCATCGTCATCATATAGTCGTCTGACTGAGCGGCGGAGGATTACAGACGAGAGAAGGCTGCAGACACACCCAAAAACACTGAGGAGCCAAACTTTATCTCTGACCCCTCCCTTCTTTTCTAATTATCTCACATTATTTCCTCCGTCTATCCATCATTCTCTCACTCGTTCTGTGACGGGCCCCCGGCGAAAGTCAAGCTGTAATTATGTTAACGTGCCCATGTGACTACTTCCTGTCTGGAAGAGCCTCATATCCTGCTCCCAGGGGCGTCTTTAGCTGGCAAGAAAAAAATTCTTTCGTCCCATACGTCAGCGAGGAAAACAGTTTCCCATGCTTGGCCGTGTCAACAACCAGCTCTGAGGCTTTTTGTTTGTGGAGTGAGAAACATCTCCACCTGATGAAACAATGTAAGACAAGGCTTTTAGAAATCTCAAGTAATCTCGATTTTATGAGTAAAATCTTCTTGAATGAAACAAAAGGCTACTGTCAGTACATCAGACTGAAACAGTTTTTAGTTAAGTGTTTTATCAAATTAACAACTGCCCGTGTTCACAGATTATTTTACATTCTGACAGATTAGGACTGAAATGTTTGATGCATTCTGATGCTGTGAATCTCTGCAGCTCCTCCAGAGTCACTGTGGGTCTCTATGCCAGCCTGTCAGGTCAACATTCAGAATTAGGGCTGCCACCAACGATTATTTTTCTAATCGATTAATCTGTCGATTATTTTTTGGATTAATAATCTGATTATTTCTGTAAAGAAGATTTTTTGCTAAATTAAACCAACTGAAAGCAAATCTTTTCGACTTCAACATTTCTGGATAGAGTATATTGACAGTAAAAACATTTTTTTTATCCTAAATGCAAAGTATTTACACTTTTTTTCCCACAATTTTGGTATAATTAGTGCTCTAAGTGTGTTGCTATGTAAGGTAAAGACGGGATTTAGAGTCTCTAAACTCCAGTTAACGATTAATCAATTACCACATTGGTTAAAGATGAATTCAATAATCGATTAATTACAATTAATCCAATTAACTCTTTCAACCCTTTTCAGAACATTGTGAGAGACGTTCCTCTCCCTGACCCGTCTGCTGGGTTCTCTGGTCTCCATTACGCTGTTTTTCCGTAATGTTCTCCAACAAAGCTCTGACAACAAACCAGCTGCATTTATATGCTGATTAAATCAGTAACAGGAGGGATTGGGTGATATTTCGAAAGGCTGCTGGTTTAACTGGTGACAGAGTAAAAAAATCTTCATTTTTCTGTCGTTCTATTCAATAAATTGCTATAAAGCACTTGCATTATATTGCATTATAGCAATAATTGCTATAAAGCACATTAAAGTTTGCTTTTGAGAGGGGATTGAAGGCTTTAGCATGCATGGATCTTCAATCTGACTCAACGCTCAGGTATTTTGACCATTTGTTCTCCTTTAATTCATCATTTCACCGATTTAACATCTTTTGCCGACAACTTTCCAGAATCCTGACATCCTGCCTCTCCTGAGGCTGCAGTGCCTCCCCACAGCTGCAGGATTAGCATAAATAAAGCAGGCATACATCAATAGGAGTTACTGCTCAGTCAGCTTCTCCCTCCGCTGCCTCACCTGTGGACATAATGGAGCTGATGAACGGAGTCGATGGCCAGCACCATCTCAGCAAGGTAGAACTTGGCCATTTCTTCAGGCAGCCGGTCCTCAAACTTGCTCAGCAGAGTCAGCAGGTCGCCACCCACGTAGTAGTCCATGACCAGGTACTGGAGAGGCACAGAGTCAAATACAGGACGACATCAAGAAGGGAAAACAGAAAAATAAACATCTTATCCACATTTCCGCAAACCTTCACCTAAAATAGCCCCTTTTTCTTTTGGGGTTTACCTAAAAATAAATGGCTGGACGGACTGCGGTGTGCATTTCTAAAGCCTCGGGGAGGCATCCAGCGTTTGTTGTGAGAATGTGGGATATGGAATGACAAGCAGTTCTGGCATCTGAACTTAGGGTCATGCAGAGAGGACAAACTGTCAGGCTACAGGGAGAAGCAACGAACGCAGCCACTGTTTAAAGTGAGACAAAGTGCCTCAGGAATCGCTCCAAATATTTTCTTTGTATCAAACATAAACAAATCTAATCAGGCTTTCTATCGTCTTTACTAGTTGATGCCGATTTGCACAGCAGAGGGAATCACTGGGATGAGCCTCATCTGGATCTCTACCACACATCCTGTAGGAGGCTGGAGCTCTAAAAACAACCTTAAAGGTGAAATAGCCAAACTGACTGGTTACCATGGAAACCTACACAGACACAAACAGAGCTGTTGCAGCATGACACAGCATATGAACACCAGTCACAAAGCAGGATATGCAATGTGAAGAAGGTCTAATGATCCATTTAGACAGACATCACCCACATTAATCTGATGAGCAACCCCGATGCTCACCAGATTAAAAGCATAACTCATGCAATCTGGGTTGATCATATTATTTAAGTGGCGTTGCAGAGGAAGAAGTTTTCTAGGTTACCAGATTATTGTCGTCCTGGAAGGCATAGTGCAGGGTGGTGATCCACTGGCTGTCTCCGTTCACCAAGACGTCTCGCTCCTCTCGAAAACATGCCGTCTGAGGGAAAAAGATCAAACTCCAGTCAGTCAGTTTTTATAGTTTAATTTGAGATTAGCGAGACTGAAGGTCAGAAATCAGTCAATATTTATTTTATCAATCCTGAAATCTATGCAGCTATATCGCAGTAGTTTAAAATATCACACATTGATACATTTCAAGCTTTTATTTATGATAATTACAAGTCGAACATTATTTTAGTGGATTGAAAAACTTCTTCAGACCAATAAAACTGGAAGGAAAAAGTGTAGTTAAAAAAAAAAGTCCAACAGAAAACACAGCCCCCAAACACCAATGCGCCAAGGAAACAGAGTTTGGCCAGAACCAGAGATGACGCCTGGGGTCAGAAAAAAAAAAAGCAGCAGATTGATGCCAACTCTTTTTTTCTAACCATAGATCTGTCTGGCTGCTTTAACGGGAAATCAAAGTCCCAGAGTTTCAAGGGAGAGTGAAGAGGTTTTGAGTCCAGTGAGAACAACCATTCTGGTTCTGGACTACTGGGTACCATCTAGTCAACAAGCAGCAAACCAGTCCACCAGGAACATTTACAGCCATTCATGCTTCCTTCTGACAAACATTATAGGGATTATGTTATTTAACAACAAGACCTGGTACTGACCCACACTGTCAAATGGACCTGAAGCTTTCCCATTGGATTCAGCTAACGAGTCTGACCTGAACCCAACAGAGAAACACTTAAACACCCACCTAATTTGAAGTAATCCTCGCCTATTTTGCATACCCAAATAGAAAAGCAAAATATCTGAGCAATTGTAAGCCCACATTACAGGTGTGATACATCATTTGAAAGGTAACACCTTTTAGTTTCAGAATTGTGTGACTAAAACACAGCCCAGGCTGCATTAGTTCAAACATGACTCAAAGTTTTTGTTTTTTTCTTCTTGAAAACAATAGGTCTTTTTGGAACAGCGGTAATAAAGACATGCTTGGGAATAGGCATGTCTCATTGTTTTGCAATCGTTCTACATCATGTCAACCACAAATGCAAGAAAATTCCAGACCTCTAGCTACAACAGTTCCAGAGCTGTGGGGCTTTGAACTTTTGATGTCACCAGCTTCTCCAAACCTCTCCAATTGTGCCAAATTGTGCCGCAAATGCTTCTACCCAACTATTTGACCCACAGAATAACACTGAAGCATTTTGATGGCCACAAAACATTTATGCAGGGAAGTATTTTCCACTTTTTTCCCCAGAATCAGTGTATATAACAACGTAGTCAGTCAGTTTAACAACAGTGTATTTCACTCTTACGCAAGCCGGTAACAAAGCTCCTCTTTATCCAAACCACCCATGTCTACACTGGTTTGAAACCTTATTTCATTGTCTACAAAGCCAAACAGATCATGTGGTCTTAACCAATAACAGCAGGACTCTATGAGACGTAATATCGCTCTACTCGTTGTGTCATTTGCTCACAGGTAAGAAGCACTTGTAAGACTTCATCGGTCATCCCTGACTCAAATCGAGTCATATAAAGATGCGGATACTTTTGTCTTGTAGGTAAGAAGACGATGTAAAGAAACAAACCAAACACTGCAGCCTAACATTTCAGGAAGTCAGCCTTATTAACAAGATGCTAAGCATTAGCTATGACCAGCTAATTTTTCTGAAGTGAAAAAACTGACTTTATGTGGTGATTTTCTCATCATGGAATATCTTTAATATGAATATTCTGGATTACTTTTAATCTGTGGACCCTTATGTACGAATGGAATATAAACAATTGAAGATTCTTAGAAGATTCTTCTGGACGCCTTCAAAGGAATGTTGTTGTAGCTGCTTTGTAATGTTTCCATTTTCTATATCTGTGTTAATTGTGCTTTGGTGCTCGCTGTGTCCATAAAATGAACTTGGTGCTTGGATTGTGGAGAATCTAAGCTTTCCAACGATGTCTAACATGTCTATATTGGTAAAAATGTTACCTTTTTACTGAGCTGTTAGTTGTAAGCGATATAAAAACGGTCGCCGGCGATAGGTGGATTTTAAGAGGTTATTAAATGAACTGATTCAATTGAATTTAAAGATTTTATAGCCTTAAAAGTAATAAAATGAGGAGAGTTCCAGAACATCCCTCTGGGTGTGATGAATCCAAAAGTATATATCTCTGCCTGCATTTTTTGGAACATCTAAAGATCGTTGGGCTTTCAGGCTTTTTACCATGTGACGTATGAGTCATTCTATTCAGGGACCCAGAAGAACCACAAAAATGTGAGAATGTCAAGAAGAAGCTGATGAGAACAACATGCAGCGGCGGCTCAGGCTGCGACACGTTCTGCCATCCATCAACTGGTGTTTGATTAAAAAACTGCTAAACGGAGGATGTGGGTTCTACTGACACAGGTCCCTTTCTTCTTCTTTTTTAATCCATCATTTTCCCTGAAAATTTTCCATATTAGCACAACGGCCTGCTATGCTTAAGCAATGTTAAGGTGCTACTAACCTCTGCTCGCTTCAGCATTTCCCACTTGTTCAGGATCTTCATGGCGAAAACCTTGTCTGTGTTTTTCACTTTTACCACCGCCACCTGGGAAAAGAAAGGAGACGTGTACTTTCAGGACGACTGGCTTTAAGAACACATTATTTAGAATAATTTTATGTCATCCTGCAGAGGAAAGAAGCTGAAGCTGAAAACAGGAGCTGCAGAAACTGTTGCAGATGATCACATTTGAAAGGTTTAAAGAAACAAGCGACATCAGTGTCTGAACTTGGGGAAGAGCTTTATGAAGTATTAAATAGGAGGAATTTCAAAGTTAAGGCTTATATAAACATTTTAACTCTAGATTGAGATCTGAAAAGAAACCCTTAGAAGAACAGTTCTAGTGTTGGTCATGTTATGAAATAATAGATTTCCAGATTATGATGATAAGCAGCCCGGATGAGAGTCGGCTTATTGGGGTTGGAGGACTGTACCCTCCGTTAGAGTCAGCTGATCATCTCATCAGGACACCTTCTTTGGAGGCTTCCAGGCCCCTCCCACTGAGATGAGGCATCAGGGCTGTCCCAGACCACCCTGGAGGGACAATAACCCTTCATATAATCCCCCCAGAATAAGGTGCAGACAGGGACGCCTGGGTTACCCGGTTCTCTCCAGGTTGATATTTATGGTTTTAACCTCAAAGAGTCACAGAAATATCTCTGCACCTGTCAGTGGATCTCAGCTACCTGCTGGAGGCGGTCAGGTCATATGTGAAGGATAATCCTGTTATGCTTCCCTTTGGACCAATCCGGTCATTTATGGATTCTTCTTGTGTTTTCAGAAAGTTCCAGCTAACAGGAACTAAGCTAAGCTATGAGAGATCAGTGGAACAGTTCCTCATAAGAAGTATTTCCTATATGCTTATCAATACATGTACTCCTCCCAAAACATTAACCATGACACAGACCATAAGGAGTGTCTATAAAGAGCAGCAGCTCAATAAAAGCAGACCAGGTTGGAGCAGCGTAACTAAAACTCTGCTTCAGTTTGTAAAGGATCCAGATACAGAGACTGTAAGGTTGCCATGATCATTTTCACACTGAAGGAGCTTTTCCACATGCCCTCTGATTCAAGTATGTTATAACGGGCAGTCTGGATCATAGTGAAGTTACAATGAGAGATCATGCACTGTGAATCGAACCCCAGACCTGAAGTAAGACGATGGACGCTTCTAATAGGACATCTAAGGGTTTTTAATAAAAAATGAAGATTATTAATTTAGAAACCTATTTGATTCGTATAATAAACACCCGCCTGCTGCAGAACACGAGAGGCTTTCTAAAGCAGGCAATAAAATCATATATCCTGGAATATTTAGAGGAACAATTATCTCTATTAAAAGGTAAAAAGGAACCTCTGGACCCTACTGCACCTCAGGGAGATTTACCATACATAGATATCTAAGATAATCCTGTAATGTGTTGATCTTTATGAAAGATGTGATAAATTAGGACACTGATTTCCTAACCTTTTCTAAAAAGAGTCATAAATATTTTAAATAGGTTGTAATGAACTTGAAGAGCAGGCCGCAGATCTTCCGAGCAATGTTTCCTTTTATAGCGGCTTTTGTCGCTGATGCCTGAAGATCAACTGTGTTGTAACAACCCACATCGCCATCCCACCAACATTAACAACTGCCAGCTTTCCCTGGCTGCTAATTGCTAAACATAGCCCTGAAAAACTTGCTCAGCTCCAGCGTTACAGTTTGCCAAAAAAGGAGCTGTAGAAGCTGCAGCGACAAACCGCTGAGAGCAGACAGTCGGAGCAGGATTCACCATAGATCTTCAACGCAGCACTGAACTACTCTTTTCAAAACATTAGATTCTAAAGTTTCAATGTAAAAATGCTTAAAGAATTTTTGACAAACAGAAGGAGGAAGCGGGGAAACAAACGGAGCAGTTCTGTGAAACAGAGGGTCTGCGTTCTATTAAATTAACCAGGGGAATGCTGCTAATGCAATACAATGATAACATTCCTGCAGTGTTTGGATTTCCCCCCGGTGATCTCTCACTACAGAGGAGGAATGAGGGAGGAGGACACAAGGAAAGGGGAGTGAAATGATCTTGGAGATGTTTTTGTTCTCTCCTCGACCTCCATTATTCCCCTCTTCTATTCCAATATTCAGCTCGGTTAAAAACGACAACCATGAGAGAGAAAAAAATATTCAGCTCTAAATGATCTGAAGTATTCATGAAATGCTATAAATAAGGAATAACTTCTATACAGTTTAAAAGTAAATGGCAAACCATCCTCCTCTATTCATCAGCTGAGATGCACAATAAAGGTCTCATCCTCTGACCTTTGAAACTTTTTTTTTTTATATCTCCAGATTTGCTAAACATAGTTTGTTGCAATCTTTCCCTCTCTTCCTCCCTTTAACTAAAAAGGTCAACAACATAAGAAATCTAAACACATTTTTCCCAATTAATCAAAACATTTCCAAACTATTTGTTTGCATAATTTTACCTCCTGACTAATTACTCCTAAAACACCTTTAACCGTCTATAGGCCAATCAGGGAAATCCTTTGAAAATCAACATTTCAAGCCAACAGTGTCATTGGAATCCAGAATAAGACCTTATTACCTTTGTAACATTCAAACAATATGGATATTGATAGCAAAAATTAATGTCAATGTAATAACAAGAAACGTCAACTGGCCCGAATATATTAAGAAAAATAACAAAAGTGCTTCCTATAAGAAATTTCTGAAAAAAACACTCCAACCTAAATATAATTGTTAACTAGGCTTATTAACTTTTTAACTTTATTTTTTAAGTTTTCAATTAACTTTTTTCTTGACTTGTTAACTTTCAAGGGCTCATTTAACTGGTAAAATGCCAAAATAAGATGTACAGCCATGTAGCAGTATCTTTGCTGAATGGCTGGATATAGATCTTGTGCTTCTAGACCTCACTGAAGGAGGGAGGGGGGATGCAAGTGATCAAACATGCTAACTTGCCCTATCAAGGGTTAGGAAGTCGGACTGTTAGCAAACTGGGTCTTAAATAATATGTGGAAAAATACATTTTATTTTGTTGAACTCAAATAATTGACCTCAAGTGTTTTTTTATTTTTATTTTTTTTACCAGGAGGGCCTAAATCAGGAAATTACATCAAACAAAATGCCTCTCCCTTTTAAAATTCCCATCTGTACTGGGATCAATGTTCTGCTTGACACCTCTCATTATTTCTGAAATTGCGTCTCGTTAAAAAGAAGTTCAGCCAGTTGCAAATATAAGATGCTAAAGAGTTTTCGTTGTCAACTCTGCACATTTTTAAACTTGGTTTGACAGTAATGTTTTCTCTTTCGTGTGGATTGCATAGAAATTTTTTATATAGTTTACAATGTGGTGGAACCCTGGAGCAAGAAAGGAAACAAAAGGAGGTTTGATCTCTGAATTCAAGATGAGCGAAGACGATTCCGTCGCAGTAAAGCTTGATTGATGCTCGACATGTCCGCGTTACCAAATTGCACACACCTCCGTGGAGCATCCATGTGGACAGAATACCTGCACTGCAAACCTAGGAAAACTACATGGACAGATCCTGGAGAACAGTTGCTACTACTGGAAATCATATTGTGATTTAGATGATAACCATCACCACTATCAAAAGATTGTGGGAAAAACTCCTGGAAAGAAGTGACTGTTGCTTTTGGATGGCATGAAGTGCAACATTCTCATACGATTGGCTAAAGAATCAGGAAGTAAACACAGGCTACACTCACACCGAAGCAGTACCCCATCATTCATCTGAGACACTATTGATGGTAGGGCTGCAACTAATGATTATTTACCAAATCGATTCATCTGTCGATTATTTTTTCAATTAATCCATTAATAAGATTAATAGCCAAAGTTTCCTTAAAGATTTTCTTTGCAAAAACCAGGTGAAACTAAAACTTTTCCACTTGTCGTTCTAGATAATGCAAATTGACAGACATAAAAGTTTTTTTTCATCCTCAAAGCAAAATATTTCATTTTTTTTAAAACAATTTTTGTACAATTGCTGCTCTCAGGTGGTCGCTCTGTCAGCTAAAGCCATGTTTTACAGGCTATACTTGAGTTAATGATTAATCGATGACTAAATTAGTTGACAATTATTTCAATAATAGATTAATCACGACCAATCCGACTGTTTCAGCCCTAGTTGATGGAGAGGAACAGTTGTTTATAGGGAATGTTTCTTCCATCTTCATTTCTTACTTAATATTCCTCTAAATATGTTGTTAATAACAGTTCTAAAAGTAAACCAGAGTCTGCAAAAAAAGACAGATTGGAGTTAAATTAGTCAGAAAATCTCTTATTAAAGTATCTCAGCTGAAGGCTCCTGACCCAGACCTTCACATACCAGCGCTGTTTGAACTAAATAAAGAGTTAAGAAATATTTTCTGCAGCATAATGCTAGTTGCAGACATATCCACATGCACTACTTGCTCATCAGCGTTTTAATTAGATCCAAAGTGTAGAGAATCAGAGGACTACTTTTAATACTGACAATCTCATTATCAACCCAATAGTGACTCAATCAGCTCCAGTAAAATGTCTGACATATTTTAGTGGGACACTCATTTTATGCAAGACTTCAGGCTAAGAATTCAATACTTGTCCCTTCAGCATTCCTCTTCCTTGACATCATTACCTGAAACCCAATGACACATGCATTTTTTCCTCCATCATGTGAAAAAACACTGCAGCCTTTTTCATGGTCCAGGAAGTGAGCAATAAGGGTTCAGGAGAATCTCTTCCAGACACCTGGGAAAATATCGCCGCCTTAAAAAAAACAACAGACTTTGTGACGTCCTCTGTCACCTGTAACCAACACTGAGGACATTCTGAGCATTAGCAGAATATTTATTAGTAGAAAACTCAGTCAACAAAGGAGAAGGCCGGTTTCTGAGCTTATGCACAATAATTGTTTCCATACCACAAATTCTAATTAAAATAACTTCTCTTCTTTAATCATGATTTTTGCTCTGTTTTCTTCCACTTGGTTTAGTTTCATTTTCTTAAGACAAGTAGAACAAATTTAAACAATCAAATTTAGGATGTTGTGTTTTAATTGAAGCAAACAACACTTTATCCTTGTTAATGCACGAACTGCTGTTTCCTGACCAATCTTTAAAAACCCTGACCTGCCCATTCTGATTTAAGCAGTGTTAACAGTTGTTCCCATGTGCAATATTACAAGCTTATTTTATTAAAAAAGCTTTGCACAATATCAGTTAAACTATGAAATAAACAAAAAATATCTGCAAAGGAGGAAGAGCTCTCAAAAATAATGGCTGACCGTCAGACCTTTGCAGAGGAAGATAAGACCTGGCCCTTTGAGGATTACCCAAAATGAACAGATGCTAAACAGCATCCGACAACAGGTGATGTCAGAGAAAAATGTGGTTTTTTTTATTCCTGAACGTACTTCTGCAAAGTGATTGAGTTTCCTGAAATGAACTGGCCATGGCCTCTAGAAATCCACATTGATCCCTATCTGTGACGGACGGCAGAGGAGGACTCTTTATTAAGCCACAGCCTCAGAGGCAGCTGGAAGCACAGCGCTGACTAGAGCAGCCTCTGTTAGCGAAGGAGAACTATCTTTTTCTCACACAGGGTAAGTGATTTGACAGTCAAAACCAAAACTGGCTGAGTATGGCCAGAGACGGCCCAGCTTCAGTAAAAACAGCCTCTGGGTAATGTTTGGAGTAACACACTGGAGCCAGCTGTTATCAGAGGAGCAGTCGTCCTCTGAAACTCAGCCTTTTCAGATTAGTCCCATAGTTCTTTAATCAGAAATAAAATGATGGGCATGAAAAGCACAGGGTCTTACCTCTCCGAAGGCTCCTCTTCCAATGACCTTCAGGATCTCAAAGTCTTCCTTGTGCAGACGCATCTGCTTCACTTTGGAAGTGAAAGGTTTGGCTGAAGGAACAAAAGGAGGAAATGGTGGAATTAGTTAAATAAAAAACAAGGGCTTTTTCTTGCTTGTAAGACATAGAAGTATAACAGGAAAAAACTCAACGACCTAAATCAGAAAAAAGCCCTTAATATAAAGCTGGAGATCTGGAGTCCCAATTCTCACTGTATTTCATTAGCAGTGTGAAGTCCTTTCATTGAGATGCTAGAGAACATTTGTGGTGTATCGCTGACCCTCCCCCACATATTGCTACACATTCCCAGTAAAACCGGTGAACGGAATGAGTGCACTTTTTTTCCAATCATACAATATAGACAAATTAGACATTTTTAGGGATGCATGGTATTACCTAACGCTTTCTGTAACATTTATTATCATTGTGTCATTTTCATCATGTTGATGGAGGAAGAAAAAGCTAAAGCAGCCAATGATGGATCAGTTAGACTGATCAGGACAAATCAGGAGAGCAATGATTTCTGTTACAAAAAGTTATGTTTTCATAATTTAGGAACAAAAAAAATCACTTTCTTATTTTTTAATTTAAGCAAATGGATTTATGAGTCATGCTTGTTTTGAATTTTCTGTGAATACAATTGAAACCGATTGTTATTCAACATCACGAGCAGTTTGCTTTATCTGATCTTTATCAGATCATGAAGCTATAACATTTAAAAAGGGGAACATTAGGAATAGAAAATCATAAAGTTAAACTGACAAAACAAAAATATTTCACAGTCTCCTGATAAAACTAACTTCCCCTGAAGAAGCAGCCAGATATCTGGGGTCTGGCATGTCGACTGATTTGGGTTTATTAGTTTTGAAGGATGCAACCACAGAAAATATGGCTTTATGCATTTCTTAGCTGAAGAAACTCAACTTCACTTAATTGTGTCTGCAGGTTTGAAAAAAATAGATTTTAGCATAAAATCATCATGAATGAATTTATTGATTTATATTCCCTAACATCTAATTTGTTTCTGTGCTTTTTATTTATTATCATCATCATTATTATTATTATAACTATGTATTTATTTGCACTGCCCTTGAGTTGCCATTTAATCACATTGTGTCTGTTTTGCACAATAACAATAAAAGGAATTCTGATTATAATATAAATTTATATATAAACAGTCAAAAGTTTATTTAAAATACAGCAGAATTAGTGATAAATGATAATTATTCTGTTTCCAATCAAATCCAGGCTGTCGTGTGGGAATAAAATGAAAGCAGGTTGCAGCAGTTAATCATTTGCATGCGAGGCTCAAAATAAGCTGTTTATGGAACAATATAAACGTCAACGCTCCCATATCTGCGGCCGCACGGCCTCCTAAACGGGTTTTATCACAGAGTTGGTGACCACCTGGTCCTCTCTGCAGTAAGTGACACCGGACGCAGAGAGGCTGCATGATAAAGTTTGCCATTGTTGTGCCCACAGTTAGGGTTCCTGATGGGGAAAAAAGGGATTAGGGAGGGATCCGCGACGGCTGCCAAAGTTCTCCACAGATTTCATCTATGTTGACAGAGTCAGCATTTCCCTCATTTGTGGAAAACTATTCAGGCCACATCCTGGTTTACATGCTCCCAGCATGACAAGGACAGACTGGATTGCCCCACAAGTTCACCAAGGCCAGCATCTTAGATTAACTGATATCACTGTTGTTTCTAAATATTTGGGGGGAAAGAAACCCAGACGCATCGTTCATTTTGTTTATACATAGAAAACTTCCTGTGGTCAGAGGCTGATGGCATCTCCATACAAACATAGCCTCAGTGATTTCAGCTGCTGTGAGTAAGGGAGCATTTCACCAGCTAAGCTAACACCTTGGCCTGTCTGTGATCCCACTCTGGCCAAACATCATGCTAAACTTACTGCCCCTGCTTCTAGTGCTGAAGGAGAGGATGTTCTCCCACTGTGAAATGGGGAAATGCCTGCTGAAATAAAACAAACAGGTCCCTCAATGGTCGACAATCTCTCTCCCTCTCAGTTTTTCCTGGCCCGAACCTGCAGAGGGAGAGTCGCTTCTGCAGAGCAAAGAAATAACAACAGTTCTGCTGCCCCAGGTATGAAGCACCTGACTCATGTAAGAATAAGTGGCCAAATTCAAAGAAACGAACTGCAACAACGGACCTAAAAAGAAGTAAAAATGTCTTAAAATAATAGTTTTCAACCTTAATTTAACAGGTAAATCCAATTTAATGAGTACTTGGGTTCTCAAAATAAATTAATTAGATATTATGCACCAGGAATAAGATGATGGGGCAGTGAAAAATCACTGATTTCAAGAAAAATTGTGTTATATATATTACATTTCTGTAGTGCATGCAGAACTTCTACACAAGGCTTACATAAAATATTCAGATTTTTCAGACTAATTTAGAGCTTTTTATGTTTTTTTAGCCCAATTTACAAAGTTATTAGTAGACTGATCCAGCAGGGTAGAGCTGGAGGGCAAAAAAAAAAAAAGGACAGGAGGAGGCGAAGCCTGGATGGATGAGAGATCATTTTTAATGATGTCAGATTATACTGTCTTTTTTTTTTTCCATAATTTAGATCAAATCTTAGACAGCTCCAAAATGAATTGTCCTAAAATTGCCCTGATGATTTTATTAGTGTCATCTACATAACATAAGCGCTCCATCTCCAAATCCACCATTTTGTAGCACAAATATCAATAAATCTAAAAATTAGAGCCAGTTTATTAAGCAAAACACATTATTCTATATTATCTGCTCCACTGGGCATTCTTGTTTCTTTGCTACAGTTAAGTCTCTTCTTTATGCATTTACCAATAAGTCAATTTAGAGAATTAGAACAAAGTCTTTCTTCTTTAACTGGTCACTTTCTTCTGCAGCTAATTACGAAATGAACGACGTGTTAAAGCTTCACAGTGATGCGTGGAAAACTAATCAATGAAGACTAATTACTAGCTAACAAACCTAGCAGCAGACAAAGGCAGCTGGAAAGCAAAACACAGCACAGCTGCTGGAGAACCTAATAAGCTTCTGCAAGAAGAAGAAAATAAGTGGATATTTTCACCGTTTTAGGATTGATCTATGTATTGATTGCAATGTAGTAACTGACATGATGCAATAAATCACTGCACTGCTGACACACACCCACTGATGCTCCATCAAAGCAGCAAACTTTATACAAAATCTCATCATAGGACCAAATGACTAACTGTTCTGTATTCTAATCAGGACTGCTCTGGGATGCATGTAACTGATCTGACGCCAGCTGGAGAACTAGACTGTATGCTAGTATTAACTGCAATGATCCAGTGAATTTGGACCCATTTTATATAATTAAACATAAATACATAAATTTATCTGCTTGTATGGAAAAGAGTTTGATACGCTGTTTAGGTTAGAAAATGGAAAATAGAAGCTGCGGTGCAGAAAACATCATTCAGTAACAAATGGTACAACAACAAAAAAAAAGGCAGTAAGAACAAAGTTTGAATTGTTTTTTTCTCCCTGAAGGTTCGGGTGAAACAGCCAAAAATACTTTGATTAGAACGGTTTTCAAACTAATTCTTCTTTTTAATAGAAATAGATTCTTCTGTAAACATTTGCTCCATAAAACTGACTTGCTTTGGTTGAACTGTTGAATAAAAAAAAAAGAAGAAGAAAAAAAAAAGCTGAGTTTTTTCCAGATCTTGACAAAATAAATTGTGACAATCAATAGTCTGACATTTTCAATGGAGACCCCTGGCCCCGTCGTTTTACTGGTTCTGGCTCCAGCATCCTCTCCTCTTCAGCTCTTGGCACAAAGTTTTGAATGTTCCTTGGAATACTGAACAACTTCCATCTATCTTTTTTTGGCATCAACTTCCTTTTCACTTCAGAAGGCTGGCTTTGTCAACCCAACTGGGTATGGCCCCTCTTTTGATGCACAAAGACCCACTGGTACCACCCGTCTTAATAAGAGGATCACACAATACTACACTCTGTTGGCACACTGCATGCTACAGCCATGAACCGACTGTATTTACTCCCATTAAAAGTTTACACTTTGTCTGGATATTTTTCAACACATTTGTAAAGGATTTAAGGTGATCTGAAAATCTCATCCCAGTTGATTAAAACATCTACTGCTACAATTAACCATGAGATTGCACAAAGTGAAATAAGGAAATAAATTTGCTAAATGGAAACACTGCAGTTTGGGAAAAATATCATGTTCCTTGTCCCTTCAATAAGGTCTTCTTATCTTTGCAAAACTGCAATAGAATCACTTTTTCTGCATTGCACAAGTCAAGTGATCTGCAACTAAACCTTACCTTGTGAAAAAAAAAGAAGAAGAAGAACGGAAGTAGTTGGAGGATGATGGCGCCCCCTTTAGCTATGGCTGTTATATGGATATGTCTTATGTGATTTTATTCAAGATGCCATTTTGGTTTTAATAAAACATGTGAATAAGGTTATTCACATGCAAATTTAATCTTATAGAAAAACAATTTTGAATGTTTGCATTTAAAAATTTAGCAGATTATCAACAGTTTTGTGTAGCCTGTTAAACCAGACTAAATATGAGATTGAATTTGTAATTTACTCTTTACATCGGAAGATTGTTGATAAGAACAACCCGTTGTTTTTCAAACCATATCTGTTCCTATTGGCCAACGCTCTGACCAATGAGCGCAACTGACTGTGACGTAGGAAGCGCGACAGAAAGCTGGTGGGGGATTGTAAACAAACAGCCTGTCGGTAAAACAGCGAATATGTTCTTCTTAAAAATTAATGAGCATAGAGCTTCTGCCTTCATGTTTTAATGAAAACCCCAAGTCTAATTCTTCCAAAACTGATTCCAGAGCTGAGTCAAACGAGAACTGTTCAATAGTTGTTGCCATCTTCCTTGTTGCGTTTTCTCCAGCATTGCGCAGCTTTGTCGTCACGCCCTCAAAACCCCGCCCACTTAGCATTAAGAAATTCAAAACACATCTCTGTTTTCTGGTTGGCCCGCCAGTTCTAGGGCTTGGGGCATTGATCGAGGCTAGACCAAACTCGCAGGCAAAAATGATTTTGGTCATTAGCAGGTGGGGCTAGTTTACTAGGCTAAGTTTTCTGCCCCCTTTAATGGAAACGCAGCTATTTATGACCTGAGGCGCTTCCATTGCAGCGCTGCAAAAGTAAAAGAAAACCTCCTTTTTTTGCAGAACTATTTCCGTTCTTCCTATAAAAATCTGATTCTTCTAAGGCAAAGCCCACAGCATAAAGCTGCCACCACCATGGTTCATCAAGAGAATTGTATGATGAATGTTATTTGCAGTCACCAAGTAAAGTTAGGTTATAAGATAATTAAAGTCCTTCAAAGCACAAACAGTCACACACTTTTCAGATTACTTCGAAAGAATAGAGTAACCCAAGTGTTTTATTAACGGGAATCAAAGAAAACGACGTACTCTATTAGCTACCTTTAAACAGCTGCCTTCTTTGTGTTGCTCTAACACATAAAATCCCAATAAAACACATTAAAGTTTGTGGTTCCTACAGGACAAAGTGGAAAAGTTTGAGGTGTATAAATGTTTTTTCAAGGTGCTGTAATTGTAAATTACCAGAGCTGTAGAGTGAGGTAGGACACGCTGACTCAGGAGCTTCACTTACAGCAGCCACATGAGAAACGCCTTTCATCTCTGAGCCAGGAGCCCACAGGCCCCTTTCCACAACAAAGTTCACATACAAACATTAGACGAATACAAATATGCACATCCACAGAGCAGCTTACTCCTTATACTCAAGTAGAAGAACCAGAGCTTAGCAGGTCAGAAATACTGACAGCAAAAACAGAAACTGATGACCAACCATCCAAAAGCAGTTTTTTTAATCGATTGTCATAATTGCTTCTAAATCTAATTTGCAAACTGTTTTCAATGGGTGTGGGTAGTGTGGAAACGTTTAGCCAATACATCAATACTACGGCCAACAATTATTACACTCAGACTTAAGTGGCGTTTACTTTAGAATCAATGCATGTGTACTTTTACTTTATTTTAAGTCATGCCGCATCGCTTTCCACCAGCGATAAAATGAAAAATACCACACAGCTTGGTCATACATCTTAGTTCATTAGCAAAACACACAGGCTCACCTAAACACAGCAACCGTTGCTATGACAAGGTGCACGAGGAACCAATGGTTCACTTGGGAAGCGGACTATCCAAACTTCAGCATGACTGGTCTTCTTTGTTTTCAGGGTGTTGCAATGTGTGGCAGGAGTGAGCCAAGACTGGAGGAGGCTGGCATGTCATTCCTAAGGAGCTTCGTATCGTTATGGGGGAGGCATTGATCTGCAAAGACTGGTAGGATTCCTGCATGTCATGTTACGACCCAAAGCCACATGCTCAGCAGTCGGCATTCTGGTGCAGCAAAACTGGAAAAACATGAGAGACTGCACCTAATCCATACAGACAGACTGGTTTAACCCAGAGGGACCGAGTGCAGCTTGTCGGACCCATCACGCCCCGAACCCAGGAGCAAAGTTAGAGACGCTTAGTGTGAAATGAAGCAACCACGGGGCGAGCGCGTTGGCTCACCGGTGCAGGCCTGGGCTTGGGTGTGTTCATTTGAACTGTGTGTTAGTCAAACAGCCATTACATCAAATACACTAGCATAGCTGGGGTCTGTGACTCAACGCTGGGTGGACCGAGACTGGGTGTTAAAAATAAAGGGCCATCGTAACCTTAAAAAACACCCCACCAAAATAAGTCCCTTGTTTTGGAGTAAGCATTGCCACATGACATGGTTTAAATTTGTGCAGAAATAGATTAGCGTTGCATGCTTGTTTTAAAAAGGGGCCTATGGGAGAGCACATAATTTCAATTTGAGAAAAGAATTTCATCTTCTTGCACTCAAAACTTATAATGCTCACACTCAAAACATGCGCTCTTTCTCAAATATTTTCTCTTCTCTCTCAAATCTTTGTTTCTCCTCTCAGATTTAATGCTTCTTGCACAGATATTTTCTCCTCTCGCTTGCCTCCTTCTCTTTGCGCACAAACCGCGCTCTGCACGAATCTCAGATACGCTCGCAAACCCGTAGGCTCTGCTTGCGGATTTTTTCTGCTCTCTCTCAGATTGCACATGGGTCGTCGCCTAGCAACCATTCCAGCCAATAGAACGACAGCCTGGGAAAGGGTGCGCTTGTTTAACCCTACTGAGTGTGCCTGTGCTACTACGCCACTTATAAGAGCGTCAGCTGAAACTGCTATTTACAGTAGTTTTGTGGCTTGATTCAGCAAAGTTCAGTACTTATGGATAACCCAAACAATTCTGAATTAAGTAATTTTAAACAATTAGTGGTTTGTTATGTACAAAAGCAAAGAACCGACATATTAAATTATTATATTGAAATACTTTGTTAGTATAATGGCAAATCTTTACGTTTTAACCAGTCAGTGAGTTATGGATGTTTTAAAATGTTGGATGAGTGGACAATTGGTCCGAAAGAGGAGTCCAATCGCAGCTCAGGACATTACAAGGAAAGGAGACTTATGTCTTCTGAAAGCCACCGCTATTTTCACCTCAAAGGAGCTTTTCATTGGACTAACTATGCGTTTTGTTGGCTATATCAGCAGGTTAATAAATAATAAAAGCACTGTATTATGATATTAAAATTTGTATTTATTTATTTAAATTCTATTATCATGTTTAACCAGACCTCAAATTTTATATTTAGTTAAGAGTGAGATCGTTAATTTTCGGAGGCGTGGATGACTTGACCCTGGAAGAGAAATCTTTTTCTCCTGACTTCTATAAGAAAATCAAAGTCAGGATTTTCTCTGACTGACAGCCCTGTGTCTGCAAGGCTATCAGTCTGCAGCACTGGGGCCTCCAGGCCACCGTCCTGTCTCCAATTCTCTTCACCCTCTACACCTTCACCTTGTGGGCTGTGTGTCTGAGGGGAATGAGCTGGAGTACTGGTCAGTCATCATGGACTTTGTGGACTGTTGTGAGAAAAAAACACCTGTGTTTAAACCCCAGTTAGACCAAGGCGATGGTGATCGACTTTAGGAGACGACCCCCGTGTGAACATTCAGGGGCAGGACATAGAAACTGTGGAGAGTTTCAAATACCTGGGTGTTCACGTCAATAAGAAAGCTGATTGGACACATAACACCATAATAATAAACGGAAATAACTATCCAACAGTTTAAATTTTTGTAAAAAAAATTATTTTTTCCCCTACATTTTGAAATCAATACTAACAAAATATTTCAAGATAATTTAATATGTCGGTTCTTTGCTTTTGTACATAAACCACTAATTGTTTAAAATTACTTAATTCAGAATTGTTTGGGTTATCCATCAGTACTGAACTTTGCTGAATCGAGCCACAAAACTACTGTAAATAGCAGTTTCAGCTGACGCTCTTATAAGTGGCATAGTAGCACAGGCACACTGTCCAGGCTGTCGTTCTATTGGCTGGAATGGTTGCTAGGCGACGATCCAAGTGCAATCCGAGAGAGAGCAGAAAAAATCCGCAAGCAGAGCCTACGGGTTTGCGAGCGTATCTGAGATTCGTGCAGAGCGCGGTTTGTGCGCGAAGAGAAGGAGGCAAGCGAGAGGAGAAAATATCTCTGCAAGAAGCATTAAATCTGAGAGAAGAAACAAAGATTTGAGAGAGAAGAGAAAGCACATGTTTTGAGTGTGAGCATTATAAGTTTTGAGTGCAAGAAGATAAAATTATTTTCTCAAATTGAAATTATGTGCTCTTGCATTATGGCAGCATAATTCTCCCATAGGGGCCGTTTGTGTGGGATTAAGTGCTGACTGTTCAACGGACAGTGATGGAGCCAGAATAAGGAAACCTACAGAGGCAAACAGGGAAGGCAAAGGTGGATAGAAACAATATGACCCAATGCGCCAAAAATATATCACTGCATCCATAAGCTCCACTTTCAGAAATTATTTCTTTAGGTTTTCCTTTAGTTTTTAAAATAAATTAAAGCTTAGAAAATGACCCTGGCATGTTACAGCTATTACAGTATACATTTTATGTGACATCAACCTACTTCAGCTCAGGCCGTATGTGGGAAAAGTAAACAGTTCACTGTCAAACCTTTAATTGAATTGTAAAACAAAGTTGTTTTTTTCCTGTCTGCATTTGTGATACAGAACAGCTCCACATTTAACACTTTAGATCGAGATTTGATGCAATGATTGCCACATGTCACTAATGACCCAATAATAACATCCTGTAATCCCAAGCTTCGATATGTTGTCTGAACATGGAAGTATACACTCCCATCAGCATTAAAAGTGACTGACTAAACTGCTGATAATTATCTGATTCTTTGGGAGAATTTTAATATATTCATTTCTTTCCGAAAAAAACTAGTTTATGCTGTAATACGACAAATAAACTAGAAAATTGTGTTTCTGCAGCTGATGAACATTTTCTAACACAATGACGATCCACCAAAAAAACATCTAGATATTCTTATTCTTATAGAAGTTCTTATTCAGGTGGACTAAATAAGCACGTGTGCGACAGACGGACATCCGATCACCACTTTTAATGTGACCTTATCAATCTTCCACCATGATGTTTCAATGATTTATATTTACAGATCATAATTACATCAGGATTCCAATATAAATCTAAAAAAGTTCAAACGAGGGCGGGCTTTGGTGGCGCAGTGGCTAGCACACACAACCCATGTACGGAGCTTTATGCTAAGTTCACATCTAAAGCAGCAGAGGCAGCAGGAGCAGCTAGTTTACATAGAAAGTCAATGGTTGACGTGCATCAAGATGCAGCAAAACGTCCCGCAGCGCGCTTTGAGCTGCATGAGCAGCGCGTCTTGAGCTTCTGAGCATCTGACGCGCGGGACGAGCTTCAAACGCAGCTGCTGATGGAGTTGGAAAAATTTTACTTTAGCTGTTCGACATCAACCAATCAGAGAAGCTGATCTAGGAGCTGGCAGGGAGACAGACACAGCACTGCTTATAATACTGAGCGCTATGATCGCTCCTCTGAAATAGTTTATTAACGCCTAAATTAACTTAAAAGGCCGAAATATGTTGGAAAATTTTTCACCTTTATTATCCTGGTGTCTGCAGTTTGGATTACGTACATAAAAAACGCCTTCCAGCTGCCACTGCAAACCGTGAAGAGGGTGACCGGGCCATAGGCTGCTGTTGAATGGGATTCCTACTGGCAGCGCACCGCCAGTATGTGGGGGCCTGAGCAGCTCCCACAGCAAAATAATAGTTGAAGGCAGGATGGTAATCTGGATGTGACTGACTGCACAAATTAACATTTCAGGTGGACTTTCTCACTTAAAAACATATTAAAACTTATTTTTATCCACGAATCACAGCAAATATAGCTGCCATTGTTACAGGCAAAGAAAGGATAGGGTAGCTCCGCCCAACGCGCATCAGACCCACTTTTTCCACCGTGCAGCTAGAGCAGCAAAGATGCCTCAGCCGTCTGTCAGTTCTAAACTTGTACAAGCATCAAAAATGAAGCAGCACGTGCGTTTTTGCTACTCTTGCTGCCTGCCGTCTGAATGTAGCATTCGTCCTAGATGCGGCTGACCCGGTGTTCTGTCAAATGAGCATACCCAGTCAGACCAGCATACCCATTGTCAATACCTGTTTATCCCTTTAGTTTTGTACGAAAAAAAGACTTTAAACTACCTCGACGGGTGTGTATTCCTTTAGTCATGTACAAAAGATCTATTTAATTACTTAGTTTTTGGTGTTTTTTGAAGCGTATGGCGATCTGAATTGGTTTTTTTTTAAGACATGACCAAAGGGATACACGTCTGTTGAGGATGTCTAAAAATGTCTAAGGATAAACGCAAATCTGACGTCTTGTCCATGTGTATTGACTATGGGTATGCTGGTCTGACGGGGTGTGTATGCTGATCTGGCAGAACACTGGGTTCGAATCGGCCTGTGGTCCTTAGCCGCATGTCTCTCCACATCTCTCATACCACCTTTCCTGTCAGCCTACTGTCAGAATAACAAGCCACTAGTGCTGTAAACCCCCCAGAAATAGATATATATATTTTTTTGGGAGTTACACTCATGACCAAATCGTGTTTTAGTTTTATTCATTTCTAGTTTAATGTATTTAATTGTGTTTGATATTCTGAATACTTTTTAATAAGAAAGGTATGTTTCATTTTACTTCTGTTGTACTTTCTGTACGCATATTGAGAAGTTTGACACCAAACCGTTCAAACTTCAGCTTAAAAAGGAATACCGTAGCTGAAAATGTGCAAACAGTAAAGGTCGTCAGCAGGCCAAGGTAGAGAGCATATCTGAGGATAACAGCCGCACCACTCTCTAACCCCATCAGAAAAAAAAACCTGAGAGGGACTGATGGACATCTGGAAGCCATAATGGGTGAGGTAATGAGACAAAAATGCTTCTCACCAGAAAGACGGGGAGATATGAGAGAATAGATAGGCTTTCCAGGATCTAAGATGAGGAGGGAAAACGGCAGAGAGGAGAGGGAAAAAATACTCGGTGACGGCCTTCCCTCATCGAGACCGACGCACGCCTGCTGCTGGTATGAGAAAATAACCACCACAGCCAATGAGATGAGATATAAAACAAAAAAGAATGAACATTTCATCCATTTTCAAAGATCAAACCTCTAAAATCTAGCATTTATTCATTAAAAACCTGTTATCTCTTTACAAACATTTCCTTAAATGTTCTACTAGTGTCACTTCTACTTTAAAGTTTAACCTTAGAAGTATATAAAGCTAAAATTATTCATTCAGCAGTGTTTAATGCAAAGACAAGGCTTTCATCTATAAATAACAGCCCTCTTATTCCAAAGGTATTTCTAAGTTAAATAAAGAACGAGTAATAACAATTAACAGGGGCTGAATAAATAGTCAAACAGCATCACAGGAAAAACTGACGTAGTGTGATTTCACCGGCCTTGTCCTAAAAAGGGCAAGTGACTCGGCACAGGAGGTAAAACTCAGCTGCAGCTAGCTAACAGAAAGTCAGTCAATGAGTAAAATTTACAGATGATAATCCAACCAGATGTTTTTATGTCTCGAGGAATAACCAACGCAAATGAGGAGGTGATTGCTTTGGAAAATTATTCATACCTATCAAACTTTCCTTAATGTGACAAATCTTATTATTTTACTAACAATTTTTTTTGCAATAGACCAACAGAAATATTAAGAAGTTGGGAAACGTGAAAAATTAGCAAATATTTAGGTGTATATTGCCATCAGCTAAGCACTTCATACCCTGACATGTTACCTCAAGCTCAATCAATTCTGAGGTGCAAACTTTAACTAGGCCATTTCAAATCATAAACATGCACTGATCAAACCCACTTAATCCTAGCTTCAGAGATCTGTAGTACCTCTGCCACTATCTCTGAACTTTTACTGCATCTACCTAAATTTCTTCCAGGATAGTGCTAT
The DNA here is from genome assembly GCA_030533445.1 of Cyprinodon diabolis. Classification (NCBI taxonomy): domain Eukaryota; kingdom Metazoa; phylum Chordata; class Actinopteri; order Cyprinodontiformes; family Cyprinodontidae; genus Cyprinodon; species Cyprinodon diabolis. Next base: position 31,823,876 of record CM060076.1, read on the forward strand.
ATTTATCCCCATACGTCTTCCCTCTGACTGATCAGCTTCCCTCCTAAAGAAAACGGCATCTCCACAGCATGGTGCTGATAATAGATTGCACAGAGCTCTGAAAGCTTGGAAGCTTCCTCCCTAACCGGTCCTCTGCGTTTCACGCTTGTGTTTGTTCTCCATCAAGCCTCGGACTCCTGCACTGAACACCTAGAGTTAGATTACACACGTATAGACTCCATTTACCAATTAGGAGAATTTAAAAGGCTACATTTTATTTAGGGGTATGAGAGTAAAGGTTGAAAAACAAATTCACGCTGTTGACACACTGTTGAGGTTTTATTTTCCCTCCAGTTGACTAATCTTTTCTCACCCTTAGGGAATCTTTAATATCAAGCATTAAAATAATTTTAGGCACCAGATATCCATCAGAGACAAAGGGGAAATCATTTCTATCATTAGTAAACATGCTTTAGAGCATCAAATCGCCTCAAACGCCAGACTGCACACCAGTAACACCAGAATTCCCAGTAGTGTCTGTGTGCAGTAACCCTTTGGGCCCCCATCTCTCCGCCACAGCTAACCACACTTTCCACTCGATGCAGCACTTGGTCTCTTGCTGGTGCTTCCCCCCCCTTCCCTATCACATCTCAGTTTGTCTTTCTGTCTGGATCATTCCTGCTCTGTCACAATAATGAGAGGGCAGGGGTGGTTGGAGGTTTCAAGCTGAACAATCTGTCCTCTAAAGCATTAAACACACAGACAGGATGTTCCAAAAATATTAAGAAACCATAAACACCAAAGGAAAAAAAAAAAAAAAACAGGAGGGAGGGAGGGGCCCGGCTTTGACTAAACAATACATGAGATCCGGTGTGAAATGGTTTGAAGCCTGATGGAGAGTGTGTGAACCCAGACCGTGCTGTGTGTGTGCGCACGTTGCCACAGTTTCAGCTTTTTGTGACGTTTTACTTCAACTTTAAAGGATTCTACATACGTTTAACTCAACACTGCAAACAAGCCGACTTTCGCGGCTCTGGCAGCACAGCACCCTGATACCGTCTGCAGATAGTAGAGATAACCCTGTTGTTAGGCAACTATCCTTATCAATCGAGATACACCAACAACTGAAACGAATCCTCCTGGACAACATATCTATGCTGATGATTCCGCAGGCTTTGATGGTAATCTAGTACCCACACTCCAGAAGTATTCCCAGCCCTTTAACATAAACTTTAAGGTATTTTATTGGGTTTCAAATCAACAATTAGAACATAACAGTAAATCGGAAGGACATCTTTAAATTGTGGCTTATATTTCCACTTGATCCTTGATACCCGTAAATACCCTCCAGAGCAGCCAACGGCCTTAAGAAATCTCCTGTTCAGCTAATAGAGTAGACCTTTGTGTAATTAAATGTTGCTGTAAATGCAGATGTTCTGCTAGGTATCATGGGTTTATTAGACAACATTAGAGATAAATAAGCATCATAGAGATCAAAGAACACAGCAGACAGGAGAGCAGTGGCAGTCTATAATATGGCGACATTATGGCGGCTTTTCCCATATAGGGCGGGATCAGCAGGAGATCCCTGCATGCCCTGGGTACTAGAGGCACAATGAGTAAAAAAAAAAAAAAAAGGTCAAATTTAGGACAGATAGATGAATTCAGGGAAAACATCCTGTCCTTAAATCTGCAACCGATGTTCTGACACAGAAATAGCATCATACATATAATTATTTCATTCAAAACTCTTTTTCTATTTCTTATTTCTATTTTTAAACCATTGACACTTGTTGATGTATTGTTTTAGGTCCAATAAAGCATATTTAATAACTTCTGAAAAGTCTATAGAGATTTTATTCCACTCTTTAACCTAATTGTATAATGATACAGGGGAGCAGTTTGCCCGTGGCCCCAAATGAGCTAGAATCGCCACTGTAGGAGATGAATAAAGCTCCAACCCTGTTAAGACATATTGTAAGATTGCGAAATATGTTGTGAATACATCACCATGGCAGCATCTCTGTGTGTCTTATTGCTAATAACTGCTCAGATTGCAGTAATTGTTAGCTAGTATATTCTGTGTTATGAACCTGTTTTCAGTGCAAATGTAATATTTAGTCAACTAGAATCTTAGATTTTTGTAATTGGGGTCAAAAATGTCAACTTGAAGTACTTGATGAAAAAAAAGGTTTTAGTTTTCCTTTTTAATCATTAATAAAATTGCAATAAACTCTTGTTTGGGTTTTTATTTACTTGCTCACAATGCGCAAATCAGACATTTTAACGAAACAAGCAAAGCAATATTTCTGTAGAACTTACTATAAATTCCTATTGGTTCGCCTCAATCCTGCCAATAAATAAACAGGCTGGTTAATTGATCAAAAGTCACTGGTTTCAATTGCCTAAATGCAATTAAAAAATTAAAATAAAATAATAAAAGGCCATATTTTGTAGTCAAGGGTCACTTAACTTTTGCCCAGAGGGCCAAACTTTGGACACAACAGGTTTAGCTAGTAGGACAGAGTCCAACAGCTGCAGGCCATTAGCCAAATCTTTAGTTCAGATAAGGAGATCAAGGAAGAAAATACATGCCGCTCAAAACTAATATCTACATCAAAGTTACGTTTTATTTATTATTAAATCATGGAGCCATTGGCTTAGGTTGAAGAACAATAATAATCCAAGCTTCAAACGTCTAATAGAGAACCGTTCAATCCAGCACCCACCAAATACTGGAGAGGGTGTGGCACGTCTGGGATTAGGGCTAAAACAATCAGACTAATCATGATTAATCCATTATTGAAATAATTGTCAACAATCTTAGTAACTGATTAATTGTTAATCGGAGTCTGGAGTCATGCATTTAACTGTCAGAGAAACCCAGGTCGAGCAGTAAGTATACCAAAATTGTAATATATATATATATATTAGGGATGGGACGATTTATGAAAACCGTCCGAACCGTTCGGTTCGACTGTCTCGGTTCGATTCGCGTGTGTTTCGTTCGGTTCATGCGCTGCTCCTTTTTCTCATCGACGAAGCGTTTACATTCCAGAGCAGAAGGTGGCGGTACTGCGACCAAAGCCAACCACCAGTAGTAAACAAGAAGAAGAAGAAGCGAAGCAGCTTAGCCGGGTGTAGCAGGGAAAAAAATCAGTTGTTATGGAGAATTGTGTGGGTATGGCGAGTGGGAAAGAACAGGCGTTGGAAAACGCGCCAGCAGCACTTTATAGGTCTGCTGTATGGGATCACTTTGCATTTAGAGTGACCTACGATGACGGCGGAAAGAAAGTTGTGGATAAAAGTGCAACACGTTTTGTTCATGCTAACAGCAACATGTCATGCTAACTCCGAAATCCCTCATACTCAGTCAGCAACCCCCGCTGCGCTCCAGACCGGCTGCTCAAAGCAAAGCCTACAGCCCCCACTGTGGCTCCCGTCCGCTCCCCTCTGAGTCCCTTGGAGATGGTAGAGGGCATGCGCGAGATGATTAAATTCAAAGCAGCAAAACATACGGAAATGATCCAGGGTTTCCGCGGATCATTTAAAATAATTACAATCCATTATTTTTGGGGGGATTTTTTTTTTAATTTCATAAATTTTTATGGGATTTCGGTGTAACAATAAACATGTATGGAACCGAACCGAAAACCGTGACCACGAAACCGTGAATCGAACCGAACCGTGGATTATGTGAACCGTTCCACCCCTAATATATATATATATATATATATATATATATATATATATATATATATATATATATATATTGCCTTCAATATAAAAAATTTTTTTTTGTCTGTCAATATGCTCTGTCCAGAACTCCTCAGGAGGAAAAGTTTAGTTTGAGCTTGTTAAATTCTTTAAAAAAAAAATCTTCTTTAAGGAACCTTTTACTGTCTGATTATTAATCGCTTCAGCGTAAAAATAATCGACAGATAATGTTGCTGCCCTATCTGAGATACAGCAAATGCGGAAATAGGAGGAAATTCTTGAACATTTTTGGGACTAGATGCAAAAACACTTTGTTGTAGAAAACTTAAACAACATATTAACTGGATTACATGAACCACGCTCTGATACATGGTATTAAGAGCATCGTTTGGAAAATAATTTTTCTTATATCAGAACATGTAAGTTTTAAAGAAGTTGGTAGGGAAAACGCTGGAGCAAAAAATAGGCTAGAAAACCTCTGAAGACTTCACAGAGGTTGACCTTCCAGACGCACTGTAGGTACGTTTACATGCGAAAATCTCCCAGATCCAATCTAAACCTCTGTTGATCAAAAATTCTACATTTTTGGACACTAAATAAAATGATCCAATCATGACGTGTAAGAACCTTACCAAGCTTTCGATCAGATTAAATCAAGTCAGAAAAGCAAACTAAGAATCAACACATTAAAAACAAATGTTTCCAGTTTTTCTTCGCCCAGTTAGATATTTGAGCTCTTCCACAATGAACACATTACAGAACCTTCCATGTTTGGATGTGCAATCGATTGCAGAGATAGAATCCAGAAACCTAGCAGCTGTAAGTGCAGCAGATGTTTATTCATACACGCCCCTGAAAACGATTCCCTTCCACTTCCTTCATGCATTGCTTTGTTTTACTATGCTGCATAAAATCGTTTAAGCATATGAAAGTAAAATTTTAAAAGGTCTGAATATTTCAGTTTCAGAAGCTGGCTTGAGTAGAAATATTATAACTATCATTTTTAAACAGTTGGACAGTTTTTCTTGAAAAATCTACTTGAAGAGACTAAATCAGTTTGCCCCACATTAGACAGAGATGCTCCCTCCAGACAGCTGTCATTATCTTTTACTGCCAACAGGAACACTTGCTGTTCAAACGGTTTATATAGGATTCTTCTTAGAGCCAGAGCCTCTACATCAGCCTGCAAGGAAAAAAATAATAAAACAACTACTCTGTGGTTAGAAGGGCTGCAGCTTGGAATAAAGGGAATGAGCTGTGGGAACGTTCAGCGGCCTGTTCGATATTTTTCCAGTATGAGGAGCGTAGAAATTCCAGCTGGCACGGCGGGCAGTGAGGAAAGCCGCCATATTGCGGTGCATTCTTAACTTCCATCAGAACTTCATAAAGCTAGACTACACTGCTGGTTCTTCTCCAACACCACCATGTCTCAGCTCTGACAAATACAACAGCAGTTTCTTCATTGCCTTTTCAGGGCTCATCCTCGCACGAATCAACCCCCTCCCCACCCTCCCCTGGTGGCCGATGGAAAATGAAGGGGGGGCTGCCTGTGTGTTTGCAGCCCTCTGATACAGCTCAGCACTGACGCTGCACCATTTAAGGATTTGATTCCCATTGGGCCACCCGTACTATAAATGGATCCAGACAAATGGATGAAAGCAGCTTCTTGCTGAAGCTCAGATGAGGAATTTTATATCGACTCAAATGTTTATCGTTAAAGATGAGAAATCTCATCACATTCTGGTGGTTCAGGTTCTCCATGTTCACCTCCCACCAGCTGTCACACTAGCCCAATATATGACCCAGGTGTTTTCTATCAGGCATGAAGATCCGCTCAGCTCCAGGCTCCCTGTGGCAAAATGTGTCATGACAGTGGAAACCCAAGATCTCTTTAATTCACCAGAAACCCCCCCAGCTCGATGTGCTGAACGTTGGGGGGGTAGGCGACAGGAAGGACCTGAGGGAGCAGCAGCCCAGCAGCCTACATCTATAAACATTTCTAGAAGAAAGCTGAAATGAGAATTGCTACTTCTGAAGCCGCTGCTGCTTAAAAATAAAAGTCCTGTCAAATCACCTTCAAAATAAAGGCACATACATGGTACAGTTTCCATAAAGAAAGATGTAATAATCTGAATCATCCACGAAGGATGAGAAAAAAATTTATTTAAATGAGGCGTTAGTGGATCAGAGTGTTTAATATAATGTAGAGTGGACAAAATTCCTGTGGCTGTAGCTTAATGGATTTGTTAAATATAGTTTAGACAACAACTTGTAAAACTGAGCTTCCTTTCAGCTTTCTACATCCAACATTTAGGAGCAGAGGAAACATTAGCAGGAGGAAGATCCTGTCAGCTGTGCGTTAACGAGTGCCATCCCCAAGAAGGCTGTTGAAATAAAACTACAGGGGTTCGCCGGACAGAGGAGAGAGATTCCAACGAAACACAAAGTTTTTCTCAAAAAATAACATCTTCCACAGCTAAATAAAGCTGGCGGAAAAAAATGTAAACCAACTATTCTGCAACAGCAGCTTCCCATTTTAAGGGCTAATCATTCTCGGTTTGGCAATTTGCACAAATAAACCACCAGAAAAATAAATTATTTGTTTAAAAGGATCTCTACTTCATCCTGTTTTTTCCTGTTTGTGGGTCTACACACTCAGAGAGAGGTCAGAACAGAGCAAAGCTCCCAAAAAACACACATCTAGAGAAATGAAACATCTATAAACAACCAAACGGCGATTCTTGCAAACAGCATTTTGAGCCGACAGTGGATCCTTACCCTGCAAAGTCAAACTGACTAAAAACTGGAGAAAACCACTAGATTACTACTCTGTGCTTCCAAAATAATTGGAGGGCAGTGAAGTGCTATGTTATATATACACTGCGCTCTTCATAACAGAGACTTTCTAGGCCACAACTAGTCCCAGTCAAAGTAAAAAAGACTGACTTGGCTACTAATTATAACCTCCAGAATAAAAGGTGTCAGCGCTGGGACTTGTAACCAAGAGCATCCTGAAAATATCCATCTGGGAAGAGCTGGGCGTGTCGGGACGCGCCGCTGGTTCAGAGCAGGAGGGGCGGCCTCAGAGAGGAAGGAGTTAGCAGACATTTGCTTTTAGAAAAAGTGCTAAGAGATGGTCTAAGGTTAAGTAAAAAGATATGCAAAATAGAACATAAAGGGAGCAGAAACGCGTGCGCTCCACTCTGGCCTCGTCCACATGTAGCAGGATGTTGAGGAAGAACGAGACAGCTTTATGACTTTCAGTCCTACATAAACAACATTAGAAATCCCTTAAAACGAATGAGAAATGCTCTGGATTTCAGCCTGCATCTGAGCACGAAAAGATGGATACTAATGTCTGGACCATCAGTCTGTGGTGAATATTTCTTCTCTGCATCAGATGTGTAACCTTTGTTTATGCACTTGGCGATAAGGTGGAGTTGAAAGTGAATTTCCTCCCAGAGGAGCCTAATTTTACTTTGCTTCAGACACCTTCAGTTTGATGATCCATGACTTTGATCATTGATTTATTCCTAACAGAAAGTTGTGGGTGTTTTCAAGGATTCTGATTGGCTGACTAGTTTTTTGTTTTGCAGCACACCACAAAATAAGAACTCACTTCCAATGTTGTCTGCATTGTGATGTGTTTGGTACCATTGCGAACATCGATATCAGCACTAAGCTAACATTTCACTTGGTGATGCTAATGCGCCAAACGTTGCTAACCACCATAAAGCATAAGAAGAAGCAGCAGCGATTGTATTCAATACTGTGGTTTCACAGCGACCTTCTCAAAAATTATGACTTCAAATACGAGTTTTGCATTTGATTAACTGTCTGCACCCCAAAGAGGCAGGAGCTTTTTCTAGGAGCTGTTTTTATTACATTATTTTAAAAATCAGACTTTTTCCTGGTAAAACCTTCAATTAAAACCTTCCAGAAAATCTGGGCCATTAAACCAGATTGGTTTTTACATGTAGTCTTTTCCTGCAAACCAAATTAGAGGGCGTGATATTAGTCCTTTCCCTGGAAGGATGCTGACATTAGCCCGCTTTGCTATCAGCATTCCTGTCTGTATTTGACCAGTCAGGGACTCAGCTGCAGGTAGTCGGTAAATGTTGCAGCTTGTGTAACTTTTTGCTTATGTAAAATACTGGAAAACGAAGGAAAAGAATGGGAAAATCTGATACGCCAAATAAAACAGGAAAGAAAAGAAGTACAAACAAACTGCATTTAAGTTAGCGTTGCACCGATACTGATCTCCATATGGGGCAGGGCCCCGATGCTGCACTAAAATGGTTGTATCGGTGAGTACCAACAAATCGGGTACCAACACCATTCTAAGAGCCAAAAGTTTATTCAACTATTGTCACCCATTTCAGGTAAGCAATAAAAAGTTGAATACAAATATATATGTAGAGCGTTAAGAATACTGTATACAAATATGTAATGCCTTGATGTTGCACTAAATCATGACATTGTACAAACAAAAGTTGTTTCTGCTATATCAATATTTTAAGACATCTATTCATTTGACCTTTAATAGTCGTATCCATGGCGGTGCAGCTTCCCTGCGTTTTCGTCTAATTCATTTAAGCCTCCATGTTGGAGTTACCCATGCAGGAAGGCTCAAACCTTATCCATTTATGCCTTATCCAGAAGCTGAGGCCCAACGTTGTAAGCTGTGAGAACAAACAGCAGCCGAGCAACAGCAGGCAGACACCTAGAAAACAGCTAGGAGGCTAATCACCTCCCTGATTAGTAGATTGAGTCAGCGTGGGAGGATACAGGGGCAGAGGGCGGCTTCTTGTTGTGACGAGGATGTGAGACGTGTAGAAAAATCACTCACACCTACTTTCCGATGTAGAGTAGCACCACATATCAGTGGTTAGCTTGATGTTATTACAATAACCTGTATTTAGATGATGCTACGGCCCCATTGGTGGACATAACTATGGGCATAAAAGCAAGGTGCGCTTCACAGCAGATAAAAATAATCAACGGACTCAGAACCTGTCTGGTTTATGAAGTGACGACAACAAGAATCAAAGAACAGGAAAATATGGCTTACCGAAACTTTCGCCAAATGGCTAAAATAAAGATAAATTTAAAGGCATGAAAGATTGGAGGCATTTTTCCGCAGGTTCAGAAGATGATGGAGAAGGAAAAATCGACGTGGAAGGACAGGAAAGCTTTGAAATAAAACAGTAGAGAGCCAAAGATGCAGCTCAGATGAACACCTGAGAAATATTAAATGAGCAGTAAGGATTACATAGTTTCCAATTAAGAATACGACATCATTTGGGGTTAATCTGACGAGTAGTATATTTCTTCTCCTGTCTAAACCGCTGCCTAATCAGGTAGAAATGATGAGTGACAGGCTCTGTATCAAACTAAAAACAATTCTGACTTTTTACAAAAGTCTAAATGTAGATGCATTTTTCTCTCATCATGAAGAAAAAGATTATCCATTCATGGCAAAAATCGGCTTTTTCTTTCCTTAAAACTGATAATTTTTATTCCAATTAGGGTTGAAACAATCAGATTAATGGATTATTGAAATAATTGTCAACTAATTTAGTAATCGATGAATCGTTACCTGGAGTATAGAGACTGTAAAATATGCCTTTAGCTGACAGAGCAACCCATTTAGAGCAGTAATTATATCAAACTTGTAAAAATGTATATTAACATTTTGCATTAAGATAAAAAAAAACAAATGTTTTTGTCCGTTACTGTACTCTATCCAGATTTCCTCAAGTGTTTAGTTTCATATGGTTTAATTTTGCTGAAAAATCTTCTTTAAGGAACTTGGTTATCTGATTATTCATCGATTAATTGAAAAAATAATGACAGACTAATCAATTTGCAATATAATTATTAGTTGCAGCCATAATCTTCATAAACTAAAGAATCCAGAGCGCCATGAACAAACAGGAAGTACATAACTAAATGAAGTCATTCTCATTAGTCTAATCGGAAATACCTAAAAGGGGAGAAAATTGAATTTTAGGGGTTAACAGATTCACTCAGCAGCAGATTGTTGTGGTTTTCAGCAGAGAGGAAAAGCAGCATGATGAAACAATATCTAAACAGGGGTGGAAAACATCTGCAAACAACAGACGGCCGTCCAAACAGTCAGAGGATTTCCTATAGAGATCCCTCAGGAGAGACGAGACGCGGAAGCAGGAAGTCAAACTACCACAGAGCGTCACTCAAAACTCTTTAATACATCTGCGGGTTGAACTGCAATCACAAATTCACTCTTATCCGCTTTGGAGGGAGACTGCTAAATGAAGCTGAATGAAACAGAGCTGATAAGGTAACGGTTTGTAGCCAGGCTGGTGAGGCTCTGCTCTTTTTTAATCTCAGAGAATCCTCCAAGACAGCCCGACGATTCAGACATCAGCTGAGAACACGATAGGATTAGCAGCACGTGAGACCCACCGGCGTGAATGACCGCCATTCAGGTGGAAAATGGATGAATGGTGCGGGCGAGCCGCTTGGTCGGCTAACATTATTGGAGTCATGCATTGCAGCCAGAAAAAAAAGAAAAAACAGGAAGGTCAGAACTGCAAGTACAGACATATAGCAAGGGAGGTATATACTGTAGCAGAGGCCTAAATATAGACTGAATCCAAATGTCAGCGTCAGCTTTAGAGAGCAGACAACGACCTCAGCTGCCGTCTTCCTCAGCAGATCTGAGCCAAACCTGCGGCCTCGCCATATCTATTCCAACCATTTCAATTTGTTCTCATCTCGGCTCTAATACTCCCACCCTAATTAGTCCCATTACCGCTCTAAACGTCAGTGGGCGCTGAAGAAACAAGCCACAGAATGCAAAGTTAAGCTCCAGTGTCTCTATAGCTTCATTTCATTGAAAAAAAATCCAGACACCATCTTTAAATCAGTACGTATTCCAGTCTTCAAAAATATAAGATAGTGTCTACACCTGAAACCAAATCTGAAAGTAGAAAATAACCACTGAGAATTCACATATTTTTGTGATATTTACAGATAAAAGTATACTGGAGATACCAGTTTTTCCTCATTCATAAGCAGAAAGAACACTGCAAACATTTAAATACCTGCTTAAAGGTTTTACATTCTGTCACCATTACAAGTACACAGACTTCTGTGCACTTTATTCGGATTTCTGTCGTTGACCGAGACCAGCAGCACATAGCTATGAAGAGGAGGTGGGGGAAAAAGGTGTTGCCTTCACATTTTTACGACAAATTAAACCTGCAGGGAGTAATCTATAGTATTCAGAAATTAAATCACATGCAGATACAGAAGAGGGGGGTGGCAGTCTTGGATTTTAGAGAGGGAAAATAAAAACAAATAAAAGCCACACTTTTAAGATAACTTGAAACAACCTTTTCTAAAGCCACCATTTTTCTTCCCATTCACACCTATGCAGCAATTTATGCTGGGATTTACTAAAAAATCTCAACAAAACCAACTAAACTTTACAGCTTTAATAAAAGATAAGAACTGTGGATGCTACCGAGTGCTAAAGATAGACCATAAAATCTAAAGACGGGCCAATAGGTTCCCCAGATGATTTTCTACTTAAATTTTCGCATTTTCTTTTCTTTTCATGTGCACACGCTGGCCTATATATATGTGCATTCAGCAGAGATCATATGAAGCACCGGCTTTACCTGTCCTTCCATTTTCTATCAACTGTTTACCTGTTAACTTATCCTTTATTTTTGTTGAAAGTGAGACTTGTGTAACTTCTGTTGTCATTGCATCTTTTTCAGTCAAATAAATGGAGGAAAAAAAGTAATATCAGCTCTAAAAATTGACCAAAAACTATCAGCAGCATTGTCAGAGATCCGTTAGACTGAAGGCAAAATAATCGGCATTGGTCTTAAAGAAAATGTGGGCCAAAATTAAAAGAACGTGGCAGAATCAGTCCTTTTTCTGCTACAACGACACCATTTCATGGTCATCCATGTGAGAGGTCAGTAAGGAAATATGGGAAATGTCTGCCCTTTTTACATCTGCAACCTACTGAGAGTATGCCCATAAAAAAGCATAAAACTGCACATACAGAGAGCCTAGAGCTGCATCGGTGCAACATCACCACCAAAAACAGGATGATAGTTGTTGCTGACCACCTGCAGAAACATGGTTGGGAACCACTGCTCTAAAGGTCAAATAGTGATGCGCTTTAGTTGGTGTAAAAAGACCCTTGAGGTCTCTGCAACGTGAGGTAGCAGGTTACAGTGTGTGCAGCAGATGTAGCATACGGGTTATGCAGCAAAGTGCTGCGCTGTCAGGTTTCTGCAGGGTCACAGGTATACTCAGCGCATGCAGAGGTAGACCGTGTTTCGTCCATGCGGATGCATGCATTCCATATCCACCCAGAAAACTGCAACCGAGCATTCTCCATCACTGAGCAGAGCTGGGATGCAGCAGTCTGAGAGACAGAAAAGGAGGGGGCAGAGGAGGCACGAAGGGCAGGGACGGGAGGGGAGGGGAGGGGGAGACGGGAGGAAGGATAGCAAACAGAGGAAATAAAGGAAGGGGGCTAGAAAAGAGAGGGGAATGGAGAATAATTTAGCCTTGAGGAGATTCTGAGCGCTAAGCCGATGGACTGAGTAAGAGGAGGAAAGGAGGAGCAGACAGAGAGAGAATGAAGGGCAATCAGGGCCCCATCCAAACAGCTGCTGTTCTCCCTAACATTGCACCTCTGCTCCAGATTCCACAGCCTGTGGAGGGGCTGCGGCCTGAGTCAGCACTTTGTCCTACACCGAGCCGAGCCCACTGCTCAGAGCAGCCCGGGTATAGACACGGGCTACGGCAAGTCTAGAGGGACAAACAGCTGCCATGCTTAGAAGTCTGAAGCCTCTCTTGGCTTTTTTCTGAACAAAAAGGAAAAAAAAAAAAGAGTCTCCAACGGTATGAACACAGATCCAATAATATATGCATCAAGTACCTTTAAATCTGTGCTGTTGGTTCCATTTCCTGCCCACAGCAGTCAGAATGAGTTTAACAGAGTGGCAGAAGTCAAACACAGCAGCAAGTGAAAGATGATCAAGGCCTCATGACCGAGGCACAGATGGTGCAGGAAGGAAAGAACAAAATCCCCATAAATAAAACAGAGGACTGAATGTTAGTCAGCCAGCTGAATAACCAACAGCCGGGCTAACATGCTGATTCATCAGAAACAACCCAAGAACAAAGTCATTTAAAACTATTATGCTATAGAACTTTGATTGCATCCCTTTGTGTTTTTATTCTCTCAGTAACATCAGCTTTAAAGTAGGAGCAGTACATAAAATATTACAGTTTTCGGTAGTGAGGCTAAATGCACCTCCTTATGGGGACACACAAGTAAAATGATGCATGAAAACCAGGAGAAATCTTATCAGATCAAAAACGATATCTTAGGAGTGATCAGAAATGTTAACAGGGAGGATTTATTATAAGATCAACACAAATCTAGACTTTTTATTTAATATCAAATAAATGTCCTATTTATCGCTATCATTAATTGAAAATGGACAGAGTTTAAGAAACTGTCTTTAAAGTAGTTTCTCTTTTTATCAGATGTTTTATGAAGGAAGCAAGTGAGAATGGTTAGTTGTAGACATTTCTTGGTGTGACTCAACAAAGGCCCTGGCAAAATGTCGCTGACGTATAGCGCCCCTTTTCTGGGGCTGTGGACAGAGACAAAACTATGAGGCTAAAGATGCTTGCCAGCTGGCTGCTGGACCAAATCAGCTAAATGGAAGCTGAAAGTGTTCAGCTTCTCCAAAACTCCCCCAGTAACAACAACAAAGAGGACAATGTGACTCTGTCTGTGGCTGAGATGAATTTGTCGCTAAATGAGAAGATTCTAATTGCTCCACTGAGATGAAGAACCACAACATAACCAGCAGACATATTGTCCTTCCTTTTTACACCAGAACGCTGACATCACTAGCGGCTCAGACTGCAGGGGGAATAACTGACTAGACGGGAAAATGAGGAGAAGCAATGGTAAAGAGGAGAGACCCCAGGGGCCCTGAGAGGCGGGCTAATGACCTGCGTCCGCTGGGAGACACAGGAAGGAAGCGGACTCTGCCCGTGCCGCTTTCTGATGACGCATCACAATTAGCAGCAGCCATTAATGTGCCTACAAAGCTCCCAGACAGATCCATGTGGGGGGAGGAGGTTTGAAAGGCCAGCTGTAAATACTCTGATGCTGAAGATTCTGGATACCCGCTGCATGGACTGCAGAGATTCCCAAACCATCACAGATAGTTTTAGAAAGAGAGATAAAAGCTTTGCTTGATGACAGTTTCTGCACATCACTGAGCTTACCCCGTCATAATTGAATTAGCAGCTGGAATAAAATAGGCTTAAAGCTCTCGAGGCTCATTTGGAGTGAATCTAAAATGACATTTGGACAATTAGTAAAGGAGAAGGACACCTTAACATCCTTTAGTGTTGGACTTTCCCTCTTAAATCACTAAACGCTGCGAGAGAAGAGGATGGCTCGGCTGTGACTGCAAGTCCTCAGAGGAGGGTGGAAAAGGCTGTGCATTTGTGAGAAAGAGTGACAGACCGCCATCTGTGTGCTGGTGTGATCTGGGAATCCACCAGCGAGGAAACAAACAGCCCAACGACCTTGTTCAGTCCCTGCAACGCTCCAAACACTGGATATGAGTGAGCTGTAGAGTACACAATGACACAATGGGATCCAGCTGCCCCCCCCCCCACTTCCTCATATGACATCATGTGCCGGTTTGGTCTCAGCCAGTTCTGAGTCCTTGTGGTTCCTTCCTGCTCTCCGTGTGTCCGCCACCAAGCAGGAAGACCGCCGAAGAGGAGAGCGAGGACGTCCTGATGTCGAAAACCAGAGAGAAGACGGCGGATTTGTTTAAACCTCAAGGTTAAAGGTCATTACTACACTTTTATCACAATAAATACTTCCACAGTGTGTCGTAGTTGTGCAGATTAAATGTTTTAATCTTTTTTTTAAATAAATTTAACAGATCAAATATATCTGGTAACGATGCAACAAGATTCTCCACCAAAAGTAGGTTGAAGTCACATGAGCTCAGATGGTAGCAGCTTCTTCAGAGTTTAACATTTCCCCAATTCAAGTCAAAAACAGAAAGAAAACGGTGAACAAGAGTCACGATGTTGAGCCTTGAAGCCTAAAAAGCAGGCCCAGAGAACTGACATTTGGGCTCCCTTGACTGATTGCTTTCGCCTACGAGGGCTCCTGATGGACAGAAAAAGAGCACACCCACTGGCACAGAAAGCTGTGGGTCACTTTGACATAACGATGAGCTGCATTGAATTTAGGGGCAGATTATACTTCTGCATCCGCACACATCAAATGTCGCTTGGGTCTGGTCGCCAACCAGTTTTGCTGCTATGCTTCTGCACCGTTGGTCTGGAATTTCTAGGGAAGCACAGCAGTTTTCCGCCAAAGCAAAAGGGGGAGTTGAGAACTCACAAGAACTTTGGTGGCGCCAGCAGGACTGTTTATATTCGAAAACAAAAATGGTTCCTCAGTTCCTCGGTTTTTAAAAATGGCGCGCCCCCGGCACCGAATTGAGAAGGACGACCACACAGACGGCCGGAAAGACATACCAGGGACCAAACACAGCTGCTTTTTGTTTGCGCACTTTCGCTTGAGGTCTGCGCGAGTTTTGAACAGTCTGACGCATAGTCAGGATTTTTTTTGAGGTGTGCGACCACGCCCCCATGACTCCAATCACACCCAACGTCAAATCTGTCAGAGGTTCTGACAGATTTGATGGTTGCAGAGGCTATTTGTCAGAAGCATAAATTGGCCTTTAGTGTGTATAATGTAGAGGCTTTTATTTTGTAGAGTCTCTGGAGTCATACTTTGAAAGGTTGTGTGTTAAGGAAAGGTTCAGAACCAGGAGTGTGCTTAATTAATTTCCAATTGTTAAATGAGTCTTTTTCCCTTTTGATAATTCTTGACAATAAATGTTTGTTCACATTTTGGCCTGTGCAGCAAAATTACTTTATTTTAGCATCCATGCTGCTTCCGCTCTCCATTATTTTGCAGCATCTTGCAGTTGGAAATGAAATTTGTACCTGTGTGAACAGTCCCAGACAGAAAAACAGGGTGGATGAGCAGCTCCTACTGGTGAGGGTTCAAAAATATTACTAAAGTAATGCTGTACTGGGATACAGTGCCAATTTAGAAGGGTATTGATAATAAATCGACTGTGGTTAGTTAATAATTTCTACATTGTTTTGCACATAAAAAAAATACCTCAGAAAACCATAAATTATAGTCATTTATTCATGTGTCATATATTTGAACGCTTATTTAACTAGTATCCATGGTTCTGTTGAGAAAACATGTTCAGTGATGAGATTGAAAAAAGTAAAGTATCTTTCAAACCTTTATTTTAATTATTCAATTTTTTTATCCCCATGGTATTAAAAATAAAACCTTGTATTTAATATTTTCCTCAGTATTGATACAGAGTTTGACATTTCAGTACAGTGACATCCCTACCATCTATTGTCATCCTATAATTTGGCCCAATATTATTAGAAATTGACTTATAGAGGATTTTTAAGGCGGACACCGATTATTCTGACATCAGTCTAACACATCCTACATATGAGCTGCCCATATTTTATAGACAGATAATCGAAGCCAATACTGCTTCACACGATGATAGCAAGATCTAATAAAAATTTTTTTTAAAACATAAAAATAACAATAACCATAAACAAATCAAACAAAGCCTTAACAATGGATAGCAAATGGAGGGGCGGCCATGCATTCGCTCCACATGGTCTCAAGGCATTAATTAGTCAGCCTACGCATAGATGTATGGGTTGATACTGATAGAAAAAAAAATGCTAAATTTGGTCAAAATATATCTGTCTATCTTAAATAAAAATGTCACTCTTATATGACACATTGGAAACATCTAGGGCTAAACTATTTTGACAAAAATCTAAATTGCGATTATTTTTAACCAAAATGCGATTTCATTTAGATTTTCCTTTGCACTAACCCCAAGATGTTTCATCCCAAGGCTTTCTGTTTTTGAAAGCTTGCTTATCCAGAGTCCATTGTTGCAGGACTTTACAGTAATCGTTCTGTGAAAAAGTGTTTACTTCTACTTGCATGCATGCTGCAAGTCTCTCTGTGTGGAGACAAACCAAATTCAAGCATTTAATCACTTACTAAAGGGCAGGAAGGTATAGTGTCCTCGTCATTTTGTTAAACTGCCATTATACTGCATTGCAATCAAATGCCCAGCCATAAAAAAACACCATATTCTTTTTCTACTTGTTGTGTTGTAAGTTTGCAGTCTGTGCTCTACACTGCCACCTAGAGTTAACCTGAATACTGGCTTCAGCGGCTAAATAGAATAGAATAGAAAATCCCTTTATTATCCCACAATGGGGAAACTGTGGTGTTACAGCATCAAAAGGTTATGGCAGAAGTGATCACACAGTGTGGACCTTAGAAAAGTCTATAAAAATAACAGATAAGCAAATAAGCAAATAAAGTACTTTACAGTATTTTTACAATATACATACTCTGTATCTAATGTGGCAGCTCAGGGATGCAGTGTGTAGCACTGCTGCCTTGCATCAAGAAGATCCGGGTTCTATTCCCCACCTGGGGTCTTTCTGCATGGGGTTTGCATGTTTTCCATGAGCATGCATGGGTTCTCTCCGGGTACTCCAGCTTCCTCCCGCAGTCCAAAAACATGACTGTTAGGTAGGGGTGAGTATTGGCATGGGTGTTGCGATACGATACGTGTCACAATACTTGGGTCGCGATACAATATAATCACGATATTAATATATCACTATATATTGCGATATTTTTCCCTGCTGTCAAATTAAATCTAGAGATAAAAAAGCAGGTGCTGTATATGTTCATCAGAAAATATTGATAATTAGGTGTTTGAATTAGTCCCATCTTCCGCTGTGACTGCCTCAACTACAGAAACGGCGTTGTGCCAAACAGCAAAAGGGCTCAGCAGCACTATCTGCCAGTGTAGCGGTGTAGAGGTGGCCCAATTTCCCTCATTGTTTTAGATAAAATATTTTTTGTTTTAAAAAAAATCGATACTAGGAACTGAAAGGTCGATATTATATCGGGCAGCCAAAAATCACGATACATCGCCAAAACGATTTTTTCCCACACCCCTACTGTTAGGTTAATTGGCTTCTCTAAATTCTCCTTAGGTGTGAGTGCCCTGTGTTGCCCTGCAATGGACCAGAGACCTCTCCAAGGTGTAGCCTGCCTCTCGCCCTTAGACAGCTGGAGATAGGCACCAGCACCTCTTGTGACCCCACTTGGGATAAGTGTGACAGAAAATGGATGGATAGATAGATGTATGCATCTAATGTCAAATGATGCCAAAGCTGTCGGGGCCGTCTTATTTCAATGAATAACACATTCCTGATCTATATTCCCAGATGTGTTATATTAGCTTTTATGTTAATTATAAATTTAAATTTCTGTTAAACATTTAGTACCCTTAAAGTCGTAGGGAAACGGCTGTTCCAACCGTTGCATTTCCAAATTCTCCCGAGTGGTCCACGACTTTACACAAGTGAATAATGTGAATGTGATTAGTCGTTTATCAAGGGGTGCGATTGTTGCAAGCAAGTTTGGTTGTGTCTGGTTTCTCAGAAGCATCTTGCTAACCAGTTAGCAACTTAGTGCTAGCAGTTTCCCTATGGAAAATTACATTATTTAGAGGAGGAAAGTGTCGATGCCTCACAACTCTGCCAGTTCTGTTAGCTCTACGCCTGCCGAAGACACAGACGTCCATCCCCGTGAACACTGGGACGAAAATCTATGGTAAAGGAAATTATTCTTATTTCAACCGTTGCGTATATTAGCTGCGACATATGAATCAAGATGCTATGACCCAAAAATATAGATTGACAGATGAACGTTGATATATGATTGCCATTGCAATTTAGTTGTTATGGCTGATGTATAACTAACTGGCCTGCATAAGATAACAAAAAACCCCGCAGATTTTAAGACTGAATTTTTTTTAATTATCTAACTTTTGGGAAAAAATGGTCTGATAAAGGCTACATTTATATACATGTTTAACCCAGAATGATTTGACATTTAAATATGATTTCACTATGACTTTAAGTTGTGGTATTTCCACTCCACTCGCCGCATCAACACGTCTGGCTAAGTAGCTTCCAGTGGCTTAAAGCTAACCAGAACCCATGTCTGTTCCTGTAGCCCATAGGCTAAATATCCTTCAAACCATGTGACGCAGAAATACTTTTATCAAGTGAACAAACTGAAAGTTTACTGATGTGGAAGCAGCTCATCTGGTCTGTTTAGTAACGGGAAAAACAGGGAGGAACTCCAGGAGATAGCCCAGTAAGGCAAGGCCACAATAATGTGTGTTAGTGAGCTTCTCCCATGAGTGTGAGGGCGGGCTGCCAATGAAAGCCTTGCAGGGTGGAGCACACATCAGCTGCAGCTCAACAGCTGGTCACTGTGGGCCAACGCCGAATGTGGACTGGGAAAAGGTCAGGCGGCCTCCCCCTGGTTGGCGCTGCTGCCACAGTTTTCATCTGTCTCTTAAAGATGGACGCAAACACCAACAGAAACGGATTTTCTGAAGCAGAACTCACTATATTGAGTGTTATGCAACAATATCAATATCCAGGTTGGCGTTATGCAAGTTTTACGCAACTATTCAGGAATGAATCAATATGAAAGTGAAAGTGTCAATATCTGTCAGACTGTTCTCTGGCAAAAATGTTTTGATCATATTACACAGAATCAGTCAAAACAGCCATAATGGGGGGGTGGTAGATCCAGAAGAAGCAGGATGCTGCTGTGGGTCACTTAGGGGTCTCATTCCAGCTAAAAATGGAGTGGATGCAAAACAAGGAAGGGAAGCAAACCTTATAAAATGTTTGTCTTCTTCTCTGGCTTTTAAAGATTTGCAGGAAAAGGGAGGGGGGGCATGGCTTCCACCTTTGTCACATCCGTGTGGTTGTAAAAACACGTACAGGCGCAGCTACAAAGAGGTTGGACCTCTTGGTGGCTGCTCATGAGCTGCGGAGGCCTAAGGTTTCATAGCAGCCCCATCTTGAACCATTTTTCTACATGTAGGATTACAGCGTGCTTTACGTCTGCTTCCAATTGGCTACGAGGGGAGTTTGTGTCCATAAAGCAGAGATAGACGGCCAGCGTTTCCTAGAACGGTCCGAATACCCCAGAGTGTTACACATGTAACAGGTGTGCATGTTTTCCCTTTGACCCTGTGGCTGGGTGTTCCTCCACAGATGAAAAAAAAACACAACGTGGGAGTGGCGACACTCTCAGACCTTATATTTTCCCTTTAAAAAGGACAAGACAGGACTTGACCCTAATTCTATCCTAATTTTGTTGCTGGCTGTGAAAGAAAGGTGCGGTCTGCTGATCTGGGAGTCTCAACGCAGCGCTGGAATCCAGACGAGACCATTTCCTTTAGACAACGATGGAAAGCTTCCTCCATTATGGTTTAAGGATTTACTCCCATTGGTGCTTATTCAGCAAAAACAAACAGTTGATATACATATATATTTTAAAAACACTGAAACGACCCGGAAACAGTACTGGGAAGATACTTAAACTAGGCATCCAAATATTAATTTTTTTCCCAAAAAACATAAAAGGTACAGCTCTAAGTTTGTTTTAAAGCAGCAGCTTGACAAATAGTATGTTGATTAATTTTTTGTTTATTTTAAGACAACTGTCTTCCCTCAACTCATTACTGGAGACAAACTATCTGACTGAGAAAAAGAGTATGTATGAAGTCAGTATAAAAGTTTCTGTCTGCATCGCTCATATGAGCTTATTTTCCAAAAGATTTGAAATTTTTCAACTATGTCAGATTCACCATTGGTAAGTGAAAATGGGCAGGAGCCTGTAGGACGGCCTTACGTAAACATATCACCAGAATGATTGACAATTAGGAGGACCACTTATTTTGATGATCCACCTGGAAAAAGAACATCCTCCACTATACCTTTAAGTATTGTTTTCTTTTTAAATATCATAACTGGATCAATCCTTTTCTGTCATTCCACACTATAAAATAAGGAGTAAAAGTACATATGATGCTGATATCCTATCGGGTTATCATTGGCATCAGTCAGTAGTCAAAGTTGCAATATCAGTCCCCCTCTAAGTTCTGAATATATACCTCAAATAGCTGATCAGCTTTTCCAGAAAATACAGAAACGTGTGTCATAGGTGAGGCTTGTGCAGCAGTGACACTACAGTCAGTTTTCAAACCTGGATGAAGTTAGCTGATGCTAAGCTGTTCCTTTTATAGTTAAAGTTGGACAATTAAATTAAATTAAATGGGGGGGGGGAGACTGAAGAGACTACATTATTGGTCACTGCAATTTTAGCAACTAGGGGCACAAGACATGTAACTCCCACATTTAAATTCGCAGGGAAGCGGCTGTTCCAGCCGTTTAAATTTCCGAATTTTCCCGAGTGGTGCCCGACTTAATAAAGTGAAGTTGATTGGTCAATTATTAAGGGAGCGGGAAGGATTGCAAGCAAGTTTGATTGTAGCCAGTGTCTCGGAAGCATCTTGCTAACCAGTTAGCAACTTATTGCTAGTAGGTTCCCAATAGGAAATTCCATTGGGACCAAGTAGCACTAAATCGGGGACTTAGAAACGACACTGTCAAGGAACGCTATAGACAGAGGAAACATGCAAGAGGAGGAGAGTTTAGTGTCGGAGGTCGTGGATGAGTCTCCTCCATCATACATGTTTTATTGAGAGGAGGAAAGCGGGGATGTAGATGTTGTGGAAGAGGATGATGAATTAAGATGCTGTGACCAAAAAAATTTGCCTTACAGATGACCGTTCATATATGATTAGCCGAATTTAGGTGTTCAGGCTGACGTATAACTAACTGGCCTGCATAAGATAACTTTTGGGACAATATGGTCTGATAAAGAGTACATTTATATACATGTTTAAGTCAGAATGATTTGACATTTAAATGTGACTTCCCTACGACTTTAAAGCTCCTGAAGGCCAGTGGTGGCACTGCAATGTTGCTAAATACATTTTTAATTGCATTAGACCAATTTAGACCAGCAGCAGGAGAAGTCATGAAGTTACAACAAAAGATAAGGAAACATTCACCCCTCTAGATTACATCCTGTATGCCAATGCTCACACAGAGCATCAAAACGCACCAAGTGCTGCATTTTAAATTATTAATATATCTCAAATTATGCTAGCACTTGGGTCAAAACTTACAATGTCTACTTAAACAAGAATAAGACATTAACTTCATCACTCCAGCCCATTAGATGGCGATAATACGCTTTAGGGGGTTCTGTCACACAGAAAGGAAGTTAAGAGTTGCAGCTAAAGCAAAGATTCATACAAAGAAGAAATAAGCATTTCTTTAAGCCACAGTAAAGTCCTATGACTATGTAGTCTGATCAAGAGCATCTAAGGTGCATCCAATTTTTATTTTATGGCAAAACTGGACAGTTCTATAAAAAAATGATGCTAGGGAAGTAAGGCTTTAAACTCCAGTAAATAAAAATTCCCCCTTGAACCCAAACAAGCCAGGTTAGTGACTCTAGTCATTGTGCACCTGATCCAATGAGACATTAAATCTCTTAGGTTTTCCTGAAAAAAAAAAAAAAAACACTAAAGTTTATCAAAGGCATTAACTAGTCTTAAAACTTTATTGGATACCATATAACAGGACCATAAAGAGACCCATTAGGCAGCAGCAGCAATATGGGCCCTCTGGACGAATGACAGCTCGGACACAACACACCACAGCGCGTTGTGTCTGGCTGGGATAAGCCAAGAGTTTCTAGTGTCAACACAGGAAAATGTCAGGATGAAGTCACAAGTTGGCACCGCGCAGCTCTTTGAAAGGCCAGGGGGAGAGTGCTGGCATCATTGATGGCGATCAGCTGACAACCGGCGACCAGGAGCCAAAACCCGGGGTCCTAAAAAGCAAACAGACCCCAGCTCCAAAAGCAGAGGATGCATGTTGCCTTTTTTTCACTTTAAACTCAAAATAAGGAGTTTGTCTGGACAAAAAACCAAACATCTCAGCCCGGTTTGTCCAGATGCTAGACCAACTCTCCAGCTGCAATCCCATTTTGGGATGACTCCCACCGATTGGCTGAACCAAACAGAGCCTGTTGCTGCCTGCTTTAACCATTCCTGCAATGCAGCCCCCTTCAAACAGGACGCCAGCAACATACGCTGCAGCAACCCGTAGCTTCCATGATCCACGTGTTTCTTAATGCCTCCTGTATTATTAATCTGTCTTGATTCATGTTTCTGCCTGTGAAGGGAACAATCTGCTCCTGCATCGCTGCACTTCTTTTTTTTTTTTTAAAAAAGCTTTAAAAAAAAAAAAAGTAGAGAGGGAGAGAGACGAGCGAGGCATGCTCCGGCAGCGAGCTGGGCCTCTGCACTAGATAATAAAAAAAAAAAAAAAAAAAAAAAAAAAAAAAAGGTGAGTTGTTCACATTCCAGCTTCATGCACAAACCAAACCCCAAAGTCACACACACATGCTTAAACACACAAACACACAAAGTGCTTCTGGCGAGGCAAAAGGATCGCATTGTTTGTGTCTGTGGCCCTTCTGCCTCATGGCTTTTTGCCTCTCGTCTAAAGTTTGACACCGTTATGAGCGACATGGTCGAAAACCGATCAAGGTTCACCTAAAACTATGCAAAAAAAAAAAAAAAACAACCCAAAAACAAATAAAAAGCTGGTGTGAAATCTAAACAGCTATCAGCCCTTTCAGCCTCTGCTCCTCAGATCGTTTTTTTTTCATATGTAGCAAACCGAAAACCACATCAAATCAGCTTCAATAACCAAATTAATAAAAATTATTTATTGAAATACATAGGTGCAAATATTCATTCTAGTTATATTTTAAACAAGTCAAAAAAATGATTTAATTGAGAAGGGTAAAAGCGCAGCAACTTTATTTCAGCCAGCTGACTGGTAGTGCACAGCAACCTAGAGAGATCTCATTAAATCAAAGGAACAACATGGAGGGTTTTTTAAACCTTAAAATAGAGAACATCGATCTGCAAATGATCTCCACCATTCATTTCAGATAAATACTTTCTTTGCAACCAAACAAAACTCCTTAAAATCAGTGTATTTGAAGCAGGTAAAAAGGTTAATCTGCCAAGGAAAATATATATTTTTCCTTATTTTAGGCATATGTAATCCTTTTCCATTGGCGAAGTGTCTAAATACCTGCTCAAAACAAGATACTATACACTGATTTTAAGGGGGAAAAAACTACTTTGATTGCAAATTGACATGCAATATGACAAAGAGGGCTTCATTTTCTATCCTCCGATTCTAATTGATGCAAAAATCAACATGCTGAAGTGAAGATGCACCAACAAAGCACCAGAAATTAGCACTTTATTTTAATTTAGTGCATAAAAGATGATATTTACCCATCAAATTATCAATAATCTCATCATTTATGAATCAGTACATAAATATCAATAGGAAAGGATATGGTACCAGTTGTAATGGGTGTATTTCTACATAGAAGAGGAGGAAAAAGTCTTCTAACTCTCTTTAAATACTTTTCCTGTAACCGTGACAGCTTGCCATGTGTTGTGACTTGCCAAGCCATATAAAAACTTTTGATTACACAAGAACACAGAGGCCTTGCAGCAAGAGAGAGAGAAAAGCCAAGTGAGTCCTTACTACTACTATAAAAGGAATGTGAAGGTGAAGGGAGGGCCACTGCACCACCAACATTGCTATTATCTTCCCTCAGAGTCAGGGAGGCTTAGCTGCACAGGGGCCAAACAATAAGTTTAAAAACACTCACCCCAGTCCAGAAACTCCAGGATATTCTTCTCCCTTCTGATGGGGGAGTTGTTGCACTCATCGTACAGGCACACCAGTATATCCAGCAGGGTTTCCACACTCATACACTGGCCATTAGACTGAGCTGGCCCATCCAGGACCAGCTTCTCCAGCTTCTTCAAACACACCTCTCCCGACATGATTGATCAGGCCTGTTAGCTTCGTAAAAGGCAATCAGATGGCGAATAAAAAAAAATAAACAGGGAGGAAATGCCTTCTGGTGCTGTTGGTTAGCGCAGGTTGGGCCTGGAGAGAAGTTCCCTCACCTTGAGGATGTGTTGAAAATAATCAAAGTTTATGCTGAGGACACGCTGCGTTTAAAACCGAGCCTTTCATGATCTCCCAGTACAGATCCGGTATCCATACGGTGGGTGAGATGTAAGCGATTCCCCCATTTTAAGCCCTATCTACCCTCCGAGGTGCAGAAGAAAGCGGGTAGGCTAGTCCGAGGCTGCCCCCAGGCCGGTGGATTCCTGCAGCTCTTCTCCTCTGGGAAACACTCTATTATCAAAGTCGGTTCCTTTCTTTTAAGGGTTCAGCAGTGTCCTGTTAGCTGGTACCGAAGCACGGGTTTGGGTTTTCCCATTCTTCCAGTGAGTCGGTAAACGCAACGGGAAGTCCGCAGTGCTACAGCCCCCAGCGCCCCTCCTCTGCTCCGGGAATGAAAGGAGGCTTAGCGGTGCTAGCTTAGCTCCGGAGCTAACGCTACTTTTCTTCTCCTCTAAATGCCATCTTTCTCCGGCGGCTGTTGCCTCTTTTTTCCCCACTAGAAGACCCAGAGGAAACGCAGAGTTCTAGTCTTTATCCAACGCTTTTTTTTTATCTCAAACTCACTGTTGGCAGTTATGTTCCTTAAATCCCATTATTCGTCCAGAAACTAAACGTCTCTTTAGTTTGTCTGCAGTTAGTTCGGGAGTTTCCAGTCGTTTTGGTTAAAATGCGGCTCTTTTTCTTTTTTTTTTTTTTTGTTCAAGGTTGCAGAGAAACTCGTTTCACGTTAAATAATAAAAAAAGGAAAAACAAAAAAAATGGGTGAAAAAAGGAGACAAACTGTACCGTGGCCCTGCTTATTCCGGGACACTGGCTGAATGTCCCCCCTCCTCCTGTCTTTTCCTTTCCTTTGCACCGCCCGCCTGCCTGCCTGCCTCCCCCGCCGGTCTACCGCTGCCTGTCTTTGCACAGTCAGGCTGCCAGAGACTGTCCACGGGAGGAGACAGCCGAGCGGACCCCTCCTTCGGGAACGCCGCAATGGATTGTGGGAAATCAGCAGACTGATTTTCATGTACTGGAAAAACTAGCAAAAAATAGTGTATTTACCCTTAATTTGAGTAGGTAAATGAGATAATTTGAGTATTTTTACTCTTAAAATAAAATGATTAGGTAATATACACTTTTTTATAAAAGACAATGCAGTTGTTATTTCTTATTTTAAGTGTATATTGCCTTGTTCCATTGGCAAAATGTCTCTTTTACCTCCTCAAGCGGAGAATAAATGCACTTATTTTAAGAAAAAACTGACTTTGATTTTTTCTAGTGTGGGTTTTTGTCTTATCTGTTTGATGGATCGTTGTAAACGTTATGAATAACGTTTTAAGAGAACCCAAAAGTGAAAAGAATATAGGAATTGTTCTAGTCTGTTTTTTTTTTTTTTTTTTGCAAAATAACCCCAAAATACACGGGTACTTATCTTTATTTGTTAATTGTTGCTAACTTACTTACCTATTTTATCCCTCCTAAATTGTTTTGTTTTATTTTAACATTCTAAAAACCCTTTTCTTGTTCAATAAATTATATATAAAGATTCTAAACAGACTAGAAATGAACAATAGTTCAGTACACATATATATATATATATATATATATATATATATATATATATATATATATATATATAGTGTTTTATTGTCATTACACTGTCACAAGTACAGAGGAATAAAACTCTCTGCATTTAACCCGTCACCTAGGGGAGCAGTGGGCTGCCAGTGTGCAGCGCCTGGGGAGCAGCGTGGGGGATAAGGGTCTTGCTCAGGGACCCAGAGTGGCAGTCTGTGGGAGTGGGACTTTAACTCAGAACCTCAGGATGTCCTGAGGTTCTCAATGTCCTAACTAAAGTAGGGGTTGTTTGACTAAATTAAAGATAATCTTTTCACACTGAAAGAAACGCTTACAAAAAACAGCTTAATTGGTCAATATATCTGGAATTGCTTTTAAAGATGAGATTTACGACTCTTTGTGAGGAGACAGATCTCATTTCTTTTAAATGAATGTTAATCAGAGTGGCTTATTTTAATCTTTAAAAAGACAGAGACTAGGTTTGCATTTCTTATCCAGCTTTTATGTGTATCAGATACTCCAAAGGCCTGGTTGATTGGGCTTCTACCGGTAAATGTTTTCTGCTGCACCCCTCCCCTTGTGCTTGTCCTCGGTCTCAGTCAATGGAGAAGCAACAGAGGAGCTTGTATCTGCATCTATATTCTGCAAAAGAACCACATGGCCAGTTTAAGAACCATATTTTTTTTGCTTATTGTGGTGCTAAGTGCACTGAACGATATAAACCAATAATAGTTATTTTTATAAATGTTGGAACCATGGAACATATTAAAGACAATGGTTTCTGTAAGTGTTACTGTGGTTTAATGAGATTAAAACCAAAAGTTAATGGATAATTTAAGTGCTCAACTTCCACTATGTGTCAGCTGCTACTTTATATCTATTTGTTTAATTCCGCCATCATTATTTTCTCCTCCTCCCCAAAGGTTTTCTGCAAATGGACTATCTCCCCACATTGTATGATCTCTGGTCAGTGCTGCAGGCAATATCCCAGCTCATCATCATCATCATGGCACCCTGTCACAGCATCTGCTGTTGGAGGAGGAGGGGGGGGGGTTGGACTGGTGGTGGTGCAAGTGTTGGTTGTCAATATTGTGAATGGAAACTGCGGGTTGTCTGTATGCGTCTGCTGGAGGTGCAGGAAAAACACCTTTTTTCCCCTCAGACTGCATGACTGTGCTTTCAACATTGCCTTCTCTGACATCACTTCATAATTAATGAAAATGCTCATAAATCATTTAATCAAATGATAAAGCATTTTTTTCTATTTTTGTCAATGTTATTGACTGTTAAACTTTACTAAATAGTTTGATATGTAAATAAATTGTATTCAGAATTAAATAAAAAATAAACAGTTTGATTACATATAAATGCAAATTAAATTTAATGTTGATAAGAATATAAAAGGTTGTTTCGTTGAACAGATTATGGAGGCCCCAATGTGCCACAAGTATATTAATGTTTGAAAACTAAAATAATTTGAAAAATAGTTTTATTGATATAACAACAATACTTAGTTTGTTTTATTTACTCAGTGTTTTTATTTTTATTTAACTATGATTATTACACCATACTGAACTGCACTAAAGTACAAGAATTCAGTTAAAGTTATAATAAAATAGCCTGAATAATAACTTAGAATAGCCAATATGAATAGTATTTTTTTTCTTCAAAAAGGTATTATATACAAAAATAAATATGTTATCTAATAGTATACTTTCTCAGCAACAAAGGTATGTAAAATAATTACAATCAGTTAATCATAGCAAGATTAAAAATATGTTTTTCAAAAACAAAAAAAACATGCAGAAATAAGACTAATTCAGGGTTGTTGTTTTTTTTTTGTCTGGTTTCTACCATCTGAAAAAAAACAGTCATGCATCCCCACAAAGTAATTTAAATGAAAATATGAACAGTATAATAATCAGCCTGATCATTTAGATACTGTACCACTTAAAAGCTTTTAGAGGCAATCTGACTCAAACTTAAGAGAGGAAAAACAAAAATAATTACTTAAAATAACAGCAATTAGTCTTCTAATATGATGTTAGACACTATTATTTTATGTAGTCTAGTGGGCGGGGCTAGTGCTACTCTAGAGGAGACTATTGGTGTAAGAGATTTCCTCTAACCAATCAGTTATTAGGATGTGTTTGGTAAATGAACTATAAGTGAATTTATAAACACCGAAATAATCTGATATTATTCCAGCATTAAAGATTTTCCTATTGAAGCACATCTGCCTGTATTTTAATGTATATAATATGCAAATATTACATTATTATTTTTACTGATGATAGTGAAAAATATGTTTTACACTAGTACAAATGGATCCTCGTGCACGTAATTATGCATGCTTCCATCCTGCTTTAGGGAAGCAGACTGGTAAATATTGATGCTTACGCTTACATTTGACTGTGACGTGTAGATAAAAAATTAGTATCTTTCTCTGTGAGCTTTTTCGTGGTTTATCTAACCAGCTGGTAATCGATCTAGCCAAACCTTTACAACAAATGGTCACGTCATGATCCATTTAAGTTGGAGAAACGGTGCTTCTACACGACTTACAACATTCAGGGGGCACAGTCACAAATGTTAGTGTCTTCTATAGGGATTTCCTGTGATGATTTAACACACGTCAGCATTCTATGTTTTTTTTTTACATATTTAAAAGTAATCATTTATAAATGTGAGATCCTGTGTGAAAATAGCAACAGATAACAACTCTATAACAATCCAGAGGAAGAGATTTGAGCGCAATCAGACTTATGAACTTGCCTTGAGCAATTTGCATGTCAGAAACAGGTCAATAAGTGGGAAAAACACAATGACACAGCGTTAATATTATATGTTCTTCGTGTTTTGATCCTCAGATCATTTTTATAATGTACAGATATTAAGATATCCACGAGTTATTCTGTCGTATCACAACAGTATCTCATTTGATGTCTAGAAGGGTACAAGATTTATGTAGCAATAAAATCTGCAGTTTTATTTGCTTTCTTTTGTATTGCAGATGTGCAACTTCTCCATTTAGGCTCATTCCTGTGGGTTCATACATGGTGGTACATGCAGAGCTCCATGGAAAGCTTCCCAATGCTCTGATAAAGCTGAAATAGATTCAAAGAACCATAAGATGATCATTTTATGTGTCTATAGGAGGGGAAAAGCTGATAAAACACAGACAACCATTCTAAAAAAACAAGACTCATGTCGAAAACAGAAAAAGCCAAAAACTGTTGAGACGTAAAGCAATGGAGGGATATCAAAGGCTTTGAGGCTCATCTGGGGAGGGCACAACAACCCAGAATGACATCTAAAGCTCTGCAGGCCTCTCTCTCTCTCTCTCTCTCATCAGTTAAGGTCAGCGTTCATGATTCAACACTAACAAAGAGGCTGGCCAACAATGGTATCCAAGGGGAAAATCCAAGAAGGAAACCACCACTGACGAACAAGAAAACAAAGGTCAGTGCCTAAAACATCTTAATGATCCTAACTTTCATTTTGGGAAGATAATCATTGGAGCTACTGGAAAGAATCAGGGGTTTCTGAACATTTAATAAAGCACTAAGAGCATCTTACTGACAGACAAACATAGTGGTGGCAGTATGGTACTCTGGGGATTCTTTTCTTTCCCCCTTTAGGATGCTGGATAAACGTCTTTCACAATATTCTGGAGAAGAATATTCTTAGTTTACCTTAAAGTCAAGCTCATTAAGCCATTTCTCCTATGAAGGCCTACTACAAAATATAAAAAGATGAAAGAAAGGTTTTGGAGTGGCCTTGTCAAAGCCCAGAACTAAATGTGATTTGGATTCTTGCCTTACCATGGCTGTTTTCTGCTAATTTTTTCATATTATCCCTAATTATTTCAAAAACAATTTTTATATATACATATTTTTTCAGTTTGCCTTTGTCCTATGATGGTGGTCTACCTGGAAGTATGAGAAAAATCAAAAACAAGCAATATTTAATCTTCAGTTCTCATACTGCTCTTGCAATTTTAAAGTTATAAAGGTTGATAAATGTTCACGGTTTGAGGTCTTATTTTTGCTAGCATTTTTTATTTAAATATAATGGGCAAAATTATATTTCATTGGGAAAAAAAAGTTCAAACCATGTTTTTAACCTTTAGATATGAATGAGAGTCTGAATGAATGAATCTCAGCACCTTTTGTGACCAGAGTTCTGCTTTATTGAACTACAGCAGCGCCCTCTGGTGTGAGATGCATGCAACTACAAACTTGGTCACAATATGTGGTGGATTTTAGTAGTTTAGTAGCCCTGCTGTAAATATGGGAATATAAACTGAAAAATAATTTCCAACTTTTAATAAGTACATCATGGTTTATCTCATCACCAAGTTCTGACTGATTCTGATTTACCACCATGAACCAAAAAGGCCTTTTTCAGGTTCTTTACATCGCCCAACTTGTAGTTTATATTTCTGCAAACTGAACTTGCGGCAGCATATTTTATAATAGATTTCATTATCCTGCAGAGGATGCTTCCAGTTCATGAGGCAGTTTTAAATCAAAGAGATCATTGAAAAAATAAGATAATAGTGATTTTCAGCACCTATCAGAAAGGGTCAGTACAGGTCCTTCTCAAAATTTTAGCATATTGTGATAAAGTTAATTATTTTCCAAAATGTAATGATAAAAATTCAACATCCATATATATATATATTAGATTCACTGCACACTAACTGAAATATTTCAGGGCTTTTAATGTCTTAATATGGATGATTTTGGCATACAGCTCATGAAAACCCAAAATTCCTATTAGAAGGACCTGTATGTAAATGTATAAATCCCTTTATTGTCCCACAATGGAAAAATTCACTCTGCATTTTGACCCATCCCCTTGGAGAGCAGGGGGCTGCCATTATGCGGCACCCGGGGAGCAGTGTGGGGTTAAGGTTTTTGCTCAGGAACCCAGAGTTCAGGATGTGGGGATCGAACCGGGTACTTGCAACCTTCTCAGAGCAAAAACACACTGCTCTCTCCACTAGGCCATCACTCACCTTAATTAGATTGTTTTCAGCTGGACTCTCTCACAGCCCCGATTCAATGAACCTTTTAAGCCAGTAAAGTCTTCCAAAGAAATCAACCAACAATCTGAACAATGTAGGAGTTGGCAAATCACTATATTTATGTTAACTTGAAAAACTCTCAGCTATGAACAGAGGTAAGGCAGTATACTCCTCACTTTTACTCAGTTACACTTACTTGAGTAACTTTTTGACAAAAATATACTTTTAGGAGTAATTTTACTGCACAATACCTTTTACTTTTGCTTGAGTAAAATCTCAATAAAGTATCACTCCATCCATTGTGAGTAAACTCACCTATTAAGAGGCAAGTTATTTATTTTAACATTTATGTGAAAACTAATGTCTATTTTTGCACAGCAGCTTGCTTGAACCTACCGTGATATTTAGAGGTCGAGCTGATATACATAGAGAAATATATATTGTTATGGTTTACGTTAGAGAAGAAAATTGGTCTGGAAAAGCGATTCTTCTGCCTGGAATTGTAAGCATCCAAAAATAGGTTTACAAAGAGAAAAGCGTTATAATCTGAGAGGAACAGCTAAATAAATAAAACAATATGGGTTAAAAAATCTAAATCATGGAACGGACCATAAGAATAAAATGAATTAATTTATGGAATGGACTGAAGAATGATGATAGCATTCAAAAAAACATAAAAAACAAAATGTTAGGGATGTATGAAAGTCACAGTTGACAGAAATTATATAAAATTATTCATGATGGTGTATTTTGAAAAATATAAAGTGACAGAAGTTATACAGAGTTGCTGTAAAATCAATTGAGGGGCAGATATAAGACTTCTCTCAACTCCTTTTCTTTCAAGATTAATTTAGGAGTGTGGAATTTTAAAATTATTTTTGAATAAAATACACTTAAACTGAATTATTTTTATTTATTTTTTGTTTGCTGTAATAATTTTATTGCTGCCCTTAAAAAACAGGGATTCACACTTAATTTGATCTGTCTAATTACGTAATTTTAAACATCAGATGTCATGATGAGCTACTGAGTACTTCATGCACTTTTTAACTAAATGCTTTTTTATTCTAACGTAAATAACTTCATTGATGGCAACTTTTTATTATAACTTTAATAAAATGTTTGAGTTCCTTATCCTGCTTTGGCTAGGACCTTCATCTAAGACTGGATGGGAGTTAATCCCTTGGTTTCTCACATCCCCTTTGTCTTTTGTTAAAATTCCCCTTATGGAAGTTTATTTATTATTTATTAATAAAAACAGTATTGTG